>JAOCZM010000164.1:2730532-4095799 GCA_026122235.1 Vinca minor | reverse complement strand
CAATCCATTTAGTGTAAGTGAATCCTTCATCAAGTAGGGGAGGGGGTTAGGAAGCCATCCGCCCGGGACTATATGTCCTGAGTAAGATGTACGGAAGCTGAAACTGTATGTTTGCAAGAATTTCTGTCAGGTCAGCGAAAGTGTCCTGCATATTCCAACCGTGATTAGTCGGGCTTAAATGACCGGACACCGGCATTAAAAGGAAGGAAAAAAGTAGCTAAAATTTGTGGGTGTATTGTTGATTGATTTACTATACATAAGGCCCTTAGATTGATATTGAAATTGTATTTTGTCCAGGATAAATAGAGAATCATTGTTTTACTTATATTCTGTCTTTGAGGCAATGAACTAAAGGATCTAGCTAGTTTGTAGCTAATTGAATTTCCATTAAGAAAGAAATAAAATTGCATTACACACCTTAGATTTTAGTGAGTACCAATTTTTGTGGACTTTGAGGAACTTGTATCATTTTCAGGGAAGAAACGGTCGGGCCTTTCTGTTCTCTCATGTAATGAACATTACTGTGGGGGCAAAAGAAGACAGGCAGCTGATGACCGGTCTTCATACAGTTGCTGATGTATATTGTGGTGATTGCCATGAGGTATTAGGATGGAAATATGAGCGCGCTTATGAGACGACTCAGAAGTACAAGGAAGGAAAGTTCATACTTGAGAAGTTAAAGATTGTGAAGGAGAATTGGTAACCACATTCATGACTCTGTCCAATCCTCTCAGAATTGTTGATTCTTCCTGGTCCTGATGTTGATATCCTGTACATAAACTCCCAACTGTTACTTGTTAATGTTGCAATCAGATTATTGTTTGTCATGTATTAGAATTCATTGAACGAAAGCTTGTCATAAAGATAATCTGATCTGTTTCTGAACAATCTTTTTGTGTATTCCAGCATTTGATGAATTTCTTTATCTACATTATTTGCATGATCTGACAGAATGAATAATTTAGAAGGGGAAGAATGTATAAGGGAGTTACCCGGCTGCTTTTGAGAGTATATGAGCTTCTTCTCTCGCACCTAATCCATTACGGATTGCTGCTCATAATCCGTGAATTTGGATTGGAAACTTCTTCTTAGCCATCTCCGGAATGGACAGAAGTTGTTAATGGAAGTATTGTCTATTTCCCAAGGCGTAGTGTCTGCAATCTTGCACAAGCAAGAAGAACACTTGCAAGGCCACCAATTATAGCACTTCAAGACACAACGTTTGGCACTAAATTGTCCTCTCTTGACATTCTCTCCATGAATTCCAAGGCTTCATGTACCATTCCATTCACAGCACAAGCTGTAATGATAGAATTCCAAGAAACACAATCTCTCTCTCTTTCATGAGATTCAAGACTTTCTTCGAATCCTCCACATTTACCATACATATCTATCAAAGCATTCAACACGTAAATATTCGAAACAAATCTGATTTTAATCACAATCCCATGAAGATGCCTCCCCAACTTAACCCCACCATAACTACTGCATATCCCCAACACTACTGGAAACACAAAAAAATTCAACTCAATATCCTCCAATTGCAAATCCTAAAACAACAGATACGCTTCCTCATAATACCTATTCTTTATATATATATATATGTCAAGAATAGCTGTCCACAAGTACATGTTTCTCACAGGCATAATATCAAACATCTTAGCTGCATCACTAAAACAGCCACATCTACAGTACATCTGAACCAACTTAGATTGGACAAATTCGTGCCGGTGCAACCCACTTTTGATGGCATGACCATGGACTTGCTTTCCGAAGCTAGGGCATTTGCAGCCGTTTAGTACTGAAGCATATGTGCCCGAATCTGCAAAACTATCAAGACAACTCCTATCATTTTGCCAAGACCACGTAAACGAAGTAACGAACAATGATATGGGTGAAAATCGTCTGTCCCATTCCTGTCGCTAATCCTGTCCCAACCAATCAGAATTTACTATATAATTATTTTTTCCAATTATATATACACATGGTGAATTGTGATTGGTTGGGGACACACACGGGGATTGAGAATTTTTTGCCCAATGATATGGGGGCGCCAAGTTGAAGAGCTATACCTCCGTTCCTAATTAATGGATATATTACTGTTGGAAAAAGCTTGTATAGAATGGTTAAGTTGAATGAGAAATTTGAGTGGAAGAGTCTCACATTGCTTTGGATGGGAAGTTGGAAGCACTTTATATTAGAAAGTACTCCATAAAGGTTCAAAGAACTTTGCAAGGTTATGCTCCATGTCATAAACTCGCGCTCACCCGCGTAGGGGGTGCAAATCCAAGGCTTGTCCGGACCAAAAATGGCTTGACTGGTGTGTGGGCGCGACCTGCGCACACGAATGCCGGAACAAAAATCACGGGCCTGATCAACCCGCGTTTTTGCTACTGGTTTTATTTCCACATTCAAAATATTCTGTAACAGCTAGGGGTTTATTACCCATAATTTATTCTGTGTAACAGCCCTTTCATTACATATTTTAATTCAGCTTTCAAGCTCTATCTATAAAAAGGGGATTGCATCCTCCTTTGAGTCTACCCCAGAATTACAGAGCTTCTGTGATTTTTATTCCTCTCTTATTACTTCATTTATTTTCTTCTGGTTCATAATTTGTTTTCTTGTTCTGTTCGGTTGTGTTGAGGTTGTTCTTGTGCAGAACAAACTTCATTTTAAGCCGTTGTATCCTGGGAGACGGACGCCATTCGAACTCTAGCACATTACTGGGAGTTGGCGAATCTGTTTTAAGGAAATTGCGTTGAACGCAATCCTCGGTTTTTGTTGTTTCCTTCTTTCCCGAAATACTGACTTGTCTTTATTTGCAGCGATTGTGCTAACAATTACAAAATTTAATAAACATTTAACATGTTTTTTCTAATTTTATTCTTAATCAACTTTATTTAATATTTTAATATTGTGTTTTCAACAATTACACACTTACCCATGCACATCAAATCATACTTTAGTTATGGGTAATTTAGATTCTTTTTTTTGTAATTATTGACTTCTAATCATTTCTTTGTCTGTGTCAAAAATGTAAAAAATTATCAATTAATTAAGAATGTAGATAATACTACGTTAACGGTTAACATTAATCTTCGACATCGTTTGGGACCACATTGGAGAAGGTCCAGCTTATATGTGAATTCCTCCGGCCCAAAAGTTGAGGCTACTTAGGCTGTGCAACCCAATAGTTTGCATCATTCCGTTCTTTTTTCTCTCTCTCGTTATTTTAGTACTACCGCCCGTCCTAAATATAAGAACTTAATATGTTTCGAAAATTAAGAAAAATTAAAAAATTAATATTATCTATATTTTTAAATATAATTTTTTTTATTATATGTTATGAAAATTAAGGAAATAAAAATTAAAATATTTTTATATTCAAAATATCAATATTACTCTCTCAAATTTAAGAGAGTAATATTGATATTTTAATTACAAAAACCTCTTAAACTTTGCTTCCTTAATTTTTGTAACATGTAATGAAAGTCTTATATTTAGGAATGGAGGGAGTATATTTTTGTAATCAAAATATCAATATTACTCTGTTAAATATAATTAGTGGTATATAAGTCAGAGAGTAATATTGGTATTAAAATTACAAAAACATCTTCACTTTGCAACATGTAATAAAACTCTTATATTTAAGAATGAGGAGAGTATTTTACCGACTAATTCAATTAAAATTGAATATATATATATATATATATATATATATATCCAAATAAGCTGACGATTTGCAGGCATAAGTAACTTTTAAGATGTTTCAAATTTACAATTTTGTCCTAAAGAGTTACATTTGTGACGGTGAAGAATCCTTTATCTCCAACTTGTGTATCCATGCATGTGACATTAATAAAAAAATTTATACGTGTCAGTTTTTTAATTAAGAAATGTATAAAATAAAAGAAATAGTGAACCTATAAGAAAAATATATTTTTTCTATCCACGTGCGAATTTTGTGTGGTGAGTACATCCATATGTATACAAGTTGGATAATGGCGATTTTTTACCATTTGTGACTATCGAAATACACACACCTACTGGCGCACATTTCTAGGGTGAGGAATTAATTATATATCTTACTCCCTTCGATTCAAAATATAAGTTTTTTTATGAGTTATTTTTTGTTATAAAATATAGATATTCTTATAAGAATTGTGTGTTTATTGATTAATTTACGCCTATATTATTTTCTCCTTATATTCATTTTGGACAAAATGTGTAGTTCCTTATGCAACTCTTCATTAATTCCTTTGTTCTTTGGAGTATTGATTATGAGTGCTTTAGTAATATCTTAATTGGTGTGAAAAATCATAAAAATATTTATATTTTGGTGTATAATTTATTTCAAGTTAGTTGTATTTGTTTATGAGCATCCAAAAAAAATGAAATTATGTATTTCAGACTTTTGAGCTATATAAGAGGGTAGTAACTTAATTTATTAAAATATTTTTTTATTATTTTACTATAGGTACAAGGTTAAATTTACAGTTCTCAAGTCTCATTCTGCAGTATATAACAAAAAGGGTAAAAAGCGCTCACGCTCCCTAAACTATGCCTTTTTTAGTTTTTGACCCTCAACTAAAAATGGTCAAGTTTTACCCCCTAAACTATTTCGATTTTTGGTTTTTAACCTTCCATCCATATTCTTCGTTACATCATAACGGAAGTCCAAAAAATGGAGGTATTTTTGGGCAATCTGTGTAAGATTCTAAAATTTTTGTTTTTATAAAAAAAAAAAAACTATTATTCTGATGAGAAAGAAGAAGTATCCGGTGAGAACAGTGACAGAAAAAGCACGAAGCCGGGTACCACTCCTCTTCTCCAACCACCAACTGTAAATTCCAACCTCTTAACAAAAATCTTAAAATGCCCTTTTTTTCCCTTAAATTTAATTATATTTATTATGAATGATATGATTTTCCCAAAATGCCTCCATTTTTTGGACTTCCGTTATGATTTAAAGGAGAATATGGATGGAAGGTCAAAAACCAAAAACCGAAATAGTTTAGGGGGTAAAACTTGATCGTTTTTAGTTGAGGGTCAAAAAACAAAAAAGGGAATAATTTACTGGCGTCAGCGATTTTTACCCAATAAAAAATAGTAATAAGAAAAGAAGCTAAATAACCGGGGTACTAGCAAATATCTTTAAAGTGGCTTGATATTATCTATCTCATACTCTACCTCATCTTCATAAAAAAAGGCTCTTATATGTCTCACTTTTGTTTTTCGTTAAGAAAATCAAACGTTTTTTTTTATTATATGATCATTATTAGGAAAAATATTTTCTTATTAATATGATAATAAACAACAAAAAATGGCTACAATCTAGAGTGTTAATTTTCCCTAATTATTGACATTGATGGATGATCAAGATTAAACCTTACAATCTGTAAATTCGATTCTATCAACCTATACAACAAAGTCTTTGTCCATTATAAAGGCGGTTGAAATCATTATCATAAAACACATCTTAAGTTTATTGATAAAGAGAGAGAAATTATTTTTCATTGATAGTATAAAAAAACTCTTTGCATCAGAATGTTTGAAGGTATGTTTTAATCTTATTAAAAATACTATTATATTCTTGATAGTCATGCAATTCTAAATCTTAAGATTCATATTATGTTTTATATTCAACACTTTTATGATTCTTCATTAATTTTCTATTGGTACTATAAATTTTGTTAAAAATATGTCATGTGAGAGAATTTGATAATGAAACACGAATGAGTAAAATTATGTTCATCAAAAAAAAAAAAAACGAATGAGATATATAACAAGTAAGTGGGTGGGAAAAGAGATATTTGCTTCCTTTTTTTCAAGTTGAACGTTGGATCATTAAGTCCATAAGCGAAAAAGGAGGTTCTCAAATCTCATAGTACCCTTTGTGCATTCAAACTAATTGCACTTTTTTTTTCTTTCCTTTTTTTTGAATAAATTTTTTCCATTAAAATAGCCAAGGCGATTACAATCAAAGGAAAATATGAAATTACAAGAAAATAAAAGTTATACAATGATATAAAAAAACCCATGTTAACAAACAAAAGCCACACTCAAGAAAACTTGGGTGGTTAGGAAATACTAATATAAAAACTAGTAAGATAAACAAATGCATAATCTTATTCTTCGCAGTATCTCCATCGCAATCCTTGAACCACAGAGTCAGGAAAAAATTAATTTCAACATCTTCCTCCTTAGGGATCGACAATTTATAGGACCATGGGCGTATCAACCGTCCTACAAATTGTCTCGGGAAGATGTAGAAAGTTGATAAAGGGTTCAGATCAAGCCCGAGTTGAAAGATTTTTCCTAGAAACAGAGAAAATAAGTCTAGATCTGTAGAGATGTGAGACAGATCTAACCCCCGTGTCTTGAACTTGAAAAAAAAAAACACTTTGAAAAAAGTCTCATATGATTTGTAGTACAAAATAGAGATATAAAAACCGAATAAAAGCAAATAATTAGCCAAGATTCAATCATTGACCGGAGCCAATTACTAAATCTGACCAGAGGCATAGTGAAAAAATGAAGAAGCAGGGAAGCAGAGGGAGAGAGAGAGAGAGAGGGAAAGGGGTAAACAAATGTAAGCAATCCTAATTGCACTTCAATTCCAACGCTTATTAAACTCTTCATTTTTTTTTTTTTGAGCGCCCGAAGGCGATTGCCCCCGAAGGGAAGAGTGGAGAGTACCCTAGATAGGAAAGATTGAAGCATGCCCCATGCCTGGGGAGGGAAGATTAGCCTCATAAGGAGGAGAAATTATTTGCCCCATTATGGAGAGATATAGGAATCGAACACGGGACCTCCGTCCCGTATTCGAGTAGCCTTACCACCTGGGCTACCCGATTCCCATATTAAACTCTTCATTAAAGTCCATTCAAGAACCAAAGTTTACTATTAGCGCATCCAAAAGAGAAACCAAATAGTAGTAGTACTCCTGACCAAAGTATAATTAGAGTCAGAGGCGGACTTAGAAATCTTATTTTCAAAATAATTTGATAAATATTTAAAAATTTGAGAGGGAAGGGGGAATGTATTTTTCTTAAAAAAAAATCAAAAGAAAATATAATTTTTCTATATAAAAAAATTTATTGTAGTGAAAAATATTAGGGGAGCTATCCTTCATGTCCCTTTAGATCCACCACTACATAGAATCGTATTTAATTGACCATTTGTGCCGAAATGAATCGTATTTAATTTTTTGGTTTCATCTTACGTATGTCAAATGAAGGAATTGTGTAAGACTAAGATATACTTAATTAGGGATGTTAACGAAAAATTAAAACCGACCAATTAAAATCGATTTTTCGATTTATCGGTGCATTGGACTGATTTCGATTTTGACTAACTTAAAATCGAACTTTTGGTTTGGTTTAAAAAATGTTATAATCCAAACCAAATCAAACCGAATATATATATATATTTAATTACTCTTTTGTAATAAAACATATTTAACTTTTTATTTATAACAAACAAGTTCTTCAAATGTTAAAGTAAGAAATTGAAGATACATAAGTTGGTATGTGATTTTAGATTCACCTTAAACTTTTGTTTTATTTTGAACTAATAATTGTGTAATTTTTGTTTTTATTTTTATTTTTTTCTTGTAGTATAAATTTGCACTATAATTTGTTTGAAGTTCAAGAATCAAGATGAAGAATTTATCTTTCATTAATTTGTTTTCTTTATTGTGTTTAACTTATGAAAATAATAGACATTTTTTTAAATATATTTTTTGCCGCTAAATAATTATATATTTTGTATATAATCAATATATTTTGTATCTCACAACAACCGAATAACCAAATCAAACCGATACAAACCGAATGCATCGATTTGAGTTTTTGAATGATTTGGATTGATTTAAAAAATTTCAAACCGAATATTTCAATTTAATTTGAAAAATGTGTAAAATCGAATCAAAACTATAATTCAAGAAGCACTGACATCGAGGGGAATGTTTTTGGGACCCATGAACACTAAGAAAGGGAAGCACATACCCATGAACACTTTAGAGTTAATGTTTTTATTTTTTTTTTATTTTTTATGAATAATTCCTTAACTGTCATTTAAATCCAAAGAGTTGACATCAGAGCTTGGCAAAACTCCCATGGAGCAAATTTAGAGTTAATGTTGTTCCTAATACAAACAGGTACTTGTATATATTATACTCCCACCTTTCATAATATAAACTATTCAGGACATTTATCGAAAATTAAAGAAACAAAAAATAAGGTATTTTTTTTTTTTTATCAAAATATCAATATTACTCTCTTAAATAGAATTAGTGGTATACACATCTTATTTAAGAGAGTTATATTAATATTTCAACTAATAAAATACCTTATTGTTTGCTTCTTTAATTTTCGCTGCATATTTTAAAATACTTATATTACATAATGAGAAATCCCCTATTTGTAGTATATATCTATTTACGAACTAATAAAATACCTTACTTTTTGCTTCTTTAATTTTCGTTGCATATTTTAAAATACTTATATTACATAATGAGAAATTCCCTATTTGTAGTATATATCTATTTACGTATTTCGATAAATATCAGTATTTTTTTATTAGGCCATTTATAGCGTAATCTTTTTACGTGCTACGTATAAATGTCCAATTAGTGAATCCGGTCACTATTAAGGCCAAAGAGGTGAGCCGTGACTTGCCCATGTGTATTTAATCAAGAGTAAAACTGTCCAAAATTATTAGTGGATCCGGGACAACCCGTTCAAAAATACGAAGAACACTACCCACATTCCCATTTCTTCCTCATCCCTTCTAATATAAACCCTAAAACTCTATCCAAAATTACTTCATCTCTCTTTTCTTTGCAAGAACATGATTTAGGAGGAAAAAACCATGAGAAAATTTCTTGCTCTCACAGTGAAAAACACTGCAGAATGGAAAGCATTGCCAAAGTAATTCAGTCAACACATCACAGGAATCGCTTCTACAACAATAGAACTATGATTTCACAATTTAACAAAGTAATTGACATCAATAGATAAGTGCAATTATGAGGAAGGACAGGACCGATTTAAAAATCCAAACAGTGACTGCAGAAACAAGAAAATACGAGCAAGTACTACTGCATCTGGAGAAGCTCATGTATCAGATGAGTATAAAATAACCAAAATGAAAAAGGATAATTATATGCTAAAAAGGAGAAAAAATGGCAAGTTATCCTGCAATATCCAAATTAATTATCATGGATGAGTCAAAGAACAAATCTTCTGGGTAAAATACATCATAGAAAGTTAGATGCAGATGAAGAAATCTTCTTGAGCTGTCCGGATGAGGATGTGGGTAGTGTCCTTCGGATTTTCGAACGGGTTGCCCCGGATCCATGGGCGAAGACTGGGGGCGCCCCCGAAAATTTTAAAAATATTACTATTTATCGAAATTTTATATGTATTTTGGAAATTTTATCAGTTTCGCCCTTCAAAATTTTTTGTTTTTGCCGTTTTTATTGCCCCCAAGAATTTTTTTGCCGTTTTTATCACTTGAGTAGTTCTACATACTGTTGCAGTTCCCCCCTCCCCCTCCCCGACCAACACCAAATTCCTGACTTCGTCCCTGCTCGTATCCCCTAATAATTTTGGATAATTTTACCCTGGACTGATATCACATGTGCACGGCACGACACATGTAACCTTTTTGGCTTGGATAGTGACCGGATTCACTATTTGAACATTTATTATGGCTGTAAAAAAATATTGCAATAAATAAGCTAAGAAAAAAACACTGTTATTTATCGAAATATATAAATAAATATATGCTACAAATAGAGAATTTCTCATTATCTAATTGATGTAGTAAATAGGAGTGTGATTTAAGAAAGGAGGGTAACATGCATAACAATAAAAGCCAAACAAACAAGGAAATCTGATGGATGTTGACCTCCTCAATATTCAGACAGCATACGACACGGCCATTAGGTGAGCTAATGTTGTTATTCATGATCCCAAAAAAGACTGGACTGGTTTACCAAGAAAAGTACAATTATATGAGCCCCAATGGTGTATTTATAGAAAATTCTAACATCATGGGATCAAACTTTTAGCACAACTAGTACATTAATACTCCCTCGATCGGTTTTTCAAAAAATTATGTCATTTTGAAACTTATAGGCTAAACCTGAAAAACAAGATTCGATCAGGGTATATAAAAAATTTCACAAGTAATAATCCATAGATTTTAATTTTTTTTGGGGGGAGGGCAACGTTCCCCTACAATACATGTAGATCCGCAACTGAATATAAATATCTTAGGAGATCAGTATAAATTAGTTAGTATAAAAAAATTCATTAAAATTTGTTTTGTTTTCGTCTACTTTTAGACGAAAATGAGACTAATGCTTTAATACTGGAATTTTTCTCTCCAATATTCTTTTCCTTTGTATAAAAACAATCCAAACATTAGAAGTTTAATACATTTATTATATCAGCTCCTTTCGTCACTTTCCGTTTCCTTCCATCCAAACGAAGGGTTTAACATTTTTTTCTGATTGTATTTACTTTTAATCTTAATTATGTATAGGCATTTGAACTTTTAATAAAAATATGACAGAAGACGAACTATGTAGTGAGACAGAAGATACAACATATATATACCTATGGAAATGACTACAATACGAAACTACTATTATTCTACACGTGCGAAAAAATTGTTAAGTTGTAAAATGAAAATATCCAACGATTGAGATTAATATATAAGTGTTCTTTTACTTATTATTTTAACAATTGTTGAAAAAGTTAACAGGTGTTAAAAAAATTAACCCCAACCGTCAAATGAATCATTCAACGGTTCTCACCGTTCTACAGAAAATTTGTACGTTCCGTGGTGCTACCCGAAGACTTAAATGAATAGCCATCACTCTTAAGAGCCGGGCTTCCCCGCCGATTTTGGCCGATGGTATTCGATATCAGGGACTTGGATTCTTAATTGGTTCAAGGTAAATATAACTGAAACGTCTTTTCATTATTGACTCTCCAACGTAGATCGGCTCTAATTTATTGTTTTTACAGCTATATAAAATGAAAAAGTTGAAAACGGCCTTCGTCGGGCTTTCGTCCCTTCGCCTATAGACGGTGGCTTGGCTTCGCTATCGCTCATGAGGTTTCCTGGAGTTCCATTTGCTAGATTCTTGAATGAAGTCGACCCTGGCATTTCCCGCAGTGGGCCAGGCCGCCCAAAGCTCGATTCATTCCGTGGCGCGAAATCCATCATTGGCTAAACACCCCTAAACTACAAGCTTTCTTTGAAGCCCTTTTGCCAGAAAAACTTTCTTATTCTAGGTGGGCGGCGGCTCTATATCGGTTTGTTCGAAGGTTTTTGTTTTGTTTGGAGAATCATTCGTTCTTCACTCTCTTGGGTTGAGTTCTCTTTCTGATCAGAGGGGTGGAACTTCGGTCTCCACTTGGGTGTTCTTTTGTCGTGCGACCCGGCGGCTTATGTGCAGGTTTTGGTAAACAGTCGCCCGGGCCTGGTCACTGCGGTGCGGCACCTCTCTTCTTTTTTGTTCTGATCATTGCGGCGGAGCGAACTCGTCTATCGTGTTGCATTTCCTCTGGGTACGAAATAAATCAAATTGATTTTTCGATCAAAAGTACTATGTGAAATCTTCGATTTTTCCTCTTCCTCTATCCCTATCCCATAGGTATAGGTACAGTGTTTGTGACTCCTTCGCTTCGACCTTCTTTCTTTGAGAATGAGACTATGGTCCGACCTTTGTCCTTACCCCCGATTTTTGCCCTATCACTAGTGGAGTTCCATACTTGATAGTCTTATTCAACTATTTATCGAATTCAATCAAACGACTGATTTCACTTAAGTGAGACTTTGGGCGTATCGTCTTGTTTTCTTCTTTTTTGCGACTCCAATATACCTATCTATTATATATTTTTTAAGTACTTACGACATCGTAAATGAAGTATACTTTAGTACTAAAGAAAGAAAATACATCACTACCTTCTCTCTCTCTCTCTCATGAGCATGCCAACACACGAAACCACCAAACGAAAGCCTTTTTTCTCCATCAAGTGCCCCTTTCTTTCTTTTCATTCTTTCTATCTTGCTTTTTAAGACCTGCCTGCTGCAAAAAAGTGCCTCTCCATTTTCTCTCTATCTTTTTCCCCAATTCCTAATCTCTTTCTCTTTCTCTATGGATACTAATCAGTGGCCACAGGTAAAAGAAATACACATTTTTTCTCTCAACTCAATTAATCATATCTTATCATAACACATCTTTTCTAGAGCACTATAGGTTTTTTTATTTCAAACCCTAATTTAGAATTTCTTGCAAGATTTTTTTCCCTTTACTATAGAGATGATAAAAAAAGTCCCCTCCCCACTTTGAATTTTATGTCTCTGAAAGTGTACTGCACTTTTTTTTCTTCTTTCTAATCCCACCTTGTGAGAAAAGGGATGAAAAAGTTACTACTATATACTAAGTTGTTTGATTTGTTCTTATTTATCTTGTCTTGTCTTGTTTGCTATTTCAGTCATATAGCAACTAAACGCAAAATATCAAACCACATGATTTAGTCGCTATTCGATCGTAAATTTAAGATTAGCGACTGAAACGTTCGTAGCTATTTTACTGTTTTCTAGCTTTTTTTGTAATATTTATGCAATTTATTTTTTTAGGGAATAGGAGTTGTGAGACCTACTAATATTGAAGCTGCTACAAAGAGTGGTGTAGGTGGAGGAGAAAGAAAGCCAAGACCACAGAAAGAAAAAGTTGTGAATTGTCCAAGGTGCAATTCAACTAATACTAAATTTTGTTATTACAACAATTACAGTCTTTCTCAACCAAGGTACTTTTGTAAGACTTGTAGAAGGTATTGGACTGAAGGAGGAACCTTAAGAAATGTTCCGGTCGGCGGAGGATCAAGAAAGAACAGGAGATCTAGTACTTGTTCATCATCATCCCTTGTAAAGAAGATTAATTCAGATCTGACCCCACCAAGTTTTTCATCTCAAAACCCTAAGATCCATGATGGACAAGACCTAAATTTAGCCTATAATCCTCCCAAGGGTAATTTGGGTATTAATTATAATGGTCCTAATAGTTACATGCCTAGTACTACTAATCCATCTATTACTTTTCCATCGTTGAGTTCTTTAATGTCGATGCCGATTTCTGAATCTACATCTGTATTTTACTCTTCTGCCCTTAATCCTTTGCATGAAATTAAACCACACAATAAGTTCAATTTTTCTATAGATGGGATTGAAAATGGTTATAATTATGGAAGTGTACAAGATCATCCGGTTCCGGTTCAGGACACGACTGCCAGACTATTTCTCCCGTACGAGGAATTAAAGACGGTTTCGACAACGACTAGGTCTGATCAATATGATGATAATGATCAGCAGAATATTAAAGGGCAAGGTGAATCTGCTGGATTCTGGAATGGAATGTTAGGTGGTGGAGGGTCATGGTAATGAAAATAAGTAGGGAGATTTGTTTTTTTTTTTTTTAATTTTATTTTCTTCTTCTTATTTGGTTTCAATTAATGGAATTGAGTGTTTTTTTTTATTTCTTTTTTTTTTTTTTCATTTGTTTCGAGTTTGAAGTGCTGATGATCAGATCAATTGACAGAGATGGAAAAATGTTTACTTTTAATTTCTTGGTTAGTATGGTTATCTTTATTATCATTTTCTTCTTCTGTTATTTGTTACTTTACTGTGGCATTTTCTTCTTCTATAAAGTACTCATTTTATCTTAAATTGAATATCTACTTTTTATTTATAATATATAAGAAAGTAAATTTTCAATTTCAGAAATAGCGATGAATATCAAGTTTATTTGAGAAACTAATTATACTGTTTCTTCCATCTCCATAGTAAATTGTAATGCTTGAAGCAATGACAGTAGGGGATGCTTCAGAAGTGTGTAAAATGGAAGTCTGATGATGCCTTAGTTTTTTTCGTTTTTTTTTTTGTCACCTCTACGGATATTCAGTGTGGTGAGACTAATCTGAACTCGCCCTCTTACTTAGGTCCTAATAAAAGCTTCCAATTATATAAAAAATTCATATATATGCAATATTTTCCGTTTGATCTTGCAAGAAAGTTCATAAACTTTGATGGTATGCTGAATCCCATTTGATCTTGTGGTCCTTAATTGGGGTTTGAAAGGATATGTAGATACATCAGTTAATTTTCAAATGGTATCAGAATAGATTTTTAGACTGGATGTGTGGGTTCATAATTTCTAATTAGACTGGTTGTCCCCGTACGACCCAACTAGATCGACAAGTTTTTGAACTGTCCTCGCGTGACTCAAAGAAGGGTGCCGGAACTTGAATTGACTCTCACATCGTTATCACAAGGTCCATAGCCTAGTGGGGTTATGGCATGCCCACAACCATGAGGTTGTGAGTTCGATACCTCCTCACAAAGGGGCATGATTTAATTTCCAATTCTTTAGTTCTCTTTGTGTGAGGCATTTATATTCCCCTCTTGGAGCAACCGGCTTGCCGGTCTTCTATCCGCCCTACTTGGGCTCCCTCCTCTGGTGAGGTCCAAAAAAATAAAAAAAACTCTCACATCGATCTATGTGTGGGGAGTGTTCAAATATGAAGTCTCACATCGAGTACCTAAGGAAAATTGAAGTCACTTATAAGCTCATGAGTTAACATCTCAAATTGTCAATTGATTTTGAGATGATATGGAGGCTAATGACATAAATTTTTACAGTATTCCACTCTCTTAACTAGTTCTTTTGATTTAGTAATATAAATAGAGAGGTTGTCAGGTCTGATGAGGAGCACCACCATCTGATTTCTCATCTGAAGATTCTTCCAACCGTTAAAAAGTACTCAAAAACTAAAAAAGTAGGATTGATTTGGAGTCTGGAGAAGAAGAATATAATAACTATGCACTAAAGGGACAACTAGGTACCAAAAAACTACCCACCATACCAAATCTTTTCATCACATGGTTTACCACTTTTATGACTGGTAAAAAAAAGATACACTCCATGCTCTTCCTCTATTTCTTTAATTATTTTTTTTATAAAAAAAAATAATCCGGTCTCCTTAATTTGTTTCAAAGTTCAAAAAGAATATTTATAGGATACAGGGACGAAACCAAGATTTTTAAGGTTGTGGGGGCGAAAAACTGCAACAGTATACCGAACTACATAAAAAATTGCAAAAAAAAAAAATATGTTTGGGGTGAATTTGATCAAATATTACGAACTACATATAAAATTTACTATAACTAGTAAGATTTTTAAAAAAATTGCAGGGTAGGGTTTAGCAGGGACGAAGCTAAAAACTTCCTGTAGACAGCGAAGAGTAACTTTTACATAAATTTTCAGGGGTAGAGAGTAATTTGTTTAGTAAGCTTTTTAAAATCTTAAAATTTTATAGAAAAAAATATAAATTTTAAAATTGAGCTATGTGAGTCGAGTTTGACTTATCTCACGCTCAGTCCGAAAAAGCTCACAAACTTTGAGCTCACGCTCAGCTCACATTTTAATGCGAGCTCGAGCTGAGCTCACGAGCTAAATTTATATTAGCAAAAAAACAAAATTCCTACAGCAAGAATAATATAATACAATGAGCAATGAAACTAAATTTTGACAAAAATACAAAAATACATAATAATACAATGATACTTAATTCTTGAAGCAAAATAAACTAATAAAAAGATAATAAAAGATAAATACATAGCAATATTAAATGTTAAAGAATCTACATACAACGTAGACAAAAATTCTTATATATAGACTAAAACAAAAGAAAATGGATTTTATAGGTTTTCTTCTTTTTAATTAGTATTATATATATATAGGAATCAAATAGCCAAGTGGTAAGGCTATTCTCCCTTGGGCCATAGGTCCAGGGTTCGATTCCTGTATCTCCCCGTTCATGGGGCAATAATATCTCCTCCTCTGGTGAGGCTATAACTACTACTCCTTGCTGGTGAGGCTTCTTCTCCTCCTCTTGAAACGAATGCAGTAGAGATGGTAGTGCCTTTGCTTAAAACTAGGCTAGGAAATGGGGCTAACTCCATGCAAAAACCAGGAGTACAGTATACCAGTACCAAAAAAGCTCAACGCGCCCGCTTTGAAACGCTCTGCTGGACGAGGCACCAACCACGTTCCCCAGCTCTCGAGGCAAGGTAAATCGCAAACTCATCGGACTCAGTTGCATTCTGCAATGGAGTGAGTGCTTTATATTGAGCTCACGTTCGATTTACCTCTGCTTACGCTTATATTTTTTTGAGTTATATGAACCGACCGAACCCATTAACACCCCTAAATATCAAGGTCTTCAAAGGGTTTATAAAAGAGATAAAATATCGAGACATACAACACATCGCAAAGTCTGAAATCAAATCCACAACCTTATCGAAACGCAGACATCTACAAATATCGAGATTTGCCCGGGCAGTTGATCTCTTTCTTTCTTATATTTTGGATGGCCACAAATTTTTCTCACAAAATAACTTTTTCTTATTCAATGAAACACATTAATTAATTTGTTTTTATATAAATAATATGATTTGTTCAAACTTCCTTTTAATTATCAAAGGTGTCCTATCCCAGTGGGGTAAACGTCTACCCACGATCTTGAAGTCGTAGGTTCGATACCCTCCGTTTGCGTGCGGCAAGCTTTAATTTTCCTTTCTAGAGCTATTTTCTCCTCGTATGAGGCAGTTCTCTCTCCCATATATGGGGGCAACCGCCCAATCGGACTTAAAAAAAAAACTTCCTTTTAATTTTTCATTGTCCATTATATTGTGTTTATTAAATAGACGACGCATGTCTTTTTGGGTCAACAAAAGAAATATAAAGTGATTTTATTTAAACTTCGAAAACAAAAAGTGATTATCATAATGGGCTACTTACTGAAACTATACGTCGAATCCAATACATCTTCGGGCAAGTTTTTTTTGTTTCTATTGGGTAGGACAAACTTTGGGCTAATCCTGAAAAGAGCCCAAGTAAATATAATGTCCACTTCCGACAAACACGTCCAAACGGTTTGACCGCGCACCAAAAGTTATAAATTTGGCGCTAAAATTCTTTTGATTATATTAGCATCTCATATTACATACTTTGTTTATCTTAATTAAAACTTTCTTTGATGATGTATTTGCCAAGAAAAAAATCACGTTGACTTAGTGGCGGAATTTATTTTTGAATACATTTTGAATGGTGTATGATTCAAATTCAGGATCTTCAAGATCTAACCAATTAAATTACCACTTTATTATAGTTAGTAACGAGTTATACTCTTAAGAAATCAATTATTTAGCCCCTCCAATCATAAATATAAGACGCTCAGCGGGAAGTCCTTCAAACTATTGACGTATTATTATTATTTTTTCTGCACTATACAAGATTCGAACTATTAACCTTTTGAAAAATCTCAACTCTTACATATTGGGTAACGAATCATTGGCACTCTCACTTTCACTCATGATTATGATCAACAAACAACAATTGATACAGTCAGAGGACCACTCTAACCTGCAGCTAAGACACTGAAAAATTGAAGAAAACAGATGGGGGGTAGAGTGGTCCAAATGTATATAGGGTTTACAACTTACAATGCTTAATCGCCATAACTGGGAATTCAGACCAAAAGCATCAGCTTCGGATCAGATGGTACCGCCCTTCGCCCACCATTAAAGTTTGTCCCATTTGATTTCTCTTAACAAAATATCCCATAATTAATTTGTTTGTTTTAACGTAGTTTTACTCGAAATTATGTTGCCTAAAACTTGGTACTTTTTGTCAAATGTTTGGGCAATTTCAGAAGGCTATTTCTGTCAGTAACCAAATAACATTTTGCTCCCGAAATCAGATATTCCAGTGTGTCATCAATACGATTCAGTATAGAACATGTGTTTTTGTGCACATGCATGGATGAATGGCACGCGAGAGAGAATTAATTTTAATATAATGGTTGATAATATTCGTTATTTGCCTTATTGTTTTAATCAATACTGCACATGCACAAGATAACAAAAAAATAAACTCATCATTTTAATGATTGATAGTTGTTCTGGTGTTACGCATAAAATCGCAAACTTTGCATTAATCTTTGGTAGTTGGTTTCTAATCAAGTACATTTTGTTTCTTTGGGGGTATGTAGAAAGCCCCAATTTGGTAGCGCAACATTCGTATGAATGTGTTCATCTAACACAAAGTGGATGATGGAAAATGAAGAAAATAATGAGAGGCTTTTTGGGGGTCGAGGTGAGATATAATAGTTAAGAAAATGTTGAACTTCAATCTTAAAGGTCGGTATCTTTTCATCTTTAAAGTTAACGTTTCCATGAATATAAAAAATTTAGAAGAAGTTGATCCCTATACTTAATAGGAATTGAATTTACATTTTCAAAAAGAAGGAAAAATTAATATAATATTATGCTTGATGAGTTTGACAGTTGAATTGTGAACGAGGAACAGATATAATGGTTAAAGACAGTGAATAGTGGGCACCCATTCTAATTACCCCTTTTGCAGAGAATTGCAACCATCGGACAGGCCCACTTCCGCCAGCTTATTTGGTGGAGGGTCTCCTCTCCTCTTACCCCTTTCCCTGAAAATTTTGTGAAAATCGTCTGTCTCCGTGTATATTCATATTCTTATATTCAGTAAATCAGATTTTATTATGTGGACATTTCTTTCAATTATATATACATGGCGAATTATGATTTGTTGGGTACTAATTTTTTGCCTGAAAAAAGAGAGGGAAAAGTTAAAAGAAGACGGTTAATCAACTGTGAATAAAAAAGTCGAGTTGTGGTTGATTTTTTTAAAGCAGATGATGGATATTATTGTTAGAAATCTCACATCGATTAATTTGTATGCATATTTTTTTTTGTATATACCTTGGGCAATTCTCCTTTTTTGAAGTACTTTTTCAGATATTGGGTTAAACCCAAATTCATTTTCTACGATTATGGTTAAAAGTTTTTGCAGTCTCTTTTTCAGCCATAGAGACCAAAACGTACGAGCTGTTTCATCAATGTCATTTGTGTCAATTTGATTTCAGTTCTGACAAAAAAAATTTGTCTGGATTGTGATGATATAATCTTGATCTTTGTATTATTAATTTAACTATTGATTTTTTTTGTTTAAAAGTAATTATTCTTAAATAATTGTTTTAATTGATTATTACTTAATCTCACATTTAAAATTATATTAACACACTGTTAATAAAAAATTAGTCCGCCCTGAAATCAAAATGTGTTTATGTACTCTTTCAGCTGTGATTTTTGAAGTATCACCCACATACGAAACTATAATATTATTTCATTAAGTTTGAAGGTAGGCGACAATCTAAAAAAACAATTTCAAGAAAATACTAATGGAATTAATTCAAAGAAAAATTGATTAAAGTTTTTTTTCTAAAAAGAATCAATACGTAGAAAAGTAATTTTCAATAGGAAAATGATTTACTCCTAGAATTTTGGGATAGAAACCCTAAACTCCCAAATTGAATGTGTTAAATGACTATCTTACCCCCTGCTGGTATAAGGGATTCACCCAACTATAAGGACAAAAAAGTTCGAAAAATTATTTTAGTCAATCTTTTAGCTAATAATTCTATTAGCCTAGGAAGATCCTTTTCAATAATATCATGATTGAATTAGTTCCTAGTGGAGTTACACCCCATTGCGTAACCGAACTTGCCAAACTTTTCCAAAGTTTTGATGTATTGGTAATGAAGAATGAACTAGTAACATGTATTTTATTTATTTTTGGGATGGATTAGTAACATGTATTTACGCCTTTCATTTAAAAATATAAGATATTTTCATAATTTTGTTTCTTCCGAAAAAGTTTGACTTTTCGTAAATTTTAAATAGTTTTTTTTCCCTTCCGAATGGCTTCACCTATAAATATAATCATTTCATTCTCTATTATATTAGTCGAATTAGTTAAAAAAAATTAAATAAGTCAAATTAGTTAATATATATATATATATATATATATATATATATATATATGATAAGAATTATACTTTTTTTTATTATGATTGAATATGCAAAAAAAAATACTAAACAACCTTATATTTTGGAAATAATTCACACGTTGGGAGTTGATAGATAAACGATCATGATTTGATTTATGGACTTAATAATAAAATTAATCATGATCTTAACCCCACCATATGCACCAATCAAGATTAATATACTTATAACTTCTTCCCACTAAAATTTAATATTCACATCATATTCTCCAAAATGAACGTCTTTTTTTTGTTTTTTTATCTAATTTGTTTAACTAGCCCTCTTAATTTATAGGATATGAATTCTAATCAATACAAAAATAAGTAAAATATTATTCAAAACATTTTTGTTAATTCAAAATAAGACATTTAATTTAGAGAAGCGGTACAATTAGTGACGGGACCATGATTTAAGTTTAGAGGGCGTAATAAAAAAAAATTGAAAATTTTTGAGGCCTGCCCTTCAATGCTGCACCACTGGGTACAATTTAATACTATTGTTCGAATAAGAATGATTTTTTTTGGGTGCAGTCTTTATCAATTGAAGAGGAATAGAAACTTCTGGCCATTTTAAAAAACTGTAGTAAAATATATATAGATGGCAATCAAGAATCATGAAATATAATTGGACCATCCATATTATTGTATGTTCAATCTTTTTTTTTTTTTTTTTTGGGTGAATATTATTGTATGTTCAATCGCTTAAGAGTGTCCAGCGTCGAAGAAAAGCTACTTTTAAATAGTATCAAGCATAATATATAATTTAATTATATGCTTGTCGGCCACCAAAACATAACACATCAAATTAAGAAATCTTGATATAGTACTATCGTCAAAGGAGCCGTAATTCAGTGGGACAAGTCTTGGTCTCGAGTTCGACATCCTCCCCATACATAGGACAAACTTAAAATGTCTCCCTTTTTAGGGTTATCTCCTCCTCCCTGTAGGCGAGCTTCTCTTTTTTCTTTCATGACAACCACTACAGCGTACTATATATATATATATATATATATATATATATATATATATATATATATATATATATATATCAGTTATCAAACTTGTCATTGCCAAAGTAGCAAACATCAGTTGCTAGTAATATTTATGCATATACAAGTATATAAAAATTAAGTTTACTTAATGTTGGAGAGAACCGACACCTTGTAAATCTTCTTTTACCAAAATAATATTTTTATTATGAAATTGAGGGAGTACGATAATTTATTTTGACTCCCCAAACATTCAATACTGTGTTTGTCTTGATCGAACATGTTAGATTTATGGTAAAGGTATAAGATTTGGTTTTTTAAACATTGTCTGTGATCAAAGTACTCTCTCCATTCATAAATATAAAATTTTTATGATAAGTAGTAAAAATTAAATAAGTAAATATTAAGATGTTATTTTTAAACAAAATATCAATATTATTATCTTAAATAGAATTAGAGGCATACAAATTTTATTTAAAATAATAATATTAGTATTTTGATTAATAAAACAGATTGAATTTTGATTTCTTAATTTTTGCTATTTGTTCTGAAAGTCTTATATTTAGAAATGGAGATAGTACGTACTTAAAGAAATTATTCATGCATGCAACGAATCAACGGTGAACAGAATCCATGAACTGGATTTTGGAGATGAAACGAAGAATATAGAATGATTTTGTTGCTAATTAAATGTAATGATATTTTCTAACAAAATACACAAACATAAGGAATTTCGATCTAATTCAAAATTCGTCACCTCATACTTTATTAACTCGTCTATGCTCTCGAGACTAGTGTGCACTATCTATGTTTTGTTGATGTAATGCACTATCTATGTTGTTACAATGAGTATTGCTTCCGACCGAGTTTATTTAGATTGTCAAATTTGATACAAAATTTTCACTTTTAATTTTACACTTTTCTAAACTTTTAAAATGTAAATTAGTTCATGTGGTCATGCACTAAATTGATATAAGGTAATGTTACATGTCACATGATCTTAGCTAAGATATTTATATGTTAGTATTAAATTCGAGATCTCTTAATTTAATAATTATGTGTTTAATTTTATTTTGTCTTATGAGTGCAACGCTCGTTATTATAATAATTGGAAACAATTGATGAAACCAAATGGAATGAATTAATGGAGACAATTGTTCTTTCCACTTTTAGCTGTGTTTTGCAACATAATAATAGTAAAAGGAATATTCAAACTTCAAATTCAATGTTGAATTCTATGTTTGGTTACCAACCCCATCATTTTCCAAACCTACCAGCTCTTGTATACAAAAGGCGTGGGTCCCACCTCCCGATCCGACAGTAATTATGGAGGATGTTAATCAAGTTGACCCAACTGTTCGACTGGTGGGAGGCCTTGTCTTAGTCCACCACAAAAAGCCACCCCTACATTGGAGAGTTGAAACTTCCACACTAGGACTGTCAAGATTCAAACATACGCCCTTATACACAATTTGCCACCCGAACTAATTGGGCTAGCTTGCGGATAAACCTAGCAGCTCTAATGTGTTCAATTAGCACGTGATTCTCTTGAGTCTTTGTGGTCACTTATCAAGAGATGTTGGTTGTTTACTGCCTTCTCCCATCTTTGATTCCGGCTCTATGGTCCGCAAAAGCTGCTCTATAGGGTTTAAAAGAAAAGTAACACGTAAGCTTGCTGATATATAATAAGATAGAAGATTAAATATAAAATGAAACAAAATATTCAAATCGGTTTCATAGCCTTTTGCTACTTTTTTTTTTAATTTAGTGATATGTGATTTATTCAGTGACGAATCTAAAATTTATGAATAATTGGAACTCTTATCGATGAAATATGAAATATATTTATACTTTATTTTTTAAAATAAAATGTTAGTTTTTTTTTTATAGTATTTTTTTAGTTCATTGAGGTCACTTACATGCATGTTGCTTATCTTTTTACAACATCGTACTTAAGACTTCAACAAAACATAATAATATGGTCGGTAATTAATCAACAAGGGAAAACAAACAAACTGAGGAAATGAACTCTTAATCAAAGCATTTAATTAACTAAGGGGTGATATCTATCATGGAAACAGGCCCAACAATCACTTTTGACTTTTGTAACCAAATGTTATCCTTGATTAAGACATGCATAGTCTTCATTTAAATCGTTCTTACTATTCCTAAACCTTATTATATACTCCCTCCATTCCCTATTAATTGTCGTTTAGGAGATATCTAGGTATCCAAATTAATTATCGTTTAAGGTTGTTTTATTAGTTGTCAATAATTTATTCCAATTATACCCTCAACATTTTCCTTTCTTTTTGACAAAGAAGTGAGAGAGAGGGAGGGTGGGGGATAATATTGGAAGTTTAGGTGATAATGACAACTTCCTTAATTTTCTCAAATTGTCTAAAGAGTCTTATATTTAGAAATGGAGGGAGTACTATTCTAATCAGTTTTTTTTGTCTCATATTTGTGTCTTATCTCCCTTCATTAATAATAACATGTCAAATGTCAATTTTTTTAATAGCAATTAAAGATGACCCTATGTTATCAAATAGGGATATATTTTCGTAAGGTTTGATTATTCTAGTATTTAAAAATTACTAGAGACCGAAAACTTCTATAAGAGATTATACCAAGTATTTGAAATTATTATTATTATTGTGAAACTCTGTTACTAAATGACAGAATCTTCCATAAGAAATGTGAGGAAAGAAATATTATATCGGAGAAGAATCAAATCCATTTTCAAGCACATGAAAATATATATGATCGATAGAGAAATAAATTGAAGTTGGATATATACACTTGGAATTTAGTTGAAACCTGACTGAGGTAGAATGGTTTTGATGACAAGTGCCCATGTCCTGATGCCCCTCTGCACTAACAAACTGTGTTTCCAGCAGGGAAAAGGGATAAACAATGGGGAAATTGATTCAAAATCCACCTACACCCCTCCAAACAATGTATATTCCAACTTCTTTTTTTGTAATAAAAAAAAAAAAAAATGTAGGTTAAGTATTACCGCCCCGCGTGGCTAAAAGTAAGCCAAAAGAGCTCAAACTCCCCATTTCTTAATATAAATTCGTTTAAGACATGCAGTAAAAATTAAGGTACTTTATTAGTTAAAATATCAATAATAATTTCTTAAGTATAATTAGTGGTATACAAGTACTAGAGGGTAATTTTGATATTTTGACTAACAAAATACCTTATTTTTTTTACTTTTTAAATTTTCGCTAGGTGTTATAAATGACTTATATTATAGAATTGAGGTAGTACTAAAGAAAATGTTGCAAGTAAGAATAATAGATAGTGTTTTTGGTTTTTTTTTTTTTTGTTGCTAAATACTGGTTTCTTTGGTTAAAGTTATAAATAATGCCATTATTGTTCAATGCTACAGAGGAATCAACTTTTGAAAATCTTGGCACAACTTTGAAATCTCTCTAAAGCTATGGAATTAGAATAATTTCAATGCTTGTTTTTCTTCATTATACATATTATCTTTTGTCTCAAATTTAATGTTCAATTTCTAAATTAAATAGTAAAGTAAATATTCAATTGGGTCGGAGGGAGTACTTAGTCTCAGGCAGAAAAATAAAATAATTATTAAAATACTAGGTAATCAAAGTATACAATACTTTAAGGGTCATTTTGGATCAAGTGGCCGTAGCGCAATAAGCTGGCATCTCGTTTCATTTTTTTCTCTTAGAGCATGACCAAGACGAGTCACCATAAAATGCAACTTCATGTTAGTAATAATTTTTACACGGACCCTACTAATTTAGTTGGATCAACGAAAAAAATGTCATCCCCCGTTTTCTATGTGGAAGGAAAAAAACATTGATATAAAATACCTACTAATTTACTCAAAGTATTAATTTAGAAAAAAAAAATTGATATTCAAAATTATAATTTTTTTAAAAGAAAAGTAAAAATGTTGTTTATTTTCACTCCATATTGGAGGCGAGGGAAGGGACACTACTTGATTTACCCGCCCCCGAGTTAGACCAGGAGAGTTGTGTTCCTTCTTTTGAAATCTACCAGGAGATTGGACCAAGAGAATGAACCCCCATTGGAATTTCCATATTCTTACAACACGTTTGGTACACTGGAATGAAATTGAATAAAATGACGATTCCAACTTCTTTTTTCATTTCAGTGTTTGATTTAATAAATTTAAGTTGGAAAGGTCATTTCATGGGAATGCCGATTTCAGGAAGAAGTGTGAAAGGTTCCACATCAAAACCTACGTAATGGCATTTCCAGGAGAAGTTGAAATCATCATTTATATCATTCTTTTAATTAATTATTACGTTCATTTTACATAACAATGTATTCATGCTTAGTCATAAATTAAAATATTTCACTTAGTATAATTTTATAAAAATTTATTTTTCTTGGTAGTAGTTTCTAATCTATTTTTTTTAATTCAAACGTAAAGTTAGTTTTATGACTATGTTGATATTTTAATAAAAAATTGTGTTTCAACAATATATATATATATATATATATATATATATATATATATATATATATATATATATATATATATATATATATATTTGATATATAATGTCAATGTTATTCTAGTAAGATTTTGTAAGGTATATTTAATTAAGCTTTATCGTTAGTATATACTATAAAAGCATTTAGGTCGTATTGTGTTTAGTTCCATTCCATTTTAACATTAAAATATAGTTTTACCAAACACAGAAAATAAATTAACATTTTATTATGGCTTTGACTTCCAAACACTGCAATGAAAAGAGGATTTCGAACTCATTCCGAATGGAAATCGATTTTGCCTGGAAAAAGATTACATTTCATTTCATTTCAGCGTACCAAACGTTCACTTAATGTACAAAACAAATACTCATTTTTTGGGTAGAAAATATAATAAATACTCATTTTAAGTTTAATTTTCAACTGTAAATGAGCCATTATTAGACTATTGTCTGACTCGTCGGTCACAATATCATGAATCAATTACTGACATATATAAGTCTATAACAGTCTTGATGGTTCAATGAAAGTTGTAATTGGTAAGAGTTTGAGTGTATTCAGTTTGTTTTTATTTGAGAATTTTTGTCTCGATAATTAAAAAAATTAAATTTTATTTAAAAAATGTGTGAAACTTATGCACAAATGCACTTTCCTTACAATCATTTTACCTTTAAACACAGTTAAATATTCAAACAAATGTCTATTTACTATTTTTTTGGTAAATAATCCCATTATTACTATTTAATTCATAAGAAAAGAACAATAAATTCAAAGCTTTAAAACTATACAAAATACAAAAGAGAGGGATAGAGAAGAGGCAGGAAGGAGGGCAGCTTAATGGCCCGTTGTTCAAGAAACTGAGCCAAGAAGTAAGTTGAAGTAGGTAGACACATCGTAATTTATTTTTAGAGAAATCCCCTATTACTAGCGTTTATCTATTTACGGATTTCTATTATTAGCCTTATCTTTTTTTTAGGCTATTTATAGCCTCATCTTTTTACGGGCCACTATAAATGGCCAATTAGTGAATCAGGCCAATTTTCAGGCCAAAAGGGCAGCACGTGCCAATCACACGTGATATCAGACGAGGGCTTTTTTGTCCATTTAGAAGTGCAGATCCGGGGCAACCCGTTTTAAAATTCGGATCATATAACCTACCCGAATACTAGACGTTTACCCCACCAAACCCGAAAAATAAGTTATTATTGTTTCTTCCGTAATCTATTTTCGATTAATCAGAAAACCCTCTCTATCCAAACGCGATTTCCAAACCCTAGAACCAAAAAATCACCATTTCCTTGTGCGTTTTTAGGAGATTCACACGAATAATCATATTTGTTTGAAGATTCAAGGCAGTGTTTTCCACAAAATCTAACGACGATGCATATCCGAGCACCTGATAAGCCAATACCAAAATATGGTAAACGATTCTTGACTTTAATTTGTAAAAAATGGATTATTTAATGAATTTCGTTAATGAATATTGAAAAGGTGACTGGAATCTGTATTTGTTTTTAAAAAAACCCTGAGTTTTTTGTCTTGTACTGTGAATCGGCCAAGCTTCGTTACTTTACTTGTTTAAATATGATAATTTCTTGATGGGTTTGTGTTTTATTCGATGTGGTCCCAGTGTAGTTGCTTTATTTTTTGTTTTCTACTTGGGAATCTGGTCTAGATTCCCGACTTTTAGTGTATATTTGGAAGATGTGGTCCTTTGATGTATAAAGTCTTAGCTTTTTTGTGGTCCCGAACATGCAAATGATTTTTTGTTTACTTTTTTTTCCTTTTCAGTGAAGCGATCTGAATGTTTTACACTTAAAGTTTACTGCATGGTGGTGAGTTTAAAAACAATACTGAGGGTGTAAAGGAGTATGTTGGTGGGTCCATAAACTTCTTTGATTACTCGTCACCCAGACTCAAATGAACTGGGAAACCCTTAAATATGTGTGTGACAAGTTAGGCCATAGGAAGGGGGCCCAATGTTATTATAATGTGTATTTTGATGGTGACCAACCATTTGTTATGCCCATAATGGCTCCAATAGATATTACCTTGATTGCTGAATATGGTTCTTTGAAAGGGGAGACAGAGATGTACGTTGTTACTGGGGCTGGTGGTAGAAGTAGTCATTCTAGGTTTAAGAAAATTGGTAAGATGGCAGATAAAGGAACTTCATCTGAAATTGGTTGTGCTGGAAAGGGTAAAGAACCAATGCAAGTTAGTAAAAAAAGGGCCTCCAATATGAGAAATGATGTATTGCAGTCTGGGGAAGTTGAACTTCAGACTGGGGGTGGTGTTATTAGAAATCTTGAGAGTGATTTTGATCAGGTTTACAATTCTGATTCAGACTTTGATTATGATCCTAGTGGGTCAGAAAGTAGTGATGTAGCCTCATTTGAAGAGTCTGATTATGATGATCTTACTGAGGATCACAGAATTCTGCAAGATATTGAGAAGAAGAGGGCTGAGGTAGAAAAAAATATTGCTGATGTAGAAAAGAAGAGGGTTGTTGCAGAAAAGGGTAAAGTACCAGTTGATGAAGGTGAAGATGATTTTGAAAGTGAAGAGTCAGTTGACTATGACTCAGCTGAACTAATAAGTAACAATTCATCTGAGGAAGATAATGATTCAGAGAAAAACAAAGAGATTATCAGATTTAATCCAATTTTAGACATGAGGAATCCTGGGTTCAAACTGGGGATGTTTTTCAGCAGCAAGGATGAGCTGCAAGAAGCTGTAAAAAATCATAAGGTAACAAAGGGGAAGAATGTGAGAGTAATAAGGTCTAACAGTTCACATTTTCAAGCTATTTGCTTTGGGACTAAGAGGAGCTGCAGGTGGGAGTTATGTGCTTCAAAGGTGAGAGGAAGTACTGATTGGCAAATAAGGAAATTGTCAAAGTTGCACAGATGTACAAGGTGCATTAAACCAAGACTAGTGGGTCCTAAATATTTAGCAAAAAGGTACATTGATGATTTTAGAAACTGCAAGGGTGTGAAGGCTGCTGATTTCATTAAAAAGGTTCAAAAGGAGCTGAAGTTCAATATTGCTGACCACACTGTGTATAGAGCAAAGAAGCTTGCAGTTTGTATGATTGAGGGGAAATATACAGAACAGTATTCTAAGTTGTGGGATTATGTGGCTGAGTTGAGGGCTTCAGATCCTAACAATTCTGTGGGTCTGAGAGTTGAGAATGATAGATTTCATAGATTCTACATGTGTCTTGGGGCTGTCAAAGAGGGGGTTTTTAATGGATGTAGAAAGGTTATAGGAGTAGATGGGACCCACTTAAGGGGACCACACCCTGGCATACTGCTCACAGCAGTAGGTATTGATGCCAACAACTCATTGTACCCTATTGCATTTGGGGTAGTGGAACAGGAGACAAAGGATACTTGGGTGTGGTTTTTAGAAATGCTGAAAATTGACTTGAAGATTGAGGAACAATACGAAAATTGGACCATAATTATCGATGAGCAAAAGGTTAACTTTGCATAGTTTTTTACTTTAATTTTTAGTACTGTTTTCATAAATATTTAATTAATTTTTTATGATGTAGGGCCTTTTGCAAGCAATTCAAAATCAACTACCGGGAATTGAAGAAAGGCATTGTGTGAGACACATACACCAGAATTTCAGGCAACATTTTGCTGGCAATGCCTTGAAGGACCAACTGTGGAAGTGTGCCAAATCTAGTCACCCAAATCAGTTTGAAGATAACATGTCAAAAATGAAGGTACTTGACCTTAATGCATATGAGTGGTTAGTTAATAATTGTCCCCCTTCAACTTGGTGTAGGGCTTTTTTCAAAAACCAAACCAAATGTGATTTATTGCTGAACAACTTGTGTGAGAGTTTCAACTCTGTGATTTTACATACTAGAACCAAGCCCATTTTACATTTGTTGGAGGATCTTAGATGTTACTTGATGAAAAGGCATGACAGTAAAAGGGCTTGGGTTAGTAAACAAACTGGTCTTCTTTCACCTAGGATAGCCAAATACCTTGATAATATGATCGAAAAAGGTCGCAGATTATATTGTGAATGGGAGTCGGTGGTTTGAAATATGAGATAGAAGGTCCATTGGGGGGACAAGTATGCTGTTAATCTGGAATTAAGAACATGTGTGTGTAGGAAATGGGCACTATGTGGAATTCCATGTGTTCATGCATTAAGTGCAATATTGGCAAGGGAGGAAGATCCAGATAAATATGTTAGTGAAGAGTATCATTTATCTACCCTTGTCAAATGTTATTCATCTGTCATTAACCCTATAAGTGGCCCTGATCTATGGCCTAGAACTGGTAAAACAGCCCCTTTACCCCCTAAGAAGCTGGTCCTACCAGGTAGGCCCAAAAAGCTGAGAAAAAAGGATGTTGAAGAAAGTTCCAAGTGTAAGAAAAACAGAAAAGACATGCCTACAAAATTATCTAGGGTGGGGTTGGTTGGTAAATGCAGGGGTTGTTTACAGATTGGACACAACATCAGGAAATGTCCTAACAAAACACTAGCTTTTGAAGACAATGTGCAACAACCAAATTCAATGCCTACTAACATGAATAAGTGTGGACATTGCAATGGTCTAGGGCATAACAAGAGGACTTGTCCTGTTGGGAAAAGGGGAGGTGAAAATGAGGTAAATTACTATCTTTAATGAGTTAAAAAACAATAACCTACTGTGTGTAATGTCATGACTGTTATCTTTTGTACAGGAAGATGATTTTCAATCTGAAGAAGCTGAAACTGAAGAAGCTGTATCTGAGGAAGCACAATCAGATGAAAACATTAACATGGGATCTGAAGGTGCTGAGGAAGATGATGATTTTGTCGAAGGGTCTTTCTTTCAAGTGGAACCAACAATTGGTACTCAGCCCATTTCTCAAGTGGACCAAGCAGAAACAAGCTCAAAGGAGGTTCAGAAGAAGGGAAGAACATGCAAAGTCTGCAAAGAACCTGGGCATAATCAGAGAACCTGCCCATCTGAAATGGGGATTTGGATTAGGGAAAACATTTCTTACTTTTAGTGTAATTTTTATGGGGTTTCTGAAAGTTTTTTGTAATACCAAACTTGGTAGTTTTTTTGTCCATTCTAAACACTAAGAATGCCTGCAGTGGGTCATTTAGGGTTATTTTGGGATATGCTATTTGGAACATTCTCTTTTTGGTACATTTTGTAATGCCAATTTGACCTCATCATTCCCAGATTCCTGTCATTTGTGTTCAATTATTTACTCCATCATCAACCACAAAAAAAAACAGACTTCTAATAAAGTAACAGCCAAATTCATCTTAATACAAATTTTAAACTACTCTACATCCATATGAAGATGGAAAGAAGAACCACAATACACACTACTATTTTGCAGAATATAGTCAATCTTGACAAATGTGTTTCCATTCTGGTAATCTCCACTTCTTTAATCTTCAACATTGACATCAAGGCAACATTCTCCTCCTGCAAAAGCTTAACATTCCTGATAAGAGCTTCCCGACCAACACTCTCATCCTCCAAAACCTCAAGTCTCTTCAACAAACCCGGAAGTATTTGTTTGGAACGTTGGCAAATCGGTTCATCTAACCATTCAAAATATTTACATCCCCCTTCCTACATTAATTGGACAAAATCAACCTTCTTACCAAAATGTAAAAAGATGATGATTTTACCAGTGAATCAATGCAATTGATGAACCTTCTACCCGGATTGTCATTGGTCCACGAAGTCCGAATTGCTACCGGTTTTCGAATGGGGCATTTACAATACTTTGTTTCAATGTTGGATAAATTAAGTCTTCTAGAACCCCTTGAGCTTGTTGAAGACATGTGTTGCCCAAATCTTTGTTATCCAAAGTATCTCAAAAACTTGGAAAAGAGAGAGATGAAGAGAATATGGTAGAGAAGTGTTCATGTGTTCAAAGAGAATATGAAGAAATGGGAAGGAGGGTAGATAGATATAGGGTTTAAATTGGGTGGGATGTTGAGGAATTCAAGACTTGGTTGGATATTTTCGTATATGGGTTCGGGTTGCCCTGGACCCGCACTTCTGAATGGACAAAAATGCCCTCGTCCCGATATCACGTGTGATTGGCACGTCTCGCCCTTTTTGGCCCGAAAATTGGCGGATTCACTAATTGGCCATTTATAGTGGCCCGTAAAAAGGTGAGGCTATAAATAGCCTAAAAAAAAGATAAGGCTAATAATAGAAATCCGTAAATAGATAAACGCTAGTAATAGGGGATTTCTCTTTATTTTTAATCAATTTTTTTTAAGTTGTGTAAAAATTATATTATTCACAAAAGAATTATTTTTGTAATTAGCTTTTATTCCAAATGCAAGCTTAGTCTTTCGATATATAGACTTTTTTTTCTTAATAGATTCTTTGAAAATGTCTATCTTAAAAATTTAAATAATAAATTGTTTGTAAAAAAAAAGAATGTGAAATTTAAACTGCGAATTTGTGTTAAAAAGAAAAAGGTAATATCAAATGCAAATTGAATTATTTGCGAAAAAAATTAAATTCAAAGTAAAAATTTATACTGAAGATTGTATAAAGGCTTGCAAGACAAATTCACCCTTATAATTTCTTATTTTTGGTAAATCGTTGTCAGGCGCAAGCTCTTGAGCTATTTGAATCCATAATCTTATTATGGACAAGCATTTAAGTCTACATTTATTTATTTTTATTAATTCATGATTGCTATTAAAAAGTGCACATTATAAATATGATTGGATTAAGTATTGTTTTGAGATTTTCGGATTTCAGTCTCACACTAACCTAAAATCTGAACCAATTTCTTCATTAATTAGTGCTTGAATTTCATTATCAAACTTAATTCAAATAGTGTTTTGGGGGTAGTGATTGACTGATTGGATTGAGTCTGGACTTAATTTTGGTATGGTTTAAGATCCACACTTCAATCCAAATCAAATTTGGATTGAATGTCAAGAAGGCCGTGACCCAGTGGGGCAAGTCTTGACCTGTGACCAAGAGGTCTCAGGTTCGACACCCGCCTCTTACGTGAGGCAATAAAATTCTCTAGGAGAGAATTAAAGGTGCTGAAAAAAATAAAATAAAAAGAAAAAAAATTGGATTGAACCTGCAAATATAATTTGAAGTATTAAATCATCTAACATTTAGTTTGAGTTTAAAACTGAGACTAAAATTACAAACTAAATGCAATTCAATCACACTGTTAATTTCTGTTTAAGTTTTAACCTCAAATCAGACTCAATAAGTTACGTCCCTATATAAATCGCGTATGGTATGTACATACATTACATTAGGGGAGGGACCTATACATACAGAGTACATACAACAAAACAACCATAGCAGCAGACACCTCACAGCCTAGTAGTACTACTACCCCTTTCCCCTATATATTACTCCTCAGAAATCTCGTTTCTCGGTCCATCCATCCCTTCGTCACGAATATCAAGGTATATAAGGTATATATTATTTCCTAATTTAAAGTCTTCCTTAATTAATTTAATTCGGCTTCTCATAGGATTGAAAATTCGATTTTCCCTCTTTCACCCCTCTTCTTTCCATTAATTAATAAATTCCCAATTTTTTCCTTATTTTCTTCTTATTAATGGTTAGTAGTTACTCCTCTCCTCCTCTTCTTTCTTTCCATCTTATTCTTATTTTAGAGAGAGAAAGAGAGAGAGCGAAGGGAAGTAACAATTTAACAAAAAGTTTTTTTTTTTTTTTTGTTTTACAAAAAACTTTCCCCCAATTCATCAACCCCTTTTGTGTTCAATCCCATGAGGCTCGACTCGTAATTAATCCCGAACCAATGTGAGGAAATCCCCTTTGAATTTCTCGTATTTTAATTGTTAGAATTTTTTTATGTTTTGATTTAGCTTGTACATGTACGTTAGGGTTTATTGAATTTGGAAAGATTGGGGAGGAATTTGATGTATTTATCGCATGAAATGTAATAAAGAATGCTGGGTTCTAATCTGACGTCCTTGTAGTCGTCATCCTTAAGTGGGTTTTCAATTTTATGTAGTATAACTACTCCTCGATAATGTTTAATTTATTAATTTTATCTGGGTTGGGAATTAGGGTTCATATTCCTATGCAGATTAGTTGGCTTTTATAGTAAAAAAAGATTTTGTTTTTGCTTAATTTGTTTCTATTTTAGGGAAGTTTTTGTTTTTGGGGGAAGACTGGGTTCAATGGGTATGGATTGGGATCCATGTGGGATCTAATCTTTTTTTAATGAGGTTTTTGGGGTAATGGTTTTTCTTTGGTCCTTGCTGGAGGCTGTGGAAGTTGATAACAAATTAACAATGGAGTATTTTTATCTGTTTTACTGATCTTGGTAGTTGTGTATATTGTGTGTATGTTTGTCTTATTGTATTAATAATCCTATATTTTATTTGTTGTGTTGGTTCCTTTTATAGGTTTTATATTTGAGGGCATTTAGCACATTGCCTAGGGATAAAAAAAAGTTTGTTTACTTTAGGGTGGGTTTCATGGGTTGAACTCAAGGGAATCATGGGCAGCTTCAGCGAAAACGACACCGAATATAGGTTCTTTGATGCCCAGGAGGACATTGCATCAGTTTCAGATTTGGGTCCGGGTTGCTCCGACTGTCGTAATTCTGACTCTGGGATTGAGAATTGGGAGTCAATGAGTTTCAACTATGATTTCTGGATTAGAAGTCCCAGATGTGTCAGAGAACGGCGTAGGAAATTCCTCCGATGGATGGGTCTAGACTTGGATAATAGGCTACCTGGAGATGATTCTGTTGACTTAGATGATGAAAATGATGAATTTGGAGGAGATATTGACAGGGTAATTCATAATAGTGGGGCTGTTTTGAGAGAATCAACTTTTGAGGATGAATTTTCTTTGAGCCAATCAACTGCTTCCAGTTGGTCCCTCGATGCTTCAGCAATGGAATTAGGATTAAATGAAAATTTTGTAGGTAGATTGGGAAATTCAAATGGTGCTATAGAATGCAACAGTAACGGTCTTCTGGAGGATGCTAATTTGAGCAAACATCAAGAATCAGGTGTAAACCTTTTCCAGTCTGCTGTTTCTCCCGCGGCTCAGCAATTTGTGCATAGAGAAAGTCAGTTTGATGGGCCTATTGTAACAATCTTAGAGAAGTTGAAAAATCGATGGCTGCGGAGAATACGCTCACTGTCTTGCATCTCGGGTGTGAATGTAATAGCTGATGATACTGGAAATAATGATTGCAACCCAGTTAGTAGAGCTAGAGTTCAGAGAGTCAAAGTTCGACAAAATAGGAAGCAATTGAAGGAGCTCTCTGGTCTTTTTAAAGGGCAAGATATCCTGGCCCATGATGGAGCAATCTTGACCATGAAATTCAGCCTTGATGGGCAGTATTTAGCCAGTGCTGGGGAAGATATGGTCATCCGAATTTGGCAAGTGGTGGAAGATGAGAGGGCTAATGAAACTGATATTCCAGATATTGATCCATCTTGCTTGTACTTCACGGTTAACAGTCTTTCTGAACTGGCACCTCTTATGGCTGATAAAGAGAAAATCAGTAAATCAAAGAGTCTTAGAAAAACAGCAGATTCGGCCTGCATCATATTTCCGCCAAAGGTTTTCAGAATTTTGGAGGAACCATTGCATGTTTTCCGAGGACACACTGCAGAAATACTGGATCTCTCATGGTCAAAGAATAATGTAAGTTCTTTAATAAGGAAAATTTCACACTAATTCTGTGTTGTTAGTAGACTCCTGTTATTAACAAAGTTTTTCCTTTCCTTCACTTCATGTAGTGTTTGCTTTCATCATCCATGGATAAAACAGTTTGCTTGTGGCAAGTTGGATGTGATCAGTGCCTCAAAGTCTTTCGACACAGTAATTATGGTACACATCTGGCTTTATACCTTATTTTGTTTGTTAATTTCTTGTGGAGAAAATTTTGATATTTGTATAATGTAGCGCTACTTTACATTCAGAAATGACTATTTTTGAAATTTGATTCCTGTTTGACGATGCAGTGACATGCACTCAATTCAACCCTGTAAATGATGATTACTTCATAAGTGGTTCAATTGATGGAAAAGTTCGGATTTGGGAAATTAGTTCTCGCCGAGTTATTGATTGGACTGATGTAAGAGATTTAGTAACTGCTGTTTCTTACCGCCCTGATGGGCAGGTATGTGATCCTGCATTTTTTTTTAAATTTCCCCCTCCCTAAGAGGAGATTATAGTTCCAGAAATCAATAGATAAATAAACATTTTTCTTTCTTCTTTTAGGGTGGTATCATTGGCTCTATGACAGGCACCTGTCGATTTTTCAGTGTAGCAGGTAGTGCTTTCTCTCTGTGCGTGCGTGTGTGTGAAGTTGGTTGATTGCTACTATGTTGGTCTTCTCTTTGTTAATCCTAGTTGATGTTGTTCCAATGAGATTTCTACTTTCTGATAAACAAAGGATGAAAAAGTGCACAAGTAGATACTCCTGATCTTCTTTCCTCATATGCGAAGGAAAATTAGTTCATGATATGATAAAATCCTGCTGCATTTTCATACCGATTTTTATGTTTGTGTAGGAGTAGTTTCTAAGATGTTTTAATATATAAATTAAAAGATGTAATTCCAGTTTTCTTAATGTTTTTCTGGTTGCTAATTGAGGATGTTCTTGGAGGTGGTACTGTTGTAATTATTAAAGGAAGAAACATAGGGATGACTGAATTGATCTTTTGCTTATTTATTTAATTATTGGTCTTACACCAGATAATCACATTGATCTGGAAGATCGGTTGTGCTTAACCCCTAAAAAGAAGTCTTCCAGCAAAAGGATAATCAGCTTCCAGGTTATGATCAAGCACCTAATAATAATCTATGTTAGTGTTGCTGTCTTTTGCTCTCCTTTGTTTCTGACAAATTGGGATTTTCTTGGATTTGTTGTTTTCTTGAATACAGTTCTTCCCGAAGGACCCAAGCAAAGTAATGGTTACTTCTGCCGACTCTCAGGTCAGGATCATTAGTGGGATTAATGTGATCAGGAAATATATAGGTATGCTGTCTCATATATCTTGGTAACTACTAAATGTTAGTTTAATATTTGGTGGTTGCATCTTTCAAAATTACTTGTGCCTGTTCTAAAGCATTTTGATTTGAAAGTGCATCTTTTTATGCTCCCCTTATGATTTTTACTGATTTAATATGGTAAAATTCCCAAATATAAATGCTTTTATTTAATGGAAATACTTGTCAATAAATCTTCTGCAAGCTATTTTGCTTCCAATCCATTTCTCATTTCTGTTTTTAAGTGGTATTTTCTCGCGTCTATTTTCTCTAGGTCCACGAAATGCAGGCAACCACGCCTCGGCCTTTCTCACCTCGGATGGTAAACATATAATTTCTACATCCGAGGATTCTAATGTATATATGTGGGACTGCTCTACCGTGGAAGGCTCATCTCCTTGGGAACTAAAAACCATAAAATCATTTGAGTACTTTGCAGGTGATGCATCCATTGCATTACCTTGGTTTGGCTTGAACAATGATAATTCAGATGATGGACGACAGCCATGTCAGCGTCCAACACCTTTCTCTTCTTCTTGGTTCTCTTTGGCTCAGGAGTTCGACTCTATTCCACGGGGATCTGCAACTTGGCCTGAAGAAAAGCTTCCAAGATCAAGTTCCCATAATTGGTCTTCTACTATTTCTAGATCTCATTACAAGTTCGTTAAAAATTCTTTCCATAGCTCATCCAATTCTAATGCCTGGGGCATGGTTATTGTTACTGCTGGATGGGATGGTCGGATTAGATCATTTCACAATTATGGGTTACCAATTCATCATTGAGAAAATGTTTTCCTCTTCCGGAAAACTTGGAGGTGATTTCTCGGTCTCACAACCTCAAGTTCCCCCCTTCTCTTTTGCTGCTTGGGCTAATCTTGGCATCCGGTTATCCAGATTTCTTTTGTCTCGAAACTGTTCAAGTGGTCCCTTAATACAACAAAGGTCTATTTATAGGCACCTGGTGAGAGCTACATGGACAAAATATGATTATGCATGCTGCTAATATGCACGTCTGCCTCATATGCCCTACACCGACTTATAATTTGTTTTCTGGGAAAGTTGATACAATCTGGGCCAGGAAGAAATGGAGACTTGTGAAAGGAGACGTCGATTCGCGTATCTATTTAAGGTGCCGGTGGGACCTCCGGTAAGCTCTTCCATTTGTTCTGGTAAAATGGGGGCTTTGGGTTATCGGATCTGGTGGTTCAAAATTGTCCATAAAAAAAAGGAGTGGGGGAGCTTCATCTTTTATGGTATGTTGGCTGCTGGTCTGAATAATAATTGAGTCAATTTGTCTGCCATTTCATACATTTGAAGGTGGGGTTGAGTTTGTGGGATCATATGAATAGGGGGGAGGCGAGTCCTTGGCCATTTTCTGCTGGGATTTATATTAGAATTATTTTGATATTATTTTGGGAATTTTGGTATTTTCTGGTAGCAGTAAAAAATGATTTTGTTGCACTAACATGAGGTTACTACCTCTCATTTTGCATTAACATATTTGTAAACTCTGCATCGCTAGCTGTGTACATATGATTATTCTTGTTTTTTTTTGTTAATAATTATAGCACCAAAATGGTCTAGAGTATCGACTTGTTGACCGTTGATCCGTTCCTCCTTTCTTTTCTTTGATTTAATTAATGTAATTGTTTGTCTTTTGAATTTATATTTATTTGAAATTTAACACGTTTTTAATTTTCACGTATTCAACAATTGGGACATCTACAAGTGTACTGAGAGAGAGAGAGAGAGTAGTAACATATTCCCCTTCTTTCAAGCAATAGAGAACATAGCACTGGCTGGGATAAACTAATAAAGATTGTGTTTGGTTATAAGATTATAACTATACTTTTGTATCTAGTGTATGTGTGTCGTTTTATCATCGTTAATTCAAAAATGAAAAACACTACATCCATTTTAGATGTCTCAAACCTTGATCTTTGTTTTTTCATCAACTATACAACACAACCTTTGGGGATGCAAGAGTCACAGTCTTGGACCAAACCATACCTGACCCGAGATGTTTAAAAATACTACTAATTATAAAAAAAAAAATATTTGTAGTTTGAAAATTTTTATCATGTTTGCCCCTCCAAGAATTTTTTTTTTTGTCGTTTCTATATGTAATTTAACATATTGTTGCAGTTTTGCCCCCAATATAAAATTTCTAGCTTCGTCCCAGGACTAGACTCAAATCCATGAGAAATTTTATTGGTGTACTGTATTTATTGGTTTGAATGTAACTTTTAAACGTAGTCACCTACCAAGATAAAACTACTCCAAATCCAAAGCAAATTCAAGCGTGATTCAAAAGTCCATAGGATCATATTGGAACTTAATTGAAATTATTTTCAATTTAAATTTCACCTTTTGTTATTTTTCATCTCTTTTTTCCAGTCACCAAAATCCAAACTCAAACGCCTTTAAAGTTATCAAGGTGTTCTAGCCCAGTGGGGCAGGCGCCTGTCCACGGGGTTCGATACCCTCCGCCTGCGTGCTGCAAGTTTTAATCTCCCTTTCTAGGGCTATCTTCTCCTCGTCTGAGACAGTTCTATCTCCCCTATATGGGGCAACCGCCCAATCGGGCTTCAAAAAAAAAAAAAACGCCATTAAAGTTGAAAAATATAAATTTCCCTTTTGAGTGTCATCAAGAACACAAATTTTCAAAACGAAAACCACAGAAAAATATTAATACTAAATTTGAATCACCTGAAATTTCAAGAAAAATAACACAGAATATTATTTCCGGCAACAACAGAAAAAAAATGCACATAATAAATTGCTGAATTTCACTATGAAACAACATTTGCAAGCAATTCAAAGTAGCACAAAAAAATAGAAGTCTAATATTCGAGCTCAGAAAAAGAAAAAAGAAGAAATCTTTTTTTTTCCAGCTTGCTTAATCCTCAAATTGCATAACTATGCCAACAAATAACATTGAATTACAGGTAATTAAGGCATATACTAACATTTATCAATAAACGAAAAAACCCGAAGAAATTTGTCATGTACCCACCACAAGATACACACAGAACTCAAACCAACCAGCCTATTTGCATCTAAGTGCATCTAAGTGGCCGCAGCCCCAATCAGTTCAACAAGAGAAATAGAGAATAAAACTGAAACTATATATATATATATATATATATATATATATATATATATATATCACTGAAGGTTCAATACATATATAATCTCTTTTCTGGCAGCTTACTAGAAAGGATAATAAACTCAACTAGTTCAGCAAATTGTGAGATTTACAATTTCTTCAAACAACTGAATAGTAAGACAGAATTAAGTAAAAGAAATCAAACTCGAGCTAGCTGCCATCTCCAATCCAAATCATTGCACCAACAATCTGGAGGCAAAGCAAGCACACTCCATTCCGGTAACAGAGAAGAGAGACATAATGGAACTTCAGACAAACTCAGCTAATCTCCAAGCTGCTAGGCTTGACATTAGCATCCTGGAAGCATATATGAAGCTTGTATCAGTTCAGAAATAGAGTCTGGATGGAAAGGGGTTAGAAGTGATAAGAATGAAGGAAACTCACAAGGAATGGGATTTGGGCAGTAGCCCTGCTTTTGCAAGCACAAACTTTCAATTTCTCCTCCCTCCTCTTTGAGATGAGTTTTCCCTTTTATAAGTAGGGTTTGGATTCCAAAGAGGATCCTCTCCCTCCAGCTCAGCTACTCTTCTGACAGTTTCCACATCAACAGTAGAGAATGGAGATTCCATTGCATCAAATAAGGGCTCAACAGCTCATATGAAATGCTCAGCTCATTTCCTCTTTTGCCCAAGTGTTAAGTCTTAAAATAGAAGCCCAAAACTGTGTAGTTTAACCTTAAAACGACGTCACTTTAATAACTAATTATATAACTAATATTTACCCCCCTTTTTCACAAGCAGTTGAATTTAAACAAGTTTTCCCCTCACACCAAACATGACAATACTCCCCCATTGAAATAAGTCTTGTCCTCAAGACTTGAAGATTGGGAATTGATGCTCCCTGAAATCCTCATCTACTTCAGACATACTGAACCACGGTATGAGTCATTGCATCCGAGTTTGAATAAAATTCAAAACCCGTGGAGTGCCCCGCTTTGCATAGAAAGGGATATATGTCTCCAGAGATAGTACACATTCTTCACGATCCCACGTCAGCTTTGAATCATCAAACTTAAAACATGCACTATCAGCCGGATGGATGAAGCAGTAATAATGCTCAAAACAAAATGAATGTCCAATATACACCACAAATACATAAAGATCATATTTCAGTTCATCTTTCTCATCTTCACCACCTGCAGTGTTTGGCTGCGAATTCCACTTCAATGGAAAAGCTATAAACTTATCAATTTGCTCGATAATGATATCAAATGCCTTCTCAAGGTTAAAGTGGACATCAGCTGTATAAAAAGAAGGATAAGCTAAAGTATAGATACTATCTGAGAAAATGGCACCACTTGACACCCCCATTTCTTGGTCCTGACAATCCTTAACAATTTTAAGAACATGATCAGATTGATTGGAGCAAATTGCTTCTGGTTTAGGGGCAGATTCGTTTTGTCTAGAATGATCTTGAAAGGCATTTTCTTCAGATCCTTCATGAAGAGAAGGGTTTATTTTTTTCAGAAACTTCATTATACCAACTTGAACTTTCGCTCCGGACTTCTTCTGGCCAAAACAGCCTGTTGGGAGGTTAACTGAAGAATCTAGTGCAGCATAAGTGTCCATTGCAGCTTGAACATTCTTCTCATAGTGGCAAAATGTAACTCGGGTGGATCCTTCACTCCATTTCGGTAGTTCTTTCTTTTGCAACATTCTATTGACGACCACAGCTGCTTTTCCACCTTGTCTGATGTTTAGCTCATCATCGTCTATGTATGAAGGAAGAGTGGGGGATGGTATTTGTTCATCCTTCCTTGATAACCTTTGTAGTGCAGTAGACATAGATGGTCGTAGCGCGGACAACTTCTGAGTACATAAAAGTCCTACATGAACCACTCTTAACATTTCATCCTCACTGTTCATATTGTTGTTGTCATCCCACAACTTGACTTTTGTGCCAAACAGCTCTTGCACTCTCCCTTGCGGGGAATGCTTCCACATCATGGTGACAAGACTGTCAGAGTATCTTGATGTTTTATTCCTGTTGTTTTGTCTTCCTGTGACTATCTCCAAAAAGAACACCCCATCACTATATACAACGACCTTCTCTGTCAGTTGTATGTGACCTATATATTCCGGAGCCATATATCCAAGTGTTCCTACACTGTCATTGCTTATGAGATTCTTGTCTCCTTTGAAAGACATGGCCAATCCGAAGTCAGCAATTTTGACCCAAAGCTTTGAGTCCCACAAGAGATTGCTTGATTTTATATCGCGGTGAACTATACGAGTCTCTACACCTCCGTGAAGGTAAACCAACTCTTCAGCAGCCTCTATAATGATGTTGAACCTCTTCGTCCCTTTCAACTCTTTACCCTTTCTTGAATCAAAGATGAAGCGATCAAGATTCCCATTCGTTAGTACTTTATAAACAAGAATGCTTTCAGGTCCGGAACCACTGCATCCAAACAATTTGACCAGATTTTTATGTCGGATGCTGCTAATGATTCTCACTTCATTGTAGAAATCAGCTGCTTTGTGTTGAACGTTAGTGAAAAGCTTCTTGCCTGAAATTTCTCTTCCATCTAACAAGATTCCCTTATCTCTCCTCCTATGGTACTTAGCTGATCCTTGTTCATCCATTTCGACTCGAAACAAAGTTAATTTGTGTTGAACATCTAGTTGGTCGTAAGGATTTAAAACCAACTCTTTCTTAATTGATTCATGGACATTCACAAATAATCTGTCATTGTAAAATACACCTTTAGACTGCACTACTCTTTCTGAATCAGAGTCTCCATCCCCAATTGCCAAAGATTTATTCTCACTTAGCAAACTGAAACTACTAATTTCAACAATACTTTGAGAAACCACCTCTTCATTGGTGTTCATTTTACTCTCCACATATTCAACTACATCCTCTTTCTTGGTTAAATACCAGTCAGCACATCCATTCTCATCTTTAATTTCGCCAGTCATTTCAAGTATCTTATCAGAAATTTCTGCCACAAAAGGATCAGTTTCTTCGCAAACCTCCTCATGAACCTCATACCCTTCTGATTTTTTTTATCTCTGTTGTCAATCATGTCCGTTTCATTTGTATGAATTAGAGAAGCTTCATCATTAGCTATGTTCTCCTCTCTAAGATAATAATGAAATCTCTCACAAAATGATGTTATATACTCTTCCCAATTTACACAATCATGCTCCCCAACAAAGTATCTAGACCAAGTATAGGCTCTACCTCTAAAATCCGAATTCAATCCATCAACAAACTTATCTACAAAACTCTTTAATTCTAAACTTGACCCAGCTCTCACTACTGAATTTCTCCAATTCTCAAATCGGCTAATGTAATCTGATAGTGATGAGATGGTATGCAAAGGGGAATTACTTTCTATTATATGCATTAATTGGGCAACACAATCCGTGAGAAGGAAGCTCACATTCTCCATAGATTGATTCCTAGGATTGGTCATTTCCCCACGGCCTCTAGGATAGAACTGCTCTGATACCATTGGTCATGTACCCACCACAAGATACACACCGAACTCAAACCAACCAGCCTATTTGCATCTAAGTGGCCGCAGGCCCAATCAGTTCAACAAGAGAAATAGAGAATAAAACTGAAACTATATATATATATATATATATATATATATATATATATATATATATATATATATATATATCACTGAAGGTTCAATACATATATAATCTCTTTTCTGGCAGCTTACTAGAAAGGATAATAAACTCAACTAGTTCAGCAAATTGTGAGATTTACAATTGCTTCAAACAACTGAATAGTAAGACATAATTAAGTAAAAGAAATCAAACTCGAGCTAGCTGCCATCTCCAATCCAAATCATTGCACCAACAATCTGGAGGCAAAGCAAGCACACTCCATTCCGGTAACAGAGAAGAGAGACATAATGGAACTTCAGACAAACTCAGCTAATCTCCAAGCTGCTAGGCTTGACATTAGCATCCTGGAAGCATATATGAAGCTTGTATCAGTTCAGAAATAGAGTCTGGATGAAAAGGGGTTAGAAGTGATAAGAATGAAGGAAACTCACAAGGAAGGGGATTTGGGCAGTAGCCCTGCTTTTGCAAGCACAAACTTTCAATTTCTCCTCCCTCCTCTTTGAGATGAGTTTTCCCTTTTATAAGTAGGGTTTGGATTCCAAAGAGGATCATCTCCCTCCAGCTCAGCTACTCTTCTGACAGTTTCCACATCAACAGTAGAGAATGGAGATTCCATTGCATCAAATAAGGGCTCAACAGCTCATATGAAATGCTCAGCTCATTTCCTCTTTTGCCCAAGTGTTAAGTCTTAAAATAGAAGCCCAAAACTGTGTAGTTTAACCTTAAAACGACGTCACTTTAATAACTAATTATATAACTAATATTTACCCCCATTTTTCACAAGCAGTTGAATTTAAATAAGTTTTCCCCTCACACCAAACATGACAAAATTTCACGATTATTGATCGGGAAGATCATCAAACGGGGGAGGGTATCAACGGAGGTGGCATGCGTATTACTATTATTGCCGACGCTTGTGGTGGAGGAGGCGATCGATGAGCAAGTCTGGAGATTGGTGAGCATAAGAGGTCGATCCTTGGCCTCTTCTTCATCATCGTCATCATCGGTGTCGGAGGTTGTAAGATTGACGCAAGAACATCGCTCTAGCGATGCGAAGAAGGCGGAGGCGACGCTTGTTCCAAACCACCTAGCTAGGCTATCGAGCATGCTTGGATTCTCCATTGATAGATTGATGGAGATTACAAGGAAAAAGAAACCCTAGGAGAGAGAAAGTGGAAAATGTGGTTTTGAAACCAGAGAAAGTGTTGAAGATTTGGGAATGATGGTGGAGAAAACACACACCTAATTACTCAATTCTAATACCATATTTTTTAGATAATTAGGATTTTAATAAGTAAAAAAAAATAAGTTTAAAAGTCTAGTAGTATTCAATTAAGTTTTTTAAAATCATCAATGCAAGTCAGATGGTATTTAATTAGAACTTTTAAAAGATTAAAAAAGTACGGTAACATTAAAAAACTTACCGATTTGTGAAGTATTTCATTAAATGATGTATTCTGCAAAGCTTTTTAGTATTTGATAAAAAATATCAAACCCATAAAAAAATCACACCTTTTTACATCTGATTTTCACGTTGGTTTGTGTTGGGAGAAAATGAACAGACTTGAGAAATAACAACAACAACAACAACAACGGAGAAAAGTTTCTCATTTTTTTTCTCTTCACATGCTTACTATTATTTTTCTAGGATAAATAATTAGAATTGGAGTTGGTGTATTTGGGTTTCTGTTGAAAAAGTTGATTTATTTTTTTATTTTATGCAATTTTTTTATGAAAAAGTTCGTTGTTTTTTGTTAATCAAAATGTTTTTTTTATAATAATTGATGATTATGAAAAGTTCTTAGATCGGATTTTGGGAAAGAATTCTGGTAAGATTGATAATTTGGAAACTTTTGATTTATCAAATATTTGTAAAATTTGAACTTTTTTTCCTGATTTGAGGAGTGTAGTATTGATAATTTAGAAGCTTTTAATTATGCTTTTTTGTTTGCACACCATGAACAAAAAGTGGAAGAAGAAATGGAGATTTTGATTTTTTTTTTACATAGAAGAAAAAGAAATCTTAGAGCAGATCTGTTGATTCTTTGGAGAATACAAAAATATCTCAAGTGAATCATAAGAGAATCATGTAATTACAATCTATTAAAATCATAAGTAAAATATTGTAATTACAAATCATGCTGAAATCGATTACATTAAAATCATGTGATTATAATATATTAAAATTCTAATTGAATACCCCCTAAGGTAAAATTTACATTACAAAGTAAATTCCGCTCAATTTATTTGGACTGTAGTCTCACAAAGACAATCCTAACATAAAAAGAATCAATTCCAGAAGAACTCCTCAAAATAGGAATTTGTATCAGGTGAGTCCTTTTATTTACTTAGGTCCTCTAATGTTCGCAGTTTGTTCTAAAAGATCACTGCTATTTCGCGTTAACAAATCAATACTCCCTCCATTTCATTTCATAACATAATTTTTTTATGTAATTTAGTATAGAATAATGAAGAGAGAGACAATTATTTTTTTATTTTTTTTGTAATATTCTTAAATCTTAAGAATCTAATTATCTCTCCTGTATTCCATAATATAAAGTAAGGATAATTTTAAAAAATACTTAAAATTTGAAAATAAGAAAGAGGATAAAAGGGAAAGTTGTTGACACTAACAGCACGTTTGGTACATGGAATGAAATGGAATAAAATTCATTCCATGCAGAATCTCTTTTCACCTCGAATGACTTCGGAATCCTCTTTCCATTACAGTGTTTGGAATGCAAATGCTGAATGGAATGTCGATTCATTTTCTATGTTTGGTAAAACTATATTTTAATGTCAGAATTGAATGGAATTAAACAAAATATGACCTAAATTCCCTTTTAGCATATACTAGTGATAAAACCTAATTAAACATTCATTACAAAATCTTATTTGAATAACATTGACATTATATATCAAAAATATTTTTATATATATATTGTTGAAACATAATTTTTATTAAAATGTCAATATAGTAATAAAAATATCTTTACTTTTAAAATTAAAAATAGATTAAAACTACTACCAAGAAAAAGAAATATTTATAAAATTAACATCTATGAAATTATACTAAGTGAAATAGAATATTTATGACTAAATATGAATACATTGCTATGTAAAATTAACGTAATAATTAAATAAAAGAGGGGTATAAATGTCAGTTACTATTTATTGATGATTACAACTTCTCCTGGAAAGACCATTTCATAGGTTTTGGTATGGAATGACCTTTCCTACTTTTTCCTGAAATCGCCATTCCCGTGGAATGATCATTCCCACTCCAAATTGCTCAACAAAACGCCGAAATGAAAAGAAAAGTGGGAAAAACCTTTTCATTCCTTTCCATTTTTGCGTACCAAACACGCACTAAGTACTCAACCGGGAAAAGTTAACTCATATTGCTCTTTAACGGTAAGAACATTTCCCGATAATCAATATATACCGAGAGATTCGAACACTCGTTAACAATTAAATATATTGCGACACTCCTCAATAAGTAAACATATAAAAACTTCAATCAGCCGCACACACCTCAGCTATACCAATTATGTAATCCTAAGATTAAACGAAAAAAGAATAATACTTTTATATTTGGATACGCGGGAGGCAATTGCCACGTCAGGGGTAGGGGGCGAGCAAGTATATGCGTAAGTTGTGGAAATCTGAATGGATAAGAAGAAAGTGATACAAAAAAATGGCGACCCTCTCAATTCCCATCTCTCAGAATGTCTTCTCAGGCTCAGCTGCCCGTTCCTCCTCCGCTGACCTCCGTCGTTCTCCTCCTTCTACACTTCAAATCAAATGCTCCGGTATTTATAATCTTTTTTTACTTTTAATAATTCCAATTAATATTCCTTCAATTATCAACAACTCAATCCAATATTATTTATTTATTTTTCATTTTTTTTGGGCAGCTTCAAGAGAAGAAAATGTATCTCAATTCAAGGAACTTAGAAATGCAGCTTGTGGAATCCTTGCTGTTTGGACCGTTGCTACCGCTTCCTCCTCTCCCCTCATTGCTTCCGCTGCTACTCAGGTCAAGATCCCTTCTCTTTCTCTTTTCCATTTTGTCCCTTTTAATCAAGAATATCTTTTAATTTTTGAGTTAATTTTGTTGCTCAGAGGTTAAAAACGAAAAATTCCTAGTCAAATTTGCAGTTTTACCGACTTTTTTTTAATCATGACTGTGTTTGACTGGAATAACTGATTAGTAAATGTTACTACCTCCGTTTCTTAATATAAGACTTTCATTATACGTTACGAAAATTAAAGAAGTAAAAATTAAGATGTTTTTTAGTCGAAATATCAATATTACTTTCTTAAATAAAATCAGTGGTATACAATTCATATTTAATAGAATAATATTTGTATTTTAACTAACAAAGTATCTTATTTTTTTGTTCCTTAATTTTCGCAACATTTAATGAAAGTTTTATATTAAGGAATGAAGAGAGTATTAAGGAAGGTTAGGGCACAGTTGCATAGACAAAACTATAACTTTAAGTTTGTGGAGTAAAAATCTATAAATGCATTTTAGGAAAAAATATTGGAGGCGAATTTGAAAACAAATACCTAAAAGCTTAGAAAATCAATGCGTACAAGGTAAGTTAAAAAAATATTGGGCGCCTTTGGTTGGTCACAACACTTTTGACTCGAATTATATGTTCCGGTTCAACACCCTCCCTCCACTTTAAATGATAAAAAGTTAAAAGAAAAAAATAAAAAGTGATTAGGGAAGGCTAATGTTGGACATGGCTATGGGGGATTTGATATGCAGAGGTTGCCGCCTTTATCAACAGAGCCGAATAGGTGTGAACGTGCATTTGTAGGGAACACAATAGGCCAAGCAAATGGTGTTTATGACAAACCACTTGATCTCCGATTTTGTGATTACACAAATGAGAAATCAAACCTCAAAGGCAAGTCTTTGGCTGCTGCACTTATGTCTGATGCTAAGTTTGACGGCGCTGATATGTCTGAAGTTGTCATGTCCAAGGCTTATGCGGTTGGAGCTAGTTTCAAAGGTATATATTTCCAAAGTATTATGAGTAGTACAAGTACGTCTGGTTTTACCAATGTTGATATATATACATCCATTTTGCTCAACCTTTTTGGTGAATAATACTTGCGAGTAAAAAACAAAATCAAAATTGTCGATATAACTATATTACGTACTTCTCTTAATCTGCGTGGAACTAGAAGTATGTCTGTCTTTATGGGACGGAGTAGAACGTATTGAATTCCCACAAAGTTCATGTATTGTAAAAAGTCGCAGCAAGCAGCAGCGGAGAGTTCACTGTATTACATTTGCTATTACTCTTCCGTTTCTCATTTCTTCATTGATCTCCATATGATAAGTGTTTCCACAAGAACTTGCTGTTTAATGGACTTAAATTACGCGATTTTATTATACATTAGATTGCGATGGTAAATATTTGCAACTAGTCTTTATTATGATCAATCTATCGCGAGTAGTTTTGACATGAACCAAAGAGGAGATTAGTGGATTTCATGAATGCGAGAAAATTCTTATGCATCAGCTAAAGTTTGATCTCCTTCTAAAAAGTTGTGACAGGCTTATTTTGCATTAATTCTGCAGGTACGGACTTCACAAATGCTGTAATTGACCGCGTTAACTTTGGAAAAGCCGATTTGAGAGGAGCTTTGTTTAATAACACTGTATTATCTGGATCCACCTTTGAGGAAGCTCAACTCCAAGATGCAGTATTTGATGATACCATCATAGGTTACATTGATCTTCAAAAGCTTTGCAGAAACACTACCATAAATGAAGAAGGGAGAGCTACTTTGGGATGCCGATGATTTCCATATTGTTCTTCCATTTCATCATCTTCAAATAATCATTTTAATCTGCAATTATAGTATCATGTACAAAAGAAGGCAAATTCCAATATAAAAAGGTGATAATGTCCTCATTTTTGTATTAACTCATTTCAATAATCAACCTTGTTTTCCTGATTCAGCAGAGCCTGGACAAGTTCAAGTAGTACATTAGTAATGTGCTCGAAATTTACTGCAAATGTGACATTTTGCTAGAAGTTATTAACTACTCCCTCCGTCTCTCATAATAGAGGTATTTTTCAGACTTTAGCATAGATTAAGAAAGGGGAGACAAAAAGAAATTTTACTATTATAACCTAAAGTCTTAAGCACTTAAATTGTCTCTCTCCCTCTATTCTTTAATATGGGTAAGGATAATTTTAGAAAAAATATCCTCAAGAGTGAAAAATAACCTTTTTTTTAAATGCGAAAAAGAGTCTGCTATGAAACAACGGATCGGACAATAGAAGTTTAATCATGGAATTTAGAGCAACAAAGCGCATCTGGTGTAGTGGTATCATAGTACCCTCCCACGGTACTGACCGGGGTTCGATTCCCCGGATGCGCATTAATGGTTTTTTACTCATTTTTGTGTTTTTCATTCATGCTATAATGCTATTGGAAAATGATTAATGGCTAAGTAACATTGGATAAAATTGATTAAAACCCCAAATTAAACACTATTTACACCCTGTTGGCATAAGAAATTTAATCAGTTATTTACAATTTTAGTCAGCTAGCATATTACCCTATTGGGTACATTTGGACTCCCTGAATCACTCATTCTGTATTTTCATGACTGCAAATCCTGCTATTAGGTGCATTAAGATTTCTTTTCAGAAGGAAATCCAAATTCCAATATAGTGTTTCTTTTTTTCTTAAGTCGCACTCTCATTTACTTTGCAAAGAGACTAAGACAAAATTTCCAAACAGGAAGCGAGATGACATGCATCGAAAATGAAGGAAGTAAAAAATAATGTGTTTTTTAATCAAAATATCAATATTACTTTCTTAAATATAATTAATTGTATACAAGTCATAATTAAAGAGTAATATTGGTATTTTAACTAATACGTGACCTTGTTTTTGTTTCCTTAATTTTTTTTTTACATATCCTAAACGACTTACGTTAAAAAAATGAATGAAGGTAGTACATATCTATTGGTACTTGTATACATAATTTGGACTCTATATCTTCTTGTACATTAATTAAATTGATCCACATGTCGTAACATAATTGAATTCTTCGTGAGTTTAGAATAATTACATTGGTCCATCTATGATTATTGTAGTAGTGGTGTACAAGAAGATTCAGAGTACATGATTGTGGTTAATTGGTTTGTGAAATTGGATATGATGTGACATGTTAAGGCAAATTTCCCATCAACAAATTGATGAATTTCCCATCAACAAATCCAACTCCAGAAAATGAGCATGCAAATCCAATACCAGAACCAAAGGGGATCATATGCTATGAATGCATATTATCAATCTACTGGAAGAAATTAGTTTGATTGCTTATGTTTAGGGACGAAGTCAGTAATTGTCTGTTGGGAGTGAAAAACTGCAGCAGTATGCCAAACTATATATAAAAACTGTAAAAAAAAAATTGAGGGGGAGGGGGCAACTTGATCAAATATTCCGAACTACATATAAAATTTACTATATCTAGTAGTATTTTTAAAAATCTCGGAGGCGATTGCTACCCTGCCCCCTAAAATCGTCCCTGCTTAAGCTGCTCACGTAGAATTTTTTTGCGGTGTGAGTTCCGTATAAAGAATAGTATGAGTTAATCTCTCTACTATTTAGTATTAACGTTGCGGATCAACTATAAAACTGAACATATATCAGTCACCACAATACGGGTAACCAAAAAAAGAGGAATAGTGGTAGGAGTTTTTGGTGGAAAATGAAACAACATAAAGAGTAAGGGTGCAGACTGCAAATTCAGGGAAACGATAATTATCGGACCTCAATTAATCCTCCATTTTCCATGGTGACCCGACCCGACCCGACCCAGGTTTTTCTCCAAGCATAGCATAGCATTAACCTTCAACTCTACTTACTACTCTCTCCTCATTTTCTCCTGCTTGGAAATCATCAGCTGCACATGTCCTTAGCTCCTTCCAGATTAATATCATAGGGTTCATCTAACTGAATGCTTTTTTGACGAAATCCATAGGGTTCGGTGTTTCTAGTAATTTAAGTACTAGTAATTGATAAACTCAACAATGGCGGAGTGGCCAGAGTTAATTCAATCTTTAGTTATTGGCGTAATCTTCTCATTTCTTCTAGCGAAACTCTTCAATATAATCTTTGCTTTTCGCGATCAAAATCTTCAAATCACGCGTGCTGATGATGATCCGAACGAAGCAACCGAATCCAAAACCTCCGAAATCGAACCGGAAATTGCCGGCTCGAAGTCTAGGGTTTTGGAAGAGGAGGAATCGTTGATTGCGGAAAAAACGAAGCAGGTGAAGGAGAAAACAGGACTGTTAGATTCTACTGGCGGTGACGATTATGGAAGTGATAGTGATAGTGATTGGGAAGGCGTAGAGAGTACTGAATTGGATGAGGCGTTTAGTTCTGCAACTGCGGCGGATAAGGCATCGCAGAAGGTATCAAATGAAGTGCAGTTGCAACTGTATGCTCTTTATAAGATCGCCACTGAGGGACCTTGCAGTGCGCCACAGCCATCTGCTCTCAAAATGACAGCTCGTGCCAAGTGGTAAAATCTATTTTTTTTTCTGCTTTATTTCCTTTATTATTGTTTACCGTTTTGCTATACTTTGATACAATTCATATAGAGACCTACTAGGTAACTAGTATGATTGTTTTCTAAAATTAAGTCTCGTTTTTGCTATACTTTGATACAATTCATATAGAGACCTACTAGGTAACTAGTATGATTGTTTTCTAAAATTAAGTCTCGTGTTCTGAGATTGATTAATTCTATAGATTTGTAGCTGGAAGATCTGATCCAAGAGCTGAATGATCTCTTAGATACTACTCCCTCCATTCCTAAATATAAGACTCTTTAGACAATTTGAGAAAATTAAGGAAGTTGTCATTTTCACCTAAACTTCCAATATTACCCCATCTTCCCTCTCTCTCACTAATACATCATAAAGAAAAGAAAAGAAAATGTTGAGGGTATAATTGAAATAAATTGTTGACAACTAATAAAAGAACCTTAAACGACAATTAATTTGGATACCTAGATATCTCCTAAACGACAATTAATAGGGAATGGAGGGAGTAGTAAATAAGTTTGAGCTAGTTTTGGTTGTTGCTTATGCTGACTGGGAAATAAGGTTTGAGTGCTTAATACTAACAAAGCACTCTTTATTTGTAATGGAATAATGTGTCAATCAGGCATTTGAGTTTGACTTGGTGATCTATAGAGTTCCGCGTACTCTGTTTTGTGTTTGACTTATTTAGCTTTCCAATTTTTGATGTGCTTGACAATTTTTTATTATGGTGAGTAGGTTTCTATTTATGTTTTTCCATTTTCTGAATACCCTATAGAGTAAACTTCTTGTTCAGTATAACTTCAAATACCCACTTCATCAGCTTTTATCTTTCTCCTGCTTGATAATGGAGAAGCTGAAGAGTGGGGATCCCACCCCACCCCCCTTTCATCGATCCACCCCCCTTTCATCGAAGAGACAGAGAGAGTAAGGATCCTTTTCTGCTGGAAATCAATGAGTGTTATTGCTTTCTCTCGTAGGAGAATTTATTTGGTGTTTGAATTGCAGTTTGTGCTGTTTTGATGCTGTATAATAATTCCAAATAATGTGATGTTACATCTATCTTAAATGAACAGACATGACTCTTTAGCTTTTGAGATAGAGTCAGAGTTGAGTTAAGTTGTGCTTGTGAAATTGGTTATTGCTATTCCTGAGTTGAATATCTTGTTGCTCGTGAGTCCAAATTTTTGTTTTCTTCCTTTGCTAGGCAAGCATGGCAGAAATTGGGAGCTATGCCTCCTGAAGAAGCAATGGAGAAGTATATCGAGATTGTTACTGAGTTGTACCCTACTTGGGCCGCTGGTTCAGCTATTGTATGAGCTTAAACCTAATTTGTTATTATGGTGCCTTTTTGGCTCTTGATAGTCATTGTTTACATGGATTCTTACAGAAGAAGCAAGGGAGAGATAGTAGTGGTACTTCAAGTGCCGAATCAAAAGGACCAATGGGGCCTGTTTTCAGCACCTTTATTTATGAGGATGAACCTGGAAATGAGCTGTAAGGTTCCCGATATTTTATGCGAAAGTTTTTCGTTTCAATGTTTTGCTTCCACAGAGGATGATTCACTACCTTTTCAATGTTTCGTGCTTCCCATCCGCATTAATCTCTTGTTTGGTGGTTAGATTCATATTTTTGCTTTTACTACTCAGTTACTCTGAGATGTCAGTTGATGACTTCCATTTCATGATTTACTAGCATTACAAGTTGCAATGATGGCGTTGAGAGCAATTCCTTTTTAGGTTCCAGCGAGCTTCTGTCATGGGTTAGCTCAATTAGCTTCGTCGATTGACTATATTTTAAGTCTCTGATAATAGTGATGATAAAAGTTTTGGTCTTAGATCTTGGTGTATGATCCTGAAGGAGCAAAGTATAGCATAGCTGTTATGGGTTGTATGGTTAGAAAATTGATTAGACTTGTCTAATATGGTTACAGAAAACCACTATAATTTTTATTATTACATAGAAAAATCAGTCGAGTTGAGAAGATCTTCATGTTTAGATGTATAAATTTCTGCTTCTCACATACAGCTTACGTAAACCCCTTTCTCACATAAAGCTTACTTAAACCCCTTTCACCTTGTCCCTGTGATTTGCAATATGAGGAAGATAATGCCTTGGGAAACAGTTTGAACCGTATATTGAGAGTTAATTTCTTTCTCTGCAGAAAATTGGATGCCTTACATGCTTTTGCAAGAGAAGGAGACATGGAGAATTTGATCAAGTGCATTGAAAGTGGTGTTCCAGTAAATGTTAAGGGTAAGTCTCTTCTCCTGGTGCAAATTTAGATACTATAGCATTTGAACACACAAACTAATTAATTGTTTAATAGTATAGTTGTTCTTTTAGAATTCAATTACTGAATTACTAGGGGTGCTTTGGTTTTAACCAAAAAGATTGAATGGGTATAAACATTTTCAGTTGTCAAAATCTATCTTAGACTGAGAGACTGTTTCATGCACTTTATTGGTTGTTACTCCAATGCCTGTTGTTTATGATTCCAATCTTGGCTACCCATAAAGTCCAACGCTGTTGTAACCTGCTAACTTTCTGGTGAAATGATTGCAGATAGTGAGGGACGGACACCGTTACACTGGGCTGTAGATCGGGGTCATTTGGACATCACAAAATTGCTTATAAACAGGAATTCTGAAGTAAATGTGCAGGTAACGAAACTATTGTTTCTGAAGAAATCACTTTCCTAGTTGAGTATGATGTATATCTCTCCTCTTACATCTTCAGAAAAAACAAAATTATTATCCCCACATAGCGTCTGGCAGATAGTACTTGTGGACTGGAAACTTATTGACCTGCCTTTTTCTGTTCCATGTGCGGAAACTCTCTATGAATTTATTCTTCCAAATAGACATAAAGGCCTGCATCTCTCTCATATGGATCCCGTGCTTTCCTACGAGAATAGAATGCCTATAGTCCTGTCAGCCTCTCCTGCTAGTTGCTATCTTTAAGATAATAATGCTAGAGTAGGACCACAAGATGAGCATCTGATGCCGCTTGCAACTGTTTATTCGATGTAAATGATACTGGCTCATAAACTTGTTTCTCACTTCTCATAATATCTAGTAAGCATCATGGTGACAATATTATCTGTGAGTTATAGGCGTTTTGGTCCTACTTCATCCTTCTTATGTAGCTTTATTGTTCCTCTATCTGAGAGTTTTTGGCCGTTTCTTTTTGGTCTCTTGTCGGTGGATAATGGTCTTGAGTTTCTTCTGCTCTCAGAAAACTTAATATATCTATGGTGCATATTTCTATGGTTAATGCTATATTGTGGACTATTCGCCTTTCTCCTACAGTTTCTCTTATTTTCGCTGTTAATGAGTCTGCAGGACATCGATGGTCAAACTCCACTACATTATGCTGCTGTTTGCGAGAGGGAAGAAATTGCTGAATTTCTAGTCAACCATAATGCCGACTTAGGAATAAAAGACAACGAGGGCAACTCTCCTGGGGATCTTTGCGAATTAAACTGGCCTTGGATCAAGCCTGCAGCTAGTGCGTTTACTAATGATTTATTTGGTCCCACTAATTCCTAGTTTGATAGTGCACATGCTATATATAACATAATATACGCAACTTTTAGGTTTCATCTTGAAATATATTATTGTTCTCCAGTTCCTTTTGTGTGACTGGTTGATATATTCTTGTTCATTTTGTGTGACTGGACACAAAGTTTTGACATACGTGTGCTGTTACAACACAGAAAGAAACATGTCAAATGTTCTTATAATTCATCAATGGAATGTGTAGTTTTTTCTGGAATCTAGATGTTGCAGTTTCCTTGTGAAAAGGCCTATGAGATCTCGATTGCTTTCTGTTAACAGTTATTGTGTTCTGGTAACTGGAGTTGTAGATGGTACTTATCTTGCTTGCTAATCGATATAATTAAAATAATGACATGAAAGAAGGTAAATTACCATTCGATCACCAACTCTTCTTTCTCACCCCTATCCGTGGAGTGTGTATTATAGGATTTCAAATATGATGGGACACGGAAATGAGTATTAGAATCTTCTGAACAAAGATATAACCTTTGAAAGCAGAGAGCTCACCAGAATAACAAGAAATTTCCCCATAAGCATTTGTCCATCATTTCTACTATACATCATGTAAGTCAAAAAAAATGAACAAGATGGAAGGAGGAACAGGGAGTCATCAATTTCCCTATCGGCGTTTTATCCTTGGCCATCCTATTCTATACCCCGTGTGTCATTAAGAGTCTCAAGAGTTTGGAAATAAATTATGGTTTTGAGAGGGAAAAAAAAAGAACAAATTCGACCAAATATTTCTCTACAGCTCATCATGATCATCATCTTCTTCTTCACTTGAGCCAGCGCCTGGTGCTCCACCCGATCTCTGATAAACAGCTGTTATTATGGGGTTGCAAACAGCCTCAACTTCCTTCAGTTTTTCCTCATAATCTTCCTTCTCAGCATTTTGATTCTCATCCAACCACTCGAGGGCCTCCTTAGTTGCAGTTTCAATTTTCTCCTTTTCATCCGACTCCAATTTGTCTGCAAGCTTGTCTTTGTCATTGATCTGATTTTTCATGTTGTATACATATGTTTCCAAGCTGTTTCTGGCGTCAATTCTCTCTTTAACCTTTTTGTCTTCCTCGGCAAATTCCTCAGCTTCGCGAACCATACGGTCAATCTCTTCTTGACTCAAACGACCCTTGTCGTTGGTGATAGTAATCTTTTCGGATTTGCCAGATGCCTTGTCTTCAGCCTTAACGTTAAGAATACCATTGGCGTCAACTTCAAATGTAACTTCAATCTGAGGAGTTCCCCTGATAAAAGAATCAACAGTTTTCGTAAGGCAACAGGTAACACCAATTTGTAGTTGTTCATTCAGCAAGGGAGAAATCTTACCTTGGAGCTGGGGGTATTCCAGTTAAATCAAATTTCCCGAGCAGCCTGCAGTCCTTTGTAAGACTACGCTCTCCCTCAAAGACCTGGAGATCACGAATTCCCATAAGAAGAGATGCAAATTCAAAAAGAAAATTAAAATAGATCCTTTGTATGCATTCATTCTAAAAGTTAAGAACTCGAATATGTTCATGCGAAAGATGGAGATATTACCTGAATGGTGACAGCTGTTTGTTGGTCCTGGTAAGTAGTGAAAACTTGCGACTTTTTAGCTGGGATAACAGTGTTCCTAGGAATCAACTTAGTCATCACCCCACCAACAGTTTCAATACCCAGAGTCAGTGGAGCCACATCCAAAAGAAGAAGATCTGATACAATACACAGAATACAATCAAATATTAGCAAATCGCGATACGTGTAAGTCAGGATGATTCATCATGTGTCCGAAATTGTTTAAAATTCAATACCTTTGGTTTCATCGCCACCCTCGCCACTCAAAATCCCTCCTTGCACAGCAGCACCAAAAGCAACTGCCTCATCTGGATTGACACCCTTACTGGGCTCTTTCCCATCAAAATAATCCTTAAGAAGTTCTTGAACCTTTGGAATCCTGGTGCTTCCACCAACAAGAACAATCTCATCAATCTGGTTTTTCTCCAGACCAGCATCCTGCATGGCCTTCTTAACAGGTCCCATGGTCTTTCTGAATAAATCGTTGTTCAACTCTTCAAAACGGGCTCTGGTAAGTGGTTCAGAGAAATCAACACCGTCAAAGAGAGATTCAATCTCAACCCGGACCTGATGCTGGCTACTCAAAGCTCTCTTAGCACGCTCAGCTTCCCTCCTCAGCTTCCCAAGAGCTCTGTTATCCTTGCTGATGTCCTTACCATGCTTCTTCTTGATGAGTTTAATAAAGTATTCCATTACTCTCTGATCAAAATCCTCACCTGCAAGAAGGTCACAGAAAGGAGGTTGGTAAGTCTTAAGCAGCTTTTCTGTGCTTAACTATAAATTAATATAATATAGAAGTAGCGTAAATTTGAGTTATGAGGTTCAGTTCTAACCTCCAAGATGAGTATCTCCATTGGTAGCAAGAACCTCAAACACACCATTATCAATGGTTAAGATACTGACATCAAATGTCCCACCACCAAGGTCAAAGACAAGAATGTTCTTTTCACCATCCTTTTTGTCCAAACCATAGGCAATTGCAGCGGCAGTGGGCTCATTAATAATTCTGGCAACATTAAGTCCGGCAATAACACCTGCATCCTTGGTGGCTTGCCTCTGGGCATCGTTAAAGTAAGCTGCAAAATCCAACAGAACAGAGAGTATTAGAAACCAAATATATGGAATACATCCCTAGCTGTAAATTTGAAAGCGTGAGCCCAATCAGTTTCACTTACCAGGGACAGTAACAACAGCATCTTTAATAACCTTTCCAAGGAATGCCTCCGCAGTTTCCTTCATTTTGGTTAGAATCATAGCACTAATCTCTTCTGGACTAAAGACCTTGGTCTCCCCACCTTTAATCTGGACTTGTATATATGGTTTTCCATCCTTGTTCACGATCTTGTATGGGACAAGCTTCATATCTCTCTGAACTTCTTTGTCCTCAAACCTAAAATGCCAAAGAAAAAAGTCATGAAAATCCAACAAGAAAATGGAGTAGAGTAGCATAGACATAAAAACAAGAAAGAAACAATGTATTACTTTCTCCCAATAAGCCTCTTGACATCAAAGACTGTCCTCTCAGCATTAGCTGCTGCCTGGTTCTTTGCTGCCTCACCAATCAATCTCTCACCGTCGGTAAAAGCCACCCATGAAGGGGTAATGCGGTTACCTTGGTCGTTTGCTATGATCTCAACATGCCCATTTTTGTAAACCCCAACACATGAATAAGTTGTCCCAAGATCTATTCCAATTACAGTTCCCAATTTTGCTGCCTCCTCGATTGCGGTAGAAATTGTAAATAAACATCCTGACCAAGAAAATCCACCACATAAATCTATGATCCAAGATTTAAAACTTATCTGCCAAAAGTATTTGAATATCATGGAGGATCGATAAACAAAAAACAATAAAACATTTCAAGTGGGGAAAGGCAGGCAAATCACTATGCATTCCGTAAAAAAGTCGGGACATTTATTTACCTGCATATGTATGTTAACAGAAAAATTAACTTAGTTTATTAACACAAGCCTGATATGTATAGTTTTGTTTCCCAAATAATTAGCGGTGGCTAAATAAACAAGTCTCACGAGAAAGGTAAAATGTAAAGCCAATTTGGTTTGGTCTATTGAAACATCAAAATTATATATAATGCAGAATATACCCTATTCATTTTCAATAGATAAGTGGACACACGACTCACAGATGGAGGTTAGTCTACAAAAATGAACAATCCAAAAAATACAGAGGTATGAAAAACATACGTTTGATGCAATTTTATTCTGCAGAAGAACAAACTACAAAAGGAGCTAACATCTTTAACTTTTAAAAACATAGAGATGCGCATAAAAATTTGATAACAGTTTAAAATTTCTACACGTCTTCTGCTCCAGTCTCAGGAAGAAAAATAAAAAATTAATATATAAACCTCACCAAAAAAGCATAGAGAACGAGATCATATATATACAGACTTATGTTCATGCAAACACGCATCTAATATACAGACAAAGGACCAGATCTGAAAGATAAATACAAAAATATACCAACAACTCGATCAATCACCACTCGTCTAAAGTGAGACTGAAAAAACAAAAAAACAAAACAAATCGTGCAATAATACTCGACTTCCGAAGTAACAATTTCGGAAAATTTAAAATGTTTACGCAGGATATATTGCAGTAGAACATATTCAAGTTTACATTTTAAGATTCTAAAAATGCACAAACTCACGACGATAAATATTGAAACATCATTCTAAATCGACACTAACACAGATATTTTTAGCTGGAAATCTCGGATAATTGATACTAACTTCATTTCATAATATAAGATATAAGTCATTTATGACATATAATGAAGATAAAGCAACAAATAATATAATTTGATAGTAAAAATATCAATATTATTCTATTATATACTTTTCATTAATATTGATATTGATATTTTAATTAAAAAAAACATCTTATTTCTTACTTTACATAATCGGAAAGCTCACCAAACAAGACGAATCCGAAAGCAATCAACGATGCCGGTCTCTTCAACGCACCAGCCATGGCGTAAAAAGGCTACTAAAACGTCGCCGTCCAAGACGAGAAATCAACAGGAATACTTGCGAATTTCTTAGTTGCGAATGACTCTGAGCAAGTGTCTGTTTTCTCTTCAATTTCTGTGATTGATGAGTCTGGAGGAGTTATAAAGGGAAATGGAGAAATAAGAACGTGAAGGAAGGAGAGATCTTATGAAAGTTTCACCACGAATGTAATAATATGTCATCAGTGATGACTTGGACCAATAGGATTTCAGCATGACAAGCTGGAGCCAATCACGTTTGTTCTCTCTTTGGGCCTTGTGTTGGGATGATCTCTGCCGTCTGTTTTTGTACACTTTGCTACTCCCTCCGTTCCCTATTAATTGTCGTTTAGAAGATATCTAGGTATCCAAATTAATTGTACTTTAAGGTTGTTTTATTAGTTGTCAACAATTTATTTCAATTATACCCTCAGCATTTTTCTTTCTTTATGACAAAGAAGTGAGAGAGAGAAGGTGGGGGATAATATTGGAAGTTTAGGTGAAAATGACAACTTCCTTAATTTTCTCAAATTGTCCAAAGAGTCTTATATTTAGGAATGGAGGGAGTACTTGACTAGTCGTTCTAGAGGGGGCAACCCGAGCTTTGGGCAGTTAGTTGGAGCTGCTTAAGCTGACGCCGTTGATGAGGGTTCGATTTTCGCTGGTGGAATTCGACTCTTGCAAGATTTTCCGCGGCTGAGAGCGCCGTTTAAGAGTAGTATGGGCTAGGCTCTTCCTCGTTGAGCGGTAACGTTGCGGGTCAACTGTGAGGCTGAGTCCGGATGTAGTCACTGCGTTATCGGTGGATACCGGATGCCCCCAAACGGGTAGAACACAAATCGTTCTGGAGGGGTCACTCAATCTAGAATCCTTGTGGGATTGGGTTTAAAGTCTCTCACATGAATCGAGCAGATTCATAATTACAAGTAAATTCTACTTAATTTATGTGAGAATTTGTATTGGCAATTTTAAAAAACGGTACTATAATTAAATTTTCTATTAAGAGGCTTCAATCTGCACCAATGTATACGCATTCTGGGGGGATAGTAGAAAAGAAACAGGTCGGCTCCTATGCAGAACAGGGATTATTCCGCACATAGGAGCAGGGATTATTCTGCAAGTGCGGAACAATCCCAGCCGTCGGATGGGATTTTGAATGGTCCAGATCTGGAGAGAGAAAAGTTGGGGCTGGACTTAAAATATTAAAAAAAACTTCTCTCCGGATCCTGATCGTTAAAAAATCTCATTCGACTGACTGATAAAGCTTTATCTCGCATACGCGAACAAAAAGTCATTCCCTGAGCCAGGGGCGAAAAGAAACTTCCTTTTGAAAAAGTAGAAAATTTTATTGGCTACATTCCGGTCCTTCAAGTTTGTCTATTCTCCTTTCAAAACAATAATAGAGTGAATTGTCTAAAGTTGTCATAAATAATTTTATCTTTTATCTTTTTAATTATAAATTACTTTATAAATATTTATAAACATAACAATTTACGAGCCGTTTAAGTTAGAAAAAAATGGAGGAATCCGGTGAATTGTATTAACACCCTCCTCACTCTTTCTGAAATAACAACATTTTACATGTTTTATTTTATTAAATGTTGAAATCCCACATCGACTAGTGAGCAAATTTGTTCTTTATAAGGATTGGACAATCCTCCCCCTCTTGAGGTACCTTCTGAGCGAATGATTTAGCCCCAAGTTCATTTTCTACATGGTATCAGAGCCACCTAGTTCGATGTTGGGCCCCATTATTATTCACGATCCATATGTCCAGCCCTAGCCGTGAGGGGGTGTGTTGAAATCCCACATCGACTAGCTAGTGAGCAAATTTGTTCTTTATAAAGATTGAGCAATCATCCCCCTCTTGAGATACATTTTGAGGGAATGAGTTAGCCCCAAGTTCATTTTCTACATTAAAGTTTTATTTTAATACCATATTCACTCTTCTTCTTCACTGTCGATGACCAACACTACCATCTGAACTGTCTAGAAGAGCCCCACCACCTCTCCCAAATTATCTGGCTGCAATAATCTTATTTTGCCCTTGTTGAAATAAGCACGTGGCACTCGCGCGTCTAACTTGGCTCAAAATCATTGTCTAAGTGGTGATTTGTCCATCGAAAATACTTAGAACTAATGACTATTTATTCCCTTTACGTATGTTTAAAAAACAAGTGTTAACTCTAGATTATTTTACGTGTTATTACTGCCCCTAACTATTTAGGGATACTATTTATGCCCAAATCCAACGAAATCCGGCAAGAGAGGGCGGAGTTCCACACGTTCCACTCGCACAATCACATTTGCAGGGGTATAAGCGTTCAATAACTCGATGTTTAATGGGTTGCCTGTGCCTAAATTTCTCTTCTGCTCTCCATGAAAACTCAATGCTAAATCTCCATGAAAACTTTGAGGATTTAGAGTCTGGAGGCATTTTTTTTAGCAGATTTCAACAAATTAACCAAGTACAAAAGAGAAACACACAAAAAAAACCCAATAAAAAAAAGAAAAAAAAAGAAATCTCGCAAACCCATTTGAAATTTGTAACTGTTAAAACAAGAAATGCATTCAATATCACAATGATGTGAATGGGGATTCAGAAAAGCTGCAAAATGTAGAAAAGGGCCAGCGTGGTTCTTCAAGAATCTACTCACAATAAAGTTGACAATTTTCAGAGACAACCCGCAATTGAATCTGCAATTTTTGAAGATTTCATCATTATGTATACAATTATTAGAACTGAAGAGAAAATCCAAAACAACAAATAACACTATTAATTCAAAACAACAGATTACAATTAATGGTGTAATTTGAATAAATAAAAAGGTTTAGGAAGCTTCAGGAAATTGGGGGAAAAATCAATGCTAAATCTATAAAAGAATATTTCTAGGTATAGTAAAAGCTGCCGGTGATCCCTATTATCCGCTTTTTACCGGCGGAGAACCAGAATACGAGAACGGAGCTGGCCGGAGAAGGTGGGCAGGTAAAGTGTCAGTAGATGGGATGGGGATGGGAGTGGAAGAGGAAGAAGAAAGGTTGGAGGTTGAAGATTACAGGTTAAATTGATGGCAATCTTGCCGAATTCCGTTGGATTTGGAAATAAATAGTACCCGTAAATAATTAGAGGCAGTAATAGCACGTAAAATAATTGAGGGTTAACATTTACATTTAAAACATACGTAAGGGCATTAATAACCATTATCTCAAATACTTATGATACTGAACTTAAAAGTGCCAAAAAATATGGGATTTGCATGGGCTTGGCCCACTTTTTCCATTTCAGTCATGACATGGCACCCGAAAAAGTGGGACAAACATTTTTGTCCATAACTGAGTCCCCACTTCGTCCCCGGGCCATAACGGAAGTGGGACTTCCGCTCTAGCGACGTGGCAACTTTTTTCCACGCGCGTTACGCGTCAGCCCGTAAGCGGAAGTTTACGAGACGAGAAAAAATCAATTAATGTGTTTAAAATAATCATATTACTACATTAAATAATGCCTAAATGATTTACGCTTTTTCCGACTCATAAATGTATATATATATATATATATATATATATATATATATATATATATATATATATATATTAAACCTTAAGAAAAAACAAAAACAAAAACAAAAGAAAAAAGACAAAAAAGTGGCACAACACAAATGTATCAAAAGTTCATCAAAAAAAAATCACGTTGAGAACGAAAGTCCCACTGCGTTCTCGTCTCGTAAAGCAGTGGGGACTTGCGTTTCTACCTACGCATGGCAACGCGCGTGGGAAAAAGTCTGCACGCGTTAGCTGAACGAAGTCCCACTTCAGTTATGGCCGAGACGGAAGTGGGACTCAGTTATGACAAAAATGTTTGTCCACTTTTTTGAGTCTTAGTGTCACGACCGAAATGGAAAAAGTGCAGTAGCACTCATGCAAATCCCCAAAAAATATAAGGTAAGAATTCATCCAAAAAAACAATTTGGAAAGATTCCTAATGTCAATAGGACCTGAAAAGTTCAGGTTCAGCCCAAGCAGCCAAGTTATAGGCTACATTGTTACAAAACCAAGGCCCGTAGTTAATCCTTAAAATAAAATAAAATAAAAAACCTTAATTATCTAATTTCCTAGGCCCATAGGAAAAATTCTGATATAAACTTGGGTTATATGTGGGGTTGTGGACCACTTGGTCCACAATCAACCACATCACCTCATTTGATTAAAAAACAAAAAAAATGCCTCATAAGACCCACCAAAAGGGGGAGTGTTTTTTATTATTTTAATCAAAACTGTGATGTGGCTGAATGTGGACCAAGTGGTTCATGACCACTTGGTGGCCCAGGTCCACAACAGAACTGATCGGCCCATAGTCATTGCTGCAGAAACGAAAACAAGGGGTGGGTGGCGGGTGCCTTTAAATTTGAATTTCTCAATTTTTCTGTCAGTTTAAAGTCATCCAAAATCGGGATACATAGGTCGTCCCAAACTCTTAAATCTGCTTCACTTCCAATGGTGTAACAAAATCATTTCCTCAATTAATACTATTATCCCATATAGCTTTAACTAAAAAGATAAATTATTATTCTGGATTAATGGTCAAATATCGTACTTGTTATTAAGAATATAATTCATATGTTAATAGGATTATAGTAATTACCTATTCTAGTTTTTACAATATTCTATAGTTAATTTATTATTGATCAATTTCTTTTTCCTTACTTGTTTAAGACTCTATTTGTATTTATATGGGAAATCTCCATTTGTTCAATAAATCAATTCAATTCATTGATTCCATATATTCTTACATGGTATCAGAGGTAGGTTCCAAACCCCAACTCTGTTTTTTGGCATAAACTCTTGACATTAATCAAGATATTCCTCTGGCGATTTCCTGTTCTTGGATAATTCATCAGATTCATCAATCCAAAGCAGTGATAGCCCCTATTAAATATTAAAGACAGTCAAAACAGCAAGGGCACAAAGGTCACAGCAGCAATCATTGGAAGGAAGAATCCCAAGTTCAATTCGAGCAGCTCAACAGCAGAATCTGGAGCCAACAAGAAGAACTCAAAGGATTCTTCTTCACAACAGCAGCAACAAAGTATCATCAATACACATAAACCAGTTGGACAAGAGTATAGCAAAATTACCTATGACTTGTCACAGGAACCTTCCAGAAGAGAGGAGCAGGGGATCTCAGCCCTTAAGTCACGTGAAGACTCTGGCAGTTACAACTGTTTTAGCCGCCTAAATGCAAGTTGACAAAAGCATAGATTAGCAGATTATTGTGGTGCAAGATAGTGGTGTATTTTAGCATAGAGCCCTAGCTAATTTACTTGTACCTTGATAGTTGTACTTTAGACTTGACAAGTCTATAAATATGTATCTTTGTAAACAGATTCATTAAGAAAAGAAAAAGGGATTTCCTCTCCAAATGCTCTGCGCAATTCCTTCCTTGTAACATGGTATAGGCCTTTGCCTAATTGCTCATGTGGTGTTATACATGAGATTCAGAAATATATGGAAAGTGATTATGTCATAAGGTTTCTAAAAGGACTCAACGATTCATTTGCTGCAGTGAAGTCACAAATTCTTCTAATCAGTCCTTTACCTTCAATTAATAAGGTTTTTTCAATGGTTGTACAAGCAGAAAGACAAATGAATTATACTTCTGAACATCCAAATGTGAAAGTTGAAACAAAAGGAGGAACTGGTACTGAAGGAGTTGGAAGCATTGCACTATTTACTGCAAACAATAACAATTTTAGGAAGACAGTTAGTTTTGGCAACAGAAATGGAGGACCTAATTCTGGAAACAAACAGTTCTCATGTATTTTTTGTGGAAAAAATGGTCATACCATTGACAAATGTTACAAAAAATATGGATTTCCACCAAATTTCAAAGGACCTGGATCTTTTCATATCAATTCTACTTATGGAAGAGGAAAGACCATAATTCAGAACACAGGAAACAATGCAGGTAACAATACTATGAGCAATGTCAATGCTGTTTCTAATAGTTCAAATTCTTTGTTCTCCAAGGAGCAATATCAGGAAATAATCAAGATGATGCAAGGACAGTTGATGAGTGATAATACTGGAACATCAGGACAGAACAAATATGATGAAAAAGGAAAGGCAGAAACTCCTATGTATGCACTATCTGCCAACTTTGCTAAAACAAATGACTCAGGTAACTGTACTCAGTTAAATTCAGATATATGGATAGTGGATTCAGGAGCAACAGATCACATATCTTGCACTCTAAAACATTTCACTTCATTCACATCTGTTAGTCATTCTTTCATAAATCTTCATAATGGTACTAAAGTCATTGTTACTCATAAAGGTACTGTTCATCTATCTCCTACATTAATTCTTCATGATGTCTTGTTTGTTCCCAACTTTGGTTTCAATCTTATATCAGTGAGTCAGCTTGTTATTAAATCTCAAATTCTTACTGCCTTTGTTCCTACTGGTTGCATTCTTCAGGCCATGCTCAGCTTGAGGATGATTGGTACAGCTAAACTCATCAGAGGATTATATTACCTAGATATTAATTCTCTTGATAAAAATAGCTATGTTGCTACTTCTTTTACAGCTTTGAATAAAGAGCATGACAGTCTGTTATGGCACTTTAGATTAGGTCATGCTTCTATTCCTAGACTTAGAGTCATAAAGAGGCATTCCTCTGATGTCATTCTCCCTGAAACCTCATATTGCCCTGTATGCCCTTTAGCCAAGCAAAGAAAATTGCCTTATTCAGAAAGAACTGATGTTGCTACATCTCTATTCCAAAATGTACATATTGATATTTGGGGACCTCTTAAAGTTGCTACTATTCATGGTCAACATTACTTTCTCACTATTGTGGATGAATATAGTAGATATAGCTGGATTTTTTTAATGAAAGCAAAATCTGAAGCTAGAAATCTTGTGCAGTCTTTTTGTCAATATGTACAAACTCAATTCAATATCATCATTAAGACCATCAGAACAAACAATGGTCCAGAGTTTTTGATGTCTGAATTCTACACATCTAAAGGCATCACTCATCAAAGAACCTGTGTTGAAACTCCTGAGCAGAATGGACTGGTTGAAAGAAAGCACCAGCACATCCTTAATACAACTAGAACTCTCAAGATTCAATCTTCTTTACCCTTGAACTATTGGGGATTTTTTGTTCTTCATGCTGTCAAACTTATTAATGCTACTCCCACTCCTATTCTAAAAGATAAAACACCTTATGAGATGCTATATAATAAGGTTCCTGATTACCAATCTTTCAAAGTATTTGGTTGCCTTACCTTTGCTTGTACTCTTGAGCAAGGGAGAACAAAATTTGATCAAAGGGAACTAAGTGTGCTTATCTAGGTTTTCCTGTAAGTAGTAAAGGGCATTTACTTCTTGAAGTAGCTACAAGAAGAATTTTTGTGTCAAGAAATGTTCAATTTCATGAGAGCATTTTTCCTTATTCTCAACACACAGATAATAATCCTCATAATTCTTTTACTGATTCTGTTTCTTCTCAGCAATCATTGCATAGCATTGTCACTGGTATACATCCTCTTGCTTCTGATATACCTTGTTTTAATCCTGAAAATCATGATTCTAATAATCATGTTTCTAATGACAATACTAGTCAACACTCCACTTCCTCTTATTCACCTAGAAGATCTACTAGACATAGAACTGCACATTCATATCTGCAAGACTTTGTTTATAAACCTATTTCTCATTCCTCACCTCATGATATTTCAAAAGTTTTTTCTTATTCTAGACTTACTGAATCCAACTTGAAATATGTACTGAATTTAACTGTCACACATGCACCTAAATCATTTTTTGAAGCATCTAAGTTTCAGGAGTGGCAAGATGCAATGAAGGCTGAGATTTCAGCTTTGGAGCTCACTAAGACATGGACTATTGTGCCTCTACCTAAAGGAAAGAAGGCTATAGGTTGCAAGTGGGTGTATAAGACTAAATACAGAAGCAATGGAATTATTGAAAGATTGAAAGCAAGGTTAGTTGCTAAGGGCTATACCCAACAAGCAGGTATAGACTACTTAGAAACTTTCTCCCCTGTGGCCAAGATTACCACAATCAGACTATTATTAGCACTTGCTGCCATAAATCATTGGCACTTACAACAATTGGACATAAACAATGCATTTCTGCATGGAGACTTAGAGGAGGAGGTATACATGGAATTGCCACCAGGATATGAAGTTCAAAACTGTCAAGAAGGAGTTCAAATGGTTTGCAAATTACAGAAATCCATTTATGGGCTAAAACAGGCCAGCAGGCAGTGGAACTTAAAGTTAACTATTGCACTTATCAGCCAAGGTTTTGTGCAGTCAAAAAGTGACTACAGCTTGTTCACAAAGACTACTTCCACAGGTTTCCTAGCTCTATTAGTTTATGTAGATGGCATTCTGTTAACAGGAAATGATTTAGCATCACTCAATAGTATCAAGTCTTTTCTTGATCAGACCTTCAAGATCAAAGACTTAGGTGATCTAAAATATTTTCTTGGTCTAGAAATTTCCAGATCCTCTAAGGGCATCAATCTGGCCCAGAGAAAATATGCCTTAGATATTTTAACTGATGAAGGTTTTTTAGAATGTAAGGCTGTTTCTACACCAATGGACTCTAGGGTCAAACTCAGTATTGGTGATTCCAACTTATTACCAGACAACACTACATACAGGAGACTAATTGGTAAACTCTTATATCTTGCTATTTCCAGACCTGATATACAATTTGCAGTGTAACAACTCAGTCAGTTTCTTGATGTCCCTACTGAATTTCATCTACAAGCTGCACACAGGCTGTTAAGATACATTAAAAATGCACCTGGTCAAGGGATTTTCTTTTCAGCTCACACTACACCTGTGCTAAAAGCTTTTTCTGATTCTGATTGGGGTGGTTGTTTGGATACTAGAAAATCAGTAACAGGCTATTGTGTTTTCCTTGGTGATTCTTTGATTAGCTGGAAATCAAAGAAGCAACCTACTCTATCTCGCAGCTCAACAGAAGCAGAATATAGAGCTCTTGCTTTAACTGCTTGTGAGCTACAATGGATTGTTTATCTACTTCAGGACTTCAAGACTCCTGTTCATACACCTATCCCTCTATACTGTGACAATAACAGTGCTATATACATAGTGGAAAACCCTGTTTTCCATGAAAGGACAAAGCACATCGAATTAGATTGTCATTTTGTTAGGGAAAAATATCAATCTGGGCTACTTAAACCTATGCCTATCCCTAGTTCTCTTCAATTGGCTGACATTTTTACTAAAGCCCTAGATCCCTCTGTGTTTTATCCTCTTTTACATGGTCTAGGTGTTCAAGATATCTTTGCTGGTCCAGATTGCGAGGGGGTATTAAATATTAAAGACAGTCAAAACAGCAAGGGCACAAAGGTCACAGCAGCAATCATTGGAAGGAAGAATCCCAAGTTCAATTCGAGCAGCTCAACAGCAGAATCTGGAGCCAACAAGAAGAACTCAAAGGATTCTTCTTCACAACAGCAGCAACAAAGTATCATCAATACACATAAACCAGTTGGACAAGAGTATAGCAAAATTACCTATGACTTGTCACAGGAACCTTCCAGAAGAGAGGAGCAGGGGATCTCAGCCCTTAAGTCACGTGAAGACTCTGGCAGTTACAATTGTTTTAGCCGCCTAAATGCAAGTTGACAAAAGCATAGATTAGCAGATTATTGTGGTGCAAGATAGTGGTGTATTTTAGCATAGAGCCCTAGCTAATTTACTTGTACCTTGATAGTTGTACTTTAGACTTGACAAGTCTATAAATATGTATCTTTGTAAACAGATTCATTAAGAAAAGAAAAAGGGATTTCCTCCCCAAATGCTCTGCGCAATTCCTTCCTTGTAACAGCCCCTTTTCAAAAAGCAGAAAACCACAGAAAAAAAAAAATCGTCATTTTTTCTTTGTACTCATTTTGTAAATTGTCATCGGATTCTTATAAATACACAAGATATTGATTCTTTCATCAATTCAATATGTTATCCGTAAAATTTCACAAATAGCATATGAAGTGACTAACTTACTCAAAGGAGGTAACAAGGATTTTTCAATGCTTGGACCCAATCCAGATGAAGATTTTTTTCTAAGGGTGTTGTCTGTGACGGAGTCTATCGGCTGACTGACATAGCACCTCAAAATGCCATGACAGAAGCCATTCGATTATCTGATTCGCAAGTTAGGTGTTCTCGATCTACACACTCCAACCTAAGGGGGAGTATTAAGAATAGGATTCTAGTCTTTACAATATTCTATAGTTAGTTTATTATTGATCAATTTCATTTTCCTTTTTCCTTACTTGTTTAGTACTCTATTTGTATTTATATGGGGAATTTCAATTTGTTCAATGAATCAATTCAATTAATTGATTCCATATATTCTTACACAAAGTAATATAAGTTGATATACAATCTATTTTTGGAATATAATGTGAGGTTTATACCTTTCATGTTCTTTCGAGAATCAAGGTTTTTCATAGTGGATTCTTTGATTAGTTTGAGCTACTAATCAACAAGTCTAGTTTCGCTTGTTGTGGTGTTTAAGCCTCCATTGAAATCAAACTACTTAGTGTTGCGTTGATTTATTCTCCCGTAAACTATTTTCAAGAAGAGAAATATCCGACTTTGTGTTGAATCTTGATACAAATTATCAAAGTTCTCCATTAGTTGGTATCAGAGCGAGTCTTTAAGCGGGATATGTGGGCTCTAATTGTTCCCGTACGACCCAAGTGGAGCGACATGTCTTCATCTGTCCCCGCATGACCCAATAAGGGTAACGGGCCTTGAATTTGACTCCCACCTCGATGTAAATGGGAGGATTGAAATATAAAGTCCCACATCGAGTGTCTAAGGAATATCTAAATAATTTATAAACTTATGGCATATGGGTTAACATCTCTCATTGTCAATTGATTTTGAGAGGATATGAAGACTCATTAGCTAATTTTCACACTTGTAATTGATTAATAAATCAAGAGCCGAACCAAACTGTAAATGTCCAACATTTTTAGACGTGACACCACACGACGGAATGATTGATTCGAATGAACTTGAATAAGTAGATAGACAATTATGTGATGACTTGACTTATTATGAAACACAAGGTCCATATATCATAATTTTCCCACAATCAACTACTTGTGAACCGAACTTACTATGCCAAAATAGATATCCCAATATGACCATGGTTACTTAATCCCATGTTATATAGCACTCTTTCCTTTTTTTTTTTTTTTTTTGGATCAAATAATGTAAATATATAGATCAAAATGGAGAACTATAAAAATAGTTCACCGTGGGTTACAAGATGTTCGCGAACAATCCATTACGATCCCTTCGCTTTAGTACATGCTTGTGTCAAGATATCAAGTGTGTTCGATCGTCCACACTTTCTTCCTAAGAGTATACTTGCACCTCTTTCCTTCTTTACTTATCTAGGATGTGGTTCACACCGTATGTGTCTTGTAGAGGGATTGTTTGAATGATTTCAATTAATATATGCACTATTTGGTTATCTACAACAAAATTGTGGGAATGAAATATATGAAAGCAAAATGAATTTGAATTTGTTGCTTAGAATTGGAGATAATATTGAATTTCATGTTGTGTTGCCTACCAAAATGTAGCAATGAGATACTTATTGGACAGAGCATTAATGGGAAAAAAAATATATATGTGGTGGAACAGAAAGTAAATTTATTTTGTACTTAATATTTTCTTTATCGCAATTTTGAATGTTCAATTTTCTATTCAAAATGAATATAGCAGGAAATATATTCTTTCATTTTAGCTTAATCAATCTTATCCATCTCGTAGTTTCTTGCACCCATAAGACAGTAGGAATGTGCATATCCAAAGATAACCGCTTAGGGAGAAGATCAGGTAAATAAATTAATCATGTAATATAATAATAGCACTACCTCCATTCCTTAATATAAGAATTTCATAACATGTAGCGAAAATTAAGGAAAAAATAAGAATGTTTTTTTAGCAAAATATAAATATTACTCTCTTAAATAGATTTAGTGGTATACATGTCATATTTAAGAGAGTAATATTAGTATTTTAATTAACAAAGTACCTTATTTTTTGCTTCCTTAATTTTCGCTGTATATTTTGAAAATCTTATATTAAGGAATGTAGGGAGTAATTGTTTGTCTTTTTTTTTTTTTTTTTTACTGCCCTCCTATCATATTTTTCATATTTTTGCAGGATGATGGATAAATATAAAGATCATAAGCTTAACTTGATGGAATTTGAGAATGGGGCTTATAACATCTACAAAACTTATCTTGAATATGAATCTGGAAATGCACCCCCATCAACAGATGTATTCTCCATGCTTGATATTGACAAGGACAGGTAAATTAATTAATTTATCCATTTATATGAAAGGGTGAAAATTGTTTGTTTCTATATATGTACCCATCACTCAGAATTTGTTATGTGAACACTTTTTTCAATTATATATACATATGATAAATTGTGAGTGGTTAGGTACAATAATATAAACATACATGGAGACATATGATTTTTTTCCCTTTCGACTTAGAAAGTTTGATGCATGTTTAGATATATATTTGGGGGAATTGTATTTGCAGATTATTGATAATCGAATACCTGATTCCTGGAGAACTTGCGGAATGTAAATATTATACCACTTATTTGATTAAGGAGGTAAGTTCCTTCTCTCCTTTATCAACATTATACAATCAAACCAAAATAAGAAAACATTATTTAATCAATTTTATTTTCTTTAGGCGGACGATAACGGTGATGGAAAACTGACTTGGTTGAGATGATGAATCATGAATATACTTTCTACAATTCAGTCTACGAAAATAGCAGATATGATCATTACCACGACGAATTATGACCTTATAAAAATGTCAAGGAAAAATGTGAACGAAGCTGCTAGAGAACTTAGAAGACGAGAAGCTGCAGTCTATGGTCCGACAACAGGGGCAGTCACACGAGATTTTTAAAAATTCTATTAGATATAGTAAATTTTAGGCAAAATCGTAAATTTCGTCCTAGAACATTTTACGACTTGCACGTTGGGTCCTCTTTTTTTTGACCCTTGTTGGGTACCTGAACATTTTACGACTTGCATGTTGGGTCCTTTCGTGTGTTTTTTGGCTAGTCAACAGTTAGTCAACATAAATCCAAATATAATCAAGGGCATTTTTGGTATTTCAAATCTTCATCTTCATGAAGCTGAAATCTTCATCTTCTCCGGCCATTTTCTCCGGTGACCACCTTTCTCCGGTGACAATATGTAAAAATTTCAAGAAATCATAAAAAACAACCCATTTACATTTCTATTTCATGAAATTTGATGAAAATTTCATGAAACCTATACCATTTTCATGATTAAAAAACAACCCATTTCCATTTAAAGAGACCCTTCACCAAATTTTTTTCTTTATTAAATGAAGTAGAGTGGGCTTATTTTTTTGCTTACATTTCCGGAAAAAAAAATTTCGAGACCCATTTTAGCACTTCACCAAATTTTTTTCGGAAATGGAAGCCAAAAAACCACTGTGTTTAGAGAATCAGATATGGAAAGATTTGGCTCAAACAAACGAGGCCACCGCCAATTTTGGTGAAGGGTTTTGAAATGGGTTAGTTTGTTGTTTTGGGTGTTCTTGAGATGGATTTAAGAAATTTTTTTGGTGAAGGGTCTCTTTTTTTTTATAATCAGAAGTTTTGGGTTTTGAAATGGGTTTTTTGGCTTCCATTTCCATCGAGAATCAGAAGTTTTGGGTGTCCGAAAATGGAAATGGATTTTTTTTAATCATTAAAATGGTATAGGTTTCATGAAATTTTCATCAAATTTCATGAAATGAAAATGTAAATGGGTTGTTTTTTTATGATTTCTTGAAAATTTTACATATTGTCGCCGGAGAAAGGTGGTCACCGGAGAAGATGACCGGAGAAGATGAAGATTTCAGCTTCATGAAGATGAAGATTTGAAATACCAAAAATGCCCTTGATTATATTTGGATTTATGTTGACTAACTGTTGACTAGCCAAAAAACACACGGAAGGACCCAACATGCAAGTCGTAAAATGTTCAGGTACCCAACAAGGAAAAAAAAAAAAAAAGAGGACCCAACGTGCAAGTCGTAAAATGTTCTAGGACGAAATTTACGATTTTGCCTAAATTTTATATGTAGTTCAGAATATTTGATCAAATTCGCTCCAAATATTTTTTTTGAAATTTTTATATATAGTTCGACATACTGTTGCAGTTTTTCCTTCCAAACTAAAAGTCCTGCCTTTGTCCCAATCCGACGGAGTAGCTCATAGCAAGAGAAGCAAGTTTGATGTTTGTTTCCACTTCCATCACGAGAGAGAATGAAATTTTGCTTTTGATATTTGGTTATTTGCATTACTTTTAGTACCATTAAAATTCCAAAGAAACTTTCCTCTCTATTTGTTGTTGTATATGTGATAGCTTATTTTGTCAAGTTAACTAGTTACATCTACTACTTTCAAAACTTGTGTAGAGTAATGTTTTGAGTTCAATGCAATTTAGAAGCGATTAATATCGCATAATGTCATATAATAGATTTTTTTTTCTTTTTATAAGAGAGATAAAGAGAGAGAATTGTTGTGTAACCAAATGAATAAAGTTATATTGTCAAGAGTGTCACAATCTAGTGGGGTTGGCCTCTACCCACGACCGTGAGGTCGCGGGTTCGACACCCTCCCTTACATGGGGCCAAATAATTCTCCCCTTCCTTGGGCGTCCACCTCCTATGAGGCTAAAAAAAAAAGTTATATTGAATACCAAAAGGAAAAGGGCCAGAACTTTCTAAGATTTGGACCTGAAAACTTAAAAGACTTGACAGTTTCTATTTAGCATATTTGGATGCGGAGGAGGCATCGAGGGAATACATATTTGCAATTTGATTTTTTTTTTAAAGTTCAGCTCGATTATTTATCATTTGAAAAAAAAAAAATCTCTATTTTGTTCACATCAAAACACAAATTTTGAAAGCATTTTGCAAAAATAATGCATGAAACGAAATAATAATGCAAGAAAATGCAATAAATAAATGAATTTTGAAAAAGGTCAAAAAGAAAAAAAAGGGTTCACAGGGGTCAGGCGTGTCTGGAACCATGCGAACTCTTTTTTTACCCTTTTCATTTTTTTTAAATGTTTTCTTTTATATTAGTTATGAATTAAAGTGCAAAGCTTTTATGTTGGGGTTTGCATTAGACTGACACTGATTTATCAGAAATCACAAAATATGGCACTGAAAATGGGTGGGACAATATTTTTGTCCCCCACTTCCGTTCCGGGAACGAAACGAAAATGGGAATTCCGTTCCTGCTGACGTGGCAAGACTCCTTATCCACTCTTTTTTATCCATAAAGTGGGAATTCGATTTAATTCGATAAATCATCATTAGTTAGCTGTTATTCGAACCACTCTTTTTTATCTATATCAGCATTTTGTATAGAGGTTATTACCTCAGTAATAGTGTCCCTACCCATTTAAATGTAGCAGATAACAGCGGGGCTCGAGAATTGATGTGTATTCGAATCATAGGAGCTAGCAATCGTCGATATGCTCATATTGGTGACGTTATTGTTGTTGTGATCAAAGAAGCAGTACCAAATATGCCCCTAGAAAAATCAGAATTGGTCAGGGTTGTAATTGTGCGTACCTGTAAAGAACTCAAACGTGACAATGGCATGATAATTCGATATGATGACAATGCTGCAGTTGTTATTGATCAAGAAGGAAATCCAAAAGGAACTCGAATTTTTGGTGGGATCGCTCGGGAAGCTGCAGTCTGTGGTCCGACAACAGGGACGAATACAGAGGCAGTCACCCCTGATATTTTTAAATTTTTTACTAAATATAGCGAATTTTATATGTAGTTCAGAATATTGGATTAATTTTTTTTTTTTTGCATTTTTTATGTATGGTTCGACACCCTTCCTTACATAGGGCCAAATAATTCCCCCTTCCTTCCTAGGGCGTCCACTTCCTCCTCCTAAAAAAAAGAAAAAAAAAGTTATATTGAATACCAAAAGGAAAAGGGCCAAAACTTTCTAAGATTTGGACCTGAAAACTTAAAAGACTTGACAGTTTCTATTTTAGCATATTTGGATACGGAGGAGGCATCGAGGGAATACATATTTGCAATTTGATTTTTTTGTTTTTAAGTCCAACTCGATTATTTATCATTTGAAAAAAAAAAAAAAATCTCTATTTTTTTCACATCAAAACACAAATTTTGAAAGCATTTTGCAAAAATAATGCATGTAACGAAATAATAATGCAAGAAAATGCAAATAAATAAATGAATTTTGAAAAAGGTCAAAAAGAAAAAAATGGTTCAAAGGGGTCAGGCGTGTCTGAAACCATGCGAACTCTTTTTTGACCCTTTTCATTTTTTTTTAAATGTTTTCTTTTATATTAGTTATATATTAAAGTGCAAAGCTTTTATGTTGATAGATCAATCGTTTTTTATGCAGTTTTCAGCGAATCCTAAACAAGGATGGTAGAAAGTAAGTAAAAATTCAAAATAGTACTCCCTCCATTCCTAAATATAAGACTCTTTAGACAATTTGAGAAAATTAAGGAAGTTGTCCATTCCACCTAAACTTCCAATACTACCCCATCCTCTCTCTCTTTCTCTCTCACTTCTATATTATAAAGAAAGGAAAATGTTGAGGGTATAATTGAAATGAATTGTTGACACCTAACAAAAGAACTTTAAACGACAATTAATTTGGACTCCTAGATTTCTCCTAAACGACAATTAATAAGGAATGGAGGGAGTAATCATCAAGTTGTACCTAGAATTTTAAGATGTTATAAATAGAAACCATAAAAGGACCCGGAGCATACATATTTTTGTTACGATGTCAACCTATATTTTCTTCAACATGTTATTTATGTATCTTAACCGCTAATTTGTAACCAAACTGTTAAAAAGTTATTCTTCCCCTAAGAATATCTATACTTTTGAATAGATTTTTGTTTAATTCTTCTAATTAGAATAATTATCAGGAAGACGATACACTCCCTTTTTTATTATTGGAACTACACTCCTTTATATTTCTTTGTTGATTGACAACGATAGCTTCACTTTTATCTATTAATTACTAATGTTTGTCCACTGCAAAGGCAGACTAGCATTTCAATTTGAAATGAATTTGGAATCTTGTTCACCGCATGCCTGGACATTGCTATCCTACATGGATAGTGAAGCAAATGTATGCAACTTTATATTTCTTTGTTCATTGACAACGTTATCTTCACTTTTATCTATTAATTACTAATGTTTTGTAGTATTGAAATATTTTTTACTACGCAAAATAGTTATAATCCAATAGAAAATAGGGGTGTTCATGAAAAATCGAAACCGATCCAAACCAAATTTTTGGTTTCAGCGGTGCATTGGATTGGTTTCAGTTTGGACTAAATTAAAACTGAACTTTCGGTTTGATTTTTTTTATAATCCAAACCGAATATATATATAATAATAATAATAAAACATATTGAACTTCTTATTTATACCATGACAAGTAAGCTTTTAAAGTGCTAAAGTAAGAGATTGAAGAGCAATCTATTGTATGTGGTTTTAAATTTGCCTCAAGGTTTGTTTTACTTTAAACTAATAATGGTGTAATTTTTGTAATTTTTGCTTTTTTTCCCCGTAGGATAATTTTTCAGTAGTTTGTTTGAAGTTTAATAATCAAGATCAAGAATTTATATTTCGTTAATTTGTTTTTTTGTTGTGTTTAACCCGTGAAAAATAATATACATATTTCTTTATATTTTTAGTAGTTAGATAATTATATAAAAAAAAAGTTTTATTTTTACTTTATATTGAAGTTCAGAAATCAAGAATTTATGTTTTTTATTGTGTTTAACTTGTTAAAACAATAGTCTTATTTCTTTATATTTTTAGCAGTTAAGTAATTATATTAAAAAAATTATGTTATTTTTACTTTATAATCAATTATTTTGTATCTCCGAGAAACCGAACAACCAAACCAAACCAAACCAAACCAAACCGATACAAACCGAATGCATCGGTTTGAGATTTTGAATGGTTTCAAAATTTTCAAATCGAATATTTCAATTTGGTTTAAAAAATGTGTAAAACCGAACCAAACCGAACCATGAACACCCCTATAGAAAACATACTGTTTGAAATTATTTTCCTCCAAAATTTAATTTTTTATATTTTATAAATTTTACCAAATCTAATATTAAGATATTTATTTCAAAAATTGTAAAATAAATATTGACATGTTAAATAAAGCAATGTTTCTATGTAATGCATGCAATATTATTAACTGGAATTATTTTTATAACTAAATTAAAATTTGCCAGCAGAAATTTTAAAATTTCAAATTATACCACATATTTATTTTTTTGTTGTGTGGATAAATTATTGAATCTATCAATTAAAATATGAATATTTTATAAACAACAAAAAGTCTGTAAACAAAAAATATATATTTAAAGAACAAATAGTTTTAGTTTTTTTTTTTAAAATGAGTTGTTTCAGTAGTCTTTAACAAGTATTGAAAAAAAAACCTTACATTATTTACATTGAGTCATTTTAACTTTATCTGGAGGGGAGCTAATAATCGAAGAGGAGTTTAAAAAAAAAGGAAAATAAAAGGTTTTAGTGTATGACAATTTGGTTGTGGGGTCAGTATAAGTCGACAATGATTAAAAATATTCACAAATGACAGGCAGCAACCAATAATTCCCCGAAGCCTTATTTTATTTTTGGAACTATGCCTTTTTTGTTTACTAAACAAAATTGCAAGACAAATATTAAAATATTATTCACTCTCTTTTTCTCTCTTTTCTTCCTCTTGAAGTTTCTTTATTTCTTAACTTGCATGACTAGATCCAACCAAGAAAACCATCCTCCTTCTACTTTTGGTGTGTTCACCACTTCTTTTGCCGTAAATCTTGATGAAATTTTTTCAAAGCAGTATTATTCAAGATTCAAGACACCGATGCAAAACCTACTTCAGATCCTTTCAGATCTGGAGTTTATCTCTAAACGCGGAGTTGCTTTGGGCCCTTTCTCATTTTTCATATCTTTACGAGACAATTTATAGGACGGTTGATACGCCCATGGTCTCGTAGATTGTTGATTTCTAAGAAAGGTGATGAAACTGAGCTTGCTATCATTGCTCCAGTGATCTCTGAGAAGTTCGTCACGAAGAGTTTTATCATGTATTTATTTATTTTACCGCTTTTTTTGTGTTATTTATCCCTAGTCAAAAGTGTGACTTTTATTTGTTATCATTAGCACTATCAGTATAACTAATTGTGTTTTATCTTTTGATTGTAATGACTTTAACTATTTTATAATTAATGGGTAAATATTTATTTAGCCAAAAAAAAAGGCAAATATTAAAATATGCACAAAATTATTTTTATAGAGTTATTGGATTTGATAAAATTTTAAATACAGTGCAAAATAAAAAATGAACAATAATTTAGTCCGGGTTGAGTAAAAGATTTAACATTATTTCAGGTCCATCTTTACACCACGCTCCTTTCTCTCTCTCTCTCACACTCACATAGGGTTTCAGTTTCCATCGCCGCATTCGATCTGAGGTTCTGCCCCTTTACTCAACTCCCGCCGCTCAATCCTTAGGTGCTAATCTTCATTTTTTGTTTGTTATTAATTTTGTTTTCATATGTTTTAGATTAGTGGTTTCTTTTGATCACTCCAGTTTTCGATCTGTGTTTTATTCAATTTTTTTTTTTAAAATCATCATCTAATTTGGTGTTTTAATGAGTGATTGTTAGTCTAACTAAACTTCATTAATTTACAATCGATGATCAATGGTAATAAATTTCAATAATTAAACTGGAGATTTGTTAGATCGGCGAACTTCTATGCTTGTTTTTTTTCCGGAAATATGAAGTCTTCAACCTTGGACTGAGGTGAACATTGGATTTAGCAAAGGATCGGTATGAGTTTCCTGTCCGATTGATGTTATTTTATTTTTAATAAAAATTGATTGCTGCAGTTGCTAACTATTGCCTGTGTTGCCCATGCTTTGCTTTATACTTTTTGTTGATTTTGTTTGTGTTCTGTTAGTGCGTTGTTTATGCTCTGTTACATAGTGATTATCCAGTTGATTTTGTAATAATTTGGGGGGTTATGAATTGGTTATTGAATTCTGGGGATCATGATCCACAATCCAATGATGACTGATATTGAGCTCGGTATTCCATATACGCTCATCCTGGATCCTTCTCTGAACTCTATTTTAGTCAATTTCCTTTAAATATATCAGCCTTGGAGGTTTTCCCATTACTTTTCATGTCCAAGCTGTCGTCTTACTTCTTATTTTTTGGATATTTGATATCTTTTTGTATTCAAAGTATGTATGCGTGTTTGTCGTGAAGCTTTTTACGGTTAGGAAACAGATACTGTAGCTGTCGTACTTCTTTTGTTTTCATTTGGTAGATAAGTTTGATACTAAAAGGACATATGTTGTATGTTTTCCTCTTTCATTCTCAATTGACAAATTCGTTGAAGAGTTAACATTGAATTGGCACGTGTATATACTACACATGGCATGACCAAATAATCCATAATAAGATCTCGTTAAGTTCATGGGCATAACGTTTTGTCTTCATCCATTAATTCTTTGTCCCACAGATTATTTTGTTCTTTTACCTCTCCATTGAAGGAAATGTTTTCTTAGTATCTTTTTTTTCTTCTCTCTTCAATTGCTTGTGATATTTTTGTCAGTATCCTTTTGCTGTGCTCTCATCCATTGTGTTTAAGGATATGCATGGTGTATTCTCCTAAGTTGTTTGCAGTGAATTTAGATATATATTTGGATTATTTATCCTTCTCCTTACTTTTACTAGTCATCCTTCTTGTGTTATATACCCCTTTTTACCTTGGAAAAAGTTATTGGAATCAAGCATGGTTAATATTTAGTATATATATATTTTTTTTTGTATGGACAGAGATAGTATGGCAATGGAAGTTACCCAAATTCTACTAAATGCGCAATCGGTTGACTCAACTGTGCGGAAACATGCAGAAGATACACTCAGACAATTTCAGGAACAAAATCTTCCTGTTTTCTTGCTTTCTCTTTCTGGTGAGCTTGCTGGTGAGGATAAGCCTGTGGATAGCCGTAGATTAGCTGGTCTTGTCCTCAAGAATGCATTGGATGCCAAGGAACAACATAGGAAATACGAACTTGTCCAAAGATGGTTAGCACTAGATGTTTCTGTGAAATCCCAGATCAAGGCATGCTTACTACAAACATTGTCTTCCCTTGTGTCTGATGCTCGTTCTACTGCTTCCCAAGTAATTGCAAAGGTTGCAGGCATTGAGTTGCCACAAAAGCAGTGGCCTGAACTGATAGGATCACTCCTATCTAATATTCATCAGGTTCCAGATCACGTAAAGCAAGCCACCTTGGAAACGTTGGGATATTTGTGTGAAGAAGTTTCTCCAGACATTGTAGACCAGGATCAAGTAAACAAAATACTGACAGCTGTTGTTCAGGGCATGAATGCAAATGAAAGAAACAATGATGTCAGACTTGCTGCTGTCCAAGCCTTGTACAATGCACTTGGCTTTGCACAAGCGAATTTTTCGAATGATATGGAGCGTGATTATATTATGAGAGTAGTGTGTGAGGCTACTTTATCCCCTGATTTGAAAATTCGGCAGGCTGCTTTCGAGTGTTTGGTCTCAATTTCTTCTACATACTATGAGAAGATAGCTCCATATATTCAGGATATATTTAACATTACTGCAAAGGCTGTCAAGGAAGATGAGGAGCCTGTTGCGCTACAAGCAATTGAGTTCTGGAGTTCCATTTGTGATGAGGAGATAGATATTTTAGAAGAATATGGTGGTGATTTTACTGCAGACTCTGACGTTCCATGCTATTATTTCATCAAGCAGGCTCTTCCTGCTTTGGTTCCAATGCTTTTGGAGACACTTCTTAAGCAAGAAGAAGATCAGGATCAAGATGAGGGTGCTTGGAATCTTGCTATGGCTGGGGGTACCTGTCTTGGTTTGGTTGCTCGAACAGTGGGGGATGATATTGTCCCACTTGTTATGCCTTTTATACAAGATAATATCGCAAAGCCTGATTGGAGACAAAGAGAAGCTGCTACATATGCCTTTGGTTCCATCCTGGAAGGTCCTTCGCCAGATAAGTTAACTCCTATTGTCAATGTTGCTCTAAATTTCATGCTCACTGCTCTTACAACAGACCCGAATAGTCATGTGAAGGATTCAACGGCATGGACTCTTGGTAGAATATTTGAATTTCTTCATGGATCAACAGTAGAGAACCCCATTATAACGCCGGCAAACTGTCAGCAGATTATTACTGTTCTCCTTCAGAGCATGAGCGACGCTCCAAATGTTGCTGAGAAGGCCTGCGGAGCCCTATATTTCCTTGCCCAGGGTTTCGAGGATGTGGACTTATCATCTCCCATCACTCCTTACTTCCAGGAAATCGTCAAGTCCCTTCTTACTGTCACTGACCGGGAAGATGCTGGGGAATCACGACTGAGAACTGCAGCTTACGAGACTCTTAATGAAGTGGTGAGGTGTTCTACTGACGAGACGGCTCCATTGGTGTTGCAATTGATTCCAGTTGTTATGACAAAGCTTCATGAGACGTTGGAGGCACATAAGCTTTCATCTGATGAAAGAGAAAAGCAGAATGAATTACAAGGCCTTCTTTGTGGATGCTTACAGGTCATTATTCAGAAACTTGGCACCTCAGAGCCAACCAAGTACACCTTCATGCAGTTTTCCGATCAGATCATGAATCTCTTCCTCCGCGTTTTTGCTTGCCGAAGTGCAACGGTGCACGAAGAAGCAATGCTGGCCGTTGGAGCTCTTGCTTATGCTTCTGGTCCAGATTTTGCAAAGTACATGTCTGAACTTTACAAGTACTTGGAAATGGGTCTTCAGAACTTCGAAGAGTACCAAGTATGTGCTGTGACAGTTGGTGTTGTAGGTGATATATGCAGGGCAATTGAGGACAAGATCTTACCTTACTGCGACGGAATAATGACCCAGCTTCTGAAAGACTTGTCTAGTAATCAGTTGCATCGCTCTGTGAAACCTCCTATATTCTCATGCTTTGGCGACATTGCTTTGGCTATAGGAGAGAATTTTGAGAAGTATTTGATGTATTCCATGCCTATGCTGCAAAGTGCTGCTGAGCTATCTTCCCACACATCAGGTGCTGATGATGAGATGATCGAATACACCAATCTTTTGAGGAACGGAATCTTAGAGGCATATTCTGGGATATTCCAGGGTTTCAAGAACTCTCCTAAAACCCAGCTTTTAATTCCCTATGCTCCGTTTATTTTGCAGTTCCTGGATAGCATTTACGTGGAGAAAGACATGTAAGTGCTCCTTATCTTAATTCTTGCAATGTTGTTTTGACTTACTTTTATTTGCTGTTTCTCTTTAACTTTTTTCATTTTATTTTATTTTAGGGATGATGTGGTGATGAAGACGGCTATCGGTGTTCTGGGAGATCTTGCAGATACACTGGGAAGTAACGCGGGTTCTTTAATTCAGCAATCTCTTACATGCAAGGACTTTTTAAATGAATGCTTGTCCTCAGATGATCATTTGATTAAGGAATCTGCTGAGTGGGCCAAGATGGCCATCACTCGTGCCATTTCTGTTTGAGGTTCCATCTGCTTGGTACATAATTGTTTTTTTGTTTTTAGAGGTCCCTGCATGCATATGGTCGTGTCGAGTCCGGGTCCAGGATTGCATTCAACATGTCGGGTCATTGACATTTTCGGAGAACAGGGGTAACTGATCTTCCGGTTGTCACTATTATGCATCAGCATCATGTCGGGTTCTTTCATTTTGCCATTGGGGTGATTGAGCAATGCTTGCGTTTCAGAACTGGGCGAAGAATCTTCAGAAGAAGCATGTTCTAACAGTATCATGGAGTTGGGGTTTGGTTGGAGATGTTGCCGTGTCATGCAGAATGGACATATGAGGCTGCTGGATTATTGCTTTGTATAGGTCTCTTCGCAATCGTACCAGAAGTACCCGACGTTGTCCAGATGCTGTTGTTCCTCTGAGCTTTTGAGGTGTTGGGATTCAGAAGCGCAAAAGTTTTGGTTCATAACATTTTTAAGCCACCCCATGGCGGTCTCTCTCATATTTTTCTAGACATTTTCTTTTTTCTTTTAGTCTGGTGTCAGTCCGCATATTGCATTGGTCTGAGTCGACCATATCATTTTTCTGTCGAGTCATTGCATACCATATCATTCATTTTTGTTTTTTTGGTTAACAAAATATACCTTTAAGGGTGGTCTTATCCAAATATTTAAGGACATTTTAGTTGCATCAATCATCTTGCATTTCATTTTTTTTCTTCTTTTGTTACCAAAAGCAGTATGTGTTATAGTCAAGAGTCAAAATACCTTGCATCCATGAAATCTTGGTGCTCTCTCTTTCTTGCTTTTGAAATTCAGGTTTTGGGGAATATGTTTGGAATGTAAAATGATGTTTAAACTAAGATCTTTAGTGAGTGGATATCAAATGTCACAAGTTGTGTCAGTTATGAAAGGAATGGAGATAGATTGAGGCATTGTTGCCTCGGTACTTTCTATATTTTGGTGCTACAATTGAGTTGATGATTTATATATCTAATGTATTGTGTATATGTTACTGTAAATCTTGTTTACAAGTAAGTGCCTTAGTTTTGGCCTAATCACTCACTCAGCACCACTGCCCTAGTCCATTATTTCTGGCCTACTTCCCCTCTTGCTTTTTTAAAAACCTTTACGCAAACATTTTGGAACCATCTGTAGTTTTATTCCAAATTTACTTTGCACAAGGTTTAAAGTTGAGACCCCAAAGAGAAAAACCGGGTTGCCAAAAGCTTCGGTATCTCATTCTTTGCTCCATTATCAATAAATTGTTGTTAATAATCTACTTTTCATTTTTTAGAAATCATTAAACTTGCAAGAAATTGTGGAATTCCAAGAAAAAAAGTAGACATGAGCACAGAAAATTCTAAACCAAAATCGAAAATCCACGTTTAAGGATGAAAAAAAAAGAAGACAAGAAATATTAGGCTTTATTGGAAGAAGAAAAGGGAAATTGCCCACCTGTGACCTTCCATGGCTTGCCTATAGTAAAGTTGTAGTTTTATCTTGGTATTGAGTAAGTTTAAAATTTACATCAAAATCAATAAATACAATACACGTAAGACAAAAGTGCAAATTCACAGGAAAGAGAATTGACTTTTTTGTCCTATGTGTAATACACTCATTGGTTTGTATATAAGTTTACTCACCTACCAAGATAAAATTTCTCATAGTAAAGTGACAAGTTCGAAACATATTGGGAGTTACTTATATTGCAAATTTGTAAAATAAATTTATCGGAAATTTGTAGTGTTTATAAGATTTTAGTCAAATTAATCAAGTTAGGTACCAGATACCGGTCACCAAAAGAAGGAAAAGGAAATTGTCTAATTGATAAATTAATCGAGTTAGGTATCAGAAGCCAGATATGGAATGAGTCAACATTCTAATCTAGTCCTAATGGTCCTATGTTCTTTTGAATTAGCAATTAGTCTAGTAATGTAAAAACTTGGGCATTTTTGTTTTGATATGAATGAATAAAATGTTTCGTCCACTTGAATATTTTATTTTATTTTAACTAAAAGTAGTCATTAAACGCTGGCATAAATAATTTTTAGACTCATCTAATACATTTAAATTTTTGTACATGTAAGATGTACATAAAATCTTACATAAAAAGTGTACATTTACAACCATTCTTTAGTTTTTTGTTTATTTTGAATTGAATTAAAGAAGGCTTGGGAATGGAAATGAGTACAATTATCTAATAAACAAAAATATTTGTAGAACCAATGGAACCCCATCCCTCAACAATTTTTTTTTTTAAGTTTCAATTTGCATCATAGCTATCACAATTGTTAGAAGTGATTAGGAGTATGAAGGCAAAAATCATACTATATGACTTTAAAAGGTATAAATTGATGCAAAATAAATGTACTATTTATATCATTAGTAAATTTTTCATTATACAACAACAACAACAACAACAACAACCAAGCCTTAATCCCAACAAGATTGGGGTCGGCTAGATGAACCAAAGTAAGAATCACGTAAAGTCATCCACATAAATTTTTTCATTATACACGATGATTTATTCTTTAATGAGTAAAAAAAAGAAAAAAACATAAAGCTTAGGACAATATATATTGAGATATTGTAAAGAGGTGTTGATTTTATTTGGGCATACTTGGAATTGGCATTCTTCAAATACATTGGCAATGTCCAGTGTGACCAATAGTCTTATTGAGGACTGCGCAAGGGCATTCACAGTGGTTAAGGTGTTAGTAGTCTGGGCGCTGTGGCCCGGTGTCGAACTCAGGACCACTCGATCGTGAGCGAAAGGGAGCCCCATTGGACTACGACCTTCTTGACGGGCATTCATAGTTTAAGTATGTATAACAACAGTTAAAATTGCAGTCATTACAACCATTGTATTTACAGTCTGAAGCTTTCTTACAACATTCACGACGGCTTTTAGCACAATCCCATTCAATACATTCATCTGATGCATCCAATAGACCTATCGAACATAATAATAAGATTATATTAGTAATAAAAAAAACTTCTAAAATGTACTACAATTCATAGATAAAAAATTTAAGTCGCGCCCAAAAAAAAATGTTTCAATTCCATTTCTCACAATGTTGTTTTGATATTCATAAAAACCTTTTTGTGATATTCCAAGATGCATAAAATATGTTACATTTCTATAGATAAAAACATTAAAGAGAGGAAGAGAGCCTGATGACATGAACAGGAGAATCGCGATGAAGACTAACCCAAATGAAATCTTCTTTATCATTTTGGCCTTTTTTTACGAATAATACTGAAATATTTTTCTCTAAAAAAAAAAACCAATCCAAACCAAACCGAATGCATCGGTTTGAGATTTTAAATAGTTTGGATTCAAAAAATTTAAACCGAATATTTCAATTTAATTTGAAAAAATGTGTAAAAGCAAACCAAACCGAAACATGAACACCCATACTATAAACAATAACAAGCGATACATTCTGTTTAATTCCCACTGCCAATAATATAGGGCAAAAACACCACACCCCTAAACTATCTACGATTCTCTATTTAATCTAATAGAAATATAATTTTATTTATTTTTTCAAAAATACCCTTCAAGAGTAATCACGTGACACGCACATAACCATAATTTATTAGTATTAATGGCAAAAATGAATAAAATTGCTAAAACTAAGTAGAACGACAGAATTTAATTTATATATTAAAATAGAAAACCGTTAATAGTTTGGGTCCAATAACATATATACAATAGAGACATAATATACTTCAATTCATTCAAGGTTGAAATTGAAGTAGAGATGACATCCATATTCCAACCGACACCACACCAATGGTAACCAAAGCTTGTCCCAATTCAAATACTATATTCTCCTTTCTAATAGGCAAACTTGACCAATCTGTCCGCCTGTTGACAGAAAATATAAATCAAATAAATAAGTTGCCAAAAAAAAAAAAAAAGAGCTTCTCATCATTAATGTAACAAGTTTTCAACATATAACACAGTTGACGACGCCTAGATAATACCTTGTTTTTTGTTTTATTAATCTGTGTATATTTCTTAAACGACATATATTATGAAATAGAGAGTATATCCTAATTGATTTAGCAGTCGTTCTTATAAAAAAAATGGGGAACAGATATAGAAAGGTATCAAATGCAAAAGAGAGTCTAACATAATAAATACTCCCTCCTTCCACATCTAGATGCCTCGAATGACTTAATGCACGAGAATTAAGGAAATGACGGGGCTTTAGACAGATATAGAAGTAAACGACTAGAATGTCCTCGCATTAATTTACTCGAATACTCTCCTCTCTTCAAACATTCTCGGAATCACAAAAAATACGACAAGAAATGGACAAGAAAAATGACAGCGAATTATGATGATGCATACCCAAAATCAGCAATGATGATGCTAATGTTATCTTGTGATCGTTGGTCCTGTAATAAAAAAAGGTAAAATTGCAGGATTAGAAGAAAAATATTATATTCCGCGCACACGCAGAAAGGGGAATTATGGTTGCTAATTCTTTTACCAGCGCTTTTTGAGCAAGAGCTTCACAAGCTATCTGTTGTTAATCAGAGCAAAAGAGGTTAGGTAGTGCCTACTATACACTGTACAGATAAGCAACAAATTAGTATCTTTACCTGAACATCTCCATGTTCTCTTAGTTGATTCCTGACGAAATCGACTACATCTGAACTGAAAGATGGCAGAATTTCCATGAGAAGATGCCATAAAAAGAGAAATTTGTAGCAAGAAAAAATCAATTTCATTAAACTTGAATTTGCTGATTTTTGCCCAAGACTAACCTGTTAATGTAATCCCACAAGCCATCAGATGCTAATACCAAGAATTCGGTATCTTTTCCAAGAAATACTTGGGAAACATCGGGACATGCTGAAACCAAGTCTCCCGTAAACTGAATCCTAGCATTACAAGCATTAAAAACAGTTAAACGATGTATGGCATAAGAACAGCCCGAAATTTGCTTCCATGTCGAGCAGAAGTAGATGATAGCAAGAACTAGTGCTATAACCTACCGAGAAACAAACTTTTGAGTCCACCTGCCTTCTTCAACTCCCTTCTCCAGCATCCTTTACATAAGGACATTGGAAGATTATCAGAGGATTTACACTATATATGAGCTCATAAATATCGAAGGGGAAACTAAAAAGCACTTGGGGCTGAGTAATTTATCCGGGAAATGAGGCTGCGACATACTCATATTTCTTGGTCTTGAACTTCATGTCACCAAAAGAACGCGATACAGAAATATCTCCACAAATTCTGCCATCATTAATCTGTATATCATGCGAGAGAAATTTCACTATTGCTACAAGATCCATAGAGCTTATAAGGTGTAGTAGAACTAGAGCGAAGTTTAATACCAACCTTGTGAAAAAGGACCGAAATTAAGATTAATAATTAGGCCAAACTATTTCAAGTCTCTTCAAAAGTAGGGGAGACAGTGAAAAAAAAATATCACAATCACAATATCTTCAAGAAACGGATCTTGCCAACGTGAAACCAGCAATCTAACTTAATCAATTGGATGAAGGCAGTTCCTCGCCATTTGTTTTCCTTCCTATTTGAACTCTCTCAAGTACACATTTTACAGTAGGGTCAACAGTTCTAGCATATCAGCATCCTATATAGCAGTGCTAACTAGAGATGCTAATGATAACTCAGGCGAGACATGCACATATGTCTATTCCAATGCCAGTTACTTCTAGAGCAGATTATGCAAATAAATAAAACGAGAATGGAAAACGCACCCATCCACCGGCTTCTCTGATTCGCCTGATTTCTTGAAGAGAAGCTTTATTACTTCCATAAGGTCGATGAGAATTGGTTAATATTTCCGGTTTCCCAGAACGAGACAGAACCTACATCAAAGAAGTGGCCAATAAAGAGCAGGAAAACAACAATACACAGCTAGAATAGAGAAATCAGCATCTGGGATTAACAATATACCAAACACGAGTCGCCAACATGAGAGACGAAAAGCATGTCATTTCCAACAAAAATAACAGTGGCTGTTGTGCCGGATTCGTCTTCCTCCCCACTCGTCTCAAGCCTTTACAAAATCAAACAGCATCTAAACCTTGAAATGCAATCGTGTAGAATATAAAATCATATTGAGACTACTAGAAATGTCCAGTGTCCGCAATTTGATTTGGAAGCGTTTATTTTTATTTTTGTAAAGGAAGCAACAATTAAAGTACCAGTTCAAAAGTTTAGCATCAGCACTCTTGAAAGCCTCTTGTAGTGCTTTCTTTACTGTGTCCAAGTCCTTCCCATTCAATAGAATCCCTCCTTGTAATGCTGCAACACATTCTTTGTACAACTCGTTCCTGTAACAAGTATTTCAGGCGACGAAATTGAGATAATTATCACATAACAAGAAGAATTCATTTACATACCACTCATCCTTCCCCATACCGTAAAATTGAATTCGAGCAACCAAATGTCCAGTACTAGAGTAAATTTAATCATCATTTAAGCTAATTTGCATAGAGTACACCATCAAATTACTAACAAGTTCCGTGGAATATTAAGGGTGTATTTCACTATGTCGACAGGGTCCTGTCACGGGTCGTTCGTGAGAGAAAGCTTGCCGGGAGTAACTTAAGAGCTATTTGAGCTAGAGTTACTCGGCATCGCGGGCGTCTCAAGTAGTGAAACTTGCGACCCGTGACAATCCCCCCACCCCCAAAACAACTTTTACAAAACACGATAAATTTCAAAGACCAAATACTATCCAATTTGCACGCCCAATAACCCAGGGACGATTCTAAGGGGGTCAGTCGTCCCGAGATTTTTAAAAATACTAATAGATATAGTAAATTTTATATGTAGTTCGGAATATTTGATCAAATTCTCCCCCTCCCCCAATTTTTGCAGTTTTTATATGTATTTCGGCATACTGTTGCAATTTTTCGCCCCAACAGACAGTTCCTATCTTGGTCCCTACAATAACCCATGCGTGGTACTTAATTAAAGCTTATTTTCCAAGTTGTCATAAGTGATAATACCTGAGGAATTTGACAGAAGAAAATCCGGCATGGCCATCAAAAACAGCAGCAAAAGAGAAACCATCATCAGATTGAACAATATGAAGATCATCCTCCATCTCTTCCCGGGCACCTTGTAGTTGTGCTGAACCCCATTTAATACTCGAAACACCGCTCAACGAAGAAGGTGCATCAATGGCTATTGCCGAACAACACGTCCCTCCTCCTCCTCCATGGCCCTTAATTCTTCTAATATTGTTTTTTACAGATGATCTGTTATAACCATAGTTGCAGTAAACTCTGCTCAGCAGAAACCTCTGTAACTGGGGACTACTTGACAAGAAGGCGGCGGCCATGATAGAAGATTGTTGTAATAATGTCTTCTTAATTGAGCAGAGAAAAACACAAAAGTTATGTGTTTTCGATAATTAAGGAGGTGGTTGGTTGAGGTTGTAGCAAAGAATAAGAGGCTGCTGCTCTTAACTAATTTAACGGATTAGATTTTTTATTATTATTCTGTCCACTTGGTGGAATACCATTGGTTGAAAGATAATAATTGATTGGATCCTTGTTTTTTGTTGTGGGCCTTCGTTGTCAGGATCCAAATATGAAACCCGGCTTCTTTACCTCTCTGACCCAACCCACTATAAAAATAGGCCCAAACTAGTTCCGATACGATAACATTAATATACCCAAATCTTCCCCCCGAGTCCTTAGTACTCCATCAATTCCTAAATATAAAACTTTCATTACATATTCAGAAGATTAAGAAAGCAAAAAATTAATATATTTTTGTAATTAAATTATCAATATTACTATCTTAAATATAACTTGTATATCACTAATTCTATTTAAGAGAGTAATATTGATATTTTGATGACAAAAACATTTTAATTGTTGCTTCATTAATTTTTACAACGTGTAATGAAAGTCTTATATTTAGGAATGAAGGTAGTATTTTTTGGGGGTTGAGAATGTACTTGCGCTATCCCGCAAGTATCTAACTCGATGGGATTTTGGTAATAATCACGGCGGTCGAATACTTAACTCGTAATTAAAGAGACTAAGAGTTAATGTTTTAGTTTAAAGGCACGATCGATCAATTGAGTTATCACATCATCACTAATTTTCCATAATTCCCCGAGAAAGTGAAGGTGTTGATCAGTTGTTTTCAAAAATAGGATTTTTTTTTAATGATGAAACAAGAGGGTTTCTTTGTTTTTTCTCGTGTTTAACAGTCATCCAATAACCCAATGTCTCTCAACAATTTCTAAGAGTTTTTGAAGTATAAGTGGTCTAGCATTTCCAAAATATTCCCATGCGCGGAATCAGAGTGGCAGGGGTGATAGGGGCACCAACATTATATGAAACGGTAAATTTTTTTTATTTTTTTTCTGAGATTTCTTTAGGAATATTAGCCCAAAGTTCCGGATCCGTCCCTGAGCGCAAACAATTAACAAAGTCCTATCCCTAAGCGCGCAATATCTTAAAGTTTCGTATCCGTCCCTGAGCGCAACCAATTAACGAAGTCCTATCCCTAAGCGCGCAATATCTTAAAAACGAAGCCGATATGCTGAAATTATGGAAAAATGGCCTCAAAATAATTATGAGTACTTCTCTATGAATAAATAGACCTACATTTCCAAACAGTAATGAATAGCATTCGACATTTTTCTTAATTGCTCATCTTTCCACCAAAAAATTGATAATAATTTCACTAAAAAAAATTTTTGCAAATAAAAATTTGCTCAAATTTTCGCAGCAAGAATACCTTTACATAAAGGGGATACTTGAAATCAAGTTCATCACCTGGACATCTTCACTTCACATTTACATTTTATACGGAAAACAATTTGTTCATACAAGGAATACTGTCATAAATATGATCAGACGAGTATTAAAATAAATCCACATCTCAAATCTTCTGAATAGTCGAAGCCACGGTCTCACGCCAACAGATTATACTCAAAACTGAAAAATCATTTGAATATGACACAACAAGAAGATGAAATGCTATTCAGTATAGATAAAATAGTTATGAAACTAGAGAAGCAGAGCCAGCCTTTTCAAGTTCAGCTCATGATCTTACCAACAGAAATGAGAGGACCAATCATTTGTTTTACAAAACATGAACCAACTTAACATAACTACCTAAGACCAGTAGGGACTTGGGCTGATCAAGAGCTGCTCGTCCACTATCAACTTACATCCTCAATGAGCAGACGAGATCGTGTTAGCAGAACTACACAGAAAGGGCGAAGGTATGGATTCTAAAAAAGCACTTGCGGAGGGAAAACAGCAAAGGAGGAAAACAAATACTCCTCAATTGTGTTTAATTGAAAGTTCGTACTCCATGTGAAACTTCTTTAACCAGTACAAAATAGCTAAAAAGGCTCATTTAAGTACACTCGAATCAGCTTGAGAGGATTTCAGCTTATGCCAAACTTGGTCTGATCAGTTGGTAATGAAACTACTAAATAGATGATAAAGCTGCTTGAATGCATCTTTTGATACGGTCCCACTGTTACATAAACATATATAACGGCATCCTACTATTAAAGCTAATAAGTTACGAGCGACATGAATGAACAAGAGCAAGTAACTATAGTGAAAGCGCTACAACCAAAATCATGAAGCAAGCTTAAAAGTACTCCGATAAAATTTAGAGACACACAGACAGGAAACTAACTTGATTCGCCACTGCCACTGTTACATAAACATATATCATGGCATTCTACTATAGAAGCCAATAATAACATTATCCACCATGTCCTTCAAATCTAGAAGTAAAAATATAACAGGCTTTTAAAGGTCTGCGGCAGGAAAGTTCAGTACAATAAATGTTAACAGGCTTTTAAAATTCAGCAGCCACCCCTCGAATAATGGAAACCCACCCGATTCAAGCCGGCCCTACATAGCGCCCACTTGGAAATAAAGGAATCATGAAATTGTACGCAGCAAAATCATCGCTCGTCGTTATCGATCTCCCGATTCAAGAGGTCCTACATAAAGCGTTGATTGACAATTTAGTGTGCTTTTATTGACCGCTGTGATCATGACAAAACCTAATGGTCATAAACAGTAAACGCTCAAGCGTATGATTATAGCATGCGTCACCTGTAAGGCTGTAACTGCGTAATTCAGCGTTTTCCACGATGCCCGCCACCTGACCTTGCACCAGGATGGCGAGCAAATTGAAGCCTTAAACGGGGAGAATCGCGGTCATGCTCATCAAATTTATAACCTGCAAGATTGAGTTCAACTTTTTTACCCCACAAGGCCAAGGTTTTGAGTTCAACTTTTTTACCCCCACAAGGCCAAGGTTCTTTACTGATAACCGAGGAATATCAGACCTCTCATCATCATCTTGTAAACGCGACCAAGAACACACTCGAAGATAAGTATCCCAGACTATTTTCCAACTTCAAGACATCATTTTGAGTTGAACATAAAGGGATGAGCAGAAGAGGAATACAAGATCCAGTTAAAGATTATACTCTTTTGCTAAAATTACAATGGCGTAAAAGGGTGCATGCTTAGAAAAACATGAAGAGTGTTAGATTTCCCTTATAAACACATTCAAGTAGCATCACCAATGCCCTTAGAACTCCTCTCTTCTACATGGCATCACGAATATGAAAAGGTTAAGTTTATAATGGGAAGACAAAGAAACACTAATGAAAATGCAAGAGTACTGCCAACTGATGAAATCCGACTGCCGTTGGCTTCTCATACCGTTTAAAAAAGGTCGTACCCAGTGCACAAGGCTTCCGCATCAACAAAGTCTGGCTGCTCATACCGTTTAAATTAATAAAAAAATAAGAAGTTATAGTGAAAGTCGAAAGCTTCAAATTCTGAAGGAAAAACAGTCTGTTCACTCTTCTTTAGTCGATCCAAGGGAAAAAGAAAGTAGTCTGATATTCACTCTAACCCTACAGACTGCAGCACTATTATTAATAAAGATGATCTTCTGAAAGTTACCATTTGCTGCCCCCATCCCTCTCTGATACAGCAAGCGGGGAAACACTTCGTGATACCCATAGGCCATATGCAACTTAAACTAAAACCTGCTCCTCTCCTGAGAACTACTACTACACCACATATTAGCAGCAGTATTTACTATTTACTAGACTGCCTTATCATCTCCCTTTACAATATAATACATGTAAAAATTTAAGGGCAATTTTAACTACTTGCCATTTAAATGATCCAGAAGTCATTAATATAATCACATAACGGTATAAAAAGCTGAGATCCCTTAAAGTCAAGAAAATAAATAACTCAAAGTTTTCGCAATCTACTAAGTTACTGCTCACCTCTTGACTAGTTTAAGATAAGAGTACTCAGAACTCAGAAGGAAGTGTAAATAGACAAACAAAAAACATCTAACTCCATAAGGAGCAAAAAACATCCAGTTAAAGATTATACTCTACTGTACCTTGTATTTTTTTAATTGATATTGGGAAAGGTTAAAGATGTATATCTCACCTTGTAAGGGATCCATTGCAGTAGCTGCATGTGCTGGACTCACAAAATCGACAAAACAAAGAACCAATGCATCACCACCAGACTGCTAATACATAAACGCATAAGAAATGGCTCAAAAATATCAAGAGAAAATTATTTGTAATCTTAGTTGAGAGAAAGAGAGAGAAGAAGATTGAAACTCTTACATGTCTTGATTCTTTGGTTACAAGCCTTACTTCTTTGTAGCCTACAAATGGGCGAAATATATCTGCAAACGAGTAAAGGAACCAAAACAACAGAGGAAAACAGAAGAAGGATGATTTTTTTTGTTTCAAAAAAGGATACGAGACACTTCTCTGCGTGTACAATTAGAAGGCAAGCCCTCCACAAACAGTGTACTTGAAGCATCAGGAGGAAGAGCAAGTTCAGATCGTCCTCCACCACCGCCACCTACTGCCATGCTCCGGCCTTTTGAACCAAGAACGGGATCAGATCCCGCAAGACCCAGAACACGAGGGTCATCAACAGGATGCCCACTATTCATTCCTCTAGCAGACTCATTTCCAGGATAAGATGGCATTTGCTGTTAAATATACAGTAGAATCAGGCATGAATAAATCCCAATCAGTGAAAATTACCTAAATTATGATTCCAATCCAGAGTTAAATAAAATTCAATACCGAGCTGCGCAAGTAACGGTCATAGGATGCTCCGATGGGGTCAGTATCTCTGATGACACGTGCCGCCCTTTCATCTTCATGAGCATAATAGTTTGGCAGCTCATGTCCACCTGGAACATCTGCAGCATCACAGAAGAAGCCCAAATTAGTTATAACGGACTCTGACTCAAATAAAGATAATCCACACATGAATTACAAGAGTATTAAGTATAACAGCATCTACATTAACAACTAAAAAGCAGCCAAAATAAAAAATTAATGTATTTTTTTGGTAGTTCCATCTGACTAATCTGGTAGGGATATGTGAAAGATATAAACTTGATAACGCTCACTGAGTGACTCGAACCCATGAAGACACCTGGGATAAGCCTATGGGCAAAATAGAGGCTTTGTACCATTTATGATCCCTAGCTAACTACAAAAAATTACATGGATTAACAAGCAGCCTTCTTGATCACGCCAATCCACTGTTTTAATTCTGAATTGGTGAAATACAATAAGCTCTCATCAAACAAGAATACAACTACTAAGTAGATCTGCTAAAGAGTTTCTCAGAGCCAATGTTTGTTATTATAAATACAAATTCATGGAAAATTAATAAATTTTACATCTTTAGAATACCATGATGAAATCTAGACCATGAAATAGGGGAAATCCCCAAAACCCTAGCAACACATCTCCCTATAATTGCCAATCCGCATATTAAAACTGAATTTCCTTGGTAAAGAACCTAACTTTATAAGAAAAAATCAGATGCAAAAATAAGAAACTGCAAGAAAGAGATGGAAATAAGCATATAAATTCAGGATTAAAATAACAAATTTTACTCCTTTTGCATACGAATGATTTGAAATCTAGACCAGAAAACAGGGGAAATTCAAAAACCCTAGAAACCCATCTCCCTCTAATCGCCAATTCGCAGATCAAATTGAACTTACTTCATGAAGAAACTAACTTTATAAGAAAAATCATACGGAAAGATAAGAAATTGCAAGAAAATTAATAGAAATAAGCAAAAAAAATTGGGTACCGTAATCGGGACGAGGTCGTTTGGCGACCGGAATTTGAAGAGCGGCAGCTGCTTGCTGCTGCCGGGCGTCGGCGTATCTCCAGTAACTATCAGACATTTTTCTTCGTCTTCTACGAAATTAAACAAAGACAAAAAGCAAAGGATACGATTGCCTAGTACTATACTTAGGATTTTTTTTTTTAAGGTAGCGACCAAGTTCGGTGACTTCCTTCTCTATGAAATACCGAGACCAACAAAACTCTTTATTTTCTTTTATTTTTTTAATATGTATTTTTTTATGGGTATCCGACCCGCTTGAGGGGTCGCAAGATTTTTATTTTGGTAGGGGAGGGATATTATGCAGGTCTCGAACCCGATATACTCACTTCGGGTCAGAATACCTGAACTAATTCAACTAACTAATTTTTTAATTTTTTGAGCAAGGGTCGCAAGTTAGAACACATGAGTGTTTTCTTTTGTACATATTCATGAATCTTTAATTATGATTTTCATCTAACAATAGAACATGCTTATTATTATTTTTTAAATGGTAACTAAATAACTACTTCTATAAAAGAAAATTAACTATTATGTTATCTCAAAACTTTAGATCGATCCAGTATGACAACTAATAATCAATAAGCTAAGATGAACATCATCAGATTACCTCAACTTTAACCCTTTATTTTAGGACTACCATTTGATTTCTCTCTCTTCTCGCTATAATATGATTTCAAAATAGAAGATTATCGTTTTAAATACAAATAATACTATAACTTTTTTTCTTGAAAACTACTATAACCTTAGAATATGCTTGTCTTAGTGGAAACACTTGTCTCTACCCATGCAGTTGGTTTGGGTTTGACACTCAGATTCGACCGATAAATCCTACTTCCCCAACACCATATCAAAAAATAAAAAATAATATGACCCTTCTGTATGATAGAATACTTTTCTAAGAAGAAGAAAAAAAGATATGATACAATACTTCTGAGTCAAGGAAATTTGATCTCTTACTTTGTTATTCTTCTACCACAAGGTATTTATTGAAAACCTTTTATTTCATAAAATTCAGTGTTAAAAAATAAAAAGCCCTTTAATGGCTTCCGCCTGAAGGTTGTCATCAATTTTAGCTAATTTCATATCTATTTTCATATTCATTTATAAAGTGAACATCCAAATTTAAAAGAAAGGAACTTTAGATGAAAGGGTATTAACCGAATACGCTAATATTATCCAAATACACTAATATTATTTTTATGTGCGGAGCAGTTTTATTAATGTAATAGATAATGCGATAAAAAAAACAGGAGTGTACTGGACTTAGCTACACTAAAGAGCAACAAACAGATAAATAACTTAACAGGAAATCAACAGTAATCCCCTCTATAAAAATACTACAACAGTTCTTGATGAACACCGTGTCCATGGAGCGGGAATCGATACATTTTGCATCTCATTACAACTCTTCCCTGAGATAACCAGGACCAGGCTTGAATGGATCAGTTTCCAGGTATGCTTCTGGCCGAGAAAAACCAGCGTCATTCATTCGATTGCTCAGAACATGAAGAATGGCCTTCTTTCCACCATATTCATCTCGGTTATTCTCAACGTATGCTTTTGCCTCAGCAGCAACCTCGTTCACAAAATCAAATCGATTATCTTCTGACAACAACAGCCTCTCGATGTCCCTACTCAGGACCTTCCCTCCTTCTCTTATCTTCCTCACCTGCTCTTCAAGAAAAGGAGTTCTTTCCAATCTGTATTCTAACGTTTCATCTTTATTCGTCTCCTTCTACAAAAAAAAATGATAATAATTCTAAAGGAATCAGTATATATCCACTAATCATTGAAAATTGGCGTGGGAGATTCTGTCAGGTATAAAACAGGATTATGTAGTGATGATTTCTTAGTACTTGGCAGAATTTAGTCTACAAGAACAAGTTTTCCGACAAATAACAGCAACAGCAACAGATCATCCATACATTTGAGCATAGCCAATTCTCAAGTGATCCTAAACCTAGTATGCTTCAAAGCAACAGTTTAGCCCCGAAGAAACGCGCAATTGACATGTCTAGTTCATGAGTACTTATTTTCCCCAGTTCCCAACCCTGCACCAACACACGCTCTATGTTCAATATGTCGAGTGAAAAGAGGAGAATAAAGAAGACAAGCTCTCCATTACCTGTCTCTCTTTATAGATTATCGAGACAAGTGAACATGCAGAGAGTACTAATTATTCATTTCAAGAAAACAATTCCAAATGTGTAAATACTAAAGACAGTGTTAGGTTGTCAACAATCCTCATCATCCTCCACTATTCCCAAGTAGAGTGAAATACTTCAGTAACACGGGTAGAACCGGAACTAGATTCTTTTCCAGCTATCTTCTATCGTTCATAAGCTCACCTATTCGAAATGTCAGAAATTTTCATGATAGCAACTTCAAACTAGAACTTCTCAAGTTTCACTCCCAAGATATAGGTCATAAATATTTCTATGGTCTCCTTTTTCATGAAAAAAACGAAAAATATTAAACTTTTCAATGTTGCTTCACTTGTCATGTTGAAATGGAAGCACAAAACTAGCAAAACTGCTTGCAATTATAATTATTAAACATCAAGCTAGCGCAATTGGAGCAGTAATCTAGACTTTGAACCATATGTTCTGAATTAAACACTCCTTGCAACTTGTTGAAATTGATCCCACACCGTCGTGAGGGACTCTTGAAATATAAAGTCTCACGTAGGCTGCTTAAGGAAGAACCGGATCACTTTGTTAACCCATAAACTTATAAGTGGTTCGGTTCTTCTTTAGACAGTCGACATAGACTTTATATTTCAACACTCCCTTCACATGGAGGTAGGGTCAATTTCAACACAACGCTAAGGAAAAAAGAATAAAATGACACAAAAAATAGCTAAAATTATTTCTTTTGTAAAAAAGAAAAAAAGAAAATAAGACAATAAATTTACTGTGCAAAGAAATTTTTAAATAAAAATGCATAGATTAGTACCAATTTCCTTCGCCTCCATATTCTCCTACGCCCACCACCCTCATTTTTTGAGTTGAAATTACGCTGTCCATCAACAGAAAGAAAAAAATTAAAAAAAGAAAAAAGAAATAACTTCAATGAGCTCTGAAACTGGGAAAATAAGACGAATAAAAAGAAGAAGAAATATTATTTTACCTGGGATCTGACATGGAAGTTCAAACGCCCGGGGTTTGTCTGAGGTTTTACTTCAATTCTCTGCATAACAAAAATCAATCAACCATGGAATTCAAGCTTAAACAAATGAAAATTTATGGAAAAAATACAAACAATTATTAATACAATTTCTTGGAATCTATCTAAATAAATGAACTCATGAAAGAAGAGTATTTTATTACAGGTGAAAAGCAGTAGTGTAGAGATGATAAGGAAGCCATTGCTGTCTGCTAGTGCTATGGTCTAAAGTTTCCACCATTTTCGTTATTTATTATAGGCCTAATGTTTATTTGATATTTGCAGATTGGCCCCCGATTTTTTCATGAAACTACGTAGGCTCCACTGACATTCGGATTAATTGCCATTTGGGTCACCAACATATTTTCGTTCAGCCATTTTTATCCTTTTCAACTTTTTTTAACTTTTGACATCCCCAACATATTTACAAACCGCCAAAATCATCCTTCCGTTACAAAAACTGTCAAAAATGGATGACTTTCTATGAATAGTGCTTCATCTTCTTCATTGTTAAAGGGCAAAATTGGAAAAACCCAAAAACAAGAACACCATCTTCAAAAATCAAGAACACCATCTTCATCTCCGGCACCACCACCCCACCTCCGGCACACCACCACTACCGCCGCCGCCCCGCCGCCGCCGCCAACCTTCCCCATCACAAATTCAAGAACACTAAGCCATCTTCAAAAAAAATTCCGAAATTTTTCAAAAAAAAGCCCAATCACTACGGACCATTTCACCAAAATCAAATCATATACACTTGTTCACAATTAAAAGACGAAGCTATTGGTAAAGTTTGAGCTTCAAACTCATCACGAATCATCCAGAAATCGCAAAGAAAAAATGAAAAAAATTTCTGCCAGAAAATTTTGCCCAGAAACCGAAATTTTTCAAAAAAAAGCCCAATCACTACGGACCATTTCACCAAAATCAAATTATATACACTTGTTCACAATTAAAAGACGAAGCTATTGGTAAAGTTTGAGCTTCAAAATCATCACGAATCATCCAGAAATCGCAAAAGAGTAACGAACAAATTTTCTGCCAGAAAATTTTCGCGAAAATTTTCATTACTCTTTTGCGATTTCTGGATGATTCGTAAAGAGTTTGAAGCTCAAACTTTACCAATAGATTCGTCTTTTAATTGTGAACAAGTGTATATAATTTAATTTTGGTGAAATGGTCCGTAGTGATTGGGCTTTTTTTTTGAAAAATTTCGGTTTCTGGGCAAAATTTTCTGGCAGAATTTTTTTCATTTTTCTTTTGCGATTTCTGGATGATTCGTGATGAGTTTGAAGCTCAAACTTTACCAATAGCTTCGTCTTTTAATTGTGAACAAGTGTATATAATTTGATTTTGGTGAAATGGTCCGTAGTGATTGGGCTTTTTTTTTGAAAAATTTCGGTTTCTGGGCAAAATTTTCTGGCAGAATTTTTTTTCATTATTCTTTTGCGATTTCTGGATGATTCGTGATGAGTTTGAAGCTCAAACTTTACCAATAGCTTCGTCTTTTAATTGTGAACAAGTGTATATGATTTGATTTTGGTGAAATGGTCCGTAGTGATTGGGCTTTTTTTTTGAAAAATTTCGGTTTCTAGGCAATTTTCTGGCAGAAATTTTTTTGAAGATGGCTTAGTGTTCTTGAATTTGTGATGGGGAAGTTGGCGGCGGCGGCGGTAGTGATGGAGCCGGATGTGGTGGTGGTGGAGCCGGAGGTGGGGTGGTGGTGCCGGAGATGAAGATTTGGGACTTAGGGTTTGATTTTTTGAAAATGGTGTTCTTGATTTTTTGAAAATTTTGAAGATGGTGTTCTTGATTTTTGAAGATGGTGTTCTTGTTTTTGGGTTTTTCCAATTTTGCTTCTTTAACAATGAAGAAGATGAAGCACTATTCATAGAAAGTCATCCATTTTTGACAGTTTTTTGTAACGGAAGGATGATTTTGGCGGTTTGTAAATATGTTGGGGATGTCAAAAAGTTAAAAAAAAGTTGAAAAGGATAAAAATGACTGAACGAAAATATGTTGGTGACCCAAATGGCAATTAATTCACTGACATTCTGCCTATTTCTTTTTTTTTTTTGTTTTTTTTTTTACGGGGGGCGGGGAATGGGGGATGCAGGGACCAAGCCCTCGCGGCCCCACGATCTGCTTTCACTGCGCAGATGATTCCTACACATTCTCGCATATTTCGGTTTTGTGTAGCTAATACTATTTTAGATTTCTTTAATTAGTACTAAAGTTTTGGGGAGGGTAGGAGGAGGGGAAGGAGAAGTAGGAATCGATCCCAGGACCTCGTCCAAGAAATGAGCAACCTCAACCATTGAGCTACTCCTTGATTCATAATTGGAAAAATTTCGATATGGACTGAGGCTGGGGTAGGCTGCAGTCCCACTTAGCCGGAAAGCTCCACGTCACCCCTCTCTTAAAAATTTCATCTCTCAATACTGGTTAAAAATACAAAAAAGATAGTCCTGATATAGACACAGTTAAAAGAAAAAAAAATTGTACAAACTTGTCACATCACTATAAAATGAGGAGAGAGAAATTTTTTTACTTTTAACTGTGTCCATATCAGAACTATTTTTTTTGTATTTTAACTATGACTGAGAGATAAATTTTTGCAGAGAGGGGGTGATGTGGCGCTTTCACCCTAAGTCGTGCCTAGCTCAGTCCATATCAGAATGTTCCTTCATAATTAGTACTAAAGTTGATTTTTGAACAAGTGACTAATTATTAAGAAGCTTTCCAGAAAAATTATTAAGAATAAATGCTTTCATAATTTTTTCTAGCAATTATATTAGTTTTTATTTGTGACTATTTGTCTCAAAAATAAAAAGAGTAAATTATTTGAATTGACTTTTTGTTTAAAATTTATGGCTTGAAAACTAACAAAAGAAAGTAAATTAATTTTGAAATAAATGTGCGATGCAGAATAGGGAAAATTATGTAGTACTGACAACAATTTACATAGTTTATTAAGAGCGGTTAGTAAATTGTCTATAATTATTAAAAAAATTAATTTAAAAACGACATTAAAAAATTAATAATAAAAAAAATTGACACAATTTTCACGTGCGAAATTTATCTCTATTTTTCATAAATGTGAGACCCAAAGGAGAATTTTGTATGAAAAATGTGCGGGAGTGATGTACAAATATATTTCGATAAAAAGTAATGCCCAAAGTCGGGTTGCAGGTATGGGAATCGGGTAGCCCAAGTGGTAAAGCTACTCGAACACGGGCCGGATGTCCCGTGTTCGATTCCCGTATCTCCCCTTTATTGGGGCAATAATCTCCTCCTCTGGTGAGGCCTCCTCCTCCTCCTCTAGTGAGGCAATACCCTCCCAGGCATGGGGCGTGCTTTAATCGGTCTTTCTAAGGTACTCTCCGCTCTCTCCCCCTCGGGGTCAACGCCCTTTCGGGCTTCAAAAAAAAAAGTCGGGTTGTAGGTTTTAGAAATGTGTTAATCCTATGTAATAAATGTTTTTTTCCTGATAAACACGTGTCTTGAGAAATATGACACATAAAATTTTTACACAACATGTATTATAAAATCACAATAGGCGTTCACATAAAAGATTAGACATTAATTTTTTTATCAGATAACTATAACATATTTAGTATATACTGAATTATTGTCGTTCAACAAGATAGTCAGACCACTAAATCATACTGTGGAAGTATAAAATAGGACGTGAAGTGACTGTTGATAAAAAAAAGTTATTGGAATTTAAATTTTTAAATTATAAACTATACAACCCTCAGGTCTGTAGACGCAAAAGGCAAAAAAGAAACCCAAAAAATTAATATCTAATTTCTGATGGCTTCTTCTCTTTGAATCTTTCTTACAACAACTAAGATTACAGTTCGATTTCTATCCTGATTTTCTGGATCGGAAACATTTGGAATAAAAAGAAAAAAATTCTGCAATTTTTTTAAAATGTGGATGAATTTCTATATCCGACTATGAAGAAGAAACCCTAGATTTGAAAACTAATTTTTTTTTTTTTTTTGGGAATTTAGATCGATTTACGATTCTCGAAATGCAACCAAGGGGTAGTAGTAGACAACGCCATCATTCGTATGGAATTCACCCTTATCAATTCAGGGAACTACGACGTCGTAATGACGTCAGAAAACCTTCATTTGACCCATCTGTTATGGTAACAACGACATTCAAGATTCTTTGCCATGATGCTAGGGCTGGTGGAGTAATTGGGAAATCAGGAAGCATAATTAGTTCAATTAGACAACATACTGGAGCTAGAATTAATGTACATGACTTGATCCCTGGAGACCATGAACATGTGATTGAGATTTCCGATACACGAAAAAGGGATCCTGATGGACGAATGCCGGCTTTTTTGCCCTCTCAGGAAGCGCTATTATTGATACATGAGAGGATTTTGGGATGTGATAGTGGTGGTGGTGGGAGAGGATTTATTGATACTGGAATTGAGAATGAGGAGTTCGAATTGAGGAGAGGAGGTGGAGGTGGAGGTGGGATTAATAATGGTAACAATGGTGCTAATAGGGCGGTAACGAGGCTGGTTGTTTCGAGAGTACATATTGGGAGCTTGATGGGAAAAGGAGGGAAGATAATTGAGCAAATGAGGATTCAAAGTAAAGCTCATATCAGGATTTTGACTAGGGATCATGTTTTGCCTCGGTGTATTGCAACATCTGAGGAAATTGTTCAGGTTTTCTTGATCCTCCCAATTATTTAACTTTCGATTTTTTGAACCTTAAAATAAATTCAAATATCTGTTGGTGCTGGACTCATTGAACTCTCTAGTACTTTGGACTTCAATGGGGACGTAAAACAATCAATAATTTTGAGTACTATATTTCTTGTTTAATTAAACTTGAACTGATACCTACAAGAACGGTTCAGAACTTGTCTGATTGGTTATTACTGCATTATAAGCTCAAGTAGTTATCAATCAAAGCACAAAGATCTCAACTTTGGACTCAGACTCAGTGTGTTAGTTTTACTCTAGATCGAACTGAAATGGTATCTCTAGGAAATGTCCAGTTAAATCGTGCTTAGAAACGACAGCACTGAGACATGTAAGGGACCAGAAGAACAACTTATAAATAAAATGAATGAATGAAATAGACGACTGTTAAATTGCGGAATGGAAGACTTGTGCAGTAGAAGCACTTAAGTTAAAGGAAACAACAGATCCTCTTTTGTGAGTTTCTTTGTTCCGATACTTGGTAACAGGCATAAAATTGTCGTCTTTTGAAAATATGATTCCTCTGTAAAATTTTCTACCTGCCTACTGGTTTGCTTAACTGGCCTCTCTTGTAGGTGGTTGGCGAAGTGGATGCTGTTAAAGATGCTATAGAAATCATATCCTGGCGATTAAGGGAAAGTCAACATCGAGATCGCAATAATTTCCCTGGTAGACCATATTCACCTGAGCAATTTGTTCCACTGGATGATGATTTTATACCAAGGAACAAGAAAAGAAGCTCAACCTCTATGGATGGGTCTATATACGGACCAAGGTTGTCCACACATTTGACTAGTGACCGAAGCTATTTGTCACGTTCTTCAGGTTATGCTGTTGAATCTAGTGCAGCTCCTCTCCCTGAAAATATGGAATACGACTATGAAGAACTTGTGTTTAGAATCCTTTGCCCGGTGAACAGGATTAATGGCATTGTTGGAGAATCAGATGGGACCATGGAGTTGCTTCAAAATGAGATCGGCGTTGATGTTAAGGTTTCTGATCATGTAGCTGGCGCAGATGAGCAGATTATTATCATTTCCTCTGTTGAGGTCTTCTCTTTGTCCTTCTCATTGTAGTATCCAGTTCCACCTTTACCTCACTCTTGTGGTTTTTATTTCTTGGAGAGAAGTTGGTACAACTCAAATAGCTTCCTGTGCTCCTCAGATTTTATTCCGGCTTTATACATTAATGCTCAATTGGGTTGAATTGATTGAGAAATAAGATTATATATATTTTTTTTCTTTTTTCCCATCTTTTCCGCTCCTATATGATATTTTTAAAGCTTCTGAAACCTATCTTACATCTCTTGGTGCTTTAGGGTCCTGACAATGAGCTGTTCCCTGCTCAAGAAGCTTTGCTGCATATTCAGACCCGTATTGTTGATCTTGTTCCAGAAAAAGAAAACATCGTCACCACTAGATTGCTTGTGCAGTCAGATGAAATTGGATACTTAGGTGGAAGAGATGGATTGTCATTTGAAATGAGGAAAATAAATGGTGTAAACATTGAGATTTTGCCTAAGGAACAACTTCCAGTATGTGCTTCGGAGTCTGATGAGATAGTGCAGGTGTGGCTTTTGCTCTTACGAATTCTCGAAACTTTACTGATTATTGCCTGGGGTTAAGTCTGACTTCTCAAGAACCAGTGAGGAGATCAGAAGAAACTTTCAGATATGCTATGATGGGAATAGGCTTTGGTATATGACCAGTATGCCTTTAGTTCACTGCTTAAATAAGATTGATCTACTCATGCCAACATGTATCCCAAACAAAACTATATCACCACTTTACTTCCTGGATGAGAAAGTTAATATCTTGCGACCAGACAAAGGGTTTCCTATAATGTTTCACTGATTTGTTTTACATGGAGAAACTTTTAAATACTTAGTATTTTTGCATCTCCATGGCAGTTTATTGTTCTTTTGCAAAAGCCTGAAAATTGTGTTTTTGAGAACAAATAAACAAATTTCAATGACCGTTTCTGGGATTGCTGACGGAAATCCTATTGTCTAAAGATTGTAGGGGAGATTAAAGCAGCCCGTGAAGCTCTTATGGAGGTGACCTCCAGACTGAGGAGTTTTGCTTATGGGGAATTCATTCAGGAGGAAACAAGCCAGCTTCCTGCATCAGCTTCAAGCCCCACAAGGAGTGATGCAAGACCAGAAGCAAATTCTGTCCAGAACATGATTCCATCTCAGAAAACTAATACTGGAAATGATTCAGCCACTTCAAGCAATCTGAATTCACCTGATGTTCAGAAAATGCAGCCTCCAAAGGTATACGAAAACCATTCTTTTCCAGAGACTGGACATTTTTTTCGGGAAAAATTTGCAGTTTCACTCCTCTAATTTGAACTCCAGTGCTGGGTTTGAGGATCTTGATTGTGGTTTTATCATTATTCTTGTACCCCGATTGTTTTCTTCCATTTTCTCCCTGCCCCCACTCTCCATTGGTTTCCTCAAGTTCTTGTTTGTATTCTGTATCCTTAAGTACTTGTTCCCCAATTATGTACCCATAAAATATCCCTCTTTTTATAATAGAAAATATTGACTTATTTCTAGGATACTTCGGCTTCTGCTGGGGAAGAAATGAAGCAAAATGAAAGTTCCGAGTCTACAAGAAGTGGTTTGAACAGGTACTGTATATCAGTTTCTCTGTTCCATCTCCTTTATCTGAAAGTCGGGGCTAGTGGCTACTACCACAAGTCAGATAATCTATATTTACCATACATCTTTTTCCAGAATCTCTGCACCATTGGTCACTAGAAGTAGTACTATAGAAGTATCAATTCCACCACATGCAGCCGCCAAGCTCATAACCAAATCTAGGAACAGACTCACTCAGATCAGCGAGGTAGTTGTGGTTTCTATATTATCGTGTTTTCTGCTCTTCTATTTGGCAGAGAGGGGACAAACGTTATTTTGACATGATTCTATGACTTATATATAGTTGTCAGGAACCAGCGTTAAGCTGATTGAAGATAGGCCAGAAGAAACAGAAAAGATCATTCAGATATCAGGTACTCCGGAACAAGTTGAGAGGGCTCAGAACTTGCTTCAAGGATTTATTTTGAGCAGTAAGTCTGTCTCTCGTGCCCACACATGCGCGTGCATACATGAAATTTTCATACTAATCTCCTATGTCACAAAGCTATGTTGGTTCTCAGTTCTCACCAAAATGGATTGTTCGTATAATTGATTTTTTTTTAATACTTTTCAGTCGAGGAAGACAGCTCCTGAGCTGTTACGAAGAACTTCAAGGCCAAAAATGTGTTCTTGAGGAGCTGCTCTGCAAGTTTTGATCTCTTTACTGAGAGATTATGCACTTCTTGGGCAGTTAGGATGAAAGATGAATTGCATTTGACCATAAATTTAGTTTCGATTGAAGCAAATCAATGTAATCACTGTCCTGCTCTAAGTAATTAAGCTCTTGGATTGCAGTTTTTCTAATGTTAAGTAATTGTTGTCCCTTTTTCATTTTTCTTTCTTTTAATTAAAAGAAGTTAGCACAGGTAATCATTTTATTACTATCTCCGTTTCAAGTTAAATATCTACTTTTTATTTCTACTCCTTCCATTTTCTAATATAGCTCCTTTTTCTCTTAATCTTTTCCTAAATATGTCATTTTTTTTTAAATTTTAAGTTGTTTTTCTAGCATTTCCTAGAGAAAGGGCAGGAATTGGTGTATGAAAAAAATTAAATTATTTAAAGATATAAGAGTGCAAATATTTCTTAAAAGAAAATTAGAAATTCTATAGACAAGTCGTTATCAATTTTACATTTACACTTTTTTTTTAAATTTCTATAAATTGTTTGATTGAGGCAACGTTTTCTTAAAAGGGAACAATTTTAAAATCCCAAATTTTCTTAAAGAAAATTAGAGATTTTATAGATAAGTCAATATAAATTTTACATTTGCACTTTTAATTTTTTTTAAACTTATGTAAAACTTATTTATTGTTTACCCTCCTACCTAATTTGAAATATTTCTAATTCAATATTTGTTTATCCATCTAAAACTACTTCCGAAAAGATCTTTCTTTGAGCGGTTTTGTCCAAAAAAGGTTTTTATGAATATCAAAACAACATTGTGAGAAATGTAATGGAAACATTCTCTTTGGGGCGTGACTTAAAATACTTATCTATGAATTGTAGTACATTTTAGAATTTTTTTTTGTTTCTAATCTAACCTTATTATTATGTTCGATAGGTCTATTGAATGCATCAGATGAATGTAAAGAATGGGACTGTGCTAAAGGTCGTCATGAATGTTGCAAGATAATTTCAGACTGTAAATATAATGATTGCAATGACGACAAGACTTTAACTGTTGTTATACATACTTAGACTATAAATGCCCTTGTGAAATCCTCAACAAGACTATTGATCTTTCAAGTTGTGATGACACTGGACATTGCCATTGTTATTGAAGAATGTCAATTCCACTTATGCCCAAATAAAATCAACACTTTTTTTTCTTTTTCCTTTTTGTTTTGTGTGTGACCACAATATCTCAATATATATTTTCCTAAGCTTTATGTTTTTTTCTTTCTTTACTAACTAAAGAATAAATCCTTGTGTATAATGTAAAATTTACTATTGATATAAATAATAAAATTTATTTTGCATCATTTTATACCTTTAAAAGTCATATAGTATGATTTTTTGAATCTTTTTAGCTATATCTGCAATTAGTACTCATCCAAATAAGTGTATACCAAGTCATCTTTCCTTGATTTTTCTTCGGTTGAGCAATGCCTTGAGAAGGCGTTTACTTTTGCTATGATAATGGTAGCCATCTTTGGAGTTTTCTCTATCGGCATGGAGTCGCATAGAAGCCGATTTTTGAGGTTGTGAAGGATATTGGTAAAATAAGAATATATTAATTTAATCTAATAAGTGGGATAAAATAACATAACTACATAGGGTAGAAGAGTAAACTTACCCGATTGAGGATGTTGGAATTTCTCTAATTGTTGCGCATACAACTATTAAAGGATGCCGGTCTTGTTAGCTATAAACTTTAATTTTACAAATAGGGTTAGCAATAAAATTTAAAAGAGGAAGGTAAAATCGGATTCATGATAGCTAGAAGAAAAGTAAGGTAAGAATTTAGGAGGTCTAGTTGAGTGAAGCCGACTTCCGCCTTCAATTTGTAAGTCGGAGGTTTGTGTTGAAAATTTCATATCGACTAGCTAGTGAGCAAGTTTGTTCTTTACAAGGATTGAGCAATATTCCATTTATTGAATTAGACGCAAATTCATTTTTAAGAATTTGAAATACGAAACGAGTTTTATAAGAATATATTAGCGTGTATTTAGAGAGTCCACGGGGAAACTACATAGAAGGAAGGGTAGAGTTTGTTAAAGAATAGGCTGCGCAGCATTTCGAAAAGCTGAATTAGATTAGCTTAATTAATTAATTGTTTTCCCAATAAATTAAATACGTGGGATTCAATGACCAATGATAGTAACCCATGACGGCTCACTCTATTAATTAACATCACAAAACCCCATAATCAATGAACACTTCTGATATGGATTGGGTCTATTGGATCATGCGGTTCAGATTTGGCCACATCAGTGCATTTCCTTCTCTCTCTTCATTCTGTAGGGATATGACCAAATCTGGACCACATGAACCCGGTCCATATCAGAATTGGTTAAACTCATTCATTTCCTTTCATTAAATTATCCTTGTAACCTCCTTCATTAAAACTCTCTCTTTACTATATTTTCATAAATCATAATCTATCATCCAATAAATAGACATTTTTGTCCCTAAGTTATTTACGCTCAAGCCACTTTTATCTTTTTTAGAGATCTTTAAAAAATATCCATATGACTAATTTAGAGTGGCTGAGACATATATGGGGATATCAATTGGGACAAACTATTTTTCCCCTTAATTTATATTGGTCAAAACCGTCTGTCCCAATTCTGTATCCCGTTCTCTATCATATCAATAAGAAATTTTCATATATTGATTTTTTAATTAAAAAAATCTATAAACTAATAGAAATAGTGGAATGATTGAATAAAATTAACACATACTATTAATTTTTTGGCAATTTATACCAAGAGTGTATTTTAAGACTTTTTTTTTAAAGCCCAGACGGGCGTACACCCCAAAAGAGAGAGTAGCACCTCACAAGAGGAGGAGAAGATAACCCTAAAAGGAGAGACAATTTAAAGCATGCCCCATGCGCGGGAGAGAGTATCGAACCACGACCTTAGACAAGCTAATGGTCCTCGACATCGTCAAACTCTGTACAAAGTGGTAGCCTAGCTAGCTAGTTGGGGTCGATATCATCCTATTCGGAATTTTTTTTTTTTTTTTGGAAAAAAATGGGTTTATTTTGATAATGCATGAATAGAGGAATGTATATAGTAAATTTTGGAATATGTATGTGCATTATATACTTGTTGAAGTGAACATTAGTATATAGTAAAGCATTAAATACAATAACAAAATGCAGCCCCCCATTTGTAATTGGTAATTGTATCACCATTTAATACCTTAATTAAGTTGATTCCATAATAATCTTTTAAGTGTAACTCCCATGAATCATCATCATATTGGGAGTTTGATAATGATAATACAGCTAGTAGTACCATAGTAGAAGCATTTTTCTGCTCATGGATTCTTCAAAACCAAACTTTCCAGAAAAAAACTTCATTTATGTAAGATTCCAAGTTTTTTTTCTTTTCCATTGTTAAAAAAATTACCTCTATTTCATAATATAAGTCGTTTGAGAATTAAGTAAGCAAAAAATAAGGTAATTTGTTAGTTAAAATATCAATATTACTCTTTTAAATAGAATTAGTGGAATACAAGTTTTATTTAAGAGAGTAATCTTGATATTTTGACTAACGAAGTACCTTACTTTTGTTTTCTTAATTTTCGTTGCATATGCTAAACGAAATGGAGGGAGTATTTTTGTATCTTCTTTCTTAATCAAGTAAACTTTTTGTTCCTAATATTTTTATTTTTTAGTGGATTGGAGCAAAATCAGATGTTTAATGATAGTTTGGATGAATATCTTTACTGGGATCAATATCACCTCCCATTATTCTCGCAAAAGAGCACCCACATACCATACTTGGAATTCAAGGATTTTGAGGCCATTTGCAGCGAATTTGGGTGGTGGGACGTTAATCATAACGTGCAGTTCGACGTAAATAACGTTGTTGATGTTACAAGTGTTCTTGATTCCCATGCAATAAGCTGGACAGAACCCTCTTCTTCTTCATCATCAATTGTTCCAAGAAATAAGGAAGTGAACTTGCAAAGTGGGAAGTCTAACAAGTCTGGTATTGGACTAGAACTAGATGAGATTAAGAAGTACTTTGATATTCCCATAACAAAAGCAGCAAAGGAATTGAATGTGGGATTGACAATCTTGAAGAAAAGATGCAGAGAACTTAACATAAGCCGATGGCCTCACCGTAAAATCAAGAGCTTGGACTCCCTAATTGACAGTCTTAAGGTATATATTTTCGCCCTCTTATATGCAATGCAGAGAGCCAATCTAGAACTTAGAAGTTGATGGCGTATTACATAATAATTTTTGGTTAAAATGATTGTTTGATGCAGGAGTCGGGAATGACGAATGAGATTGAGATGGTGGAAGAGCACAAGAGGATGGTAAAGGAGCTTCCTGAAATTGAACTGACTGAAAGAACAAAGAGGCTGAGACAAGCTTGTTTTAAGGCCAATTACAAGAAGAGAAGGGCACTTGCTGCTGCTGCTCTCTTTTAAGTTTTAGAGATGGGAAATTGATTTAGTCTTAATCATGTTTTTTGGATCTTGATCATAGTTGATGATTATACATATTATTAGTCAACGAAAACTACATCTTAATTGAGATATATATATATATATATATATATCCTTATGATCCAAGTGTTATACTTGAGCACGAGCGTCAAAATTAGTTAGTGAAATATACAATTATTGTTTATTCGATGTGATTTTAAGTCATTCATCTGCTACAAGAGGTGTAAAATAAGAAAATGTATAATGAGTCATAGATTACAGTGTAGAGAAAGGATCTAAAGTGAAACAGATTTTATTGCATCCCTCGAATCAACAACACGAAGATTTACTGCACAATACAATAACAAAAGGAGGGCATGCATTTGAAGATTATATATAGTTCTTGTGATCATACAAGAGTTCAAGCTTAGCCTTACAAGAACGATCCAAAGGCTGAATTTGCCAGAGACCAACTCCAATGCATTCCGATGTATAAGTTGAATGATGGCAAAAAGAGGCCCCAAAGGAAACAATTACAGCTGCAACTCTGCTACTCAACTTGCCATTCAATCAAACAACAATCACCAGGCCAGATGAAAACATCAAATCTTTTTTTGATGAAAAAACATCGAATTCCCATGTAACTCAATTATCAATACATTTGAAACCACCACATATGCACATCCACACTACAAACAAGATGGTACAAATGATCAAGTCCATCGACAGTACCACCCAAACATGCTTCTTCCAAACCTTATTACCCTTCTGGGAATGTCCCAATTCACCGGAAAACATGATATTCTTGTTTATCCCCACAGAAAAATCCCGAGTCAACATTCCATTATCCGAAGAACAATCCAATCCTCTTTCATTCACATTTGTTCCCTTCCCGCCGCCTTTGCTATCACCACCACTACTTCCACAATCACCTGAACGAAGTCTCTTCTTCTTCAAACAATTCACTGTCTCTCCCAACAACGGCATCTTCGCAGCAGGAGCTGCCCCACCACCACCACCTACGGAGGAAGAATCCGAGCTCCCATTGCTCCCATGTATCATCAAATTGTTCCCCTCCAAATTCAATGACAACAATTGATGAAAAACAAGATTAAATTCCCCTTGAATACAATGAGAAATAAAATTATCCAACCTTTTCTTCCCAGATTTTCCCATTCTAAACCCATTAAGCGCATCCCTAACCCTCTTTAAAAAAGATAACCCTTCAGAATTATCGAGTTTATCATCGAAAATGACAAAATAACAAAAAGTATCATCGATCAAGAACGTATAAGTTCGACTACGCACTGTATGAGAAAAAATGGAATGCAAAGGAGGGGTATTTTCGAGACATTTGAGAGCTAGGGAACCAAGATCTGCATCCCTAGAATTAAATTCAGCAAGAATTGTGTTTCCATTGGAAATACAAGCATAGTATATCAAATTGGGATCCGAAATCATCATATCCTATTAATGACATCCAAATAAATCGGACCCAGATCACTTAATCACATTTAGAACAAGATCAGAAACAACAACAAATAGATGATGATTTGAAAAGGCCCTCCCTTTATTTATTCCCACATAATAATAATGATAATACAAAGAAAGAATGTAGTTTTTATATAAGGAATAATTAACGCAGTGGGGCGGTGGATGGGAAGAGGTGAAAATGCATGTGAGATTTACAGATCGATTTGAGAATTTAGGTTTTTTTGGATTGGTGATGAGAAATTGAATTGGGGGAAGGAGATTGAGCGAAGAAGATGAATTGACCCTTTTTTTATTTTCTTTCCCAAGGATGGCTTTAAAATAATAATTGGAAATGACAATAATAATACTCACTCTGTCTCCATAAAAAAACCAATAATAATACTCCCTATTCAATGGAGTTCTTCTTGAGAGATTTTCATCAAGATTCAAGCACTATGAGTCCTCCTCATTGATCTTCTAGATCGACTTCATTCTCCCTTCCTGAGTAGCGAGTTCCGTTTCCCCAGCTCTTATCCCAGGGCCCCTTAGTGCGTTTTCACCTTTTTTCTGGGCGGCTTTTAGATCTTTGATTCGCCTGAGTCTTCTGAATCGCTGTTTATGGACAAAGGTGGAATCAAGTGCTTGCCTCTGTGGCTCGAGGATCGCGATGAAGATGTTGAAGAGAATACTTTTTTTGTTTGTTTGTTAGCTTATTGTTGTTCATATGTTTAGTTCCTACCCACCTTTGTATCATGGGGTGTGGGTTATTTCAGATACTCTGTGTAACTTTTTTTCTGTCTAGTTCTTATTTTTCCTTCCTCAACTCCCCTCTTTTACTAGAGGATGAGTTTGTGGATTTCTCTATTTGTACTGGTCTGGCCCTGGCCATTTTCTCGTTCAATGGATGGTTCATCAAAAATACTCCCTATTCTCCCTCTAGGGGCAAAAAAAGTCTCTGTCCTCATTCCTATCTTGGCTCTATTTGAATTGGGTTTGGTTTGATATTGAGATTGGGTTTGGGTTTTTTTGAGGGAGAGAGCTTTAAAAAATGGGCGGAAAATATTCAAATTCAAATTTTTTTCTTCAAATAATCGTAAAAATTCAAATTTTGGCCTCTAAAATTGGCGGGGATGTTCAAATTCCAAATTTTTGAGAAAAAAATTTGGAATTAAACGATTATTTGAAAAAAAAAATTTGAATTTGAATATTTTCCGTCCACTTTTTAGACTCTCCCGCCAAAACCCAAACCCAATCTCAATCTCAATCTCAATCTCAAACCCAAATCCAATCCAAATAGAGCCCTTATCCGTATTCTCATCCAATCACAATTCACTATGTATATATATAATTAGAAAAAATATTTATATAATAAATTTTGATTGATTGGAAACAAGAATAGAAATAGGTATGGTTCGGTTGGAGATTTGTTTACAAATGTTTTGTGACTTTCTTGCATTTATTACTTTAGTAGGTGTTCGTTCGTGCAAGAGAAATAAAATTAAATCATTTGTAGGAATGATTTGTAATATACTCATGATGTGTTAACGATTTAAATGTTTTACGGGCCCAATCCCTTTTAGTAATACTCCCTCTCCATGCGTGCATCCATAATTTTTTTGGTTGTCTTAATATGATTCTTTTTTTCGTAATATTAATTTATCACATCACGAGTTCAGTTTGAACTCATAATAAAATATGAATCGTGCGTGAATGTAAAATTTGTGTGCTTATTCGAATTGAATATTAACTGAACTTTTTAATTTTTAAATGAAGCGTGAACTATTATACTAAACTCAACTCGATGTACTCCATGTACTCCGAACTCGAAGTCAAGTATGTTGATAAATTGACTCATTTTGCAAAGTGGTGTAGAAAGTAACTCAAAAGTAAAAGTAAAATCATAAGATATTGACATTACATACTAGTGTCTTGAGAAAATATACAATACCACATTAACCCAACTCATAGATTATTCAAAAAAAATATATATATATTATAATTAAGCATAATTATGCCTAAATCCATGGCTTCCCAAAGGTATGGGCCCTCGGTCCTCGCTGCTTGAGTCTGGACTATAACCACCAGCCCACTTAGACAATAATATATTGGAATGGACCTTTGAGTTTGGGCTTTTATTGGGCTGATAAGCTAGCCCAGTTACGCCTTCTCTTCTATTAGAAGATGGGCTTCGATGCTTGAATAAATCCTGACTTCTTACCTTTGCTTTTGCTGACTGGGTTGGAGCCATATAACTAGGAAGATATGGGATGGATTGATTTTTGCTTGTAAATGGGCTTAAGTCTGGTACTGGATCTTTAGTGCCAGTGAAACTGGTACGATTGGGCTTAATTTTATCAAAGCCCAGTGGTGAAATAAAATCCATTTCGACTGTCTTTTCGGACATGTCATCTGTGGACGTGCTGATCATATAGGAGGGCTGTCGGGTATGGTACGGCTGTGATGCCATCCACTGTTCCAACCAATTCCACCCCCATCGTGGCTTGTTATTTTGGTTGCCATACAATGCTTCATTATCACCATTTGTATTATGTTCTTCTTGTGATCGCTGTATAGACATAACTAGAAATTTAAATACTGAAACCGAAGGTTAACAAGATTTTAAAGGAAGTATAGGGCGGAGGAGATTTTAAAAATATAAAAAGCCTAAAAATAATAGGGAGAATAATTTGTTACTAGAATTCTTAGATAAGAATTGGCTAAAATTCAAATTAACACTATTTATCCCCTGCTGATACAAGGGATTCATCTTCCAATTTGAATTTTAGCCAATTCCTATCCAATAATTCTAGTAGCTTAGCAAGGTTCAAATAATAAGTACATTCATTTCGTAATTTAAGCCATGTATGAAATGTAACGGAAATTAAAAATAAGGTAGTTTGTTAATTAAAATATCAATATTAATCTCTTAAATAAAATTAGTGGTATATTAGTCATATTTAAGAGAATAATAATGATATTTTGACTAACAAAATAAATTGCTTTTTTTTATTTTTATAATTTTCGCTACATGTTTGAAATCATTATTTATATTATTGAACGGAGGAGGGAGTGCATGCCAAGTAATTTTAAAAAAGGTTCCTAGCTTTCACCTTTGTGTAGCGGTTATTTGTTCAATTAAATAAAAAAATAGTTCTAAAGTATTGGTTAATTAGGTACAACAAGACAAGTGCAAGTGTAGCTTGTTTTTAAAGAATTTGAACTGCTAAATAAATTCACCAACCTGGTAGGCAAAAGCATAATCAAGGGCCCTTTTCGTCTTTATTTCAGCATCATGTTTCCTTAGAGAATCCTCCTTAAGTTTGTCTATGCTCATAATTCTACTATCACAACTTCCCACTTCATTTTTCTTTCTTGAGTTGCTTTGCTTTAGAGCTTCTTCCTCTAGCCCCATTAGTCTTCTTTCTTCTTCTTCTTCTTCCTCTTCCATTCGCCTTTGGTACTTGTCATGAGCTAACTGGAGTCTTCGTGCTCGCACTCTGGCCTGAACACGTATCAGTGCTTTCATACACCTCATTGTCGTTTGAGCTTGCTTGCGCACATTATATCCTCTTACTAGTGCTTGTAGCCTCACTAGTCCTTTAAGAGCACGCAAAGCACGCTTTGCCTACATCCACCACGGGAAGCATTTTAACAGGAATAATAAACCAAACAGTAGAACCAATTTTTGAACAATGGAATGTAGTAATTGTCAGCTTGCAGTAGAGGAGGACCAAAGTAATTTACCAAATAACCCCTGTAATGCGATTGTATAAGGATAGCAGCCCTATCTTCCATTGATTGACGTCCATAACCAGCCAATCTGACCACCTTTGCGGCCGATTGAGCAGCTACAACAGCAGCTTGAGCTGATGCTGCAGTTGCCACTGCAACAGCTATGGCAGGGTTGGAACCTTCAGCAGTAGGAGATGATGATTCATCACTTTCACCAATATTGGTCACATCTGGGGAACTCTCTGCAGGAAAATGTTCCACTGATACAACTTCTGGCGCTTCATTTTGTAATTTGTGTGCAATATTTTCCTTCTGAAAATTGAACCATTTTTTTTTTACCATTAATTAGGACTTATATCTAAGATCCAATTAATCGGGTAAATCATAAGCAGAACAACCAGTTTTCTTTAACCAGGTAATTTGTCAAGTCAAAGATTGTATTAGCACGGGATATGAGTGAAACCTAACACAGCCACAGCACATGAATCCTCTATAATTGGGGATGATGTGATAGGCTGATAGCTAGCGCATAGTTGGATCGAAAGCAAATTGTCATGAAAGACTACTTTATTTTCTTTTTGGGTCATGTTGCAGGGGACCATATCATCCTAATTGAATTAAGGAAAATTCTGATATTTCACCCACATCTGAAGATATAATATTTTTCTATTGATGTGAATAAATTTGTATCATATGATTTATTGGATCATAATCCATATCAGATTTAGCCTTTAATGAGATTCTCTTTCAATAGAAAGCAAAATTACCGAGTAAGCAGGAAACACTATGAATGCCGTGTCTTATATAATTACTAAGTACCTAAATATAAAATTACCAAAAAATGATTGTTTTCTGAGTACAGAGTACATAATTCATAATAGAATTTTCTGTACACTCTCTTATAATATTTTATGTAACATTTCTTATAATAGTATTTAACCAGAATTTATATATGAAAAATCATTTTTATAACAGAAATAATATTATAAAAATATATTAGAGAATGTTATAGAAGATTTAAATCGCTATTGATTTTTGTTTAAGGATTAATTGATAGCTGCAGAAGAAATCATAATTACCTTCTTTTCCGGCGGCGAGTTCGACGACTCTTTAGAATGCTGTTTGAATACCTTCTTCACCGACGAAAACCAGCCGTTCCCCTTCTTCCCCATTTCCGGCCAAAAAACTCGACGATCTACACAGTAGACTCCTTAAAATATACGAATCTCACAAATCTTCCATATTACCATTACCAATTCAAATCACAAAAATTCATTTAAAAAACGCCAGAAAAATCAGAAAATTAGATCAGAGAATGAATCGATGATTCAGAAATTAATTTCATTGAGGAGGAAGAGCAAGTAGTAGGAGCAGTAGTAAATGGAGAACCGCGCGTTATTTATCACTCCCACGGGGTGGTGGCTTCTATTGCGTGCTCTACACGATTGTCCGTGTCCAATGAGGGAGTGACATATAATTAATTTCCCTGGTTAATAGGGTCCATCTTCCCGGCATTTTAGAATTGTCGAAGCAACTGATCCATAATGTCGAGTAACCGTTGGTCTGATTCCTTGGCCTTCATCATATTTTTACCTCAACTGCTGTTTTATTTCCCTTTATTTATTTTCAATTAATTAACTACACATTTCTGAGTGAGGGCAAAAGATCGTCTCTCACCCACAACTTACAATTTGTCACGTGTAAATAAAATTGAAAAAAAAAATGTTCAAACAATAAATTTTAAATTGTGAAACGTGTTTAAGGCAAACGATTTTCTCACCAAATGAGGAGTCAAAAAGGAAGGAGCCACGGTACTATAATTCACCCCAAAAAAAATAAATAGCGACGGTACTATAAATACTTAAAAAAGAATGTACAATGAGCATGGTTTGAGTTTGGTCTGGTTTGAAATTCAAAATCAGACCCAAACCAGTTTTGGATTGAGTCTGAGAATAAAATCTGAAGTGTTAAATCATCTAAAATTTATTTTGGGTTTGAGACTGAGACCAAAATCTCAATCTCAAACCTAAACCAGAACACAATCCAAGCACACGCCCCCTTTGTGGCTTTCATCATCATTTATTGCGCAACACATAAAATTATGGGTCTGATTAGATTGGGTTTTAGTTTGATATTCATATTCTTAGTCTCAAGCTAATCTTAAATTCAAATTAAATTTTCTTGACAAAATTCGAAGAAAATTTAAATCTCAGTTTGAGTTGTAAACCTAAAACAAACACATCTAAGTACACTACTGGTGTAGGAAAAAATAATGAAATAATTAAACGAATTCTATTGTGTTCTTCCTAAAAAGAAAAAAAAATTATATTGCGTTCATTCAAAAATTATACATTAGAGCGAAACATAATAAGAATTTTTTTAGTAGACTTTAAAAAAATTATTGGGGTGAGAAATAAAATTTTAAAGAATATTTAAAAAATATTAATTTTAGCTTTAAAAAAAATATTGGGCACGACTGTCAACTCGTCCTGGATCCGTCATTGACTCTGTTCACTGAAGTTTGTGAAATGTTGAGTGCATAGGATATAAGGTTCTATTGTTCTTTTGGAGATCAGTTTGTAAAACAAATTCACTCATAAATTATCGAGGAGTATAAACAATCCTTCTAATTTGCAATAGGTATAGAGTTTGACATCTATCAGGTTAATAATATAATTATTTTCGCTTTGTGATACGATTTTATTTTGTTTGTCAAATCCAACTAACATAAAGTAGTCGAGCTTGTCTAAATATAAAACAAACTTTAAATTACATAAGAATAAATGAACAAATTCGCAGAGGGCAAGTCTACCATTTCTTTTATTAAAAAAAAAAAAAAAAAGTCTACCATTTGTTATTTTTAATTTTTTTATATATATTATTGGACCATATTAATATCTCTTAAAGCTCGAGTACAAAAACTTGTGTCCGAAAGTTAAAACTCCACTAAAAAAACTCAAACTGAAAGTATGTAAAATTGTGAACTAAATGCGTGTTAACAACCATTTAGTCAAACATTGAATGAAATGATTAATCACTACTACTTTTTTTTTTTTTTTATAGAGGAGGGAGAATGCTCAAACTTGAATAATATATCTCGGGTCTAAAGTAAACGTGTTCACTATAACCCATTTTTTTTTTGGTTTACCCCGAAGGGCACCCGATATCCACTGCCTGCGTGGTGACTAATTCGGGCTCGACCTGCGGTTGGCCCGTAAAAAGTTTAAAAATATTCATTTTAAAAATATAAAATAAGAATAGAAAAAGAGAAAGAGTAAAAAATAAAAAATAAAAAGTTTTGTATATTTACACGAGTAGAGAATCTAGAGATCACATGGAATTCACCAAAAAAAAAATCACGTAAAAAAGGGCTGCTTCAAGAAGCCGCTTTTCCTTTTCTGTTTCCTCTCCGTTTTGGGCGGAAAAGCATCCAGCCTATTAATTAAGGAATTTTGCGGCGAATTTGCATTAGGTAAGGAGAAAAAAATTCAATCTTTGTATTTTTATGTCCTGTGTTCTAGATATGCTTTGAATCTATGATATTCGTTTTCTTTTTTGTTATTTAATTTTAAATAAAGAAAATACAAGCTTTTCTCAACCTGGGTTTGTCTAATATGAGCTCTGATGTTTTGCCCAAGAAAATATTATGATTTCATAGGGAGAATGATGCAAAGATTTGAAGCCCTCTTTTTCTCCTACTCGTACTAAACTAAATTTAAGTCAAAATACTCTCTCCATTCCTTACATTAAGTCAGAAAGAGTACCCATCTTCTGCTGGTCGATACCTCAATGGGACGGAAACTGCTAAAGACAAGCAAAACCCAAAAGGAAGGATATGTATCGAAAATTAAGAAAACAAAAAATTAGGTTGTTTTTTTAATCAAAATATTAATATTACTCTCTTAAATAGAATTAGTGGTATATTAGTCCTATCTAAGAGAGTAATAATGATATTTTGACTAACAAAGTACCCTATTTTTTTTTTTTACTTAATTTTCGCTATATATCCTAAATGACTTATATTATTAGAGGAACCAAATACTGCTGTATACTATTGATTTTTAATCAGTCTAATAATGTGCAAGGAACATCCGTTTTCCCCCTGCTGAACAGGATGTATTTAACTCATAATGCATTAATTACTTTTTATGAATGTCAACCAAGTATTGTAATTAAATTGCTCCCGTTTGTTGTTAATCATTTGATAACCATAATCATTCTTTGATAAATGATCACCGAGTCAGATTCCATAGAATTTGATCTTTCATCGTGGCATATCATATGGCATTGCCATTAGACAAGTTAGTGTAAAAGTTGTTCTAGTTATAGATTCTAGTTCCTGAATTGTTGGTGTAAAACTTTATATGTAGATATGGCATTGCCAAAGGACAAGTTATCACTAGGATTAAATGATTCAGACGGTCTACAAATCCCTGAAACCAAGTAAGTTGCGCTTTCAACTCTATGTGCTCTGTGTACATATACATGTATATTCCATTGGTTAGTCCTTGTCAATTTACAAATTTCATGGCGTAGGAATTGAAAATGTCAAATCATCTTTATCGGTATTATTATTTTTTCTTCTGTAGGCATTTCTCTAAAATCAAAAGAAGCATTGTCATTTTTTGAAGATATGAAAGATTTAAGTGGAAGCACCGACTTTATCAATGTTTTATTAGGTTAAGAGGAAAATTAGATGAGTGTTCAATGCCATAAGTTCTGTTTGCGTCGGTTGATATCCTGAATGGATGCTGATTCTTTCTTATCTAAAGCTATTAGAACATAGAAAGAAGTAAGATATGCTTGCACCATCTCTTTCATGGCCATATAACAGCTTCTTGCTGATTTCTATAGTTTCTCATTGCACACATATGTTACAGGTCTCGGAAGGAAAGAGTTATGATTTGACTTCTATTCCATGAAAGTATTCTACTATTGCTTTTGTGATGGGATGCAATTTGCCCTTTTCCTGTTCTATAGTTTCTGCTGTTTGAAAAGGCATTTTATTTCTTTAAACTCCATCTTGTTTTCTCTTTCAGGAAAGAGTATGTGGTTTTAGTATCAACTGGAAGCTTCAACCCTCCTACGTACATGCACTTGCGATGTTTTGGTAGTAGTAATTTTTTTTAAACTTTTTTCTTTCTTTTCTTAACTTATGCAGTATTTACCGTTTCAATTGCATCAGAATATGAACTTGGTTTCGATAGCGGATATCAATATTTTCACGCTGATTGAACAGTTGATCTGTAGGTATAGCGGACCTGTAGGTATAGAGGATATCAATAATTTCACGCTGATTGAATAGTTGATCTGTAGGTATAGCGGACCTGTAGGTATAGAGGATATCAATATTTTCACGCTGATTGAATAGTTGATTGTTGCTTTACATTACATTTTCATAATTTTTTACCTTATTTCCGTACTTGGAGTTGGCAAGGGATGCACTACATTCAGAAGGATTTTCTGTAATTGGAGGTTACATATCACCAGTAAATGATGCATACAAGAAAAAGGTACCCTTAATACCCCGCGCTTTTGTCGATTAGGATGATTTATTTGGGATAGAGTGAGTGTAATAGTCCTTCCTTTAAACACCTCTCAGATAAGGTACTTAATTGCAGTTTAGAAAATCTAAGTGTTTACAGTACAATATTCGAGGAGTATGTAAATAAATACTGGTCCCTGAGTTAAGCTATAATTTATAGGAAGCTTGAATTTGTGATCTTGGATGTATCAGAGATATATATGATTATTTATTTTCTACCCTAATCACAATAGGGTCTCATATCGGCTGAGCATCGCGTTGCAATGTGTAATCTGGCATGCAGAAGTTCCGAGTTTGTGATGGTGGATTCCTGGGAGGTCTCTCTCTCTCACTCTCTCTCTCTCACGGGACAAATAGAAGTTGTTTACCTATTGAATGAGTCTGGAGATTCTGCATGTGTCACTGTTACCATTGCAAATTTTTCTTTCCACTAGTGAGCTGTACTTCTATTCTAACTTCTTCATCCATATCATCTTTTACATTTCCTAAATGTGATTTTTTACAGGCAAGTCAGAGTTCTTACCAACGAACTTTAACCGTTCTTTCCCGAATTGAAACTTTGTTATCTAAGTCTGTCCTGGTATCTAGTGGTGAGTTTGCTTGTCCTCTTTCGTTCTTTGTGTTGGGACCAGAGTGCCTTTTAGTTAAGAGAAAATAAGTGTTAACATATTCTAAAAGCAAATTCTGGCCCAGATAATTCTCGAGTTTCAAATTTGAAAATAGTAATTGCAATTAAAAAAAGGATCTTAATTACTGGCAGAATTTATGCCCAAGCGCAGAATTTACCTTGTGATATTACCCTGGCTAGGATTATCCAAGCCCGTGCAAAACAATAGAAACTCAACAGATCACTCTATTCTACATTTTCCTGAGTGACTACTTTTCCTACTACTCCAAGAATCATTCCCAATACACGAATTACTGAATTTGATATTCCCCTGTTTGTAGGTTCTCTCAAGGTCATGCTTGTATGTGGCTCTGACCTACTAGAATCCTTCAGCATTCCTGGAGCCTGGATTCGAGAACAGGTAATGTATTGTCCCACATTCTATATGCTGTAAAAGGAATATAGACCTAGCAACTAACTATGAATGATTTAATATATAGTCTTATCCTATTGCATGTGGAATAAGTTGTTTCTCTACCATAGTTCATTGTAATATATTATGATGATGAATCTTTTCCCTTGATCTTTCTCAGTCTTGCTAATAACTAAGAGAAACCACAGCACAGTAACTTATTAGCCTGTGGAATTGGGCAAAGAACGGAAATTATAAAATATTACAAGATCATCAATGGTTGGACTTTGCCCTCTATAATATGATCTATATTCACTTATTTTAGGTCGAGACAATATGCCAAGACTTTGGTTTGGTTTGCATTCGGCGAGGTGGTCAAGATGTCGAGAAGATTATTTCTACCAACGAAATACTGAATGAATATAAGGTGAGAAAATGTGCAAGTCATAGGATTTCGTCTTAATTTGATCCTTATCTCTATTGAACGTGTGGATCGTGTTTTGCTTCTTCTACATTTATTAGTCAACCTTTAGGCTACTCGAGCTATTTGAATTTGAATACCTCTTTGTTCACATTTTGATGCTGCACCATTTGGGTATTTGCTGTTGTAAGTGATTAAGCATAGATTCTATTCAAATGGGAGATCTATTCGTAATCTTAAGGACCTTGCTGAAGTAATATGTTTATCCATTAATCGAAAGATTCGACTCATTTTCATTTCTCTTGCCCTGAATTCCAACTGTGGGCTTGGTATTCTAAACATTTTGGTTCCGGCGCTGCTGGCTTTTCCGTTAGTACCGTACTGAACCAATCTTGACCTTCCGGTCGTTTGAATTGATGGCTATCAGGAACGAACAACTATCTCAGTCGTCTCCTGAATAGCTATCTCAATTGTCAAACAAACGATTGATTCAGTGCGATACTAACAGAATAGTCGTCAGCATCGGAACCGGACTGGTATTCTAAAGGAGGGAAAGAGATATGGTTCACTATGGGTTTTGGGGGATTATAAATTTAACTTTGGTTGTGTACACTTTCAGAGCAACTTGAGGGTGGTGGATGAAGTAGTACCAAATGGGATCAGTTCAACAGGACTGAGGTAAAAGCACCTTCTTTTTTGGGCAATTTTTAAAATTAGGGAAAGGGGAATTCGACCATGCAACATGCGGATCAAATGTCACACTACATTGTCAGCTACTTTGACAGGTGTTGACCTTTTTTGGGTTAATTAAATTGGAAATAGGAAGATATTACCTGCTCACATTTTTTTTTGGGGCAGGAGATGCATTTCAAGAGGACTTTCAGTGAAATATTTAACTGCAGATGATGTAATAAATTACATTAAGGAACATCGTTTATACATACAGCAGAGTGATGATAATGCCTCTGTTGTTAAGTCTTGAAGCCCCATCCAGCAGGACAGGGACGAAACCGTAACTTTTAGATTAGGGACGAAAAATTGCAATAATATGTCGAATTACATATAAAAACTGTAAAAAAATATTTGGGGGAGGAGAATTTGATAAAATATTTCGAACTATCATATAAAATTTACTATATCGATTAGGATATTTAAAATTCTCAGGGGGCGACTGCTCCCACCCGACCTCTGTCTTCGTCCCTGCACCAGGACCATCTTCTATTCTTCTATACAAGTATTTTATTTTGTTATTCTTTTGTGTAAGCATGTGATTAATATTGCATTGACCTCTGACACCTACACATAATTTAATTTCTTTTTTTAGGGGACACGTAATGAAATTTCCAAAAACATTTTTTAACACGTTTAGCAAAATATATTTTCTTAAAAATTCGAAGAATCCAAAAATATTTTATGTCATTATTATATTTGTTGACTTTGCGGTATGATATTAAATATTCTATCCATTCTATAATATAAGTCCTTAATAGAATGAGATTTTTATTTTATCAACGATTTATATTATAAAATGAAGGGAGGTACTATTTGATCATAGATTTTTTGAACATAAAATAATTTATTCAATAATACTTGGAAATATATCTCTTTGAAGAACGAGTTGCTACGTGATACAACCATACTCTTTTCAAAAGGAAAAACAGAATGAAATAACTGGTTGGACTGTAACCTTGAATGCAACTTGTTGAACTTATGCTGGAATTGATTATTTGGCAAAAAGGAAAAGGGAAAAAAAAAGTGGATTGGATACCGTTCCAAATTTGGATTTTTTTTATTAGATTTTACAAAAGTTGAATAACTATTTTAAACGAGCCAAACACCTAATTTTGGGCAAAAAAATCCTCTGCACGTTTGTGTATAGTACAGTATCAACCAATCACAATTTACCATGTGTATATATAATCGAAATAAATATTTATATAAGTAAATTTCGATTGGTTAGAGGGACACTGTGATTATCTACACTGATGTACGGAGGATTTTCACCCCTAGTTTTGAGACCACGATAAACGTATATAAAACAACTATTCTTACATTAATTTCTTTATGAACTCTCGCACGTGCCAGCAAAAAGTAGTCTCTTATTGGATATGTTTGGGATATTTATGATATAAACCAGGTACATGGATCATGTGGTGCACACCTGGCCACATCACTACAGAATAAGGAGAGAAGAAATAATTTTGTAATGACGTGACTAATTTTAAATTATAAATTACATGTATACTTTTTTTTTCTTTTTTGCTAGGTAAATATCAATTATATTGATCTCCCAAAATAGGGTCCAAGTTACAAAGAGTGCCTCCCCTATCACACAAGATTGAGAGGGGAATATTTGCAGGAGCTATATAGCCAGATATATCATTCGATATCGCCCAAAAAACAAGATTATGAGGATCAGAATTACAAAACTTGTTTACAAACTTAACTTTTCAAGATTTACAAGTCCTAAGCAGCTCCTTACCATCGTTAATATGATCCATGCTCATATAAAAAAATCCATATGTTTGGTGGTTTGAAGGAGGGAATATTCTATTCCCAGTACAACTCTTGGACTTCCCAAAACATGGCGAAACACACATAACAAAGTTGATTGTGCTTTATGGAAAATCTAGAAAACAAAAAAATCGAAAATATCACGTGGTCTCGAAATTGTAATGAAAAAACCTTAAATCCAGTCAGTAGACCCCACATGAAACGCCTACCTGGCGACATTCCTACATTTGGCCTTTTTCGCTCTCCCAGAAAGGAAGAAGAAAATTAGTCGACAGTACACTTCCAGTGATGAGCTGTGTTGTCTTCTTCTTGAGTTTAAATTTTAAATTTAATTTGTAGCAGGAAAAAAAAATTCGTACTAAGACAATTTCGGATTTCCCTTTGCTATGATGTCTGGAGGAAAAGGTCAGTTATCAAATTTCTCATTCTTGTTTGATTTTCGTTTTTTTTTTTCATTTTTAGGAGTTGTAATAATTTTGGATTTTGATTTTTCAGCTGTTGTTTTTGTTTTTTTTTCTAGGTTTTTTTTTAATTTCCTGAATCAGTAAAAAGAGGGGTTTTAAAAGAAAGAAAATTTTGTTGTTGTATGAAGATGGTGGGGAGTAATGGGGATGATCAAAAGTGGAGGTGTAAAATGAGAAATGTTTCAGTGGCTTGGAGGTGTAAACAGAAGGCAATGCCGGGTCAAAATCTTTGCGAAAAGCACCATTTGAGGAGGTTACAAGGTTTAAGGCGGCCAAAGAAGTCGGTGATTAACTCACCTGATAATCAAGAGGTCTCTGGCAATGGGAATGGGAATGGTGTAGTGGTTGAGGGTGGAAATGAGAAAGTGGGTCAGAAGCGGAAGCTAGGTAGGCCGTTTGGGTTGAAGAATAAGAAGAGAAATAAGACGGTAGTTGATGATGATGTAATTATAGTTGAATCGAGTGAGATTGTTGGAGGAAATTTGAGTGGAAATGGTTGTGTGGGGAGTAAGAAGAGAGGTAGGCCTAAAGGTAAAAAAAATAAGAACAAAATTGATCTTGAAGGAAATGAGAAAGATAAGATGGTTGTTGATGGTGAACAAGTTCAGAAAGGTCAGGGTTTTGATGCCACTGGAGATAGAGTTGAGGGGAGCGAGAGCGTTGGAGGCAATTTGAGTGGAAATGGTGGTATGGGGGCTAGAAAGAGAGGTAGGCCAAAAGGTAAGAAGAACAAGAAAAAAATTGAACTTGTGGAAGATGAGAAAAATAAGAATGTTCTTCATGCTGAACAAGTTCAGAAAGGTCAGCCTTTTGATGCCACTGGAGATAGAGTTGAGGCGAGCAAGAGCGTTGGAGGCAATTTGAGTGGAAATGGTGGTACGGGGACTAAAAAGAGAGGTAGGCCAAAAGGTAATAAGAACAAGAAAAAAATTGATCTGGAAGGAAATGATAAAAATAAGATGGCCTTTTCTGCTGAACAAGTTCAGCAAGGTCAGCCTTTTGATGCCACCGGAATTAGACTTGAGGGGAGTGAGATTGTTGGAGGCAATTTGAGTGAAAATGGTGGTACGGGGACTAAAAAGAGAGGTAGGCCAAAAGGTAAGAAGAATAAGAACAAAATTGATCTGGAAGGAAATGAGAAAAATAAGAATGTTCTTCATGCTGAAAAGGTTCAGCAAGGTCAGCCTTTTGATGCCATTGGAACTAGAGTTGAGGAGAGTGAGATTGTTGGAGGCAACTTGAGGGAAAATGGTGGTACGGGGACTAAAAAGAGAGGCAGACCAAAAGGTAAGAAGAACAAGAAAAAAATTGAACTTGAAGAAAATGAGAAAAGCATGGGCGAATCTGCTGACAGGCCCAAGGTCACAAAGAATAAGAAAAAAATGCCACTAGGCACGATCAAGGTTAGCCTAAAAGTTGGCAGGGTTAGGCGAGGAAGACCAAAACGTTCAATGCTTAATAGCCGGAGAAATGGAATACTTAATAAGAAGGATGGTCGAGGAAGGCCCAAGGGTTCAAAAAATAAGAAAAATATGGCAACTTACTATGAAAATGGAGGGAATGAGATTGCAAACCAAAAGGTTGGGCTAGAGAATGAGGCTACCAATCCACTTCCCACAGGTGGAGGGAGTGGGGTGGGGTATAATGAAACCGTTCCTTGTAGTAGCGGGGTTAATGGAATACCTAATAAGATGGATGGTAGAGGAAGGCCCAAGGGTTCAAAAAATGAGAAAAAGATGGCAACTGTGACAATGGAGGTAATGAGGCTGCTGACGGAAAGGTTGGATTTGGACCCGATAATGTTCATAGAAGGCCGAAGCAAAGAGGAAGAATACCTGCCTATACAAGAGGAAAAAATGCAACGAAGCCCATGGAAATTGCAGTGAGTTCTTAATTTCCTGTTAGCTGCTTCTGATTGATTGATTGTTGTTAACTTTCAGTTGCAGATAGTCAAGATAGTCGAGGAACTTTGTTAATGCAAAATAGCTGATACTAAAGGCCTTTGTTTTTAGATAGGTTACAAATCCCTTCAATTCGTCATTTGAAAGGGATACCTGATGCAGGCCCCAAGTCCCCATCAGCCTTGTAAACATTTTTTTGGTACATGAATAAAAAACGAAAAAATGAGAGTTAAAAAAAAGGGGAGTGGGGGTTCATGCCATGTTCATAAGAGCTTACTGTCAACATAATCAATACCTATATGCTAAAAGTGAATAGTTGGGAGAAGAACTTTATCATCTTCGGGGGTTTGTGTATGGTAGGCAGGGAAGATGTACAATTTTTGACACATCGATACTTAGAAGACTACGTGCCCTTTTCCATTTGATGACAGAATAATGATGAAAACTAAAGAGTAAAAAGAAAAGGAAAGGAAGTTAGGAGAGGGAAAAATCCTTGAGCCTTTATCTGGCAAATTTTCGAAGCATCCTATCATTCTCAAATTGAATGTCCAAAATTGACTTGTACAAGAATTAAGAAGAATAGTACCATCACTAAGTTGGTTAATAGACCATGTGTTAATAGAGCTTGCATCCCTAGGAAGCAATTCGTCATGTGTTAATGGGGTTTGTTATAAAAGTTCACGGAGAAAATATATCCATTTTAAGAGAGTGGACATTCATTTCGAGACAAACTAAAGTAGAAAGAGGACCGACAGAGAGTACCACATGTTATACATGCAAATTGTTCAAATCAAATGTGTACTATCAGCTCAACGAACATAAAATCTGTATTTTGCAACAAGATTAACTAAACATTATAGCCGACCCCAGTTACTTGGATTAAGGCTTTGTTGTTGTTGTTGTTGTATTAACTAGCACAATATGTCAATAAACAATTTTAAACGATATTATGAGAAAAACCATCGGGCAAAGTGTCCGCGCATTGCGCACACAGCCATGATTAGTTGCAAACTAAATTTCCGTTACTTCTTTCCTTTTAATCATGAAAAGCATATGTTAAATATGTCCGCGCACTGCCATGATTAGTTGCAAACTAAATTTCAGTTACTCTTTTCCTTTTACTCATAAAAAGCATGTGCTACATTAGTGCAATACCATTTCTAGGAATCGCTGGTAGTTTCATACTGTATAGTTAACAAGAGCTATGAAGCACATCGCATGTGAAATCTTTGTCCTGGCCAGTGAAATGAAACTTGGTAGAAACCATATTCTAAAAAGATGCTAACTTGTTTATTCAATTATATACTTCTTTTTTCCTCTAGAATTTAATTGGGCACTTTGGTCAAAATTATCTCTAGGAATCAATCAGTCCGAAGGATCATGGGAGCTTCAGCTGTCACCAATGCCGAACTCCGAAAACAGATGTTGTCTTCTGTTCAAATTGCAAAAGGAAGCGTTACTGCACTGACTGCATTGCAAAGTGGTAAAGAAGATTCTGTTTTAGGTCTTTTGTTACTGGGACCAAGCAAAGCTTGTTTGCCTGATTATGATAACTTTACTAGTAAGTTTAGAATGCTTCAGTTTGAAGTAATTATTTGGTTCAGCATGTTGTCCAATGCAGGGAGATTCAGCTCTGGAGCTTTGTGTTTTGCATATGTTTTGATCTATATGGGCATTCTTTTATGAATTCCATGCTAATGATGTTTAGGTACCCCGGGAGAACAAAGCAAGAAGTTAAGAACTCGTGCCCTTTCTGTTGTGGTATTTGCAATTGCATAGCTTGCCTCCAAGCAAATGTAGTGATAAAAGTATGCATCTTTCAATTCTTTGTGTCTCCTTTTAAATCTTTCTGCTTGTAACAAAAAAAAAAAAGACACTAGTTTTTTATCTGATGTCCCTGATCTTTGCAGGAGTGCAAGAAAGATACAGAAGAAAACACCAAGTTGGAAAGATTGCGTTATCTGCTTGCCAATGTTCTGCCTCTTCTCAAGCGTAGCAAGAATACAGGGTTGTAAAAGTTGTGGTATCTATTTATACAAAAGAAGAAGAAGAAAAATATATTGACAGTATTATTTCGGGTGTTGTTGCCCTTGAAAAAATTAGTTTAATAAAGTTGTAATATCATTACTTTGTGGTGTTATAGGTGCTGAACTTGGAGAAGAAGAAATTGCTCAATCACTACCTGAAGAAGATGATCGAGTTTACTGGTAAAACCTTTATGCAACTCGATTAAGGGCCCAATTTGTTTCAGCTTAAATTACTGAGATTATCTTGTGAAAGCTTTTGGTATTGAAACTGTGTTATGGGTAACTTTAGAATGCATAGTATCAAATGGGTTCACTACCGAAGAATTGCTTACCTATTGTTTCTAGCCTACAGGGCCTAAAATTATCTCCTTTGTGTAAAAGCTAAATATATTTCTCATCCGCTTATACGAATTTTTAGGTTTTATGAGTAATAAAAGTTTGTTGATCATCTACATGTTATTTCTATATTGGATCTAATAGAAACAAATATTTACCGTGGGTGAATCCCTATCTGACAGTGATAATTGCAATACATCAATTGTCAACTTCCATAGAAGCTGCCAGAATCCTGCCTGCTCTTATGATATATGTCTTAATTGTTGCCGAGAACTCAGAGATGGTACCATGACGGGTAGTACAGAAGCAAACATATCTCCCTTTCAGCCTGATGAGGCAGTGCGTGGTCTCACTGCAGAGTTCAAGGAAAATTCTTTTGATACTCATAGCAAGAGTTTAGACTCTGCAGATGATGGTCTAGCTAAAACTCATAAAGATTTCCATGAGTGGCGAGCAGAACTGGATGGTAGCATATTATGTCCTCCTAAAGAGCGAGGCGGTTGTGGTTCTGGAATTCTCTCATTGAGGCGCATTTTTTATGCTAAATGGGTCCATGAATTAATTGAGAGTGCTGAGGAACTTATTTGCAATTACCAGTTACCCAATATAAATATTTCGCAAGCTTGCTCTCTTTGTCTTTCCACTTCCTCTGCATGTGATAGCAATCACGTAAGACAAGCAGCATTCAGGAAAAACACTTGTGATAATTTCCTTTATTGCCCTAATGCTGTTGATTTAGGAGAGGCTGACTTTGAGCATTTTCAAATGCACTGGACGAAAGGTGAGCCCGTCATTGTTAAAAGTGCACTAGAAATGGCCACTGGTCTTAGTTGGGAGCCTATGGTGATGTGGAGGGCATTCAGGAATGCTTGGAAAAAACTAGAAGATGAAACTTTCAGTGTCAAGGCCATTGATTGCTTGGATTGGTGTGAGGTATGCGTTAAATACTTGTTACTATTCAAACTAGGGCTTAGCGGAGATGACTTATATGCGTTGTTAATATTTGCCAATAAAGTGGCAACTTACTTTCTCCTTAGTTTATGAGTTGGATACTTGGCATGTTCTGATATTTCCTGTAATGTGGCTACCTCATTCTAGTATTCAGCTTAAAGTTGGAAAGCGCATTCCATTTCCAGTTGTTTCCTTCAAAATGCTTTTATTTATTGTTTTTTGGGGGTTGGGGGTGGTTAAATTTTCCGTAGAACTCATAAAGGATACATTGTTCCCTCGTTGCATTATCTCCTTTTTTTTTGTTGGTCAGAATTCGTTGTCTTTATGAAACTGCATGTCCTGTTTAGTTCAAAATATAGCAGATAGTATATTCATTTGTGCTAAAAAAGGTTGTTTTTTGGACTTGTTAGCATCCGTTATCCTAACACTTCATATAGTATTGTATTATTATCATCTTTCCACAGGGCCTTCTTTATCCTTCAAGGGGAGGGGATCCGGGATGTGAATTGAACCTAGGAGTATCGCTTAGTAAGGGTGGTTGTAACCAATTAACTACCACCTTATCATGTATTCTCAAAGCATAGCATATTGGCAGCTAGCTTGTATTTAGATTAAAAGTAATTTGTCCAGGTGATATTTAGCCCGAGGATACTACCTCCATTCATAATAATAGATAGCTACTTGCTACGTTTTCAAAATTATTTTGCTCCAAAATATTTGCTACATTGTAGGAATCAATAAGTATTTATGTATTTTCTCTAACTTACCCCCCCAATTAATTTCTCAACTAACTATTTCAACACCTAATTCATTATTGGAGGTTTATCTAGTCTTTTTTATCCATAATAATGACTCTGCAATCATTTCCTTATTCTATGTAAAACCCCCAAATGTATCTTTTATTTTGGAACGGACGTAGTAACTTTCACTTGCTTTACAGGTTGAAATTAAACTTCACCAGTTCTTCAGGGGATACTTAGAGGGTCGCAGGCATGGCAGTGGGTGGCCAGAGATGTTGAAGTTGAAGGATTGGCCACCTATGAATTCATTTGAAGAATGTTTGCCAAGACACGATGCTGAATTTATGGCCATGCTTCCATTCAGTGATTATACCCATCCAAGATCTGCTCTCTTAAATCTTGCAACAAAGCTTCCCGAGCGTGCATTGAAACCAGACTTGGGCCCCAAAACTTATATTGCTTATGGATATCCAGAGGAGCTTGGTAGAGGTGATTCAGTCACGAAGCTTCATTGCGACATTTCTGATGCGGTATGCTTGTCTACAAAGTCAGTCCATTGTTGATTTAATTGATTTGATATTATTTCTGTAGCAGAATCTTCCTTTTATTTTTTTATTAATTTCTATATGCCTTGAGAACCAAGCAAAAGCAAGCTGATACTTGGAAATTCTTACAGAGTTAGTTTATGACAAATTGTGAAAACATTTGGCTTATTAACTATAGCTGCGTGGTTAATAAACTATGTTGCACCCGTTCTCATTTAGACAGCATTCTGTGCTGATTCTGTGGATTTCTTCAGGTAAACATATTGACGCACACAACTGAGGTTAAAATTGATTCATGGCAAAGTAAAATAGTCAAAACCTTAAGGAGGAATTACGAAAATGAGGATGCAAACGAGCAACACATTCTTGGAGATAAAAGTGTCAGTGAATGTGAAATACAAATAGTGAAGGATTCTTGTAAAAGTGAAATCCTGAACTCTGAATGTGACAAACAATGCAAAATCAATGCTAAGAATGCCTTTCTATCTGAAAACATAAGCGAAGAAAGTCAGGAGAAACAAGACAAGAAGTCCTTGCATTCATTGAGCATATTGAATTTGGGTACTGAACATTTAGATTACCTGCAGCTAGGTGAAATTGGTTCGAGTACAGCTAACCTATCTGAGTTATTAGCCGGAGTTCCATTTAGGTCCAATGGCATAAATGACCTTGGCAAGTCCATGTTAAACTCCACCTTTGCTGTGAGTAATGGAAGTAATGAAACTGGCTCTTCATCTGAGGGAGTTCATGGTTGTGCGGTTTGGGATATCTTCCGTAGGGGGGATGTTCCCAAGCTAAACGCTTACTTGCAGAAGCACTGGAAAGAATTTCGCCATGTCAACAATGCTCCTGTGGATTCGGTGGGCACTGTTTCTTGTCTTGTTTTGTTTGATGTGATGGGACTTGTTCTCTGAAGTGGCTACCTTTTTTCCTTTTCTAGGTTGTTCATCCTATTCATGATCAGACCTTTTATCTGAATGAGAAGCATAAAAAGCAATTGAGAGAGGAGTTTGGTAAGAATTGTTTTTGCTCTTGGTGGTGTACTCCCCCTTCACCCCCTATAAAAGAACATCTCAGTGATTCAAATTTCTTTATTAGATATTGAACCATGGACATTTGAGCAATATGTTGGGGAGGCAGTTTTCATCCCTGCTGGATGCCCGCATCAAGTGAGAAATACGCAGGTCAAGCTCTTTCCGGAATTGTGCTCATGTCGATAATTGTTTGATAAAAATTTCTGTTCCAGCCTACCATTTGTGCAAAACGCAGTCTGGAAATGATTTGTCGAGTCAATTTTCAACATTTAAGTGGGCTTATTTCTCTCTGTGGATAAAGGTGCACTGATGAATGGAACTGCTCATTAGTTTACCCTTCTCCATAAGTGCTCCTCGATTATATTTGACTTGTTTTCTATAATAATAATCAAAATTATTCTTTTCATGATAAGATGGATTACAGTTCATACTTAAGTCGCTGTATCAGATTCATCTATGAAAAAATATAAACGTTTCCTCACTAGCTGTTGAATCTGTCATGTTTATGTGTCATCGATGGTCTGTACTACTTTACATAATCCTCAAATCCGTACAATTAGAACTTTTTAATCACCTAGAGTCTTGCCTCATTTCAGTTTCATGATTCATTTGCTTCTTTGATGCTTTCCAGTCCTGCACTAAAGTAGCTGTTGATTTTGTATCCCCCGAGAATATTGAAGAATGCATCAAATTGACAGAGGAATTCCGTTTGCTTCCTAAAGATCATAGATCTAAGCAAGATATATTGGAGGTAAGTTCATTAAGACGTTTCTTGTACATTAGTTATTTCAAGTTTCCAGTAAAGTCCTTTGAATAGTACACGGTATTCAGCATTCTGTTTTTATGCATGATAGAACTATTTATATGCCAGAGTCACTCCTAGCGGTATTAAACTCCACCAACACATAATCTCGCCATTAATTTTCTTAATTAATAAGGTTAAGATGGTAACTTAATCAAAGTAAAATAGTCTCCTAATTTTTTTTCTCAAGCCAAAATAGGATACTCATCTCCGGAAGAGTTGGTGAGTATTGACATTCGATAATGTATGTGTTTTGGACTTTCTAATTTGTCGATTTGTTTGTAGGTGAAGAAGTTGGCTCTATATGCTGCAAGGTTTGCGGTTGATGGAATCAGAAATCTGAGATTGAAACTGTAAGTGTGGTAGTTTCATTTGCAAATCTTTTGATGTGGTATGAACTAGTTAGAAATGATCTTCTTTTCTGTTGTTTCTGAAGATTCTGCTGATGCGGGAGCCTTGTGCACTAGGTACGACCTTTTTTGTGTGTGGCAGCAATTCTCAATCACATTCTACTCATCAGAACACACAGAAGTAGGCAGCACCTTCTGGCATGTTGACATAGTGGAGGGCTCTGATTGATATAGAAAGTTGACAAATGCTCTATACATGTTGCTTATAGGATTTACAAAAATAAAAATAAAAATCTCATTAAAAGTAGCTTTCCTTAGGTTTTTCTTATTACAATTTCCTTATGTTGAGTTCTTTTACCCGTGAATTGGATAATTTTTAGTATAGTTATTCGTCCATTACAAGTTAGATGGTGGAGATTTTTTCAATTAGTGATAGAGTCCCACTAGACTCTGAGTTGACAAAATCTGCACCTTTTAGACTGCACTACTAGAGAGGAACCAATTCCTGTGGCGTCCGAGGATGAAGGATGCCATATTTTTTTGTTGGTGTATGAGAAACTGTAATGGATCATTTACCATTTAATTCAACTGTATAAACAATTCAGTGGATTAGTTGTTTTACCATAGTATGATCATTTGGTATTTCATATTTGCTCCGTTGATCATAACAACCCCCCCCACACGGGAGTGGGCCCAAATCACATATTACCCGAAACTTTGATATCTGCAATCAAACCTGTCTGATTTTCTTTCCTTAATCTTCTTTCTAAAAAAAAAAAAACCCATTTTCAGCTCAATCCAAATTGTGCAATCAATCACCTCAAACCCTTCCTCAAAAATTCAGAAAAAGTCATTATGGTAATTAATCCGAGTTCGGCTGCCGCAGTGTGACCACTAATCAGGGAAAACTTGACTCATATATGGAGCCCAACAAACGCAAAAAAAATCCCGCGAGAGTGGTGTCCACCAAGAGATTTGAATACTCGTCAAGGTTGAGGAATATAATAGCTCTAATCAGATGTCCAGAGCTCACACTCATCAATTGTGTGTAATATAACAACTCTAAACAGCTAACGGAGAGTTTTGGTTTCAGAGGTTTTTGAGAATATTCATTCTTTTATTTTATTTTGATAGCGAGTGAATATAACACAGTGAGTAATTTTTATTTAAATAAATTTTTTTTAAAATTAAAATATCAAAATAGTTTCAAATTTAAGATGTAATTAAACAAAAAACTTGAATAAAAAACAAAAAAAAAATTTCAAAACCAAACATTATCCCATCCCATTCCAAAAAAGAAATAATTTTGTGCTGTTACGTGTCTATACAGCTTTCTGTTGAGACATTTTGCTGTGATTTGATTAGGGGTGTTAACGGGTTTGGGTCGGTCTGAACTCGACTCACATAGCTAAAAAAAATATGTGAGCGTGAGTATAATATTCAAATTCGAATTTTATGTGAGCTGAGCGTGAGTTTGACCCCGCTCAACCCAATTAAAACTCGCACCGAATAAAAATATTATAATTATATGTATTATATATAATACTAATTTTCTAATTAAAAAAAAAAAAGACCTATAAAATTGGCGACAAAATATATTGTTTATTTTTGTCTATGTTTTATGGATTTTTTTTAAATTTGACCTTGTTATATGTTTATCTTGCTACATGAATTAAGTATTATTATATCGTGTATATTCGTATTCTCGTTAGAATTTAGTCTCATGCCTCATTGTATCTTACTATTTTTCCTACATGGATTTTTTTTACTAATATAAATTTTGCTAATGAGGCTCGTGAGCTTAGCTCGAGCTCAAAGTTTGTGAATTTTCCAGGGCTGAGCGTGAGCTGAGCGTTCCAATTTTTATGCGAGCTAAGCGTGAGCTACGTCAACCTCGACTCACATAGCTCGATTGACACCCCTAAATTGGATGTTTGCCTACTTGGACAGGGTTTTGTTTGGATTTGGTTTGGGATGTTGAGTTTGTGTCTTAAACTAATCTCAAATCCAAACTGGGTCAAAACTTACAACCCATTACTTGTGGGTATTTGAAATATCAATTCAAACAGGGTCGTTGATTTCATTTTAAAAGAGGATTGACGGTTGAGATTTAAAAGAGGGTTAAAAGGATACATATGTAATTTCACAAATAAATAATAATAATAACAGCAAAAAGTAACACGCAACCGTCACATCGGTTAGGTTACCGAGGTGAGAGAAAACGACAGAAAAGTCAAAAAGGTACATTTCTACAAGAACACATGTTCTTGTATATTGTGAACACGTTTTCTGTTAGAGAACACATATTTTCTATCAGAGAACACATGTTCTTATATATTTGCAATTAATGAACATGTGTTTTTGTGCAGTGAACACATGTTCCTATATATGTGATTAATAAACATGTGTTTTTGTGCAGTGAACAAATGTTATTGATTATGAACACGTGTTTTTTGTTTTGTAAACACATGTTTTTTATTAGTGAACACATGTTCTTGTTTATTGAACACATATTTTTCAAAATTTCATTTTTCCGCCAAAAAAATCTTCTCCCAATTAAAAGTAAGAAAGAGAAAAAAGAGCTCAAAGTTTATCCCTAAATACCCCTATTTTAATATAGCCATTGAATCAAAAAGTACAAAATCTAACGACCGATAACTTGACCCCGTATATACTGAATTTTCTTGTTCAGCATAGGAGCCGTGGTGATTGTTGAGGAACATATTTATTAATCTAGTTTTCTGTAAGTGGGATTCCTGGCCCAGTGGAAACGGCCAACGAACAAAGGACCATGGTCCCGAGTTCGAATCCCGCTTATTCCCCCCGTAAAAAAAAATACCAAAAATGGAAAACCGTCGGATGAAAATCCAACTTCAATCGCTTTCAATAATCTAACGGCGATCATTGTTTCTTTCTCTCCTCCTACAAAACTCAAGAGAAGAGAGAAAAAGCAAAAGGACTTCTTCCCCTGTCTGGTTCTTCAGGAATCGACCGACCCTGTTTCTCTCTCTTCTTCTTCTTTCTATTTTGAATCTCTCTATATTCTTTCAAATTCTTTTGTTTTTTCATTTTTTCCCCAGGAAGAAGAAGTGAAAGAAAATACCAAATATTCAATTTTATTTGGGTGTGGAGATTTTTAATTTTTTAATTTTTTTGAAAGGGGGAAAATGGATATAGATAATATAGAGTGTGTATCATCATCAGATGGAATTGAAGATGAAGAGATCCAATCTTCTTCTGTATCAGCGCATCATCCGAATGCGATGCTGAATCATCATCATCATCCTCAATCTCATCATCAATTTGGTTCTTCAAAGCCGCATCATAGCATAATAAAATCTGGATTAGCGCCTACAAGCGTTCATGAATTGCTCGAATGTCCTGTTTGTACCAATTCTATGTACCCTCCTATTCATCAGGTTTGATTCTTTCTGGGGGTTTTCGTCTTCTTTTTCCTCCCTATTTGAAGGTTTTATTTTGGGATTTAATATTGATTAGAGGCGGAAAAGGGAAATGAAAGTAAAATGTGTCATTAGGGTTTCATGTCTGAATTTGAATTTTAAATTTTTGTCTTGAATTTCGCAAAAGCTAAATTGTTTGTGAGATGTGTGGGGCCAAATCCTGATATTTTTTAGATGATAATGTTAGGAAATAAGTAGCAATAATGGGAGAGAAAACGATATCGAAAACAATGAAGAAAGACACAATAAATTGTTAACCCAGTTCGTTAAGGAATTGATTACGTTTAGGGCCTGATAAGCCATGATATTTACTTAGGTTGAGATAACATATTTAGGTTACATAGACAGACTATTTTCTAGGAAGAGACGAACCCCTAAATACAAATTTACGATCGTTTGCTTAGTGCCTCAAGCTCTATAACCTAACTGATAAATGGGATCCAAATGCACTAATCTCTATTAATTAGGTTTTTTTTTTTGAGGGAACGGGGAGGATTAACAGGTAAAAGGGGAGCCTAGCTATGATTAAGTTTTTTGGAGGAGGATAATTCCATTTCTTTTGAATTCATTCCTGCTGAAGGACACTGTTATTAATAGAAAGGTGGGTTAATAATTTAATTTTGATGATAGTATTCCATGAATAGAACCGTCTGAATCTAGGAAATGAAAATTGCCTCAATTGTGTAGATATATGCCTACGTAATGCCGGGGGGTGTTTGGCTGTCAAAATACAATAAAAGGTTTATTTTTTGGTGTTTGCTTCGAGAACATTAGGTGGAAGATGTTTATAATGTAGACCTGGAATGTGGTAGTCAACATTAGTGAGCCCCAGAAAGTATGTTTTTCCATGTCGCGTAGTAGTCAATTTGGTTTACCATTATCCAAAGAAATGCTTTGGTTATTGTCTTTTAATTTGATGGCGATGAAACAACTATCACGAGACCTGAACTAATCATCTTCCGAAGGTCTGTAGATGTCTATCTTTAAGTTATCTGGAAGCTGCAGTTTCCCTAGATAATCTTTTTCATAACGACATTACAAAAAGAATATGATGGACTGGATTGATATCCTTTTGGAATGGATCTTGAGGAAATCACATGGAATCATGTTGCTTAAGAAAAACAAACACTAGTTCGAGAACATCAGTAACAATATCCAATGGGAAATATATAGATGGAACCTGTTCTAATTTTACCGCTTAGCTCATTTTCTTGACCCCGTGTTGACGCAACTGGAGTTGTGATGATAATCAAACTCGCTTCTTTGCAGTGTCACAACGGACATACGCTCTGTTCCACTTGTAAAACAAGGGTGCACAATCGGTGTCCTACATGCAGACAAGAACTTGGCGATATTAGGTGCTTAGCACTGGAGAAAGTAGCGGAGTCACTTGAATTGCCCTGCAAATACTACTCGTTGGGCTGTCCAGAAATATTTCCTTACTACAGCAAACTTAAACATGAGGCACTTTGCAACTTCAGACCATACACTTGTCCATATGCTGGATCTGAGTGCTCAGTTACTGGGGACATTCCTTACCTGGTTTCCCATTTAAGAGATGATCACAAAGTAGACATGCACACAGGATGTACTTTTAACCATCGCTACGTAAAATCTAATCCCCGTGAAGTGGAGAATGCTACGTGGATGTTGACCGTAAGTATTTCTTTTTTTCTTTTGTGCTAATTTGTCAAGGGATGTTGCTCTTTTCAGTATTGCAAGTGTTTTTAGCTGAAATTTTTGAAGCTGCTTTTGTGGAGCGTTGTTTGATGGTCATCTAGTGCTCAAATATTAGAACATGTATTGAAAATTTAAGGGGAAGGGGGTGGACAAAGGGTAGTTCTGGTAAACAGCTTCCTTGATTTATTGTCTAAGAGTATCTAGTTAACTGGCGGAGTTTTAAATATTTCCACTTAATCCCACCTCCTCCCCTCCCCTTTTGGGGTGGGGTGGGGGGATAGCGGTAAATAGGAATTAAAATTAGTCTGAATGTTCTCCTAGGGTTGATGAACTTTTTCTTGTCAGAGAACAATAATACCTCCAATCTCCAAACAATGTTTTATATCTAAGTATATGTTGTAAATGTTTACTATTGTATTCGTCTATCCTTGTAAAACTGGTTATAGTTTGGCTCTGCTTCTTTTGTTGTCAGGTTTTCCATTGTTTTGGTCAGTATTTCTGCCTTCATTTTGAAGCCTTCCAGCTCGGCACGGCCCCTGTATACATGGCTTTTCTTCGCTTTATGGGTGATGAGAATGATTCCCGCAACTACAGCTACAGTCTAGAAGTAGGAGCTAACGGAAGAAAGCTTATATGGGAGGGTACCCCACGAAGCATCCGAGATAGCCATCGGAAGGTCAGGGATAGTCACGATGGCCTTATGATCCAACGTAACATGGCACTTTTCTTCTCTGGCGGGGACAGGAAAGAACTGAAGCTTAGAGTTACAGGAAGAATATGGAAAGAACAACAAAATCCAGACGCCGGGGTGTGTATACCGAATCTCTCTAGCTGAGGCTTTTATTTTGTTCTTTCCTCCTTGGAGTGGTTCTTATTTTTACTTTCCGTTTCTTAATGTGTGTGTGCGTGTGCGAGCGGCGCTCCATGTATGTTGTAAACCTAGCCAAACTTGTTTCTGCAACAAAAATGTATGGTAAAAACTTCACACCTTAATACAGTTACAATTTGGCTTCTATCAATTGTTAATAAGAACCTCTTTTTCCTTCAATAGTTTGCTTCTACAAATAGTCACTGCATATATTTTGTTGGAATACTCCTTGCTTGAATAGCAGATTAACTTTTACTGGGTTGTACACTTGTACTTGATTTCTCAGTTCCTTGATTAACTCTTTTAACATCATATGATGTTAGCTTGTTACTACTGTTCTTGTTCTACCTCAAGGCCTTAAATTGTTTAGGAAGTTTGAATATTGTATATTGAGAGAGCAAAAGTGAATCAAGAATTTGAACCTTAATCCCTCTATTCTCTCCTTTTTCTCTATGCATTTTTTTTTAACTCAGTACCCTATATTCCTATCATGGATGAGACTAACTTGGATTCTTTCTGGATTGTGCTTACATAGTTTGAATCTTACTCGAGCGACAAAGCGCTCTTTCAACATGATGTTTCAAGCATAAATCGAGTATGTAATCTTATTGCAGGAATAAGTACGTGATCTTATTTTGACATTAGCAATCCAGATAGTACTCCCTCCAAAACGCAAAGCCATATCTTTTATAGCGGTAAAGGACAAGTTCGATCCCCTACGCCGCCTTCTTTCTGGTAGCTACTTTCGAGCCCGTATCTGGATTTACTTAATAAAGAGGGCCTACAAACTTGGGTAGGCCTGTCAACTAGACTCAAAGGCTCAAATTCATATTCAGATTTACTGTACCCAATATGAGTTTAAACATACATTTGTATATCCATATCAAAATTGGATAGGGACTCAAACGAGTCTGGATCCAAGGGCAGTGAGTCTAAATTATAATTGTGTATTCCCAAGGACTCAAAAAACCCAATTAAGATTTATAATTTTTATATAAGATCTGAGACCCAACATACTTGAGTTTGGATTCTAATTAAAAAAATTCATATTCAATGCAGTAACAACCCAACTTGGATCTCCATTTGGTGAATTTGGGTCCAGACTTAACATTTTGAACCCAAGTGGATCCAATTGACAACGCTAGATGTCTGGTGTGAACGGATGTTATTATGACCATTAAGAAGGGGGAACTTGAATTTTCAAAAAAAAATTTAATTATAAATCATTCAAAATAGTCTACTTTCGACAAGTTTGGTTTAGTTTAGTTGGCGCACATTTATTCTTTAGAGATTGTCTAAGGAATAACTTAATGTTAAATTATCGAGTTTATCTTTGTGCAAATTCAAATTGGATTAGTGGATTGATACCTAGTTGCACAACTATCTCCTCAAATTTGAACTTTCAGTCAATTATGGGCTTTGAATTAGACATTTCTAGAATATAGACTTTGACAAACCCATTAGCTATATTTCTTTCCGAGTTGGGCATGTAAATTTACCGACTAACCACTGGCCTCGGATAGGCCTGCAAACGGTTACAAACGGATACGGAATTGTTTATTCCGGATCCATATTCATTTTTAATTTTTTCTACCATATCCATATCCTAGCGGATCCAAAATATGTATTACCAGATCCGCTGATTTGAATCCGAATACGGATATGGTAAAACCCGTTTCAAAAAGTCCAATTATACTATAATCCACAAATAATTCTACGAAATATAATATAATACAATACATAATCATATTGTTGATTAAAGTTCAAAATATAGAACGCTTGAATAACTATGAATCCTCAAGACAAATCCAACTAAACTACTTGGACAAAATGCTACGATTCTTGAACTTGTAAGCCACTTGAACTTGTAAAGATTATCTCATACTGCAATTCGAACACCAAATACAAAAACATATCTTTGTAAACGAGAACCAAAGGAAGAAAAATACTTTACACGCAACTGAATATACCTGCGGCGGTGACGGGAAGGAGCAGCGGCGAGGAATAGGCGCCGGAAAAGGTAGAAGAGGAAATGGGGAGAGAGAGAGAGAGAGAGAGAGAGAAGAAGAGGGAAGAAATGAAAGAAATGGAACGGCGCCGGAGAAGGTAGAAGAGGTAACGAGAGAGAGAGAGAGAGAGAGAGAGAGAGAGAGAGAGAGAGAAGAGGGAAGAAATGAAAGAAATGGAACGGCGCCGGAGAAGGTAGAAGAGGTAACGAGAGAGAGAGAGAGAGAGAGAGAGAGAGAGGTTGTGATGTTAGAGTTTGTTATCTCTTAACCCTTAAGAATGTATATATACAAGACTACAATTGCAATATAAATAATTATCACATAAATCCTATAAAATACTTATATTACAAAAAAGTCCTAAATCCTATAAATCATGTAAAATATATTGTTTTACCTGAAACGGATTCGGGTTTAACGGATACGATTTTTTATATTTCATATTCGTAACCGTTTTATTACTCTTATACGGACTCGGATTCGGATGCGGGTATATGAGTCTAGAGTTCTTACCATATCCTAAAAATAAAATCGGTTTCGAGTCAGATACGGATAAAAATCCGACCCGTTTGCAGGCCTAGCCTCAGAGCTTACACATGGTTAATTTTTTGCATTTCCTTCTTTATTTTGTTTTGAGGATATGTAACTTATCAGAAGGACGATCTTAACTCAGCTGACCTTGTCTCTGATCTTCAATTAATAAGGTTAAGCATTTGAATAATTCGAGAAATTACTTTGCCTTTGTAATATTTTATTTATAAAAAAATTCATTTATATATTTTAAATTAAATAAGATAATATTAAGAATATTGCAAAAAGTATTACCTGAAGAATCTGATTTGGGGGGGGGGTTGGGTAGCAGTTTTTATAATTCTTTCCTAATTAATAATTAAATTCATAGATTTATTGAAAGCATTTTATTTTATTTATTTTATTTTTTGAAGCCTGATTGGGCGATTGCCTTATATAGGGGAGAGAGAATTGCCTCAGACGAGGAGGAAATAGCCATAGAAAAGGAAGATTAAAACTTGCCGCACGCACACGGAGAATATCAAATCCACGACCTCAAGATCGTGGGTAGACGTTTTCCCCCACTGAATTAGGACACCTTTGATTATTGAAAGCATAATATCATGCATTTAGAGTTTATGTTTTAGATAAAAAGAAAAAAAGGAAAAAGAAGCACGTGAATAAGATGAAGTGAAGGGTCGGCGCCTTCCAATTGTTTGCCACAAACAATCAGGGGACGAAGATAAAGGACGCGGTGACAGTCGCCTTTCAAGATTTCTAAAATTATTATTAGATATAATAAATTTTATATGTAGTTTGAAATATTTTATCAAATTCTTCCTCAACTTTTTGCAGCTTTTTATATATATAGTTCAAGATATCATTATGCTTTTCTATTTCACGTTCCCAAATTAATTGTTTATTATTTATTTAAAAATAAATAAAATTATAAATATTTAATTTGAAAAGAATAGAATATATAAAAAAGAAACGTCACAAATCACGCGGGACCTTAGAGAGCAACTAAGAGAGATATTCGACCTTTACTTTTTCCATGCATGTCCCATTATGCGTCATTTCCACAATAAAATAAAATAAATAAATAAATAAAAAAGAATACGTCTATTGGAAATAGCGACAAACCTGTTTCTCAATTCTTTTTCTAAATTTATTTTGTATCTAAAATGTCCGTGAGCAAGACACAAGGAACCTAAGAAGACATCATAAATTAATACAGATCTCTCTTTTTTCCTTTCTTTTCTTTTTTGATCGAAAATTAATACACTTGCATCCATATAAATTAATAATTTCCTATTCACCAATAATTGGAGTTTGTGGGCCCTGTGGCCTTATGGCCCCGAACTCAATTAACCAATTGGCTAAAATAAAATAGAAAGATTTTGGTGTCTTTTAAAGAAAAGTTTTGAGTTTTTTTTTTTTAAGCCCAGTTGGGCGATTGTCCCATGAAAGGGAGATAGAAGTGCCTCGCAAGAGGAGGGAAAAACCCTATAAAGGGAAATTTAAAGCATACCCCATGTATGGGGAGAGTATCAAACCCACTACCGTGAGAACAGTTATAGTCTCACTGAGCTATGTGACCTTGTGACGAAGTTTTGAGCTTGACCCTTATAAAATATCAATTAATTAGGTCTCGAATCTTTAAAAAAAAAAAAGTTATACAGATCATGGACTTCGCTTATGGGCATAGGGAAAAAGGATCGTTTTAGTCCTCCAAGTATTATTGTAATAGTCTTTGTATGTACCCATATAGTATGAATATTTTATTTCCGACAGAAGAAAAAATTTAACATTTTGTGAATCGTTGATACAAAGTCTTTAAGACACATTTGCAATTTTAATTCTTCTACTTAACTTTAGATACGGTTAAAGAGAGTGCTTGAGGTGATCGTGCATGCCCTCCAAAAATGCGACCAATTATATATATATATATATATATATATATATATATATATATATATATATATATATATATATATATATATATGTGTGTGTGTGTGTATGTGTGTGTATCTTTGTATTTTTTTTTATTTTTGTTAAAGAATAATAAAAATTCTAATTATTTGGACTTTTTTATGTTGATAAGTACCATTAAATATTGTTATCTTTTTTTTGGGACAAACCAATCCACTCTATTTATTGGTAAAAGTTCAAAAATTTGAAATAGGTTATCTTTGTTTTTTAACATAGTGTTCTTTTTAGTTGACGATTTTGCTTCAAATAAAGTTAGAATAATCGTTATTTTCAAGTAAAAACTATTTTTTTTTTTTTGGGTGAGAAAAGTGATTTTTTTTGGGTATAGACTTTTTAGGTCAGGTGGGGCCAATTGTTTTTTGGAGAAAGAACCAAATTAATTATTATTAAATGGAGGGAAAAGTCGCAAGGCTAATGTTGAATTCATTGACCTACGTTAAAAGGTGACGGCTAACAATTTGACGTTGAGCAGCTACTTGCCTTGCCAGTTGCCACGGCTAGATTTTGAATCAGTCCAAAAGTAATATGTCAAACGAATTGTACTAATATTTATGATTTTTTTTTGGGAAATGATAAAAAGATAAGTAAAATTGGGTAAAAATTTAAATTAAATATTATTTACTCCGTGTTAATTTAAGAAATTTACTTAATTATTTATCATTTTGCCACTAATTTAAGCCAATTAATTATCTAAATTAACTTCTTAACAATACTTTTTTTTTAATTTTTTTTGTGTCTTGTATCCAGTATCGACCAATTAAATTGGAAAAATCGTGCAAAAAATATTCGTTAAAACACACAATATGAAATTGCTCTTAATATAATTCGAACTAATAATCTTATTTTAAACATACTAAAGTAAAGGGTCACAAGTGAAGTGGCATAACCAATTACATCACTGTCTATTGTCATGATAGTGGTTTAACAATACAATATGTGTTTGCTTCCGACCTAAGATATTTGAGGTGTAGATTATTATATGTTAACTTGTCTAACTTTTATTTTCTGTCTTGTTTGAGTTTTTTCCTTCCTCAACTCCTCTCTTTTGTTGTATTAGAGAGAGTTTGAAAGCTATTCAGGTTGTAATGGCACCGACTATTTAATTATTAATGGATAATTCTTTATTCATAGGGTGTGCTTGGAAAAGGTTTGGCTTGAGACTGGTTTGGTTTGGTCTCACTTTTGGAGGGAAATGCCCAAAATTTGACCACTTAAAATAGGCGGGAAACATTCAAATTCAATTTTTTTCTTCAAATAATCGTTCAATTCCAAATTTTTTTCTCTAAAATTGTCGGGAGATGTTCAAATTCCAAATTTTTGAGGCCAAAATTTGGATTTGGACGATTATTTGAAAAAAAAAAATTTGAATTTGAATATTTCCACTATTTTAAGTGGTCAAACTTTTGAGCATTTCTCCAAAAGTGAGACTCAAACCAAACCAGCTCTGCCCAAACCTTGTCCAAGCAAATAAAAAAAATACAAATATGTGCTAAAATTGTTCAAAGCAAAAATCTATGCTAACTCAACTTTTATTTTAAAACACTAGGTTTAATAAATTATATCTGGATCCTACCGTGTAAAGAATATATGTTAGATTTTAATTCTGATACTATAGAAATATAAAAAAAAATGTATAAACATGTTGCATAGGATTTACATATGTCCAAATGTATGAACATTTGTCTAAAAAATATTTCATATGTACTGAATTTAGTAAACATATCGTGTGTCTTCATTATGAATCTCGTTTCCGGTCTCGTCAATAAAAAATTATCACGTGTTATATTTTTTAATTAAAAATTAACACATAATAACATTTTATTAATAGAACATTAAATAAGACATATAATGGGGACATACACTTGTTATCAATTGAATTTAATACGTTCAGTAATATATATATATATATATATATATATATAATGAGTGGATCAAGATTCAACGATTGCTTCATCATTGCATCCTTCCTAGATCATATCTATTATCCCCTACAGGTTAATCCTTCTCCTTTTGTCTCTTTAAAGTCTTTATTTATTTTTCTACATTTCTCCAGCTGGGTTCTTTGTCTCCTTGTTTTTCAATTTCTCACTCTGCATATAATGGGTTTTACTTTTCTTGTTGGCATCTAATAATACAGGGCTCTAAATAGTTGGGAATTGAAGAAGAATTTGCTAGACAATGTAAGAAATCAAAGAGTTTTGTTTCAATTTCTTTCTTAACATAATAACATCCAATCTGAGGACCACTCAATCCTAAGATATTTTAGTGGGACTAACCCTACAAACCCCTTACGTGAATTGAGCAGAGCCCATAAATAATTTACGCCCCAATGTATGTGGGAGGGTCGTGAAACCAGTCACTTTGTTACAGTCCTGATTGAATTTTTCCCAATCTGATTACAACTGTTACTTTTCTTTCAAACTTTATATGTGGCCAAAATCTAGTTTTGATTCCTCAGACCTCATTTTTTTTTGTGTGATTAGGTTTTGGATTCGTTCGGTATGCTTTTTTAAGGTTCAGAGTTGATCTTTTGCCAATTTCTATGTTTGGCATTCTTTAATTCCTTTAATTGTGTTGGCTAGGGGTGTTCATGGTTCGATTTTACACATTTTTCAAAATAAACTAAAATGTTCGGTTTAAAATTTTTGAAATCAATTCAAACCATTCAAAATCTCAAACTGATGCATTCGGTTTGTATCGGTTCGGTTTAGTTTGGTTTGGTTGTTCGCTTTTGTGAGATACAAAATATTTTGATTATAAAAGTAAAAATAAAACAAAAAATTATTTATGTAAAATATAAAGAAATATGTCTATTGTTTTCACAAGTTAAACACAATAAAAAACGAATTACCGAAACATAAATTCTTTTATCTTAATTCTTGAACATCAAACAAACTACTGCAAAATTATGCTGCAAAAAATACAAAAATTGCGTCATTATTAGTTCAAAATAAAACAAAAGCTTCAGGTGAATCTAAAATCACATACAAACTGATTACTCTTCATTCCATTGATTTAGCACTTGAAAAACTTGTTTGCCATGAGTATAAATAAGAAGTTAAATGTGTTTTATTGCAAAAGATATATATATATATATATATATATATATATATATATATATATATATATATATATATATATATATATATATTCGGTTTGGATTAGAATCGAAAATTCGATTTTAATTTAGTTCAAATTGAAATCAGTCTAATACACCGCTCAAATAGAAAATTCGATTTGAATTGGTTTCGATTTTTCTTATTTGTATAGGTTATCTTATGCGTACCACATGGTCCATATCAGAAAAATGAACCATTAAGTATTGGCTGTTAAAGATATTGACTTGGCATCACATAGTTTAGCTTTGAATTCTGGCACTGAACAGAGGGCTCAATTCAACGAATATTTGTATACAAATACTGTTGGAATCCTCTGCTTGAAATATTGATATCTTGTAATGGTGACTTTAAATAGTACATATCAGCTTTTTGTTGTTTACAACCAAGAAAGTGTTGTTGAATTTTGTCCATAAATGAGTTTTAACCAATTTCCAGGCACAATAAGGTCTAGCAAGTGAGGAGTTATAAATTTAATTGGCAAATATTAATCATGATATAAATTTTATGAACTTACTGATTTTGGATAAATGATTTGCAGTTAGCATATCTCATGGGCTGCTTTGCCTCGAAGAACTACAGACAAATTCCCGGTTATGAGGAACCTACTGTTCTTGCAGCTGAAACACCTTGTGAGTATGCAAAATGGTGGATAACTGATCTATTATCGCAGTTACAGTAAATGAAGTACCTAATGTTTTTCTTCTCTGTCGCAGTTACAGTAAATGAAGTAGAGGCATTACTCGAGCTATTTAAGAAAATAAGCAGCTCTATAATTGATGATGGCCTGATTCACAAGGTATCAGCCTATTCTTTTTGTCGCAAGGATGGAAGGATATATGCAATTTACTGAATGCACTTTTGTTTGCAATTCAAATATCAGGAAGAATTTCAGCTTGCACTCTTTCGGAATAGAAATAGGAAGAATCTGTTTGCCGACAGGGTATTTGATCTATTTGATGTGAAACGTAATGGAGTGATTGAATTCGGTGAATTTGTTCGGTCTCTTGGTGTATTTCACCCTAATGCACCTACATCGGACAAAATAGATTGTAAGAGTTCATTTTACCAATTTCTTCATTCATTTACCAATTTGTCTGTTGCTAAAGGTTCCTTCTTTTGGCAGTTGCGTTCAAACTGTATGATCTCAGGCACACTGGTTTCATTGAGAGAGAAGAGGTAATTAGTGTTCACAATTCTAAGCTTTTTAGCCCTATTGACACCTAAGTGCACATATTATCCATTGGCAGTTGAAAGAGATGGTATTGGCACTTTTGCATGAATCGGATCTTGTACTCTCGGACGACGTTGTCGAAACTATTGTGGACAAGGTAAACACATCTTTTTATATGTCATTTCCCAACTGCTTTAATTTGGTGTTTATATCACCTTGGATAAATTCCTTTTATAGACGTTTAAAGATGCCGATACCAATGGTGATGGAAGGATTGATCCAGAGGAGTGGAAACAATTTGTATCCAAATACCCATCTCTTATGAAGAACATGACCCTCCCATATCTGAAGTAAGTGCATTATGTATTAACTTCAGTTTTCTTCCATTAAAGATTCCATTACATGGGCTCCTCAGGAAATCAGCTGATTCCTCTATGACTTAACCAATTACCTAAAAAAGTAGCTTTGGTTGGTTCAGGGATATAACTTTGGCATTTCCCAGCTTTGTGGTAAGATCTGAAGCAGAAGATTCGGATACATAAGATGGATGTGATACTTTAAACGTGTTGCTCGGTATCTCATCTTCAGAATCTGATGAATCATAGCTACTCGAAACAGACTTTAATGATCTCCAGGTAAAAGTTTATTGGTTCGTCTAAAAGTAAATGCCAAAATTGTATAGAAGCAAAGCTTTTAGTAGCATGTCGATATTAGGTTGATACGATAACCGCATACATTCCCATAGGCTAGCATTCCAGCTGCAGCAATTTACAGTAATGGGAATGTTTGTTTTGTTCTTTAATGAGTATATATATAGCATTTTATGCTTGTATAGGTCTTGTACTTAGGCTTCTTGTTAATGTGTAGTGTACACAGAGGGAGGGGCCTCGAGTTGATGGATCCGTCGGCCTTTGTATCTATATACATTTTTGGTTTGTTTTATTTTATTTTATCTACTCTCTTGTCTCAGAATGAATATCCACTTTCCTATTTATTTTGAACAGAAACAAAAAAAGAAGAAGAAAGGTGAGTATTAATCATCTTTATGCAATGGTTTTACTTCTTTTGGTGGAGGGTTCTATCTTCTTTGATGCTTAGCAGATGAGGATTTGTATATCCTTGTCTTCTCAACTCACCCACCTTTTAGGTAGGTACAGCCAACCAATTGTTGGTCTGATGCATTCATTGCTTTAAAAAGAAAAAGAAAAATAGTGGTTTATAACTATTTGATAGAACAACTTTTTCTTAATTTTTTTTAACTGTTAGATAAAAAAGTAGCAGTTAAGATCATGTACTATACAATGTCGATGAAACACTTTTTTTTTGTTTTGTTTTAGCCTCACCATAGGAGGAGAATTATTGCCCCATGAACGGGGAGATACGAGAATCGAACTCGGGACCTCAACCCCAAGTAAGGATAGCCTTACCCACTTGGGCTTTTCGATTCCTATGTCAATGAAACACTTGTTTTGCAGCGAATTTGAACTAAAATATAGGCATTAACAGTGACTGGATCTAGGATTTAGGAACAATGGGGTAATTTGTTTAGGGACGAAGGCATAAAATAAATTAAAATTTTTATATAGAAAATTTGACATTTTTGGAGGAGGGTGCGTCCACGGTTTTGGAGGGCGACTTCCCCTGCAATATTTTAGAAAACGTCACATTTTTTATAAGATTTTTTTCCAATAAACTATATATATTTTTAGTAGAAACCTTTATTTATTAATATTTCTATCGATTACTACTTTTTATGACGGTTTGACAAATTAATAAATACTGCTGATTTTAGACTAAAACTAAAAAGGGGAGGGAGGGAATAAAGCAAAAATTACCAATAACTCCGGTGAAAATTAGTTAGTAAATACAATTTTTTTGAATGGATTTCTTAAAAAAATGTCACCTTATGTGTGAGATAAGTAAAATTTTAGAAGAAAAAAAATAAAAAGATTTCAAATAAAGAGAAAAAAATTAATAAAAAAAAAGCGATTGGAACAACACATCATCATCCAAGAGATTTGAATCACCGCTGTCATTATCTTCTGCGTTTATCATTGTTTGAATATGGGGTCACCAAAATTTATAGCGGGATCACTAATTTAAAAATATAGACATAATCATTATATAAAAATATAATTAGAAGTATTAATAAAATTCAGCCAACACTCTCCATCGGTCACTGGGCATTGAACAACTAGTCGAGTCTAGAATTAAATGTTTATATACTTATTTTGTATTTTATAAAAAGAAAAAAGAAAAAATGGGTACTCAATTTCGCAGAGAGGAAAAATATACGATGATAGATTAGCAGTGAAAGTGAGTTTCTTATCGTTCAATGATACCATTAGAAGCCAATAAATAGATGATTAAACAATGTATTTTTTCTATTTTATAATATAAGTCCGTGATAATATAATAAATATATTTTTTTTAAATTTAATAATATAAGTCCTCGATAATATGAAAATAATAGAGAAAAAGGCGTTCTAAAAAAATCTTGAAGATGTCTGAATCATTTATGTTGATTGATTGCATAAGTTTTGTCGTGTCGGTTCCATACTTGAGCAGTGTCTTAATTAAAGAAAAAACAGAGAACATCAACACATGAAAAAGAAAAAGAAAATTGAAAACAATGAATTCTAGACTTATTTACCGGTTGAAGAAGAATTTTTTTTAATTGATCGACATACACTATTATTGTATTGCCTTCACGGTTGAACATATTAGAGTACTCCCTCCATTCATAAATATAAGACTCTTTAGACAATTTGAAAAAATTAAGGAAATTGTCATTTTCACCTAAACTTCCAATATTACCACACCTTCCCTCTCTCACACTAATACATCATAAAGTAAAGAAAGGAAAATGTTGAGGGTATAATTGAAATAAATTGTTGACAACTAATAAAAGAACCTTAAACGACAATTAATTTGGATACCTAGATATCTCCTAAACGACAATTAATAGGGAATGGAGGGAGTATTATATAGTGTATAAAAGGATTTTGAATTATAATCTAAATAGTGTTAAGTCTGATATTGATCATGGTTCAAATTTATTCACATCATAAATTTATTGGCCAAACTATCTACGGCTCTCGGCTCTTATGCGAGACAATTTTGGTACGGGATATGCGGGACACCATCTCAGTTTTGGCGCAGATCTGAAGAGAGAAAAATTTTATTTTTTTATTTTTTAAGTCAGCCACACTTTTCTCTCTCCAGATCTGGATTGTTAAAAAATCTCATCCGACAGCTGAGATTGTTCCGCATGTCCCGCACCAAAGCTGTCCCGCATAAGAGCCGGACTGCTATCTACGAGGAATCAATCTTCATATCAATGGTTTGGAGATCCTTCGTATTTTCTCCTACCACATATAATCTCTGATATCAATATATAATTATCTGTTTTCTTCACACAAAAAAAATGGTTCAAATTTATTCATATCAGAAAAGAATTGTTTTGCTGATGTGGGTAAATCTGAAGCACATAATATTAAACCATGGTCCACATAGAAAAAACATATTTCAATAGGACCTATACTTGCCGTTTTGGTAATAATTTACTAACCTTTAAGGTAATATTCCAACGATTAAGCGCGTTTGAACATGATTTCATTGAAATCTATATTTTTAAAAGAAAATGATAAAAGTACAAAACAAATAATATTCATAAAGAAAAAGCAGAGAACAAAGTCGAACAATTAAAGCCCAACCGCAGCCAGATTAAAACTTAATGTGAATAGATAATAAGTGTTTAGCGGATATTGGAGCTATTATAAGAAATCAGGAAGGTCATTTCATAGGGTTCTCAAAATTCATTTTGGCTTCGCCTAGCTCAAAACACGTCGAGATCACAGTTATAGTCGAAGGCGTCCGTTTCATCATTGACAAAGGTTTCTCTCATTATGAGGTTGAAAGTGATTGTCTGGGTGTCGTCAATAGCATCATTCGTTTAGACGATGATCTCTCTGTAACACCCCAAAACCGGGTGATGATATGGCAGTGTCTCATATGCCAATGAGACACAGAACCCACAGTAGAGAGAATTTTATTTATTATATCATATTATGTAAATGAATACTAACAGACTAATATTAACCTCAAAATTAAAATATAACAAATATAAGTGAAAGGTAGGTCTTACTAAGTGTTATTACTACATATGAAACATAAATAAATAGTACTAATCTATTACATGCAGTTATGATCACTCATCCAAGTCCCCGTCCCAAACTTCCACATACTCAGCATCAAGTACATGTTCATCTGCAAGTAAGGAAAATAAAAGTATGAGCTGCGAAGCCCAGTAAGCATCAACACCCTTGGGATGAAACATCAAATAAGACACAAAACACTTTTCCCAATTCCCAAATCAAGATTGAAAATCATGCAAGTTTAAGTCCCTTCACTAGACTCATTTTACGCAAGAAACCTCACCAATAACCTTTTAGAAATCACTAGAAGGAACCAAGACATCAGAAAACATAACAGTCCAAATTACCATCACTCCGGTCGATCTGGCACTCCCACCGGTCGACCTAAGGGTCTGAGAAAACAGGACAAACACACTGTCCAAAGTTCGGTAGACCGACACCACCAGTCGGTCGACCTACTTGGACTTCGGTCGAGGGGTTCACTAACCCCGGTCGACCTACTCAAACTAACATATCATCCGTTAGCTCTCAGTAGTTTGATCGGACGATAAGATAATGCTACGGTCAACTGACCGCGGTCGTCCAAGCTCTAGGCAGTCCGTTTTTCAGTGTAAATTTGTGAAGGAAAAGTGCATTTCTGCACAATCTGTATTCCAACCCCAAAATGACCAATTTTGATGCATATGAACATATAAACAAGTAAGACATAAAACGTACTCGTTAAATCCAACATTTGCACATCGGAAATGTGACACTGGCTCCATGCTTTCACTTATCCCAACACACGGACATACACAACATTAGATCATTCGAATACGACTCATGCTATGACTCAACAATTCACACAGAAGAGCTCAATTATAAAGTCACAACTCTAAAGCAATTACTACAACGGTCCCCAACTTTAAGCCTAGATGGGAAGGCTTTAGAATGCACACATGGGTTTAGTTTCTCCACGAAGGGCTCACATTTTAAGGATCCCTTCACATTGTGTCATTGCCCACCACTGTGGACTCCACAAAGACTGTCATAGTCCCTAACATTTCTCCCAGTTAGGAACGGGCTCACATTATAAACACATGTCGAGAACTCCCTGGGTTCAACGACAACACAACACAACACACATACATGCACTTGAAAAAATCCTGCAATGAGGTCGTTCCTAAACAAGAGTTCAACCGGTGACGACTCTATAGAACACATATCATTTAAGACTTTAAAAACAGTAACATCAGCAATATATGATCATGATAAAATGCAACAACAACACACGCAGTTATATTCAATGCATAACATACATGTATGAATAATTCGACATTTCATCCTATGCGATAAAACATGCTGTAAATACTTTAAACACACATTTTTCAGAAGTTTAAAGACAACATTTCATGAGTTTTTGGACAATAAAAATAAGGGTGAAGATCCTTACTTGGTAGCAAGCAAGCAATTACACAAACCAGAAAATCTGCGCACAAGCAGTAACTTCAAAACGGAAAACCGCTCACTGAGAACTCGAAATCAATCCCCGCTTCTTATCACGTGTAGCCTTATCAGTTAACTTCGAAGAGCAACAAGAATCACTCAAATCCGAGTCCTATTAATACTTCAATTATGAATTTCTCACCAGCACTCTGTTTTTACTCGAACTGCTATAGTCCTGTATCCCGGAGATGATATCCCACAATCCGACCGTTACAATGCAATCTCCTTCGGTCAAAATATAATTTAAGGAGTCTAATATATATGGTAAAAACATGAGAAATGATCAGAGTTCGGTAACTATGTCTGCCAATATATTTACTCCCGCTGCCCAAATTTCTATAAAATGAGTTTTCTCTCTTCCTTTTCTTCTAACTCCTCATTCTAACTTCTCTAACTCCCTTTCTATATGTACTAGCAAAAATCACCCCAAGATAACTATTCAAAGGGTGACAAAAAGTCCCCCAAGTTTCTAATCTCACACTTAGGTCCCCACACTTACAAACTAGATCAAAGCACCCCTCAACACAAAATGGACAACAATTAACATGTACTAGACATATAACACATGAAATCAAGTAGTCATGTTATACACGTAAGTTAAAAAAGTTCGGGTTATCACACTCTCGCCCATAGAACACTTTGTTAGCCTAATAAGGATTTTACTAAGGAAAATTTTAACCAATATTTCATACATTCATAGAACTTGCAATTCTTCAGCTGATGGATTGCTAAAATATGTGACGAAGACCAAGAACTCGCCTCAATGATTTGGAGGTACATCAAATTTTCTCCTACCACATGTTTTATCAGATTTAAATACATAATTATATTTTGAGCAAATAGATTTTTCTGCCACAAAACTAGTTACGAGTGCTATATCTGCCACAAATCACATTTTCGTGCTATATCTGCCACAAAACTAGTTACAAGTGCTATATCTGTCACAAATCGTTTTTCCGTGCTTTTTTGCCATGAAACATTTTATGAGTGCTAAAAATGCCACAAAAAGAGGGAGGGTGAAGGGAAAAATAGGTAAGAGATCAAATTAATTTCAATTAGACCCTAAAATCAAAATTTTATATTATATTGGGTACCTAATTTTATTTAATTTTAATACTTGACCCTTCTTCCCAAATTTACCAAAACCCTCACCGCTACCTTCTTCTTTCTTCTCTTCCCACATCGAGCCACCACCACCTCCCACCCCGTTACCCAATCCCTGCCCCCACCCATACCAAAGAGTACCAAATCTGACAAAAAATGACTGCTTGAAAATTTGGAGAGGCGTGGTGAAGGTGATAGTCTAGCAAAAATGTCTAAGAACAATTAGATATTCTTAGGAAATTGGTCTGCATTTTGCATGTTGCTTTGCGAGAGTCCTTTTGTTCAAGAATTATGATGGTTTCAGATGCAAAGCATCTATGTTAGGTTAATTATGTCATCGCAAATTAATCTACATTTTGTTTAGTACTTTTGACTCGGTATGTATTTTTTTAAATTTGTTTTGATGGTTTTAGCAAAGAAAGCACTTGGTTAATCATGTCGTGAAAATTGATTAGCATTTTGCTTATTGCTTTGACTTATATGTATTTTTGTAAAAACAGCTTTTAAAGGTTAGATGAAGCAAAGCATTTTGTGAAATTTGTTATATGTGTTTCGAAATATAGATCTAGAAGTGCTTTCATCATACTGGATTGATATTTTTGGTTAATTTTTAGGGTGGGTGGGTGGGTGGGGAGGGGTTAGGGATCGGGTGGGCTGCGGTGGCTCGAGGTGGGAGGAGAAGGAAGAAGCAGGTGGTGGAGGCTTTGATAAATTTGGGAAGAAGGGGTCAATTATTTAAAAAAATAATTTGTGTACTCCAATTAAATATAAAAATGTGATTTTTAGTGTCTATTTGAAATTAATTTTATGTCTTACATATTTTTCCCTTCACCCTCCCTCGCTTTTGTGGCATTTTTAGCACTCATAAAACTGTTTCATGGCGAGAAAAGCGCACTTTTAAAAACGATTTGTAGCAGAAATATAAGATTTAGTAACTAGTTTTGTGTCAGAAAAAACACGAAAATATGATTTGTGGCAGATATAACACTCGTAATTAATTTTGTGGCAGAAAAAGCTATTTGCTCTTATATTTTTTCACTAAAAAAAAAATTGAACAATTGAAAAGACTCTTTTTTTAATTATTATTATTATTTCTTTTTACTGCGTCCCTTAATTTCTACAGATCTCCTCCTTCGTACTTTCTCCTGGACCCTGGTAATAATCAAAGACAAAAGTCCAAGAATCAAAGCTCAAAAGTCGATTATTTAGCACCCAAAAAAAGCTCAAAAGTCGATTCGATTCTCCAATTCTGTCTTTGATTTCGCTGAAATTAAGGAATATTCAATCTGTTTTTTTTTCTCGGGAAATGGAAGTTCCGGTTTAAAGCCGATCAAATCTAAATCCAATTACCTTAATAGGTTTGATTTCTACCCCCCACTTTCCCAGTTAATATTGAGTTACTTAATTGAGAACATGATGCAAACAAACGATAATTAAGTGGAAAAGACAAATTCTTTTTTGGGGTAGATTGATGACATTTGATTAGTTTTGTTACTTATAATTTTATGTGGATTGACTTTTTGTTCGAGAATTTCTGTCACTGTGATTGAAAAAATGAATTGTCCGTGCGAGAGGAGATGTGGGTCCCAAAGTAAAAAATTGTGTTTGAAAATGTGTGGAAATGGTGCACAAATGCTTATAGTTTTTGCTTCCAAGAATCATAATTCAAAACTAGGAGCAGTTCAATTCGATCTACATTAAGTTTATTCAATTTGACTGTTTGATTTTTAATTTGTTTTTTAAAATTTAATTTGTTTGGAGTAATTTTTCTTACTAAAGTAAGTAAAGGATGTGATTGACTGAACTTTTTCGAATGCTCATGGCATTGCATTTGTCAGCCTATTTATACTTTGCAGATTTGTCAGTTTACGCAGTTTGATGTGTGAACTGCCCAATTTTGGATTACTTACTTGGTAATGCAATCCGCTGATTCCAGTAGAAAGGATTTTAAACGTAGAAGATCATTTTCTCCCGACATGCCAGCTACCGATCCTACTGTTGCACAACCTTTGGAGGATTGCATTCCTTTTCCCATTGAAGATATAGTGCAGTATCCTTTGCCGGGTTATGGAGCTCCGACTTTGATTAGTTTCAGCCCTGATGATAGTTTGGTGACGTATTTGTTTAGTCCAGATCAAACTTTGAACAGGAAGGTATTCGCGTTTGATCTCAAGAGTGGTAAACAAGAATTGTTTTTTACTCCTCCTGATGGTGGGCTTGATGAGAATAACTTATCTGCTGAGGAAAAGTTGAGGAGGGAGAGATCAAGGGAGCGCGGTTTGGGTGTGACACGGTATGAATGGGTGAAGACGAGCTCTAGAAAGAAGATGATTATGGTGCCTCTACCTGTCGGGGTTCGTTCTCTTAAGCTAAGCCTTATATTAGTTTTGGATGTTATCATACTACTGCCAATAACATAAACTGGAACAAGGGCTTTTTATGCTTGTGGTGATATATGTAACTGGATTACATACTTGTTATCACTGTTAAATTGAGAAATTTTAATGATATAGCATTGAATATGCTCATTAAGTAAACATGGCACACTCTGGAAAACTATTAGTGCTCCTCTGGAGATTTATGAGCATGATGGTTCTTAGTTTTGCAATAATTCCCCTTTACCAGAACCTGGCGCTGTTGATGGAAGTTGCGAATTCATTTAGGAGTTATCTCTGAATTGATCGTGTGAACAATGTACAGAGACTCTCTCAAAGACATGATATCCTAACAGTGTCCTCTTGGTTCTTTAGTTACTTGTTCAGGCTTTCTTAATCCTGCTTTTGCATTGTCCACCTGTAACCTGCATATTTCTTTAGTAACAAAGTTTCAAGAATGGCACTTACTGCTGTTATAGAGTCTGTGGGTGGTTTTCATTTTGTCTCTAGATCAGCATATCTAAGTATCACTGTTTTCTTCTGCACACAGATATATTTCCAGGATCTTCATCTGCAACCAGAGCTTAAAGTTGCTAGTACTTCATCTTCACCAATAATTGATCCACATGTATCCCCGGATGGCACGATGCTTTCATATGTGAGAAAATAACGAGCTTTATGTATTAAACCTTTTTTACAACGAGGCAAAACAATTAACATCTGGTGCTGCTGGAAGCATAGTAAGTTTTATGTCCCTGTTGCTTGATAATTATAACCAAGTGTAATGTGCCTACTGTAAGTGAATCCATATAGTGACTGTTTGTTAACCAATATTCTATACTATGTTGATTAATTGTCAGGTGTGGAGTCACTAGTCGACAGTTTTGGAGATGATTCACTATATAATTTGTCTTTGGTGTTCAAATGGTCCCGTGTTCATTCTGATTGTTTTTGTCCTGATATTTTAGAACATGCTAACTTTGCTTGGTATTTTCAATCCAAAATAGTTGTGTGCTATTATAAAAATTACTTATGAAGAGAAAGAATGAAAGATCTTGCTTTCTCTCGTCTTTGTATGTGCATGTGTGTGCAGGGGATAGTACTATTATGTTGTTTTGGCATTGTTATTTTATTTGAACTATAATCAATCTGACAGTAAAATGACCTCTAACAGTATTGTGTATTTCTTATTTCCCGATGCACAAAAATGATTTAGTTTTACTGAGCTCTACTGTTGGAGTGGACATGTATAATGTATTTGTAAGATTGATGATATGTAACTGATGATTTCTTGTTTACTTTATTATGCAGACACACGGTCTAGCTGAATATATAGCCCAGGTGAGGCCCTTATTTTTCCTTTCGCGCGGATGTTTCAACATTTCTTTCTGTCCAATCATGATTATATTGCTTGTTGGAATAGAAAAGTTGGTTTAAATTTTTTATCTCGGGTTTAAATGAACTATTTTGCTGGCTCTAGGAGGAAATTGAACGAAAGAATGGTTACTGGTGGTCACTCGACAGCAAGTTCTTAGCATTCACACAGGTTGATTCTTCTGAGGTACCTCTTTTCCGAATAATGCACCAAGGTAAAAGTTCAGTTGGTTCAGAGGCGCAGGAAGATCATGCTTACCCTTTTGCGGGGGGACCAAATGTCAAAGTTCGCCTGGGGGTTGTTTCCGCAACTGGAGGTCTTGTGACTTGGATGGATCTTCTCTGTGGTGGAAAGGATCAAGCAGACAATGATGAGGAATATTTAGCTAGAGTCAATTGGATGCAGGGAAACATTCTTACTACTCAAGTTTTGAATAGATTTCATTCTAAACTCAAGATCTTGAAGTTTGATATTAAAACAGGTCATAGGAAAGTACTTTTGGAAGAAGAACATGATACGTGGATCAACCTGCATGATTGTTTTACCCCTTTGGACAAAGGACTCAACAAATATCACGGCGGATTTATTTGGGCCAGTGAGAAAACTGGATTCAGACACTTGTATCTGCATGACTTGGATGGAGTTTGTTTGGGACCTATAACTCAAGGTGATTGGATGGTTGAGCAAGTTGCTGGTGTAAATGAAGTTGCTGGCCTTGTGTACTTCACCGGTACAGTAGACGGCCCATTAGAGTCTCATCTGTACTGTGCCAAACTATTCCCAGATGCAAACTGTCCCTTGGAGGCCCCTTCAAGATTAACGCAAGGAAATGGAAAACACGTCGTTGCCCTTGATCATCAGCTGCAGCAATTTGTTGACGTTCATGATTCTTTGAATTCACCTCCCAGAATATCGCTTTGCTCTTTACTTGATGGGAGCTTAATCATGCCTCTATATGATCAACCACTCAACAGACCAAAATTTAGAAAACTGCATCTTGAGCCTCCAGAGATAATACAAATACAAGCAAAAGATGGGACTACATTACATGGGGCATTATACAAGCCTGATGCTGCAAAATTTGGACCACCGCCGTATAAAACTATGATTCAAGTTTATGGTGGTCCCAGTGTACAGCTTGTCTCTAATTCTTGGGTATGCACAGTTGACATGAGAGCCCAGTATCTAAAAAGCAAAGGAATCTTAGTGTGGAAGGTGAGTTCACTTTTCAACTTTGTTGATTCGTGATTTTTCCCCCTTTACTTCGGCTATGGTTAAAATATCAGAACAGGATTTTCGACCAAAGTCCGCTTACACCTATCCACAAGTGCAGTCTAGAGAAATATGCTTTTGCTATGTGAGATAGTTGCACAGTTTATATGAATTAACTTAAGTGTGGATAGTCTGGGGGGTTACCCTGGACTCCAGTAACATTTATTTGTTTCAAGGTAAAAGGTTTTTTCAATCAGGTCACTCTGGCTGCAAAAAAATCATTGAACTTGAATGGCTCCTTTAGTTGCTCATTTGCTTCTACCAATTTCTGGTTGCTTTCCCTATCAACATTATTCTAACAGCATGACATGCTCAATAATGGCGTGACGTACACAATTTCCAGTATATACATGATAGTAGCAGTTTTTTTTTTTTTTTTTTTCTTTCTTTTCATTTTTTTATTATTGTGGCAAGGGCATATCGAACCTGCGACCTATTGTATTTAGTCAGAAGTGTTGTGCCAAATGCACTAGCCTTTTTTTACGCTAGCCAATTTCCAGTATATATGATAGTAGCATGACACAAAATTTTCAGTTTTCTTAGTACTGAAACTAATGAAAGGAGGGTAATGTGATGTGCAATTTCTCTGCTTCTTTTCCAATTCTTACAGATGGATAACAGAGGAACTGCTCGACGTGGACTGAAGTTTGAAGGTGCACTTAAGCACAACTGTGGTCATATTGATGCCGATGATCAAGTAACTGGAGCCGATTGGCTCCTAAAGAATGGGCTAGCAAAACATGGCCATATTGGAATATACGGTTGGAGCTATGGTGGGTACCTTTCAGCTATGTCTTTGGCTAGGTTTCCTGAAGTATTCAGATGTGCTGTTTCCGGCGCCCCTGTCACATCATGGGATGGCTACGACACCTTCTACACCGAGAAGTACATGGGGTTGCCGGCTGAAAATCCTTCATGTTATTTGCTTAGTTCTGTAATGCACCACGTGGACAACATGAACGGGAAGCTGCTGATCGTGCATGGCATGATCGATGAAAATGTACATTTCAGGCACACCGCGAGGCTTGTGAATGCACTAGTGGCTGCTGGTAAACCCTATGAACTGTTGATATTTCCCGATGAACGGCACATGCCTCGCCGTCTCAAGGACCGTATTTACATGGAAGAGAGAATATGGGACTTCATTGACAGGAACTTGTGAATGATTCCAGTTGTCTCTTGCTCTCTAGTTGGAGAAAAATAAAATTTTCTGCCCTCTTTATTTTTAGCACATTTTTTACATTTCTCTTTATCAATCTTAGACAAAAGGTCTTATTAACTGTATCTCATTTTCAGAAAAGTTTTGTTATTTATCTGTGTAATAAGCTTCATGTACCATAGTTGCTGATGTACAATACTTATGAGGGAATCACTTTTTAACTGTGGCTCATTTCCAGCAAGCTTTTTAGTTTGTCTGTTCGGAATTGAATATCCATTTTTCTATTCATTTGGTATAGAAAAGTGAACATTCAAATCCGTCCAAATTTTTTGAATGATTTTATTAGTGAAAATTGAATGTATTTGGTTCCTAAAAAGTCTATATGTTAGCGAGTTTGTCTTTATTTATTTTTTATTATAAATATAAGAGCCATAATATTGGAAATTATATCAATATGATACCAAAGACAATCCAGAAATATTGAAATAAATCCTAAAAGAAGATAAAGTTGGGACCCCAACTCTTATCGACTCGAATAAGGTCTCGTTGACCAACAAAAAAAAAAAAAAAAAAAAAAAAATTACCAACTCGAATAAGGTCGATTTTACTAAATTAAAAAAAGAGGATAAAACGATATGTGGAATGATATTTATTCGAGCTGGATATAGTGCAAAAACACTTACTTTTTCATACATGTATCTGTGTAATGTTGAGAATAATTTGTTAATTCATTTGATGGTTGTGATTTGAAGAGAGCAATAACTATTATTTAAAAAAGGAAAAAAGAAAAACAATTATTTATCACATCCATTGGATGCTTTCATTCAAAAAAACGTAATAGTTATTTCTCACATTTAAAATAACATTTGTTCTGCATGATAGTCAATTTGATATTTATTATATTTACTAATTTATAGTAAATATGTAAAACGATTGGAAAAGAAGACATTGAACACGTCACTTCTAATCCAATGTTACAAACACTACCAATTGATACGTTACTTCGTCAATTTCAAAATTTCCCTTATTATTATGAACCAAAAAAAGACAATGCTATATATGCATATGTACTTTTATAACTGCAAAATTGCTTAATGAACAAGTAAATGCAATTTCGATGCACCATTCATCATCAATAACAAATATTACAATTTGATTTGCAACATCAATTCAATATGCATAAATGAATATCTTAATTTCTTAACAAAAATAATATATTAATATTTTCATTAAATACAAAAAAAAACAAAAAAAATCATGCGTGTAAAAGATCTCACATTTAACAATAAAATAAAAAGTTTTCATTAAAGAAAAAATTATGATATGGATCAAGTCGATGTGGATCTTGTAGTTCATAACTGACCACATCATCCCGCAGATGCCTCTCTCTTCATTGACGGATCCAAGACTACAAAACACTGGGGGCACATGACACTGATAAAGGTTTTAGAGAGTTTTTATTTTATTAGTGGGGTCACTAAAAAAATTTTGTGTATGAGTCATCTATACATTTATCATCTAAATGGAGTAAAATATACCATAAATACTAATAAAAAAAATCACCGAGGTCATTTGACCCCGGTGCTAGAAGGCTACATCCGTCACTCTCTCTCCTCATCATGTAGTGATGTGGACAATTCTAAACCATAAGGTCCAATGGACCTGATCCATATCAAAATTATCATTCGAATAATAATGGAGTAAAGTTTGTAACAATCCCATTTTTTCTTTTTAAATAAAAGTAAAATTGTAAAATGATCATATCAACGATTTATGATCAGTAAACTTATGTACTTTATCTTTTTTTTCTTTTTTTTAGGTCACATAAACAATTTACGACTTGCAAGTTAGGTCTTTCCGTCGCTTTTTTCATCAGTCAACGGTTAGTCAACAATTTTTCAAAATTTTCATCGTAAAATTGATTCAAAACGAACACATGTCTTGATTTGTAAGACGCCCTGTCATGTTTTGAGGACACTGCCCTCTGTTTTTTTGCCTCAAAACACTGTCTTAGGGCGCTATTTGCACGCATCAAAAAATTGTTGACTAACCGTTGACTGACGGAAAAAGTGACGAAAGTACCTATGTTGCAAGTCGTAAATTGTTGTGTGATCTAGATAAAGTACCTAAGTCGCAATTAAATTGTTATATGACTATTTTTGCGAATTTGCCTAAATAAAAAGTTTGTACAATCATATTATCAACGAATGATCAATACTCTTCTGTAACATATCTTGTTCGCACTTTCAATTGTAATGGTAACTGCTTCCGAGACAATCTATAGACGGTTGATATGCTAATAATCTCGTAGATTGTTGATTTCTAAGAAAGGTGTTGAAATTTAGCTTGCTACCGTTCTTCAAGGATTTTGGAGAATTGTTACTGTTGTTCAAGAATTTTGGAGAAGATACTGCGAAGAATTTTATTATGTATTTATTTTTTCTACTGTTTATAGTGTTTACCTAGTTTCGGGGGTGTGAACTTTTATCTGTTATCATGGTGGTCTCTACCATTGTACAACTTTTATTTTCTTGTATTTTTTTTTATCTTTTGAATGTAATGTCTTCGATTATTTTATGATTAATGGATAATTAATTATTTAGCAAAAAAAAAGTGCAGGTAAAACAAAACAAAACTGGTTTAAGATCAATTCTGTTGTGGACCTGGGCCACCAAGTGGTCATGGATCACTTGGTCCACATTCAGCCACATCACAGTTTTGATTAAAATAATAAAAACACTCCCCCACATTCAGCCATTTTTAATCGAAATGAGGCTGATGTGATTGATTATGACTAGCTGGCCCACAACCCCACATATAACCCAGGTCTATATCAGAATTTTTCTTTAACAATTGTTATAAAAGAAAAAACCCCGATACTTGCGGACAAAGAGGTGAACGTATCATAGGGTCCCACATCCGCACTCCTATAAGTATGTGTATCTACACGTCAGTAGCTGATGTGCTGAAAATACCATCATTCCTCCCTGTTTCTGTGACCCCATTGGCCATTTCCATTCACCTTCTCTTCCTTTGGAGAAGGAATAGTTACAGACCTAAATTCAAAAAGCTTCCTGGACAAGCTAACCGAGCTGATCACTGAATCACATTATGGAATTTAGTTAGAATTTCAGAATTTCCTTCTATTCAAGCTTTTCCTCTGATCATCGTTTACTTTCTCAGGTAATTTTTTTTCTCTTTATTTAATATTTTTTTTCAGTTGCTTTATTGCTTAAACCCTAGGTAAATTATTTTTTTGGGTGAAAATATGTTGTTTGCCATTCTTATAATGTTCCGATAATTGGTGCGCGAGAGTTTGAATTTCTGGCTGAATTAAAACCCTAATTTTTTACCTTTGTTGGCTGTAGTTGCAATCTGTTTGCCAAATTTGATACATTGTACGTTTCTGTCATTACAGTATTTTTTAAATATTGGATTTGGAGACACATTGCTTGTTTTTTGTCACCAGATTTTAATGATCTGATTTTTAGGGTTTTATAATTAATTGATTGTTGGTTCTGTATTATTTTCTGGCAGTTTGGCTTGATTGATTGGTTATCTGAAGCAATAGATTCCACGGTCGTTTAAATTGAAACAAGTTTTACCGTTTGATCGATAGGGGGAAGGGAAATTGAACTATTAAGGCAGCAATGTCGATTGCCAGTGTGGCTCTTAGTCCTGTTTACGAAGACTATTGGAATTTCCCAAGTCAATCCTGGGCTAGTAATGGGCCCCTGGTCGAAAGATTCGATCTTAGTCTTTCTCACTGTTGGTGGATCTGTGATTCCTATGCGTGTTTTGGAGACGGATTCTATTGCTTCTGTAAAGCTCAGAATCCAGACTTATAAAGGTTTCTTTGTGAAGAAGCAGAAACTAGTTTTTGATGGGAAGGAATTAGCCAGGAGTAATTCCTGTGTTGGGGACTACGGGGTGAGTGATGGTAATGTGCTGCATTTAGTGCTTCGGCTCTCAGACCTCCAAGCCATTACTGTGAAGACTGTCTGTGGTAAAGAGTTTGAGTTCCACGTTGAGAGAAAGAGAAATGTCAGTTATGTGAAACAGCAGATTGCGATAAAGGGGAAAGGGTTTCTTGATCTTAAGGATCAGGAGCTGTTCTGTAATGATGAGGAGCTTGAAGATCAGAGACTCGTAGATGATATCTGTATAAGTAACGAGGCTGTAATTCACTTGCTTGTCCGCAAGTCAGCAAAGGTTAGAGCTAAGCCTGTCGAAAAAGATTTCGAAATCTCAATTGTAGCATCGGAGTCGGATGAGCAGGTGACTGACACAATAGATGGAAGGGATTATAAAGCAGAATCATTAGTTAAAGAGTTTCAGGGGTTAGCCATAAAGCCTTTGGAGAAAGATTTTCTGCTAGAACCTCTTATTGCAAATCCCAAAGTTGTGATATCACCAGCAATTAAGCAACTTCTGTACTACACTTATGGTGGGCTATCAAAGGGAAACCAGCCAGTTATGTCATCCGAAGGATCAGGGGGTGCATATTTCATGCAAGATTCATCTGGTCAGAACTATGTTTCTGTATTTAAGCCAATTGATGAGGAACCTATGGCTGTAAATAATCCTCGGGGACTACCTTTGACAATCAGTGGGGAAGGGTTGAAGAAGGGGACAAGAGTGGGTGAAGGGGCATTCAGGGAAGTTGCAGCATACATCCTGGACCATCCTATGGTTGGTCAACGCTTGTTTTCCAATGATAAGAAAGGATTTGCTGGAGTTCCCCCAACTTTCATGATCAAATGTCGGCATAAAGGATTTCATTATCCAGAAGGCTATGGTTCGTCCTCGCAGACTGTTAAGATTGGGTCCTTGCAGATGTTCATGGAGAACTGTGGAAGTTGTGAGGACATGGGACCTCGTCTTTTCCCTGTGGCTGAAGTTCACAAAATTTCTGTCCTGGATATTAGGTTAGCAAATGCAGACAGGCATGCTGGCAATATCTTGGTGCAAAGAGATGCAGGTGATGGTCAAATCAAGCTGATCCCGATTGATCATGGTTACTGCTTGCCTGAAAATGTAAGTGTGTAAACATCGACTGTATTTATGATTATATATTTAATTTCCCGTGCATCTATTTAATGTTAGTGTTTTAAGATTTAGAGAATATAATAGACTGGTGTTGGATAACTAGTTAAAAGTTTTAGTATACGCTGTTCAGCATCATAAGCATTTTAGTTTAGTGAGATGGCATTTTGGTTAGGTACAAGGATTGAGGCTTTACGTATGAGAAGGCTAACCTTCAATGTGCACTGGTCAGTATCATATGCATTCTAGTTCAGTGACGTGGCAGCTGATTATGCACAAGGTCGAGGCTTAACCAGTACTTATGACGCCTACTTATTAGAAGGTTGATTGTTTCTTTCAAGCTGGATTATGCAAATAAGCTGTTCTAACATGATTACTGCAAACTAGCTTCTAACGAAATGATATTGCAAGATTAGGTTTACAGACAATGATATATTAGAAAGAGTCTCCAATATATTTTGTCTTAGAGTTAACCACAACTGTGCGTTTGGTAGATAATTTTATCCCCGAGGGCTTTTGTCACTGCTTGATTAGTTCTGCTATAAGCCTTTAGGTTCTGTTGCTTTTCCAGGACTATTTTCTTCTTTGTTATCATTCATTCTTTCCAGCTATTTGGTTTACTCACCTCTCATTGTTGTCTCCTTATTACAGTTTGAAGACTGCACATTTGATTGGCTCTACTGGCCTCAGGCACGTGAACCATATTCTCCAGATACTATAGAGTACATAAAATCACTTGATGCCGAGAAAGATATTGAGCTTTTGAAGTTCTATGGATGGGAACTTCCATTTGAAAGTGCACGTGTTCTCCGTATCTCCACCATGCTCCTGAAGAAAGGCGCAGAAAGAGGTCTTACCGCATTTTGCTATTGGAAGCATCATGTGTCGAGAAACGCTGAAAAAAGGAATCTGTTATTGAGCAAATTGTTCAAGAAGCTCAGGCAGGTATGCTTCCAGATTCAAGTGAAGCAGCATTCCTTGAAGCGGTTTCATCAATCTTGGATCGTCACTTAGATGGACTCAAATCTCCCCTGAGTGAAGTAAGTAAATTTGTAGATATCTAGAATTAGAGAGATTTGGGCATGGCAAGTGAATGGGAGATGGCTGTCTAATTGTTACTGCTCTATCGTTCTGGATGGATGGGACTCATTATCTAGAAGGTTGGTTTCTCCCTGAACTTCTTCCCATCAGTATCACCCTGTCTATAGTTACCGAAGACCCTAGGCCATGGCCATGAAAGAGTCAAATAAATAGACCTGCATAGCTGAACTTTTTGGTGATGTTCTGAAGTTTTATCTCAAGTTCTATCTATTAGCTCAAAATATTGAATGAATATTTTGCCTTGGCTGCGTTGCGTTTTGAGATTCTGTTATTTCATCATTCCTCCCATTCCCCAACCTTTTCTGACTCCCTAATACTAACTATATTCACATTCACATTCACATTTTTAGTAGAAAAGTTTGAAAGATTGCCTAATTTGCATGACTCATTAATTGAGACAAGATACAAATTTCGTGTATCTGGTAGAATTCTCATCTCTTCTAAAAGAATTGAATGACCAACTTTTTATTCATTTTGCATAAAAAAGTGGACCGTCAATCACATATGATTATGAAGGAAGTAATAGTTGAAAATTTAATTCTGGAGAAGACAGACTAGAATATCACCACTAGCCTGCTATAGTTCATTTTTATTTTCCCCCATTTGTTGGAAAATTAGGGATACGAGGGGACCGCTATCCCCACCGCCCACCCCGCTCCCTCTCCTCCTGCGTTTGTTATTCAATCTTTGACCGTGTGGGTCACATACAATAAATGGTTAGAAGTAGCTCTAAAAATTTATTTCTGTATTTTAATGTCACCGACACAAATGTATCCACTGTTAACAGACAACAGCACTTTATTCTTCCCATTCTGCCCATTTAATATGTAGTTCCAATTTCTATCCTGCCAAAAAAAAATAGTACCAATTTCATACAACACAAAACTTCCAGCATTCTAGAACATGAAGAGGGGAATTCTTATGATCACAATGGTGTTACAATCAGAACAATTTCATTCACAAATTATTCCATTATGGAAAACAAAAATAGAGTAGAAAACTATACTTATTACACTACTTAGTTATATACCATCAAAGGAAGTGACAAATCCTCCAGCCGACTTTCGGTTAGGAGTATAAAAGTAACGTATCTCTATACCGCTATTCCTTTTTTTCCATTTTCAAGTTGATAGCCCTGCCATGAAAGCCACACCAGTCGAAGGCAACCACGAGGATCCGAATATAAATTTTCCCACCGTGAACTGGCTGGCTTCCACTGCAGTATTCATAACATGGAAGCCCGGCCACTTAACGCGCTGGCCCAACGCGGATCCTGGTCCATAGTTCATGTATTCCGCATAATAGAGTGTATCAAGGGCAAATGTGGCATTCCACTCTAACCAACCCCTCTGGTGAACATGATCACCAATGTTGGACATCATGTACACAGTTCTTGAGTACATTTTCCAGGGACGCCCCAAAATAAGTAGGAAAGCTGCCCTTTGATGCCGCAAGATCTGGAGTTGCTAGAATTCTGCAGGCGTGGATCGAGATTCCTGTGTTTTGATTAGGATCTTTTCTGTTTTGGGCAGTAATGGTATTTTTCTGCATAATCATTGGTTTTCTGGCGTACAAACTGCAGTTCTGAAAAACAACTGCTGCATTGCCGAAAATAAAGTCCACGGTTCCATAAACGTCGCATTCTCTAAAGAATTGACGCTGGGAATGCACGTATAATGTGTCTTGGTAGCCGATGATGCTACACCGATACACCACCGCGTGATCGGCCCCTACTCGAAGTGCTACAGCTTGGTGCTTTTGTGGTCCTGCCCAATTCTCAAATGTGATGTCCCTTGCAATAAAACCAGCACCAGTAGCAGCTGCGGATAAAATAAAAAAAATAAAAAAAACTAAGCCCAATTGAAATATTCAAACATTAATAAGACCAACCATTATAACATAGGACAACAATGTAAAGACTAGAAGAAACAGAAATTAGATGAATTATAAGGTCTTCCAAGTGACCCACTTCCAATAATGTGACCCTCTTTACATTGTAGCCACCAACAGATTTATTGGTCACATCACTATCCTATGTTAAAATTATGAAAATTATGAAAATAATGTAACCAGAATTAAAGCATTGAATATTTTAAGTTCAGGTGAACTGGAATTTCCTAGTCCAAAAAAGAACACACATCATCCACCGAAAAGAAAAATAATTGGTATCAAAATTTGAATCTTGTTCTTACGACCAAGTTAAATAAACTTTATATTTTTCGACCAAAAAACTATGATCTATTATTTTCAGTTAATTCTAATATGAACCATGATCTAATAAATTATATGGCTCAAATTTATTCCCATCAACATAATAAATGCATCTCATACTAGTTTTGCAATTTTATCCATCTCATACTAGTTTTGCAATTTTATCCTTAAACACTAATTATCCGAATGATAATAAATTAACAGAGAGAGAGAAAGAGGAAATGAAATTTTTACCAAAAGATGCCGTGCGGAACGTTGTTACATTGTCGAAAACACTTTTACCACCGGAGATAACAGTTTTACCCTTTCCATCTCCTATGAACATCAAATTAGTCTTCTTTCGTCCAACCTTGAGATTTTCTTCTTCATACCTGAAAAAGGAGAATAAACACATCATTTATTTAATTCCCATTCTCCACCTTAACACTTTAAATTATTCCATTATGGGCATTTCATGCATAAATCTCTAATCATTCCTTCCAACATTTTTTAGTCATGCAAGACTAGCACTCAGTTGACATTCATTTCTAATTCGGTCTGGTTTGAACACTAAAAATTCAATACTCTACTTAACAGTTTTTGTCGTCTATTTTTTTAAAGCGAACATGTATTGTAATTTTGTCACACTTGTTACGTAAAACAAGTGTTACATGTCTTACTACAGATGATAATTAAGAGAGGACACTTATTACGTAAAATGAAACACCTACCTAAAAAGTTATAATACTTTTAAAAATGTATTCAATATTTACTGAATTTTTTACGTTCTAAATTTCAGTCGTGCCCTTCTAATCCAGTCATTAATCCCGGTAACGACAATCTTTTTCGATAATATAAAAAAATATTTTCTTTTTGGACACACATTTCTTAATTATCTATGACATTAAAGCATAAAACATTACTACAATTGGAAGTGTGGAAGTCAAGAGCATAATCACAGAAAACTACAGCGACAACTAAAAAATGATCACGTACTTACACGTAAGCAGCGGAAAAACAGTGATAGGGTATAATACCGTCATTTCAAAAAGAAAAAGAAAGTGGAAAAAAAAACTTTCGCTCTTCAAACAAGAGAGCACGTGAAGTGAACTTACCTTCCTGCCCTCACGTAGATTACAATTCGGCGATCACTCCGTTCTGGCGCCTTCTTTATCGCCTCCGCTATTGTCTTCACCGTTCCGTTTCCGTCTTTCGACACAATTATATCTGCATGAATCGACGTCACCGGTATATCCAGAAGCTTCCGATCCTTCCTAGACAACCAGTGCGGGAAATTATTCTCCTTCTTCACCGACAATTTCTCCAACAACCTCCGACGATTCCCAATCGGAACACCGGAAAAATCGTCTTTTCCTTTGGATGCCGAATAAATCGCCAGACAATTACTAACCAGTTCCGACAAGTCTTTTAATTTCGCCGTTACTTGATTCTTCACGCTGCCACCATTGTCCCCCACCTCCGTAAATCCCTCCAAGCAAGTATCGTGATTGGTCAAAGCGGTGCTCAGCCACGTCAGCACATCCTGAGTCGAACTGTAAGCTGACGTGGCTCCGGTATTATCGGAGGCGATTGAGAGCGATCTGGAGAGTAGCTCGACGGAGTCAGCCAAGAGTTCAAGGCAGTCCTCGTAAGCTGAACGAAGGCTGACGTCAGTGATGAGGTTGCTAAAGTCGGAGACGTCGTAGTACGCTTTACCAAAGCGTTGGAGAGTGATGTTGACTGTAATGTGGACTATGTCTTTATCGGAGGCGGCGGTTGCGCCTGGGAAATCGACAAGCGATTTTACGCACAGGTTCGGGAAGCGTGTTTTGCCGCACGTGTGGGAAATTGAAGCTCTCGGCTTCTGACGGAAGATCACGGTGTCTCCGGAAGCTCTGGTTCGAAGAGCTACGACTACGGCAGCAGCAATGGCGGAGGCGACTAAGAGAGTGGCGGAGAGTATGAGCAAGGGTTTTAGTTTACAAAATCGTGAATTGGAGGTGGAATTATTACGTGAGGAGTTGGGAAGCATTTGTCGGTGGGAAGAGCCACTTCCATGGTCGGAGACTAACCTGCCGTAGCCCATTAATTGAGCTTGGGGGCGATCAGAAATAGTAGTAATGGAGGGGAAGATGAAATCGGGGATAGATAATGGAAATTGGAATTAGTATTTTTTTTTGTCTGTTTAATTTGCAGCAGTGAAAAAGTGATGAGTATGAAGAACTGAAAGGAGAGTGGGGGGAGCGTTATATAAATTTGGGCGGTGGGTTTATTTGGGGTTTTGGAGGATGTCACATTGTTTATTGTAATTTTAAATTGTAAATAAATGGATAAAGTATGTGAATTATGTCATCTGTGAGCCCCTTATTCTTTACTGATGCAATATTGATTATTGATTCTGCTAAAATAGATTTTAGTCTAATTTAATTATGGGCTTTAATTAAATTGGGTTTTGGTTTGCGTTTGGGTTTGTGTTTTGTCAGAAGAAGTTAAAAATTTGGCGGGAAAAATTCAAATTCAAATTCTATTTTCAAATAATCGTTCAATTCCAAATTTTAGCCACAAAAAATTGGAATTTGAACATCTCCCGCAAATTTGAGAGTAAAAAATTTAGAATTGAACGATTATTGAAGAAAAAAATTTGAATTTAAATTGCTCCCGTCAATTTTGTAACTTCTCTCGCCAAAACTCAAATTCAAACTCAAACTCAAACCAAAACCAAAATTCAATTCAAGTGGAGCCATTGAATTTGACTTAAATTCCAGGTTCAACGTTGAATTGGGTGATCGAAGAGGCCAATAGCCCAGTGGGGCATTGGTCGGCCCGTGACCGAGAAGTCTCAGGTTCGATACCCTCCGCCTGCAAGCGGTAAGCTTTATTCTACCTTATCTAGGGTGTTATTTCTTCCCAATGTGGACTGTTCTCTCTCTCCAATGTGGGGCAATCGCCCAACGTGACGTAAAAAAAAAAACGTTGAATTGGGTGCCTATTCCAAAATTTTACATTGTTAAGAAAAGATCGTGTAATAAATTTTCTATTGTTTAGCTATTAAACTTACTCTTGTATTACTCCCAATATAAATCTTAGAGTTTTATGGGATGTGAAAAATACTTTGGCTTTGACCTTTAATTAAGTTTTGAATATGTAGATAAGTTTAGTTATATTTACGAGTATAGAGCTTTGACATACTTTTTTTTTATGTAGATAAGTATATGGGCATACTTATATTTCTCCGTCGAGTGCTTTGTTGACATGGGAGAGTTTTTTTTTCATATTTATATTCTCTGCTAAGTTAATATATTGCTTCTCCTTCGCCTTGTTATCTTTTATTCGCTTTCATATTATTATTACGTTGCTATTTTACTTTATTTAAAGTTTTAAATATAACAAGTTAGTGTCGGAACAAAATTTCGCGCGAGATGGCAATTGTTAAGCATGATGAGCTTGAACGAGATACAAGGTTCTCTTATGGCAGTCGAGGATGAAAGCAATTCTGACATAAATGAATCTTGAAGAAGACAAGATGCAAACAAACTTCAGTCCGCCTCCTATGCAGAACAAGTATTTTTTAGTATATGTGAAATATTTTTTTTGCTTTGAAACCATGTGTTCTTAACTTAAGAACTATGTTCACGCGAATAAGTGTTTTATTTTTTAAATCAATCTCAACCTTTAAAATTTTAATCCAACAAATGAGAATCCGTTCCGCACGTACTGAATATTTCCCATTTCTCACTGGAGCCGTGGTGAACAAACTTATCCAAGAGAAGAGAGGAGGTTGGTGTAAGGTCTATGTCAATGGCAATATTATGTTTATTAGCTGTCCTCTACTTGAGGGGAGGATGCGCGTGAATCGAGAAAAATTCAATCATATGACCATCTTTGTGAGATTTGTCTCACAATAAAAATTGTGTGGGCATACTTGTAAATATTAGTTTCACTCAAATCCTCTGAGTATGTACAGTCCTACAAGAACGGTAATAGGATTGAGTGGCCCGTGAATTGAGCGGGAACTATGTTCTGTGCTTTGCTCCTTTTACTTCTCTCCCTTTTCTGTTAAGTTCTTATTCACTACTTTAGCTGTGATGAATGTGTAGAGAGGACATCTCCACTAATATAGCTAGTTGGAGTAACTCACCCAATAGAAGGTGCTCTAATCCAGTGGGGCGGATATCTGCCCAAAGACCGAGAGATCGAGGGTTCGATATCCGCCTTCTATGTGGGGTTTAATAAATTTACCTTTCTTGGACCCCTCCTGTAAGGTAAAAAAAAAAAAAAAGTAACTCACCCAGCAGGGAAAACAATAGCAGGGAAAAGTTCGACTGATGTTTAATTTTGTATCTTATACAACTTTTAATAAGTTAAAAGTGTAACTAGTTATCTCTTTTGGATTTTCCTCTTTTCTCTCTCTTTTCTTTGTGTTCGTGCTGTTTCTTTTTTTCTCTGTCTCTGATTATATTTGGTTATTGGCTCCGACCAATGATTAAATTTTGGTCATTTTGTTTCAATTTATATATCTCTATTTTGTATCACGAATCATATTAAACTTTTTTTTTAAGTATTTTTCTTTAAGATTCAAGACGTAGAGGTTAGATCTTTACAGAGTCTAGATTTTTTTCTATGTTTCAAGGAGGATTCGTTCAACCCGAACTTGATCTGGGCCCTTTATCAACTTTGTACATCCTCCTAAGGCAATTTGTAGGACGGTTGATACGCCTATTGTCCTATAAATTGTCGATCCCTACAGAAGATCTTGAAAGTGATATTCTCTTGTCTCTGTGGTTCAAGGATTGCGATGAAGATGCTGCGAAGAACAAGATTATGTATTTGTTTAGTTTGCTAGTTTTTATATTAGTATTTTCTAACCATCCAAGTTTTCTTAGGTGTGGTTTTGGTCTGTTATCATTGTTTTCTAAATCATTGTATAACTTTTATTTTCTTGTATTTTTAGATTTTCCTTTGATTGTAATGGTTTCTGCTATTTTGTGATTAATGAAAAATTTCTCATTCAGCAAAAAAAAAAACTAGGATACTTTATCACTTCAGAGTTTAATGCATCTCCAAGTTGATTAAGTGTAATTAGGGAATCGAAGGCATGATAGTCTAGTGGGTAACATCCACTGCCTGGGATTGAGAGGTCCCAGGTTCGATACCGGGCCAAAGCGCCCAGCCAGCTAACCCCCAACCCCCGAAAAAAAAAAGTGTAACTAGGGACTCAAGGGGAGTATGAGTTGCGCGACTGCACCGAGGCCAACAATTTAGAATTTTTTTAATTTTTTATTATATATATCAAATTAAAAATATATGTAGTTTTTTAAACTTGGGCATCTTTGGCTAAATAGTCAACATAATGATATATAGTATTTATTTTTCAATTAAATCATAATCAACTCTAAAGGTTCGCCTGATTTACTTAATTATTTCTTCTTATTTTCACGACAATTTTATTTCCTCCGCTTTCAAATTAGCTAAGACCAGTTAAATAATATACTTTCTTGCTTATCCATATTCTAAAAAAAAATTAGTATTCCCTCAATTTCTCAATATAGGCCGTTTAGGACACTTTGAAAAAAATTAAGGAACTCAAACAAATAGTAATTTTTCCACCACAATTCCAATAATACCCCTTCCTTCCTCCCTCCATCTCTTTCACTTTTCCAATAAAAGATATGTTGAGGGTATAATTGGAATAAATTGTTGACACCTAATAAAATATATGTAAATGACAATTAATTTGGATAATGTATATCTCTAAACGACAATTAAATGGGAATGGAAGGAGCATGTTTTAGTGAACAATATTTATGATTTAATTGTAATAATTCATTTATTTAGTATTTTATTTACATAAAAATATTTTTTCCAAATATACAAGTTCTTATTTTAAAGTTCAATAAATGATCCAAAATTATTGAGAATGCACTGCTGATAACTTTCATTACTCTGGATTTTGCGAGACGACTATGATTTTGGGGAAAGTCTGCAGTGTGGGCGGCGCTGTGGAGTGCGGCTCACACTCCTCTCACATAAATTTAGATGCGAATTCACCCTGCAGAGTAGGTTTTGCGAGCCTCAAGTCTCATGCAGTGCACTGCAGGGTCCGTCTGTAGGGGAATTTTTCCATGATTTTGTAGTCCGCGAAACAATTGATTTACCTTGAGGAAAAAGTTATATTCAAAATTGACTAATTCATAAAACTGCCAATTAATTATGCGTAAAAATATGTATGAAAGATATGTCATTTTCTGCCATAAAGTTTGTCGAATCAAATTGACTTGGTGCATGGTTACCATTGAAAAAAAATCACGTTTCCTATCTTTTCCTTTGCCTTTTTCCTTTTCCTATAGCTTTAAACTGTAGAGTCACGTATCACCATGTCAAGAATAAACCAGTAAAAGTGTAGTAGAAAACAACATAACCATTTTCTTTTCTTTTTTTCCTATTAAATAAATTATTATCCCCCGTTTAATAATTAATATTATCTCATTTCACAATTGATTGTCATTTTTTTAATTTTTTTTCATTTACAATTGTTTGCCATTTTGTCAAATCAAAATGTATTACTTATATATTAAAAAAAGAAATCAGAATGTACTTACTATAGTTTTTTCTTTTTAAAATAAATTTATTAATTACAACGTTGTAATAATTAGGTTCACTTTAAGAATTTTTTTTTATTTAACAAAGTTAATCAATCCTTTAACTCCTTAAACGAGAGTAATTTAATGTATCCTTTGCTTATAATGTGAAATCCTAAAAGACTAATTTAATTATGTACATTATTGGTAATAATTTAGTAGTCGAATGTTTAATTCGTAGTTTAAAAAATCATGAATTAAATCTTAACAACTTCAATAAAAATTCTGATTAATCGTATTATCTCTACCCTATAGGTCACATCATTCATGTTTTTTTAAACGGAATCTTGGTAATACATTTTAAAAAACAAAATGTTAGTAATTCATGTACTAGTATCTCATATACTCAATGGAATTGTATTATGTCAACTAATAAGCTATTAACTTAGCCAACAAAAATAAAATAAAAATTGATATGCTATTACAATATGTCATTAGGAATAATATTTCAGACCAATGGCTATAGGATGTTCTTCAAAAAATTCTACATTCTTATGTAATCTCTTATATTCTTCATTAATAAAATTCACATTTCTCCTATAGAAATATTTATTTATAGATGAAAATAGTGTACAAATTATTTTAAAAAATAAATTTTTTTTAACATCTGCATTATACATGAACCTAACGTATGATGATAAAATAAATTGAATGTCAAATTTACCATAATGAGACCCACATCGAACAGGTTGTTGTTGGCGACAATCTTCTATATATCTAATTTTTTTTGTCTCATATTATTTGCTAAGTATTAATTTTTCTTTTTAGACAATCCAAAACTTAATGATAATAATTGTTCTTTTAAAGTCGAAGAAAATTATTACTCCTCCTGTTTTTTAATAAAAAATCTTTTAATTAGTTTAATATAGATTAAGTAATAGTAAGATGAGAGATATTTTTATGTTTATACTCTTAAATAATTTAATTTATTCTTAACCACTAACCTCTCTCTCTATGTAAGAGTAATGTTAGAAGCCTCCTAGGGCACAGGCGAGCTGGCAAGCCGGGATGATGTGGGTTTAGCGATTCCGCAGCAACGCAGATTCGGATTCTGTCTGAGGTTGGTATCCTCTTGACTCTCTCTTTTATGCCTCTATCAAATCGTGCATATCCCGTGATTTAAATTACACCCAGCTAAGAGGCCTCTGCTTCGGGTGGGGGTTTGACTCTCGGGTCTTACGCTTTTAAACAAGAGTAATGTTAGAAAAACAACATAAAAAAATAAAAAAATAAAATACTATACATTTAGAAAAGAAATGAAAAAATTAAAAAAAACGTTTATTAAACAAACGAATAGTAATAAAAATGCATTATATTCTTCACAGAAGAAACATTGAAAACCAACACAAGTTGTCTCAGTTGGTAAGGAGTTGTCACGTCTTTACAAAGGTCAAGTGTTCAATTCCCGCTGCCGACGTGAGAGCTGTGTTGGTGGGTGATCTGTAAATATCCTTGTAAGCAACCTATGGTCCCTAGGGCCTGCCCTGACCCGTGGTGGTGACCGGATCCGAACCCACCCGAACTTTTATTTACCAAAAAAAAAAAAAAAAAAAAAAGAAGAAACATTGAAAGAAAAAGTCTCAGCAATTGTAGTCTCTAGAAACATTGAAATTTTTAATTGCTACTGTCTGATTTAATTATTAAAAAAAGAAGAAGAAAAAAAAAAGCTAATGTCGGATTTCTATGGGGAATTTATTTGCAATAATTGAGTTTCTTATCGTTGTTTACAGTGGCGTCTATGAGGGTGTGCGAGTTGAACGACCGCACAGGGCCTCAAAAAATCCGGGACCCCAAATTTTTTTTTGTTTATATATATGCTTAGTAAAAAATCCGGGGCCCCATTTTTTTTGTTTGTTTATATATATATATATACTTAGAAAAAAATCCGGGGCCCCAAATTTTTTTTGTTTATATATATACTTACCAAAAAATCCGGGGCCTCAATTTTTTTTTATGGTATATATATACTTGGAAAAAAATTCGGGGCCCCAATTTTTTTTCGCACAGGACCTCGGATATGTTTGAGCCGCCCCTAGTTGTCTAGATTTATTTATTTTTGTGTTGGCTGTCTAGGAGTATTTTAACTTGTAAGGAAGTTTTTTTTATAGAAAAATTTAGGGGAATTAGCCGCCTATTTGTCCCCCAGTAATTTTTGTTTAGCTCGTATAGTTCCTAATGTTTAATTTCAGACAATTTAGTCCCCCTAAAAAAATTTGTTTAGCCTGTATAGTTACCAATGTTTAATTTCAGTCTCTATAGTCCCTTATCTATTTACAGGTTGTATATAGAGGTTCCATCACCTCTTCTGCGGAGGAATCAGAGCAGCCCCAAATTCATGACATCCACGTGCTTAATGAGCGGAGGAATAATTGTCATTTCAATCTATAAAATTTACAAAATACAAAATATCAGTATAAAAATAGTTATAAAAAGGAAACCTCAAATTCTATTGCCCTAATTTGGAGGAACCCATTTGCCCTAAGTCAGCCGCATAAGAGGTGGTGGAACCTCTATATGCATCCTGTAAATAGGTAAGGGGATTTACAGGCAGAAATTAAACATTGGAGACTATACGGGTGAAATAAAAATTTATGAGGGACTAAATAAGCTGAAATTAAACATTGAGAACTATAAGGGCGAAATAAAAATTTCTTGGGGACTAAATAGGATGATTTCCCAAAAAAATTATAACGAGAGGGAAAAAAAGGAAAAAGGAAAAGTGAGTGAAAGATGAACACTTCTATATGGAGTGGGCCCGATCTGAGCACGCGGTCTAAATTTCGACCACATTCATCGCATTTTTTTCTCTCCCTCATTCCTGCGAGGGATGTAGCTAAATCACATGATTGCATACTGCACTCATCATATCGAATTTTCCGTGAGAGACAGCCAAGGGTGAATTCCAGAAGGGCGGGATGATGGATGTCACAAATAAGATTTTGAAAATTAATTTTTTTCGAAAAAGAAAAGTCAATTTTTTTATTTTTTTTTAAATATGGAGTCTCGCTCATCTTCCTTTTTCTCTTGAGAAATTCTAGACGTCCTTTTGGTCTTCATCCCCGGTGATAGGGATAAGGTCATTCGGCCTGCATAAAAATCGTATGTCCCAAAATCTTATCTTTTTTTTGGTCATGTCATTAAAAAATGTGACACGTGTCTAGTTATTCATATCACAATCATCTCCTATATTGCAACATGTTTCTAATTTTTATCTTCTCATACTTTTTATTTTCTAAAGTGGACATGTGACATATTTATAATGATAAGACCGAAAAGGAGACAGGGTTATGGATAGACATTTTCTCCCCATCCGGCCCTTAATTATGTCCATGTTGATGTACCATCCAAACATTATTGATTAGACAAGTTCTATATATTGCCACATAATATAGCTTACTAGACATAGATATGGAGTCAATAAAGATAGAAGAATTACTAATGGCACTGGTTGATAGAAGATGAGCTGGTGGTGACAGGCTTCCCAACAATTTTTAAAACACTGCATTTTTTAAGTAAATTGGTGAATTTTGTACCTAAACTTATACAAATTCACGATAATAATTCCCGTTTTAAATTTATTTGTATTACAATCTCCAAATAATTTGCGGTTAGTGAAATATTCCTTCTGTCCAAATCGGTTGCGGAAAAAATAAATTTTGATTTATGTTTTTAAAGTTATTGCGAAATGACCATTTTACCCCCTTTCCTCTTTACCCACCCTACCTCTACCCATTGATTCCCCCCAAGACCAAAAATGGACTTCCGCCACCACTTCCCCGGTGGCTCTCCTTCCTCTTCCACCTCCAGGAACCACCAAAACCCCCCACCAACTCCACCACCAAAATGGCAACGCTTCTCCCACCACCACCACCACCAACAATCCATGGTGGGAGTCCATTTCCAAATCACGTTCTCGAATTCAAGCTTTCCAATGCAAATCTTAAATTAGGGTTCTTCATTCTAAGGTCTCCAATTGCTGAAATATATGAAATTGAGGTCCCTGCTACCCCTGAAACTAGCTAGCCCATGTCACCATAACTGGTGTGCACCATCAGCTCGAGAACACAAACAAGAACCACAATCAACATTTCTGAAGACAAGAAACTAATCAATTTCTTCTTCATTGTAATTAATAGCAGGATTTATCAATTACTAATTTCTTGTCTGTGAGCTTCTTAATTATTTAATTACTTCTCTTTCTTTTCGGGTTAGATAGCCCAAAGCTGGGTCTGAATCATTTGAGGAACCCATTGATTGATTGATTCGCTGGAGGCAGCGGATATATGATAGATCTAAGGCGAGAGACGGTGGAGATATGACGGAAGAAAAAAGAATACATCTTTTTCCTTAATTTTATCTTCCCAATTTACCTTTCTTTTTTGGCTGACTAATTGTTAACTCTAATGGATCTGGACGGAAGGACTACTTTCACCAATTGCAAATTGTTTGAGGACTGTAGTACAAAAAAATTTAGAATGAGGACCATTATCGAGAACGTGTATAAATTTGGGGACGAAATTCACCAAACTGCCCATTTTTTTTATAGGAAAAATTACTTTTTTGGAAAAATCTTTCATAATCTCTCAAAAAAAATTTGAAAATGTTCATTAAAATGTTTTGCCGCTCATTACATAATTTTGGCTCCGCCAATTGCCGGAGTCAACACACCAGCTACATGTTGTTATTTGCAGTGGTTCATTAAACGCATGCAACTAACAAATTAAATGGGTGAAGCCAAGCCACACATCCTACATTTTTCTTTTCTTTTTTCAAAAACTTTCTTCCCTTCAATATGTCACTTGCCCTATTTCCACGAGCAGCCAATTTGTTTTAATAATATTTCCAATATTTCTACAACATGATTAAATATACAAGAGAAGATATTTTTTTTTCCGGGGAGGGGGGAGAGGGGGTGTCGAACCCGGGACCTCACAGTCCCAGGCACAGTGCTCCCTCGTTGGGGCTGCCAATCTCTTGACACGCGAGAAGATATTTTTAATCATAATAGATATAAAAGAAATAGCTTGTTAAAGATCGTAATTAGTCCAAGAAAAATTAGATCATGTCCCACATTTGTATCTAAGTAATATTTATTTGTTAAGCATTAATTTTCTTTTTTTAAAAAATTTAAAACTTAAAGATAATGGTGAATAAATGTGACGTGACAAAATATGAAAATAGAACAAAAGTTGTGAAATATATTAAGAAGATGCCAAAAAAAAATGTTCTTCCGAAAAAAGAAAAAAAAACCGAAAAAAGGAAAACATAGGGCAGGCGGCAGGCGGGTAGAAGTGGTCTGAGGAAGAAGCGATATGCATGTGTACGTTTTCAATACGTATGAAATAACTTCATAAACAAGCTCGTGGAGGGGGACATAAAAGTCGCCAACCCCCGAACCCATCACATGTTTCTTCGCCATTTTTGAATGAAAATAAATGGCGTGGATGTTAGACCATTTTGGTCAATCCTCATATTCTTTTTAATTATCGAGTTAAATGATTATTGACTCGTGATATATAATTGGTGATACGTTAAAATAATTGTGCGTCTAATAGCCTTTTAATCTATTTGTTGAAACTTGAAACTTGAAAGTCCTCGATGGTTAAAAAAACTCTTATATGAATAAGACACATGAAAAACGAACAAAAATATATATACATAAAGCCTATTGCTATAGTCCATTAGGTACGCTTTTCCGGTTTCTGTCTATGAAATGTTACGCGGAGGAACATCGTTTCTAATTTTCATTTTTCCCAAATATACATTCAACGATTAATATCACTCTTTTTTCTTAATTTTGAGTGATTGCAATTGGAAAACTATATAGATGAGGATTTATAGTCCATCGGACACATTGCATACAAAATATGGTACAAGGTAACTATAGTAGCTATAGCATCAGAGTCGTATCAGTCATGAGGCAACTTAGATCATTATTTTAGGGTCAAACTACCCACCCACTCCTCTTTTATGTTGTTCACACCCCCTCCCATCATTTAATTTTTTTTCTCTCTCCTCCCAAAAAATCCCCTCTCAAAATTTTTTTCTCTCCCCCTACCCTACCGGAAAACAGTCACTGTTCACCGGAGCCACCGCCGAAACACCAACCAGAGCTCCAGTCACCGATTCTTTTTTTTTGCAATTTCTTTTTTCTTTTTTTTTCTTTTTGCATTTTTGAACTTATTGAATTAGATCCACCACAAAATATTAATTTGTAATAAAAAATTTAACTTTTTAAAAATTGTAAATTTTTTAAACTTGTGATTTTTTTTTGAAATTTTGATGGGTTATTACATACCGTAAGTGATAATACCTAAATACAAAAAAATACTTGGAATTTTTTTTTTTGCAATTTCTTTTATTGCAATATTCCTAAAAAAATATTTCGATTTTTCTAGAAATTTTTTTTTGACCGCGCCCTACCCTACCCCCACCGCCTGTGAGGGAGCAGGCGCCCTACCCCCTCCCCGCCTACCCTGGTGCAGGCGCCCTACCCTACCCCACCGTCTGTGATGGTGCAGGCACCCTACCCCCTCCCCGCCTACCCGGGTGCACGCGCCCCACCCTACCCCGACCTATCCCCCACCGCCTGTGAGGGTGCACACGCCCATACCCCTCCCCGTCTATCCGGGTGCACGCGCCCTACCCTACCCCACCCCACCCACTCAAATTTATTTATTTATTTATTTTTTAGAAAATCCTAAATATTTTTTAGGGGTATTGCAACAAAAATTAGGTGCAAATAAAATTTAAACTTTTTAAGAATTGCAAATTTTTAAACTTGTGTTAGTTGTGATGCTATTTTAAACTTGTAATTTTTTTGAAATTTTGATGAGTTATTACATACCGTAAGTGATAACTTTTTACACTTTTTTTTTGTTGCAATACCCCTAAAATAATATTTAGAATTTTTTGCAAAAAATATATATATATATATATATATATATATATTTGATTGACCGCATGCCCTAAAAAAATGGCCGGAAAATTGCTTCCGGCGGCAGCGACAATTTTCCGGCGGTGGCAGAAGTTTTCCGGTGGGCAGGCAAAAGTAAGTTGGGAGATTTTTTGGGAGGAGAGAGAAAAAAAATTAAATGAGGGGAGGGGAGGGGAGGGGAGTGTGAACAACATAGAATATGGAGTGGCTATAATGGGCATGTTATTTTAGGCCCAAGGTCCCAGTTTTGTTTTGTTTTACTAAAACTTCACTTCGAAAAAAGAAAAAAAGAATAGAGGCCCATATAATTACATCTCACCCATTGCCTACTAAACATAGGCCTAGCCTAAGTCCATTGAGACTCACTTTAAGAATATAAAAATTCAGTGGATTTCTATCTTCCATAATTTTCATTCCTAATATCAACTATGTCATAAGATATATTAAATGGATTAGATATATTATCTATTGGAGAAAAAAAATTATTAGAATGTCTTGAATATAAAAGTTTAATAAGTAATTTTGCAGACAAAAAATCAAGAAAAATAAAAAATATCGGTAAACTTTTCAAAATAGTTTTTTAATATAAGTTTCCAATAAAATTTTGTGTCAGATCCCGTGTTCCATTCACACGGCATGTATACCATCTTTAATAAGTTTCTAATTTGTAAGCTTAAAGATAACAATAAAAAAAGGCCAAAGGCAAATTGGCTCTACAGGTCCAAAAACAATTTTACTTTGGTGATTTTTGTTCAAAATCTATTTTTTTGGTGGGGAGGGTCCAAAAACAATTTATGTTTGGAGGCGTAGGTCCTTCCATCCAAAATTCCGTTAGTCAACCGTTTATTCAAAATTTGAATTTGGTCAAACAAAAACTAATGAGGGTGTTTTGGAGATTTTACATACCTAATCCCCCTACCCACTGCCCTACCCGACCCCTCCCTCCCTCCCTCCACCCTACCCGACCCCTCCCTAACCCGACCCATCCCTTCCCCCCAACCCACCTTCACAGGAGCAGCACCACCACCACCTTCATCTCCCTCCCCCGCCACCTTCACCGCACCACCACCGCAACCACCTTCATCCCCATCCACCATCCCCCACCGACCCTTCCCCTCCCCCTCACCTTCTCCGCACCACCACCACTACCACCTTCATCCCCCTCTCCCGCCACCTTCACCCACCACCACCGCAACCACTAAGCAGCAGCCCCTCCTTTGATGAAGAAACAAAGACTAGATATTGATGGGTTAATCAATTTCCAAGTAAAGATTCATGGGTTTTCTTTTCTTTTTTTTCTAATCGTTTCAAAGGTGAGGGGGGGGGGAAGGGTCGGTGGGGAGGGTGGATGGGGATGAAGGTGGTGCGGTGAAGGTGGCGGGAGAGGGGGATGAAGGTGGTAGTGGTGGTGGTGCGGAGAAGGTGAGCGGGAGGGGAATGGTCGGTGGTGGATGGTGGATGGGGATGAAGGTGGTTGCGGTGGTGGTGCGGTGAAGGTGGCGAGGGAGGGAGATGAAGGTGGTGGTGGTGCTGCTCCTGTGAAGGTGGGTTGGGGGGAAAGAATGGGTCGGGTTAGGGGTCAGGGAAGGGAGGGGTTGGGTTAGGGAGGGGTCGGGTAGGGGTGGAGGGAGGGGTCGGGTAGGGCAGTGGGTAGGGGGATTAGGTGTGTAAAATCTCCAAAATACCCTCATTAGTTTTTGTTTGACCAAATTCAAATTTTGAATAAACGGTTGACTGACGGAATTTTGGATGGAAGGACCTACGCCGCCAAACATAAATTGTTTTTGGACCCTCCCCACCAAAAAAATAGATTTTGGATAAAAATCACCAAAGTTAAATTGTTTTTGGACCTGTAGAGCCAATTTGCCAAAGGTCAAAATATAAAATTTTCATTTTATTTTTATTTTTTAAAATTGTTAGAATTTACCGATTCGCTAGTAATCAAAATTGGTGATTGAGAATACCAATGATTTAATCATTGGAGAATTTTTACTAATTAAAGGCCATTTCTGTATTTTGGTGTACATAAGGAATTAATTACAAAGCTTATCCGTTGGACCATAAATATATATTTCTGTAATCAAACTCTTCAATTAAATGATTAATGCCATTTCATTTGGGGTCAACACTAAGTTATTATTATGGCATATAGTATAGGTTGATCGGACACACCATCTTCCACATGGGAGTGGAAATCATGTTCCACAATGACTGCGATGGCCTCTAGTTATGTCAAATAAAGGGTTAAAACGTCATTATATTATATGCATCTAATTCTTGCTTTTTCTTTCATCTTTTGGGGGTTAGTGTCTTCTTCCATAAATGGCTTCCCTACCTGAAGGAAAAAATGTCCGAAAATCAGCCCTGCTATAATTGGTAGAAAAGACGCGTAGATGGATAAAAATGTCCACTTAAATGAAGCTTCATTAATAATAGATAGAGATAATCAATCAGGACCTTGCTAGTCTACTAGAATTATTGGCTAAAAGATTGACTAAAATAGTTTTTCGAACCTTTTTGCCCTTATAGTTGGGTGAATTCCTTATACCAGCAGGGGGTAAGATAGTCATTTAACAACCCTTCAATTTGGGAGTTTAGGGTTTCTATCCCCAAAATTCTAGGAGTAAATCATTTTCCAATCATTATTTATGCTTCTTCCACTATTTTTAAAAGTAAGTAATGCCCTTTTTTTATTTTTGTGTGCCATTAATGCCCCTAACTATTTGCGGGGTGTCAAAATCTCTAAAATGGGTGGAATCCGGCGACTCACGGTGGCTTTGCATATGTGTGGCCTACATGATCGAAATTGCAGGGGCAAAATCGTCAAAATTCCCTAACTTCATCTTCTTCAACCCAAACAAACCCACTTCAAATTCAAAACTTTTCTACACAATTTTATTAAAGAAACATATATTTAAGTTTGAAAAAAGTCACAAAAATCACTCTAGGTGAATCCTCTATGTGGCACTTGATTTGTTTGACAAATTCTTGAGATATTTTTGTTTAATTGGTGTTTTTTGGGTGGAAAAGTTTGAATCCTTTTTAATTTTAGGAGATGGGTTTCTTTCTAATTTCATTTAAGCAAATAACTTCCTAATAAAGCTTCATATATAAGATGAATTGAAGAAGGGGATTAGGGAAGAAGGTAAATTGAAGAAGGGGATTAAGGAAGAAGATAAAGTAGGGAAATTTATGGACGAATTTGTCCCTAAAAATTCGACCATGTGGGTCGCATATGTGCAAAGCCTCCTTACCTCGTCCGATTCCGCCCATTTTGAGTATTTTTAGCACCCCGTAAATAGTTGAGGGTATTAATGGCACGCAAAAATCAAAAGGGTCATAACTTCCTTTTGACAATAGTTGAAGGGGTATAAATAGTGATTAACTCTTAGTAATAATTGAAGTGCTATTAGCGACTCCTAATATTATTATTATGGGAAATTCGCCTGTTCAATCCCCTAGCAATTTTATTTAGCATGTTTAGTCCTCACGTTTTAATTTTAGTCTAGATAGTTCCTCTATAATTTTTATTTTGTCAGTTTAGTCCCTAAGTTTTAATTTTAGCCTAGATAATCCTAATCAATTTACGCTCAATGGGAAGAGTCCCTGGCAACACTTACAAGGTAGAATCCTACTAATGTTGACATGTCGACACAAATGCTCAATTAAATAGGATAAGTTACTAATACATAATTGAAATAATTATTTCAAAAAAGCAAAAAAAGAAAAAGTAATCTTCTTATTCCCTAAACCAGCAGTATCTTGTGTTCTTCTTTAGCACAAACGCCGCACACCACTATCACTATTCACAGCACCGCGTTCCACCGGTACACACACATCTTGGAATTGTAAGAAGAATATTAGGTGAAGCTCAAGAAGGAGGAAGAATATTGAAAAAACAAGAATTTTATTTTTTTATCATTTTTTAGGAAAATAATTAAATAGACTGATTTATCTGTGCTTAGTTAAGCATGTGTGTCGCACATTACAAAATCAGCTAGATTACACAGTGTAAGTGTTGTTTGGGACTCTTCCCGCTGCTCGTAAATTAATTAAGGACTATCTTTGGCTGAAATTAACATACGAGGACTAAACAGGCGAACTTAAAATTCTAAAGGGACTTTCTAAGTTGAAATTAAAACATAGGAACTAAACAGGAGAAACGAAAATTGCGAGGGGATTAAATAGGCGACCTTCCCTATTATTATTAGTAGAAGAATAATATTTGTCTAGAAGTAAATATCTAAAGCCAAACATATTAATTTTGTATTTCTCAAACTACAACCTTATGCTACTAAGAGAGATCCTTGATGAACCTCAAGAGTTGAAATTAAAGATTCTTGATAGTCATTTAAATGATAATTCAGCAGTTGAATGTCTTACAAAGGACGAGGAATGAAACTCTTTTGTTTAACATGACATATAAGAGCATACTGGTTTTCATTTCTCTCACAATCTCAGTACAAAATTCCCCCTTATATTTCCACTAACAAATGATTTTACCAATTTTCTAGATAAAAATTATCATTCTACCTTTGTAAGAGACTTTGAATCTTCTAGTATGCTTTTTAATGCACTCTTTATTACATAAATGATATTATTACACGTGTATTAATATCATTGATTTATAGTAAATTTAAGAATTTGAACCAATCACAATGTATTGCGTGTAATACTAGAAGATCCGAGTATTTTTAAGATGGTTGTAATGCCTTGTCTAGTATTTTGAATTAACGTCCAAAGTCAAAGATGTATTTTAATTGTTGAGCCCAATATCAGTAAGAGCATACCCGTGGACCAGGGCCGATCGTACGGGCCCGAGAGAAAAGTTTTAGGAATTCTTTTTCGATCTGGGCCTTTCAGCAAGTTTCATGTTCAAATCATACGGTCCCTATGAAGTAAGAAGTATTCCAAGCGACCTTATAAATAATAGGTATATCAATGAGACTCAAAGACCCAGATCCATACTTAGATTTACTGGACCTAATATGAGTCTAAACATATATTTTTTTTAAATCCATATTAAGATTGGATAGAGACTAAAATGAGTTGGGATACAGATAAATATAGCATCCAAGAGTAGTGAGTCTAAATTATAATTGTGTAGACCCAATAGACCGAATAACCAATTAAAATTTATAGTTTTAAGATGTGAGACCTAAAATAGTTGAGTTCGGACTCTAATTAAAAAGACTCAGATTCAATATACAATAAAACCTTTATACCGTAATACTCCACATAAGAATAACCCCCTCGTAATAATAAAATAACATTAAATTTTAAATATATTTATATATCTATATAAAATATCTAGAATTATTTAAGTATGTTAAATTAAACTTAAGATGATATGAAATACTTATCTAAAGTTGTATGTGACAATGACTTACTTTTTTGAGTTAATATGCGCGTTCGTAGTAATTCGTCAACACAATCACTTTATTGTTAAATCCAAAATATTTTTAGTTTGTCCAACATGCTTGAAGATACAACATACATTAGTGAACATTTTAAATGCATACATGACATAAATACATTTTTTTTACATTTTCTAGATACTGTATATTTATTAATGAATATTTTAAATCTAATATGTATAAACAATGTATATGCATGATGTACATACATTTTTTTTAAAACTAATGAATCTTATATATATTTTAAATTAATGTTGTTAAAATATGAAGATACATATTTTCAAGTGTCGTATAATGTATATTAGTTATATTTTTAAAATTATAATTTTTATATATAAGCCTCTATTTAAAAATAATCTCTCTATAATAATATTTATTTTCGATTTTGAGAGTATTACTGCATAGAAGTTTTACTATAATAAGAACTCAACTTGAGTCTTGATTTGATGAGTCTGAGTCTAGACTCAACCTTTTGGATTCAAATAGATCCAATTAACAGCCATGCTTGTAAACAGATAACGCATGAGCTAAAAAAGAAGAAAGAAAAGATAACGCATGAGCTATTGCATCATCCAAAAAATATAGAGTACGGCCCATGAGAAAGCATAGTATTGTAAAATGTGGGCCCATGATTGAACGTACCATCGCCGGAGGTCCCCGCCTTTTAACATCATATAACAGCATAAACGGACTGGAAATCATTTTTTCTTTAAAAAATATTAGTGAAAAAAATAGGTTTGACAGAAACTCATTTGGGAAAAGTGGAAAAGATGATAACTTTGTTGTTAGTTTTATGCCCAAGACTTGGAATATTGATGTTATCGAAAAACATTAAGTGTCTTTTGATGGGGAATTTGGTGTTTCTGAGTGTGAATTGGTTGTGGAGAAGATGGAGATGGGTTTTGGGCGGGTCAGGTTAGGTCAGACTGGGTCGTATAATGTGGGTTGTAAGAAATGGTTTGAAATGACAATTTTACCGTCGTCTTCCATCGACACGCAACCAATATTCTGTTCTGAATCTTCTAGTTTTTTCTATATCGGCTGTTTTGTTAAATTGTTTAAGTCTAATAATGTATAAAAACAAAGTTTATGTTTAAAAAGATAAATTTTTTTTTGTTAAAGTATAATTAGAGTCATTCACTCTTGACTTACAAATAATTGTAACTTTTACAAAATTCAAAATGTTTTATTATCGAAGCAAGTACTGTCAAATAACAACATTTGGTAAAAAAGAGATCTATAACTAATTGAAAAAGAACTTGTATAACTTATACTCAGGCTGAACATCTGGTCTCCACCATTGATGAATCATGATCTCCCTTCAAACACTTTGAGGGGCAAAGATTGGTGGTTAAATATGCATTAGGAATCAAATGGAATGGTTTAGAATTATCCTTCCCTCTCAAATCCGATATAACACTCATAAAGGAATTCTTTGCTGCAAGCCTCCCAATTTTTCCAAAACCAACCGCGATCATCTTCTCCCTGTTTTCGAAATAACCAATATACTCTGAACAAATAGGATCGGATGGATTAACAAAAAGAAAAGGAATCCATCCAGATAAAACAGCAAAGGGATCATCTTGTTCGGGCCGTCCCCGTCTCCTTTTCCTGTTTGCAGCTGCAGCAAGACCAGCAATGATGATACTATTGGCAATCCTCACTCATTTTCTCAATTTCTCATTCTTAATGTTGAAATATGAAGTCTCACATCGAGTGCCTAAGGAAAATCGAAATAACATATAAGCTCATGGGTTAATACCTCTCCTTACCAGTTGGTTTTGAGAGGATATGGAGGCCCATGAGCTAATTTTTACATGGTATCAGAGCGGGCCCTTAGGTGGGATGATGGGCTCATAATGCCTAAAGTGGGCTCTAATGGTCACCGTACGACCCAAGAAGGGCGGCGGGCTTTAAATTGACTCCTACCTCAATGTGAGGGGGAGTGTTGAAATATGAAGTCCCACATCAAGTGCTTAAGGAAGATCCAAATAACATATAAGCTCATGAATGGTGGGTTAAAAAGATATGTCTCAATATGATAACCCTTCTTTACCATATTCCTTCCAATCAGTAAAGCTATTGCTGAACCCCGAGAGTGTCCTGCTAACCAAATATTACCAGCGCCGCTTGTCTTGGCAACAATGTCATGAACAACACGAAAGCCGAGCTGAAAGCGGGCGCTGTGGTGGAGACGGTTTCTGATGCATTTGAAATCCAACACGATATCCGGTGGCCAGGTTTTAATTGTGCCTCTCAATGCAATAACAAGCTTTGGAGGACTTCCATGATAATTAAAATTAGGACATGGGTTTTTTGGATTGTATATGCAGCCAAAGATTGATGAATCATCAGGATCCACTAGCTTGTCAATTAACTGAAAATGGAAGAATTCACTCCAAGGAGGAGCAAGAGCATTAGGGCCTTTGCGATTCTGTTGACGATCACGTTCTACAACGTATGCACCCTGAACCAAGCTAGCATTAATAGTCCTCCCATGATCAGGATTGTTCCTGCAGTACAAAAAATCAGGTTCTTCAAATGATGTACTCCCTCAATTTCATAACATAAATATCCATTAAAAAAATGTTGGAGTTGCATGAATTGATTAATCTTCATTTATGTCGTGGAAAAGATAAAGAAGTGAATGAAAATTTTACTTAGAATGCAACGGATGTAATCTTCACATAACTTTTGAAGTTACATTTGTTTAATGCATAACACTTCATCTCTTAAGATAAACTAAGAAGGGTGTATTCAATCAAACTCTATAAGATTTTTAAAGTGTTTTAAAATTCATAGGTATTCAATATTATATTTTTAAAAAAATCCATTAAAAGGTAGAGGTATTCAATTTATATTTTAAAAAGTCCATTAAAATCTAGAAATATTCAATTCAGATCGTAAATTATCTGTTGGTATTCAAAACTCTATAGATTCTCCTAGATTTCATTAAATGGAGGATTTTTGATGGATTTCCTAGGCATAAATGTGTATTGAGAAATTTCTTCTTTTTATTCAAGGTTTTGAGATTCTCTCATTAATATTAAAATTTAAATTAAATGTCTTTAATAATTTTATCTGAGATTACAATTTTTTAGTAATCCCATTTCTTTAAAATTCAAAGAAAAATAAAGAAATGTTCAAACTCAAAAAAAAAATATATGAGGAAAATTTTCACATCGTTATAAAACTCAACACGAAATGTTTATTTCCCAAAAACAATATATATTGTCATAATATTCAATCAATATTCTTCCTGGTCATCTTCAAACATAAATTAAAGAAAGCAAACAAACAAATTCTTCTCTAACCTTGAACAAATACATCAAAAAAGGGCAGCAGTTTCGTGATCTCCAAACAAATCGAAGATTCACCACCGGCGTTTTTACCCGTGGTGTGAAGGTTGCAACTTTATTTTCTTAGAGTATTCTAGCTATTTCCTGAGCCAATTCCCTCAATTGCACTATGTCCAAAGATGTGGTAGCTGTTTGCTACACCGAATAGGCTGCATCGTGCGCTTAGGGGTGGCTAAGAGGGTGATCGACCGCACAGGGCCTCCAAAAATTGGGGGCCCCAATTTATACTAGTTGTATGTATATATATATATATATATATATATATATATATATATATATATATATATATATATATATATATATATATATATATATATATAGGACCTTGTTAGACTACTAGAATTATTGACTAAAATAGTGTCTTTGGACCTTTTTGCCCTTATAGTTGGGTGAATCCCTTATACCAGCAGGGGGTAAGATAGTCATTTAACACCCTCAATTTGGGGGTTTAGGGTTTCTATCCCCAAAATTCTAGCAGTAAAGCATTTTCCATATATATATATATATATAATTAATTAAACTTAAATTAGACATTTTCCTAATTAATTAACTCCTAAATAGTAACTTTCATTTTCTAATAGTAATGAAATATGTATATATTTCACTCTCTCTTTGGAGTCCACAATTTCTTTATAAATAAATAAAGACATATGACAATTTCATAATAATAGAATATAAAATGCAACGGAAAATAGCATAGAAGATCAGAACCGTCTAATTACTACGTTACTTTGGACAATATCTGTTGGTTTGAATTGACATACGAATATTAAGAAAGTTACAAATAATTCAAACTTTTACAACATTTGGTAAAAAAGAGAGATCTATAAATAATTTTTCATGTGAACTTGTATATCTTATGCTCAAGCTGAACACCCTGACTCCACCATTGATGAATTTCATGACCCTTCAAACTCTTTGAGGGGTTAAGATTGATGGTTACATATGCATTAGGAATCAAATGGAATGCTTCAGAATTACCATTCCGTGTCAAGAAGGCCGATATAACATTCAAAATGGAACTCTTAGCTGCAAGCCTCGCAGTTTCCTCACAACCATCCGCGATCATCTTCTCCCTGTTTTCGAAATAGCCAATATACTCGGCACAAACAGGATCGGCTTGATTAACAAAAAGAAAAGGAGTCCATCCAGATAAAACAGCGAAGTGATCATCTTGTTCAGGCCGTTTCCATTTCTTGTTTATAGCTGAAGCAAGACCAGCAATGATGATACTACTGCCAACCCTCACTCCTTTTACCAATTTCTCATTCTTAATCTTTTCTAGTGGCATAGAAATGAATGGTGGGTTAAAAAGATATGTCTCAATATGACAACCCTTCTTTACCATATTCCTTCCGATCAGTAAAGCTATTGCTGACCCCAGAGAGTGTCCTGCTAACCAAATATTACCAGCGCCGCCGGCCTTGTCAATAATGTCCTCAACAGCACGAAAGCCGCACTTATAGCGGGAGCTGTGGTGGAGACAGTTCCACATGCAAAGGAAATCATCCTTGAGATCCGGTAGCCAGGTTTTAATTGTGCCTCTGAATGCAATAACAAACTTTGGAGGAGTTCCATGACATTTAATATGAGGATTTGGGGATTTTGGTTTATATATGCAGCCAAGGTATGATGAATGACGAGGAGCCACTAGCCGATCAATTAACTGAAAATTGAAGGATTCCCACCAAGGAGGAGCAAGAGCATTAGCGCCTTCGCGATTCTTTTTACGATCACGTTCTGCTACGTATGCACCCTTAACCAAGCTAGCATTAATAGTCCTCCGATGATCAGCATTGTTCCTGCAGTACAGACAACCAGTTTCTTCTTAAAAATGGACTTCAGCCTAACTTATTCTCTCAAAAGGTACCAAGGGAGTATTTTTCAAGCCTTATATATTGTAAATATGCACACAAACTAATCGATGTGGTATCTTTAACACACCTCTCACGGTCAGGCCTGTACATTTGGACCGTGAACAATAATAGGGGACCAACCTCGAATTAGGTGGCTCTAATACCATGTTAAAAATGATTTGGGCCTAACTCATTCTCTTAAAAGGTATCTCAATAGGGAGAGGATTGCTCAAACCTTATATATTGTAAATATGCACACAAACTAGTCGATGTGGAATCTTTAACAATTCTTGAAATGATGTACCCCTCAATTTCATAATATAAGTCGTTTATGACATTTAGCAATAACTAAGGGGGAAAAATTAAAGTATTTTTTAATCAAAAAATACTATTTAAGAGAGTAATGTTGATATTTTTATTAATAAAGTACATTTTTTACTACACGTGTTAAACGACTTATGAAATATAAATAGTACTAAAAATCCATTCAAGTGAAACCCTATCAAAACCTAATGCTCGGCTAACCAACAGAACTTTTATGTCACTCTTTCAGAAATGTTAAATTTGTTATACTCTCTCCTTGCGCAAATGAATAGAAAAGCGGATATTTAATTCAGGATGGATAGAGTCTTAAACTTCTTGAGTGGATCATGGACCATATTTTACATGAACAACAACTAGAAAACATGATTAATCATACCAATCAATAACACGTAAGGCCGATGGTCCCGAGATACCAAAGATATCCTTATCCCTAGCCATAAGTCGAAGCTATCTTCTTCTTTATTGGCTCCTTGATCCTTTGACTCTGCCAAGACAACGAAGAATATCAAAATTGACAAAATATATGAGACATAATACAAGTATCACTACAATAAAAAAAAAAAGTTTATTGCGATATTTGTTATATGTCGTAATAAGGTAAAAAAATGTTGATATAGATCTATACCAACATTTATTGCAAATGTCGCTTAAACATCGCATTTTTCTGTGTCGTTATAATTTTGTACGACATTTGTTACAAGCGTCGGTACCTATCTATTAGGACGTTTGTTGCGTCATTTTAAAGTGTTTCAAAAGGTATTTTTTTTTTTTCAAATTTGTAAATAATCGCATCAAATCACATATTCCGACGTTTGTAAATACCGTGAATAAGTAGTTATTTTGACATTCGTGAATTTTGAAAACTATGTTGGCCGACCCGAGTCGTCGAGTCTAGCCATCTTTGAATAATAGGAGTTGGAGCCGGAGCCTAGACAAGCCAAGCCGTCGAGGCTAACCACCTTTGAATAATCGGAGTCGGAGCCTAAACACAACTTGAGCCGTATGTAAAGTAAAATTCAAAGGAATGGGAACCACACCCACAACCTCGTGTATGCATGTCATGCAATTGACAGCTGATCTAATTGATCATTTGTTGTTTGTTTCTCCTCCTATTATAATTATTATAATGGAATTTTGGATATTGTACATTTAATTATTTTAATTTCTTTTTGTGTTTTAATTTATTTTTATGAATAAAATTAAAACTAATACACTCTCATTAAATTTTTAATAATTAATGTCTTTAATGTTTTAAAAAAATATATATTTTAGAAACATAATCTTTGTATTTGTGTCTGGCTAAAAATGTCACAACATCTAATGACATATTATATAAATGTCGCTACATGAGTCAACATTTAATGTAAATGTCACTAACCAACATCAAAACGTCAGTATGAACAACAATTACAATAACCGTCATTATAAAACGTCGTATAAAATCCAAATATAGTTACATTTGCAAAAAAATATTGCATTAATTTACTCTTTTTTATTTTTAAGCGACGTTTGAAAAAATGTTAGTATAAAAACGTCGCATAAGACTACTTTTTTGTAGTGTATATCAGTATTTTTACTTAATGTCAGGACATAATTTCAAATAAAATTTAACTTCACATTTCTAAAATTTAACATACCATGTTTCTCTGTCGCCGCAGTTGTATCAGAATATGGATTCAAGTCATACGTCATCCCTCCTTTACTTTTTCTCGATATGTTTTTAATTTCTGAATATTTTTTTAAATTGTAAGAAGGTTATCTCTTATTTTCTTGTAAATGTTTAAAAAATTATGATTTTTGTTTATCTTCATGTTATTTTTATTTATTTATGATTTTATTTTCCATTTTCTAAAATTATCTTATTATTTGATTTATTTCTAAAATTACATAATTCTTTGTTGTTTATTATTTTTTTCTATTTTTGAAATTATCTTAGTATTTTATGAAATTTCTTTTTTTTATATTTCTTTTTTTGTCTTTTTTGTTATTTATTATGTATTCATATTGCAACTTTAATTTGTGAGGTAAGGAGTGATATAATTTATGTTATATTATATATTAAGAGTGAGTAGATTTTAAATAATTTTAATGTAACTGATATAATACATATTAGTACTAATATGGAACTTATATGGTCAGATGAAGGATAGGCCCATGACACATTTTTCTTACCATCATGAACTGCAACTCACCGATGTCTTGTACAAACAGAGTAAATACTGATCCAGTGTTGTATAAGCTGGTACTAGTAAATTGACCGATGAGCAGCCTCTTAGATGTATTCGTTGTGATAGTAATTGGTCCAACAATCATAAGAGTGAGAGGGTAAAACAATACATGAAACAATAGATATGGAGGTTTATGCCGCATACTATGTATTATTATTGATCATTCTATAGTTATTGCCCTAGTTGTGAAGTGCCGCCTTGAAACTCACACCATCACACTTCAGGATGTTAGGGTCTTTTTTTTTTACTGCCAATAGAAGGGCATGCGCTTACTTCAGGGGTAAAAGCGTCGTACGAGAAATAAGTGTGAGCAGGGAAAATTCTTGAGTTGTTTAAGAGTTTTTTTTTTAATATTATTGGACCTCACCAGAGGAGGAGCCCATGTAGGGCGGATAAAAGCCCGGCTGAGCGAGTGCCCCTATGAGGGGGAGTTGTAGAAGTCCGGCTGAGCGGTTACCCCATGAGGATAGGAGAACCCACACAAGGGAAATCAAGAATAGGAAATTAAATCTTTCTCTTTGTGTGGGTTGGGTATCGAACACACAACCAAGAGGTTGTGGACAGGCCATCTCCCCACTGGGCTATGAACCTTGTGATTCCAATAAGAGTTATTAAGGGAAATACAATTAATAAGAAGTAATCTTTGATCAATATGAAAGATCTTTTACTTGACAATGCTACTAAAGAGGAAGTTAGTATAAGGGTTATGTGTTTATTATTCATTCTCTTATGGGGTATAATTTTTCCGGACAAGTATACTTTGAGATTGCATTTATCTTATTTACTTTTAATGTGAGATATAGAAAAAGGTTATTTCATATTCATAGAGCATCGCATAATTTTACAGGAAATTGTGTGATTACTCTGATCAAGCATTAAAAGAAATAGTTGGTCATTCAGGTATTAACTTTAATTTTACCGAATCATTTAAAAGAAATATAAAAAATATTAACTAATATTACAGTTATTTTTATTTTATTTGTGGGTATCGTGAAATTCCATTAAAACAGACACTTTAATTTATTCTTAGGGTAAGCTGAAGCCGGATACTTTGAATAAAACCGTATATGTTTCTTCCTTTTAACAAATTAAAAGAATAAGACAGAACTGGGAAAAAATAAAAATATAACTGATAATTTTATTATTCCAAAATAAGAACGAAATTGTAAAAAAATACCGAACCTGAATCGGTTTGAATTTAATCTTGGACGAAACAGCAATATACCGCTTCCCCTTAAATTCAATATGCTCGCCTATTAACTTCAGACCTCCAAAACACTGAACTCCCAAGGTACAACGTGTATGAAACTGGATAGTAACAACAAACCTCTCTTAAACAAAATTCTAAAAATGCATAAGAACATAATGTAGAGGAAGGGGATAATTTCAAGTGTCACTTTCTAGCAAGGGAAGTCTGCCGAAACTGTAACAACTATGATTTATTATTGTCATAAACTGACTATTACAGTCAACTGCAATCAATTGGAATGAATTGCAACAATTGTAATAGTCCATCTTTGAATTGTTTTTTTTCCAGCAATTTTGAAAAAATTGTTATTGTTTATTGTTCATTCTCTTGGGTAGTACTCCCTCCATTCCCTATTAATTGTCGTTTAAGAGATATCTAGGTATTCAAATTAATTATCGTTTAAGGTTCTTTTATTAGTTGTCAACAATTTATTCCAATTATACCCTCAATATTTTCCTTTCTTTTCTTTATGGCGTAGAAGTGAGAGAGAGGGAGGGTGGGTAATATTGGAAGTTTAGGTGGAAATGACAACTTCCTTAATTTTCTCAAATTGTTTAAAGAGTCTTATATTTAGGAATGGAGGGAATATAATTTATTCGGACAATTCTACTTCGAAATTGCATCTGCATTATTTACTCTTAATGCAAGATCTAGAAGAGGGGTGAAAATCCTCTGTCACGATTCATATCACATTCATGTCAAAAGTAATCAAAATTTTCTTATATAAATAATTTTTCAGATTATATATACGCGGGGTGGATTGTGATTGGGTGGGGACGAATGATGCGAAACGTGAGACAGAGATATTTGCCCTAGAAGAGGCTAGTACATATTCATTAGGCAGCGGCGTTCTAGTATAATTGTATAGGAAATTGTGTGATTCCTTCAATCAAGCATCAAAAGAAATAGATGATCCTTGCTTGCTCATTCAGGTATTAACTATAATTTTGGCTTTAAATTTATCGAATCATTTAAAGAAATATAAATAATATAAACTAATATTACAGTTATTGTGGTTCGTAGATTATAGGAATAAAACCACTTATATCTTAACAAGTTTGGTTAAAATTTTAAAAAGGTTAAATGTGTGATGGAACTATGATTTTATTAAAAAAAGAAAATGCCTTGGATCGTTCTCAAACTATTTAACAAGACACGATAAGATCCTATAAGTTTTTTTACTTCCTGGTAAGTCCCAGAACAAATTTCGTGACTTAGTCTTCCCACCATCATTGTCCGCGGTAGTTTCCGATAAAAATTAGCCGAAAAATGAGTACTATTTACCGGAAACCGCCGCGGGCAATGGTGTTGGGACGACTTAACATATGCGAAATTTGTTCTGTGACCTAACAAGAAGTAAAAAACATGTAGGATCTTATCGTGACTTGGTAAATACTTTAAGGATGATGAGAGCCATTTTCACAATTTTTTTTAACAAACTCAAGTGTAAAATTTTAAAATCTTGTGAAAATTTTACTATATGGGGATTATCAAAGATATTGTTGATGACTTGTTTTCTATTATTGTTGATGACTTGTTTTCTATTATTGTTGATGAATCTCGTGATATATCAATGAAGGAGCAAATGTTGGTAGTATTTTGTTATGTGAAGAATTAATGGGCAGATATTAGAGTATTTTGTTGGTGTCAGACATGTATCAAGTACTATCGAGAATGATGTAATTATAGAATATTATCAAAGTATAAAAATGCATATATACTTTTATAAATTTGTTTTGTCAATATTAATTATGCCCCTACTGCCTTAAAAATCTGCGTCCGCCAGTGATTGGAAGGGAAATGGAATGGTGGAAGTTTCCATGCAAAAGAATGATCATTCATATGAAATCCTCGCATATTGCGTGAGGAAAATGGATAAGGATTTATAAATCTTTACAGTTGTTAAAGATTTGGCAGAATTTTGAAACGAATTACTCAACTCTTGATTTTAAGTATTTCTTCAGGATTGCACCATAATATTTCAAAAACTGACCAGAAACACTAATGCATACATATTCATAACAGAGACATAAAGGAAAAAAATGTTAATTAAAAACTTTGAATCAAAATCTAGATAACTTTTTCAAATTTCTAACACAAGGTGAGAGAGGGAAATACCAGAAGATCAAGAGGTTGTCCGTCTCCACTCTCCACAGCATTTGATAAGTTAATATTTCATTTCCCTTGGTAGTATCTCAACAAAATAATATTTATTTTGATGAACAGTATATCTTTATATATATATATGTCACGCCCCGGACCCGGGTCTATAAGTCCGGATCCGAAAACCCGACATGACCGTATCCTCGAAGTAAACTCCAAGAATACTAGGTCCTTACATCCAGAGAATCTATAAAGCAACTAGAATTAATTTAACCATAAAGATTAATATCCATAAAACCTTGTAGTACTTTCCTAGGAATTAAATAACGAATAAAATCCAAACATCAAGGTTCTCAAGTCTAACTATTTTATTCGGAAATTAAATAAAAACAATACTAAAAGATGTCTCTAGCTTCCTCTACTCCCAGCCCTCCTCGTATGGACTATCGTACCCTTCTGATTCGTGGTCTAAAAAAAAAAAACAACATATAAGGAGTGAGCTATAACTCAGTAAGTATAGAAACGCCTCCCGGGAAAAATCCGGTTACTTATTTATATTTTTCAGAAAATGGACAGATATATTTTAATAAACCAACAGAATTTATAAAAGTATACTTTAACAAACCTTTTTGACAGGAAAAGCACTTTCAGAAACTTTCAGAAGTTCAGACATATACATTATATATTAGCAGTTGCAGAACAGAACAGAATATACAGAGTGATACTTTGACCGGGGATCCTAGGTTTACCGAAACAGAAACAGAAACTGATATATCAGTCCTAGATTTATTCCCTCTAGGAATGGGTCAGTACAGAGTCCTAGCTTCTACCCCTAGGTGAGTCAGTACAGACAGTATTCCAAGTCAACCCGCAAAGTATCAAACGGTAACAGAATTTTTCAGAACAATTAAACAAAATTCAAAACTTCAAAACTCAGAATTATTTTAAGAAGGTGGAATTTTAAACATAAACAGAATGTGACCATACTGCACGAAAATTAAACCAAACATTTACTGGGAAACATTACTTTATAGGAAGTAGTAAAAGAAGTCAACTTTGGTAGACTCTATAAATCCTGTAAAAAAAAGGATTTTTCTCAGGAACATTGACTGGGCCGCGGGTGGTAATCAAATAGGGAATCTTGGGCACTGAGCAACAACTGCACCCCAGGAGACTATTTTAATTGTTCATGGTGAGAAAAGAGATAAAAATAATTAAATAAACAAATCCTCAAAGTGGGATGTATCAAGGGTGCTATGAAACAAGGAATATGGGGACCCACAGTAAAAGACTAGAAAAATTGAACAAAATAAATTCTATCTCCTGAAAAAGATTTTAGAACATCATAATATATAAACAATTTGCTTTCAAGAATTCAATAGCACCAAACATGAACCTGTGGTCCCATGAAGACAAAGAAAACAAACGAACCAATAGAATATGAAGGGATAAAGGTTAGAACAAGCCAAGACCCTTTTTTTTTATTATTTATTTTGTGCACCAAGCCAAACTCACTGTGTACAGAGTTCTTCCGCGGCCATAGAAGACCAAAAGAAACATACTACTCAAATATTGATGGTAATAGAAGCCCGAAATTACAGAACAATATTCACATGTCGCGAAGAATCAGAGAAGAACAATAAACGAATTCTGATTTATGAATCAGATGAATAATTAGTTGTAAGTAATATACATAAAATAAATCCGTATCATCCCGAATTTTATAAGAAAAATATAATCCTTTAACGAAAACAGAGGAGAATCTATACTTACTATAATCGATCCTTAAACGTTTGAGATCACTGAATCTTCTACCAAAGGTCCTAACAAAATAAATTAAACTCCATCAATCGAGAAATCCTACACTAATAATTTACTACGAATCGAGACTATCCTTACCTTCGATACGCGTTTCTGACACCGGAGTCTCCTCAATTTCTGTCTCAGAAATTTTGTCTGCAACCGTGGAAAAAGAACGTAGAATGAATGACGGCAACCCTAAGAGGTGAACATATATATAGGGATAGTAGTTGCCCTCCTAGTCCTTAACTATTTAATAATTCCAAAATTAACCCTTAGCCCAATTGTTATAAGATTTGATTTCTCTAGTCCAAAGATTATGAAACTTATTCGATCTATATATAGGGAAAGGTTTTACCGATAAGTTGCATAGAGGGGTTAAAAATCTTCTGTCTGTAACAAATGTTGTAACCAAGTACAACTGGAACCGCGTGTGCGCTGCAGTAACGAGGAAAGAAGAGAACACCGTGGGCGCTGACTCAATTAAAGAAGCAAACCAGGTCAATGGCGACTCTTATTTTTTTTTTTTTGATTAATTGAGTTGATGGAAATTTCGCTCCCCCCCCCCCCAAAAAAATTTTTTTTTCTTGCTTTTTATCGCTCAAAGAATTTTAGCAGCTTTTGGTTTCGTCACTATGACAGGTGTTCATGAAGATCTTGTAAGATCCATGTGTCGCGTTTTCAGCACGCAGGCACGCGGCGTTACAACGTCTATCTTAAAAATTGTAATTCTTATTTTATAAAATTTATAGATATTATTAACAAAATAATCCCTCATTTTTTCAAGAATTATGTAAAATTTTACTTATGCTTCCTCCAAGAAGTTTCTTGCTTCGTCCTTGTTAAAGAAACACCGAAGTATTATTAATTTCTTTTTTCAATTTTCCTAAGTGGGATTTTCTTAGTCGTATCTTGGAAAAGATATGATTATTTCTTTCCACTTTCTTGTAAGTGGGATGAAAAGGAAATGCCCTTACACTATATACTTTTGAGTCAAGTCTATTTTTTTCTTTTCTCTTTTCTAACACTTTTTTTATATATAAAGCAAGTCAAGCAATCGTTATTTCTTATCAATTTCCCTGAAGACCAGATTGGAGAAAATGCATTTTGCTTATAATTTATTAGTTGACACTTGACCAGAAGTCCTAGCAGCCGATGGCCTAGTGGTCGTGCTTTGCGTTTTTCGTGGCCATTCAAAATATTTTTATAAGGATAATCTCAATTATTTTGAGACATGTGTTAAATTTTAAATAAGATTTTATATAATAACAGAAAAAAACAGAATAATAAAGAATGGTTCTTATTTAGTTGAAAATAATACTATAGATCAACGAGTTAACTATTGAGTCATTAATACTCAAATTCAAAAAAAATATATATCTATATATAAGAAATTGAAGACTGCAATTTTAGAAGGTCATGTGCAATCGAGCATTTCAAACTCCCTCCAAATCGCCCCTAGTTTGTAGAGGGTTAGAATCGCCAAAAAGATTTGGTCTAATTGGTAGATCGATAGAAGAATTTTTTTAATTTTTTTTTTTGTTTCCAATTAGAGATAATAAAAAAATCCCTCTCTAAATGTAAGCTCTTCGTTCAGAGCTTATCTACTACAACTAACCTTCTCGTGTATAAAAAAATATTTGTTCCGCAAACACCTGTTTTAAATTAAAAACATATATTTTCAATGCAAAAAAAAATGCTCCGTACATATTGAAACAAACCTATTCTGCACAGGAGCCGGACTGTGTATGAGGGGGAAATGCGGATAAATGACTTTTCTTACTTTAACGAGTACATAGCTCAGCTTCCTAATCGGAAGAAGTTAATGTGGTTAAAGTCTCGCGGACGTAAATGAGGTTAAAATAATTATTTTTTACAGTCAAAATTTTATTTGTAGGAACTTAATTGCATCGTTCTTGATTAGTACTCATTATATTCTTATTTATTTTTGGCCTTAAAATAATACATTTGAATTAAAAAAAATGAATGAGATATATTAATTTAAAGATAATTAGACATTTTTACCTTCGAATTAATACATTTATATTATATTCTTATTCCTTTGCAGTTGAGAAATTTAAATAGTGAGAATATTGTTAATATGTGACATAGCAACTATTACTTATATTATTTATTACACTAACTACTATTAATATCTAATAATGAATTTTGACATTTCACTCTTAAACTGCACTACTATTAATATCTAATAATGAAATCATACGGTTCATGACCCTGAGTTTCTCCTTCCCTCAGTGCATACTAGAATAGACGTGATATGTTCTAGAGTTAGAGATATCCTGTACATATTTTTTCTTCTCTTACTTTGTAATCTTTTGGCAGCTGTATTACTAATGAAATTCTTTTTGGAGAAAAAAAATCAATTAGTTTTTCTATTTAGACAATCCAAAACTTAATTTTCTTTTCAAGTCGAAGAAAATTATTACTCCTTTTGTTTTTTTAATAAAAATTAATCTAATTAGTTTAGTATAAATTAAGGAAGAGGAAGACGAGAGATATTTTTATGTTTGTATTCTTAAATAATTTAGTTCATTCCTAATAACCAATCTCTCTCCTTTCTCTCTATGTAAGAGTAATGTTAGAAAAATAACATTAAAAATAATATATATATATATATATATAAAGAACCTACTGTCTGATTTCTATGGAGAATTTTTTTTGCCATAATTGAGTTTCTTAACGTTGTCTAAATTTATTTATTTTTGTGTCTATGGTTGTCTAGGAGTTGTAAGGAAGTTTTTTGTTTTAGAAAAATTTATAACGAGGGGAAAAAAAAAGAGAAAAAAACGAATAAATTTACTAAATAAATTTAGTTTTTTGTTTTTTATTTTTACTGAATAAATTTAGTTTCCATTAATCACAAATAGTCGAAGTCGTTACAATCAAAGGAAAATCTGAAAATACAGAAAGTAAAAGTTATATAATGATTTAAAAAATCACGATAACAGACAAAAGACACACCCAAAAAAAACTTGGAGGGTTAAGAAAAACTAGTCAACTAAACAAATATATAATCTTCTCCTTCAAAGTATCTTCATCGCAATCCTTGATACACAGGGACAGGAGAATATCACTTTCAACATCTTCCTTAGGGGTCAACAATTTATAGGACCATGGGCGTATCAACCGTCCTACAAATTGCCTCGAGAAGACGTAAAAAGTTTATAAAGGACCCAGATCTAGTCCGGGTTAAACAAATCCTCCTAAAAACATAGAAAAAAAAGTTTAGATCTGTGAAGATCTGAGACTCATCTAACCACTGTGTCTTGAATTTTGAACAAAAAACTTTGAATTTTTTTTTATATAATTCGTAGTATAAAATAGAGTAATATAAACTAAATAAAAGGAGGAAGATTTGACCATTGATCGGAGTCAATGGCCAAATCTGGCCAGCCGAATGGGAGAGGAAAAAACCAGGAAGAAAAGGGGGAAAAGAGAGAGAAAAGGGCGAAGGACGAAGTTAACTAGAGAAATTCTATGTACGTTCCACAAATGAGATTTTGAAAATTAATTTTTCAAAAAAGAAAAGTCAAAATATTATTTTAAAATATCGAGTCTCACTCCGCACTGGCCTTTTTATTTACCATCCAAACATTATTGATTAGACAAGTTCTATATTTTGCCACATAATAGTATCGCTTACTAGGCACAATATTTGGAGTCAATAAAAATAGAATAATTATTAATGGCAATGGCTGCACTGGCGGATAGAAGATGAGCATATGGCGGCGCCTCCCCAACAATTTTTAAACGCTATTTTTTTTTTATAAAATCTTTCGAAACCTCTTCAAAAAAATTGAAAAATGTTCATTAGAAAATTTTGCCCCTCATTACATAAATCTTGACTCCGTCACCGGCTGGAGTCAATCATTAATGTACACTAGCTACATGTTATTTGCCAGTCCAGTTCCTGTGCGGAACAGTCAAAGTTCCGCACGTGCGGGTCACGCCGAGGGCTGTTGATTTCATTTTTCAGATAGATGGACGACTGTGATTTAAAAAATAGTTAAAAGGGTACATATGTAATTTTACAAATAAATACTAAAAAAAAGGACACGCAACCGTTACATCAGTTGGGTTACCGAGGTGAGAGAAAACGGCAGAAAAGGCAAAAAGACACATTTCTACAAGAACACATATTTTTGTGCAATGAACACATATTCTTGTATATTGTGAACACATGTTTTTGTGCGGTGAACACATATTCTTATATATTTGTGATTAATGAACATGTGTTTTTATGCAGTGAACACATGTTCTTGATTATTGAACACATGTGTTTGTTCTGTGAACACATGTTCTGTTATTCTGAACACTTCAATTTGAAATGGGAGATATGTTAGGGATCTTTATTTATCTTCTTCCAATTAAAAATAAGAAAGAGAAAAAGGGGAATTTAAAATTTCGTTTTCAAGCAAAAAAAAAAGGAGATCAAAGTTTATCCATAAATATCACTGCTTTAATACAGCCGTTGGATCAAAAGTACAAAATGCAATGACTCACAACTTGACCCGCATATACTAAACAATTCTTTTTCAGCATATGAGTCGGAGTGGTTATTTGCAGTGGTTCATTAAAGGCTTGCAACTACCAAATTAAATTGGATGAAGCCAAGACGGTGAGACACACATCCTGCCTCTTTATTTTCAACAACTTTCTTCCATTAATGTACACTAGCTACATGTTGTTATTTGCAGTGGCTCATTAGAGGCTTGCAACTACTAAATTCAACGCATGTGCCAACTGCCTTGCAAAGACCGGAGCTAAGATAACTTTTTCTGATTTCATTATGTTTTAATCTTCTCTCTTTTTGTTAGTCACTTAGTGATAGGAGATGTCCGCAAAACTTATTTTGAGAGATTAGTTTATAATAATTTAAACAGTTATTCGGATTCTTGTTTTGCTTAATATTATTGTTACTTTATTTCACCCAAAAAAAAAAAACTACCAAATTAAATTGGATGAAGCCAAGCCACACATCCTGCCTCTTTATTTTCAATAACTTTATTCCCTTCAATATGTTACTTTCTCTATTTCCACGAATCGCCATTTAAAAAAAAATCCAATATTTTCTACAACAAGAAATGTACACAAGAATATATTTGTAATCATAATAGATATAAAGAAATAGCTTGTTAAATAAAGATAGTAATTAGTTAATAGACTATCCACCAAGAAAAAATATATCAAGTCCTACATTTGTATCTCAGTAATAATTAATTGTTAAGTGTTATTTTTTTTTCTAAAATCTAAAACTTAAAGATAATAATTAAACACTTTTGATAGTCATTTAAATAATAATTCAGTAGCTGAATGACTTAAATATGAGGAGTGAAATTCTTTTTGTTTAACATGGCATATAAGGGCATACTAATTTTCATTTCTCTCCCAATTTCAATAGAAAATTCTCACTTGTATCTCATAATTTATCTGACAAATTATTTACTGTACCAATTTTCTAGATAAAAATTATCTTTTGTATCTTTTTTAAGAGATTTTCTTTTCAACTACACTTTTTAATACTTTTTCTAGTAAACCATATTATTATTACAAGTGTATTAACATAATTGTTCATAGTAAATTTAGAAATTTGAACCAATCATATCGATTTTTAAGATGGTTGTACTGTCTTGTCTTGTATTTTGAATTACCTTTTTTTTGTCTTGTCACGAAGTGTACTAACTGTCTTCGATCTTTGGGAGAACATACCAGATTAATCCCCGCTCGCACTGGATCAGCCCATAAAGGGATTAAGTGTTGACAAAAATGGTGAGTCCATACGTGAGAGATGATAAATCTCTCAACCTCTCTTAAGGAATGAAACTGCATAACCAGTTAGATCATACAACTTTTGGTTTTGTATTTTGAAATACCGTCCAAAGCCCAGGGTGTATTTTATTTGCTGAGCCCAATATCAGTAAGAGCCTACCCGTGGACCAGGGCCGATCATACTGGCCCGAGAGAAAAGTTTTAAGAATTCTGTTTGGATCTGGGCCATTCAGCAAGTTTCATGTTCAAATCATACGGTCCGTATGAAGTACGAAGTATTACAAGGATCCTAATAAACAGATAACGCATAAGCTACTGAATAGTCCAAACAATAATTAGTACGGCCGATGAGAAAGGTTGACCTTTAAACAGAAAAAATGAAACAACTATAGAGAAGAAGACACTATTGTACAAATCATCAAAAGGCGTCACTCGGGATGGAGTCGGGGCTGGCTCCATACACCTCTCTCACATGAGTTGTGGCGGAGCCACCTGCAAATTAAGTTCCGCACCAACTCGTGTAATAGAGATGTAGTCACACAAGGCGGCTTCAGGCCCGTCTCAAACAATATTGAGATCATATACTAGTTATCAAAGTTAGATCCCTAACTTTTTTAAGGTATAAATTATAAAAAGTGTTAAAATATATTACGCTTTTCGAATTTTTAAAACCGAAGAAAATAATATTAGTCATGATTTTTCATCATCTATTTGATCTTGGTTTTAATAGATTGCTATTATATTCGATAATAATAACATTTAAACTAAAAAAATTAAATTTCTTCAAGAAAATGTACACACAAACACACACACATATATATAAGTAACAAAAAATTGGGACCCCAATTTTCGAAGACCCTGTTCCGTGGGGCACTTTAACCCTACTTTTAGACCTTCAAATTTTCTCACCAACAGACAAGATTTTTCTTTTATTTTATTTAAGTAAAAAGCTCTGTTCTTTGTTCTTTGTTCTTTGTTCTTTGTTCGTTTTGCTTTTTTTTATTTTATGTTACACAAACTGGACAAAGCTTGGTACTCCCTAGTCCCTCACAAATTATTCTGTCCACTAATTTTTTTTAATTTGTCCCATATTAATTGTACACTTTCTAAATAAAGAGATTATTTATTGTTAGTTTTTCCAATTTTACCTCTTTCATTGAATATTTTGGAGAGAGAAGGATAAAAAGAAAACAAGATAGAATTAAATTTGAAGTAAAATTAAATAGGGTCGTGTTTGAAAATTTACAATATATTACTATAGAATTTGATGAAAATTTAATTCCCATGTGAAATATAAAGTGGACATATAATTTGGACGGATGGAGTATAAGTTTTATTTTTATTTTTCACCTTTTGAGTTAGAAAGATTGGTATTAGTTTTAAGATTATTGAGTCAAATATAAATATAGAATAGAGTAGTGATTATTGAATAAAAAAACATGAAAAACGTAGATTGATTTGTAATAAAACACAAAGTGTAAAAAGTAAAAATAATTTCAGTAATATTTGTTATGAAAATCAATCAAAATGCAAGTTTCCGAAGTTGATACATATTTTCTTCTCTTAAGAATGTGAAGGAGATAAATACTACTTTGTACTTGGAACTGATTTTGTTTGCATTATGGTTCACGATTCTAGATGATAATAATAAAAGCATATTCACCACTATAATATTTATTACTAGTACAAAAGAATATTAACTGTTGTGTACATTGGCGGACGCAGACTTTAAAAATGTACAATCAATATTGATAAAACAAATTTATAAAAGTATATACACGTTTTCATACTTTGATAATATTCTATAATTACATCATTCTCAATAGTATCTTTTTTTTAACCTCACATAGCGAGGTGGCTTCACAGGAGGAGGAGCCCAAAAATGGTGGAATTTATTAAGCCCACGTAGGAGGTGGGTATCGAACCCTCGACCTCACGGTCGTGGGTAGTGCCAAGCCCCCACTGGGCTATGAACACTTTGATTCTCGATATTACTTGATAATGACTGACACCAACAAAATGCTCCAATACCTGCACATTCTTCACATAACGAAATATTACCGACATTTACTCTTTCATTGATATATCACGCGATTCATTAACAAGAATAGAAAACAAGACATCACCAATATCTTTGATAATCACCATATAGTGAAAATTTCACAAGATTTCAAATTTTTACACTTAAGTTTGTTAATTTTTTTTAATATACATCATAGTCTCATTACACATTTAATCTTGTTAAAATTTTAACCAAGTTTGTTAAGATATAAGTGGTGTTATTTATATAATCTACGAACCACAAAATTTAATTTCAAATCGATAACTGACTCAAAATGAATTATTGCACGTGAGTATAACTGTTCGAACAATGTATAAATTTGGTGGGCCAATATTTCACTAGGCATTTCATCAATAATGAAGTTTGAAGCAATGATTTCTTCAAGGAAAATTAGACAAGTCAATATTTCATTAGTAGTATTTGAACAAAATAAATCACCTTTTTTTTTTGCAAAAATGTTCGGCGAGAAAACACTAGTGGGGATTACCAGTCCGGCTCTGGTGCAGAATAGGAAAAATTTTCACCGTACGAAATAATTTGGACCGTCGGATAATATTTTTAACGGTTCAAATTTGGAGAGAAAAAAGTTACGGCTGAACTTAAAAAATAAAAAAAAAAGATTTTTTCTTCAAATTTGGACCGTTCAAAATTATCATCTAACGGCCCAAATTGTTCCGCATTCGTGTTCCGCATAGGAGCCGGAGTGGGGGATTACGGGGAAAAAGTCCAAATAACACTGTGGACACTGGACAGATCTTGTTTTATTACTATGGGCAGAACAGAAATGCAGCGGAAAATCCAAAAAAAAAAGATATGCACAATCAGATTTTGGATCTGTGCAAAACAGTATTATAAGTACAAAATACAATTTCAACCCATCAATTGAACTGAATTTGATAGTTGGATTTTTAATATGAACAGTTATTCTTTGATAGTGACGACAGTTATTCATAACTATTAAAATAAATAATTTATTTATTATCTTCTTCACAGTTAGATTTAACACGGTAGAAAATTGTGCCCCAAGTTCAAATTGGTAGACACATCATTTTGGTGGCTAATTCGTATATTCAAGATCTTATATTTAGGCACTTTCAAATTCAGGATTGATTGAATGATTGACGTATATTTTTAGCTTATAAGATAAGAATAAACTATTACTCCCTCAATTTCTAAATATAAGATTCTCAAACAATTTTAGAAAAATTAAAAAACTTATCATTTTCACCGAAAGTTCCAATATTATCCACTCTCACTTCTACAACATAAAAAAAAAGAAAAAACTAGAGATGACAGAGACGGAAAATAAAAGAAATGTTGAGGGTATAATTGGAATAAATTTTTGACAACTAATAAAAGAGGCTTAAACGACAATTAATTTAGATACCTATATATTTTCATAAACGAAAATTAAATGAGAATGGAGGGAGTACTTAAACTATAATTTATGACCAAATTAGACACGTGAGTATCGCATGCTGATCATGATATGGACAAAATAAAGCTATTGCAGCAAGGGTATTTGGCAGAAGTGTCGGGGCTCTTCAAGTGGACTCGCGTAGCGGTGTTGGTCATCGACGGTGAAGAAGAAGAAAAGTGAATTAAGAATTAAAATAAAACGTGAGGGAAATTTTCTTTTCAATTTTTTAATTTAGTACTCCCTCCATTCCCTATTAATTGTCGTTTAGGAGATATCTAGGTATCCAAATTAATTGTCGTTTAAGATTGTTTTATTAGTTGTCAATAATTTATTTCAATTATACCCTCAACATTTTCCTTTTCTTTATGAAAAAGAAGTGAGAGAGAGGGAGGGTGGGGGATAATATTGGAAGTTTAGATGAAAATGACAACTTCCTTAATTTTCTCAAATTGTCTAAAGAGACTTATATTTAAAGAATGGAGGGAGTAATAAATAAGAATTTTCGATCTATAGAATGATAATGAATTTAAAAGTACCCCAAACATAAGATCCTAAATATAAGAATGAGCTTCATTTTAATTATAATACTGGAAAAAAAACTTCGATATCAAACTTACACGATTTCAATTGTTAGATTATAATATTAAAAAATAATTTAAAATTTAAAAAATTGAGATTATATCAACATCAAAATGAAGCTGCAAACACACACATTGTAGGTGCAAAAAGAGGGCCGGCATGCCCACAAAATGTTGTCTAGAATTTCTGTATCTTATTCTAATTGAATTATTTCTTCCTTTCCTTATTCCTTTTGGTGGAAAAAGAAGGCAACTTTGCCGCGATAAAGGAAAAATGTCCAATTCCTGTGAGCACCACTGACAATGTGGACAATTCTCCTCCAACGTGGCAACGCCACCTGTTCAGCTACTTCTAAAATGCTTTGGTCAATGCTCTTATATTTGTAGGTACCCGAAGTAATGTTGTGTCAAGAAAAGATGTGATTCCATTTATGATTTATTGATCTTCAATTTTTCCTCTTGAAAATGTTGGAATCTCTATGAATTTATGATTCACTGAAAAATATTTGCTGCACTGTTATAATAACTTCTGAACTGGAAAATAAAATTTTCTGAACAGAATTGAAGACAACAAAACAGAAAACTGCAATCTGAAAATATTAGACTGGACTGAAAAAAAATAGCTTAATACTTTCTGAACAGAACTGAAGACAGCAAAACAGAAAACTGCAATATGAAAAGTATTAGACTACTGCAGTAATGTTTACAGCAAAAAATAAAACAGTAAAAAAACAATACTGAAAAAATATTAGCAGTTTACCACTTCCCCTTAAGTTCAATATGTCCGGCCTTTGGTTAGCCTCTGGCACTCTTTGACACTGAACTCCCAAGGTACAACGCCCAAACACTTTCTAGTTCTTTGAAGCAAGAGAAGCAGAACCTTCGAATATTTGAACAGTGTGGAACTCTCAGTATGATATGTAAAATGCAGGGAAAATATCTCATAATAATGCAGAGGAAGAGAAAAGTTCGTTCTTCTTATCTTCTGGCAGGCAACAGCCTTTTATAGACTCTCTCAAGACCTTGTAACAGCTGAGGTATAACTCAGCAATAAACGATTTGCTGTTACAGTCAAATCCTTTACGCACTGTATAATTACCAACAGTTACAACCTTAATAATGCTGCATAAATCCTGACTGTTATAGTCAAGGAATTAAGAGCAGTAATAAGTTCATGAATTTAAAAAATTCAAAGCAGTAGCAAAACACGGCTGATCAGGCCCACGAGTTTTGACACTGCACACAAGTTCAAGCTAATTTGGTATAAACAGACCTTCCGTTTATGATATGTTTTGACAGAAATGTATGCAGAATGCAGAGGAAGAAAAAAGGGATTTTTCGGATGAGTTTTCTGGCCGTGCAAGACTGCCTTATGTAGGCTCTCTCATAGCTAAAGTATTACTCAGCAATTAACAATTTGCTGTTACAGTCAAATCCTTAAAATGCCATGCCGGGTGCACACGAGGTTATCACTTTAGGCATAATAGTTGTAATACAATTTAAACCCATGTTAATCACTTTAACATATAAAGTGATTTTCTCTTTCTTGGGTTTCCTATGTGGGATGTGAGTTTAAAACCCCATTTACCACATTTTATCCACCCCACTTTATACCAATTTATCATTCACACCAAGAATTGATTTTCTCACATGTTATATATCATCGCGAAGCTTGAGCAACCCACTTCGTGATAAACTCAATAACATTCAAACCGAGCGGTGTAACATATAAATATATTAGCTCAAATATGTCTTCACGACACATTAATTACACATTAATTCTTTGAGAAAAACAATTTCTCCAACAGAAAATTTATATTAATTTTCATTTTTTACGTTGAGTTCCTCTTATTATCTTATAAATACATTACATTTCTCAATCTCAAAATAGGAATTTCTTCCTTTAAACTGACATTACATCAAAGGTTCCTTAGCCCAGTGGGGCAAGGACCTGCTCACGACCGTTCAATACCTTCTTTGCGCATGAGGCATGTTTTAATTTGACTCCCTTTTTAGGGTTACTCTCTCCTCCTCTGGTGAGACAGTTCTATCTCTTCGCTTATGGGGCATCGCCCAACAGGCGTCAAAAAAAAAACTGACGTTACAATTTTTTTATTTTTTTATTAAAGGCAGTAAGTAATTTGAAGGGAGCAAATTTAGTTAGCAGAAACTTGTGAGAAAAGAAATACATCATGGGACGATGACAGGTTCCAAGAGTTTATGGTGCTGATGACTTCCATAATGCGTGAACATGAAGTCCCAATACTTGGTCCCTTTGTCTGTTGTCACCAGTCACCACTCGCACTTCCCAATCACATTGCATACCTCCGTCCAAAACCTGGGAGCAATGGTGTTACTCATTAATTTAGTTTATTTGTGTGCGGTTATTCACGAAAATATCATCTAAACGAAAAAAAAATACACCATATTTACTTTTTAAAAAAATATTTTTCAGTGGGGGCATGTGACTCCGGTGACGGTACGTTGGATTCGTCACTGCCTCCGTTCACATTATTAGTTGACTCAATTATAGAACCGTCCTTTTTTGTAAACTGATATCACAACCCTTTACATGAATTGGGTGCAACTCACATATACAGATATGCCTCGCCCAATTAATGTGAAGGGACTGTGAAGTCAATCTCACGAGACACTTCTAAGATTGAATTTTTCACATTATTGTTATTACTCATTTCGTTCAAAATTAAATATCAGCATTTTACTTTTATAATAATTAAAAATACAGTTTGTCTAAAAGTGAATGATCATGCTATCTTCATTTATTTATATTAATAGTAGGATCCATAGGATAGTAAAACTTATAGAGAAAGTTTAGCGATTTGAAAGTTAGTTATGTGAATTTAGTGAAAAGTTTAACCTTTAAAAAAAGTGGACAGCCATTTTGAGACAATAAAAAATAGAGATAGAACATTCATTTTAGGACAGAAGAATTATTATTTTTAATTCTTTTGACAGACGCGGATTAAACATTAAAGTAAAATTATGTATTGTAGATTTCATGTATTTTGTTGTGAATCTTAGAAAGAGAGGCTATGGAATAGAGAGAAGGTTAAAGTTCAATTTAAGAACAAAAGAGTTATACTTAATAATTTATTGAGTTGAAAATAGAAGTTATATAAATATAAACATATCAAAAGTATTTAATTTTAAATGAAGGAACATGTCCTATCTTCTTATTTGGGATATCTTTTTTATTTGAAAAAAAAAAACAAAGGAGACCAGTGACGGATCCAGGATTTGAGATCAGTGGGGTCAGGGACGATTCTAGGGCGCCCGAAATTTTTAAAAATACTACTAGATATGGTAAATTTTAGTAAATTTTATATGTAGTTTGGAGTATTTTATCAAGTTTGCACCCCCCCTCCCCAAGTTTTTGTATTTTATCAAACAATATGCAGCATAAAAAATGATTGAGAATGAGAATGAGATGTCTCGCGGGAAGTAGCAGGAAGGAATTGAGACTTGAAAGTTGAGAGACGAGACTATTTTTTATTGAGAGCAACTTGTTAAATATCCCGCGAAGCGGGAAGGAATTGAGACTTGAGAGCTGAGAGACAAGAATATTTTTTATTGAGAGCAACTTGTTAAGTATCATGCAAATAGAAATTGAGACTTGAGGTGATAGACAAAACTATTTTTATTGAGAGCAACATTAAGTATCCGTAGGCTGAAGAAATTGAGACTTGAAAGCTGAGAGACAAGACTATTTTTATTGAGAGGAACTTGTTAAATATTGATGCGAAACCGTTGTACGAATACGAAGGTTCGGCTTGAATGCCCGATCTTTCTCTATCTCGAACAGTTTATGGGGAATAAACAACCTTTCTCTCGCAAGGTTGAATATCAATGGGGGCTGAAACACCACAATAAGTATAAACCAAACTTATTGATACAGTAACTCAAACATGAATGAATTCTACCTAGAGAATCAAACACAAAGTAACTAAGGAATAACCTTAAATCAATATATCAAGTCTAACAATAACATGGCTGAAATCCCTCTCAAGTAGAGTGGAATTTCGTCAAAAAAGAACCCACAAATAAGAGTACTTTAAAGATTAGGACTCTACAACTCTTAGATAACTAAAAACACTACCTAACATCAAGGACAACATGTCCTATTATTTAGCTAGCTTATTTCGGCCAACATGGCTAATTAAAATAAACAATAAAGCTGAAAATATAATTAAAGTCTTTAATAGACTTTAATTTACGAGTTTTCTAAAATACCCCTTAAACCGTTTTCTTTCCAATTATGTATATTTCCTTCAAATGATATTCGATGGCTTTGATCCTCGTGTCTAGCTTTCTTTGAAGGTTTTTACCTCTTGAACCTTTAGATTAGAGACTTTAAACACTTGGAACAAAGGCTTGACTTTGAAGTTCATATTTGGGATGTATGAATTAAGGATGAATGACCTCTCTAAACTTCATGGCTGGTACCGTATCAAATATCTTCTAGAAGATTAGAAACAAAAAGTATTTTTAAATCTTTAAAATATTTAAAACTGCTTGTTAAATATCTTCTAGAAACAACAAGAATGGTTAACACCACTGCTCCAGTGTGGAACGGAAATTGTTTCGTACGTGCGGAACAGATTTTTATCTGTTTGATCAAAATTTTAAGAATGTTTATTTTATTAGTGGGGTCATTAAATTTTTGTGTGAGGTCATTTATACATTTATTATCTAAATGAAGTAAAATATATCATATATAATTTTAAAAAAAAAATCCACTGGGGTCAATTGACCCCACTGGACCTCACCTACATCCGTCACTGAAGGAGACCCCATATGGAATGGGAGTGGTGGGCATTACGCGTTCGTAGAAGACCTTTGGATTTGAACAGAAGAAGAGAAGGCAAAGCGAGCTTTTAAGTTGGAAGCAGTGACCAAAGTAATTCCACTTTATTCCAAAATCTTGCATTCATTTTCAGTGGTGGAGCCAGAAATTTATTATAGAGGGAACAAATTTTTTATTGAAATTTTTTAGAAGGGACAAATACAACATTTATAAGAAAATATCACAAAAAATTCGTCATTTTTTAAAATGTCGGGGCGAGCGCCCCGCCCCTTAATAGTTCAGCCACTGTTCATTTTCCATTTCTGGAAGTATGAAACAGGCAATAGGGTACGTGTTGTAGAAGAATTGTCCAAACTTTTCTTTTTTTAGTATGGATTCAATCATTTTATGTTGAGGAGGATGAAATGTAATACAAACAGAGATGAAATCAGAAATTTGGTGTTGGGTGGCGAAACTGCAATAATATGTCGAACTATATATATAAAAAAGACAAAAAAAAAATCGAAGGCGAAACTGATAAAATATTCCAAACTACATATAAAATTTACTATACCTAGTAGTATTATATATATATATTAACAATTATGTATTTTTTATAATAAATTTGGGAGAAAAAAAGTTAAATTTTTAATAAAATTGGAGGACGGTCGTTTACCTCATTGGAAAGTAACAACGAGGAAAATTTTTTGACAAAAAGAAAAAGTTAAAATTCTGAAGGAATTTTTAGAATTTTTTTAAGGGCAAAAAAATACGTTTCTAAAATATTAACTTATTTCTCAAGAAGGCTGAATTAGTTGGTGTCTTCTATGAAACGCTTTATATCATTCTTGTTACGTAATTTTCATTCTTATGCCGCGTTTATTTGTCTTTTCATATTCCATTATTTACATTTGCTAACGAAGTAGTAGAATCATTGAGCCTACAATGACCATCAGGTCCAGTTCTGATTCTGATTCTCATCATCATTATAATAAAAATATAAAAAAAAAACTTAGGATTCCAGCGGTTCAGGATGAAGCCGGAATTTTTAGGTTAGGATAAAAAACTATAATAGTATGCTAAACTACATATAAAAACTATAAAAAAATGTTAGAGGCAAATTTGATCAAATATTCCGAACTACATATAAAATTTACTGTTAGAATTTTTAAAAATTTCGGAGGCGACTGGCCGCCACTATCTTTGTCCCTGCAGCGGTTGCAACCAAATATGACCCTAAAGCTTAAAAGGAGGAAGTAGCTAGGTTTTTTTTTTTTTCTTCTTTTTTTCTCTTCTATCCTACCTTCCTCTATTCCTATAATAAATCAGCAAAAAATCGTCTATACTCGTACATTTCTTTATATTCATTTTCATTCACTCACAATTCGCCATATGTATATAAAATTAAAACAAATGTCTACGAGGTGAAAACATGTATGAAAATATATATACGGACAAACGATTTTTAGCCTAATAAATCAGTCACTCTCAAATTTGTCAGCATCATATATCGACTGGCTTATAAGTTAGATGCCACTACTTTATCTTTTTACATTTGAGTTTTAAATAATACCTTTGAAAAAGAACAAAAAGTACCCATATAATTTTTGGGCTAAGATAAGGCAACATAAGGGTCCCATTTCCTCTAAGAAATTCCAATAACATTAGCCTCCATTGTCCATCAATAAGAAAAAGTGACAAAGAAACCACACTAAGGGACGATCCATTCCAGCTTGTTTTTTTTCTTTTTTTTCTACTTAATTCTATCTCATTCTTATATGGCATTTCCCATTCATCCATGGACAGGAAATTCAGTAATTTGAATAGTTGTAAGCGACCTGATAATACTGAAATGGAATTTTATATTTGATTTTTGTTTATAATATTATATTGAAATACTTTATATAGATAGATCACGTGTTTTACTCTCGTGATCTATGCATATAGAATTTTAATTTGAATAATTAACACTAGAGTAATTCAAATGAAAAGGAATTAATAATTAATAATAATTACTACCATTTCCTAGTGGGATTATTATCATAGAGTGAAAAGGAATTAATAATTAATATAATTACTACCATTTCCTAGTGGGATTATTATCATAGAGTGCAAGAAACTGGAAAATGATAGTGACCCCGATGCAATCCATTAAGCCTTTATCATTGCAAAATTTGTTCTTTTCTTTCCCTACACTAAACAAAAAATAAAAGTAAATTTCATTTCTGAGCTAGACTTCTCATTTCAGTTCACACTTTGCTGTAGTGGAATATGGGGTCTATTTGGATTGGGTTTGGCTTGAGATTGGTTTGGTTTGGTCTCACTTTTGGAGGGAAATTTGGCCAATTAAAATAGGCGGGAAAATTCAAATTCAAATTTTTTTTCAAATAATCGTCCAAATCCAAATTTTGGCCTCAAAAATTTGGAATTTGAACATCTCCCGACAATTTTTCAATCAAAAATTTGGAATTGAACGATTATTTGAAGAAAAAAATTTGAATTTGAATTTCTCCCGCCTATTTTAGAGGCCAAATTTCCCTCCAAAAGTGAGACCAAACCAAACCAATCTCAAGCCAAACCCAATCCAAATAGACCCATGAGAAGATTATTTGGTCGGATTGATGAGTCGTCTTGATTTATATCTTCCAATTATTATGTCAGATTGAGTGTGGGGCCTGAGGCATGGGTATGCTTTAGCGTAGAGGAATATGAGAAGAAATCACCTTTTTTGTTACATGACTTTATCTATTGCCAAGTGTCGCTGTGAATTAGTCAACAAATGGCATCTGGTGATTGGTCTGATGTATCAAAACAACCTATTTTCTCTGAGTTTGTTTCATCTCCCATGCTTAAAAATCACAAGATCCATAGCCCAGTGTGGTTATGTCCTACCCATGATCATGAAGTTGTGGATTCGATACTCTCCTCATGCATGGGGCAAACTTTAATTGTCTCATTTTCTAGGGATTTCTCTTCTTTTTGTGAGCCTGTTCTCTCTCCCCTTATTGGGCAATCGTTCAGCCGGGCTTAAAAAAAATGCTTAAAAATGACCCCAAAAAAATTCGCATGCCTTCGCTTTATCAATAAAAAATTGTTATGCGTTAATTATTTTTAGGGTTCTATTATTTTTTTAGGATATATTTTTTTAGTTAAAAATTTAACACATTAATTTTTTATTAATAGGATAAGGAACAAGACGCAAAATAAATACAGACGATTCTTACGCTTGAATAATAACAATAATATGGGAATTCTGATGAACAATATATATATATATATATAGAAAAAGTGCACAGATTTCATCTGGGGATTGAGATTGTTCATCTCTCAAAAGTGGGCATATAATACACCACTCTTTGTCTACTTGAGCCTTTGTTGAAATTCTCTCAACTTTTTTTCCAACGCTTTACAGCCTGATTCAATGACTCCCATATTCTTTACTATTTATACATTTTCTTCACAATTGAAAATTATTTGACTTATGAAATTATTTTGCTTTCTACAACTACTTGATACTTCCCATTCCCAAAATGGAATCCTTTTTCCGGCTGCAGTTACTATGCAAAATAAAAAAAAATAAAAAAAATGTCAGTATATATTAACAATTTTTTACAAGTATTATAAATTTTTAGACATTTATTATATGTCATGCAATAATTATTTTATCTTGATGAACAAATGTCCTAAAATATATAACATTTGTTTAACAGGGGTTATAAAATTACAGTAGGTATTCATTATAAAAAATGTAGATCGTCAAAATTTTAATACAATGACAAAAAAATATTTGTGCTTGGATAAGGTTTGGTTTGGGTTTGGTCTCACTTTTAGCGGGAAATGCTCAAAATTTAGCCTCTAAAATAGGCGGGAGAAATTCAAATTTGAATTTTTTTTTCAAATAATCGTCTAATTCCAAATTTTGGCCTCAAAAATTTGGAATTTTAACATCTCCCGACAATTTTGAAATTCAAAATTTGGAATTGAACGACTATTTGAAGAAAAAAATTTGAATTTGAATTGCTCCCACTTATTTTAGAGGCCAAATTTTGAGCATTTCCCGCCAAAAGTGAGACCAAACCAAACCCAAACCCAAACCAAATCTTGTCCAAGCACGTCTATATCTTAAAATTTTAATATTCAGCATCATTGTCACATGTTTCATTGTCTGGTGGCTTGATGGGTTTCGCTATTTCAGGTTTTGTATTCTAGTTTCCTATTCTGGAAAGAGACATTCATATTCCTCAAGAAACAACCCATACTTTTGTAAACGTTAAACTATACTACCTCCAATTTCTAAATATAAAACTTTAATTACATATTGCGAAAATTAAAATATTTATAATTAAAATATCAATATTACTCTTTTAAATAGAATTAGTGGTATACAAGTCATATTTAAGAATGTAATATTAGTATTTTAATTAAAAAAATATCTTAATTTTCGCAACATATAAGAAAAATCTTATATTTAAAAATGGAGGGAGTTTTTTGTTCTTTCCAAATAAAGCTTATTTGTTAGATCTATTAATTTAACAACTAAGAGATATTTTTAAATATAAATAGAATACCTATTCTACACTGTCTGCCGCTAGATAAGCTATTTTGAAATGGTTGAATTTGATTCTTTCCCATCAAAACTTATTTGTCAGATCAATTAATTTAACAAATAATATAAGAGATATTTTTAAGTACAAATAAAATATTTATTCTGCATTAAATTCTTAAACACTACACTATCCTAATTTCCAAAAAAGAGAGGAGAAAAATAATGCACACACGACACTATCCTATAGGCATGTGGGTGCCTGTGCATATACTTATCTTGTTGCAGAATAATATGCATGATGCCAAAGATAATACACTGAATGATTAGTGACCTTATGGACACAGACACCCCCATACTAATTTGATGTTGATATTTCAATTTTTGTGTTGTCTTTTATTACTAGATATCATTTTTCTTTTTAGTCATAGAAATGGAAACATTATTTTTATTAATATATATTTTTTTATCAACACTTGCACACCTAGATTTGTCAAGTTCGACACTATTTATGATTTTGGCCCAGGTTCTTGATCATTATCAATTAAAATAAGCCAAGTTCAAATCCTTTTGTCAGGACACTCGAACTAGAAAAGTTCAATTTTTATTTTATGATTTAAAAAATAAATTATTTGTGACAGAAATATGATCCCCAAACTGAGAAAATTATGGTAGAGAATGTGAAGAAAGCGTATACAAAGTTTCATTAAGGGCCCATCAAATTTTCTTTTTCTACAATAACAAAATCTCACAAAAAAAAAGATTTCATTTACCACATTTACTTCTCATAATTTATTTTATCTATTGACCCTATTATTTTCTATATCACATCTTATTGGTCATTGCAAAAAAACTCGCCTGACTTATCACAAACTTGCCATGTCACTGCGTTTAAGTTTTTTATATTCAACACTCACAATTCGCCATGTATATATATATAATTTGAAGAAATATTTATATATCGAATTCTGATTGATTAGGTACAGAAATGGGGAAAGGTAATTCTCAGCCAAAATGTGAGGGTTTTTAAGTAAAAGCCCCAAAAACATCTATGTTGCGGGCGATTTTAGGGGCTTTTGGAATAAAAAGTTCACTTCAAGATATTCTAGTGTGAGTGCTCTTTGAAGTTATATTGAATTGTTATCAATTTATATTTTAGCTTATAAATAAAGGAAAATGCTTAACGGCTAACTAAAATTGGCTAAAACTCCAAATTAAACACTATTCACCCTCCTGTTGGTATTAGGGATTTATCCAATTATTTACCATTTTGCCACCAATTTAGCCAATTAATTGGCTAAATTTTAGCTCCCTAACAATGCCCATAAATAAAATATCAATAAAATATAATGATTTGAGAAGTAATTATGAATGGATACTATTTTTATTTGTTAATATATTTGAAAATAATCATGTATTATATTATCTTTAAACCATTTTTATAAAAATGATTTGTTAAGCAATATTTAGGATTTTTTAACAATCCATAATAATCTATTGATCTCCCTCAATCAAGGACCCACCTCCGAGATTTTTAAAAATACTAATAGATAGAGTAATATATAGTAATTTTTATATGTAATTCAGAATTTTTTATTAAGTTTGCCTCCCAAAAATTCTTTTCTTTTTTTGCATTTTTTTATAGGTAGGTCGTCATATTATTACAGTTTTTCGTCCCAAAATACAATTCCTAACTTCGTCCATGCCCTCAATTAACAAAATTAACTTCTTCTTTTTTTTTGTCAGAGAAAACTCCTCTATTTAATACTAGTAGCCTTTCTACTTGGATCCAAACTAGATAATGATATTAATAATTTTATTTTGTTCTCTTTTCATTGTTGTTTTTTGAAGTCTTGTTCTCTTTTCATTATTGTATTCTAACAATTGTTTATGTTCATGATGCTAAAATCAATTAGCATTACAATAAATGATGTTATATGATAACTTATAACAATAAAATAATTCATTAACTCCCTAATAATTAAGATACGTGCAAAAGATGATTATGCGTATTTGGCAATAAATGGACAAAAGTAACATAAATGATGTTATATGATACTCCCTCCTTTCCCATTTATCTGTCACTCTAAGACAATGCACTCGAATTAAGAAAATGATTGGAATACATTAATTTAAAGATAGATAGATACTTTCACCCTTCAATTAATACATTTATGTTGGGACAATTCAAAATAATTGTTAACTGAATTAATTAAATAAGGGTAAGGTTGGAAAAAAATCATTTAATACTCTCTCAATTTTTTGAAGTGTCAGATAATTAAAAACTGATAAAATATATGTAGGCGACAGATAATTGGGAACGGAGGGAGTAATATATTTTTTTTCAATAGCATGACTAGAGTTCAATAATTGATCATGAAGATTGAAATGGTAATAAAGGTGTATTTTGATACTAGTCATTGTTAGATATTCAATAGAGAAATATCTTGGGTTTTGAAAGTTTAATTGTTTGTTATAGAAATTTAGGTCTAAAATTTAAAATTTTGTATTTCATTATGAGACAGAATTTTATGTAACCGGACTCAAAATTATTTTATTATGTCCCTCAAGATAAATTTACATTTCTTATATTTTATAAAAGTTAAATTAATTTTTAAAAGAGGAAAAGATTATAAATGATCCTCGACTGTTTTTCTTTGGTTCATAATACCAATTATATTTTATTTAATTTTTTATATACATCATATTTTTATATTAAACCTTTTCTATCTTGCTGCTGCGTGACTCGGAGTTTCCGGCCAAACATAGTGACTGGTGCATGTTTAGTTTGGCCAAAAAAGACCAACTTATGCTGCGGCGGGTAGAAATAATTGAATGAAAAAATTGATGTTCATAAAAAATTTAAATAAAAGATGGTAGATAATATGAGTCGAATGAACCTCGAACTCTGGGGCAACTGGTCGGATGTCATATACCTCACCGTTGACAAAAGTTTGATTCTCACAGTGGACATCGACTCTCGTGGGATTTTCCCGCTGTGGTAGGGCTCCGTGTATAAGAGGAGTATGAGTACCTCCCTCGCTGGCGGTCTCGCTATAGACCAACTGCAAGCCGAGCCCGAATTAGTCACCACGTTGTCGGTGGACACCGGAGTTAACCAAAATATCAGTCAAAATAGTTGAGAGTCAATTATAAATTTATTGATTAATTAATAATTTTAAATTAATAAAATATTATGTTCTCAACACAATTAATTTATAGAGGTAATGTAGTTCTAGTCCGTATTTCTTATAAGAAAAAATAGTCTCTCTTAGCATAATAAGATCACACTCAAGGAAAATATCAATCCTTTTAATAGGGGGGACTAATGACTTTTTTATGTTACTTAGCAAAAGATAAAAAAAAAAAAAAAAAGACTTTTTATGTGGGGGAAATAATATTTTAACGTAAATTCTGTCAGTTGAATGAAAATTCAATCACAAGAAAGTCTTTTTGAACTGGTCTCATATATCTTTCACATTAATTGAACGAGATCTACTTTTAGATGTGAGAACTATACATACAGACGATTCTAAATTGAGTGACGCTAAATGAAGACCTTAAACAACGGGTCCCTTGGGCATGGAGCCGCACTTGTGGGACTGAACCCACACCCATCTCACACGAATTGGGGTGGGACATACTGACGACTCTATCTTGAAATTTTCCTTAAAGAACCAACCAAAGGACCTAACTGTTGACTGATGCTTTTTTTAACAGAAGGATCTAACACGAAGAAGATAAGAAATTGGTCGTCGGTTGAAGATTGGAGAGGGTTGAGAAGATTGAATAAGCCACGAAGTTGAACATAGAATTTTTTTTTATTTAAAATGATATATTTTTTTTAAACATTCGGGTCAGGTTGAGTTAAAACCAGGCACGAAAGAGAAAATATCTAACTCGGAGTTGACTCGTAAGATCGTACGATCCTACGTTTCCGAGTCCTATCCCACGAGTTTACCCCAAACCTACTTGATTACCGATCCTACGTAGGATCTAACACGTAAGGTCCTATAAAACTCGTAGAATTGTACGATCCTACGAGTCAACTCGCGAGTTTGACTGCCTTGGTTCTAGTCCGTATTTCTTATAAGAAAAAAGGCAAATTGCCGTTCTAGGTCCAAAAATAATTTATTTTTTTGAAGTCAGGTTCATAAATTATTTTTTCAACATCTTATATCCTAAAACAATTTATATTTTGTGGACTAGGTCATTCCGTCCAAAAAACTTTTAGTCAACTGTTAATTTTAAATTTGAACACATCCAACCCTAAAAATTAAATGGGGCATTTTAGTTTAAATCCGACCCTCCCATTCCCGACCTATTCCACTACCCCGTCTCTCTTCATTTTCTTCCTCAAAGCTCTCCCACCACCTTACACCATTTTACTCCTCCAAAATACTCAAATTTTCCCTCAAATCCCAGCTCATTAAATACTCAAACAATCCAATTTTATGGTAAATTCCTGAAACAGGTGGATTGGACAAAAATCATAATTTTAGAAAATTGCTTCTCATTCCTTCCCAGCACAACCGTAGGCGCTCCCCTTTAACTTCTTCTTTATTGATCCTCAAGTCTTTCGATTCATTCTCAACTCAAATCGATCTTCCATGATACAAATATAATAAGTAATTGGAGTAAAAGTGAATTGTCATATATGTTGATTCGTGAACTTAGAGCTGACAGCATAAGAATAATTAAAAGAATTGATTTACAACAGAATTAGATTAATTAGAATAATTGGAATTGAAACCTAAAGTTTAGAGAGAGAAGCATAACTTAAGAGAGAGAAAATTCCAATTTCTCATTCAATTATGTAATTACATGTATCTGTACATAAAATTTCTTATATACAATCTACAAAGCTTGAAACATAATATACTATATATACAATTACTTGAACCAATTTGGAATTTTGTGCTCAATCTCAACTCACTCGAAGATGAGAATTTTGTTTTCTAGATTTTCTTGCAACGGTGGAGAGAGGAGAGAAATATAAACATGATTAGGAAGACGTGCCTCTGACAAAGAAGACGGTGATGGAGGTGGTAGTGCTCTAGGGATGTTACTACGGGGTGGTGGTTGGTGTCATGTCTGGTGTGAAATGGAGTATTTTATTATTAGTTAATTAAAAAGTTGAGTTGTCCTATTTACTTAAACGAAAGCGTTTTGGGGAAGTTTAACATAATATTAGATAAAAGGGATAAAAATAGGAAGGCTTGGGCTGATGTGTGCCATTCTGCTGCAATAGGAAAGAAGAGCTGCCGGGATCATTGTTGATCCTCTGATAGTGTCAGAAAAGGGAGAATGAAGGGGGATGATCAATCTTGGGATCCCAACCCTAGGTATAAAAAGGAATATGCTGCTGAGGAAGATGGCATCCGAAAAAATATAACTAAAGTGGCCATTGCCATTTATCTCCCTTGTAAGCTTCATTCATTCTTATCACCCTCTTACCCCCAATTCTATCCAGATTCTATATCTCTCTTGTTACTAAATAGCTGGTGCCTTGCCATTGCAGATTGAAGCTCAAACTGTCTGAAGTGGAGATTGCATCAGCTAGAGTTTGCTATTTCTTTCCTTATCTAGAAACTATTTCAGTTAGCTCATTAATTGTAATTAGTAGTTGACTTCTCATTTCCCTCTCAGTTATTTCTTAGTTCTTATCAGTTTATTTCAGTTATTCTAGTGACAGTGATAATTTGACTTTGATCGGTTATTACATTGGGGGAGCCCTGACTCTATTTTCTATATTAATGCTAAGTGGTGTTGCTGCTATTATTGTTGAGTTGATTTGCTTGTTCATTGAGTGATTTACTGTGTGTTCCTAAGTGGGGACATGACAAATTGGTATTAGAGCAGTTCCGATCCTAGGGAATCTATGGAATTGTCGTCGGGGTATATAGAATTCCAACAAAGAGCGGAGGAGATAAGTTCTATCCTTACGGATTGTGTTGCTCGCCTAATACATATGGAAAGTAACACTCATTTTCATACTACCTCATTATTAGATTACATGAACCGATTTGATGAGTGGAGACAATCCTTAATAAGAGTCAGATCATGTTTAGAATTAAAAAATATTGTGGATAAATTTGTTGATGGGTTGAATTTGGAGTTTAGAAGTAGAGTTTATATTTGGTCGACATATTCTCTTAGGGAGAATGATTGTATAACTTGGGAAAAGTATATGGTAGCCTTTTGTGAAAGATTTGATTATTATTTGAGAAATGAGAAAATAGAAAATGGTTTAATTGACAAACCGGAAGATAATTTTGGCCACCAAGAGTTTGACGAAATTCTTGTTGATAATAAACTAATTGAAGTCGTAGATGAAAAGAAAATTGTAATTATGAACCAATTACTACCAATGAGATTGTAGTGTCAGAAAACTTAATGCAGTCTAAAGGGGGATTTCACAATGAAGGTTTATTTGAGAAGGTCCATGATTCAATTAGTGAAGGGTTGGTTTTAAATCTTGGTGGCAAATTAAAGGTTCAACAAAATTTGACTGGGTTTTTGGCTGAAGAGAGTGAACAAAGTTCAACTATGTTCCATAGGAGAAGAGATAATGAATGGAGTATGGTAAATTGGGATGCACTCAAGTTTAGTCTCATATGTCCTAAGAAACATTTGAATTTTTTAATTGGGAAGGAATACTCTGCTCATGCTGATGTGGTAAATGACCTTTGCTTTGACAGTGAAGAAGAATATTTTGGAAGCTGCTCTGATGATGAATCAGTTGTAATCCCTGTTCACATATGAGAAACTCAAATTTGATTATCATCGCCCAATGAAAGCTAGTGCTCTAGACACAGATTATGCGAAAAAATCACCAAGAAGAATTGTTTCCGGTGGTTTAGCTGATAATTTGTATTTTAATGTGGATAGGTGGATTGGATATCGTGATCGATTCTGCACTCAGGTGAATGTCAAATTCATATTTTTAAGTGGAATAGTATTCTTATGACCGAGGCTAATAGTGCTGGAGTAAAAGGGTGCGATGCGGTTAATGATCAACGCATAACATTCATTAAACGACCTCATGGAAGTCCATATCCTGAGCTTCTATGCCCTCATTCAATATGGCAGGATGATACTCTATTGGTCTTTGGGTGGGGGACATCTGTGAAGAGTGCATGCATAAAGGCAAATCAAAACAATAGCATTAATAGAACATATAGACATATACATATGTCTACTATGAATCATGTGGATATTGTAGAAGCTTTTCAAACCACCGGTTTCATTTCCAAAGATGATTTTCTGCTCCACGCATGGATTGAAAACCAACTCATCAACGAGTTAAGTGCGGAGGATTATCATAGCAATGTAGAAGGAAGACATCATGCCAGCAAGCGTTAGATCAAAAGTAGTCCAACTTCAGGGTTCCTAGCATATGCTCCAAGTCCTAAAGATTATGATTATGTTCCAGACATCTTGAGGGGTAATCCGCCTCCGGTGCATTCGGACCCGAATAGTGATTCTCCTCCCCCTCTGATCTTGGAAATCCAACAATTGATGGAGGATGCATTTTTTATGTCATACCGTTTGGAGTTGTTGGTGATGGTAACGCTGATAATACTTCTGTTGTCAAGGCTGTTTAGAAAGCAGACGGTCAAGCTGAATTAGATGTCCTTTTGGTTCCTTCAGGATATCAATTCATGATTTATTCAACCACATTTTCAGGGCCATGGAAGCCAGGTCTTGTCTTTCAAGTTGATGGGGTCTTAATGGCACCTAATGGACCAGATTGTTGGTCAGAAGCTGATAGCAAGCAACAGTGGCTAGTATTTTATAGGCTTAATGATATGATACTTACTAGAACTGAAACTATTGAAGGAAATGGCCAAGGCTGGTGGACACTTCCTTACAAACCTCATATAGGTCCCCATGGATCAACATTGACTGGACCATGTGATAACCAAGCATTAATATGGTTCTTCATGAGCATCAATTTGGTGGTTCGTGGATTGAGAATCCAAAATAGTCCAAAGTTCCACATGAAATTTGAGGGCTGTGAAGGAGTTATTATTGACAAATTATCCATTTTTTCTCCTGAACTTAGTCCCAATGCTGAGGGAATTTATATTCAGGACACAAAACTAGTTGGAATATACAATTCAGTAATAGCAAATGGTGATTATTGCATTTCGATCAGTCATGGTTGTTCAGATGTCGATATCGAAGGAGTTACTTGTGGTCCTAGTTATGGTATCAGCATTGGAAGCCTTGGGGTGCAATTAAAAACATGGCAAGGAGTGAGGATAAAAACATGGCAAGGAGGATCAGGATCAGTGACAGGAATTTCATTTGAGAACATTCAAATGGAGAATGTCAAGAACTGCATCAAAGTAGATCAATACTACTTCTTATCAAAAGCCTGTAGGAATGAAACTGCAGCAGTTTGCCTTGGTTTTATCTTTCCATCTGCTATTGCTTTAAGGGATACTCGCGGCGTAACTACAAGGGAATGATAGAGAATAGTTGAAACTGTAGTTATTCTACATAAGGGATTGGTGAAAAGGAAGAACAACCCTCAAATGCAATGGCTTATACCTTAGTTCAATAAGTCTGAAATAGATGTTATGGAGAAAAATAATGATTTCCTAGAGCAACAGTTTTTAATCTTCAAGCCTTGAGGACAAGACTTGTTTCAACGGGGGAGTATTGTCATGTCTGGTGTGAGATGGAGTATTTTATTATTAGTTAATTAAAAATTTGAGCTGTCATATTTACTTAAACGACAACGTTTTGGGGAAGTTTAACATAATATTAGATAAAAGGGATAAAAATACGAAGGCTTGGGCTGCTGTGTGCCATTCTACTGCAATATGAAAGAAAAGATGCCAGGATCATTGTTGATCCTCTGACAGTGTCAGAAAAGGGAGAATGAAGGGGGATGATCAATCTAGGGATCCCAACTCTAGGTATAAAAATGAATCTGCTGCTAAGGAAGAGGGCATCTAGAAAAATATAGTCAAAGTGGCCATTGCCATTTCTCCCCCTTGTAAGTTTCATTCATTCTTATCACCCTCTTACCCCCAATTCATTCCATATTCTATCTCTCTCTCTTGTTACTGAATAGCTGGTGCATTGCCATTGCAGATTGAAGCTTAAACTGTCTGAAGTGGAGATTGCATCAGTTAGAGTTTTCTATTTCTTTCCTTATCTAGATACTATTTTAGTTAGCTCATTAACTGTAATTAGTAGTTGGCTTCTCATTTCCTTCTCAGCTATTTCTTAGTTCTTATCAGTTTATTTCAGTTATTCTAGTGACAGTGATAATTTGACTTTGATCGGTTATTACATTGGGGGAGCCCTGACTCTATTTTCTATATTAATGCTAAGTGGTGTTGCTGCAATTGTTGTTGAGTTGATTTGCTTGTTCATTGAGTGATTTACTGTGTGTTCCTAAGTGGGGACATGACAAATTGGTATTAGAGCAGTTCCGATCCTAGGGAATCTATGGAATTGTCGTCGGGGTATATAGAATTCCAACAAAGAGCGGAGGAGATAAGTTCTATCCTTACGGATTGTGTTGCTCGCCTAATACATATGGAAAGTAACACTCATTTTCATACTACCTCATTATTAGATTACATGAACCGATTTGATGAGTGGAGACAATCCTTAATAAGAGTCAGATCATGTTTAGAATTAAAAAATATTGTGGATAAATTTGTTGATGGGTTGAATTTGGAGTTTAGAAGTAGAGTTTATATTTGGTCGACATATTCTCTTAGGGAGAATGATTGTATAACTTGGGAAAAGTATATGGTAGCCTTTTGTGAAAGATTTGATTATTATTTGAGAAATGAGAAAATAGAAAATGGTTTAATTGACAAACCGGAAGATAATTTTGGCCACCAAGAGTTTGACGAAATTCTTGTTGATAATAAACTAATTGAAGTCGTAGATGAAAAGAAAATTGTAATTATGAACCAATTACTACCAATGAGATTGTAGTGTCAGAAAACTTAATGCAGTCTAAAGGGGGATTTCACAATGAAGGTTTATTTGAGAAGGTCCATGATTCAATTAGTGAAGGGTTGGTTTTAAATCTTGGTGGCAAATTAAAGGTTCAACAAAATTTGACTGGGTTTTTGGCTGAAGAGAGTGAACAAAGTTCAACTATGTTCCATAGGAGAAGAGATAATGAATGGAGTATGGTAAATTGGGATGCACTCAAGTTTAGTCTCATATGTCCTAAGAAACATTTGAATTTTTTAATTGGGAAGGAATACTCTGCTCATGCTGATGTGGTAAATGACCTTTGCTTTGACAGTGAAGAAGAATATTTTGGAAGCTGCTCTGATGATGAATCAGTTGTAATCCCTGTTCACATATGAGAAACTCAAATTTGATTATCATCGCCCAATGAAAGCTAGTGCTCTAGACACAGATTATGCGAAAAAATCACCAAGAAGAATTGTTTCCGGTGGTTTAGCTGATAATTTGTATTTTAATGTGGATAGGTGGATTGGATATCGTGATCAGATTCTGCACTCAGGTGAATGTCAAATTCATATTTTTAAGTGGAATAGTATTCTTATGACCGAGGCTAATAGTGCTGGAGTAAAAGGGTGCGATGCGGTTAATGATCAACGCATAACATTCATTAAACGACCTCATGGAAGTCCATATCCTGAGCTTCTATGCCCTCATTCAATATGGCAGGATGATACTCTATTGGTCTTTGGGTGGGGGACATCTGTGAAGAGTGCATGCATAAAGGCAAATCAAAACAATAGCATTAATAGAACATATAGACATATACATATGTCTACTATGAATCATGTGGATATTGTAGAAGCTTTTCAAACCACCGGTTTCATTTCCAAAGATGATTTTCTGCTCCACGCATGGATTGAAAACCAACTCATCAACGAGTTAAGTGCGGAGGATTATCATAGCAATGTAGAAGGAAGACATCATGCCAGCAAGCGTTAGATCAAAAGTAGTCCAACTTCAGGGTTCCTAGCATATGCTCCAAGTCCTAAAGATTATGATTATGTTCCAGACATCTTGAGGGGTAATCCGCCTCCGGTGCATTCGGACCCGAATAGTGATTCTCCTCCCCCTGATCTTGGAAATCCAACAATTGATGGAGGATGCATTTTTTATGTCATACCGTTTGGAGTTGTTGGTGATGGTAACGCTGATAATACTTCTGTTGTCAAGGCTGTTTAGAAAGCAGACGGTCAAGCTGAATTAGATGTCCTTTTGGTTCCTTCAGGATATCAATTCATGATTTATTCAACCACATTTTCAGGGCCATGGAAGCCAGGTCTTGTCTTTCAAGTTGATGGGGTCTTAATGGCACCTAATGGACCAGATTGTTGGTCAGAAGCTGATAGCAAGCAGCAATGGCTTGTATTTTATAGGCTTAATGATATGATACTTATTAGAAATGAAACTATTGAAGAAAATGGCCAAGACTGGTGGACACTCCCTTGCAAACCTCATATAGGTCCCCATGGATCAACATTGACTGGACCATGTGATAACCAAGCATTAATATGGTTCTTCATGAGCATCAATTTGGTGGTTCGTGGATTGAGAATCCAAAATAGTCCAAAGTTCCACATGAAATTTGAGGGCTGTGAAGGAGTTATTATTGACAAATTATCCATTTTTTCTCCTGAACTTAGTCCCAATGCTGAGGGAATTTATATTCAGGACACAAAACTAGTTGGAATATACAATTCAGTAATAGCAAATGGTGATTATTGCATTTCGATCAGTCATGGTTGTTCAGATGTCGATATCGAAGGAGTTACTTGTGGTCCTAGTTATGGTATCAGCATTGGAAGCCTTGGGGTGCAATTAAAAACATGGCAAGGAGTGAGGATAAAAACATGGCAAGGAGGATCAGGATCAGTGACAGGAATTTCATTTGAGAACATTCAAATGGAGAATGTCAAGAACTGCATCAAAGTAGATCAATACTACTTCTTATCAAAAGCCTGTAGGAATGAAACTGCAGCAGTTTGCCTTGGTTTTATCTTTCCATCTGCTATTGCTTTAAGGGATACTCGCGGCGTAACTACAAGGAATGATAGAGAATAGTTGAAACTGTAGTTATTCTACATAAGGGATTGGTGAAAAGGAAGAACAACCCTCAAATGCAATGGCTTATACCTTAGTTCAATAAGTCTGAAATAGATGTTATGGAGAAAAATAATGATTTCCTAGAGCAACAGTTTTTAATCTTCAAGCCTTGAGGACAAGACTTGTTTCAACGGGGGAGTATTGTCATGTCTGGTGTGAGATGGAGTATTTTATTATTAGTTAATTAAAAATTTGAGCTGTCATATTTACTTAAACGACAACGTTTTGGGGAAGTTTAACATAATATTAGATAAAAGGGATAAAAATACGAAGGCTTGGGCTGCTGTGTGCCATTCTACTGCAATATGAAAGAAAAGATGCCAGGATCATTGTTGATCCTCTGACAGTGTCAGAAAAGGGAGAATGAAGGGGGATGATCAATCTAGGGATCCCAACTCTAGGTATAAAAATGAATCTGCTGCTAAGGAAGAGGGCATCTAGAAAAATATAGTCAAAGTGGCCATTGCCATTTCTCCCCCTTGTAAGTTTCATTCATTCTTATCACCCTCTTACCCCCAATTCATTCCATATTCTATCTCTCTCTCTTGTTACTGAATAGCTGGTGCATTGCCATTGCAGATTGAAGCTTAAACTGTCTGAAGTGGAGATTGCATCAGTTAGAGTTTTCTATTTCTTTCCTTATCTAGATACTATTTTAGTTAGCTCATTAACTGTAATTAGTAGTTGGCTTCTCATTTCCTTCTCAGCTATTTCTTAGTTCTTATCAGTTTATTTCAGTTATTCTAGTGACAGTGATCATTTGACTTTGATAAGTTATTACATTGGGGGAGCCCTGACTCTATTTTCTATATTAATGCTAAGTGGTGTTGCTGCAATTGTTGTTGAGTTGATTTGCTTGTTCATTGAGTGATTTACTGTGTGTTCCCAAGTGGGGACATGACAGTTGGGTGGTTCAAAAAGGGGTCTGTCACGGGGAGGGTATTATATGTGCTGATGGGTTCGGGGTGGGTAGAGGGAGTGAGTAACCTAAAATTACTAAAATACCCTTGCTACTTTTGGGTTGACTTTGTTTAAATTTAGAATTAACAGTTGACTAAGAGTTTTTTGGATGGAAGGACTTAATGCACCAAACCTAAATTGTTTTAGGATATAAGATGTTGAGAATATAGTTTTTAGATCCGACTTCTAAAAATTAAATTGTTTTTGGATTCAGAGCGCCAATTTGCCTAAGAAAAAATAGTATATCTTAGCATAATAAGATCACACTTAAGGAAAATACCAACCCTTTTAATAGGGGACTAATGACTTTTTTATGTTACTTAGCAAAAGATAAAAAAAAAAGAAAAAAGACTTTTTTATGTGGGAAAAAATAATATTTTAACATAAATTCTGTCACTTGAATGAAAATTCAATCACAATATCGTCCTTTTGAACTGGTCTTATATATCTCTCGTATGAATTGAGCGAGATCTACTTTTAGATGTGAGAACTATACATATGGACGGTTCTAGATTGAATGACGCTAAATGAAGACCTTAAAGAATGGGTCACTTGGCATGGAGCCGCCCTTGTGGGATTGACCCCACACCCCCTCTCACATGAATTGGGGTGAGACCTACTTTGCAAGTATGTCGCACCCCAACTTATTGAAAGGGGTGTGTGACCAGTCCCACCATGACTACTTTATCTTGAAATTTTCCTTAAAGAACCAACCAAAGGACCTAACTATTGTCTGATATTTTTTTTAACAAAAGGACCTAACCCACCAACCCGTAAATTGTTCAGCTATTTAAAAATTAAAAAATAATATTTAGTAACCTAACTCACTAAAAGTAAATATTTGAGTACTGATTTTACCAATTTGCCTTTTCAAAACCCTACTAACCAAAATTTTCTGTGTACACTTCTCTGCTCTCTGATCTTTTTTTATCTCTGCTTTTATTTATTTGGCATCTCTATAAAAAGGACTTCTTCCCCATTTTTGCCCTTTCTATCAAAACTCCCAAATTCTGAGTGAAATTTAGCGGGGATTTTTTTCTCTATATAATCTCTACAGATGAAAGTGTTTTATAATAATAATAATCAAGAAGAAATGTATGCAGAGTCTGGGTTAATTTTTCCTTATTTCCAGAGTTTCTCTCAAGAAATTCAACAGCTTGATGATTTCTTTTCTTGCTCCTCTCTAAAGCAGCCCAATGCTTCAATGGTATAATTTTTTTCCCTATTAATTGGCATTTAAAAAAAATGATTTAGAAGAAATCTTTGAGATTCGATTCTTTGCTGAAATGGGTTTTGTGCATTTTTCTTACTCCTTTTGGTAATTTTTTTTTCTGGGGGGTTTCTTCTTTTTCGATTTTTTTTAGGCCTTCAATGTTGTGAAATTGCGTGTTGTGAGGGGTTTTTCTATTGAGGGTTTAAGTTTATTTCCTTGATTCTTTCTTTATTTGGGAGAGAAATTCTGGGTAGTAATTCAATCCTGATATACTGCGATTTCATGTCACATTGTCAAGTTTATCCTGCATATATCTCAATTGGATTATTCAGGTTTATATCTGCTGTTTACCAAAATGGCCAACTCCTCTTGGTAATAGGGCTTATCAACAAACACATTATGCTCAATTGAAATTTTAACATAGGTGAAGAAGACATGTAAAAGTTGAACTATTTAGTTGGACAGATTTTTTTCACAAAAGTGCTTCCTTTATGAACCATCAAAGAGTATATATATGGAAAATATTTGAGTCCTCTTTTGTGTGATGGATCTAAGTATATGGAAAGAAATATTAGGAAAAGAGCATCTCAATCAGCAGTTCCGTGTTAACTACTCTTTTTGCTTTTTTCTTCTTCTTCTTCTCAATAGAAGACATAATTTCATTTCCCTTCTGATTCCCTTTTTAGCTATTTCATAGTATATGGATGTCAACTATGTGGTGGATTTTACTTTTAAACCGCACTTGCATAGATTGATGAAGAAGTAAAAAACTTAAAGTCACGAGTTTTTCTTTATTGGTATAATTCTTAAGAGTATTTTGGTTGGACTGACTACTTATTAACAGAAAAAGAAAGAATATTTTCCTTTGGAAAAGTTGCGAGCAGTGGAAGATTTGCTATCAGCCTATCATAATGTATCTTGTGTGCTTGAGGGTTGAAATTCTCAATTGCTTTAAGTGGTATGCAGGACAAATAAATGGGTTTTGCTTCTTGTACAAAATTCTTTAAGAAAAGGAATATCAACTCAGTTATTGTGTAATTGCCAATTGACATTAATGGATATTATTTTATCCTTTGATTATTAGTGATGTCTTCTCCAGTAAAAACCGCATAATTTCTTCCAATCTGTCCTTTTACTCGAATAATGTGAATTTTGCATTTATGGCATACTTTTTTATCAGCTAAAGGAGAGAAGACTAATTGCAATTGGTCTCTTGAATTAGTCTGATACTTCTTGTTTCCTAAACCTCTTTACTTTTGTATTCTAATGCAGGGTGATCTGATTAACACATCGATCGCAATATCTGATTATGACCTTGGAGCAGAAGGGGATCTATTTAAAGCTCCAGAACCCATAATTGAAGAGCCAGTGATGGGACTTGATCCAATGACCGCAGCGATTTCAATGATCTCTTGTGGAGGAGATGTCATTACTTCCCAAGACCTTAAGGTGTCAGATATTGAATCATCAATTGTCGATGGACAACTTCTTAGTGATGTCTTTTATGAATGCAAGAAGGACATCTTAGCTAAAGAAGCAACAGAAGCACCACTTGGTGAAGTTCTGGATATCAAAATTCCTCTTTCAAATATAGACTGCAATATGATCACAGAAGGAAATGTGATATCCGAGGGGGCATTCCAGAAAAGTGTTAGTTCAGGGTGTCTAAGCTCGGTGGAGTGGATACCTGGGACATCAATGAGGCCTAACTTTCTTGATTTTTCTGGAATTGACTTGGGGTATGGGATGCGAAGAGCATTCAGTGAAGGAGATATAAAGGTTAAGTTTAATTACTATCTTCTGTTGTCTTGTGGATGATACATGTGGTAGGCACTGGCTTTAGGCATCTGTAGGATTAAGTTGCGGTTGCGGAAGCAATCAAAAAAATAGGAATGGCAGACAATATGAAAAATATACTACCTTATGAACATGCCTAATTGAATTATAAAGCATAAAACTTTTTGATAGTTTATACAAGTCGTTTTGTAAGGTTAGGTCTGTCTCCTATCCATCCCTCGCCTATACCCCCAATTATTGGGACTTAATGAGTTATGTTATTGTTGTTGTATACAAGTCGTTTTGTAAGTGTTGGGATTTAAAAGCTTTTTCAGAATCCCCTGTACTGAAGATGTGGGCATTCAGTGCTTGACATTTTCGTTCTTGCTGGTTGAGTCTGGTTCATTTTTAAAACATACAACTGCGTCAATGACCTTGTTGCCAATGGACTAGTCAGTTATAAGTTAATCCGGGATCTGAGACTGAAGCATTTTCTTTTATCTGCACGTTTATCATAGTTGCGTGTTTGTTCATGCACTAGGCTTTTGCACCATCTACGGTATCAGGTATTGGTGACAAATGGTTGTCTAATTCATGTAGTCTATAAACTGAATGATCCATGCACTCGTATTTTGTTCGATGATGTAGTCTATAAACTGAGATTTTTTTAGACATTCTCGCCTTTTCAGCAGGATAGGGCTGGGTGATTGATTCTGAGTTTTTATGACAGACTCGTGGAAATGGAAATATAAACCTCATCTCTCCAGTGAGACAACTGCAAATCATCACTAGTTGCACGTCTGAAGATCGCAAGGAAAAGCTATCCAGATACAGGAACAAGAAAGCAAAGAGGAATTTTGACAGAAAAATCAAGGTAACCGAAGTGCTGTTCTTCTTTACTCCGTTCAAATCTCTAGTTCCGCTAGTAATAAGTTCATTACTGGGGTCATGAACTGCCAACCCCAGTATTCAGTTTTGTCAAATGGATTATTTGTGCAGCAGTGTATTCAACAATGGGAAAAAAATAATAATACGAGTCTGAGACCTAGTTTCAACATTTTTAATGCATCTTCCTTCTGCTTTAGGCTATTTGACATCATACTGAAAGTAAATTTGCGCTTTCTGGAGTAGTTTGTTTACCGATTCTCGGACATGGGGAAATTCTCTTATCTCATGGGGGCTGTTTTATCAGTATGCTTGCAGGAAGGCACTTGCTGACAGTCAGCCAAGGATCCGAGGAAGATTTGCAAAGACGGAAGAAGTTGATTGTTCCTAGAAGCAATAACTGCCAACTCTTAGTAGAGATCATCAAGGGTAAACATGGAAAGACAGCAGTTTTGAGTAGTTAGAGGCCTGATGAAGCAATAAAAATATTAACAGTAATGCTGTTGGTATAAAACCTTATGGAAGGTAAATCTCCTGTTAGCTAAAAATAAAACCCTTTAGCAGATCCAGTATCCTACTAGAGCTGTATGTAGTGTTTGTTCATTATAATTCAATAAGTTGTTCATGTATATATGCTCTGAATCACTTATCAATATCATTCTGTTTGATGTCTGTTCAACTCGTTCGCCTACTATGTTGAGTAAAAACAGTAACATAGTTGGTTAAGCATTCTTACTGAATATAGAGGTCTCGAGTTTGATACTTATCGAACACAACATTCGTTATGTTACCCACTCTTACTAGATATAATAAAGGTCTCGAGTTTGATATTTATCAGACACACTTTTAGTTCTATCCTCTGTCCCCTCCAAAAAAAACAAAACAAATAGAAGCATTTAACAAGTCCAACTGGATCTTAGATCAAACCAAACTACTCTATTTAATAATAGAAGTATTTTTCGACTTTCATTCTCATTTTAAAATAGAAGTTTTTTTTCTTCCGACGGGAGTTATTATGAAACGGAGAATAATCTGTATCACCATGCGAGATGTATCTATGGCTGTTCACTTTGATAATTAAGTTTCATCTTCTTTCTCTTTCTCCCCACAAAAAATCAACACTCATTGTAATGAAATTTCCATTTTTGTCACTGATAGAAAATAAAAAAATCAGGAATATATTCATGGGGCTCCATTATTGGTAACCTTTTTAGTTCTAGAGCTACATATTCAACTACAGCCAAAACCTTCAAAATCACATTATCAAATATAGTGTTTTTACTTCACGCCACAAATCATATATTTACTTCTCTTCATCCAAAAATTAAATCAACTACCACGCGAAAAAAGAAATAGAATCAAATCGAAAGTTCATCCCCATGGAATGATTTTTTCTGTTATAAACTTGGTCCACATGAATCATGTGGTCCATAATTGATCACATCACTGCAAAATAAGAAGAGAGACAATTTTACAGTGATGTGGCTAATTCTTTACCATATAATCTAGTAGACCAGATCCACAAAAGGATGAGCCGCCTTTCTCGCAAAGGGATTACCCTACAACTAATCCATTATCCCAGATCTCCACCCATCCATATCAGCGAAAATGACAAAAAGTACCGGCTTTGAGAACCCGGAAAAAGGAACTAGCAGAAGTGGCAAGAAAAGAAATACTCCCTTTTGGCCAATTAAATGTTCCTCTTCTCATTCAATTTGAAATGAAGAAAGTATTACTAATTTATCGCATCTGATAATTTTAATTTATTAAACTGATATTTGTCCATCTCTACAATATAAAAATCGACCAGTCCATTTCTCACTTTTCAGATGACTTTAAGTCGAGCAAATCAACCGAAATTTGGTCTGGAATTCATCTCTCCCCTCATAATACCATAATCGTCCTAACCCTTCTACGACACCGGACCGAGCAGCAGCCATATTCTAGCTTACCAGTATTTTAACAACATTAGAGGAGGATATCTATGATCTTTTAGCGCGATAATCAAGTATTTACTTGTTATCCGTTAGGTCACGCGTTCGAACTCCGGAAACAGCATCTTTATAAAAAATAAAGGTAAAACTGCGTACATCGGGAGCTTCTTAGACACTGCTAATGCGGGAGCTTTGTGCACTGGTACAATTTTTTTTATTTTTTTATTTTTTTATTTTTTATGCAGATATTAATAAAGCTTCTCCTCGCCATTCACGTGTTTCAAGTGGTAAAATCACAAAAAGGAATTCCAACCCAATGAGCTATTCTTTCCATGGTGTGCGGTTACCGTCTTCAGCTAGCCGCCTACTACAAAATGTTCTACCGGAGGCGGCGAACCGGCGGGGAGAGCTGTGGGGGTCTATAACCAACAACATTAAAAAGGTCGAAATATTTCCTTAATTCCTCCAAATGATGCCATGCAATGCCTGTTCTTTCTACTAGTATCCAATTTGATCAGAGCTCTCGCAGCATTCGTGAAGAAAACAAAAATCAAGAACACATCCACCAATAAAATGGTCGAAATATTTCCTTAAATCCTTCAAATGATTCCACGCTTATTCTACCATTATCTATTCGATCCCAGCTCTCACATTCATTGACGAAAATATAAAATCAAGAACGATTATAACCCAAATATCTAAATTATTTGTAAATTGAACTATAAATGTACAAATTAATTATTCCAACAACATTTCCCAACCAAAAAAAAAGCAAAAAACATTATTATTTCCTTTTTCCAAGTACCTTGGAACACACTCATGTTCAACCAACCTCTGCAAAAACAAAACAAAATAAAAGAAGGCAAGAAGAGCAATCACCTAATCCAAAATGCTTCACAAATTTTGCTGATCAGAATCGTACACCAAGCACGTCGGGCGTAAGTTAGCATTTTTTAATAATTTAAAAAAAATCATAAAATCATTATAAGCTTTTTACGCCTTTGCTCCTAACCAAGCCCAATTTCGTCATCCTTATTTTCTTTCTGAATCTTCTGAGTCGACTCTTCTATACATACACAACTCTGTATCTATATATACATCACTTTGTTTTCTTAATTATGTACTAAAAAATCTACATAATCCAATATATATATAATATAACAGTGAAAGATTTTATTTTCTTACGGTATTTGTTTTAGAGAGAGAAAGTAGAGAGTTCCACGGAGGAGTAGGAGATCCCTATTCAGACCCAAATTCTGCGAAGCTGCTTTTTAAGGTTTTCTCGATTTCACTTAGTTTTCGTTTTGACCAATTCGATGTATTGCTGGAAATTGTAGATTTCCTCGCTTGAGTGTTTATCAAGTTTCTTCTGCTAATTCGAGTATTTTAGGGTTTGAATTGGAGGAAAAATTAGGGCTTTTGGATAAAGATAATATTTGGAAGTTTAGAATTTGGAATTTTTGGACTCTGGGTTGACGACGTAGGAGGAGATGATAATTAAGAAAAACTTGAAATCGGTAATGCCGAGTTTGAAACGGTGCAGTGTTGCTGACTCATCGGTAGGCGGAGAAGACGAAGACAGTTCCGGGAATCGGAAGAAACGCAAAGCTATCAATGGCTATTATCCTCTGCATCTCCTTGGAGATGTTGCTTCCCGCGTAATTCCGTTAAGTGGCTATGGTCTCCAGAGAATTCTAAGTGGGAGAGGCGCCGCGGCGGCTGCAGCAGCTTTGTTGTGTACTGAAGTTTCATGTTCTCCTGCCGAGGCGGAGTCGAAATTAAAGGTTGAAGAGAGCTCTCAGAGGATGGTGCAAGAGGCTCCACGGCCACCTCTGGTGAGAACTTCAAGAGGGAGAGTTCAGGTATTGCCTTCTCGATTTAACGACTCGGTTCTTAATAATTGGAAGAAAGAGAAGAATAAAGTGAATGTGGAAGAATCAGCTCTGGACCCAGAATTTAAACCATATAAATATAAAACTAGCGCCAAAAATTCGAAGCTCTGTGGGGAAATAGTTAGTACTCCCTCCATTCCTAAATATAAGACTCTTTAGACAATTTGAGAAAATTAAGGAAGTTGTCATTTTCACCTAAACTTCCAATATTACCCCACCTTCCCTCTCTCTCACTAATACATCATAAAGAAAAGAAAGGAAATGTTAAGGGTATAATTGAAATAAATTGTTGACAACTAATAAAAGAACCTTAAACGACAATTAATTTGGATACCTAGATATCTCCTAAACGACAATTATTAGGGAATGGAGGGAGTAAGAAGTATAATAAGGTTAATAAGTTTTTACCTGAAGAAATTGGGCTACAGGGATACAATGTTAGGAAAAATTCTAGTTCTAGGAGTACATTAACATCTTTAACTGGGCAGTTGGCAGAGGTTGATGTGAAGGAGGAATTTGAGAACAGTATAGATTCGAGTGGTATTGATGAATTTTCGAAAGAGGAGGTTAAGAGGAAAGGTCAGATATACGGTCCTGATGACTTTGTTTCGGGTGACGTAGTTTGGGCCATATCGGGTAGGCATTGTCCTGCTTGGCCAGCCATTGTCCTTGACCCGGAGATGCAGGCTCCCCAACAAGTTTTAAATTTTTGCGCCGCTGACGCAGTTTGTGTGATGTTTTTTGGTTACTCTGGCAATGGGACACAAAGGGTAAGTTTGTACTTTCTAGCTATTCATTCGCTGTAATCAGATTTTTAGAATATGCTGGTTTGCTGCTTAATTGTTCTGTCTTTGTTTAATTAATGCGCGGAAATCTTGCTATATACCGACCGAGTGTATTTACTAAGGTCGGTTATGTTTATGGGCAGGACTATGCGTGGATCAAGCGCGGGATGGTATTCCCTTTTGTGGAATATGTAGACAGGTGTGTAATTCTTGCACTTGTAGGAATTGATCTTAAAATTATGTTGACGGAGAAATGATTGTGGTGCTTTTTGTTGGTTTAGTTTTCAGGGGCAGGCCCATTTGAAAGATAGCAAGCCCAGTGATCTGAGGTTTGCCATTGAGGAGGCATTTCTAGCAGAAAATGGCTTTAATGAAATGCTGATGGTTGAAATCAATGCAGCAGCTGGCAATCTGGAATATCTCCAATCTCTTACAAGAGGGGTATATGAGGCATCTGATTCAAATCAGGATCAAGAGTGCAATTCCTTGAACAAGGCAAGTTCTGTTTGTAGTAAAGGTTCTCCATTTAGATTGGAACTCTGGAATCTTTAAAATCCATTTCCTTTTGAAAATGTTTTGACAAAAATGGTGAAGATAGTTAAAAATGAATCTTTACTGAATTTCCAAATTTACGGTTTCCTCTGTTCCTCTTTGACTTTTATACTTGATTTGGTTTTTCATGAATAACATTCATTTGGTACAGGGATGATCTTTCTAGTTTATGATGTTCCTAAGTCAACTTTTTCTCAGGATCTTTGCAGAAAAAAGGGGTCAGAATCTTGTGAAGCCTGTGGTCTGAGAATCTCCCTTAAAGGACCAAGAAAATTAAGTGACTCAAAAGTTGGAAGCCACCGTTTGTGTGCTTCTTGTGCTAGGGTTTGTTACATGACTTGCCTACATCATTAACATTTTCTTTACCAGAATTATTTTTGCAATTTTTTACGTGCCAGATGATGTGTAGATTAATGGTGGGTTATTTCCCTGTTCCAGTTAAAGAAAATAAAACATTATTGTGCCATATGCAAGAAGATTTGGAATCATTCAGATAAGGGGACTTGGGTAAGACAGCTTTAATACACGCATATTCTTTCTAATGTCTTTCTGCTGTGCACAAATTCTGTGTATGTTTCTCTCTAATCTCCTATAAAGTGAAGCTTACAGTTTCTTCCTTAAATTAGGTGCGTTGTGATGGTTGTAAAGTCTGGGTTCACGCAGAGTGTGACAAAATTTCAAGCAACAATTTCAAGGTCTCCTGTCATCTATCTCCGGTTTTGTTTATGTTATTTAACATGCTTGACAACTGTGAAAATTAGCTCATGGGCCTCCATATCCTCTCAAAATCAATTGGCAAGGAGAGGTGTTAACCCATGAGTTTATAAGTTATTCAGATCTTCCTTAGGCACTCGATGTGGGACTTTATATTTCAACACTCCCCCTCACATCGAGGTGGGAGTCAAATTCAAGGCCTGGCGCCCTACTTGGGCCAAACGGTGACAAAGAGCCCACATATCCCGCCTAAGGGCCGGCTCTGATACCATGTGAAAATTAGCTCATGGGCCTCCATATCCTCACACAACCAATTGGCAAGGAGAGGTGTTAACCCAATGAGCTTATAAGTTATTCGAAGCTTCCTTAGGCACTCGATGTGGAACTTTATATTTCAACAACAACCTATGTTGATTTAGTACCACTGTTTTGCTCCTTATAGGATCTGAGATCCTCTGAGTACTATTGTCCTGAATGTAAAGCTCGGTTTAATTTTGAATTATCTGATTCAGAAAACTATCACGCTACGCTAAAACAAAGTAAGTCTTTCTTATCTAGTACTCAATTGTTTCTGGCGAATTCAGCGGCATTGTTTGGTACGTTCCCTGAAAATGTGATGGTGATGTGCTCTTATTCAGAAATAATAAGAAGAATGGCCTGCCTGACAAGGTTTCTGTTGTCTGCTCCGGGGTCGAAGGTGTCTATTTTCCAAGCCTTCATTTGTAAGTACATATAACTTCAGTGGGTATTACAGATGTTGCAGAATGATCTATTTTCTATCATTTCTTTTCATGAGTCTATAGGACTAAATTTGTAGAACACCCTTCTTGTCCTGTAGTGGTTCTTCGTCTCTCTCTCTCTCTCTCTCTCTCTCTCTCTCTCTTTTTTTTAATCCTGTGAAATGGTTAAACTTATGTGTAACACTCTTTCCCTCTTCGTTGTAGAGTTGTTTGCAAATGTGGGTATTGTGGAACAGAAAAACAGGCACTTAGCGAATGGGAAAAGCATACAGGCTGCAAAACAAAAAACTGGAAGGCTAGCATCAGGGTCAAAGGTTCTTTGATACCTCTTGAGCATTGGGTTCGTATATTAATAGTATCCAGTGCATTTCTTCTCTAACCTATGCTTTTAGTTTTGTTATTCAAATCTAATCCTTCTAGTTTCCCCCTTAATCATATGTTGTTCCTCGGTCTTAGTTCAGACTATGTTTGAATCACAATCGTGCAGCAGTAACCTAAGATGGCTGATGCAAATGAACAGTTTGACCATAAATTTAGACCTTCCATAGCTTGTAATGTATCTTTGACATGTCATTCGTGTTTTCAAGTTTGATTGTAGGGCTAAGAGGAAGAGTCTGCATATATTTTACTATTTTCCTCTCATCTATGCATGTTAAGAATTCCAATTGTGGTTCCGCAGATGCTGCAGATGGCAGAATATCATGAACGTACTGCTGCCTCTGTCAAGTCTTTGAAGCGCCCTTCTATAAAAGTGAGGAGGCAGAAATTGCTTGCCTTTCTTCAAGGTATTTCCTTTTGAGATATTTTGATCTCACCTTTCATATGATCCACTTTGCACATCAAGATAAATGGAAGGTTTTAACTTAAGAGTCTGTTAATTTTTTGCAGAAAAGTATGAACCTGTTTATGCTAAGTGGACAACAGAAAGGTGCGCAGTATGCCGATGGGTTGAAGATTGGGATTACAATAAAATTATAATCTGCATCAGGTATTGTTGTTTTATTTTCTGGGAACTTAAAACCTATTTGTTTCTCTCAAGTTTAGACTCAAGTATTATTTACAATTATGAGTGTTGCGACATGTATACTTGCATGTGTACATGAGCACATATACACACTAAGCATGCATGCAATCACATAATCAAAAGTTATATGAATATTTCTACTACATACACGTGCGTGCACATGCACGTTCAATAAAGGAGAGATGTGCTGATGTTTTTTATTATTTCTATCAGATGTCAAATCGCTGTTCATCAAGAATGCTACGGTGCCAGAAATGTTCGTGACTTCACTTCATGGGTCTGTAGGACCTGCGAGACAGCTGATATTGAACGAGAGTGTTGCCTCTGTCTTGTGAAAGGTATGGGCTTTACACCCATTAGTCTCACTGTTCACTGTAGCCCCTATTTTGTCATGGCGAATGCCTATTTTGCAGTTTAGGCTTCTTTTCTCCTGAAAGTTTCTTACCAAACTAGTCAAAGTGTTGCGAAATGTTTTAGTGAAAAAAGAGCTCTTATTGACTACGTGGAGCACTGATATGAGCTTTTTTCTTTATTAACCTAATATGTAGTCATCATGTTTCTTCATGATACTTATGCTTAACTAGGAATGTTTAGTTTAATGTATAGCACGGATAAGTCTCAAATAATGTCAAAAGTTGATTTGACATTGTGAATGACATCAGGGTCTGATTACTAACAGTTACTTGACATTCATGATTCCAGGAGGTGCCATGAAGCCTACTGATATCAAGTCTCTGTGGGTCCATGTCACCTGTGCTTGGTTTCAACCGGAAGTTTGTTTTGCTAGTGATGAAAAGATGGAACCTGCTGTTGGCATTTTGAGAATTCCCTCAAACTCTTTTGTGAAGGTAAAATTTTCTCACTTACAATGGTAAAAAGAACTGGCTTTCTTTTTCCATGAGATTAAACCTTGACAATCTCAATCTATACTCAGGAGATCATACATATGTTCTCTTTCAGTTTTTCTGCAGTTTTTAATTACTAATGCATGGGCATACAATTCTCTGATGTTCTCTATGTGCCTATTTTTTTAGCCTTGCATCTGAATTATGATTTCAATTTTTCAGATTTGTGTAGTATGCAAGCAAATTCATGGTTCCTGCACACAGTGTTGCAAATGTTCCACTTATTACCATGCAACGTGTGCATCAAGAGCTGGGTATCGCATGGAGGTAAGGACGGTCATATCTTCAATTTCTGGGTCTTTAAAATTCATTTTGGCATCTTATAAAACAATTGACCGGTCATATATTTGCCTATTTCTCCTTCATCAATATGTTAAATATGTTTGTTAAAATCTCAATACACTAGGTAGACATTAACTAACCAATCTTTCTTATTTATTCTTTATCAGAACTTATTATTTACTTCATGTCAATATTTTTTCTTCAGGCCAGAAAGAGTAGTAATCACTTAAAAAATGTAAAGTACATTTGGAAGGTCTCGACAAGTGTTCCTGATAAGAAAGAAAAAAGATCCTTATAAGAAAACTTATGCTGGGTTCACCATGTTTAATTCCTTTTCTTTTATACAAACGGTTTCTCAATTTTTGTATGCATATTGCATATTCTGATCTGTCAGTTCAGTAGATAATTCGTGCAGATCAGAATCTATAGGCTTCTCGTACTGAAAATAATTGAACACTCCAATTCTGAAGGTTGACTCTTGCATATAGGACTTAAAGCATGCTAGCTCAGCAATTTTGTATTGCCCTTGACATAGTCTATCTTTCTGATTGGTTTGATATTTCTTTCCCTAAAGACTTTTATATCCGTCACAAGCCAGAAACAACCTTAATGGACAAGTATGCCCCCCTCTCTCTCTGATGTACATATAACTGAGGGTTTTCTTTTGTAATGACAGGTGCATTGCTCGGAAAAAAATGGAAAACAGATTACCAAAATGGTCTCCTATTGCGCTTACCACAGGTACTGTACCTTTTAGGATCAAGTGTTTGTCATTTGTTATTTCGTGAATTTCAGTGTGCCTATCTAAACTAATTTGGAAATGTTGAAGGACCATTTTAGAAGATGATGGGTTTATTTTGGGAAAGGAAGAATCTGCAATTTCTTTTCTTTCCATATATTCTTACTTGCTTTCCTTTTTTTCTCCAGAGCTCCAAATCCGGATAACGTTCTAATCATAGAGACTCCGAAAGGGACTTTCTCCACAAAAAGCCTTATTCAGAATAAGAAAAGTGCTTGTTCAAGGTTAATTTCATCAAACAGGTTGAAACTTCAGGAAGCTCCAGTTGTGGAGTTTAACCAGGTGGAGCCTTTCTCTGCAGCAAGGTGCCGGGTCTATAAGAGACTGAACAATAAGGTATTCTTTCTATAAAGGAACCAATATAGAATTACATTAGAAGAGTTACAGGGTAAAAAAACAAGAATCTGTAACAAATTGTTAAGATTTACATATGATTACTTCTTAAACCCTTGGTTAAAGGAGCAAAAAGGCTTTAGTATGAGTCATACACAAGGATTCTACTTTCTTGCTGATAAAAAAAACAAGGGCAGACCGGTGCACGAAGCAATCACGCAGGGTCCGGGGAAGGGCCGCACTACAAGGGATGTATTGTAGGCAGCCATCCTGGCATAAAGGCCAGTGCTAATTCTACTTTCTTGCTGATATTTGGAATAAATTAATCCAATGGTCACATTTGCTCATGCTATTCTGAGATTGCAAATGTTCATTTTGACGCTGGTTTCTTGCCTGAACCTTTTTGTTTTGCACACAGGCCTTCCGGTAGCAATATATTCTTATCACTCTTTCAAAATGGGCAAAATAATGTTATTGTAATTCTGGAAATTTGTTCTTTTTACCCCCCCACCCCACACACACACCCACACACCCACACCGAACCTTTGAATTCTAGGGCTCTGACGTGCCTGCCCTGCCAGTTTTATTAAGACCATAACAGAAAAATGGAAGACATAACAGCTTTCATCTTTTATTGAGTCTTTTCTTTGACTCGTTTTAATTTCACCCCTTTCATTTGTGTTCTGCTAACCAGGGCCATAGAAATGGAGAAGAGGCCATTCCTCTCAGAGTAAAGGGACCCTGCCACCACCCTTTAGGTTCAATACAAAGCTTGAATACCGGAAGAGTAAATTTCTTTTCATTATTTGCACTTGAAAACTCCTCATCTAGTATGAGATCTTGACTTTTTCCTATTTCCTACAGAAAATAGAGGAGCCTGAAAGTTTTTCTTCCTTCAGGGAACGTCTTCGTCATTTACAGGCAAATTTTCAATTCTTATTACTTCATTTGTTATAGTATCTAAGTTGAAGTTATCACTATCTTATTCCCAACTATGATTATAGAGAACGGAGATGGACCGTGTTTGTTTTGGAAGATCTGGAATACATGGTTGGGGCCTCTTTGCTCGAAGAAATATCCCAGAAGGAGAAATGGTATGTTTTTTTGGACCTTCTAATATGTTTTTATCGGGCAATCTATATATAGTTCTGATTTAGCTTTTCCTTTATGCCATGGTAAGTTATTCATGTAATTTGCACGTATTTTCTCTAGGTTCTGGAATATCGTGGTGAGCAGGTCAGGCGCAGTATTGCGGATTTAAGGGAAGCACGGTACCGTCAAGAGGGCAAAGATTGCTATGTAGGTTATTTATCGTGGGAAAATCTTTTTGATTTGTTTGTTTCAATGATCTTTGAAAGAACATTCATAGTCAACTCAGCCCGTGCCTATATCTCTTTCTTGATGTGTTGAAACTCTCATCTGCAGCTATTCAAGATCAGTGAAGACGTTGTGGTTGACGCCACTGATAAGGGAAACATAACGCGCTTGATTAACCATTCTGTAAGCTTTCTTACAATGTTAAAGATTGTTATGCAATCTTCTGTCGTTCTTCCAATAGTCCTTGAGGCTTCATCTTGATCTAAAGCTCATAGTATGTAAGTTGACTCTTTTCTTCTTTCTGGATGGGGACAGTGCATACCCAACTGCTATGCAAGGATCATGAGTGTGGGTGACGACGAAAGCCGGATTGTACTAATTGCCAAAGAAAATGTTTATGATGGCTACGAGCTAACGTATACTCTCTCTCTCTCTCTCTCTGCATTTGCGCCGGATATATGAATCTCTGGGACTAATAACTTGATGAATTTATTTTGGTTGCATCTTCACAGGTATGATTACTTGTTTGACCCCGACGTGTCTAAAGAAGTGAGAGTCCCTTGTTTGTGTAAAGCTCCAAATTGTCGAAAGTTCATGAATTAGATTTTACTCACAGTTATTTATACCCATTGTTTCTCGGCAAAAAATCCTCTGTCTCCGTTCCTGTCCCAGCCAATCAGAATTTACTATATAAATATTTTTTCCAATTATATATACACAAGGTAAATTGTGATTGGCTGGGATATGTGATGGGAACAGAGGATTTTCACCCTTTTTTCTCCTACAGGTGGAGATATAATCATTTCTTTCTCCTCGTAATTTTTTTCTCCAAAAAGGCATATGTATTTTTATTTATATTTATTTTCACTCGCATAGTTTTGAGAGCACAATAAATAGTTAGAACTTCGAGGATAATGAACTTCAGTCTTCAGGCATTTGTATAGTCCAGATGATAATTATACTATTCTTTTAAAAAAAAAAAAAAAAAGCAAATATCAATGCTCTTTTCGCATTTGCATGCTTTATTTATGTTAAATGGTTCTTTCAAGTAATTAGGGTAAATTCAAAAAGTCTCAAGAACTAATAAAATAATACTCCCTCCTTTCCCTATTAATTGTCGTTTAGGAGATATTTAGGTATCCAAATTAATTGTCGTTTAAGGTTCTTTTATTAGTTGCCAAAAAAACTCATAAATATATCAAAACTCAGTCCAAATACCACTATAGGGGAAACTCAGCCATGGACCTGACTCATCGGTTTGGGGTTTACGTTTCTCTCGCAACTAATTTTACAGCCAGAAGCATGTGACAAACGTGCGGACCAGGATCAGGACCAGTAGTTCAGGTCTAGGATATTATTTTTCCCACCGGAGGCTCAGTTGTGACAAACCTATAAACACTTTTAAATGAATGTGTATGTGAAATAAAATTGGCTTTGGTTTACATGCAATGTTTTCTTGTCTTGGTTTTAATATAGGATGGTCTACCTGAATTCATTCAGAATTGAGAAATGCATGTAGGCAAAGGAGAGACCAAAATGTAGTTAAAACTAGAATTGGGGTAGTAAGGTCACCTTCCAACTACAACAGCATGAGTCGCCTCCCGATGGTTCCTGGGTTCGACTTCCGGGGATCCAGTAGCTCCAATAAGTTTGCGGCCATACTTTATAACTCCCTCGCCTTCCCAAACCTAAATCGTGAAAACAAGTTGAAGATTGGATGAAAAGTTTGTCAAACAAGTTACTAGGAACTTTTGTTAATCAACGGATCTAACCATGGCAAGAACAGGGCCAGAGCTTAGGAAGTCACAAAGGCCGTTAAAGAATGGTCTCTCCTTGAGATCATGGTAATGGTTCTGGGCAAAATCCTTTGAAGGAACCACAAGTTTGATTGCTACAAGCTTAAAACCCTTGCGCTCGAATCTAGCTACGATTTCTGCAATCTGGCAAAAGGAAACATGTTTATGTTAAATGGTTCTTTCAAGTAAATAAAGAAACTTAAACGACAATTAATTTGGATACCTAGATATCTCCTAAACGACAATTAATAGGGAAAATGATACTTTTATTAGGAGTATCATTTTAATAATAACAAACTTATTGTTATCATATCAGAGTAACATTTTGTTGAATTAGAGACTTATCCTTTTGATCCGGAAACTTAGATATTAATTTTTTTTAATCTAATGACGAGTAATATATCTAGTGATGGGATTACTATTATAATAAAATAATATAAGAGCTAATGTTTGGAATGTGAATTTACTTTTTTTTTTTTTTTTTTTGCCTAAGAGTGCATTTGTTTTCATTCTGTTTTCAAATACCAATAAAGGTTTCAAAAAACACCAATAAAAAAAAATCACTTTCAAACATATTTTCCTCGCGCACACAAAAAAAAATACTTTTACGTTTGATCAGAAATTCTAAAAAGAAAAAAAGGAGAAAAAAGTCGAAAACTAAAAAGAGAGATATTTTTTGGAAGGGACGACGTAGACATGCGAGAAACTCACGCCGTAACACTTCTGCCGTCTTCTTCCACGCCACTCTCACACGCTTCCTCCCTTCTTATACCATTCTCCCCTTTCCCCTTTCCTCATTTCCTCATCTCCGATTCTTCTTCTTTTTCTTCGATCTCATGCTAATTCGTTAATCTCTTCTTCAGAAGGTACCTCGCTCTAACTAATTCTTCTCTTCTGTTAATTTTGATCCTACTCTGGTCTAAGCTTCGCTAAATTCAATGATTTTGCTTTTTTTAATTGTGATGGCTTAAGCAATTTGTGGCCTAAGCTTTATTATATATCGCGATGTGATCTAACAGTTATATATTTGTGTTGTTTAATTGAGTTATATAATTACAGTGCTGGTTATTATAGCGAAATTGTGAATGCTTAAGCACTTTGTGGTCGTATCATCAGATGGCGTTAGTTGGAATTTGTTCGACTACGAGTCTGGAATGTGTTGATATACCTTGCTCCAGCTTTAGGTTAATCAATTTGTCGAAAAAACTGAAAATTATGCCTCGGATCAGCCGATTTGATTGTAATTTTTACTCAAAGAGGTCAACGATCAGTTGTTCGCTGTCTAAGCAAGCAGTATCTTCCCCGGAATTCGAACAGAGTGGTGCTAGTACTAGTAGCTGGAGTAGTGCTGCAAGAGTCTCCGGTGAGTCGGTGGAGGATGAATTTAGCCACGTCACTAAATTCAGAATGTCTGACTTTGAGATCAGTGACCGTGTCAGCATTGGCCTTACCGGCAGGGTAATGTCTACTCGCATATATACGCTTACACACACACACACACACACACACACACACACACACATATATATATATATATATATATATATATATATATATATATATATATATATATATATATATATTCTAGAATGTGGTGTGGAATGATTGGATGAGCCTTCTCTCATTCGTTTTTTTTCTTCCTATGAAACGTCTGTTCAGGGGGACGAGATTATTTTTGAAGCCACTGTCAAGGATCCCCATAGGTTTGTTCACTTTGAGCATATATTGCAATTATCGCAAGTAGATCAATGTATGGGTCTTTACCCCCTGTCCGTTAGTTTTTAACTTCTTTTTATCTTTTGCATTGTGCAGTCCATTGTTTAACACAAAAGTTGTTCTTCGACGTCTCACTTCTACTCAGGCTAAGCGCAGAGGGAGAAGAGCCATAGAGGTTGGTAAAATGTACCATCTGGTGGTTGTTTTCTGGTTGTGTTCATTTTCGAATTCAATAATCTGCTTTTGGTGTAGGTACTGAAGAGATTGGAGCGTCGTAGACTAATGTACCATTCTTACTCAATGCAAGTTTATGGATATGTCTGCTCATCTACTACCGATGACAGTGGATCATTTACTCTGGTTCATGGGGTAGGTTACTTTATACGTACACTAATTTTGTTTGCTATATTTTCTTTATGTATTCATGTATAGCAGGTAAATATGGATAATTAAAAAGACTAATCCTTAGCTTGTGAACCAATTTTCTTTCTCAGTGTCATGGCAGTTTTTCTTTGAGGCATTGGCTTCAACAGTCTGATTGGCTTCCCACTTTGGAAGCTAATCTTGCTCTGGATGAGGAGTCTGCCAAAAGAGTTGGAGATGATACTATTGGTGGCCCAGCTGTTTCCCGACAGTTGCGACTGATTCGGATTTTAATGAGGGATCTTCTTATTGGAGTATGTCTGTGTATAATCTGGTTATTTTCCACAAGCTTAGATAACTATTATGTTCTGGTTCAAATGAATGCTTATTGCATTTTTTCAACCTGTGACTCAGGTGAATTACTTGCACAGCCATGGACTTGCCCATACAGAGTTGAGGCTTGAGAATTTGCACATTTGCCCAATGGATAGACATATCAAAGTGAGTAGTTCTTTTCTTTGTCCTACTGTAGAATTTTAGATTCTCCCATGGAATAAACTTGAACTTTGACAGTCTGTGATTCTAGCTTCTATAAGATAGTAAAAGATGAAGCAGAATTTTTTTTCTGGGGAATACTTACTGGCCATGTGTTTAATTTGCAAGCATGCGATTTTTGCAAACATGTACCCCTCAAATCCATTTTCATGCTTTTTTCACACATTAAAGAGATGCTTCTCATAACTTCTAAATTTCTTTCGTTCTGTCAATGTTTTCCTCAACAGGTCGGGATACTTGGAAATGCTGCTGATTTTGATGAGAGTTACTCAGAGAGTAACACATTAAACGTTAACATGGACAGGCGAAAAATGATGATTGCATTTGACATGAGGTACAGTTACTGGGTTGATTAACTTATACATTCATTCGTTTTCTCACACGTTTCTTTTCCTTTTTACATGCATTGTATAGATGTGTTGGATTCATCATGGCAAAAATGGTGTTGAGGGAACTCATGGATTCATCAGTCTTCGTGAAGTTCAAATCATTCCTTAACAAGGTTTTTACATTCTTTATCTGCATAGCACACCAATTATTTAGTTTCTTCAGTTTTAAAGTTTCCTTTTTGTGTAGGGGAACGACCCATCCTGCTTGCGTGAATTCTTACTACATACGATCAACTTGAATTCCTCCTCTGGAAATTTGGGACTTCAAGTTAGTATCTATTTCCTGGATCCATGTCACTGCTTTTGCATAGTGCCTTTCATTTTGAAAGAACACCTCATGATATGCTATTCTTCTACAGATATTGGACAGAAACTGGGGTGCTGGCTGGAACTTGCTCTCTCTACTACTTGCAACAAAACCTTCAGATAGAATAAGGCAATTCATCTTTTTTTCTTTGATTACTTTGTAATTCGTATAACAAAACATGGATATCAAATATAAAACTGTGAAAAAGCTTTATGATGTCCGAACACGTTGAATTTCTGTTTTCATCTTAAAATGGAATTTGAGTCTGTATGGGCATTTGCAAAATTATAGCATGACACACCCATTCAGACATTATTCTTAGAAGTATCTGATGAAAACATTGCTCACCTAAGATTAATGGGATAAATTTTCGAGCGCCTTACATTGGAAGAACTTATGATCACATAACTGCAATTTAGGTATCGCTATATCTGAAAGTTTTGATGCCGCGTTTGCTTAAGCACTTCTCCTAAAATCTGGGTGTCTGCGCTATCAAAATTATTTCAGTCACACTGGTCTTCTCTAGGAAGAAAAGGCTTATTGTGCATCTTCTGTAGCTAAATTTGTTGGACATGAATGTATCTGCTCCCTCCTAATAAACTGGATTAATCTCTTATTCAGGATAATTAACGAACCTGATTTTCTTAACGACAATCTTCGATTATCACAATAGTAGTTTTGAAGGTCCGAATTCACAATTTGGTCTAATTTCCTAAATCTAGGACAAAGGATTCTTCTGAACCTTCACAGGAACTATATCCCGTGATTTGAAATTTATTTGATATTTGTCTTAAAACAGTTTTAAAGTCAAGAGTTCTTCTTGTTTATTTTATACCTTTTGTGCTGATCTTTTTTCTTATATTGCTTCATAGTTGCTTAAATGCCCTGAGGCACCCCTTCTTGTGTGGACCAAGATGGCGAGTGGACCCGTCAATGGACATGATCAGATGGAATCTTGGTTCAACTGCAGTTCGAATCACAGAGGAGTACATTTATAACCAGCAGCAGGTTTTTTGGTTGCCTTGAACATATGCTAGTTTCTATTATCGTCATCTGTCACATTTCAGACTTAAATTGTGAAAGATTTTTTCTCTTAATATATGTTGTTCAGTTATATGAGATCGTAAAAGTGATACACAAATGGAAAATCTCGGGAAAATGTGTTTCAAGGCCCCTTATTGATCTGTATATAGGTTAATAGATGTTCCTAAATTATTTATGTTTTGTAGGTAGTTTTTCTTGATCCAATCTGTTTTATGATACTCCCTCCATTTTCTAGTTGAGGTTGTTTTAGCATCTTCATCTCTTCCCCAAATATATGTCCTTTTTCCAACTTCTAAGGTTGTTTTTCTAACATTGCCCTTAATATGGAGACAAAGGAGGGGGGGGGGGGGGGGGGGGTGTTTGGGAATAAACTAATTTATCTAAGGGCTTAATAGTAAAAATGTATGTTGTCTCCCCCTTCCTTAATCTATGCTAAACTACTTAGAAAAACCTCCATTAAGAAACGGAGGGAGTATTAATCTTTGCTCCCAACTGGTAGTACTATGAGGAAATCATTATTATTATCTCAGCTCTTCTTCGCAGTACAAGACTCTTGGAGATCATTGTGGATAAATGATCATATTTTCCACGTGTTAAGTCGCAATCTTCTTTGAAAACCATACTAGTGGTATGCATTTATTGTTTTGGTTTAAAGGAGAGAATTATTTTACTCGTATGGGAGTCCAAAGGTTGTCAAGTAGTCTAGATCAGTAGATTGTCACGAGGCATCATTTTGTGCACTACTCGCAATACTGTATTGCATTAGACCGTTTGATTTTAAAACGTTTCATTCTACTCAAGTTTCTTTAAGGTTTTTTTAATTTTTGGTGTTCATTAAGATGTTTTTCTATATTACAGAGAAGTAGGCTTGCCCATTTTATTGAGCTTATGGAGATGTTGAATTCTCATTCAAAGCCAAGGGTATGTATTTTTACCTATGTGAATCTAGAATTTGCTGGTTTGACTTTCCTCTCTGACTTTTAAATGCTTATAGAATGAGGATCTTCTCTTCTAGTTTTGGATCGTAGTACTAAATTATTTGTAGTCTGAACTTGTTCTCTTATATTTTAGATGAGTTGCAATGCGTTCTGCAACTTGCAGCTCTATAACCTGCTTAGTCTGCTAGAATAAATTCATTTATAACAAAGAATCCAAGGAACTCCATGATGTGAAAACCTTTACCGCTGGCTGCCAAAGTATATTGCTGAAATGCAGGACTTTAATACAATTTTTAATCTTGCACTTCACTTATCCTTTCGCTTTTGTCAGGATGCCTTTATTTATGGTAGACCAAAACAGTCGTCCTAGTTCTTACTTGATATGTTTCTATGGGATACTGCAGAATTGGCTGGAATTGCTTCCTGGTACATGGCGCCTTCTCTATTACACGGGAAGGCACATCGGCTTAACCCTTCGGCAACCTCCCACCCGGGTTCTTATTGGTGATGCCTGTCTTACAGTTAAAGCTTCAAAACCAAGAACAAATTTCTCATTTGTCTCTGATATAGGATTTACAATTATAATGGGAAATGATTGGCCTCATAATAAGGCTGGGGTAGGCGGAAAGTTTCAGGTGGAATCCCCTTTCAGATTGAGATCCGGAAAACGGTTATATATAAAGGATCAAGATGTAACAAATAGATTTCCAGTATCAACTGCAAATGCTGAAGATGCTGCAGTGAAGTCCTTGAGAAGTAAAAAATGGCAGAAAATAATTCCAAAAAGGGAATTCCCGTCGAGCATTCCAGTTGTTAAACTCTTCTCCGGTGACATAGAGATGTCAATGAGGCTGGATCAGCCATTAAGTGGCAATGCCCAACTAGCTCAGAAAGTAATTAACGAAGTCCGGACACAAATCCCGCCAGAAATGTTTGACATTTCAAAGATTATCTGTGGAACTTACGTAGATTCTAGGTTTCTTGTTCTTAGGACTGTTAACGGATCGGCTCTCCTTTTCACAAGGTCATTCCCTGATGAAAGCAAATAGCAAAACATTGTACATGTTTTTGCTGTCCCGATACCACAACACGAGCATGGAAAAGCTATACTGACTTGAACCAGTATTTTCTTGCTTTGTACCTACAATACAGTGATGCTAGAACCCAACAAACAGAACATAATGAGCCCCTACCCCCAAAACCAACCTCCATATGCATGTAACTGATGCAACATTCTCCTTTTTTACAGCAAAATTTTAACCGACTATTCATCAGTTGCTCCACTCCGCTTGCAGATACAACTTCTGCTAAGGATCTAAAGCAGAAAAAACAAGATTCATGGCAAGTACTATCCCACTCTAAAAATTAAGCAATCAATTGAACGTCTCCATTGGAGAATGAATTACAGGCTATAAAATACACATCAGGTGGTGTTTCACATGCCGCATCATCCCATAACTTGAATAAGATGGACTAAAATTCGAAAAGTTGTTCCCCTCTAAATCAAGCCCTGGCGCTGCAAATCGGTATGTCTTTTTGTTGTAAATGTTACCCTCTTGGTCTTCATATTCCTCCTCGAGATCAGGGCGCCACTTGTTTAAGCCTTGCCTATCTTGGATTCTCTCCCAAAGTTCCTTGGCTTCCTGTACAACATATGAAACATACAAGACATAATTAGAATGCAACAAGATCAGTGGCAGATCTTAAAAGGCTCTGTTTGCACAAGATGATTAGTGCTTTGGGATGTTCCAATGAAACCAGAAATACACATGAAAGCACACCATCGATTGCCAGAAAAAATGGAGGGAAACAGAGAACAAAAAAAAACAAAGCATGTGGGTCTTCAAATAGACTTGGGGGAAATGCACTTATAATGTTATACACACAAAGAAACGTAAAGATTTCTTAAGTAGGCACTTGAATAATATTGCAAATAACATGCAAACAAAGCATACATAAGCTTCTATCCTCCATAATTGTCCAACTCAAAGATATCCCAAAACAAGCAAGCATGACTTGATAGAAGAGAAACAGGTCAATGATTTCATTCAAGCTTCAGATAATACAGACCATGAAAGAAACATGCTAAGAAGCCTACCTCAATTGATGTGATCTCGTTGAAGTTTGGAATACCTAGGCATCTCATCCCGTGCTGATGTCTCCATTCCTTGAAATGCCGCTCATACGCCCTACGGCCCCAGTAACTATGGTCCCCACAAATGTCACATTTGAATTCCTGAAAAAGGAAAAAATATTATATGAGCACTTGCTGTTATCAATACTATACCTTCAAAAGTAAAATATTACAACCAAGTAAGATCTTGAAAGCATCATATTTGACGAACCACATCTCGTATTGAAGAAGGTAATGCTTGTTCTCTTAAGCTTATGATGCAGAGAGTAACGAGTCAGAGAGCTAAGGTAGTTGTAAGACGAGAACCAAGTGTCGAATCCAGTAGCTATTGTTTTGAGTCGGAAGTACTTGCCAACTAAGCTACCCTTGACAAATTCTTTTTTATGCTTACAACCTCTTTTTTCTGATATGAAATAGTTTTAACAAATTCTTCATAACATCTTCTACACACAGTACAGTAGAATAAAGGGACTAGCATCATGTGCAACATGACCATATCTAAAGGGAGAACATATACCCAGGTTATTTCTTGGACCCAAAAAAAAGGGAAAGAAGGGGAAGGAATTCCAAAGAGAGTTTACGTGAGGAAATGATCAGATTTTACAAATTTTTATACATCAATCTTCATGCAATTGATTATTTTAATTACGAATACTTTCAGATGGCCAATATATCACCCCACAAAGAAAAGTTATCAATTCCAAGGCAAAGGCTTCACTAATTGTGTCAGAACCACAAATCAAAAGCCAAAAAGAATTAATAAGGAAAAACTTAGACACTACCTGACCAAGGCCATGCAGCTTATACAACCAGTATGGAATCGGCTTCCCATCCCATCCCATAGGCAGCTTCAGAGGATTATAAATCTGCTGCTCATCATCATCGCTCTCAGACTCTTCTTGTTCTACTTCCTGGGAAAAAGAAATAAATAAAATAAACGAAGGTCCAAAACAGAAAAGAAGAATCACGAACATGAATGGAAACAAACCATTTGTTCAACCAACACATAAATATATCCCCAACATAAGATCAATGAAAAGGAGTGCAGGAACAGAAATAAAATGCTGGCAGAGGTAGACAGATAACTATAACTAGAAATGTCAAACACTACTGTATAGAATTAAAAAAAGAACTAATCCCCTGTTACCCTGTACAATACAAAAAAAAGGCTGTGTAACAGAACTCGCGTATATAGACAAGCAATCCAATGCTGATGTTTATGAAATACTAAACTTTAAATAGTATCATAAAATGCAAGCTGATAGAAATAAAGTGGCAATATAACTGGAACTACTTATGATGCATACCTACAGAAAACCAGTAAACTAAACCTGATTTCATCCCCAAAACACAGTGCATGATGAGAGCTAGAGGTAAGAAAAATACATATTCATCTATACAAAAACAATATCCAACAAGCAAAGGTACTTAGTGATATGGTCCTTACGTCCTCCATTTCAGTCTGCATGGCTCAAGGAGTTTGAGTTAAGAATATACTAATTACCTCTTCACGCTCAGCTTCCATTTCCTCAAATGTCAAAGCCTGTTTCTTCTCCACATTTTCTTTTGTCCGCACAATTGTCTGCAGGTCATAAAAAATAGCTTACTTGAATATGACATGCTCAGATTTAAAAAGATGTCTATCTGCCCCTAAGGATTTGTTGCATAATAAATAAAGTAAATGAGAAGTGAACTCTTTTATAAAAGAAGGTGCTATAAACCAGCCAAAAGAAAAGAAAAAATCTGGAGAAGAGAAAAATAGGTCGTATAACTCACTTCACTGAGCAAGTCGCATAGCTTTTTCACTTTGGCTTCAGTCAAGGCAATATCTTTAGCATCTTCACCAGACAATGGAGCTGAAGCAGCACCATTCTGATCTGATCCACGATGACCTTTGGCAAAATGTTTCCTGTCCAGCTGCTCAAGAGGGGTATCCTGCAAAATGAAAATTAAATGTAAAAAATTATTAATTTTAAACTAACACAAAAAAAAGTCACTGCTGAAAGATTGAATAAAATAATAACGTTAGTTGGCAAGTTCCTTTTCTGTTTTTAACAGAATAATCCAGAACTGATACCTCCCGAATGATGTCATTTCCAAACACAGAACAAAGGAGTTGCATACTCAACTGGATAATTTATTAGCTCCAATAAATAATCAGAATAATATAGTAGCCACCAAGATGACAAGAATCCAACAGAGGGGCACATAGGCCAGCCTTGGAAATAGGAAGGAAAAATTCATATAAAAAAATTTCCATTCCTCATCCGCTCTCCTTCCTCCTCCCAAACGAAGATAAATATGCAAGCCTAGAATGATATACTCTGCAAAACTGCAGATCAAATATATCTGGAGAGAAAAGATACAACCCTAATACTAAGCCTCAGGAGCTAATAGATCACCCGTGAAATAGAAAATCAGAGGTTGTGTAAACTTTTCTTCCCCCCACCTAAAAAGCTAAATAAGTAGATAAAAGAACCAAAGTTCACATGTGCCTTCGACGAGAAGCGGCTGGACGAACATACAGATAAGCAACATAAAGCTGCTATTCTGATACTTGGTTTCAGATACTAAATATTTTAAACAAGTGTATTAGACATACAAGCACCACACGGTCGCTTGCGACCTACCCAAATCTCAACCATATCAGATGCTATGTTACTCGGACTCTCCGTTTAGCCGTGCCCTTAGTTTTAAAAGGCGCGAGGCGAACCGAGGCAATGAGGGACCGAGGCGATGAGGAGCGAGGCGATGGTTCGAGGCGCACGCCTCAAGGACACGAGGCGCTCTATTTTTGCAAAAATTCTCATAAATTTAATTTATATACAATTTTGTATTGTAAACATTATTTCAATATTATAAAGACTAGATAAAAGCATATATTTTATACTACCTCTCGAATGGTCCATACACAAAAATATCGTAAACTGTTAAACCTATAGAAAAGACAACTACCATCATTCACAATTGCCCAACATCTTAAAGTTGAGTAAAAAAACATGGAAAATAAAACATAAAACATAAAGCATATTCATATATTATCTCATACAAACTAATACTCATCGTCGTCATCAATGTCAAACACAACATCCTCCGCTTCTTTATTGGAAACATATACAAAATTAATTTGTAATAGAAAAAAACAGTTAATGATGAACATACCTAATAGAAAAAAACAAACAAGAGAAGAAGAAGATGAAAGCAGGAGAAAAAATCAGAAAATAAAAAATCAGAAAATAAATTCAGAAAATAAAAAATCAGAAAATAAAGAAAATCAGAAAAAATAAGAAGAAGAAATAAGAGTAATAGAGAAGCAGAGAACCAGAGGAGAAAAAAAAAAAGAAGAAGAAGAACAAAGAGTAACAGAGAACCAGAGGAGAAAAAAAAGAATAAAGAAGATTAAAGGACATACCTTTGAGAAGAGCAGCAGAAGAGCAGCAGAGGAGCAGAAGAGGCAAGATACAATTGAAATGAAATGAAACGGGTCTTTTAAATTAGGTCAAAGAGAAACATTAGCCTATGATGCAATTTTTTTCATTTTTGTGCGTAACGAATTGCCTCATCGCGCGAGGCTCGCCTCAGGGACACCCCTTCGCCTCAGAGCTCGGAGGCGTTTTCAGCTTCGCCTCTCGTCGCCTGAGGTGCGCTTTTTTAAACCAAGGCCGTGCCGTACTGGTGTCGACACGACACAACACGACGTTGGTATGGGTATGGAATATGTACCTAACATGGTCAACTGCGAATGGGTACTTTGACCAACTCTTGAAAGCTCATCGCTGGGACACCCATTGCTGTCGTCGCTGTGATATCGAAAGCACGACGATCAGAGATTGGAGTTTGGTAGATGAAGGAGCTTGAAAAAATTTCAAGCAATAAGTGAAGGAAAGATGGAATAGATAGGGGCATAGGAGTCGAACAAGGCATGAAATTGGTTGTTGATTTGAATCTGTACCGGTTGCAAATTTGTTATGAGGAGGAAGAGAAGAAATTAGTGTTAGGGAGAGAGAAGAGACGATGGGGGAGAGAATAATGGGAGATGGCTGGATTTTTTTAAGCTATTAATTAGCAAATGGGGAGAGAATAATGGGAGACGGTTGGAATTTATTGCCGTATCCCCGTACCCGTGACTGAATTTGGGGAAGTGTCCCCGTATCCTTTATTTTAGATGTTTAAATACCTGACACCTAAATGCATACCCGTACCCGACACCCGTACCCGAGTAACATAGATTAGATGTTATCTCTCACAAGAATAACCATTGCAATAGTATGGAAACAAATAGTAAAAAAAACGAGATTCTGTGTGAAAACCAAATATCAACATGAAGAAATTTACTTCCAAAGGAGAAAAGGGAAAGGGATAAAGATGTGTCCCACCTTTGTGATATGCCCATTCATTTTCTGCAACAGTTAAGCTGACTAGTTCTCCTTGAGGTAACAAAACCTAAATTTAGAGTATGAAGCAGTTCTCTGAAAGGTGGACCCATGCTATATCCAAACCAGTTTCTTTCAATTACACAAAACATTTATCCAAAAATTCATAGAAAGAAAAACCTAAAACCACAAGAGATTATAAGAGAGCTCTATTCAATCATACGAATAAAAAAAATAAAAATAGGCTTTTCACCTAGTGAACTTCATTTTCTTTGGAATCTTATGTAGTCGCGAGAAAACCTCAAGGTAAGAAGTGTACTCAATTTGCTCCCCAAACTTGGAGTTAATATAATCATTGAACAACTCATGCAAATCAAGATACCTTCCAAAGCCTTCCTGAAATTTAATCAATACAAGTCAACAATAGTTGGAACAAAGATGAAGCAATGGGTTGTAAAAATAGTCCAATGACAGTGGCAAAATACTTTCTAGGGAAACATGGGAGAAAAGAAAAATAAAGATTAATTAAAAAAGAAAAAATGAACAGAAACAGCAAGAAAGAGGAAATGTCACGTAAACTTCAGCTGTTAGTATTTGTTTGCATGGCCTACACGTTGAAGAGTGTCTGCCGAAATCGATGATTCTCAGTTAACTACCTTAATCTTAGGGAGATAAGATCCACCTTATGCTGTCACTAAGGAACTGATAACCTTCTTTGATCTTATTATGTCGTCCCCCCCCTTCTTTTCTCATTAGGAATCTGCTGGCTTATGACAGAATGAAGAAAATAAAGAGCCCCAAGCAGTTAAGCCTAACACAAAATGGAGTTTCTAGGTTATTACTTCATGTGCTCCCAAGCATGTAATGGACACCAGTCATGTTTCACAATGATAGTTTGTACACCTGATTTTGCTCTTAACCATGTCATGTTTCACAATGATAGTTTTTTATTGACTCATGAATTCAGTTTAAAATAACAAACACTAGCAAAATCATGAGTCAATAAAAAACTTTTAAAACTGAATTCATGAGTCAATAAAAAACTATCATTGTGAAACATGACATGGTTAAGAGCAAAATCAGGCCAACAAGCTCAATTATTAATTTTTCAGTTTATCAAGCTTGAATACTCCCTCCAACCCAGACTAGGAGCTCTTTTGGACTTTTCACATGGATTAAGGATTCACTAAAATTTATAGAATTCAAAATAGAAATGCTCACATTTCCCTTTCTCCCATGGAATACAATAAAGACACCTCTTTGGAAATTGAGATTGTAGTAGTTGAAAACGAGTAAGAGTGGAAAGGTGCATTATTAGACCTCCATCGGTATTACAAATTGAGAAAATATTATGGGAAAATAAAAAGTTCAAATAGAGCTAATATTATGGAATGGAGGGAGAAATAATTAGACAACAAGATTTTGTTATTAACTACATTAATTAGAAAATATAACTTGCTGGCTGACTCGTGCTTCTTCAAGAGAAAATTCATGCATAAATACATGCTACACACAATGACAGAGATGCAGACTGGCTAACCTCGCCAGTGAACTCAATTTGAGGTTCCTCTTTGAGAAGCTGCTCGTAGTCATCATTGGCACTCACATCACGTGCAGAAGGATGCCGTCTATGGTACTCACGAATCTGCACTTAGAGAAAAAAAACTAGAACTTAATAAGAACCACACCTACTTGTACAAAACATGGACAGGGAGAAAAGAAAGCATACATCGCCCAAGCCAAATGATTAACTGGTATGTCAACAGATCACGACACTGTTAATTTCATTATATGCTAACATATTTGCCATTTTGGGGAATTAGTTGGAAACCATGACCAATAAGTAAAAGAGATCGACCAAGAAACAGAACAGTAACAAAGCGTTATCCCATTTTACCCCCTCAATTGTACAGCAACACTCCAGTGCAAGACTCTCTTCAAGGGACACAAAATATCACACAAGAGAGAATCACCTGAGCAAAAACTGAATAGCAACAAAGCTTTAACCCATTTTACCCCCTAAATTGCGAGTAATACTCCAGTGCTTCTGCAAGACTTTCTTCAAGGGACACAAAATAGCATACAAAACAGAAACACCTGAGACAAAATGATTATCTAGGTTTTAAAGAGGATCCTTAATAATCTACAACACTCATTAAACTTCGAAGAAGAAAGCTTGTCTCTGTAGACCGTATACATGCTACCTTGATGAGTAAGTATTTACTTGTATAAATTACAGTAAGAAGATAAATCATTGCAGACTTTGCAGTCATACCATTAAATTTGTGAGATAGCTCAAAGCAAAAAGTATAAGCACTGGAAAGTGCACAGTTGTAATTGAATGTAGAAGTTTAAGCAATATAACAACTGGCATTTAGGAAATTTTAATACTTAACCAATTAAATCAGATTGAAATTTTGAAATTATAGCTACAATCAATCTAAAAAAACAAAAGCTTACCTCTATTAATCTGTCATAAAATGCGCTAAATACATTAGTTCCAGCCGCAGTCTGGCCACCAAGCGCTGCAATCTCATCTTTCCTCACATTATCTTTATCTTCATAAATCTCAACCTAAAATACATAATAACAAATCAGAACCTCCTTTCAAATTACATTGCAGTTTTACATCAATCGAAGTATATATTAGTGGATTAAAAAAATTAAACAACAAATACATATAAATAGAGTATGAATTTGGAGAATTACGAGTTTATTAGTGGATTGGGTGATCATTTCGATCATATTGCGTACTCGATGGCTCTGATGAAGGCGGTCTTTGGAGGTCGGAGGTTCGGTTTGGAGATCCTTCACAATTAGGCGCTCCAAACGCTCCACATCCTCATGCGTCGCTCGAGTGATCTCCAGTAGAGTCGATGACATTCTTCTTTCACTTGTGTTTATCTGCAATTCAATTTGAAACCACTGAAACTGCTCAGAGTTTCTGGAATTGCCAGGGTTTATGATGAAGCAGAAGAATTTGATGAGGAAATACAGATAAATTATGGCGGTATGAAGAAGAATATTTAAATACGGCGTCGTTGGTTAGTCGCGACGATAATGATAATTTTGGGCACGAACTTTTTCCTTTTCTTTTACGGGCATTCTTTATTGATAATATATAACACAAAGCCCCACAAAGTTTGACACTTTTACAATTTGCCCCTTTCATTTTGATTGGTTATCTGTATGAGAATTCTCATCCTAAAAAAAAATAAGATGTATTTGGATCAGCAAATTTTCAAATGGGAGAAGTAGTTTTTTCCATTCACTAATTAAAAAAAGTACTCCCTCCATTCCTAAATATAAGACTCTTTAGATAATTTGAGAAAATTAAGGAAGTTGTCATTTTCACCTAAACTTCCAATATTACCCCACCTTCCCTCTCTCTCACTAATACATTATAAAGAAAAGAAAGGAAAATGTTGAAGGTATAATTGAAATAAATTGTTGACAACTAATAAAAGAACCTTAAACGACAATTAATTTGGATACCTAGATATCTCCTAAACGACAATTAATAGGGAATGGAGGGAGTAGTAAATGCTTAAATGGTAGCTGGGAAGTAAATAATAGTGGCACGAACTTTTACATACTCGATCTTGAATGACATAACTCATGTAATAAGGTCAGTTAAACAACACAGAAAAGTCAGAAACTTTGAGACTTAAGTCAATAATGCTCTTAATATTTTAGCGCAATCCTTTTTATACGATACTACCTCCATTCATAAATATAAGACTTTCAGAACAAGTAGAGAAATATTAAGGAATAAAAAATTAAGATATTTTTTAAACAAAATATCAATATTACTCTCTTCAATGTAATTAGTGATATACACGTTCTATTTAAGATAATAATAATATTAAATTTTGATTAACAAAATATCTTAGATTTTATTTTCTTAATTTTCGATACATGTCCCGAAAGTATTATAGTAAGGAATTGAGGGAGTATCAAACTTTCAAGTATTATACGCCTTGTATAACTATTTCAACGAATATGGGGAGCTATTTTAGTCAAATCCGATAGTGAAAAGGGTCCACGACGTAATTAAGCTAAAATAATAGAGCACGAACAATCGACCACTTTGTAAACTCTATAATAAAACGTTAGGTCGATCGTAACTGAAGATACTTATGATCAAAGCTACGAATTAAGAAATCCCAGTAAAATCTAATCATGTGGAACTCTATATTCAGCGGCGGCAGAGATGAGGAAGAAGATGAGCAGCAGCAGCAAGAAAACTTGTTGGATGAGCCAGAAGGCCTCTGCTCTCTCTCCCCTATGCAGGTTATTTACTATTTCGTCTTAAATATTTCAGCTTTATAGAAAACCCACAATGAAATTTTATGGCTATGTGAATTTGAGCAGAGAATCTATGGATTTGGTGCCTGTTTACTTGCTGGCTTCGTTTGTATGTTGCTGGTATGCCTCACATTTTTCCTTACTTTACTTTTGGCATTTTATTTATTTGATTGATTGATTTACGAGATCCATTGAAAAAAATGATGAAATTTATTTTTAATTTTTTAGTGAGTGACTTCACTAGAAGGTCCTGTCTGGTCAAGTGTTTACTTGCAATCCGCTAAATCACAGATTAGAACCCAGAAAACCGTCTCTTTATTAAGAAATAAGGGTAAGGCCGTGTATATCGGATCTTCCCCATACACTTCTTATGCGGGAGCCTTGTGTATTGGGTACGACCTTTTTAGTGGGTGACTTCACTAGTGAGTTGAGCAAAGAGTTTCAAGAGGATTCGTTCTCGATTCGTTCATCAATGTCCTAATTATTTAGCTACTTTCTAGAGGAATTATCTCTAATGTGTGGTTGTGCTATGCTTATTTTGCAGTCTATGATTGTATTCGCAATTCCAATCAAGTTTGGTTTGCTTTTTACATTTGGAAACATGCTAGCGGTTGGAAGGTTGGTAATTCGAATTCCTGTGTTAATAACTATAATTTTCTAAACTTGGAATAGAATCTCCGGTGCAAAATGTGGTATCACAGACTTAATGAATCTTCGATAACCATTAGCAAGGATCAGGAGTTGTTGATGGTGTTTTATATTTGAATCTTTGATCTTATTATACTCCAATACACATGAACTGAACTCCAGTTCTTGTGAGTATTTTTTAGGCTCTAAAATTTGGAAATGTATTGGCAGCACAGCCTTCCTCGTTGGACCTGGGAAACAAATGAGAATGATGCTTGATCCTGTTCGAATTTATGCTACCGCTATTTATGTCGGCTGTGTTATTGTAGCTCTCATATGTGCGCTCTTGGTAAGTTGGTGAAGTAAAGCTGTATATCAGAAATTTAATGATGCTTCGGATCAAGGACATGCTTTGATTTCAATTCTTACTTTTCGAAATTCTTAGATTAGATTTGCATATGCAGTTACACTGTAGGGTATATTTTTAAACATGACTTGGATTTTTCAACTTAGCTTTCAGGAAAAGTACACTTTTGATGGTTTATCTCATCTACAGTCAAACCTCTATATAAGAATACTCTATATAAGAATAAACTCCTTATAATAATAAAAAAATGATGGTCCTAACTCGGGACCAGTTATAAATAAGAATAAACTCTACATTGTAATATTCCATGTTTTTTTTAGGACCCTCCTTAAGAAATTTACTTCCATATAGTAATAAAATAACATTAAATTTTAAATATATTTATATATCTATATAAAACATCCATAATTATTTAACAATTTTACATTAAACTTAAGATGATATGAAATATTTGTCTAAAATTGTCTGTGACAATGACTTAATTTTTTGGGTTAATATCGCATCCTTAAACTTGCGCGTTTGTAATAACTCGTCATCGGCACTATCTGTTCGAATTTTTTAGTGCTTGAAGCAGTTTTCAATTGTATGTGACTTCACATCTATAAACCATGTATAGTAGTTGCCTAAATATTGTGTAGTATCGTGTAATTGGTATTTAACTAATATAGTGTAGGAACACATGTTTTTAAAATATAAGGAACACATTTCTAAGTGTCGTATAATTTATATTAGTTACTTTTAAAAAAATATAATTTTTATATGTAAGCCTCTATTTAAGAATAACCTCCCAATAGTAATATTTTTGTCCAGTCAAGAGTATTACTGTATAGAGGTTTTACTGTATCTGTTTTCTGCTTGTCTTAATTCTGCATAGTCTATTCCAGTTGTCATTCCTTATTCAGCCAAAGGTTCTCGTACTTTTTCCTTGCAGTATATATAGTTATTTCAACTGAAATTTTTTAAATTTTTTTGCGATAAGTATGCACAATAAGTAAAAAAAAATTGCTTACCAGAAAGTGTTCTTAATTAGCTGAAGGAAAAAAAAAAACTGAAATTATGATAATATTCCTATCTTAACCAATGTAATTGTAAGTCCTAATTTGAATAGAATCTTCAGGTCTATGGATTCATCTTTCGTAATAGTTGAATTTTTGCAACTATCATCTATGCTAAAGCTTCCTTCACCTGAGTTATTTTATCTAGATCCTTTAGGAACGACTTCCTTTTTTTATGACAGATTTTCCTTTTTGGTTGCTTTGTTATTGCAGATTCATAGTAAGATCTTAACAATCATCGCGATGATATGTGAGATTTGTGCACTCATCTGGTGAGTTTGCTGTGCATCCATTTATGTATTGGTTTCGGCTATTTTAACTTGGATGTAGAAGTCTTCAGGCATATTTTTTAAGTCTCCATTAGTGGAAAGACCATTATGAAATCAAATCACTCGATAGCTTCTGTTCAAATATGAATTTTATAATTAGATTATGCAGCTGCAAATTTTACCCATTCCTTAAGTTACTAGAAGTTTGGTACGGGAAACTGTGAAGTGGGAACCATAGATCATGACAAGCATTTGAACCTTTTCTTGTAGATTGTTACTCCCTCCGTCCCTGAATAAGAGTAACATTTGGACTTTTTATTTTTTCCAAAATAATTTCCACATTTACAATAACAATGGGCATTTAATGAAAATTTACCATTCATACCCTTCTTTCTAACCACTATCCCAGTTTCTAAGGAGTAAACGAGGATAAATTACTCTTTTTGCTTTGAATCTTGTTGTTTTTAAGGACTCTTTAATGTGTGTGAGAAGTCCAAATGTTGCTCTTTATTATGGGAAGGAGGGAGCAAAAGAAAGCAACAATTAGAAACATTAGTTATCCCATTAAGCATAAACAAAACCAACCAAACTAGTTCTAAACTCATACACTTAATCATAACTGCTAAAATCTAAATGAGGAAGAAATGATAGTACATACTAAAGAAAGAAACGTGAATGTTAGTTTGTTGATTAGTCGAGGGGGTAGGCCAAACTAGTAGAGGTTCTAGCTTCTGAAAAAATAAATGCAAGTACAACCCGGTAACATCAATTGAAACATTTGAAAATTTATCTTATATCACATAGAGTAGCAATGTTCAGATAGCTTCAAATATACACATCAAGTGTTGACATGCTTCTTTCAGAAATTAAAACTGGGGTACTGAATATTGCGAGTTTTCTCATAAATGTTTACACTTGAATCCAAAGTTCTTACAACTTATTTATTTGAGATGAAAACCGAGCAGCCTAAATTTATAATTTTAGGTGTCACGTGTTGGGTACTAAAATGGTTGTAAGAAGTAGCAATACTCAGTTGCACATTATGAGCTCAAAGAGGAAGTGGGTTCAACATCAAATTTTCTCTTGCCCGTTTAATTTCTTGAACAGCATCTTAGTTCTGAGAATGTATAGAGAGACATATGCAGGTTATCTTTACTCCTATTCTGCTTGAAGAATGTCGTATTGAACACTGAATTTGTAAATGTGAGATCTTCAAAACTAAACGTGATGAGAATTGTTAAGCCCTCTGTAGATCCTACATAGACTTAATTGTTTGAGCAGATTTCAGCTCCAAATCATGTTACCATGCCATGTTGATTTAGACATATTACCTTCATGAAACTCTTGCTAGTAGTTTCTAGTAGCTGTTACTCTGTTTAATCTAACCACTTTGATAAACATTTCAGGTACAGTTTGAGTTATATTCCTTTTGCTCGTCGAGTGGTCTCTGATTTGACAATCCGTCTTTTCGACACTGAGATTTAGCGTGCAACTTTAAGGTGTGTTTTCGCGATCCTTTCGCTGATGAATTCTTGAGGTTTTGGTTGAGTTTTTTTTTCTTTTCTTTTTTCCTTCTCATTTTTGTATTGGTTATTGATTTTCTCTGGAATACCTTCTATTTTTTTAGCTGTAAAATTGTAATAGTCATGGAGACAAAGGCTATGATCCTATTGGTTCTGGAAAAGTTCAATGCAACTGCTTTTATCATTTGCTCTGGGTCCTGCTTCAAAAGCCCATCGGGCCACGTGATTCATGTGAGACACTTCCTACTAGTAGATTATTATACCAACCAGTTGGGTTTTGCTTCTTAACTACAAAGTGCGCACTTCTGATAATTTTGAACCAAAAAAAAATAAAAAAAATTGACAACATAATGGCTATTTGAATATTACTCCCTCCAATCCCGAGCTCTGGGGGCGCTGGTTGGAGCTGCTTAAGCTGACGCCAAGGGTTCGATTTTCGCTGGTGGAATTCGACACTTGTGGGATTTTCCGTTGCTTAGAGTGTCGTTTAAGAGCAGTATGGGTTAGGCTCTCCCCGTTGAGCGGTAACGCTACGGGCCAACCGTGAGGCCGAATCCTGATGTAGTCACCACGTTGTCGGTGGATACCGGATGCCCCAAAACGGGTAGAACAACAAATATTACTCCCTCCATTCCTAAATATAAGACTTTCATTACATATTGCGAAAATTAATGAGGTATAAATTATGATGTTTTTGTAATCAAAATGTCAATATTACTCTCTTAAATAATACTTGTATATCACTAATTCTATTTAAGAGAGTAATATTGATATTTTGATTATAAAAATACTTAATTTATGTTTTCTTAACTTTCACAATATTTAATGAAAGTCTTATATTTATGAATGGAGGTAGTATTACGAAAAGAAAATTAATAATGACTGAATGTTGTTGTTCCACATGCAAGTTAACGCCATTGCCACATCCAAAGAATAAACCCTTTCTCTTCATTGATTCCACCGAACATCGAATTTGCTATACATGGAATCCTTATCTATAAATGTGATAGTTTTCTTTTGCAGATTTGGGGACATCTACAAAGTTCTCTGTACATGTACAAATTATATTATAAGTGTACATGTACAAATTCGTACGTGATTGCCACAAGTTAGCTACGCCGCTCTCCTTCGCCTATTTTCGTTCATTTTGGGTATTATTAGCACCTTTGTATTGGCTATATATGGCACCCAAAAAAGATAAAGGGTATAACTTCCCTTTCAAAGTTAGTTGGAAGGTATAAATAGTGATTTAACTCATATATATATATATATAAACCTCTCTATAGTAATACTCTCGGGACCGAAGAAAAAATATCACTATAGAGAGGTTATTCTTATATAGAGGTTTACATATAAAATTTATAATTAAAAAAACTAATATACATTATACGATAATTGGAAATGTGTCCCTTCATATTTTAAAAACATGTATTTAAAAGATATATATGATTCATGAGTTTTAAAAAAACAAATATACGTACATCATGCATGTACATTGTGTATCTATTAGATTTAGAAGATTCATTCATGTACATACAATATCTAGTTAATGTAAAAAATATATATGTATATCATGTATGCATTTAAAATATTCACTCATATATGTTATATCTTCGAAATATCTTCTCGTTTGTTTTATTATTATACATATATAAATGCTAGCATAATCATAAATTTCATTATCATTTCAAATCATACATTTTCTACTTCAAGCAAGTCATGACACCTTTAAACAAGCGAACTCAAATCATTGAAAGTATTCGTATTGAATTGCGCAAAATGAAAGAAACCAACCCCGATTGGAAGCAAAAAGATCTTGCAAAATGGTTAAAAGATACCCATAAACTTAAGTTGTCGCGACCAACAATATCCAAGATAGTCAATAATTCAACCGACCAACAAGAAATTCTTTCAAACCCGAATGTAAAACGTCAAAAATAGGTGAACTATCATGGAGTCCGCACTTTATGAATAGTTTGCGTGCAATCAAGAGCACACAAATATTTTACATACAACTTTAGATAAGTGTTTCATATCATTTTAAGTTTAATGTAATATAATTAAATAATTTTAGATATTTTATATAGATATAAATATATTTAAATTTTAATGTTATTTTATTACTATATAGAGGTAAAATTCTTAAGGATGATCCTAAAAATAACATGTAATATTACTATGTAGAGTTTATTCTTATTTATAAGTGGTCCCGAGCTGGGACCATGATTTTTTTAAGGAGGTTATTTTTATATAGAATATTACTATATAGAGGTTTTATTTTATATATATATATATATATATAATTTCTTAGCAACTATAAAAATAATAATGACTGAATGTTGTTGTTCCGCATACAAGTTAACGCCATTGCAACATCCAAAGAATAAACCCTTTCTCTTCATTGATTCCATCGAACATCGAATTTGCTATACATGGAATCCTTATCTATAAATGTGATAGTTGTTTTACGGATTTGGGGATATCTACAAAGTCTTCTGTACCTGTACAAATTATATTATAAGTGGACAGCACTTTCATAAGTCATCTTTGCCATTATCATTTTAAGATTGAATTCATTAATTAAATGCTAAAAAAGATTTAAGAAAGAAGGCTAACTTTCCCTGAAATTCCTAGGATGGGGATTGTGAAGATAATATATTAGGTTAGTGGTTTGGTGAAGAAATGGTATGTTGAATATGATAATGATTAGTAAAGCATCCACTAGTCACACCTACAATTTGTTGGGGTCTTCAGGGTAACATCGCGGGTTTTAGACATTTTGAGAGATACTAATGTCGCAGACTTATAGAAATTTTCTGACAACAATATTATCAATTGCGGCGGAATAGCGGAGCGGAGTGGCCTTTGGGCAGCTATGACTCCTCCATAGCGTCGCAGATTATTACTACCGCTATTGCGGCTCAAATAGCGAAAATAGCAACGCAATTTGAATCATTAATGAAAAGTCATTTTTCCCATTAAAAAAAAAAGAGTGGCAAAATGGGAATAATAAACTCAAAGAAACCCTTAAACCCCAATGGCTACTATAACTATAGCCCCTACAAACTAAAAAAAACATTCTACTGTTTTCTTCTCCATCTATTCAAAGCTTAAAAAATCGTTATGCTCTTTTCTTCTCCATCAATTCTCATCTCCATCATCTACTCTTCTAATCTCTATCATCTACTCTTCTCCACTAATCACCGGTAACCCAAATAGCGCCGCTTTCACCATTTCATTATAGCATTTTTGGGATCGACCGCTCTACGCCGCTATCCGGGATTAATAACACTGCCTGACAATAACAATCAGTTACAATGCCTATTAGATTTAACCAAGTTAATCGAGTGAAATACTGGTCACGCAAAAAAAAATGATAATGATTATGAGTATATGTTTCCATCTTAACCTACTTTGGAATAGAAAAAAGGTAGCAGAAAGAAAGTAAAGATGTGTTGGTACATTTCACATTTACCAGCTACCCCTATGACAAATGATCTCTATCCCTACCTACCCCTATCCCCTTGACTGCATATTCCAGCCAACAACTCATTCAGAGAAATGGACTCGTGGACCATATGAAAAAAATATTCATCTAAAATGTCATTATTACTTGCTTAATAATGAGGATCAAGAACAATTAAACAAATGGTCTTTAGCTAAAGCACATACCACCATCCCTTGCACGTGGTATTAATTTTCATCAACTGTCTACCCATTTGTCAAGGTAAACAATCGTCTATCTTCAACTGGTAACTTCATGTTTGATTTAATCACTGACAATTTATCGCGTGAATATAAATAATGACTGTTAAATAAATAGAATTTGATGGATATTCACGTTACGAGATTCTGAGTGGTTAGGAGAGGAATAAAAAGCATGAGTTGGTGACAGTAAAATTTTTTCTCCTTTGTCAATGTAGTACTGTATCTAATTTGTTAAAGAGAAAACCAGTTTATGAAACTTTATATGGATGTTTTTGCTATGCAAACTTTCCAGTATTTAACCCTCGAAATCTATTTGAGGAATGAGCATGCGTCTGGCTAATTATCGGACCAAAACTTTACAGTTCGGTAAAATGTTTCACTATTAAAACTAATCCTTCAGCTTGGACCCTTGTTGAGCAAATTACTAATGATAAAGTGAGGTTAAGTACGTATTTAACTCCTACTTATAGCGTCAAGTTGAAAGAGCTATCAACCTCTTTCAAGTAATAAGGGTCATACTCTACAATATGAGCGTAACTTGGATTAGTACTACTCGTGGTGAAAATACAAATACTAAAAAAATAAATAGTAGCAACTGTTTTGGCTTTGCTTGGTACTATTAGATATTGTGAAATGGTTAATTTTGATATGCACAGTGATTTAATAAATTATGTGGTTCAAATTCTTTCATATCAGAAGAAAGATAATTTTTTACTGATATAAATAAATTTGAACCATATACACTATTAGACCATGATACACTTCTGAAATCGAACCGCTAGGTCACCTTGATTTACATCTTCCACAATGTCTGTCGAATCGGGTGGTGGAGACCCTGTGAACGTGGGTATCGCCTTATGTGTACAATGATGATACACTTCTGAATTTTCATTGTGAAGTTGGTGAGAATGAGAAAGATCCCAAAAAGGCAAAGACATTGGCAGTTGGCATATTAGTCAAGCATCAGTGGTAGCTGGGTTAGTTGGGGTTGGGTCTAGTTTTATTCTGTGCTCCCACGAGACCAAACGAAAAGATTCTTTTGGTCAATGTGCTGGGGACTGGGTAAGTTACTGGTACTGGTCCGTCTCCTTAACCAGTGGCGGATTCGGAGGGCAGGTACGACAACCGCTTAACAATTTTTAATATAATTTTTTTAGATTTTTTATAAATATTTTTCCCACCGTTAAGAATTTTTCATTAAAAGTCTAATAGATGGAGGGAGTCGTGCAAAAAGCTCGGAATCTCAGAAGAGGACTCTTTTATTGCCAACTTTAAAGAATTTAGAAACAAAAATTAAATTCAATTTTTTCTACTCAAGAGGATAGCGTGATTGATTAGAATCAAGTTGAATTTTCAGAAGCTGAATTTCAACATGAGAGTGACTACGATGACTGCTTGCGCAAAAACAAGAAAAAAACTCTTGTTAAACACCACATGACGACTAAATGTAAAGCTATTAAAATTACACTTTATTAATAAAGCATCTTTTTTTATTTTAAGAAAAAAAATTACACTTTATTAGTTAAAGTATTTTATTTTAAAAATGATAATTATTCTAAGAATAATAAATAATTATTATGCGGTTTTGAAAATGAGTCGTTATTTTAAGACGGCAAAAAATCACCTGTCCTCGTATATGTCTCCATTTTTTTACCAACGAATCACAATTTCGCCATGCGAATATATAATTGGAAGAAATGCCCACATAACAAATTTTAATTAGTTGGGTACAGAAATAGAGACATACAGGGGACAAGCGATTTTCATCCCTTTAAGACTCAGTTATCCATCAAACACCCTTCAAGAAATTAACTTTAGCATATATTTTTTTCTGTTTTAAATCCCCTCTCAGTTTGATTAATAATAATTCTCCATTTTTTGACTCTACTTGGATAATGTTTGATTTGGAATTGGGATTTGGTTTGGATTTGGTCTCAAAATTGGTGGGAAAATACAAATTTTGACCTAGAAAATTGGCGGCAGAATTTCAAATTCAAATTTTTTCGTTCAAATATTCGTCGAAATTGAAATTTTTGAAAGAAATAAATTGAATTTGAATTGCCCCCGCCAATTTTCTTTCAAAAATTTCAATTTCAACAAATATTTGAACGAAACAATTTTTATTTGAAATTCTCCCACCAATTTTTCTAAGTCAAAATTTGTATTTTTTCACTAATTTTGAGACCAAACCCAAACTCAATCTCAAACCTTATCCAAGTAGTATGACTCGAATTCTTAATCTACTTAGTTGAAATGCACTTCGCTGTTAAATTAACTTTAGCATAGTCGTTATTCAGGAACATGGATGACAGGCTACAAGGTCCCTTTCAGGCTGCAGCGAAACGTGCAGAGAGAAAATCCATTATGCTCTTCTTCTAACTTCTCAATCATTGGTTTGTCTTCTTTGTACAGATCCTCGACTATATATATATATATATATATATATATATATATATATATATATATATATATATATATATATATATATATATATATATATATTAAAAAAAAGGTTAAAAAGTGCAACTCTCAACTTCAACTACTTTTCTTCTTCTTCTTCTTCTTCTTCTGTAGTTTAATAGTAAGAGTCCAATTCGGTTCCATTCCGAAGCACTGACTAGCCACCCACCCACCCACACATGGCTCAGACTGACCCTTGGGAATTAGGAACGAGTAAAGAAGAAGTCCCCTCATGCAATGCAATGGCCACCAACCTTTCAATTCCTATAATTACCAATTAAACTAATCTCATTTAATTTGACCCAAAACCTCTTCACGTCTCTCTACTTATTAAACAAATAATTTCACTAGTATATGAAGCAGACCCCAAAGCCAATAATCATCTTTTGTAATTGTCTACTTCTTATAATGTTAAAAAAGTACTTACCCGTTCTATTTTTATTGAGAGAATTTGACTTAACACAAAAATTAAAAATGAGTGATGTTGATTAAAATAAATAAGTTACTTTTAATTAAAAAGTCAAACTATTCTCCTTGAAATTTTAAATGTAATGTTTAGTGTACTAATGAAATAAGATAAAGTTTGAAATTTAAGAAAAAATATAATTGTGATCAAAGAAAGTATCAAACGTTTTAGTACATTTCTAAAATAGTAAGCATGTAAATAGAAATAAGACGGGTGAGTGAATAGTTTTATCTTCATCGAGAGAAGATAGAAATGACACATATTGAAAGATAACACGAGAGAATTCGTTTGCATTGATTAGGACATATAAAAAGAAGACGAGTGGCAGTACTATAGTTCGAAAATTTTAAAGATGTAAGAATGAAATTGTAAGAGACATAGGGATGTTGAGAAAGGTTTCAGCCAAAGTGATCAAAGGGTGATATGAATTTGTTAGATTTTTCATGAAAGTATTGTGTTAAATAGAAAAAAATTGAGAGAATGTATTAATGTTAACGACCATGTGAAATTTTGACATTGATTCATGTAGCCGACTCAATTAACTTAATTATGATTGAAATTTTGTTGTTGTATTATCTCTTTACTTACAATCATCTTATAAGTTAAGCATTCACCATTAACGAGTATAATCAACGTGAAAGTGAAAAAAACTAACTCACTCCAACTCTCTTATTTATAAGTTGATTTTTTTTTATATATATATTTACGTGTATTGTGTTGATTTACGGGTGATAAAAAACTACTAATAAAAAATAGACTTGCAAAAAGATATCTTGGGAGTAAATAGTACTCTACGAGTCTCATAAAAAATAAACTTATTCACAAGTTAATTAAGGTAAGACTATTTAATTCTGATAACATATTAAAGAATAAATTTAAATCAAACTCCAATTCTTTAAAAGTATCAGGAAAAATAAAGCTTTATAAGGAAAATATATGTTCTTTTTTTTTTTTTTTTGGTGAATAAGAAAAAAAAAGACAAAAAAATTAGTTGCTAAGTAGAGTACTACATTTTGCATTCATCTCGCTAATCGTTACACCGTCCCCCTCTAATAGTAAGCTTCAAGCCTACGGCAATATATGTGTGATCCCCAACTTCCAGACACAGTGCATTGCAAACCATTAATTTTCGCCGCAACCTGAGATGCAATCTTGATTATTTTACTGAATTATTTAAGTTTTTTAACCTTGGAGATTCAAATTTATTATTATTCTAGTGAAAATAGCTCGTGAATCTCCATTTTGTTTTAAAATCAATCGTCAATAAGAGGTTTTAACTCGTGATATTTCTTAGTCAGTCGATATGATACTTTTATACTATTTCCATTTTTTAATATAATACTTTCATTACATTTTGCAAAAATTAAGATATTTTTTTAACTAAAATATCAATATTAATATCTTAAATAAAATTAGTGGTATACAAGTCATATTTAAGAGAATAATATTTGTATTTTAACTAACAAAGTATTTTGTTTTTTACTTCCTTAATTTTCGCAAGATATAATAAAAGTCTTATATTAATGAATGTTTAAAAGTATTCCAAAACTCTCTTACTTCGAAGTGAGAATCAATTCAAGATTTGTCGCCCTTCTTGGATCACATAGAACAATCATAATCCATTTAGGCATTCTGAGTCAGCACACTACATATCCCACATAAACACTTCTCTGATACCAAGTGAAAAGATCTACCTAGAAAGAAAGAAAAACTTGAGATCTTCTATGAGAACCAGAAGAGTCATTTTAGGTAATGAATAGGATGAGTCATTTTAGATAATGAATAGGATGATAATTCATTGTCTTAGTCGGAGACAACAAAAGTAGTTTGTTTTTATTTGTGAATATTATATATTTTATCCATTTGGGTGCAGAAGCCAACTTGCTTTTGGTCATACTTCAATGTTTAATGTTGATGGGTTGTTCTAGGTCCTTTCTCAGTTTTTTTTTTTCATCTTTTCAAGACAATTTATGTTGATACATTCATAATCTCGTAGATTGTTGATTTCTAAGAAAGGTGTTAGAACTGAGCTTGCTATTGTTGTTCAAGAATATTGGAGAAGATGCTGCGAAGAATTTTATTATATATTTATTTTTTCTACTGTATGTAGTATTTACCCGTGGATTTTATCTGTTATCATGGTGGTCTACACCATTGTATAACTTTTATTTTTCTTTTTATCTTTTGATTGAATGGCTTCGGCTATTTTATAATTAATGGATAATTCTTATTTAGCAAAAAAAAATGTTGATGGGGTTGGAAAATGATAATGTACAAGAAACCTTCAAAATTGCAGTTAATGTTTAATTCATTAATATATACTTAGAACCTTTTTATAATGAGAGAAAAAATATAAAGTTGATATGTTGTCACTTGAATAACTTTGTTGAAAAATCCATCAAAAAAACAATAAATAAATAAATGAATTTGTTGAAATATTTCTTTTTTAAAAAAACAAAAAATGCACAAAGTAAATTATAATGGGTAAAAAATTGTTATGGTTATTCAAGAATTATTCCTGCTTTTCTCACCTTAACCAAAAAAAATATTTGTTATTCATAATTTCATTGCTAGAACTATTTTTGTTCTTGATTGTGTGGAAGATTTTAAAATAATTTAGTAAGTTATTTTCTTTTCCATTTGCATGGTAAAATCTTGCAAATCAAACCAGAGAAATTGTTTTTTTTTTAAACTCAATTTTCATTTCGCTAATATTTTCCTTAACTAATCAAACAACATTAAAAAAAAACTATAATTTGTTGTGGATTTCATTTCCTTCTCCTCACCAAACTCATGGAACCAAACAGACCCTTAATGCTTCGCACTTTCCTTTTTCAAATAAAAGAAGAGACAACATAGGAGAGGTTTTAGGAATTTTGGGGCAAATAATCATCTGTCCCCAATTCCTGTCCCCATCCCTGTCCCAGCCAATCACAATCCACCCTGTGTATATATAATTGGAAAAACTATTTATATAAGAAATTTTGATTGCACTTTGACGCGAGTGATGTGAATCGTGATGAAAGCGATTTTCACCCGAATTTTGGTTAGGATCGGTTACAATTAGCCGCATAGAATTGCCGGCGTTTGATATCGTCATTGCTATCGTCACATAGACGTCGGTCCACCAACCGCTAGGTCAACTTCTCTCACTCACATGGGAATCGGGTAGCCCAAGTGGTAAGGCTACCCGAACACGGGGCGGAGGTCCCGTGTTCGATTCCTATATCTCCCCATAATGGAGCAAATAATTCTCCTCCTTATGAGGCTTATCTTCCTTCCCCCAGGGCATAGGGGCATGCTTCAATCTTCCCTATCTAGGGTACTCTCCGCTCTTCCCCTTCGGGGACAATCGTCTTCGGGCGCTAAAAACTTCTCTCACTCACCTAACCTCCCTATTGCTCTTCAAAATCTATATTTTTTTAGAATTCAGATGTAATAATACCACTTAATTCTCTATTCCTAAAATTATATCAATAATGTACCACGACATCTCTCCTCTCCTTGTTTTAATCACTACAAGAAAACTGTGTAATTTGGTCGGTAAACGGTTGTTAATATCCGTCGGTCGTCGGTCGTTAAGGGTAAACCAAACGGCGGTGTTTCAATTTGGTCAACGGGACCGATTCGGCCGACGGAATGGTGACGGAATAACATCGTTTTGTTTTCGGTGGCTAGTCAGTCGGTATTCAAATGTTAAATTTGTGACTTAAAATTTCGGTCGTTATTTAACTGTTTTCTTGTAGTGAATTATGAAAATAGGAAAGAACTATACTAGAAAATGACTAACAAAATAAGCTAAAAGGAAAACTCCCCAGGAAATTTCAGAAAATAATGTATTACCAAAGTTCAAATCAAACAATTATTTAATGGTAAATTCAATTTGTTTACAAAAAAAAACTCACAAAAGACTCAAACAGGAATTTGAATCATCTAGCCATCTTTTAGTACACCAATGATACTTTTTTTGTCTAAATTTGAATGTTCCATTTTTGATTTTAATTAAAATGTAAAGATTGTTTTTTACTTACGATACAATTGAAAAATTGTATTGAAATTTTAGTTAATTTTAAAAATAAGACATTTAAATTTGGACATCCAAATAAGGAAACGAGACATTCAAATCCATACTGAAAGAGTATTATTCAAATGTGGAACAATGATCGTCAAAGCTCATGAATTTTTTAGAATAATGATGTTATATACTAAGCAAGTCATTAATGTACTGTACAATCTATTAAAAGATTTGCTCAGAAAAATTATGTTGAAAACTTTTTCCAATTTCAAAATATAAGAAATTAATTAAGTGTGTCAAACAAAGTTAACATTGGCTTAATATTTTTGGCTTTCAATCATAGACCTCACATTTGATACCATCTCTCTAATGATAATCTTTTTTAAAAAAAAAGAGAAGAAAAAAAACCAATTTAAGTATAATTTCATCAAACCCTATAAAAGTGTTATTTCATCTCCAAGTCAAATAAAAGAAAATTCACATATAAAATATTCTTTCACAAATAATAAGCACAAGCGAGTTTGATTTCAAAGTGTAGTCTCAAATACATTGATTATACCGATTCAAGAAAAATATTGTATGTACGAAATAGTAATTATTTATCATAAAAAAAAAAACATACGGAATAATAATTAATCATTGGATTATTGTTGAGATTTTTTTTAGCAAACATATATATGTTACTCTAAAATAGATGTAACCATTTTTAAAACATGTGTTCGTTAAAATAAAACACTTGTTTAAAGTAATATAATACTTGTATAAAGAGATATAACACCTATTCAATTGTATTTTATAGATACAAAATTTTATACATAAGTAACGGTCTCCGTAAAGCTATCCTCCGTTCACCTAAACTTTTATTAAAAGAACAAAAAACAGGGAAATTGATGCTGCAGCTTTTTCATCCGTGATAGGCAGAAGTAGAATTTTTTTCCGACAGTGTACGATACTAAGTACTTTCATTCTAAATAATTAATAAATTTCACATTTTCATATAGACAAATAAAATAATTAAAAAATAATAATTAAGAAAAAAAAATTCAAATTAACCATAATTAAAATATAATTTAATGTGTAATTGTTAGAAACATTAAAATATTAAGTAAATTAACTAAAAGTAAAATTAGAAGAAATATGACAAATATTCATTAAATTTTAAAATGTATCTAATAATTTGAAACATAAGAAAAAAATAAAATGTATAAATTATTTAAGAACTGGAGATAGTATTTTGTTTTATAGTAGGTAGGGTGAGGCTCGGTTCCGAACCTAGAGGCGGCTAAAATAAGTTGGAATAGTTCTAACGAAACAACCGGCAGTAGTTAAAACTCGAAAAGGATCAATAATCTAAATCCAGGACCCACCCATGAGCGGTTGTCCCGTGCCGCATAGTCCATCGATACACGTGGCCACGCAGATAGAAAATTTCCAGCTGTCAAGTCTTCAAGAAAAATAGAACTTAGGAGATGGGATCAAGCCACGAATCATGCTATGGTACATAACACATTTTTAATACATAACAAACAATTTTGTTCGATTTAAACTGTTTTTCTGAGTCTGTTGTACTTTTCAAATAAATATTATGTAAGATATGTATTATATACTTAAAGATAAATATTTATAACGAGAGAATATTTGTTGCAGTCTTAAGACATATGACTAGTAACGATAAAACGAGTCACTTTGCATAAATCTGATTTTGTGAGACTGACCCCAGAATCCTCTCCCATGAGTTTGAGTATTGTCTAACACGTAGTCCAAAAGTATATAACACCTCTCTAAAAAATGTTATATATGTATTAAAAAAATAATATTCAACACTATAGTCGTGAGACCCAACTCCCCATTGCTCGCGTGGGCTCCACTTCCCCCACAAAGAAAAATAGAAAACCAAGCCCTGTATGAGATCTTATGTCACCCACACTCTTCTCTATCTCTCTCTCTTCTGTTCTCTTTATAAATTCTACGCATTTCCACCTCCGCCCGAAGAAAACAACGTCGTAGCTTCAGCTCCGCCTTACCGCCGCCACTTTCTTCATTATCCGCCGCTTCTCCATAGCGGAGGTACACCGTTTTCGTTCGTCGGAGTTGAAATTCCCCCTCAAAGTTTCCTAGTTTTTTACGAATCTAAAATTCCAGATTTTTTTTAAAAAAATTTATTCCTTCTATTTACTCAATCTCGTATGTTTCGTACCGGATAAGGATTTCCTTTTATAAACTCAAAATTCTGGATCAACAAACAAATCTCAGATCTGATATATCTCTTCTTCTTCCTTCTCTTGAAGAGATCCGTTTTGAAAACTGACGAAATTCAACCAAACAAAATCCAAATTAAAAAAACGTTAAAATCAAAACCCTAAATTGGCGAAAAAACTCAGAATGTCGGTGGCTTCTTTGATTCAGGTGAAAAATAATGCCGTCACCGGCGGCTTAATTCCGGTGAAAAAGCCATTTGTCAATCATCAGCTAAATGTTGTGCCGCTGAGCCAAGCTGGTCGGGTTGGGACTTCTAGGAGGAAGAGTGGTAGGTATTGTGTGGAGAACACGAAGTTTTTGGGGTCGAGGTTATTGAGAGGATCGGAAAGTTTGCACCTTTGGCAAACGGATGGGCCTTGTAAAACTCCAAAGCTCAGGGTTGTTCAGGTCCAATCAGCATTGTCTCATGTCCACGATAAGCCTCTTGGTCTCTATGATCCTTCCTTTGATAAGGATTCATGTGGAGTGGGCTTCGTCGCGGAGCTTTCCGGCCAAAGCAGCCGTAAAACGGTATATCACCTGTATATATTAATGTATCTATAATTTCAGAGATATTAATTGTATATTTAATTAATAGTGTTTTTGATGGAGTGTTCTTTTCGTGTTTAGGTGACAGATGCCATCGAAATGTTGGTTCGGATGGCACACAGAGGTGCTTGCGGGTGTGAGACTAATACTGGTGATGGTGCTGGCATTCTTGTTGCCCTTCCTCATGATTTCTACAAGGAGGTGTGTTAAAAAATTTATTGCTTTTTTTTTTTTTTTTATTTTTTTATGTTTTCCTAAAAGTTAAAATTAGGTTTGGATTTTCCAACTAATTCTTGTTGTGAATTTACTGAAATGATGAAATTTTGTTGTTGATCTGACTACTGAAAAGTATATTTTCGTCTTTTTTCTTTTGTTTTTGGTACCCGGACATTTGGATTAGATGTTTAGGGAATGTTTGCTAGGGATGATGCATATTATCTGTTGAGTGAAGACACCTGTGTGTAACTGTAACTGTAATTGCAATGTCTTGTCTGTTTAATGATGGATCGTCTTGTATTGTGATGATGTTCTATCAGGTTACCAAGGATGTGGGTTTTGAACTACCGCCACTTGGAGAATATGCAGTGGGCATGTTTTTCCTCCCTACCTCTGAAAGCAGAAGGGAACAGAGCAAAATTGTATTTACAAAGGTAATTTTGAGACTCAAAAAATACTCATTTGATGCTATCATGTGAATTTTTTCTGGACTTATACCCACTGAAAGGATTGAACGAATTAACTTATTGATGGATGTGTGTTTTGGTATCATGTAGGTGGCCGAGTCTCTTGGTCACACTGTTCTCGGGTGGCGTTCTGTTCCAACTGATAACTCAGGATTAGGCCAGTCTGCTTTGCAGACAGAACCTGTCATTGAGCAAGTTTTTCTAACACCCACTCCTAGATCAAAAGCCGATCTTGAGCAGCAGGTAATGCTTCTCTTGTAATTGAATTACTCGGTTGGATGCCGTGTACTCCACTTGATATTCCTAATCTGTTTTTCCCCCCTCCACAGATGTACATATTAAGAAGGGTTTCAATGGTAGCTATTCGAGCTGCCTTGAATCTCCAACATGGTGGAGTGAGGGACTTCTACATATGTTCACTTTCTTCCAGGTTTCTTGAAGTCCAACTGTTCTTGATTGTTAGAATTTGTTGCACTTAGAATTTTCATTGACTGTTTTTGTTTAATTCTGTAGGACTGTTGTTTACAAAGGTCAGTTGAAGCCAGATCAGCTGAAAGAATACTACTTCGCAGATCTTGGCAATGAAAGGTTTACAAGCTACATGGCCATGGTAAATATTTTTTTCTATTCACTTCTTACTTTGTCTGCTGACTCCATACTTCACAACCAACAGCACGGGATCAGCCGGTTAACCGAAGAGATGCAAGGTTGAGGAATGACTTCTGAGGCATTGAAGTATGAATGATCTCTTAAGTTCTTCCACACCCTTCATCACTATATGAAACTGGATGCCTGATTGGACTATATGAAATTGGATGCCCGATTGGATTCTTTGGGTGAGTTGGTGGTAAGGAACCTAATTATGAAGTAAATCATGTTTGCCGAACTCGATGGCTTCCTACGTATGATCAATCTTAAACATTGATATACACACATCTTAACGGCGTGAAGAAATTGTGTTTTGGTCAAGGTAGTTTAGGGTTTTCAAGATGTTTGCTGGATCTGATGTACACTAAATGTTACAGCTTGACCTGAACAAAGTTTCTGTTTGTGCTTCTATTGAAAAACTTATTACCATCATTTATTTGTTGAACTGACGCCAATAAATTGTTGATTTATATTTTCAGATTCATTCGCGGTTTTCAACAAATACGTTCCCCAGCTGGGATCGTGCTCAGCCAATGCGTGTCTTAGGTCACAATGGTGAAATTAACACACTGCGAGGCAATGTAAACTGGTTAGTCCCCACTAAGTATATGTTTCTCAATTCTTGTTTTTATTTCTCCATAATTTTCCATGGAAGATAACACTGATTCTTATTTTTGAGGTCGTAGGAATCCACCATTTTTTTTAACTCTTTCCCCTATTTATGTTGTTAAGTTCCATCTACTTACGAATCCTGAATAATTTTTTATTCCTTTCTGCTATTCAACTTGTCTATTTGGCTGATAAGAGACGAACATGCTTGTCTTTCACCTTTGTCCAGGATGAGGGCTCGTGAAGGTCTTCTAAAATGCAAAGCATTGGGCCTCTCAAAAGACTGAGATGAAGAAACTTCTACCTATTGTTGATGCTAGTTCGTCTGATTCAGGTTCTTCTTTCTGAAGAACATTGTGATTTTGCCAATCCAAATTCCATATGCATTTCTCCTCTCTCTCTCTCTCTCTCTCACACACACACACACGCGCACACACACACACAACACATTGATACACTTAATGGATCATAAATTTTAAATAGTATTAAGGGATCATTGGTTACCTTTGATGAAAACTACTTTCTCTTTTGCTCCTCCATCATCACATTTGGGAAGTATAAAAATATTTTCCAGTTGCAACACAGTAATGAGGGTAGCTAGAGTGAGAAAAAACTACAGATTTCTGAAGTTTCCTGTTAAGAAATTTTGTATCCAACACCTATTTCTTCATGCAACAGGATCTTTTGATGGTGTCCTCGAGCTTTTAGTTCGAGCTGGTCGAAGTCTTCCTGAAGCTATAATGATGATGATTCCTGAGGCCTGGCAAAATGACAAGAACATGGATCCTGATCGGAAAGCTTTGTATGAATACTTTTCAGCACTTATGGAACCATGGGATGGGCCTGCTCTTATATCATGTAATGAATTTTTTGAACTAATTTAATATTAAAGTTCTGATAGTACAGTTGCAAAATGTTTTCACGCTTACGTAAAAATTGACATGCAGTTACGGATGGGCGCTATCTTGGGGCCACATTGGATCGAAATGGATTGCGTCCTGGCCGCTTCTATGTTACACACAGTGGCCGGGTTATTATGGCAAGTGAAGTTGGAGTAGTTGACATCCCACCTGAAGATGTTAGCAGAAAAGGAAGACTTAATCCAGGGATGATGCTTCTAGTAGATTTTGAGAACCATGTCGTGGTAGATGATGAGGCCTTGAAGCAGCAGTATTCCCTTGCAAGGCCTTATGGACAGTGGCTTAAGCGGCAAAAGATAGAACTGAAAGATATTGTTCAATCTGTTCAAGATTCTCACAGGGTCCCTCCACCAATTTCTGGAGTTGTGGATGTGAGCATGATATCTATAGATTCTTCTCCTTTATTCTTTTCAATCACAATTTTGTTTTTCGTGACTCCTGTTAATCTCGGTTACTCTGTAGGCATCCAAGAATGATGAAAACATGGAACATAAGGGGCTTCATGGGTTATTGGCTCCGCTGAAGGCTTTTGGGTATGCAACTTTGTAATGCTAGTGCTTAAGTTACCTTAGGATTTGCATTTCCATGTGAATGGATCTAACTGTTGCTTCTACATGCAGATATACTGTTGAAGCCTTGGAGATGCTGTTATTACCTATGGCAAAAGATGGGGTTGAGGCCCTTGGTTCAATGGGAAATGATGCTCCTCTGGCAGTTATGTCGAATAGGGAGAAACTGACATTTGAATACTTCAAGCAGATGTTTGCTCAAGTTACAAATCCTCCAATTGATCCAATTCGGGAGAAGATTGTTACCTCCACGGAATGCATGATTGGCCCAGAAGGTGATCTTACAGAGACAACTGAAGAACAATGTCATCGCCTCTCACTTAAAGGGCCTCTCCTCTCAATTGAAGAAATGGAAGCGATCAAGAAAATGAACTATCGAGGCTGGCGCAGCAAAGTTCTAGACATTACCTATTCCAAGGAGCGTGGCAAGAAGGGCTTGGAGGAGACCCTGGATAGGATATGTTCTGAAGCACATCATGCCATTAAGGAGGGTTATACAACTGTTGTACTTTCTGACAGAGGTACCACATTTCTTATTTTTCTCTCCCCTTGTCATTATTGGTAATAGGCCTTTAAATTAGTGAGTAAATTGACTAGTCTTTTGCTTTGTTTAATACATGCAGCCTTCTCGCCTAAGCGTGTTGCTGTCAGCTCCTTATTGGCTGTCGGTGCTGTGCATCATCATCTGGTTAAAAACCTTGAGCGAACGCAAGTGGCATTGATCATTGAATCTGCTGAACCCCGTGAAGTTCACCACTTCTGTACACTAGTAGGATTTGGCGCAGATGCTATTTGTCCCTATTTGGCAGTAGAGGCCATTTGGAGATTACAGGTTGATGGAAAGATTCCTCCCAAGGCAACTGGCGAGTTTCATTCAAAAGATGAGCTTGTGAAGAAGTACTTCAAAGCAAGCAACTATGGCATGATGAAAGTTCTCGCCAAAATGGGGATATCAACTTTGGCATCTTATAAGGGCGCCCAAATATTTGAGGCTCTAGGCCTTTCATCTGAAGTTATGGAGAGATGTTTTAAAGGAACTCCAAGCAGAGTTGAGGGTGCTACTTTTGCAGCACTTGCACATGATGCGCTTGTATTGCATGAAGTGGCATTTCCATCAAGGGCCTTGCCTGCTGGAAGCGCAGAAGCTGTAGCACTCCCCAATCCTGGTGAATATCACTGGAGGAAAGGTGGTGAGATTCACCTGAATGATCCCCTTGCTATTGCAAAACTGCAGGAAGCTGCAAAATCCAATAGTGTGGCTGCCTACAAAGAATATTCCAAACGCATACAAGAATTAAACAAAAGTTGTAATTTGAGGGGACTTTTGAAATTCAAAGAGGGTGTACAGGTACCTCTGGATGAAGTTGAACCAGCTAGTGAGATTGTGAAACGATTTTGCACCGGAGCAATGAGTTATGGCTCAATATCACTGGAGGCACATTCAACTCTTGCTATTGCTATGAACAGACTTGGCGGGAAGTCAAATACTGGTATGTGGCCAAACTTGAGCATATATTGTGTGCAAATATGTATTATAGCTGTGTTTCCTATTATTTATCATATTTTCTGCGAGGCCAGGTGAGGGAGGTGAGCAACCTTCTCGAATGGAGCCCCTTCCAGATGGTTCTATGAATCCAAAAAGGAGTGCAATTAAGCAGGTTGCAAGTGGGAGATTTGGAGTGTCAACTTATTACCTCACCAATGCTGATGAGTTACAAATAAAAATGGCACAGGTATATATGCTTTGCTTTATTATTTTGTTTAAAGACGATTTCCCCCATCAGCTTTGCCTCCCCATTAGACTCTATGTTCACAAAGAACATGGTCTTCTCCTGTGTATGAATTTATGTTCATGGACAGATGATACTGTATGAGCAAAGCACCTGTGTGCGCCTTTGCATCTTTAACTGATACCTGCATTTGGCCTTGTGAGATATAAGTTATCTGAACATGTTTAATCTGTGAAGGACTATCGAATTTAAACTCCTGATTCTAATTCTGCAGGGAGCAAAACCTGGAGAAGGTGGTGAACTTCCTGGCCACAAGGTGGTTGGTGACATTGCTGTCACTCGGAATTCTACTGCTGGAGTAGGGTTAATTAGTCCTCCTCCACATCATGATATCTATTCAATTGAGGATCTTGCTCAACTAATTCATGACTTGAAGGTAATTAATATTTTGTTGTTGGATGTACTCCTATCATGATCATATGTATTGCTCGACCGAAGAGTTTCTTTCGTGATTCATAGACTATGATTTCTTTTAATGGTTTAATCTCATAAGTGATTGTTGATGCTTCCTGCTTTCTGCAGAATGCAAACCCAGGGGCTCGTATAAGTGTGAAGTTGGTTTCTGAAGCTGGTGTTGGGGTAATTGCTAGTGGTGTTGTCAAGGGTCATGCTGATCATGTCTTGATCTCCGGTCATGACGGAGGTACCGGAGCCTCAAGATGGACTGGCATAAAGAGTGCGGGGCTCCCATGGGAACTTGGTCTTGCAGAGACCCATCAAACCTTAGTTGCTAATGATCTCCGTGGCCGGACCACTCTTCAGACAGATGGCCAGCTAAAAACTGGAAGGGATGTCGCTATTGCTGCCCTTCTTGGTGCCGAGGAGTTTGGTTTCAGCACTGCTCCTCTCATAACTCTTGGCTGCATTATGATGCGAAAGTGCCACAAAAACACTTGTCCTGTGGGTATTGCTACCCAAGATCCAGTTCTACGAGAAAAGTTTGCTGGAGAACCTGAACATGTAATAAACTTTTTCTTTATGCTGGCAGAAGAGGTGAGAGAGATCATGTCTCAGCTGGGTTTCCGATCAATTAAAGAAATGATTGGTCGCTCGGATATGCTTGAACTTGATGGTGATTTGGTTAAGGACAATGAGAAGCTAAAGAACATTGATCTGTCTCTTTTGCTTCAGCCTGCTGCTGATATCAGGCCAGATGCTGCTCAGTATTGCATACAGAAACAGGATCATGGCTTGGACATGGCTTTGGATAACAAACTGATAGAGTTGTCTAAATCTGCCTTGGAGAAGAGTGTCCCTGTGTATATTGAAACTGCAATTTGTAATGTAAATCGTGCTGTAGGAACCATGCTTAGCCATGAGGTTACGAAGCGCCATCACATGGTTGGACTTCCAGCAGATACAATCCATGTGAAATTTAATGGTAGTGCAGGCCAAAGTTTTGGAGCCTTTGTTTGCTCAGGAATGACGCTTGAGCTTGAAGGCGATAGCAATGACTATGTTGGGAAGGGATTATCTGGTGGGAAGATCATTGTTTATCCTCCTAAAGGAAGCAGGTTTGACCCAAAGGAGAACATTGTCATAGGGAACGTGGCTCTCTACGGGGCAACTGCTGGTGAAGCTTACTTCAATGGAATGGCTGCAGAAAGGTTTTGTGTTCGCAATTCAGGGGCCAAAGCAGTTGTAGAAGGGGTTGGCGATCATGGATGTGAATACATGACCGGTGGAACTGTTGTTGTCCTGGGGAAAACCGGGAGAAATTTTGCTGCTGGCATGAGTGGTGGTGTTGCATATGTCCTTGATGTGAATTCCAAGTTCCAAGTCCATTGTAACCCTGAGCTCGTAGATCTTGATAAAGTTGAGGAGGAAGATGATATCCTTACTCTCAAGATGATGATACAACAACATCAGCGTAACACAAAAAGCCAACTGGCAAAAGAGGTTCTTGCGGACTTTGACAATATTTTGCCTAAATTTATCAAGGTATTCCCTAGGGAATACAAACGGGTTCTTGCAAGCATGAAAGAAAAAGAAAACTCTAAATCGGCTGCTGAGAGAGCTGTAAAAGAAGTTGAGGAGCATGAAGAGGCAGAGTTAATGGAGAAAGATGCTTTTGAAGAGCTCAAGAAGTTGGCTGCTGCCTCATCCTTGAATGAAAAGGTAAATCAGGTATAAGTTTTCGTGTGATATAGATTCTTCATGGATAACTTTGTGAATCCAGATTGCCAGCGGAAAATTTTGGTGTTTTCTCTATGACTAATTATGAATGACAATTTTGGAGAAACATAGTGGAATTTTTTTTCACCTTACTGGTGGTGCTAAATTACCAAATTTTGACATTTTCTTCAAAGACTTGTTAGGCAAATAGTTATGCCTCATGCTAAGAGCCTTCTTTCCTTCTTTCACAATATAATTTGTATTCAGAACAAACCAAATCTCACACTGAATATTCTGTGATATTACTTCCTTCTGATAAAGATAGACCTGCTTTATTGTTTCCCTTCGCAAATTATATGCCTGCCTCTTTTAAAGAGCACTTGAAATTATCATTTCCTGATATGCGCTCAATTTTGATGCATTATGATCAACGAGGAGAATGCAGTACAAAATTGATTGATTTAACTATGTTACCTACCTATCTTAATCTATGTGAAAGTGTAAACCTATATTTATGGAATGCAGTAAGTTTGGGGCTGCATGTCTGTATTACTATTCTATATAGCTAGCTTAAAATATTTTTTAAAGACTAAATTGCTTCTTATGCCAATAAAAGGCTCTTATTTTAAGGTTTTCATGAAAATATTGAAATTTAACAGGTAGAAGAAACCCAAACCAATGAGAGACCCACCAGGGTGGCTGATGCTGTAAAGCATCGTGGTTTTGTAGCATACGAGCGGGAGAGCATTTCATATAGGGACCCAAATACTCGTATCAGTGACTGGAAAGAAGTAATGATAGAAGGAAAGCCTGGTCCACTTCTATCAACACAGTCTGCTCGATGCATGGACTGCGGAACTCCATTTTGCCATCAGGTGAAATTTGAAAAACTTGACAGTGCTTCTGACCTTGTCGTAATTTTTTTTTTCTTTCTGTCTGTTTGTAAGCTGTTTGCGTATACTGAATCATCTTCTCACGTATACTGAAACATCTTTTTTTAGGAGAACTCTGGATGCCCTCTTGGGAACAAGATACCTGAATTCAACGAGCTAGTATACCAGAACAGATGGCGTGAAGCATTAGATAGGCTTCTTGAGACTAACAACTTCCCAGAATTCACTGGAAGAGTGTGTCCCGCTCCTTGTGAAGGGTCTTGTGTCCTTGGAATTATTGAGAATCCCGTCTCCATTAAAAGCATCGAGTGTGCTATCATAGACAAAGCCTTCGAGGAAGGATGGATGGTACCAAGACCTCCGCCCAAGAGAACTGGGTACGGTGACTGCTGATATTTCTCGATATATTAAATTGAAGTTCCTTCATGTGTTTTAGTTTTGCGAAAAGAGATGCTAATTATCCTCTCTTACAGAAAAAGAGTTGCCGTTGTTGGTAGTGGACCTGCGGGCTTGGCTGCTGCTGATCAGTTAAATAAGATGGGTCATTCTGTGACAGTGTTTGAACGTGCTGACCGAATTGGTGGTCTCATGATGTATGGAGTGCCTAATATGAAGGCAGACAAAGTTGATGTAGTTCAGAGAAGGGTTGACCTTATGGAAAAGGAAGGTGTCAACTTTGTGGTTAATGCCAGTGTAGGAAATGATCCCTCGTATGCCCTTGACCGACTTCGTGTGGAGCATGATGCCATTGTTTTGGCCGTGGGTTCCACAAAGCCAAGGTGATTGATTGCACAAATGTTGTGAGCATATCCTTAGATGATAGCATTAAACTAAAAACTCATTTCCAATTTGGTAGGGACCTTCCTGTTCCCGGACGTGAGCTTTCTGGTGTTCATTTTGCCATGGAATTCCTTCATGCAAATACAAAAAGCTTGCTCGATAGCAAACTTCAGGATGGAAACTTCATATCTGCTAAAGGCAAGAAGGTAGTGGTTATTGGTGGAGGTGACACAGGTACTGATTGTATAGGTACCTCTATTCGACATGGTTGCAGTAGTGTTGTGAATTTAGAGCTTCTGTCTCGGCCACCAACGACCAGGGCTCCAGGCAACCCTTGGCCACAGGTATCATCAGATTTAGTACTGTTATTATATTATTGTTTTAGTAGCTGCTAGTGATGTCAGAGCATCCACACTATTGTCACTGGTCATTATGTAGTGATCTATCTGAATGGAAATCTACCCATCGGGTGGTAGCAGTTTTAAAGGAAAATCTGAATGATCAGTTGTTTTTGTTCTTTCGCTTATCTAGTTGCATCTTTTTTCTGGCGCTTAATGGAGCTTTTTACTTGATGTTTCCCCAATTACTTGGGGTTAAAGCTTTGTTGTTGTGTTTCTGCTCTCCATGACAAGGCTGTTTTTATGCATTAGTTTCTGATTCTTCCCTTCTACTTTGGATGTTAGTGGCCCCGCATATTCCGAGTAGATTACGGGCACCAGGAAGCTGCTGCCAAATTTGGCGAAGACCCAAGGTCGTATGAAGTTTTAACTAAGCAGTTTATTGGAGACGAGAATGGTGTGGTTAAAGGTCTTGAAGTAGTACACGTAGTGTGGGAGAAGGATGCCAATGGAAGGTTCCAGTTTAAGGAAGTTGAAGGATCCAACGAAATAATTGAGGCTGATCTAGTTTTATTAGCCATGGGCTTCCTTGGTCCAGAATCGGTTAGTATTCTGTACTTTCCTGATACTTGAGTTACTTAATTTATTGAACTATACAACTGCCATATAACGGGATAAGGTGGTAGCTCAAATGGTTAGAGGTAACTTTGATGAGGCGAAAGTCCCTGGGTTCAAATCTCACCCCTGTTACTTGGGCCAAAAAAACACCTATATCACCCTCCACAATCCAAAAAAGGAAAAAAAAAAAATGCAACTATCTTGTTTGTTTATTGATTTATTGGGATCGAGGGTACTGGCGGGGGGTGCTTGTGGTTTATTGTTTACCGGGAGAACCATATAGCTGCATTTTATTTGCTTTTTTTTTCCTGGGTTTCTTTAGGCAGGAGTGTATCACTAGGTATCATGGTATTATTGAAATTGTTCTCACTTCTTTTTAATTTGATTCATTCAGACAATAGCAGAAAAACTGGGTTTGGAAACAGACAATAGGTCGAACTTCAAAGCAGAGTACGGGCGATTCTCAACCAGCGTGGAGGGTGTATTTGCAGCAGGGGACTGCCGGCGTGGCCAATCCCTAGTGGTGTGGGCTATATCTGAAGGCAGGCAAGCTGCTTCACAGGTTGACAAGTTCCTGATGAAATATGAAACTGATGCAGAAGCGAATACCAGAAAACAAGAAGAATTACAAAGAGGCATCAAGATAGCAGCAAACACACGGTAATGACATAGTTGCAGTGATTAGGGTCTCAGGAACACAGTAGGTCGCACTGTATTATTAATGTATACGTGCATGCAGTCGATTTTTGGTTTTTTTTTCTTGAGGGGTTGATAAATATATGGAGGAAATAAGATACTGTGTGGAAATTCAGAAGGGTCCAATAGAAAGTTGCTTCAAGCTGAAAATTCTTTAGTTGTTTTCTGTTCTTTGTATTTTCCGTTTAGGTAGCTTTACCTATGTATTTGTTGAAAGGGTAAGCCTCGAGGCTACAAAGGATAATGTACAGTTTTTTTTTTTTTAATGAATAAGAAAGGGTATTGTCGGTATTCAATATGTAAATAGTTGAAATCTAATAGGCACTTTGACATGTTGGTAGAAAATTGTGTAATTTAGTATCATTAGTCATTTTCAAGAAATCTCAAATTCGCAATCTCACGTTAATAAAGCCTTGGTGAATTGCAGTGTGATATGTTAAAAAGAAAATAAAAATACAAGTGCAAACTATCCAACTTGGATCCACAAAGAGAACCAAGCTAGGAGAAGATGAGCTGAGGAGGAAAAAATGGGTGGAGCAAATGTAGACCTCGATGAGTAATTATTAATGGGTTGTGGAGCCGAATCTATTTAACAAATGTATACCTATGCTTTTTTCTTTTTCTTTTTTCCAGTTTTTTTATTTTATTTTATGGAAATAGACTTAATCATCAATTAAAGGATTTAAGTTTGTTAAATGACCAAGGAACTAAACAGTTTGCTTATCTTCTCCTCTGACTTGTGCAAATTTAAAGTATTGTTTTTGGCAAAACATAAATCTTTTCCAAGTTTAAGAAAGACAAATTGATGTTTAGAATTTTCATGTTACATTGATCAGTGCTTTTAATGGGTCAGAAAAAGGAAAATATTAGTCAATTTCATGGTTGGTTATGATGTAGTATTAAGAAAAATAAATTTTTTTTTTTTTTTTGGGTTCTAAAGTCATAATTATAAAGGAGTGATTGCTCGAATTTTTCTTGTGATTAGGAATGTCGGAAATTTGCCCATAAAAACGGTTATAAGATTGAATTTTTACACTTTGAGATTCTATATAAAAGGTTTTGTCAAAACTTTCACTTTTTTCGCAATTCAAGAAATTCAAAGAATTACAAGTTGCACCATAATTACCAAAATTCACCAAGCCTTTTTCCATATATTAATGGGATCAACCGTTCTTAATCTGAAACTAGAGAGCAATTGTTGGATTATATAGAATTTTCATGTGAGATATTTGTGGTTTTTATTTTTGTTAATATTGAATTTTGGACAGAAACTTTATTTTGAAGAAAGCCGATTTGATTGGCTTCTAGGTTTGGCATTCTAAAATATAATCGTTGACTTGAAACTCTCATAAATATGGCCAATCACAGGTTTCAGAATCTCTGGTCAACCAGTTTAGGTGGATCCATTTCGCAGGGTTGAATTTGTACTATCTGTTCCTTTCAGGAACAAAAAGGAAAGAAAAAAAATACCAAATGTGAATTATAGCCTTACAATTAAATTATAAGAGTTCATTCGGTGATAGGGGTATGTGATCCGATCAATTTGATTGGAATCTGAATCGAAAAAAATTTGGTTGTTTTATATGTATGTATGTCTCAATAATTTATAATTTGTCACGTGTATACATACTTGCTAATTTAAAAAGTAAAATTAGGAGGATATCCACATGAGGAATTCTAACTGGTTGAAAAAGTATGAAGACATCATTTAGGACATACAATTTTTGTCCCACCATATACACATTACTAAATTGTTCTCTGGATGAATCAAGCAGTAGACCTTGGGTCACTTAATTTTAAAACCGTCCTTGTGTGATCGATCCACAAATCTTTCACATGAATTGAGCGGAGGCCGTATTTGCAGGTAGGCCCAACCCAATTTATGTGAACGGACCATAGAACCAATGAATTTTCCCTAGACCTTATTCTAAACCAGTTCTGAAAGCTTCAGCTACCACCTCTTCTGACTATTATACAAGACTTTGATCCCCATATAAAAGCTTATTTTCCAACACAAATACAAATACAAATTCACAATCAGATAGCAAATAGCAAATAGCTACCCCACCCAAAATGTCTACACCCAAAACCATTACTTTCTTTATAATCTTATTAGCTTCCTTCACCACCATAGTCTTAGTTTCAAGTGCAGAGGTGTGTTTCAGCTCTGCATGTAGCCGGAACGATCCGTTAATCCGGTTCCCATTCCGGCTAAACAATATACAGGCAAAACAGTGTGGCTTTCCAGGGTTTGACTTAATATGTGACGTTCCCTTAAGCCAGACAACCTTAAATCTCCAATCAGGAAAATTCATTGTCCAAAACATAGACTATGGAGATCAAGAAATATGGCTAAGCGATCCAAATAATTGCCTCCCACAACGTCTTTTAAACTTAAATCTTTCGGGTTCTCCTTTTACTGGAATTTATCAAGATTATACATTATTTAACTGTTCATCTTCTTTTAATTATAGATTTTATCGATTTAATCCAATAGCTTGCCTTAGTGGTTCTAATTACACGGTTTTAGCTACTTCTTCAGTTCGAGCTGCTAGGATTCTTTCGGATTCTTGTGGGTTTGTATCGAGTATTCCGGTTCCGGTTCCGTGGCCATATTTTGAGCAGGTTTGGTCCTCTGATCTCAGTGAAGATATCAGATTATCATGGTCGGAACCGCGATGCCGGAGGTGTGAAATTCGGGATGAACAGTGTAGGTTAAAGAGTAATTCCAGATCCCAGATTGAATGCAAGAGTCAACGTCGTAGTAAGTTTCTTGGCTCCTCCCTAAGTTATACTCTTTTATGTTTGTTCCCTTCTCAATTTGAATGTCTAAATTTAAATATTAATAATTTATTATTATACAAAATAAATATAGTGAAAATTAAGATGTTTTTTAATTCTAGTTAAGTGAGTAATATTGATATTTTAATTAAAAAAAATATTTTAATTTTTTATTCTTTAATTTTTGCAACATATAATGAAAGTTTTATATTTAGAAATGGAGGTAGTAATTAGCAAAAATTAAAAATCAAAATATCAATATTACTCTCTTAAATAAAAATAATAATATACAAGCTATATTTAAGAGAATAATATTTATATTTTGATTAACAAAGTATCTTGTTCTTTGTTTTCTTAATTTTCGCAACATGTAGTAAAAAAAATTTATATTAAAGAAAGGAGAAATTACTATACTAAATTCAACTTCTAATTTTCTATTCTAGATTGAATAAAAAAATAAAATTTTCATTTAAGATGAACAAAATATTAAACTAAGAAAAAATAAAAGTATAGTCGGATGAAGGTAAACCCTTCCTGGTTTTTGAGCTCCCGAAGGGGAAAGACGGAGAGTACTCTAGATAGGGAAGATTGAAGCATGCCCCATGCCCAGGGGAGGAAGATAAGCGCTCATAAGGAGGAGAATTATTTGCCCCATTGTGGGGAGATATAAGAATCGAACACGGGACCCTTCTTGATTATTAAAAAAAAATGGAAATGGTATGGACAAGCCGATTGCTGAAAGCTTTTCCTTATCTAATCATAATTTGATTCCTTTGACTTTCAAATGGATTTTTCTGAACCAATTCCACATAAATTTTGTGTTACAGAATTAGCTACGTCATCACATGATCCAATGAATCTGCTCCATATTAGAATTATCCCTTTCAAATAGCGTAACTGCATTCACTAGTTTGATTTTATCAACCCTTCACATTTTTAATTTTTTAGCATGTGGCCTGATATGTGATTGATTAATTTTTTATTTCCAAACTTTAGCTTATAAAATCATAAAAGTAAATTATTTCTAAATATCTTAAAGATAAAAGTTTTTATTAAAGAAACTTTAGGGTTGAAAAATTGTTGTAAAATGACAACAATTATTTTCCAGACTAGTATTTTTACATGAGAATGGATGTGCATACTAAGAAGCATTGCATCATGAATGTACTACTTTCATTTTATAATATAAGTTATTTATTACATGTAGCAAAAATTAAAGAAATCAGAAATAAGGTAGTTTGTTTGTCAAAATATCAATATCATTTAAAAGAGTAATATTGATATTTTGATAAAAAAAATTACCTTATTCTTTGTTCCTTAATTTTCGCTACATTTTTTAAACGACTCATGTTATGAAATGGAAGAAGTACTTTTTTATTTATTTTTTTCAAAAACACTTGCCTTCTTTTTTCAATCAGAAAAATTACCTTTGTTTATTGTCATTATTAGCATTAAGTAGTTAATTATTGAAAAATATTTAACAAGATGAAATGACAATTTTGAAGAGCTTCCAAGAGCTGCCCGGTACATTCTCGGCATAGGAGTTGGAGTGCCAGCATTTTTAATCGCAGTTGGGCTCATACTTTTTGTTTGCAGCCGGGCCCGGGCCCGGGCCCTTAGTAGGAGGAGCCCTCCAATGGTTGAATTCAGTGCCGCCGTGACACCGCAACCAATTATTATCTTGGGTCTTGATGGGCCTACTATCGAATCCTACCCAAAAACAATATTGGGCCAAAGCCGGCGGCTGCCGAAGCCCGAGGACAATATTTGCCCAATCTGCTTGTCGGAGTACAGGCCCAAGGATACACTTCGGACCATCCCTACCTGTCAACATTGTTTCCATGCAGAATGTATTGATGAATGGCTCAGGTTGAATGCCTCTTGTCCAGTTTGTCGGAATTCTCCAAATTGCCATAATTAGGACTAGGATATTAGAATTATACGATTCTGAAAACATAAATTAAGTTAAATTTGATAAATATTGAGATTCTCACATTGGTTAACTTGTGATCATATTTGTAATATAAGGCTTGTGATCATATTTGTAATATGAGCTACCTTAGCCTCAATCCCATTTTTAACATATTATCAGAGTCACCTAGTACGATATTGGGCCCATTAATGTTCACGCTCCAGATGTCCGGCCCAGGAGCGTGAGCGGGTATGTTGAGAATCTCAAATCGGCTAGCTTGTGAGCATATTTGTAATATATCCTCTCCTTCTTGAGGTAGTACTTTTTGAGGGATTGAGTTAGAGGCAAACACATATTTCTAGCTTGGAACAAAAGATTGTTTACACACACCTGTGGTTTTCAATCATGGCATGTATACAAAGCGTAAAGAATCCCTAGTTCTTTCTATTGAATGATAGATTAGGTCAGGTTTTTCTTTCAGAAAATGAGAAGTTGGTGCAATTATGTCTAAGCCTGCTGAAGGAAATGTAACATTAAAAAGTTCCCCTAATACAAAATTAATAAGTTCTACAAATGATCCTTTTTTATTATAATTTTTTTTTTTCATTCAGCATAATAGATTGCAAATTATTTCAGATATCTGACTGACTCTATATGACAATTTAAATAAAATTCAGTGAATAAGAAATTTACAGTTCACAAAGATATCAGATTTATTTCACATGTCACATAAACTTGTCTCTAGACAAACGATGTTTCAGAAACGCGTTTATGATTTCTGGGGAGAGAGGCCTAAAAGCTCAGCTAGTATTAGGCTGCTCTGATCTTCCAAAGAGAAAGGTATTCGGAGGCATGATAGGCGCCGCGTTTTCTCCTTCCAGCATCTGAACTACAACGTTCATAGAAGGGCGATCCTCCGGGTACCATTGAGTACACCAAAGGCCAATGGTTGCCAGTTTCTTGTTTATGATACCGTTGTCATCTCTACTGTCAATTTGGATAGCTGCGTCTTCTTTCGTATTCAATTGATCGTATATCCACTCGGGGAAATAAAGTCGACTGCTCTCTCTTCTTCCAACCATATTGAATAGTAACATTCCAAAACTATAGACATCTGATTTATCTGATGCATTGTGAAAGTTACTAGAAAGCACCTCTGGAGCAACATAGTCTGTTATTCCTTGTGAAGAAGCAGTGAGGGGTACCGCGGTCATTTCCTTGGACGAAAATCTTGCTAGACCAATGTCAGTGATCTTGGGATCATTGTTTTCGTCTAGGAGGATATTTTGTGGTTTGAGGTCTAAATGAAGAATCTGTTGGTTACTACTTCCTTGGTGAATATGATCAATTCCTTTGGCTATTCCAATAGCAATTTCTAGCCGTTTCTTGCAATCAAATGAAGGGATTTCACTTTCAGATGAAACGGTCTTTTGAAGTGAACCATTTGGTAAGAATTCATATACCAAACCTCTTCTGTTTCCGTCTGCGCAGTATCCAACTACGCGAATCACGTTCACGTGATGGATTCTCTCTATTCTGCGGACTCCATTGATGAATTCTTCTGCATTTCCCCTGAAATTGTTAAGCAATTTCACAGCAACAATAACCTCGTTTGAGAGCTTCCCTTTATACACCCTCCCGTAGCATCCTTCACCGAGTTTCTCCTTGAAGTGGTTTGTGATTTTCTTAATATCAGAATAAGAGAAACTAGTTATCTTAGAAGCTTTGTAGTCTTCCAAAAGTATTTCACTTTTCTTTTGATCTTCTTTCTTTCTTTTAAAGCTGGCCACACCAGCCACTATACCGACTATTACCACGAGTAATAGGCCAATTGCTGAACCTGCATTTTGATTAGCAAATCAGAACCCCTTTATTAGATACTCACAAAGCTAAGATTGAAGAGAGAGAGAGAGAGAGAGAGAGAGGATGAACTACTTACATATGATAACCACACTCTTTGAGACTCCTGCAAAAGACAGATATTTTCATTAGCCCAATACTGAGATGGTTAATATGCAAATTTGGACTTATATATATTTTCCAATTGCAAGACTGGTCGTATATGATATTTTTTTTTGCATGGAAGGTCCTATATGTTGTTTCGACTTGCAAACTCAAGCAAAACCACCACTTTTGCGGTGGTTTCTGGCCATGATGCTCACGTGCACAAGTCGTGAGTGCTTTTTGAAGGGTATAAAAGGTATTTCAGGTGAAAATTAACCCAAATAAATATTTGCTAATATAATGCCTATCAGATATAATATACAAATCTTTTTTTTGGTTAATTTTTACCCTTCAGAAATTATCCCATGTGTATGTGAGTATCCTGACCGGAAACCACCGCAAAAGTGGTAGTTTTGCTTGAGTTTGCAAGTTGAAAAAACATATAGAAGGTTCTATGCAAAAAAAATATCATATATGACCAATTTTGCAACTCGGAAATATATACGGGACAAAAGTCGCAAAAAAAATAATATAAGACCAATCTTGCAACTCCAAATAATCGTTTGTACTCGTGTATATTCTCATTCATGTATAGGAATCGGATGGCCAAGTGGGTAAGGCTATCTTCACTTGGGGCTTAGGTCCCAAGTTCAATTCCTATATCTCACCGTTCATGGGGCAATAATTCTCCTCCTCTGGTGAGGCGTTCTCATCCTCAGGTGAGGCTATAAAAATTACTCCTCCTTTGGTGGGGCTAAAAAAAAAAAAAAAATCCATTCATGTGATCCACCACTCACAATTCACAATATGTATATAATTAGAAGAAATATACACATAACGAATTTTGCGTGATTGGGGCAAATTAATGAAACATACAAGGGTAAGACGATTTTCACCCAAAAAGATACATATGAGACCAAATTTGCATATTAAACTATCCACAAACATGAAGCCGGGAAAAGAAGCGTACCTTTTCTGTGTCCACGGTCCTGAGGTTGTTTAGGGATATCGAAGCATTGGATTTCTTGGCGAGTGTCATTGCTCTTCAACTTGCAATATTTTCCTTCGGCTTCACAATTCGCACAAGATGGTCTAGGCCAGTGGACAAAGGATTCCTTAATCTTATACTCCGACAACCCATTGAACATTTCCAGTGGAAAATTTAAAATGTCATACATCTTAGTGCAAGAAGACAAGGGCAAGTCCGATATGCCATATAAAGATGGAAAGCCAACGACTCTATAACCGCGATCATTGAGGCAAGTAACCTGATTTCCCAAGTCAGGATGCTTCTTAGCGTAAATAGAGGAGCAATTGAATAAAGTATAGGAAGTAGCATCTTCCTGAGCAATTTGAAATGGTAACAGGGAGGAATTGATCATACTATGATGGAGTTCCTTTGGAAGACAAGAAGCATTCAGAGCAGAAATTTTCATCACTTGAGATGTGTAATTGATTTCTTGGATTGAAACCTTAACGGAAACCGGGAACACGACGTTCTTTCTTGGAGATTTTACCGGCAATTGGAGCTCAAACTCCGGATTGTTGCTTTCGGAGCAAGAAAGATCAAAACTTGGATAACCACAGTAATCCGGATGATGTTCTTTCAGCCGAAAAGGGAACCGGATGATCATTCCGGAATCCCCACATCTTGCTGGCGCACAAGCATCTTGCGCTGCGCCAGCAAGATGTTGATGAAGCAGTAACAAGAAACAAACTAGGAAAATAGCCATTGTCCAAAAAAAGTGAAAGAGTTTACTAAGCATCCATGATCTCTCCCCACTTCAAAAGAACAAGAAATCTATCAGTTCTTGACTTTCCACCCCCATTTCTTGATATTCTTTTTCCACTTAATTAACAAATTGGCATACGCGTACAAGAAATCGAAACGCGGTTCTCCTGAGACTTGTTGACTTCAACTAATTTCAGAAGTGGAGATCATTTAGTCAAGAGAACTCGTGATCAAATTAAGAGATAATGCATGAACAATTAACCTAAGGCTATAGTGTTGACCACTGTTTTTTTCTATACATATGGAATAGTTTGGTAAAAGGTATTATATGCGCTTTTGTACATGTGTTAAATTTCATGCAACATATGTTCTCTCGTTATCGACACATATGCTAAGACTGTTCTCTCGTTATAAACACTTGTCCTTATGCATGTAACATCTATCTTACGTAATAGGTGTCCCAAAAAAATTTTAAACCGTTAAATTTTTTTATCCAATAACTAATAATAGCTAAAATTATTTTATATGTGTTGGAAAAAAACGTGTTTTACAATATAATCATAGTGATGTGTGTGATTAGGACAAGGAAGCAAAGAATTAAGTATAGAATAGTTTACTGGTTTACTTCTTTCATACTCCACGATTTATTCCAAAGATTCCTAATATAATAATGTTTAGCCTTATCTTCTTGTGTAAACAGCATCACAGTTATCTTTAAATTATTAGTTGATCAAGCTGGCTTTGCATTTAGTCAAATTCCTAATCATTCAATCCACAGAAATTAAAAAAAAAAAAAAATCAAAATCCAAAATGGCAAAACCAAAAGCAACCAACAATAACCATTAATGCCAGTTCCCTGCAGTTATCAACATTGTGGTAATCACCTTGAGCTACAGAAGCCTCTCTTCCATGAGTTTTATTACCTCAATTTCATAATATGAGTCATTTAGATCATAAAGATTAAGAAAACAGAAAGTAATGTATTTTGTCAATTAAAATATCAATATTATTGTCTTAAATAGAATTAGCGGTATATAAGTATTATTTAAGAGAATAATATTAATATTTTGACTAACAAAATACATTTCTTTTTTATTTCTTAATCTTCGTCACATATATTAAACGACTTATAATCGAAGAGGCCAATAGCTCAGTGGGGCATTGGCCGGCCCGTGACCGAGAGGTCTCGGGTTCGATACCCTCCGCCTGCGTGCGGTAAGCTTTATTCTACCTTATCTAGGGTGTTCTCTCTCCCCAATGTGGGGCAATCGCCCATCGTGGCGTAAAAATAAAAACGACTTATATTATGGAATGAAGGAGTGTAATTCTTTTTCTACTTGTTTCTTCTCTAATCTGCTGCCATGCATAGAGCAATCCTCCATGTATTCCATCTTCTTGGGGAAATATAAAAAGAGTAGTGTTAGGTGGCTAAATCTTAATCAATTAATTGACTAAATTGGTGGCAAAATGATAAATAAGTGGGTGAATCCCTTATATCAAGAGGGTGAATAGTGTTTAATTTAGATTTTTTGCCAATTCTAATCAATTTTGCTTAGCCAAAAATCATTTTCCATATAAAAAACCATAAGTTTCCCTTTTCGATTGAAAGGGGGTCCCAGGAATTGTGGCAAAACCAATTTCGAATTCGAGTGCCAGAATAACAAGACCACCATGTTCAATCAATTGATTACGGTCAACATATAATCCGAGTACTCGATTCTGCTCTAGAAATCAACAATTCATCCGCTTAATTCTACTGAAGATAATACTTCAAGCAAAATTTATAGTGAATATGATCAGGACGAAAATAGGAATTTAGCGTTAGGGTGAAAACTATAACAGTATGTCAAACTACATATAAAAACGGCAAAAAAAAAATTTTAAGAGCGAAATTTAATAAAATATTCCGAAATACATTATAAAATTTACTATATCTAATAATATTTTTAAAAATTACGGGCAACTGCCCCGCCCCTATCTTCGTCCCTGAATAAGATATCAGCCGTTGGTCGTTTTCCCACACTTACATGGTCTGTAATGTCGAATAATTTAGCTCTTACTACAACCTTCCCAAAATATTTATAACACTAGGTTTCATGCCCGCGTGATATGCGATTGTATTTCTAATGAATAATCATGATTACAACAACTAAATAAATTAGAATGAATATTACATTTTCATCCAAAATCAAATAATCAACACTCATTCAATCGTCAGGTTTCTGGGTATTGAAAGTGTTCCATAATCTGGTTACTCGAAATATATTCTCTTTTCTTGTTTGTCTTTTCCAAGTTCAGTGAGATGCACATACAGAAGTCTTGATTTTCCCATAATGTTTGTTTTGATTGTTTTTTTTTTTTTTTTAGGAAATGCATGGCTGATTTTGATTTATATAGTCGGTTATTTTCTTGAAATATTAAATCTAATTTATAATGCAAAACTTTTAGAATTCCTTATGCTGCAAGACTTTTAAAATTTTGTATATACAAGAATAAGAATTCCATTTTTTCTTAGAACATTCAATTTACTTCACATGTAAGCCTTTTATAATTCCTATATGCATTAATAAGAATCCAAAAATTCATTATGAATATTTTTTTATGTAAGCCATTTAGAATTCCTATATAAATGTTATTTTACTTTATGATGGAAGACTTTTAGAATTCCTATATACATTAAATCTCCTTCATTAAAAAAGAAAACTATTGAATTTCTTCATTTAAAAAAAATCCTTTGAACTTCTTTATTTAAAAAAACTCAATCAACTTCTTCATTTTAAAGAACCAATAAACTTCTTCATTAAAAAAAAACCATTCAAATTCTTCATTAAAAAAATCCATTGAATTTCTTAATTTAAATTCAATTCATTTTTTTTTTTTGGACCTAACCAGAGGAGGAGCCCATGTAGAGCGGATAGAAGCCCAGCTGAGCGGGTGCCCCATGAAGGGAGTAGAAGTGCCTCACAAAAGAGGAGAACTAGAAGCCCGGCTAGCGGGTGCCCCATTAAGGGGAGTAGAAGACCCACACAAGGGAACCCAAGAAATGGCAATTATCATTCCCCTTGTGTGAGGAGGTTATCGAACCCACAACCCAGTGCCATAGCCCCACTGGGCTATGGACCTTATGATTTTTGTTACATAACCTTTTAGAATTCCTATGTACATATTAATATTTTAGAATATTAAATCTACTTTATGATGGAAGACTTTTAGAATTTCTATATACATTAAATATACTTCATTAAAAAAGAAAACTATTGAACTTGTTCATTTTAAAAAACCATTGAAATTCTTTATTTAAAAAAAACACAATCAACTTCTTCATTTAAAAATAAACAATGAACTTCTTCATTAAAACAGAAAACTATTCATCTTCTTTATTAAAAAAAACTATTGAACTTTTTCATTTAAATTCAATTCATTTATGTTACATACTTTTTCTATAATCTATAAATATGTAACTTTAGAATGAAGATGAAGATTATAACTCATGAACGGCTATTTTTAAAAGAAAATTAATGCAAAGTTGCACATGGAAGTTTATAATTGAAACACATCTCATAATATGTTACAATCACATCATAAGTTTCTACCTCAGCTTGACCTAACTTTATATATTATAGATTTGAAGTTTTTACTAAAATTAAGGAAATGGTTGAAAAATATTAGAAAAAAGTTTAAAATATACTTCTCAATTAATAATCGAAAAGTTATTATTATTGGTTAGTTAAGTAATAAATTAATAGGGAACCCAGGGAGCCCAGTGGAAACGGCATCCCATCCCAGGGGTAAGACCCTGGGATCGATTCCCATATTCCCCCACCATAAAAAAAAAGTAATAAATTAATATTTTTTTTTAATATGAAGTAATAAATTAATGTAATGAAATAAAATACCTTTTCTGTTAAAAAATTAATAATAATAATAATAATAATAATAATAATAATAATAAAATGCATTGATATGTGAAACGTGATAGATAATTTAAATTATCTCAACAAGTAAAACATTGCAAACAATTTTGGAAAAAAATAATAACTCTCAGTCTCAATCCCATCCTTGTCTTAACTGGGGATTCATTGCTCTGATCGGAGAAGAATCGACTATTCCCAGTTTAAGCAGGTGAATAGACCTCTCTAATTACTGACCCCCCTAAACTATTCTCTTTTTTGGTTTATGACCCTTAACTAAAAATGGTCAAATTTTACCCCCTGAACTATTTCGGTTTTTAGTTTTTTACCTCCCATCCATATTCTTCGTTACATCATAACGGACGTCCAAAAAATGGGGACATTTTGGGAAAATTATATCATTCATAATAAATAGAATTAAATTTAAGGGAAAAAATGGCCTTTTAAGATTTTGTTTAGAGGTTGGAATTTACAATTGGTGGTTGGAGAAGAGGAGTGGTACCCGCTTTCCGGCTTCTTCTATCACTGTTCTCACCGGCGACTTCTTCTTTCTCGTCAGAATAATAGGGTTTTTTTTCCTATAAAAACAAAAAAATTAGGATCTTATACAGATTGTCCAAAAATGCCCCTATTTTTTGGACTTTCGTTATGATGTAACGGAGAATATGATGGAAGGTCAAAAACAAAAAACCAAAATAGTTTAGGAGGTAAAATTTGACCGTTTATAGTTGAGGGTCAAAAACCAAAAAATGAAATAGTTTAGGGGGCGTGAGCGCTTTTTACCCTACTATCATTCGTTAAGAAAAAAATTGGGAGTGTTGAAGAAGGGTTTTTTCGACACATGCTAAATAATTATGAAATGACTTTTTAAAGGTAGGAAAATAGTTATAAAAAAATTGCCATTTTATAATATATAAAAAATAGTTCAATTCACATTAATAATTGTGATTTTCAACGCATGCAGAAAACACCAGCCTCTTTGAGCACTACAAGTCTCTACTGGGGATGACAATGGGGCAGGGTGAGAGTGGAGATCATAATCTCTAATTTCGGTCCCACCTCTTTCAACGCATCTTTATCCCTGGCCCAACCCTATCATTGAGAATGGATGGGGATTTCATCTCCATTTCAAGATTGGGTGAAAATACTCTGTCCCCTAACCAATCAGAATTTACTATATAAACATTTTTTTTTTTCAATTATATATACACAGGGTGAATTGTGATTGGTTGAGAGAATTTTTTGCCGTTCATACCCAACTGGAGAAAATGGAGATTTTTTTCTTCAAATCCTCACTTTCGTCTCAGCGGAGGCCAAGCTTCAACTAAAAAAATTATGATTTTTTTAACAAAAATCTCCAAATATAACCTTGAAAAAATAAAATACAATTGTAAAATACAATATTTAATATCTATAAAACGAAATAGTCATGTGGGGTGGGGTGGGTGGGTTGGGGAGGGGCGGGGCGGGAGCGGAACGAGCCGGAAGAAGGGCGGAGATATTATTTCACCCGCCCGTTCCCTACCCCAATAGCGGGGCCAAATTCATTCTCATCCCCATTCCACCCCAATTTAAACCAAAGAATCTCTAGTCCAACCGAGTTGAGTTGAGTCGGATCTCCAATTAAACGGGTCAATTGTCATCCCTAGTCTCAACTACTTTAGTCGGCTATTATCTTGGTTCTACAAATAATGTCCAAATGGATATCATGGTGGATAGGCCTGCAAACGATTACAAACGGATACGGAATTGTCTATTCCGAATCCATATCCATTTTTAATTTTTTCTACCATATTTATATCCATATCCTAGAGGATCCAAAATATGTATTATCAGATCCGCTGATTTGGATCCAAATACGGATATGGTAAAACCCGTTTCAAAAAGTCCAATTATACTATAATCCACAAATAATTCTACGAAATATAATATAATACAATACATAATCATATTGTTGTTTAAAGTTCAAAATATACAACGCTTGAATAACTATGAATCCTCAATATCCAAATCGAGCTCGACCACCTCACTATGAGTATTTGCCATCCTATAGGAGAAAGACAATGAATCAACAATTATGTTTCAGAATCTATAGTTTATCAAATAAAAGAAAATTAGAGGTTATGAATAAATAAAATGAAAGAAGCCTAAAGCCTTTTCACCATACTGCAATTCGAACACCAAATACAAAAACATATCTTTGTAAACGAGAACCAACGGAAGAAAAATACTTTACACGCAATTGAATATACATGCGGCGGTGGCGGTGACGGTGACGGGAAGGAGCAGCGGCGAAGAGTAGGAGCCGGAGAAGGTAGAAGAGGAAACGGGGAGAGAGAGAGAGAGAGAAGAAAAAGAGGGAAGAAAGGAAAGAAATGGAACGGCGCCAGAGAAGGTAGAAGAGGTAACGGGGGAGAGAGAGAAAGAAGAGGCTGTGATGTTAGAGTTTGTTATCTCTTAACCATTAAGAATGTGTATATATAGGACTAAAATTGCAATATAAATAATTATCACATAAATCCTATAAAATGCTTATATTACAAAAAAAATCCTAAATCCTAAAAATCATGTAAAATATATTGTTTTAGGGAATATATATATTGTTTTACCTGAAAATAATTCGGGTTTAACGGATACGATTTTTTATATTTCATATTCGTAACCGTTTTATTACTCTTATACGGACTCGGATTCGGATGCGGGTATATGGGTCTAGAGTTCTTACCATATCCTAAAAATAAAATTGGATTCGAGTCGGATACGGATAAAAATTCGACCCATTTGCAGGCCTAATGGTGGAGACCTAAGACCTTCTGGTACATTAGGTTCTATTATTTCAACTACTGCATTGGTACTACAAGTAAAGTAATATAATTAGGTGACTAAATCTTAGTCAATTAATTGACTAAATTGATGGCAAAATGGTAAATAAATGAGTGAATCTCTTATACTAATAGGGAGTGAATAGTGTTTAATTTGGATTTTTAGCCAATTTTAACCAATTTTGCTTAGCCGAAAATCATTTTCCATATATAATTATTGTAAAGTATGAACAGTAGGACCATTCAGGAATTACTAGTTTATAGGGTCCATTTTGAGAGATATTCCCTAAAGTTGGACCAAACCGGCAAAAGACCCTTTCATGAAATGATATAAACACATTGTAAAAATAAAAACTAGTGGACTAACATCAAAATTTGAGAGCAATGGAGACTCAAAAGTGATATATCCCAACTCATTAAATTTGTTCCGATTATGATATTGAATACAAAAAATTCAATACATACTAAATATTTCTGGATTGTTGAAGAAAAAATTTACGATCCATATTTTTAGGAGCAGAAAATTGTTGTGATTTTTAACGTATGTTACGTAAAATAAATGTTACTTCCTCCGATTCAAAATATAGGTCTTTTTAGGAGTTTTCACACAAATTAAGGTACTAATCTAAATGATTAAAATAACCCTAATTAATACTCCAAATAACATTAAATCTCTCCTCACAATCAACATCTCCAAAAAAATGTTCAATCTTCCACTTGTAACTACATTTGCTACATTTAATACTCTTATTCATCTTACTCCAATTTCTGTATGATTGATTATTATGTATGATTCCAAGATGCTTAGCTAAGAACATATGGTATGAAAACATTCAAATCCATGGAGTTGTTAATCATGGCCAATTTTTTTTTTAGTTTTGGTGGCAAAATTTAAATTTGGCCAAATAATCAAAAAAATATTCATGGAGCCTAAACTAATTTTTTCTCTCTCAACACATGTGTATTTAAAAGGAGTACTAACTCAAAAAGTAGATGTACTCCACATTTTTTTATCAATGGATTCCAGTAGTAATAATTCTAAATTTGACCTCAATCTTCCACCAACAAGTGAAAGTGAGTAAGTTCTTTTTTATGAGACACACAATCCTAATATAAAACCCACCGGTAATATAGATGATTCGATTTCGATGATTATCCGATCATCTTCAACACATACGTTGTTAAATAAAGCATGCAATGAGTTGTTGTTTTTTGTCTTAACAGGTTTTTAGATGATTGGTGAATCACAATTCTAACTTGAATGTTTCAACTTAATTCATCATAATCTAGATATACAAGTAAATGTATAATCTTGATACTTGATAATGGAGGTACAAATGCCAATAACAAAGACTTGATAATGGAGTAATAGATAGTACTTGGGAATTACACATTAAATAATATAGGATTAAATAGTATAGGGGTAAATTAGTCCACAAATGCATAACTTTTGTAAAAAAGACTTATATTATGCAACAAAAAATAATTCCTAAAAAGACCTATATTGTGAATCGAAGGGAGTACATGTTTTATGACAGACGTTAAGAATCGTCTATCCCCATTATGTGTCACATTCACTATCTCATCAATAAGAAATTGTTATGTATTAATTTTTTAATTAAAAAGCTATAACCTAAAGTAAATAGTTGAACACTCATTGAAAAAATTAATACATGACAATTTTTATTGATGAGACAGAGAACGAGATATAAAATGAGAAAAGACAATTTTCTGCGTAGGATAGATGTTTATTAAAAAAAAAACACATTAAATAATCCCTCCATCCTAAATTATATTTCTAATTTGACAAAAGCACGGGTATTAAGGTTTTGATTTTTTTGATAGTTAAATATAAGCAAAAAGTTTAAAATACCCTTCATTAATTTTATTAATCTTATTTAAAATTTATGTTTTTCTCTATCCTTTCTCTCACACAACATTCAACCACCCATGAAATATGTGTTGGAAAGTGATAATTTTAATTGACTAAAGAGTAAAATTGAAAAAACTATTATTAATGCATATTTTATTTAGAAAATTGACAATTAATTTGTGCAAAAAGGTAGATAATAAATTTGGGACGGTGTGAGTAAGATGTAACGTTTATATCAAAATTTGCAATCTCTGTAAATATGGTCGCGACTCATTAAATTCTGGATTTATTCACCCAAGACTCATTAAATTCTGGAATATTCACCCAAAAAAAAAGACTCATTAAATTCTGGAACACGTATGATAGATATAGTACACACTGGTCCACAATTCCTAGACACGTATACCTTTGTGGCCCCATATGATCAGACGAGTCAACATTCTTGTCCACCAAAATTAGGAAAATTCTGATATAAACCTGCCTACCACTTGATCCAGAATTAACTACATCACCTCTTTTGATTAAAAAAAAAAAAATTTCATAAGGCTCCCATCTATTTTTATTATTTTAATTAAAATTGTGATGTGGCTGAATATGGACCAATGTAATTCATGACTAAGTGATAGGTCAGGTCCATATCAAAATTGTTCCCAAAACTACATAAAAGATACTTTCAGATGTGTGGTGATTTTTTCATCAAAAAAAAATTGTGTGGTGATCAGTAAAACAAGCCACGTAAGTACTTCCAGATCACTGGTGGGCCACACCCTGCCAAACTCGTATCCGTTAAAGCTAGATTCGTCTTGCCACGTATCCCCTTCAACCCATCTCAGTCCCACACGTCTGTCCCGCTCTTGAATTCCCGCTGGGCTTCAGTTTTCAAAAACCGCCGCTTTCCACCAGCTGGCCTATTCGATCAAGTGGCCCAGATCCCGTTTTTCTGATATATATAAAGCAATGCGTCTTCTGATGTGAGAAAATAATTAGTTATCGTAATGATTGAAAATTTGAGACACGGATGTCCGGAGCCGGGAACTGGTTGCCGGAGAACTGCTTTAACGGACGTTTTCGTCCAAGATAGAAAAGCCACTTAGATATAGGTCCGATCGACGCAAAAGATATGCAATTTTACGGCGGTTGAAGCCGTTTGATCAATTGCAATCTAGTGTCATTGCCGGAGATCACCGGCCATGTAATTTCACGAGAAAGATAACAGAAAACAGTAAATTAATTAGCAATAAAAAATCGGATGAAGAAGAAGAAGAAATGTGTCCGGAGAAAAAATTAGCAGCTATGACTTTATCGTTACCGAAGGATGACGTCAGGTGTAGGTCACATGGATCGATTTCGGTGATAGGGAGGAGGAGAGAAATGGAGGATGCGGTTGCGGTGAAGTTAATGTTTTTGGATAAAGGAACGAAAGGATATGATTTTTTCGGAGTTTACGATGGCCATGGAGGCTCAGTCGTGGCACGTGCTTGCCGTGACCGATTGCACAAGGTGTTAGCGGAAATAGTAGCGGAGCAAGGAGAAGATGATGATGATAGTATAAACTGGAAGAAGGTGATGTTGGAAGGATTTGAGAAGATTGAAGAGGAGGTGAATAGCGGAAATGGAGCAGCGGTGGCGACAATGGGAACTACGGCCGTGGTGGCGGTGGTTGGAGAGGAAGAGGTGGTCGTCGCTAATTGTGGTGATTCAAGGGCTGTGCTTTCACGAGGTGGTGTTACCGTGCCTTTGTCCGACGATCATAAGGTAGATACGCCTTTTTTAAACATTACTCATATAATTAGTACTATCTCCATTTCATAATACAAGTAATATACTACGCATAGTAAAATTAAGTTAAAAAAAAAAAAAATTTCCATATTACTCGGTTAAACATAACTTGTATATCATGACTAATTAAATTCAACAGAGTAATCTTGATATTTTTATTAACAAAGTATTTTATTTTTTGTTTCCTTAATCTTTGTTGTGTGTTCTAAACTACTATTATTATATAGAGTTAATAGCTATTTATGGCACTAAACTATTTACGGATTTCTTTTTATGGTACTAAATTTTTTTTTATCTAAATATATCACTTATCTATTTGCGTTTATCAAAATATATACATCCCATCAAATTTTGGGGTGTTTTTCGGTCCGAAGATTGCATGTGACTTTCATGTACAAATTTTTTAGGGGCGAAATCGGTACTTCACTATAACCCATTGATCAGTTGGTTAAAAATTCGATCCGCCCGTAAAAAATTCGTAAATTGTAAAGGGTCAGGGGAAAACGGGCGGGTCAAATTTTTAACCAACTGATCAATGGGTATAGTGAAGTACCTATTTCGCCCTTAAAAAAATTGCACGTGAAAGTCACGTGCAATCTTCTGGCCGGAAAACACCCAAAAATTTGGTGGGTGTATATATTTTGATAAACGCAAATAGATGAGTGATATATTTAGATAAAAAAATAATTTAGTATTATAAAAAGAAATTTGTAAATACTTTAGTGCCATAAATAGCTATTAACTCTTATTATATAATGTAGAGTATAACATAAGAATATGCATGAACTCCATTATTCAACTATTTAAAGATGAGATGTAGAACGGGTGTTCATTATGTATCATTACATATCAACAAAATATATCTCAATCATCGAATTATTCAATCTAATAGTTGAGCAAGATATGAGCACAATCTTTTATAGACTAAAAGAATTTTCTTATTAAAAGAAGTTTAGTCTATTGAAAAAAGCGGTTTAATTTTACTTAAAACCTAACTGATGATGTATGGAACAGATATGTCTCCACACATACAGAGAAAATCTCTGTTATGTAGTGGATCCTAACTGTTTTTTTTCAATATGGAAAAATAGTGGATCCTAACTGTGAACTCCATGTGATTTTTGTTGATGCTTGATAGATGAATTTTTATTTCTCTATTAAAGTTTTCACCATTCCATTCGATCCTTCGATGTTTTAATGGATTTTATTTGAATTTTGTGAATTGAATTAGGATTTTACATTTCACCGTTGCAGTCGAAGACTCGGAACGTAATTCTTGTAGTAACTAGTAAAATTCTGAACTCAAGCTCAAATGTAATTTTGCTAGAAAATTTTCTTGTTGATCAAATTGATAGTGCATGCAAGATTTAAAAATAAACAAAGGTTCCTCGACCATTGTGGATTTTGATTTACATATATTTCCTTTTTATATAGAAGAAAATTAAAGATGATACTCTCTTTGTGCGGTTTTGAGTTTTCTATTTATATTCAATTTTAGATTTTAGTAGGAGATTCCCTATTTATAAGGTTTTTCTCCCTCTTATTTTACTAACACAACCGATGTGGGATATTGAGAGAATCCCAACAAGTACTTTATTTATATTTTGATAATTTTATTCTTGCTTGGTCCAGTTTTTATCCACTTTCCTCGAGTCATAAATCATTTCATTTCCCTTCTTATTTTTCTATATCTGCAATATTGTTCTGCTAATAGAAAAAATTTCACAACTGTCCAGCCTGATAGATCAGATGAGTTGGAGAGAATTGAGGTCTCTGGGGGAAAAGTCATAAACTGGAATGGGCAGCGGGTATTGGGAGTACTTGCCACATCAAGATCCATAGGTATATTAATCATGTATTTTACTTTTATGGAAAAATATAATATTTTTTTTGAAATTTTTGAGATTTAATTCGACCCCCTCCGTTCAATTTTTTTTGAAATTTCGACTCGCTCCCAATGTCAAATTAATAGATCAGCTCCTGTTTTTTTTACATATTCCACTGCATTAGACAGATATTATGAAACTCCAAGTCCCATATGGGAAAAATGTCTCATATTGGATAAGAATGAAAGTTGTGACCGACCACTATCATCTCGAGATATCCTTTTGGCATAGCGAGTTCGGTTGCCAAGTAGATGATCGTGAATACTTTCAGACCAGTGTGTCGCGTTGCGGGTCCGCGGGCACGGGCGTGACAGATATTGAGTTTCTATTACTTATGGGAGTGATAATTAATCATTTGATCCTGCACAGGTGATCAGTACCTTAAACCATATGTGATATCAGAGCCAGAAGTAATAGTGAGCAAACGAAGTAGCGAGGACGAGTTCTTGATCTTAGCTAGCGACGGGTTGTGGGATGTCATCTCTAATGATGTCGCTTGCAAGGTGGTGAGGAAATGTTTAGATGGTCAGATCAAAAGAGCCAACGCCGCTGAAGAGAAATCGCCTACTATTGCCTCTGGATCAGCTAAAAGAGCGAGTCCTTCTGTAATTGCTGCCAAGGTATTGGCCAAACTAGCAATGGCACGAGGTAGCGGAGACAATATAAGTGTTATTGTCATCGAGTTAGGAAGATCATCATGTTAATTAAGGCGAAGCAAAAAAAAATTATGCTTCAATGAAAAAACGAGTCTCCATTAATAATTCCTAAAATTGGCTGGTCTCATATTTGTTTTAATTAATTATAATTTGTCATGTGAACGTGAACGATGATTATTGAATAAAGGGGATTAGAGGGATATTCACTTGAACGTGACAAATTTTAAATAGTTGTGATAAATATGAAGAAATCAATCGAAGAAAATAGAAGAAATAAGATTTTTAAATTTTTTATATAAAATTTATTTATTTTAATTTCTAAGATAAAAAAATTTCAATAAAATTTCAATCCAAATACACCCTATAAAATATGATGAAATCTTCTCAATCTTATGAGTTACGATGAAGCTTTTGGGGCCAACTTTTTTTTTATATGAAATGAATTTTGATCAATTCTGTCATGGACCAGGCCTACGAGTGGGGACATAGATCACTTGGTCTACATTCAGCCACATCACAGTTTTGATTAAAATAATAAAATATTCCCCCACTTGGTGCATTGTTTGAGGCATTTTTATTGTTTTTTAATCAAAAGAGGGGATGTGGGTGATTGTGGACCAAGTGGTCTATGTCCCCACTTGTAGGCCAGGTCTATATCAGAATTTTTCATGAATTTTAGGGAGAGCAAACCATACGCATGGAAAACATGTCTTGTTCTAGTGACAACTTTCAAGGTTTTTTTTCTTTTTTTTCCCATCACCGACTATTATGTTAAGATGACTTTTTTCTTTTGCTTGCATGGTGTCTCAAATATGGCAAAAAAATAGTCTGTCCCGTTTTGTATTTTTTACTGTGTCCCCATGAATATATATTTGTCATGTGGGTTTCACTATTTTTTTTATGTTATAATTTTTTAAATTAAATTTTAATAATGTCATTTTCATATTGGTGAGACAGTGTAGGGGATATTAAATGGGGATAGAGGATTCCTAACCCTCAAATATGGACACAAGTGGCGTGCATGTAAAGAGCTTTTCAATTTGCAAGCATGAACGTGCAAATTAACAATATCTTAAGGAAGTTTATGTATATATTGCTCGGTTATAGACACTACCTGATAACGTGCTGTAAAATATTTATAGTAGAAAAATAATTAACATTCAAAATAAAATAGATGATAAGTGGAGATAATTTTAAAGTTTTATTCATAAGAAAAAAAGAGATTAAAGTTTCATAATTTTTTACATCACGTATATAATAATCTTACTTATTTTAAAGAATTAGGACATAAATATCAAAAAAAAGAAAAGTTTTAGAATTGTACGAATACCTTCTTAGATCCTAATTAGTATTCCCAATATTATTTCTTAACGCTTTATTATCTTTTTGTGGGAAATCTTCCTTTATTATTGGGGAATAAAGTATCAATTATATATATATATATATTTAAAATTAAAATTAAAAAGAAAATAGAAGAAGGTAATCTATTATTTTTTTGGTGAATAAGAAGGTAATCTATGCCTAACGTTATATTGCAATCACTTTTGTTGATTCTGCTTCCATCCAATCCCTGACTCCCAACACTTAATCGTTTCTTTTCATTATTGTACCACAACTTTTTGAGCAATTAAACATTAAAAAATTAGTATATATTAAATATTTATTTAAATAAAAATTAAATAGTTAAAATTTAAAACGAATAGATATTACTCCCTCCATTCCTAAATATAAGACTCTTTAGACAATTTGAGAAAAGTAAGGAAGTTGTCATTTTCACCTAAACTTCCAATATTATCCCCCACACTTCCTCTCTCTCACTTCTTTGTCATAAAGAAAGGAAAATATTGAGGGTATAATTGGAATAAATTGTTGACAACTAATAAAACAACCTTAAACGACAATTAATTTGGATACCTAGATATCTCCTAAATGACAATTAATAGGGAATGGAGGGAGTATAATTTTACAATATATATTACTTAAAACTAAGTGTTACGCGTCTTAATAAATGGACTATTTCCCATCCCTCTCGTTACGTCATTGATTGGCCATTGTCAATCAATTCATCTCCAAATACTGTTTTTTTTTTTAGCTCCAAACTTTCCACAGAGAAGAGAAATCGCAGAAGAGAGAAATTCGCCAACGCAATCTCTCTTCGATTCTCTTTCCAATTCCTCCTCTTAAGTAAAGTGTAATCGTTTATTGTATATATTTCTGTAAAATCGGTTTTTTCAGTCTCACATAAATTCACGCGGCCATAATACACTGCTACTCCGCCATTATCATCAGGCATGATATTTCCTTTTTTGTTTCCGCCATTTTTTTAAATTTTAATGTTCCTTGGAATTTGATAATGTTTGCTTAATTTTTTTTAATGATTCCATATCTGGAATTGATTAATATTTGAAGAAGATGTTTAACCCTAGCAGCATGCAACGGCTTATTTGAGTTTTAGTTTTAGTTTCCAGTAATATTTAATTGTAGTCTGTTACCATACCAGCGGATTTTTTTTTTGAGGAGCTTAATCGGCATATTTGAGTTTTAGTTTCCAGTAATATTTAATTATTGTTTCTGACACCGTACTAGCGGATCTTGCAGTAAAACAGTGAATAGGCTTTAGTGAAATGTGATTAATCAGTCAAGATAATTAGAAGATTTTGATAGTGTGCTGCTCTCCTTACCATTTCCATTCGTTTTTTATTTTTATGTTTGATTATTTTTTCCTAGCTTGTTGTAAGATGATATTAAATTGGAACACAGCTAAACTATAGACTGGATCCAAAAAAAGGAAAAGAAACTTTATGGAGGGAGGCGCACGAAGAGGTTTTGAATGCGAAAAGATTATGGATGGGAAGAATGATTCCACCAACGGTTCGGATAAGGATGCTATTCCTTCTTGTTGCCTGAAAGCTTTGGCATCTGCCCCCGAGCAAGAAGCAAGATGTCATTCAACAGTTGTCTCTGGATGGTTCTCTGAACCTTGGTCATTATCTGGTCATTGTTGCATATTCGTCTTACTTTTTTATGTTTTCGTTTCCCTCTTTAATAGAGTATTTGACCAAATTGGTCTGGTTGTATTGACTCTTGGTTGTATTGCTTGTTACCAGATAAAATGCCAAAGCTGATGTATTTTAACAACCCAATGTGGCCAGGTGTGCATTGCGTTTTTTATACTGTCTGTAGACTAATATGATTTCCTTTTGCTGCGGACTACAACATTGTGTGCTAGTAGCCATTTATTCAGATACGCTATATTAATATCTTTTTTCTTTTCCATCCAACCTTACCTTTCATTACTGTTTCATTCTCGGTTTACTTTTATTGGTTAAACTATGATGAAGCAATCATTCATTAAATTCGTATTCAGACTTTTCTTCAGCATATGTGCCTGAGAAATAATTCGCAAGTTTGTGATTTTACTTTTCTGAATATATCTTTAGATTTTAGATTTATTCTTGGAATTGATATTTTGCTGCCAAAGTTTCTTGCTGATGAGATATTAGAACAAACAAACAACAACAAAGCCTTAATCCCAAGTAATATTGGGATGAGATATTAAAACACGAAAAAAATTACTTTTGTTGCTGGTTATTGACAATAAAACTTTATATAAACATTTTCTAATACAACATCAGAACAGGCATTTCATTGCTGATTTTAAAATCGGGAAGAGAGCCGCCACTTTGTACCAGTTGTTTTTTAATACCATATTAGCTTGAAGCAAGAATAGAGTTTTCACGAATTCTGTCGTTCTTTTAAGCATTTTTTCCCACTGTTTTTTCCTAATATGTTGTCCTCCTCCCGTATGAGGAAATTATCTTGTCATTACACCCTCAATTGTAGGAGAAGCTCATTCCCTGAAAGTGGAAAAGATTTTGTTCAGAGAAAGATCAGAGTTTCAGGAGGTTTTGGTTTTTGAGGTAACGTCTTCATTTTTTATCACTAGAATGATTCTGACGTATATTGTTTCTTCATATTTTCTAGAATTTATTGTGTTCTTATCAAGTTTATTTTTTTTTCCTTGCAGTCCCCATCATATGGAAAAGTTCTTGTGCTTGACGGAATTGTTCAGTTGACTGAGAAAGATGAGTGTGCTTATCAGGAGATGATAGCACATCTCCCCCTTTGTTCCATTAAAGCCCCTAAAAGAGTAAATATCTAAATTGAGAAAGTCATTCTTTCTTATTAATAACATTTGAGATTGTTTCTTGAATGTGTCCGATTCTCGTAGTCTCAACTGCAACTTGAGTTTCACTAAATTGAAACTTATGTAGTATCCCTCTTAAGATGCAATAAGAGATTGTCTATATTTGTTGGTGTGGTTTTACCCGAGTTTCACTAAATTGGAAGTTATGTAGTATCTCTCGTACGATGCAATAAGAGATTGACTATATTTTGTTGGTGTGGTTTTACCCACTATTTTTGTAGTTCCTAAAATATCTGCTCTTGCCTAATTAAGTTCGTTAATGCAGGTTCTGGTTGTAGGTGGTGGTGATGGTGGGGTTCTTAGGGAAATTTCTCGTCACAGCTCTGTGGAGTTGATTGACATCTGTGAGATAGATCAAATGGTTATAGATGTAAGTTCTGGGAAAAAGAAGAAAAAGAAAAAAAGGCACTCTTTTTATGTCGTGCAAGTTTATTTGGGTCGTAATGTTTGCTTTAAATTCATGTTGCAGGTTAGTAAGAAGTTCTTTCCCGAGTTAGCTATTGGTTTTGATGATCCTCGTGTACATCTTCACGTTGGTGATGGTATGACTACCTTCTATGTTTTTGTAGAACATTCATTAAAAGTATAATCTCTGTATAGCCGTGTGCACTTGTGATTATCAATTCCATCATTTTATTAAGTTAATTCTTCATTGTATGAGTTCTGTAGTACCTTGGCAGTTCTGTAGTACAATATGTGATGTCCAATACTATAAGATTAGCGTTTAAGGTGATCAGTCTCATTTTTATTTGTTACATATCTATCAATGCAATATAGAAGAATATGATATGTACCTCGTAGGACAAAGCCCGTCTCTATTGTCCTTTTCCTTTTAAATAGGCACTTTGGTTTGATGGGTTCTATTCTTGTTGATTGCAACAGCTGTTGAATTTATGAGGAAGACACCTGAAGGGAAGTATGATGCAATTATTGTTGATTCTTCAGACCCTGTAGGTATGTTAATGAAGCACAGTACAATTCTACTAGTGAGTATTTTCAAATGTTTTGTTCTAGTGTCGGCCAGGGTGGGAGAGGATAAAGGAAATATGATGCTTTATCAGTATTTTTTTTTTTAAATCAAAATATCAAAAATATGCTTTTCTATACTTGGAATAGCTTATTCGTGCATATTTCATTCTTCTGCACACTTCGTGTTGACGATCCTCTTGCATTAATTGCCTTTATTCTCTGTTTTTGATTATACCATGTCAGTGGTTCTCTAGAGCTGGGCTTTCACTGAGGTATTGGACTAGTCCCCTTACTAGAACTTATTTTGATTGGAATACTATGACTTGATTTTGCCCATTTTACATCTTTCAATCGTAGATGGTAATGCTCGAGTATTTGGGACTTTCTCTCTTGCTTGTTACATTAAAACCGCGTCCTTTAAACTGATTTAAAATTTTATACTTCAATGTCCTACTGGTTAGGAATTTGTTTGTTCTGGGAGATACTGAAACATGAAAATTCTCAAACTCTGGTTCCTATTTTTGTGCAGGCCCTGCTCAAGAACTTGTAGAGAGGCCATTTTTTCAAACAATTGCTAGAGCGTTGAAGCCTGGTGGGGTACTTTGTAACATGGCGGAGAGTATGTGGCTTCATACCCATCTTATCCAGGATATGATGTCTATATGTAGAGAAATATTTAAGGGGTCTGTCCATTATGCTTGGACAAGTGTTCCTACATACCCAAGGTATTTCATGTGAAAAAAAGATAACTTGGAGCTTTTGGAAGTTGTATACTTCTCAACAGTTATGCAACTAACCTTTTCTTAACTAACCTTTTCTTAAGTTCTGATTAAATTTAATTTTCTTCCATAAAAAAAATATTAAATTTAACTTTCAATGTCTTAGGATATATGGTCCACCTTGTTTATTTTTACTTTCTATATTTTGGTTAAATCTTTACCTCTTATTACAAACTTCTTGATTGCCCCTTCCTTTTTTGAACTTATTTCACTTCGGGAAGGATGGTGGGGGAGTAGCGGGAGTTCGGAGCTTTTGTGAACATTGTATAATATGTTAACAAATGGTTATCTTTGTTTGCATGCAGTGGTGTCATAGGTTTCATTCTATGCTCTACCGAGGGTCCATCTGTTGATTTTTTGCAACCGGTTAATCCCATTGAGGAGCTAGAGGGAGCAATCCAGTACCGAAGAGAACTTAAATTTTACAATTCAGAGGTAATTCACATTACATACTGGTGTTACATACATGTCACTTTACATTAACAGCTGAAAGTACTGTCTGATAATGTAGACTACTTCAAATCCATAAGAAGCTTAATGAACTTATAAAAGATGTCATTGATTAATAAAGTATAATTTGTAGAATTCTTAAGCCTACCCCAAATAGTTTCTCTCCCATAAGGAAAATGGACGTGTGCCCGAAGCTCCTTTATACTACAAATACCCAGAAGACTTAAGAGCAATTGATGATAAATAATCTCCCTTGAATTCTAGGATTTGTTCAGATGCTGCTACTAAACCTTCATTAATCAGAAAATATTCTTTCTGCAGGCAATTTGATCTTTTATTTTGTACCTTCCCTAATAACTGCTCTTGTTTTTTTAAATATATACTGTCATGAATAAGTAACCTTAAATTTAAAACCAAATTAGCAGTACTTGTTTTATTCATGGCTGAAGTAGATGAGTTGTACAGTGGGGTTGGGGATAAAGGTTCATATTATTATTATTTGTACTTAAATAATGTTCTTTGAAATAATACTGTCGTATCTCCTCCAAAAAATAAAAAAATAATCTTAGATGTTAAAAAGTAGCTTATGCTACATTTGACCTTTTATGCAATATCCAAGACGTAGAATTACAGTGACCTCTTCTTTCATATGAGCTCTCGGCTCTCTCTCGAATTGATGGTTTTGCAGATGCATAGAGCTGCCTTTGCCTTGCCATCTTTTGTTAAGAGGGAAGTCAGATGTCTCCGCGATATCCCAGCCAAGCAGCCGGATAATTGAATACGTAAATGGAGATTCAGATAACTACTAGAATAATATACTTTTGAGTTAATAGGAATTGATGTAGAATCCTTGGTTAGAGTTGAAAATCTCAAATAATAGATGGTTTATTCCATCATCTTCTATTGTCTAATTAATGTTATTATTTGCTAATTCTCTAGTGAGTGATTTATCTTTTGATAACCTTACTGTTTCAGTTAACGATATTCCGTTGTCCCATTTCTCAGGTTAATTGTGCAGTCAATTTTTTCATAGAGAAAAGTGTTATATACATAAATTATTTTCGTTTTTCTCCAGTAAACTTTTATTTTATTTTTTTTGCCTTTAAACTATTTTTGAATTACTATTTTTGTTAAATTAGTGTCAGCCAGAATGCTGGTTTTCTACCGCTTTTGATCATGTTTTCTACACATGTCGTCGGTCTTACAAACTCAAAATTAACATAAACATCCTTAAGGCGGTGATATGTGCAGAACACGTGATGTAAAGTAGCAGAAGTGCACTAGTTTTGTACTAAATTGACAAAAATAGTAGTTCAAAAATATTTTAGGGACATAACGAGTTAAATAAAAATGTATCGATAGAAAGAGAAAAAGGGAATAGTTTATATATATTTATAGTGTTTTACTCTTATTTCATATATCTATATATTATGCGGATGATGAGGTCTGCAGGTGATTATTTAAAATATATATATATATATATATATATATATATATATATATATATATATATATATATATATATGCATATAAGTAATTTTTTATAATTAAAAGGCTAAACATTTTAAGAATAAAAAAAGTTATTTTTTTTATACAAAACAGATAAGAATATCAATGATTGAAGTAGTTGTATTAATTATTGGGACTCCTTCAAACTGGAAGAAAATCAATTTTGATGCATCTTTTAAGAATGGGCAGTACACAATTGCAGTATTGGTTAGAGATGAGAAGGGAGCAATTAACTGTGTCATGACTGATTCAGGATATTGTCCTGATGCTTTTGCAACAGAAGTACAAGGTGCCTTCTTGACTGTTAAACTTGTTGATGTATGCAAAATGGAAAAAATTAACTTAGAGGGAGATGCAACAAATGTGATTTTCACAATCAGATGACAGAGAGGCTGTGAAGAATGACAAGAAAGGTCTGTAACTGAACAATGCAAAACCAAACTCTCTAAAATTAAGGATTGAGTGATAAATCCTATTCCTATGTTCCTGATGCTTTGCAGCAGAAGTACAATGTGTCTTCTTGACCGTTAAACTTGTTGATGCATGTAAAATGGAAAAAAATATATCCTAGAGGGAGATACAACAAATGTGATTTTCACAATCAGAGGACAGAGAGGCTATGAAGAATGGCAAGGAAAGTCTGTAACTAAACAATGCAAAGCCAAACTGTCTAAAATTAAGGATTAGGTAATAAATCCTATTCATAGGTTATGTAATAGAGATGCTAATAATTTCGTTTTTTGGGCTAAACATAATAGATTAAGATGTATCCCCTTGTCATCCCTTACCAATATGTGTTTTGTGATCAACAAACCGACTAACGGTTTGTTGAATGTTATTCTTACTGATGATGTTTTGAATGATATATATGAGTAACTCTATTTTCATAAAAAATAAAAAAATAAAAAATAAAAATAAAAATGGTGGTAGAGGATATTCAATGCAGAATTTGTTTATTTGTTTCGCAAGGAAGAGTGAGGCAGCGGGATTCACCTTCATTGCCAGCTAATGCATCTTACGACTTCAAGTTAACTTCACAGGCCCAAGTGATTCTCTAAGCAGCCTTATCCATCCATCATCACTTACGTTTGAATCGATCGATCGATTTGATTTATTTATTTTTTTCAATTTTATAGCGAAACAAATATATAACGAAATTAATGATTTATCAGTGAATATATACCATGAATATCTAAAGCAATCAAGTTACTTGCAGTAAAGATGGGAAAACAAAATAAATAATAACGTTTTACATATGGACGGATTTAATATTTTTATGTTGGAACAACGTAACAAATAAATTTCAATAATGTGGGATGGAGTGAAAACTAATATCTTAAAGCATTTTTTTTAGGTACAGACCTATGTTTTGAGTTTGGGGTCAAGTTTTTTTAGATTAAGAATTATTTTGGCCTCCCAAATTTTTTGATACTTTTTATTTTTTATTATAGTAACGTATATTATATTTTGACTTCTTAACTTGTAGTTCTTTTAAAATTTCAGGGGATGTTTTTTTTTCTAATTTGGCGTTGATTTTGCACTTCTTTTAAACTTCGAGAAATAGTTTATTATAGTTTGACCCCTTAATTTGTAGTTCTGAATCTGCTCTTTCATTTTTCTAAATATTTTTTTTAAAGGCAAAATACACGATGTTTCAAAATTTTAGGGAATATTTTCTTCTATTCTGACACTGATTTTGCACTTCTTTAAAACTTCAACAAAGAGTTCAGTCATGAATGTTGAACTCAATATTCCAAAAGTTGGTTCAATGGAAAAGATATTCATAAAAAAAAAAAAAAAAAAAGATTCAATAGAAAAGATAATCACTAATGTGAAGCGAAACAAAATTTTAAAACAAAATGTATTTCTAAAGATACTCATATGATTTGATGCTTTGCGAATAAGCTAAGTTGATTATAAGTTAAGACATTAACTTAAAATAACTCTTTATTAATGTTAGAGGTCTCAAATTAGAACTTAGTTAACCATTTGTAACTAAAGGACAGTTATTCATTTTGATTTAAGGTTTATAATTGTATTAAATTAATTTTTGTAATTATATTAAACAATAATTATTCCCAAATAAATATTTCAAGTATAAATTCAAACGATCAATATTAGAGATTAATTCATCATGCCATCATTATAGATTAGATTTCAGACTGAGATTTTAGTCTCATACTTAAAATAGTCTCAAATTTAAACATGATTTTAGATAATTTAATGCTTTAAGTTTCATTTTCAAACTCAATCCAAAAATAGTTTGGATTTCAATTTAAATTTTAAACTAAATCAAAATTAAATTAAACCAGACTCAATTCAAATAGATTAATAATTTAGTAGTTGAGTGTCTTACTCATACCTGGCAGTTTAAAAAGCTTTTTTTTATCGAGACCGAAGGTATCCAACGCCGACAGCAATGACTAATCCCCTCGCCAAGGGAGCTCTCTAAAAAGGTAAATGACTGATCATGAAATGCGCTTCATTTCTCGGAATCAAACTCATGACTTCATAGTTAAAGGATTAGGCGAATCATGAGGTGAAACACAATCTCAACCGTCAATCCTTATCTTTGACCAGGGACCGAAGATGCATGAGATCATAACCTCTTTTGGAGAAAAGGAAGGGAGCAATGAGGACTGCCACGTATGCCACTTCACTTCGGTGGCGAGTTTTACCAGCCAGGCCTCTCTCGTAACACTTCCTTTCTCTCACACCAAATGCGTTCCTCCTCCAATCCCTTCCTTTCCCTATCATTCCATTCTTTCTTCCAGATTCCATAATCTTCTTCTGAATATTTCTCTCTCTGCTCTGAGCTTCTCATATTCTCTTCTCCTTTTGAAGAAAAAGGTAAAAGTTGTTTAAAATTCTAGTATATTATCAATAAAGTTAATTTTTTTTTTTAAAAAACTTTAATTGTTGATTCAAATTTGAATCTGTTAGGTATTGATAGATCGGATTGAGCAATCGAACTGTATGTTTCCGACTATTTTTTGTGTTATTTTTGACATTTTATTTTTTGTTGATTAGATTGTATGATGAAGTTTTTGTAATTATTGGAATTGTATGCAGAGATCTGTTCTTCGAGATGCGACTTCTTTGACAGTAAGATCCGATTCATACGCACTGTCTGATTATGTACTGGTTTGTTCTATAATAGGAAATGTCAAAAAAACATTACGAGAAATTTATAGGTTAAATTGATGTTTATAGCTACGCATTGGAAATGAAATAAATGTTTTCCCATTCTAATTGTTGCTTGTACAATTATTTTTTTGGCGACACACGAATGATTTGGTTATTCCTTTTGTTCAAATTACCAAAGCTGATAGCTTGTGTTTTAGCTTAGAACAGTCTTGTGAAGTTGTTCGATTGGATATCCTCAGCTGAAGAAAAGAAATTTTAGATGATACTGAAGCTAGGCTTGTTATGATTATTACTATTTACTGCTATGTTTGAATTCTATATCCATATATGTGTGTGTGGCCGGATTTATTGTTTTAAACAGAAAAAATGCTCTTTTTTTCAGGTCCAGAAGTAGGTTGGCTACCAGTGGCTCATTTAGATGTTATGCAGCAGCTTCACGAGGTCTTTGTTTATTCAAGCTGGGATTACAGGGAGAAAAACTGAGACAAGGCAATTCTTCACCATCTGGAGAAGTTTGAATGCAGCACGAAGATTAAGTTATCTGAAGTATTGCAAGTTTACAACAAGAAGAAAGATGATGGTGGACGCTACTGGTGGTAGTGCAACTGCCAAAGGAGGGCCTGTTGTTGATGTCTTACCAGAGAAAGATGATGACGGTGGATATGCTAGTGGAGGATGGAAGAGGTGATTGGACTTCTAATCATAGCTGATCTTTGTTCCGTGATTTTTCTTTCCCTTTACACTGTAAAATACATAAATTTATCTTACACTGTCTGAAAACTGTTTCTAAATAAAGTCCTATGTGGCGTGCTTTAGAACTCAATATCGCAGTGTTTGAAGTGGTCCACTGTTATTTAAAACCAAGCCTTGAGAAATGGGTGATCCTACTTGAAATTTGCAGAGTTTTAGGGGATCTGTTCTTTCTGGGGAAAAGTCAAGGTCCTTGGACTTTCTAGTTTCAAGGATTAGCTTGATATGTACTGGACATTGTAGCAGTTGTACTGTATCCCTATTCAGAACTGATCTGCTATGTATCTCAATTCTAAAATTTTCTACGTCATGATCATGCATGCGCTTTTTGACTTGTGAGATATCATGCAGTTTCCTTAATATGCGAGATTATTTCATTCTCTTTGTGGGGTCAATGATACATCAATGCTACTGTGTTCCTATGACACTTTCTTCTGAGCTGGTTACCCCATTATTGGAGATCGTTACAATATTTGTGTTACTGGATGTGCATCATTTTGTAGCATTAAATGTGTATTAAATGTTTTTGAATCTCAAACAATTCCCATAGGTGTTAGTTCACAAAGATTTGAGGCAGCGAATTCACATTCAATTTACTTGTTACATGGTATTGTATATACTCATGCACATGTTCCTGTGTGTATGGATGCACATACAAGGCATAAATCTGGCCTGACGTGTACTTACTTCGAATCTCTCCTTGCATGCAGTGATGATGGAAGACTTAGTTGTGGATATTCAAGTTTTAGAGGGAAGAGAGCTAGCATGGAGGATTTCTATGACATTAAAAATTCCAAAGTTGACGGGCAACCAGTCTGTCTGTTTGGGATATTTGATGGTGAGTTTTTTTTTAAATTTCATTTCCTGAGAATAATGTCGAAGTACGCCAGACGCATGAAAGGCTTTCAGTGGCAGTTTTGTACCTCAAATCCTGCATTGAAGACTACTGCTTTGAGTTTAGTTCTGTTTGAGTTGAAAATAAAGTTTCTATTTTTGCTGCTAGAAGTTACTTGTGATCTGCTTGAAGGATTGGATCCATATGAGTTTGTGAAGTGGTTCCGTTGAAATTTAGATGGTACAACCTCCGTTTATCAGGTGGCGTTAGTTTCCAGTTGGTTCTTCATAAAGAACATAGATAGTCATCTGGGTTTGAGATTTTAATATGTGAGGAAGAAGCTTCAATTAACCCTGATTTAGATATCTTATGACTATCACTTGGCAGATTGCCTGCAAACCTGGATCAGCAACCCCTAATTCCTCTTTGGGGTCCTGTTATTTTTCCAGTGAAGATGTATGTTTGACTTATGAGTTATGATCATGAGAGACATCCAGGCATTTGATGAATTCTGAAACATTGATTAATAAACAGCGACATTTGTTTACTTATTCTAAAGAAATAGGTACCTATTGTTTAATATTATCTCAACCTTGAACTAAGAGTTTCCCCATCGTTTCCTCTATTAATGTTTTGCTACAGGTCATGGTGGTTCACGTGCTGCAGAGTATCTAAAGGAGCATCTGTTTGAGAACCTTATGAAACATCCAGAGTTCGTAAAGAACACCAAACTGGCCATAAGTAAGTTGAAGTATTTGATGTTGTCCATTTGGAGCTGGCCTTTTCTTGCTGTTTTATATGTCTTCATTGCCATCCTGCAGCATTCTTGTAATGTTGTAGGGTGCTACTACTGTTGATTAAAATTCACATTGGACACTGATTGGACGTAAAATAACTAGGGTATTGGGTTCTTTTTTGTTCTCCAAGTGTTGTTTCCTTTTCCTCTTTTTTGTTGTTTACCCTAGGTCTAGTTGAAAGGAGACACTCATTTCTTCCTTTTGCTTTGCGCATGATGTTTAAAGAAACATTGTAAATTTCAGGTAGCACATATCAGCAGACTGACATGGACTTCTTGGAGTCTGAAAAGGATACCTTCAGAGATGATGGCTCCACTGCTTCAACTGCAGTTCTCGTCGGCAATCATTTGTATGTTGCCAATGTTGGGGATTCTCGAACCATAATTTCAAAAGTCGGGAAAGGTAAACTAATGCTTCGTGATTTTGAGAGACTCTATTTACCCCATTTCAAAAGTCGGGAAAGGTAATCATTTAGGTTGTTGATGACTATCCATGGAGGAAAGATCTGGATATGTCGAAGGAGGTTCTTGTCTCACATTGTTAGTGCATTGATGGATATACGAACACGTATCAGGCCTGTGTTTTAAACCCAGTGTAAATAGTGGTCTTCGAAATCGTTAATACCAAATCTGCAAAGAAGTTTGATGAATGCATTATAGTTAAGATGTTAATATGCTTTTCCCTTTATCTTTTGTTTCTAGGTAGTGCATGTTCGTACTGATACTATTGTTGAATAGAATTGTTGATTTTAAATGGATTAGACTATTTATCATCTGGTGTTATTCATTTTCCTTTAAAAGCAATTGCAATCATGTGCCATTTACTTTTGATTTTTTTCTTATATGCGGAGTTGTTTTGTTGTGTGGCAGCAATTCCTCTCTCTGAGGATCACAAACCAAATAGAAGTGATGAACGGAAGAGAATTGAAAATGCTGGAGGTGTTGTAATGTGGGCAGGTAAGAACCCACTAGTAAAGTTGCCATATTTTATATGTGCTAATTTGAAAATTTTACTCTTGTAAAGGCTGTGAAGATTTTGGAGTTGATCAAATTCTGAAAAAGGATTTAGGATATTTGATCAGCTATAGTCTTGGCTTATGAGCAAGTTGTGCATATTGAGAATGGTCTTAAATGTTCCCATGCGCTGATGGTAGTTTAAAATTCCTCTAGATCTGGAGCTACCTAATTTGATATACTTACCGTATAAGTGGTGGTTCTTATATAACTAGTTGTTAGCTCTTGCATTTCTGTTCATCCTTTAAGAATGATTAACTGCATGGATCAAAGGTGCATATGATTAGACTTCTATGGATATCATTAACTGTCATTCTGCTCTCCGAAAAATTGTTTCAGTGTCACATTTATATTTCAGATCATTAATCCTTAAAAGGAAAATTATCTTATCTTTAGTCAAGAGTATAAGAGTATATGGTAGGCACTTAAATGATCTTTAATACAAGGGACAATACGTCTAGTTCATTAGGCATCTTGATATGTTACAGGAACTTGGAGGGTTGGTGGTGTCTTGGCTATGTCTCGTGCTTTTGGGAACCGCATGCTGAAGCAATTTGTGGTTGCTGAACCTGACATTCAGGTAACTTATGGATGGAATTCTGCTGGTATTTTTTTATCTGTAGATGGTTGCTATGCCCACACTCTTTCTTGAGCCCATTTGCTAAGGCTAAATAAAATAAATTTTACTTCAGTAGCAAGTTGGTTGTCGTAATGCCGCTTTCATCTTTCAAGATTAGTTTCTCTTTCCTGCTTCTAGGTTGAGTGTAGACAAAGCAACCTCTCATTTTCTTTTCAACAAATGATTCATCTTCAATTCTTTCCATTCCCAGGATCTGGAAATTGATGAAGAACTTGAATTACTTGTTCTTGCTAGTGATGGACTGTGGGATGTGGTGCCAAATGAGGTTAGTCCTGTGAATATGGTTCTGTGGTACTTACACTAATACAATACATACATAATGACACAACCAGTTATGATAGCTTTGAAGAAATGCCAAGTTCCATTGATCTTACATAACAGTATTCAGATGTTAATGCCTAGGTTTTGGGTTTCAAATCGTGAATGCTTTTATGAAGGCCTATACGATTGAGTATTAAAATATTGACCTGTAAAGCAAAGTCGGTTGCTCCCCTTGGCAACTCGTGTAGTAGTTGCATGAAGTTAATTGCACATGCTTGTCTTTCCATGTAGAGTTTTGCAGTGCATATTTGTTGAATAGGTCCTGCAAACCTAAAGTTCTTCTGGACTTAGTTAGCAGTATTAGTCCCTTATCCAGCCAGGTTAAAAGCAGTGAACTATGGGAATTTCCTCCCGTTTCCTACTTAAGTGGGGGTATTGCTACTACATAATTATTTGTTCTTCTAGATGGTATGCTGCTACCTTGTAGTATTTGTATCCTCTAATGTATGTGTGGTTTTATGGCCAGGATGCTGTTTCCCTTGCTCAATTGGAAGAAGAACCTGAGGCAGCTGCTAGGAAATTGACAGAAACGGCTTTTACTCGTGGTAGCGCTGACAATATCACTTGCATTGTGGTGAAGTTTCACCACAAGAAAGCGGATCCCAGGCAGAAAGAAGATCCCGAGCTGAAAGCAAATCCAGAGCAGAAAGAAAATCCCAAGCAGAAACCAGGTCCTGAGCTGAAAGCAGATCCCGAGCAGAAAGCAGGCCCCGAGCTGAAACCAAATCCAGAGCAGAAAGCATATCCGGAGCAGAAAGCAAATCTTGAGCATTCCCAGGCAGCGGATTCCAGACGGGACTAATTGTCGACATTGCGTGTGCAGTATTCTTGCAGTTTAGGTATACTGGGATCGTGGGAAATTGCCAGTTGATGACTGCTGAATGTGCAGATGGAGAAGTCGGTGATTTGTTAATTCATTTGTTTTCGTTCTTTCATCTTTAGCTTCATGATGGTGGTGTATGCATTTTTGTTGTGTGTTGTCTTGGGGTGGGTGGGTATGTCCGTTGTCCTTCTCGTAATTATAGTCGGTACTGTAGCTTCAAGTTCAATAAGAACCTGTCTTTTAACTTTCATCCTTTTGTTGTACTTGGTACTCTTATTCCCCTCCCATTTTTCTCATCAGTTGTTGCATATTCGCCTCAATTTTCCTTCCATCATAAGTTGTTGAACAATTGTGGAATTTGTGGAAGCTTTTCTTTCCTGCAAATAGTGTCATTTTTGTCAACTTTTTAAATCTGTTTACTGAGCTGGAACAGACGGTGCCTATTGATTTAGAGCAGAGTTCTTTTGCTGAGCTGCAAATGGTGTTGTCGATTACTGGTTTCCCCTTCTCTGAAAGAAACAGATACTATTTGAAGATTCAATACAAGTATTTGGAGAGTTTATATGAAAAATAAATCCTCCTCATTTCTACTTTTAACAGTGATAACTGAAGTTCTCAAAACAACAATAACAGTATTAGACTGGGTAAAATAGCAAAAAGTGTAAACATGGATCTCAAGAAGGTTTGAGTTTGGTGCGACTAAAGGTGTGTTTTTGGGCATATTATACTGCCTTTTCTCACGATTTGCATGTTCATTTTGATTAAAATCAGCTTTCTTTTCATAAAGCGCTTCAGTTTTGTTTTCATAAAGTACTTTTCTTTACTTTTCTTTTACTAGACACTGTGTTACTTGATGACGTCTGATCCAGACGTTACTTGATTACCTCTAAAAAGTAAATAAAGAGTTGCAAACTTGATAAGGTCTTACTGTCATTTGGTGTCTGTATACCAATATTATTTGACTATTTATATATACAGACAAAAAAGTGGATAAAGATATACAAACTTGATGAGTTCTTTTGCTTTAACTTACTGAAATCAAAATGGTATTAGCTAACCTCAGTACGAAATAGAAAATAAAGTTATAAACACGATGAGTTAATATTTTAATTCACTGAAATTAATATGACGTCAACTCACATCGCTACGAAAACTGAGATAGAGTTATAAACGTAATGAGTTCATTCGGTTCACTAAATACTCATATGATATCAACTCACATCATTATAAAAGAAGTAGATAGAGTTATAAACTTGACGAGTTCATACTTCAATTCATTGTAAGTAAAATAACATCAACTCACATCACTATGAAAGAAGGAGATAGAGTTATAAATGTGACAGTTCAAGTTTCAATTCACTTAAAACCAAGATAATTTTAACTCACACAACTGGAATTGTACAATTCACAATTATTTATACTTTTTTTTTTTGTCAATTTACAAGAACACTCTAAATAATTTTAACAAATATTTTATGTTAGTAAATAATCTTTCAACAAAATGCTAAGAAAACATAAAAACAATTCAGAGTTTAAGGCCTCCCCTTCCTTGACCAAGAAAATCATCAACATCTACTGCTTTGTGATTAATTATCAAGAAAGAAAAACTCATCTCAATCATTAAGTCCCAAGAACAATTAAAAATATTATAATGTACCAAGCATCTAGGCAATTCCTAAAGAAAAGAATGCCATGAATTATCCTTAGAGCACATCAAATGCATGGCAATTTATTTTGGTAAATGCATGGCAATTTAACACACAAATGCATAGTTTTCCCTCCCTTTTGACAATTCAAATTTATCTAACAAATTCACACTATCATCTTATAACCCCATAACAAACTGATCTACTTGTAGTCAAGTAGCACTATTCATTAATCATTATGTCAAGATGTCACATTGAAGCTGCATAGCATAATTGACGTAATACCCGACTTAAAATACTAAAAAGTGTTCAGATTCAACGTTTTCTTTTATTGATAATTAAAAAAATTAGTGTAATACAAAATAATGACTTCTAAACCCCGAGCTCTGGGTAACTGGTTGGAGTTGTCATATGTCTCACTGTTGACGAGTGTTCAATTTCCTTAATGGACATCGACTCTCATAGGATTTTCATGCGGTGGTAGGGCTCAATGTAAAAGAGTAATATGGGTCAGACCTTCCCCGCTAGCGGTTACACAACGATCCAACCACATGCCGAGTCCGGATTAGTCATCACGTTGACGGTGGACCTCGGGTAAACCAAAGTAATGACTAGAAATTAGGTAAAAAAAAGAAATTTTGGATGTGGAGCATGGTCCAATGGTCCAGTGAACCATGTGGTCTAGTGAATAATGTGATTCAAATTCATCTACATGTTCTATATCAGAATTAACAGTTAAAAATAATGAAATTGCCAGCTTGAAAAATAGAAAAAAAGAAAATGACCAAAGTAGGGTTCCCTTTCCCTATTTCAAAAGGGCAAAAAGTAACTATAGTCAATATTTAACCATGGTTAACTAACTATAGCTAGGCTAAAGCCAAAGGGTGGGTTAGGAAAATATAAAAACCTCATCCTTCTTGTTACACTTTCATTTTTCTTTTCTGCAAATTTAAGATTTATTTTCAAGTCTGTTCTTCTTGGGGGCTGTGGTGGGGTTTTGACCAAAAATTGGGTAAAAACTCTCAAAAACTCAAATCTTCATCAAATTGGTGGGAAACTCAAAAAAAGGACAGCAAAAACTAATTTTGAATCATAAAATTGCTGAAAATTTTCAATTTTCCCTCTTTAATTTTTGTTTGCCCCAATTTTATATATCTCTACTGATTCTAGGGTTTCTGGTTCCACAAGTATTGATTTTTTTCTTCATTTGTACAGTGAAATTCAATCTTCGCCAATTTGTTTAAGCACCGCCGCCAACCGCTTCAGATCCACTTGAAATTTCTAGGGCTTTGAATCGGAATCTAAATCTATCGGTAATGATTCTTCAGTTCTTCTTGTTTTATAAATGTATAATCATGATTCGGAATTTGGGTTGTAGTGGATGTTTTCATTTCTCTATATCTGTGATTGATTATGTTAATTGGAATTATGGCATTGATGATTCATATGATGTTTTGAAGAACTTTTTGTGCATTTTAACTTGTTCGGTTCCGTCTTGAACTATTCACACATCGGTCTTTCTGGTACGGTGTTGGCGATTTTTTTAAAAACAAATGGTCATGGATTAAGATGGAAAAATTTACCAACTTTTTCCTTTTTGTGTGTGTTGTGGGGGGGGGGTGTTAGGGCTTGGTGTGTGGATGATATTTCTGGAGATTTTTGAGGAATCTGGTACTTTTAAGTGATATAGTAAATGGTCATTTTACTTGTTGTCTAAGTTCCAAGAAGGATTGTTGTGGATGCATATGATTCCTTTTCTTAATCCTGCACTATAAATTGTGGCGGTGACAAGCATGGAACGAAAATTTGCTATTTACTGATCCTGAATAGTTAAAACTCATATAACTAGCCAGGTCATCCGATCATTGCATGCAGTTGCATTCCCCCAAGACATGCACACACAAAAGGAAGGGTTACGCTGTACAAGTCGATTGTTGTAAACCATTTACATTAGAGTTTCTATGTTGGGTTGTTAAGGTTCAGCATCAAGAACCTAAGATGTATGAGATTTCCTGAATTAGTTCCTCTCTAAATGAGTTAACATGGATGAGTTTCCTGAATTAGTTCCTCTCTAATTGAGTAAGCATGAAGGAGTTTCCTGAATTAGTTCAGCCAAATGAGCAAACGTGGAGGATTTTCCTGAATATGCATTTACTTTTTCTCAATCAGATCATGTTTTATTTGGCTTTTCTATAATTGCCTTCTTATTCCACTTTTCTGTGCATCAGGTTCTTAGCCGTTGACAAGACTTGAGGAATGACAAATATGTTGTTTTCAAGGGTTTGGTTTATTCTTGGAGTATATGTCAAGTTTTGCATGTTTTGACGAATTTAGAAAGGAGAGTTGGAACAGGCAGGAGAACAAAAACCTTCAAATACACTTGGAATAACATTGTTAGATTATGGAGTGCAATAGAGACGAGGCCATGCGTGCAAAAGCCATTGCTGACGAGAAGTTGGTTAAGAAGGACTTCGCTGGTGCAAGGAAATTTGCTTTGAAAGCACAAAGCTTATATCCACCACTTGAGGGTATTCCCCAAATGCTGGCTACAATTGAAGTGTATATCGCTTCGGAGAATAAAATTGGTGGTGAAGTGGACTGGTATGCGGTGTTTGGAGTAAATCCCACAGCTGATGAGGACACAGTTAAAAAGCAGTACAAAAAGTTGGCTCTCATGCTTCATCCAGATAAAAATAAATCTGCTGGAGCCGATGGTGCATTTAAACTGCTTTGCGATGCCTGGAGCTTGTTATCTGACAAGTACAAGAGGACATCATACGACCAGAGGAGGTTTCCAAAAGGATTCCAACAAAATGTTTCAGTGCCTACAAGTGCTCCATCAGGGAAAGGATTCCAACAAAATGTTCCAATGCATAAAAGTGGTCCATCAGCAGCTCCACGTGCAAATGGTCTTCATAGTCATACTAGTAGGACTTCTGCAGCTCCAAAGAATTCGCATGGAAATACCAAGACGGCGCCTAATCCAGCCTTTCAGCCAACATGTCAGAGAACTGATACCTTTTGGACAATCTGCCAGCGCTGTAAGATGCATTATGAATACCTGATGATATATTTGAACCAGTTTCTTCTGTGTCCCAACTGCCATATTGCTTTTGAAGCCAAGCAGATGGCTGCTCCTTTCAATAGTTCCAAGTCTTCAGTTGCTTCTGCCCGACATCGGCATCAGAATCCAAGTACTAATGCACCTAGCAGCAATCCAGTCCAGACGGGTAGAAACACTGCCTCTGCTACTAAAGATTCAAGTCCCGCGCAAACAGGACATCATTCATTTGCTCATACAAACTTCCAGCAGGATCCTTTTTCTAGAACTGCTGGTGCTGGTAACTTGGATCCTTCTATTGCAGCAAAAGCAGCTAATGTTGTTCAGCAGGCACATGAGAAAATGAAGAGAGAGCGTGATTCATCACAACCTGCTTCTGGGAGGGGTGGAAATTCTGGATTCACCCCTTCTTCTGTAGGAGAAGGGGCCTATAAAAGGACACGAGTAGGTGGTGATGGTTACTGTTATGGAGCAAACATGACATTTAACCTGCCCACAGCAACTGGACCAAGTATATCAGCGCCAGGAAAAAGTGGGTTTGAGTCAAATAGAATGCATGGTTTTTCAGGTTTTCTTAATCGACCTATACCTAACAGAACCAGAGAACTGTTAGGGTTTGAAGTCCGTAATTTGCTAATCGAGAAGGCACGCAAGGAGATTAATCAGAAACTGGGTGAATGGACATCACAGGCATCCAATAAAAATGTGGAAACACAGAAGTTGAAGGTTAAAGAGGACAAAAATGGGAAAGGAAGTAGCACCATTAAGAGTCGTGGAGGTGATCCGAGTGGAAATGTTAAATCATCTGCTACCAAAAGGGCTGACAATGAGGAGAAATATGCTGTCAGCACTGATACTGATGATGCCGAGAATCCTGCGTCAACAACAATGAGTGTTCCAGATCCTGATTTCCATGATTTTGACCAGGATAGGACAGAAAATTCTTTTGAAGAGAACGAGGTCTGGGCTGCATATGACGATCAGGACGGTATGCCTCGCTTTTATGCCTTCATTAATAAGTTGATATCAAGAAACCCCTTCAAGGTGAGAATCAACTTTCTGAACTCCAGAATCACTACTGAGTTTAGTCCGATGAAGTGGGTGGAATGTGGTTTCCACAAAACTTGCGGGGAGTTCAGGAACGGCCGTCTTGAAACCAACAAGTCCATTAATTCCTTTTCGCATAAAGTCAAATTCTCCAAAGGGCGCGGAGTTGTTCACATATTTCCTAGCAAGGGAGATGTATGGGCACTCTACAGAAACTGGTCTACGGATTGGAACCAGAATACCTCTGAGGAAGTCATCCGGAAATATGACATGGTAGTGGTGCTCGATGACCACAGTGAGGAACCAGGCCTGACGGTCACCCCCCTCATTAAGGTTCCGGGCTTCAAGACGGTCTTTCTCCCTCATCCAGATCCAGAGATGGTAAAAAAAATACCCAAAGAAGAGATGTTCCGGTTCTCTCATCAGGTGCCACACTACATTCTCTCGGGTGACGAAGCTCATAATGTTCCCAAGGGTTCTCTGGAGCTGGACCCGGCAGCTACACCGCTCGAGCTACTTCAGATCTTAAATGAAGCCGAGGATGGAAATCTTGCTGAAGACAGTGCTGACAAAGAGGCTGCTGCTGCGGATCCAAAGATCAATGAAGGAGAAGCTATGGTGGAACCAAGCATGGGACTGGTTTAATATTATGTAATATTAGGACATGGTAAATTGTTTTTACATCCCATAGTGGCATAGTCAGTGTTTTTAACACCAACATCCCATTTTTTGACTCAAAATAGACGCCTGGCCATTACATTATAGGGGATATCTTATATACATTTCTTTTTTGGCTGCTGTCGGCCCAAGTTTATAATGAATGTCATAGAAGAAACTTTGCAGCAATGAAATGATATTTTGTTAAGATTAAAATTTGGTTTATGCGGGGCGTCTTCTATCTTTCTTTTAACTTTTGTGCTGATGGCAAACCAGTTTATTTAATCTTCCCCGGAGAGATGGTTCTTTTTTTTTTTTGTTCTTTTTTTTCCTGGCTAGGAGGTGTTATAATTGGTTTCGACATTTGAGAGACCATACTAGACTCATCCCGTTTGTGACGGATCGGCCCATGAGGAGTAAAGTACTGACCAAAATGGCGGCTCCATAAATGTGTGATTGATCCCTCAATCTCTCTCGTAAAAACGAAGATATAGACAACCAATTTGATTTTCTACTATTTCATTTTGCTGAAGACGTATTCATCTTGGCTCAATGAAGACAAAATTTGAAAATGGGCTTAGGCCTCAGATGCAACCCTTCGTTTGAAATTGGTCATTTGGAATCCAGAAAAAGGCCAAGCCTATTGAAGCCCAATATTTCCAGTTACATAAGGTCCCTTAGAGGGACATCAAAGGTCTGGATGTCTTGAGGACTTGGTCTTTGATCTAATAGGCCTTTGGGCCTTTACTGTAACAAAAGGGTAATGAGTACTAAGATCCTCGCCTGCGAGCACCCTCACGTGGGAAAAGAAGAATTAGGGAATGTCCGTGGAATTCCAGTCGGATCCTATTTTTATGTATATACAAAACGCCTTAGTGTTCGGTGCGGTAAAATCAGAACAGGTGTTTGAGACTTAAAATATATGTTCGTTTTAAATTAATTTTAATTGTTAAAATTTTAATTCAACGGACGAAGACATGTGGAATTTCTTTCATCCCGCACTGTAGCCGCGGCGTGTTGGGGTAGCGGAAGCAAACACGCGGATAATATGGAGAGAAAAAGAAGAATAAATAAATCAACACACAAAGAACACCAATATTTTTAACGTGGTTCGGTCTCAACGCAGACCTACATCCACGACCCCGGAGGGTACAAACTTTCACTAGGTAATTTTTGAGCGGAATAAAAATTACAAACCCTCTTCTAAAACTCCAAGTCTAAACACTCACAAGACTCAAGGAGTTGGTACAAATAAACTCAACACTAGGTGGGTCTATTTATAAGGCCTCTTGCCTTTACACTTTTCTTTTCTAACCAATGTGGGATTAGAGAAACATTACCTAACACGGCAGGAATTCCATGGCATCGTTATCCCATGATCCATCACTTGTTTTGTGAATTCGTAAGTCATTGCTGGTTCCAAACTTATTTTTAAATGATTTGATAAAGTTGAGATTATGAGATCAAACTTTTATTGGTGTTGTAGATTTCTAAAATTATACTATTAGTTTTTCTATTCTAACGGGTCAATGATTGCATTGATTATTCAATTGGTGTTGTCGAACATAAAATAACGGAAAATATTAATCACCATCACTCCCATATTTTATCACTTAGCAAAAAAAGTAAGTCGTGGTCATTTACACATACCTTAAATTTTCTTGATTCTTCAACTGGCAAATCAAAATTTTATTACTACTTTAATGCTCTTTCCGTTAAAAATGAATTGTGTTGTTTATTTATGGTTTAATTTTTTGACAACAAGATCTACTTTTCTCTCTTTTAGGTGAATATAACATTATGATCTATTTATGTTGAATTAATTGGGAAAAAACTAGCATTCTTTTTTTGCTAATTAAATGAATTAAAAAGAAGGGAAAGTCCTTGTACCGAATGAAGAAATTAAATATTCAATTCTTCGAACCTAACTCTTTTATGGAGTAAAATACCAACACAAAAACATTACATGGAGTTTATAAATATTTTTATATGGAATTTTCATGATAATGCTCAACAATGTATTAACATGTGCTGTCCTTATAGGTTCTTCAAGCACCTTCAATATAATTATGTTTTGCTCTAAATATGTATAACATCATTTATTTTAAGTAATAATGTAACATATTCTCTCGAAAAAATTTGAATTTGAAATTCTCCCGTCAATTTTCTAGGTCAAAATTTGTATTTTTCCACTAATTTTGAGACCAAACCCAAACCAAACCTTATCCAAGTAGAGCCAATGTATTTTGTTTGCATCAGTTCAACTTTTTAACTATCTTCACTCATTACTTTTTGTTATATCTGGTTATAAATTACTACAGTTCTGTGCGATTGTATATTTGTATGTCGGTGTGTAAATATAAATCGAGTGTCGTATTATAAGTTTGAAAATTCATAATAGAGACTTATATTTTTTATCTGTTACCCCAATTCAGATAAGAAATTGTGCCAATATGATAAGAAATATTTTGAAATAAAAAATATGGTAACTAAAAAATTGTTAAACTTTAGATATGTTGAAATATTTCAAAATAAATTTGTATCAATTATTTGTTGGAAACTAATTTTTTATTGTAATTTTATTTTTACTAATGTTGTATTTATAAATGTAACAATGAAGATGAGCGGAAAAAAAAACTCCCTTAAAAGATAGAATTTTCAATTTTCAAAATGCAGTATAAAAGAATCATCTTATATAACCAATAGTTTGGAGATCCTCCGATTAAACGTTTTTCATGATTTTAATACATAATCTGTCTTTTTCTTCTAAATTTTTCTTTAACTTAATTCATCAACATTCACATTCAAACATTCAAACCTTAGACTTCAGATTCAGAATTATTAAAAGAAACCTGATTTGACCGCAAAATGCTACGAGGAATAATTTCTTAAACAAATGGCGAGGAAAAATTCATTTCCTCTGAAACCTTTTATTTTCATGAATGAAAATTCCATTTTCTTTTTAAAAAAAAGAAAAGAAAAAGGAATTAAGTAGTGAGTGTCATTATCTTTTGGTAATTTCATAATTAGTTAAGAAAATTGTCAGTAATGGGATTGACAAGTGGTAAATTACCATAATAACCCAAATCTCCACCATCATAATATTATTTCCAAACGACAATTTTGACAAATCATCCCCCCCCACCCACACACACACTAAACCCCTCCCAACTATCTATATATAAATATTCTTTCCTTCTTCCTCCATTTCTCTCCCTCTCTTGCTTTCTTCAATTCTCTCCTTTTCTCTCTATCTCCAAGTTCTCCTTCCGCCGCACGTCTTTTCCCTAGTTCGCAAATTTTCAGTAAGTTTTCTTCATTATACCTTCATCTCTCTCCTTTTCTTTTTTCTTCTTTTTTTATGGAGAGTCTCGATAAGTATACATCAAATCGAATAGAAAAATGTATATTCAATTTAACACGTAGAAGCGGTGTGGATTGTATATTTTTATTATTATTTTTAATTTTCTCTTTGACGTTCAAATGGTTAGCTGCATTCATTTTTCTGTCACTTCTTGTTTGAATTTGAATCCTCACTTGCATTTCCGAGCTTTATGTACCTTGTTTTTCGGCGTTTTTTCGCACGGAGATAGATTCTCCGGTGAGAAACGGGTGGTGATTTTCCCCGTCATTGACCAGAAGGTAATCAATCAGGCCATATCGGTCCTTTAATGCTGACGTCATTTATTTATTTTGTTTAGTCAATAAGTGTTCGTGCATACCAATACCAGTTGATTCAGTTGGTAAGGATTTGACACGTTTTTTACAAAGGTCATGTGTTCAATTCCCGCTGCCGACGTGAGGACTGTGTTGGTGGGTGATCTGTAAGTGCGCTTGTAAGCGACCTATGTCCCCTAAATCCTGCTCTAACTCGTGATGGTGATCGGAGCCGAACTCACCAAACTTTTTTTCTACCAAAAAAACAAGTGTTCGTGCATTTATAGTTTAATTATTTTTTATTAATTGATTTTCTTCCCGGTGCAAATTAGCTATTAACACGAGTTTTCATGAGAGTTGGAGTCTGGAACAATCCAAACATCGACTCGATTAAGGTGTGTAGTGACTAAATCAAATTCAACAAAGGTCGGAGGATTATTCAATTTGGTCGTTACCATTAAAATTATTATTTTTAAATTTAAAGTAATTAATTTTAGTTACAATCGTCCAATCGAACCACACACGACATTACGTTTCGGACTAGGGATGGCAATGGGGCAGATCGGATTGGATATCTGTCTGATCCGATCCGCTCCGCATTATTCAAATTCCGATCCGATCCGATCCGTGATCCGCTCCGGATCAAAATTTTATGATTCGCGATCCGCTCCGCACGGGGCTGATCTGATCCGCTCCGATCCGATCCGTTCAGTCCTATTTTTTTTTAAAAAAAATCATTAATTTTACCATAAAAATCATTATTTTTTTTAAAAAAATTCATAAAAAAAAGCCTCCAACAAGTATAATTAATAAATTTTATGCTAAATCAATTTTTAAACAAGTACAAATATTATATTAAAATGAAAATTAAACATAATTAAGCCTAATAATAACAATATTATAATAATTTAATATATATGGGGCAAAACGGGGCGGATCGGGGCGGATCGGATCGGAGCAGACACAAATACCAAATTTGATTTGCCCCGTCCTCGGATCGGAGCAGATCTGCTCCGTATTCTATACGGGGCAGATCGGATCTGCTCCAAAAGACGTTGGATCAGAGCGGATCAACAGATCACGGATCAAATTGCCATCCCTATTTCGGACGGTATGAATATTCACCCTGCTCACCTTAACCATTTCGGCTAAATACGGTTGGTGTTCGTTTCCCTCCTTTCCCACGCGCCTGACAAGAGAGTGTTATTTCACATCAGCCGGTCGTGGATAGAAACGGCGTCGCTCAGACTGCACGTCCTGTTTTTTTTTATCGAGATCGAAATATTGACCACCACCAATGATAAATTATCTCGTCACGGAAGTTCTCAAAAAAAATAAATAATTAATAATAAAACGCGCTTCATTCACATTAAATGAGCTTTTTAAGCTCCTTTACTTTAATTTTGCTTTCTGGGAAAAAATAGATACGTGTGGTAAATGAACCGCACACGTGGTGGATGATAGGGCCCATCATTGACTGGGCCATTAGTTTTCTTCAGTTGGATTTGACCCACGAGGCCCACAAAAGTACAAAATCTAGTTCAGATCTTCGTGTTGCTGAGGAGGATCGGATTAGAATTTTTTACACAAAAAAGCGATACTCACGCTACACTTTTAAAATCTCTATATTCTGATCCGAAGGAGTAATTAGAGAATGTAAATTAACAGTCAGACTAATTGAATTAGAACCCACCGACGAACGGTTCGGACCAAGAAGTTTCCATGGAGACACATGTACCTAAGTGGGACTTCTTCCCCCTTTAAAGGTTCCGGACTTTGTTTACGAGTCGGCGGCCGTTGGTTGTTTTTTGTCTTGGGTCCCGCCACCCGCCGACTCTTAGGTTTCGCTTTTGACGAAACTGACTGTAACCTGTAAAACCGTTACAAACATTGTCTCGACGGTGAGCTGTTGAGCGACAGCGCGCGTATGATGCTTTTCCATCTGCATGTGTATAACAAGGAATTTCCACAGTTTCTTATACCATTTCATTTTTTTTTCTCTTTTCTCAAAAAAAAAAAGTTCTTGTTTTCTCAAAATAATGTCCAAATTCTTATACGTTTTTCTCAATAGAATAAATAGCTATTTAGGTCATTAAATTATTTTTACTTTGCCATTTTAGATATTCAATTATTATTTTTAGTTAATTATATCACACTAATATTTACGCGTAGCTGAAAATAAAGCACAATTACTTTTTATAGTGTGTTCCTTCGAAAGTATACACATGTTGTGCATGCTACCAATAATCCAGAGATAAAAATGAAATTTAGTATGTCAAAATATTCGTGGATTATAACAAATCCGTCTCTTTATTTTTTAAGGCTCAAACAGTAACAAACAAACTTTTTACACGGAGTGAGGTTAGTGTGTACTTTTATTTTTATTTTTGTCCTTGAATTATTGATCACAAACTCGACACATATCTAATTTGACCGATAATCACTCAAAAAGTGGTGAAATAATTAGCTAAAAAAATGAATACCTAAAATAGAAAAACGTAAATAGTTTAGTAACCTTGTAGTGCAACGAGATCTAATCCAGCCACTTTGTGTTCAAACTTGTTTTTTCTTCTGCATTGTTCTCATTAGCTACTTCCCCATAAACCAAACCCCGACGACTTCTTTTTTCTCTTTCCTTCGCAAACAAGTCATTTTGAAAATACAAAGAATCAAGAAGTCGGCATCTACTTCTTAAACTTCACCAATATTTAATAAACTGATGTAGCTTCCTGCAGGGGCGGCTCAAACTTTTTCGGAGTCCTGTGCCAAATTTTAAATTAAATCCTTATATAACTTTAAAAAAAAAATTGAGGCCCCGAATTTTTGGCTAAAAAAAAAATTGGAGCCCTGAATTTCTTTCTAAGTATATATATATATACAAAAAAAAAAATTGGGACCCCAAATTTTTTGGGCTCTGTGCGGTCGCTCAACTCGCACCCCTTATTAGGCGCCACTGCTTCCTGAGAAGTATAATAATACTTGTTCAATATTCGTATCTCATTATAATATTGGTAGACCGATTCATTATTCTCCCTCCGGTACAGTGCATTTGACAATATTGATGTTTTTTTGTTCTGTTTGAATATCGAGTCTAGTCTATTCAATTCCGGGTGCTTTCTTCAATCCCCGTCCCATTTTTTTTTTTTTTTTTTTTGTGGTTATAGTGCAAAATAAATAAATGTTAGTATATATTGATATTTTTTTAACAATTGTTGTGATTTTTTAGATTAGTATTACATTTTATGCGATATGTATTTTTATTTGATAAACATATATTCTAAAATATGTAACACCTACAAAATCAAAATAGTTGTTCACTGAAAAAATTTCAAGCTAACTATAAAAAAGTGTTTAGTACATACTGAATTTTAAGTGTTCAGCTTTTAGACCGATTTTTGTGTCTTTTTCAAAAGAGTTTGAAGTCGTTTTCTCGCCCGGTCTAAAGTGTCGTGCTTGTAATAAAACTTCTGCAATCAACTCCTACGTTTGACACGTAACCTTAGTTTAGCTGCACTTTTGTCGGACAAATCTATTTGATTTTATATTTTATTCTAACAAGACCATGTTTTCCTTGTTCACACACACACACACACTACTGATTACTGCCTTTGCCAAGTCAAGTCAAATAGTCTATGAATCTTATTTTTTTTCATCAGAGTCAATTATCTATGAAAAGAAAATTACAAAATCTAGAAGAAATTTTTACGATGCTTAATTTATTTATAAGTATATTTATAACTTATAATATTTAAAGAACCTTTATCTCACAGTCTCAGATAGAGTTCTCCCCCTGGGACAGCCAATATCTTGCCAAACCCCCCTTCCCCCTCCTCTCCCAGAATTAAAAAGAGAAAAAGAAAAAAAAAAAAAAAAAGACCTTTATCTTCTTAAGAAATCTTTAGGAGTGCTTCTACCTTTTGATCCACCATTGGTTGGCGGACAAATGGAATAGAGGGGGAGGGGGGTTTGGTAGGTCCAGCCAACGGCATTTTATCGTATTTTAGACTTTACTATTTATTGGTTTAGATTGAACAACCTGATTGAGAGTTGAGACATCATAGATGTGGTATCTTTCGGGACTGGCCATGTAAGGTTGAGTCATTGAACTTGACTTTTACATTATTTATATGTTTTTTGTTTCTCATCTTACTTCTCCTTTTGTCTTTTTTGGTTTTTTACCTTTTCTCAAATCAATTTTTTTTTTTGTGTGTGTTAGGGTTAGTAGTCTGGGCTTTTTATACCTGGTGTCAAACTCGAGATCTCACGGTCACGGGTAGAGACTAGCCCCACTGGACTGTGGTACTCTTGACTCTCAAATCATTAATCGTTTGTAAATAACTTTAAAAACTTAATTTATCGTATATGCCGATAATCTAAATATATGTGTTGTAAAGTGATGGTTTATATTACTCTAAGACATAATTCATAAGATGTAAAGGATGATATTTTCTAAAATTTCCCTCGATGTTATTAATTTTTTTGTTTTGTAGTTGTTGATGGCTAATCATATAGGCCAGCATTCATATTTTCAGCCCAATATATTAATGTATTATATTATTTTATATTTGATTGCATTATTTAACATGAAGATCATAGTTTAAACAATATCTTTGGAATTGATTTTTTTTTTTTGATGAAAATCTTTGAAATTAATTAATCGTTATAGACCTACCTAGGTCACGGGAGCAATATATCATAAAAGTTATAAATTACCTGTATCAATCTCAATTAAGAAAATTAAGGAAAACATTATACTCGCGTGAAACTGTAATCATTTGTTAATTACTCCATCAATTGTTAATTAAACTTTTCTATGCATTTTATATATAAGTGATATTCAATATCAGTGTATTATTATTCGTGCTCGTCTTCTATGTTAAAATATTCTTCTGACTTGACCTTCCATCCCTCTGTTACGTCTACCCCAAGTCAAGTCAAGAACTGGTATGCAAACAGTATTTGTTGTTTATTTTAACTCATAAGTATATTCTAAACTTGAAGAAATATTTTTTTCTTTTTTTTCGTAATACTTAAACTTTAGCCTTTTGGTTCCTTCCAGGATGAATCCAGAAATAGTATGTTGGGGGCGAAAAACTGCAAAAGTATGCCGAACTACATATACAAATTGCAAAAAAAATTTGAGAGCGAACTTGATTAAATATTCCGAACTACATATACAATTTACTATGTCTAGTAATATTTTTAAAAATCTCGGGTGCGGGAATTGTCCCTGGTTCCTTCACAATTCTGATTTTTCATTTATATATTCTTGTATAATACTGGCCTTGGCTATATAATATTTGATGAAAATCCAAGGTTACATATTCTGATTTTTGCTTAATACGTTCTAAAACCTCGATTTTGATTTGATATTTCATCCGTTTTATCCTTTAATTTTTTCTCTTTGAAAGATCATGTCCGTTAGAAGGAAACAATGTTTTTGCTTTTCTTTCTTAATTTTTTGATGAATAATCAATTTTTTTTTGTGTGATTTTTTTAGGTATCAGTATTTATAAATTTTAGCCGATTAATAAATTAATATCTGATGATACTTTAGTCGATCTCAAAACTTTTTGCAAGCATACATATTGTTATATCTTTGCACTAATAGAATTCGAATTCTGAGAAAAATTATGGGTTCGTCAAAGAGGCCGCAGCCCAGTGGGGCAAGTCTTGACTCGTGACCGACATGTCCCGAGTTTGACACCCTTACTATACATGGGGCAAGATTAATATGTCTCCCTTTCTAGGACTTTCTCCTCCTTTTGTGAGGCAGTTCTCTCTCTCCTTCATAGGGCAATCGCCCAGCCTGACTTCAAAAAAAAAAAAAAAAATTTATGGGTTCCTATCACTTGAGCAACGGTCGTTAACACTTTTGTTATGTTCTTTCCTGAATAGTAGAAAGAACATAATTTGTTGGACATCCAGGGAGAGGGCTTTCGGTTCATATTTCTGCCCATACCTAGAAAGCCCAATTAATTGGTTTATCTTCTTTTGGGCATAGAAAACTTGAACTAATCCATCTTGGGCTCGATGTCATGGGCCGAATTGGGTTTTTGACTCTTTGTTTTCTTCCACCCTTTCGTTTACTTGTTACCTATTTAATTAATTCAACTACGTCGTCAAAAAAATTGACCATGACGTATTTGTTAAACTCGCAGAAGATGAGGCATAACATTGCAAAACTGTGCCATGCAATTAATCTCAAGCAATGGCTCGGCAAGACAGAGAGTATAGAATACTTCTTTTCAAAGGCCAGACACGACAAGATTGAACCCCAAGACCACATTGCACCAGATGGCCAACCGGACATACCTAATTTTGTTATTGCTGCTGATCCAAAATACGTGTCTTGGTTGGTAAGTGACTTCTCGTGTAACACTTACTAGAAGGAAAAAATATATATTAAGATTAATATTTTATTTTTACGGATAAGATTAATATAGAGAATCTCTTAATGTGTCATCGAAAAAAAAAACTCGTCTTCTCTGATATTTTCATACATTTTTCTAGAAAGAACACCCTTCTGCATTGACGGCTTTTCCAGGGATGATTAGAGCAGCAAAAGGCAAGCAAATTGTGGTTTTTCTGGATTATGATGGGACTCTGACCCCCATTGTAGATGACCCCGACTCTGCTTTCATGTCTGATGCCGTAATATTCTTGAATTGTTACTAATTTTCTTAAGCCATTTTTTTAATGACCTCTTTAAATATTATGTTAAACTAAGTAATTTGTACCTTCAATTTTTTGTTAATATATTTTCAAAACTCCGTATGCAGATGCGCGTAGCAGTACGTGATGTGGCCAGACATTTCCCTACTGCTATAATCAGTGGTAGGAGCCGTAGAAAGGTAAATACAATGTTTTGGTGTAACGACTCAAATTCTTCTGAATCCCAAATTCATTTCTCTTCTTTGAATTGAGGATATAGTAATTTTTCGTGAATTTATCAGCCTATTCAGGAGACAATATATTTTGATATTATTGACAGTGACAGATGTATGTGAGGCCCAGTGGGGTCAATTGACCCCAGTGGAAAATTATTATTTTTTTAAAATTATATGTGATATATTTTACTCCATTTAGATAATAAATATATAAATGACCCCACACAAAAAATTTAATGACCCCACTAATGAAATAAGCATTCTCAAAATTTTGATCAAACATATAAGAATCCGTTCTGCACTGGAGCAGTGGTGTTAACCATTCTTGTTGTTTTTAGAAGATATTTAACAAGCAGCTTTAAATATTGTAAAGATTTAAAAATACTTTTTGTTTCTAGTCTTCTACAAAATATTTAACAAGTTGTTCTCAATAAAAAATAGTCTTGTCTCTCAGCTCTCAAGTTTCAATTCCTTCCCGCTTCGCAGGATATTTAACAAGTAACTCTCAATAAAAAAAGTATTGTCTCTCAACTCTCAACTCTCAAATCCTTCCCGCATCGCGGGATATTTAACATGTTGCTTTCACTAAAAAATAGTCTTGTCTCTCAGCTCTCCATTCTCAATTCCTTCCCGCTTCGCGGGATATTTAACAAGTTGCTCTCAACTTAGGGAGGAGGGTGCGAACTTGATAAAATACTCCAAACTACATATAAATTTAGCATATGTAGTAGTATTTTTAAAATTTTCGGGCCCCCTAGAATCGTCCCTGACCCCACTGATCTTAAGTTCTGGATCCGTCACTGATTATTGATCATTCTTTGAGTCAAAGCATCGCCCCCGCAGATTATAATGTGTTTTTCCTTATTTGATTCTATTTATTATAAGGTGTATGAATTTATCAAGTTAGATGAGGTGTACTATGCTGGGAGCCATGGTATGGATATCATAGGACCTTCTATTCAATTGGAATCTTACGAATGCAAATATCAGAAACAGACCTTAGACAAACAGGTCAAAATCCATTTAATTCTAACAATATAAGTTCTTTTAAGTCCAGATAATATGAAATTTTCTCTTCTAATCGTGAGATGAATTGCTGAACGTAGTAACACGAGTTAGGTTCTTGCAGGGTAATGAAGTTACCATCTTTCAACCCGCTCGGGAGTTCTTACCTGCAGTTCAAGAGGTGAGATGACTAAATCACTTGAAATTTACTATATTTATACTTTGTGAAGTTTTATACTCCCTCCATTCCTAAATATAAGACTCTTTAGACAATTTGAGAAAATTGAGGAAGTTGTCATTTTCACCTAAACTTCCAATATTACCCCACCTTCCACCTCTCTCACTAATACATCATAAAGAAAAGAAAGGAAAATGTTGACGGTATAATTGAAATAAATTGTTGACAACTAATAAAAAAACCTTAAACGACAATTAATTTGGATACCTAGATATCTCACAAACGACAATTAATAAGGAATGGAGGGAGTACCTTGAGCCCGAAAAATACTTGATCTGTTCGGAATTAAATGCCCACTCTCCTAGATATTCAATTCCGAGCAGATGGAATTATAGCCTGCAATCATCTTTTTATTTTGAAGCTTCTTGTTCCTTGTACCTCTTCTATGAATTTCGAAGCGTTCCTTTCTTCTTCCTTGTCCCTTTTATTAATCAACTATTAAACATTCTAACAGATGTTAAACGAGTTGAAAGTGGTTACAAGGGGCATACCGGGTGTATTTATAGAAGACAACAGGTTCTGCATTTCTGTGCATTACCGGCATGTTCAGGACGATGTAAGTTTTGAACTCTTAAGCATGGACAAGGCATTTCTGTATTGTTGTAGTACATAACATAATTACTAATTAGACCACAATTATTTTACTATTGCAGGACTATCCCATGCTAGAAAAGAAAGTCCTCATGGTACTTGGACAGCACTCTGGCTTTCATCTTACCAAAGGCAAGAAGGTTCTTGAAATTAGGCCATCCATCAAGTGGAATAAGGGCAATGCACTCCTCTACTTGCTGGATACTTTGGGATTTTCCAATTCTGGCAATGTTCTCCCTATCTATATCGGAGATGATAAGACTGATGAGGACGCCTTTAAGGTAATAGTGGATACTAAAGTTTTGTTTTATGGAGTTATTGTAATTCTTTCACGAATTATGAAGCATACACTTGATATTTAAAACGTTTCTTGATTCGCAGGTACTGAAAAGCCGAGGTTTGGGATATCCTATAATTGTTTCTTCAACTCCGAGAGAGACTTTAGCTTCGGCATCTCTGCGCGATTCGTCAGAAGTGCTTTCGTTCTTGATGCGCCTTGCTAGATGGGGAGAAACAAACTCTCAGTGAATGTTTCTAGATAATTCAATCGGAGTTCAGTTTCGTTCTATATAGTCCTTCTTGTATATAGGGCTAGAGATTTGTTATACACGTACGGAACAGTGAGATCCATAGTGGGATGGAATCATTTGGTGTTTTTTTTAACCGCCAAAGATGGTCTTACAGCAGGCGACTCTTTCATGTTCATATATGATGGGAGTCCGGTTATGGGATTTTCGTCTGTTCTATTTGTTAAGTTTACTTTCCCAGGTTTCCAATACTTGGTTGGATCCTTTTGAACTCTGATTGAAACTGAAAATTAGAAATCAATATATTTTTGAAATGTTCCATCTTTTGTGTTTAGAAATAAATTAATTATTTCAGGGTATAAGAGTAAATGTCTTTTGTCTCCTCATTTCTTAATCTATGCTAAATTACATAAAAGGACTTCTATTACTAAACACAGTACGGATCCTATGCGGAACAATTTTTTTTTCAGATGTACGAAACACCTAAAGAAAGGTGTTATGAGGCTAAAAAAACACAACAGGTAGGGTGAGCAACAAATTCGAATTCGCCAATTCGGTAATTTGAATTTGATTTTTTCATTTTTTTTTTTAGAACAAAAGAAAACCGACCTAATTCGGATTCGAATTCATAATTACCGAATTGGCGAATTCGATTTTTGTCGAATTGACCGATTTCACAAGAAATCTAATTGAACACAAAGACAAATTCAAACTAAAAACAAACCATAAATTCTGAAAAATAATAGAAACAATAAATTTGTCATCGTTTGATTCAATCATATTTACACGGAAAATTAATAGCAAAATGACAATTTCTAGGGTCTATTTATTTTATATATTCACTATATAATAAAATCAATAAATTATTAAAAAAATAAATTTGAATCCGGTCAAACCGAATTCAATAATAGCATTTGTCCCATCTTCGACCAAATCGAATTCGGATATCTCCGAATTGCGAATTCAAATTGCCGAATTGAATTCGAATTCAGTCGGTAATTCGGTAAAAATTGAATTTGCTCATCCCTAACGACAGGTGCTCTGAGTCTTAAAATTGGTATTTATTTTAAATCAATCTTAACCGTCAAAATTTTAATTCAAAAGACGAGGAAAATTCTGCACTGTAGTAAACAAGAGGACTATTATGAATTATTACGTAGCATACATTTTCTCACGAATTGTCTAGTACTTGATGTATTTTATAAACTACTTAAAAGTAAAACACTTCAATTAACGTTGTACTGAGACATGCTATATGCATTAAGATTCCTTATTAGATATTTTAAGGTAATGTCTCATATCAAACATTAAATAAGTTTGACCACCTATATATGTAGCCTCGAGCTATGTTACTCGGACTCGGATACGAGTGTCGAGTACGGGTATGTATTTAGGTGTCAAGTATTTAAATATCTAAAATAAAGGATACGTGAATACTTTCCCAAATTCGGACAAGGGTAGGGGGATACGTCAATAAATAACAATAGTCTCCCATTATTATCTCCCCATGTGCTAATTAATATTTTAAAAAAATTTAGTCGTCTCCCATTATTCCCCCATTGTCTCTTCCCTCTCCCTAACACTAATTTCTTCTCTTCCTCCTCCTAACAAATTTGCAGCCGGTACATATTGAAATCACCGGCCAATTTCTATTGCATCTTCCCTTCACTTATTGCTTGAATTTTGTTCAAGCTCCTTCATCCGCCCAAATTCCAATCTCCGATCGTTGTACTTTCGATTTCACAGCGACGACAGTAATGGGTGTCCCAGGAATGGTAGCTATGAGCCTTTAAGAGTTGATCAAAGTACCCATTCGTAGTTGACAATATCAGGTACGTATTCCATGCTTATACCAACGTCGTGTCCTGTCGACATCGGCACGGCATGACTAAATGAAAAGTTCGAGTAACGTAGCCTCGAGTGTAAGAACTCTCTACCAGAGTGCTAGCAAAGGCGACCAGCTTTACCTTATTAATAATGCTATATTTGCTTAGAAGCTCTTCTGTGATGGATTCCATAAAAGGGGGAGTGGGAAGGGGGTGGGGGGTGGTGCACGTGGGGGAATATAGTGGACACAACATTTTTCTTCAAGGAATATGAAAAGGGGAGGACATCAACTTTACTTGATTCAGTTCACTTGGCCATCACCACACCTCCTGATGTTTGTACATATTATATCTTATTTGGAAAGTGATTTTTTTTCCCCAGATGAGGTGGGTCAGTCGAGGATAGTAGTGCAGCGCCTAAACAATATAAGAAAGTTTGAGTAATAAATTACTCATTGAACTCTCTCGTAAAAAAATTAAATTAATATCGTATGATTTAATGAATCGCATATCAAATATTAAACTGATAAAAATATATAATATGCTTGATCTTAGACAAAAGACCGAGAAAGGTATTGTAATGTGATTTTTGTAATAAGAACTTAGAACAAATGGGAGCAATTGAAAGGAAATTTAGTCCAGGAAAAAATGAAATAATCTTACCCTTTATGTTTGTAGAAATTAACCACAGCTACTTTACAATTTGACTCCTCAATTATTTGGCAAAAAATCGTCTATTCTTATTATATTTTCATTTATGTACATAATTACTCACAATTTGTCACGTGTACATATAATTGAAAAAAAATATACACATAACAAATTTTGAATAGTGAATATATGTATGAGGAAAGACGATTTCCACCCCAATTATTCACACTTATTTCAAGCTCTAACCCCATCATGTAACCACCTATATTATTTATTCCCCCAATAGCCACCAAAGAAGATTTATTCATCAATAAAAAAAAAAAATAGCCACCAAAGAAGAATGAATATAGGACCAGGATTAGTACATGTGTGGAATCTGACTGAGGAGGTCAAATCATATAACAAGATCCTTTTGTTGAAGTTTTGTCTTCCTCCTGAGGTTGTAGAATTAATTCTTAACCTCACTCTCCCTCTCAGAAGCACCCTCATCCAGCTCTTTCTAAATCTGACCATCACTCACCAAGTTCTAAACTCAAAACTCTATTGTAAACTGGTTTGTCATCAGCACCAAATCGGGATATTGAGAGATGACCAGGAATCACCATCCATAAGTGAATGTTCTATGGTCCAATAACTTAACTAGACGACAACCTTGATTCGACCCTTATTACTTATTAGTGGTTTTCTTTCTTATTCACCAGCCGAACCTATTGGTATACTTTCACTAAGGTATTAAATTCAGACTCGAAGTATATAGATTCAGCAAAATACTCGAAGTATATAGAAAACTAGGTTTCATGCCCGCGTGATGCGCAGGTTGTATTTCTAATGAATAATCACGATTACAACAACAAAATAAATTAGAATGAATCTTACCTTTTTATCCAAAATCAAAGAATCAACACTCATTAAATCATCAGGTTTCTGGGTATTGAAAGTGTTCCATAATCTGGTTACTCGAAATAATATTCTCTTTTTTTGTTTGCATTTTCCAAGTTCATTGAGATGCACATACTAAAGTCTTGATTTCCCAATAATGTTTGTTTTGATGGTATTTTTTTGTATTTTTGTGAGAGAATGCATGTCTGATTTTAATTTATATAGTCGGTTATTTTCTTGAAATATTAAATCTAATTTATGATGCAAGACTTTTAGAATTACTTATGATGCAAAACTTTTAGAATTCCTATATACATGAATAAGAATTCCGTTTTTTCTTGAAACATTAAATTTACTTCATAATGCAAACCTTTTATAATTCCTATATGCATAAGTAAGAATCCAAAAATTCATTATGCATATTTTTTTATGTAAGCCTTTTAGAATTCTTATATACATATTATTTTCTTAGAATATATTAAATCTACTTTATGATGGAAGACTTTTAGAATTCCTATGTACACTAAATCTATTTCATTAAAAAAGAAAACTATTGAACTTCTTCATTTAAAAAAAAAAAAACTCATTGAACTTCTTTATTTAAAAAAACTCATTCAACTTCTTCATTTAAAAAGAACCAATTAACTTCTGAATTAAAAAAAGAAAACCATTCAACTTATTCATTGAAAAAAGCCATTGAACTTCTTCATTTAAATTCAATTAATTTATGTTACATAACCTTTTAGAATTCCTATATACATGTTATTTTCTTAGAATATTAAATCTACTTTATGATGGAAGACTTTTAAAATTCATATATACATTAAATCTACTTCATTAAAAAAGAAAACTATTGAACTTCTTCATTTAAAAAAAACCATTGAACTTCTTTATTTAAGAAAACTCATTCAACTTCTTCATTTAAAAAGAACCAATGAACTTCTTCATTACTCATTCAACTTCTTCATTTAAATTCAATTCATTTATTTTACATACTTTTTCTATAATCTATAAATATATAACTTTAGAATGAAAAAAAATATTATAACTAAATTATTCATCTTCATACTTTAGAATGAAGATGAAGATTATAACTCAAGAAACACTATTTTTAAAAGAAAATTAATGACAAAGTTGTCACATGAAAACTTATGATTGGAACACATTTCATAATATGTCACATGTCACATCATAAAACTTCTACCTCAACTTGGGTCTAACTTTATATATATTATAGATTTTGTTGAAAACTCTACTTCTTTATTGAACTAGGTTAGTTGTCAAGAAGGCCGTACCTCAATGGGGCAAGCCTTTACCCGTGACCGTGAGGTCCCGGGTTCGATACCCTCCACATACATGGAGCAATAAAATTCTCCTCTTTTGATGAGGCAGAATTAAGGTTGCTGACAAAAAAAAACTAGGTTAATTCGGGACAATTAATGGACGCAAATAGCATATATATATATATATATATATATATATATATATATATATATTCATTTGCTTATGCGAATTTTTTTTATGTGATAGAGTGTAAAGAAATTATAATTTAACTGATTATACTATAATTATTTTAAATTTATCTAAAACAAGATCGCAAATTTAATACATTTTAGAAGCAACTAAATCTTTAATCATTGGGGGAGAATGGAACTAACGTCAATGTCACTTGGCCATCTTCCTATTACTTTCTCCATTGTTTCCAACCTTAGTACCTTGTCCTTTTACCCTATTTGTTATAGCAATTCCACCAATCAATTGTGCTTCTCACAAATATTCTTTGAGATTGGACCTTCCTAGGCTACTAGAATTATTGGCTAAAAGATTGACTAAAATAGTTTTTTAGACCGTTTTGCCCTTATAGTTGGGTGAATCCCTTATACCAACAGGGGGTGAGATAGTCATTTAACACTCTCAATTTGGGGGTTTAGGATTTTTATCCCCAAAATTCTAGGAGTAAATCATTTTCCTTTTTTTTTAATCCCCAATAGACAAAAAGTATTATTGGACACTAGACAAATGAATGCAAATATCCTTGTTCCACTGGTTCACCACCTTTCTAATGCTAGTCCTAGTAGTATTTATTTCTTTGTCCTGTTACTTGTTGAATTGATCATCCTATATTATCTACCAATATTATATATATATTATCCGAATCTAATTACTACTAGCAAGGACGAAGACAGGGGCGGGGCCTCGAGATTTTTAAAAATATTATTAAGTATAATAAATTTTATATGTAATTCAGAATATTTTATCAGTTTCGCTCCCTTCCCCCCAAAAAAAAAGATTTTTTTTTTCCGTTTTTATATGTAGTTCGACATATCGTCATTGCAGTTTCACTTTCTGACGTTAAATTCTTGACTTCGTCCCTGACTAGTAGTATATTCTTGAATAATGTGAAGTCTAAAAAACCCTCTCAAAAATTTTAGTGCCAAGCAACTTTGATTTTATTTCTAAAATGCATAATTCATTTATTTTTAATTTTTAATTCATAATCGCTACAAAAATAGATGAAGCCGCTTATTGATGGTAGGAGTCGACCAGGAAAAAAAAATCGAGTTTGTGTAGAGATATACTTCACTATAAAAGTGGTGCTAATTGCAAAATACTCCCTCAACTTAGGAGGTCTAGCACTTTGATCATAAACATTACAAAATATCTATTTTTCCCCATCCATTAATTGAGATTGTGCGAAGTGACACGAAATTGTTAATTTACTCAACTTCTCCTTATTTTTTTGTAAAAAAAAAAAATTAAATAAAATACAAAATCTAGTATACATATATAAAAATAAAAGGTATTTAAAGGAAAAAGATAGAACTTCTTCAGTAGGGCAAAAGATCTCCCCGGCTGATGATGCAAGTTCGTCATCCGATTTATGCTATATAAAGTTTATCTCTCCTTGTAAAAAAGAGATATTTGGACCTAATTGTCAAACAGCCCTGAAGTCAGGAGAGTCGGACACTTTAGTCCTAGATGTTACAAAATATTCATCTTGCACCAAAAGACCCATCAGTCAACATGTTAAATAAATAGACAGTCGTTAGATTACTTGTAAAAAAAGAAAACAGAGTCCAAATATCTCTTTTTTACAAGTAATCTAACGACTGTCTATTTATTTAACATGTTGACTGACGGGTCTTTTGGTGCAAGATGAATATTTTGTAACATCTAGGACTAAAGTGTCCGACTCTCCTGACTTCAGGGCTATTTGACAATTAGGTCCTAAAAGTGGCGCTCAAAGCTTCTGGCGGCGGAAACCGACAAACAATAGTGGACTTTTAAACGTAACGGCGACTCAACCCAACGGCAAAAGGAAAAAACACGTGAAGAAAAAGACGTAAATAGACGTCCTCGTGAAGGGCATTTTCGGGTGGTAAAAAGTATAATGGCGCCAGAAAAGGACAAAAGCAGTGGCGTAGGGGCAGATACAGACAATTCCAAGGGCAAAATAGAAATATATTGTTCCAGTTTCATTTACCAATACGGATGATGAAATCAGAAGCAACAGCAACTTGCAGATAAGAGAGAGATTTGAATAAAATAATGAATAATGCTCCAATCCAAGACGAAGAGGTAGGCAAATTTGTATTAAAATATTGTTAAAATATTCAATATTATAATATATTTTATATTGCATCAGGCTATGAATATGAACAGATTTGTGAATGAATAAGCTTGCTCGAGTTATGGCGGTGGTTCCGGATTTGGAGGTTTACTGAGTTGACTCGACTCGTTCGTTTCGTTACAGAATCTCACGAATTCAAGCTCGGATTTGTTATCGCAGTCCGTTGACCGAACGCTTTTCCGGTGGCGGCGTTTTCAGAGACAGAAAGAAGAAGCGTCTGCGTTGCGGTGGATGTTTTGCTGGTGATAATATTGAAGATGAACGCGTTTGTGAATGGATTTAGTGGATCGGAGAGAGAATTCATAAGAAAGCATCACAAACATGAGCCTGCCGAGAATCAATGCACTTCCGTTCTTGTCAAGCGAATCAAGGCTCCTGTTCATCTCGTATGTATATTTATTTCGCCGGAATTAATTTCAGATTTGACTCTTTTTTTGCTATTTGTTTGTTTTACGCGATTGTTGTTCTATTGTTTTATCGGATCGTTTGATTGAGTGTTGGATTGATTTGGATTGAGATGAGAAATTGCTAGAAGGTTTGATTTAGATAGGTTGATTCGGATCGCTTTATTAGTTTTTTTCTACTCCCTCCATTCCAAAATGACATTAACATTTCAACTTTCACATAGATTAAGAGATTTTCTAAAAACAATGAGAGTCAAAGGCAAAAGACTAATATATCCTCATTAATTACTTATTGGAAATGGAAATTGTGGTTAAAAGAAAAGTAAGAAGAGGGTAAAAATTCATTAAATGTTCATTGATAGTCCAAATGTTCATATTATTTTGGGAAAAATTTGAAGTTCAAATGTTAACCTTATTTTGGAATGGAGGGAGTATTTGATTTTTCTGTTTTCGACCTTTTGACTTTGAGGATTGCAATCTATTGACTTCAGTTATTTTTGGTAAAACGTTTTAACCAATAGATGTTATCTATTTGAGGATTGCAATCCAGTAGTATTATTGGTGCAGATTTTTGTGTGACTTGGCAGGTTATATTGACTAAAGGAATCTTTAGTTGTTTCATGATGCATTTATTTTTATTTTATTATTTAATTATATGAAAGTTTAGAACAGAGTTCTATCAGCTGTTTAGGTAGAAATTAGTGATGTTTCTTTCGCAGTTCAGTGCAAATTAGTGATGTTTTGAGCTATATTGCTTCAGTTTTGACTCACTTGACACGGTTCCTTGAGTTTGCTTTATAAGTGCTTTTGACAGAACAGCTAGATGAATGCCCCCAAAAGATTTCAGATGATTATGTTATCGGTTTTATAATGGTCTTGTTTTGATGACTAACTAACGAGAAGTCTTGGATAGAGAGAGTCTGATATTTTTCAGTGGGTGTTTCAGGAACGAACAATTGTGTTCTATTATTGTGAAACTTTAAGACTTTCTAATGTTTTTTCTTTCTAAAGTGTATTACATAGAGTTCTGTCAACCTCCATTTACAGCTAAGTTTTTTCGGAGTAGTGTATAAAGCCTAACATTTGATAAATATTGGTTTTTCTAAGGTTTGGTCATTGGTTAGGAGGTTTGATCAGCCACAGAAGTACAAACCATTTGTCAGCAGGTGCGTTGTGCGGGGAAATCTTGAGATTGGTAGTCTTAGAGATGTTGATGTCAAGTCGGGGCTTCCTGCCACTACCAGCACTGAAAGGTTGGAGCTTCTTAATGATGAAGAGCATGTGCTAAGCGTAAGGATTGTTGGAGGTGATCATAGGCTCAAGGTACGTGGATAATGTCTTTTGTTGTTTCTGGTTTCTGTTTCTTGCTATCAACATATTTCAAGAGCTTATTACTAGTTTCGAAGAAAGGTATTATAAGCAATTTGATTTAAGTGTCTTTTTTTTTCTGCACATTGAATTTGTTTCAGTTTATGAGAGTCCAAGATTTTTTTAGACGGTCATGAATGTGAAGCTGTCAACATCGACTAGCAGAAACATTTGTTTATTAAGTTTAACATTTTTAAAGTTAATTTTTGATAAAGATGAATGCAATAACTTTTTCATGTATTTTCAACAAAGGCAAATATATACTATCTTGACATTTTCTTTACAAGTTCATATAATCGTGATGACTTGCTAGGGCAACAATGACTATCAAGATGGTGTTTCATTCAACCTAAATGCATTTTCTCTATCATGATAACTGTATGTGAAATTGGACTTGGACACTCTGTTTTCATATTGGAAAATTTGTGATCAAAATCTTGCTGAACAGCTTATCGGACGACTTTAAAATCCCACTTTTATTAATCAAGAAGTGATTGATTGTCATGTTGTTGAATTGCTGACTTAAAGTAATACACATAGGCTTTAAGTTATTTATGCCAGATGAGTCCATGTCATGATATTTGATTGTTAAGATATAGTTGTTACGCTGAATTTATGTCCTCCTCTCCCCGGAGATAAGCTACCGTGCCAGAGTTGTCACACTCATCTGATATGGGATCTCCTCATGACTAGATCTCCAGTCTATATCAGACTTCCATATTACTAGATATCAGATTATTTATTTAGTGCTGAATAGATATCAGATACATGTTTGTGCTAGCTAATGCCTCTTTTGGGTTTTGACTAAGAGTCGGGGAGAATTACTAATATCTATGCGATAAATAGATCAAACGAGTGCACAACTTATGCTATATCCATCATGATTAGTTTTGGATTACCTAACAAAAAAGTTTGTAATAAAATTTTCTGAAGATTATTTCACAGGTAAAAGATATTATTGCTGTCCTGAAAAATGTCTGTGTGTAATTTTCATGAAGTTCATATATTTGATATTGGGTTATAGTTCGTCATGCACAACAAGCATTTTCATTGGGGTTATAGATCAATCATCTTGCTGCTGGAATATTTAAAATTGATTTTCATAAGATCTACTAACAATTACATTGTGATGGTGTGTATGTTATGACAATTGATTGGGCTTGGAAGTCTTGTATCTTTCCATTCGCAGGAGTTAAAAGTGTCTTTTGCTTCTCATTTCTTTCATGATGTGCATCTCTTCTGGTAGGGCATAACAGGCCTAATTTCTCCTAATTTCTTTCAATTTTCACAGAACTATTCCTCGATTATATCTGTCCATCCGGAAGTCATTGAAGGAAGACCAGGGACTCTGGTGATTGAATCATTTGTGGTGGATGTGCCTGAAGGAAACACCAAGGATGAAACCTGCTATTTTGTTGAAGCAGTAATAAAGTGCAATCTCAAATCATTGGCTGATGTTTCAGAGAGGCTTGCTGTGCAGGATAGGGGTGAACCCATCGATCGGGCATGAGCAGGCGAGGCAACATGCCTTGAGCTATGTTCACCAAGGATGGAGCAAAGGCTTTCCGTTCTCTGAAGCTTCGGAGGTGGACTAGTGCCAGTTTGTCCATATTCCGGAGACCAAAAATGCTTTCCTGTTTTTACTTTTGCCCTCTTCTTGTTACTCTCTTTTAGTTTTAAGTCCCATTGGATGGTGTGTTTGTAGTACTAGCTTGAGAAAATCACAGTACACGTTTCAAAACTTTTCAAACCCCTTGTATGAAAGGAGACTCCCGAAAGAAAAGCAGTACTTGATCTTTCACTGTGTTTAGGGTGGCACTGGTGATGTTTTGTTCTCTATGAGCTGTAAATACACCTGATGAAAGAGTTTGTAGATTTACTGTTAATGACGTAATCTTGGTTTCTTTTGCAGATATTATCAATCAGGCGATATCTCTTTACTTAAACAAGGACCATCATAAATTTAAATTTGTATGTTGCAAGAATTTTGCATGAGCAGTACGAATATTCTTCCCTGGTGGTAGTTACTACTGTTATCATCATGTATTTACCCTTTTCCTTTTGATTACTTATTGAGGAGTGCGCGGAGTGTGATTCAGAAAGAGCATGTATTAGGACATACATAGAAATATCCTAATGAAATTGATCATACTTTCAAGAGACGAATAATATTTTTTGCCATATTTTCAGATACGGGGACCCACGTATGCCATCAGAGTCCCATTAAAATGTCCCGCGCACTATTTTCAGATGCGGAGCCCTATTTTGGTCTATACTAAAATAGTTCAATGGCATTGTATCGTGAAACCGAGGGAGCACTAGAGTTCACTTGGTCACTAGAAAACTCGAGATACAATAATAAAGTAGAGAAAGCTTGGTCCAAAATTTTACCCGAAGAAGGGTGCCTTTACAATGAATGCTGTTTTTATTAAATTGTGGCGATTCCTTCAAGAACCTTGCCAAGCTATGAATATATGTTTACAACAACAGAGAGGCCAGGTTGGATTGCTGGACTTTCGTATAAATAACTACGCTGTACATGAAACTCCCCGGCACTTTCAAGAATACGCAAACCTGATGAGCTTGATTAGACCAAAACAAATTCTTCTTCCTCCTGTTGCTGTTGCTGCTGTTGGATCTCTGCAACCACTCCTTCACCATAAGGCAGAACAACCCGCTTTATTTGTTCTGCAGTTAGCGTCTCGTACTCCAAAAGTGCATTAGCTAGAGCATGAAGTGCTTTCTCATGCTGGGGAAAAAAAGAACACAGAAATATAGTTCATTAGACACTTGCCAGCGTTATGTTGTATACATTAGGTAACATAGTCAAAACTTGTGCTCTATATGAGGCAAGAGAGAACAGGAACATTCTGGACGCTCAATTGGGTGATTTGATTACTGGATTACACTATATATGCTTGTAACTGTATCAACAATACTTTCACCCCCGGAAAAAAAAGAATTATATCAATAATACCAACCTTCTTTAGCAGGGCTTTTACACGATCATAAGCTTCCCTGAGAAGTCCAACCACCTGCATGTCCAATAAAACAGATTAAAATCAATGAATAATATCCCATTGCACCACCACAGCAAACATGAAATAAACACATACTTCAGCATCAATACGTGACTGCATCTCTGCACCAGGCCGCTCTTTAATGTGAACAGGCCCAATTGCATCATTCATTCCACAGGTTGACACCTTATCAAGAAGAATTTTCATCACGTCACATGATTAAAACAAAAGTCATGGAGAATAAAGAATCAACTATACCGAGTCCAGGGGTCCGAGGAATAAATGACTAATACTAACCATATATTGAGCAAGCTCTGTAGCTGTGGAGAGATCACTACTCGCTCCAGTAGTAACATGGTCCTGACCAAATATAAGTTCTTCTGCTACCCTTCCCCCCATACAAACATCCAGACGTGCTAACAATTGCTTCTTGCTGATTGAAGACTCGTCACTTGATGGGAGCTGTGTAACCATTCCCAAAGCAGATCCACGTGGCATAATTGTTGCCTTGTGTATTGGATGTGCACCTTCAGTGTTCAGAGCAACAAGTGCATGGCCACTTTCGTGATATGCTGTGAGCTGAAACAACAAGCATAAACAGGTGTACTTTAAAAATGCAACAGAATGCTGACTATTTTCAGATCTATTTACTAAAAATACAACAGAATTCAACACTCTAAATGTCGCATTTTGACACCAAACTTGCCCTTTCAAACGAAATTTCAGAAATAATATAAAGCTGACAAGTCTGGATAAGTTATCTGTCTGCAACCATCCTAGTTTCTTTGAATTTCTCTTTTAAAGAACAATGTCACGTTTTACTTTCTTCATGAATAGTTTTGAAGCAACAAGCTCTACATATGCAGGGTCATTTTCCCATTCTTATCTCGTGACATTTCACCTTTTCCTTTCACATCTCCTGGTAAGTTTAATTGGGTCCTCGTTCTTCATCTTACTAAATAGTAGGGTATGCCATGTGTGCTAGTCAAACTAAATGAAAGGCAAAAGGAAAATTTTAGGGTGTATTTGGATCGAGTTTGTTTGAGAATTTGTCTTGAAGTTCGTGAAAGTAGATTGTTTATGAGAGAAGATGTTGGGTCCAAACTGTTTTTTTTTTGTTCGTGGAAAGGCAATCCAATTGAGAATTTGCATCTCGACTGAAAATCATTTAGTTATTGGATTTCACCAATAACAACTGAACCTATCAGCATCTCCCCCAAAAACTGAACATATCAGCAAAGTATTCAGTGTGGTACGTCCAGTTTATCTACAAAAGGAAAATTTATGGGGAGAGCACCTTTGTCTTCTTCCATGGTCAATAAGGTACAGACTCAGCCTAGATAAAAGTTTATAGTGATGATTCATAATAATGAATACATATATGCAAATAAAAAAGAGTAGATGATTCGCACCTTCTTTGAGTCTTCTGAGAGATACATTGTTTTCCGTTCAGTTCCCATGATTATCCTGTCTTTTGCAAATTCCAACTGTGCTGCAGTTAACTTCTCAGCACCTTCAACAGCAGCCTTAATGGCAGCAATATTCACCAAGTTTGCAAGATCTATTCCAAAATTAAGTGTTAGAAAAAGAAGAATCCTATTACACCAGAAGTGAACTGATAAATCCTTTTTAGAGGGTTACAAGCTTTCTGAATAAAGAGCCTCAGAAAAAGAACATCCAAATTGTTCTTCGCATGACATAAGACAAAACGAGGACAATGTTCCTTGCAAAGTGACCAAACATGAAAGTTCACTTAAGCCCAACAAATATTGATGTTAATTGGCACAAGTTTGGATTGGAAGACTCGAGTAATATTAGCAGTTTGAAGCTACGGTAAATGTTTATCTAGCTTTATTCCATAGCCAGCCTCGACCAAAAATCAGTAGGTGAACCGAGCAAGATTGTGCAAATTGCACTCTTATGTCCTCCAAAAGACCAGTAAAGAAAGAAAGGATTAGACACTTGATAGCTGAGGATCTACTGATAGTCAACAGACATAATTGAAACTAGGTTGTTTCTGGCTCCATATCCTTGCAGCCAAAATGGATACCTCTAACACAAGAAAATGTTGACTCAGCATAATTGATAATATTGATGATGATGCTAACTACTAAATAAATAAATAATAGAACATGCCTGCTCCATTAAATCCTGGAGTACCACGCGCAATTGATTTTACATCTACATCATCTGCCATGGGCTTGTCCTGTAAGTAGAGATCCAATATATCTTGTCGACCCCGAACATCTGGACTAGGAACAACAATCTAGCAGGGGAAAAGAAACAAATTCAGCTTGCAAGGCAGAAACACATTTATTCAACTTGAATCTACATTTTCTTCATAAGAATTCTTATACATGACAACAGTAGGGAACCCCACAATTTAATCACGACTTGAAAGGATGGCCTTGTGAGAACCTTCCTTTTCTGACCTTAATAAAATAATAAAATAAAAAATAAAATCTTCCTTCTTGATAGGTAAAAAATGTTAAGGATACAAGAATGCGGCTTAAAGAAGACTGTCAAATATTACCTCCAGAAATTTCAAAAGTTAATTGCACAAAAACGAAAATGAGAGTTTGATAGTCGTCGTAGCAGCTAAAAATGAGACGTTGGAAGCTTTCAGCAAATCAATGATAGTTCTCATGCAATTAGTCACTAGTCAGGATCATTTAGCACTCTAATTGACCAAAAGTCTAAACCTCAAGTTTGTAAGAAAGTAAATAAAGAAAATAGGAATTCAAAACTCAGTATTTTGTCCTTCAAACGTCATCAGGACTTACATGCCGGTCGAATCTACCAGGTCTTGTCAAAGCAGGATCAAGTATGTCAGGCAAGTTTGTTGCAGCCATGAGTATGATTCCCTATTTCAGAAACGAAAAAGAAAATGAATCTCTATCGGCCATATAAGAAGCTTATTTCTCAAATTTATCAACCCTGTGTACCTCATTCTGCTCAAAACCATCCATTTCAACAAGTAGTTGATGCAGTGTTTTCTTTGTATGGCCTTCCCACTGCTTTCGAGTTGATCCAACAGCATCAATTTCATCAATAAAAATGATGCATGGAGCCTGTGAATGTAAAATGAAAAGTTCACTTGGAAGACAAAAAATCAAAATTGGCAAAATGAATAACAAAAAATATCACCTGAGTACACATACATACAAATTCAAGAATGAAAAATATGTCCCCCTCTCCCCCAAACCAACAAAAAAAAACACAGCAGCTGGCAGGATCTAAAACAACCTACCTTCTTCTTAGCTGCTTGAAACAAAGACCTTACACGTCGGGCACCAACTCCAACAAACCTATCACAGTGATAGAAGGGAAATAATTTAATTGAGATGTTAAACTAATTTACCAGTGCTTCCAAAGGTTTAATATCCTGGTCCTGCATAACCAAATACTCCCTCCATATCTAAATAGCTTTAACATTTGAATTTTTCACAAAGATTAAGAATTTGATGAAGTCAACAAAAATTGAAACAAAATGACTGTTGTACCCTTTATTTATCATATTAAAGAGTAATTATCAATTTTCACAACTCTTCAATTTAATTATCCTCTTTTCCTCTAAGTTATCATACTCCATTGGAAATATACAAATTCTCTTGGTTACTAAGATTCATTTAATATTACAATTAAGAAAACGTCCACCAAAAATTCATGGTCTTCATTTCAGTTTTGAAATTTGGATAAATTGAACGAGGGAGTTGTGGTTGTAAAAGGGCAATCTTGGGAAAAAAACATTTATTATCTATTGATATTTTAAATGTTAGAAGTATTTTAGACAAAAATGAAAAGTCCAAATGTTAAAGCTATTTAGATATGGAGGGAGTATGTAAAAGCATTAATGTGCTTTTTTAGTCTTAAAATAAGAAGCTGGCTATAGTAAGAAACATGAGAGCTTCAATAACCTTAGGAGCAATCCTATTACTTGGAAAGATTCCAAAGCATGCTCATAAGCTTCTCATACCCAAGAAAAATGCAATCTCTTAAAATATAGAAGATACATGACCATGCAGTTCTGGTCCTCTGGAAGCAAAAATCGACTAGCTTGAATTTAGACGAAAATGACTTACTTCCCAGAGTATACAAGACAGTATTTTCTTACTAGGAAATGTCTAAGGTGTTTTTTGAACATAATATTAGGAACGAGCTTTTAGTTCTGGTTTACAAGGAATATACACCACGATCTCAATTTTAGTCATAAAAGGTTTAGTTAAAGAATTCTGAAAGCTTTCCCAGCAAAACCCTGCAAAAGTTACATTGTGATCTGATCAAATGTTTCATCTACTGCTACTGCTTTTCTATTATACCAAAATCAGCCGCATCATCCTCAGCCTGTTTTTCTAGAACTTTATGTAACATGAAGACTGGCCAATTAAAAGTAAAGGTTGGATGGTACAATCAGCATCTAAGGTTAACCTCAAATACCCTGCATGCCTATATTGCTATTCAGCACACAAACCAGGCAGAGCGCCATGGACTATTAAGCAAAATCTGCCTGACACGGCATGACTTGTGAAAGAATTCTATTTTTATCATAAGAGGGACAAAAGAAAATAGGAAAAGTATCACTCACATTTCTTCAAATTCAGAGCCTGCTCTATAAAAGAAAGGAACTCCGGCTTCTCCAGCAATAGCCTTCAATCCAAGACACGTGAAGTTTAGTTCAAGTAAGATAAAAGAAAAGAGATATACTCAATGACTTGGTGGAACTAAATGCAGAAGGTCAAGCATTTTAATTCAGATATTTAGTGTGCCAGCCGAACATTTAAAAAAACACACTACAAAAGAAGGCAACAGCTTACCTTAGCCAGCAATGTTTTTCCAGTCCCAGGTGCTCCAGTTAATAGAATTCCCTGAAAACCAATAAAGTTTCAGAGAACAACATTTCAGACAAACAGCTTGTAAAAGATCACACATGCGGTGATAAGTGCAAAGGAGCAATATGATCAAACCTTTGGCAGTTTCCCCCCGAGCCGGGTGAATTTGGAGGGATTTTTTAGGTACTCAACAACCTCCTCAAGCTCTTGTTTAGCATCATCACACCCTTTAACGTCCTTAAATGTTTTGACATTCTGCAAAGGGTAGTATTAATGTTACATGAATGCTGTTCTGTGAATTGATAAGTCTATATTTTACCATTATTTTGGATTGTTTTCCTATTTATTTTGAGCTTAATTGAGAGAAAATTATGTATTACTTTAGTGAAATTGTATTTATATGTCTAAAAATGTTCTCGCGAATTTTATTTGCAAAACTGAAAATTAATTCACTGATTTAATATTGGATATAGGTTAAAGGGCATTTTGGACATCAAAGGAAAAGAAGAGTCGTATTTGGCATGTACTAAATTGTCACACACAGGAAATTGATTCCAACTTGGAATAGAAGATTGAAGATATACAAATTTGTTACTTACCAAAAGTTGAATCCGAAAAGGAATAGAATTTAGAGACTACTATAATTCCGAATTGGAATCCATTTCCAATTAGGATGCTCACAAGCCGGTGCAAAACAACTCCAAATCATTGCCTATAAAAGGACAAGCCAAGGCAGAGGCTAAAGACGCACATACACAATTCATAATATTCACTTAGCAAAAGTTGACGACCAGGGAGCAATTTTTGGGCTAATTTCACAAGCAGAAGGCAGAGAAGCAGGAGCATTCTACATAGGACAAGGCAGCAACATGGATCGAAGGACTCCGGCTTCGACGATCACCAGGCTCTTTCTAGGTCTTATTTAATTCATGTTAATTTATTTTATGGTTTTGAACATGTCTATGTCTAGCTAAATTCTTCGTAACTAAGACCTTCTTATGAAGGTCGAAACTTTTATGGTTAATGTTTGATTTCTACTAAAGATTATATCTTTTCTCTAATTTGGTTAATTGTTATTATCTGTTCTTAATGCTTGTAGTTTTATGGCCAATTATTGCATGAACTTAAATTACTCTAGAGGCTGAGAAGTTCTAGATTCAATTGGATCAAGGATAATAACAACACAACGTAAAATTGACTAGAGGTAGATTCGATTTCCTTGTGTGGTTTCTAGTTAGTAACCAGATTGTACATGCAGATCAGTCAATAAACCATAATAAAAGACAACCTTTCCAAAGTTCAAAAACATATGAAGTAGTATGCAGGGCTCTTGCAAATCTACATTTCTGACAGAGTAAATTACAGGTTATATTCTGCATACATGCCTTAGGTAGAAGCCAGGCTTTGATTCAACAGAAAGATATAGAGGCACACTTAAGAGATAAGGACCATACAAGAACCCACCAAAAAGCTTTTCTCAATCTTCTTTTCATTTAAGTTGATTGGGAAAAAAACATATTATTATAGACAAACAAAATCACAGCACTATTCGGAATATTAAACAAAAATACAGCAAAGGAACTCCAAAAACGCAGATTGAGGAAAATACTACCTTCTCTGGCATAATTTCTTTATTCAATTCTTTTGGGGCATAAGAAGAACTTGAGCCAACGCCTGAAGTTCCTATTCCACCTAAACTCCCAACATACTTCTGAAGTGCAGCAGCACCCATTAACCTAAAACGATATCAAGATTTGAAACGATATCAAGATGACGGGCCAGATAAATAATGAAATAATGGTCACAACTCACAAGTGCACAAAAAAGTAGAGAGTGAACTGGAAATTAAAAAAAACTGTCACACTCTAAAACATAGCACAGACAAACAAATACGCACACAGTGTAGAAGGAGAAAATGAATATTAAGAGGACAGTCATTTTTATTCTTAAATTCCAAGAAACCCACGCCCTTACCTTAAGAAAGCAAATGCAGGATATTATAGCTAATACTGAAATACGTTAGTCAACTGCTAAAAGAAGAAAAATACCCGAGGAATTATTTCTCAAATGTCTGCATACCTCAACAACAACAACAATAATAATAAAAATAATAATAAAGATAAAACTTACCTTTCTTAACAACAACAATAATTACAATAATAATAAAGACTCAAACTTACCATACCAAACCAACAGCAACAGTGAACAAGATAGTAGATATGAGCTCTTGTGCAAAACGCTGCGATCTACCAGACACTTTAGGATTAACCTACAAGAGATATTACAATACTAAAATCTGAAATCACTATAGAGCCAGATCTTCAAGTAGAATAACTAAAAGTAGAAAAATGAAACTACAACGATAAAATTTACACTGAGCAAGTTATTCTATATCACTTCTGATGAGCATTTCTTTTGGGGTGATGTGAAGGTGAGTCTGGGGTGAGGAAGTTAAAGTTCTCTAAACTAAGGGTACACAAAAAAAATCATTTAGATGCACTGTTTGGATGCTCACCATCACCACATGCAATGGCTGCTTGTCAGATATACCAGGGTTCAGAAAAGGTTCGTCCAAGTTCCCTGATGCACGCTGCTTCAACTCTTGCAACTGTGTAAATTGAAAGATTACCAAGTCAGACCACTTAAGAATGAATGCTTTCATAAGGAAACGCCTAATATTTAATAGATTCACCAGCCGTTTACTAGATAGTACTTGTTAACAAACAAACAAGGAAATTTTAGAACAAGTAGTCATTGGCATGCTTAAGTTAAAAGGAAGAGAGATGTCACAAGTGCTCAATGATTGAGCTGATTTGATTGGTTGAAAATTTGATGATTCCTATAATAAAGGAACCGAAAGAAAGTGTCAAATAATGTAAAGACAGACTAATAATCTATTCATCTATGACTTCAGATAAGGTTGGACTTTAGTAAAACAATCTTATCAGCTTTGCATCAGGGCTGATACATTAAACTATTGCTTAACTTCTTTCATTCTCTTCTCCCCCTAGTTTTGTGTCGAGTAAGTTATTGGCTTACTGACAGAATGAAGAACTTAAAAGTCATTGAGTTCATACCAAAGAAGGAAGACTGGAAGGCTTTCCTGATTGCTCGTCAGGAAGATAGTCAGCGATGGCATTGGTTATCACGAGAGCTCGTAAGTATTCTACAACTCCTCTACTGTCTACCGCATGATCCCTTTGCTCAAATCGCTGGATGACTGCCTCAGGACTGGCAAATAGAAAATATAGAAGTGCCATCAGATTTTCTTTCTTTTCATTGCTTCTTATGTTATTTAATAAACGAGCCAACTATAAAAAGTAGTACCATCCTTCCTAAGATTTCAATCTACAAAAATGCCATGCATGCTTACAGCATCGAATGAATTGCCAGAATCTATTTATTAGGTACTTCTCGAGAAAGAAGCAAACTAGATAGAGGCAACCAAGTGACCCCCTTTTTATTTTAAGTTCTAATCTAAAAGAACTACTCGAGCCTTCTAAACAGCTTGGAATTTGCAAATTGATCACAACATTACTTATTTCCATTATCCCAAAGTTTTAATCTTTCAGAAATTTCAAATCCGTTTCGAATAAGTAGCTAAAGTACTGTTATTTCTACCAGTTCGCATCCACCCGCAATCTATACAACTGCATCATTGCTTAAAAGCCTATAGCAGATAAAATACTAAGGAGTACTTTCCTTCTTCAGTAAATAAAACAAAAGCAAAATAGACCAAGCAAGACCATCACAGTCTCTTGGTACCTTTGCTTATTGAGCTCGGCTAATAAAGCACTCTGCTTGGCAGCATCCTTTGGATTGGCGTCAGCCTCCGATATCAATCTCTCCAGCCGCTTATCTTGCCTCCAGAACGGCCACCAACTAAACCAATTAGACACCATAAGCTTCTCAAAACCTTGCCTAGCAGTAGCAAAAAGCCCCATTAAAAACACCAATACCGGCAACCTTCCTTTCACCTCCTCATTCTCCACGGCAGACTTCACCTCCTCCCCGGCCACCTCACCACCAGCATTACCATTCTCCGCCAGCTTCTCCGAGACGGACTCAGTTTTCGAAACATCACCGGTACATTCATTATTACCAAACTCCTGGTTTTCAGCATCTGAATTATTTAAACTAATCATATCTGACGAAATTGAATTAACGCTGTCCGGATTCAATGAACAAGCTAATACTAAGCCATTATGGCGGTAAATTCGAGATTTGGCAGAAATTGGATTTGAATTATGTAAATTTAAGCAAAAATAATGACAAATATGATTAAAATTAATATGAAAAGGATTGGCGGCGGAAAGGGGGAGGCGGAGGCGCTTAGAAGGAGTGGAAGTGAAACGAGAGAGGGAAGGAGGTTTGTAGATAAGAGAAGCTTGAAGAGCAGTGGCCATGGTTTCTTCTGTGGATTCGTAAAAGAAGGAATTGGATTTGGGAATATAGGGTTTATGGAAGAATCTTTGGGTGGGGAAGAGTGGTGGAGTGTCGATATTCCTCCGGTGTATATGAATCTTAGAGAGAGAATTTGAGCCACACGATTGGGTTGGGAGTTACAGAGGTGTCATATGAGATTAGAAAGAGAAGACGAACAAAAACCTTATCTCCAGATTTAAATTGGCGCTATGGCTTCATGTCTACTTTCTATGTTTTTTTTTTCTTTTACTTTTTTTTTAAAAAAAACAAATTTACTAGGAGCTATTTCGGTTAGGATGATGATGTATATTTTTCCACACGTGTTAATTCATGAAGTCAATTCTATAATTAAGTTTCAAAAAGATATATTCCCCACCATCTAGATTGAATGTTTGATATGTTAGTGACGTTTTGGCCCGAAGGCGATGCTTTGCGAGGGAAGAAGCGGAGAGATCTGCTAGATCGGGGAGATTGTAGACGTCTACGCCTGCAGGGAGGAGGGCTTAGCGCCATAAAGAGGAGAATATTATTTGACCCATTTTATGTTAGTGACGTTTTAAACGTTTTAAACGTCTTAAATGTTAGTGACGTTTAAAACTTTAAATTCCTTAAATATATAATGTTAGTTATAAGTATTTTAAAAGAAAAATACATGATAGTTTATATCAATTTTAAGATAAACTAGAATAAAAAGTAAATATTTAATTTAGGATAATAAAAAAAGCAAATTATTGTATTGAAATAGAGAAAAAACTATTTTTAACCATTGAATTGAAAAAATCGGTGATGGTTATTATTGCATCGATATATTCTTTAAAAATACGTAAAATATGTGTCAACGCTATAAATTTAAAAAACATAACAGAACCAGTATAAATGTTTTCTTTTTCTTTTTTCAATAAAGATAATCTAGCTGGATGCAAGACAAATTCTTACATGCTTATATGAATCATTTGTGGAGTATCATTATCGTCTCCCTTTATTTTATTCTTTAAGAAGCAATTAGCTTTTCAATGGAAGCCATTAAGATTAGTTTCTCAAGCAAAGAATTATACACTTAACACCTAACAGTATTATCCAGTCTGCATTGGACGTATCTCCTCAAGTATCAATCACTGCATTGGATGTATCATGGCAGGAAGCTATAGGCCGGTTTGAAACCACAAAAGGGGGCAATTTCCCCAGAGTAACTGTAAACTATACAGTACATTATAAAAGAAATAGTTAAACTCTTCCAAATCCAGAAAAGATTGTTGAGGACGAGGGAAGGTAAAAAGGAGAATAGAATACGTTATAGCCTGCTGTAAGCAAAACGTAGGGGGTATATAGCTTCTAGAAAATTCATCTGAACTAAATGCTACCGCTGTTGATGATAAGGAGCCATTCCTCCTGATTGTGGCATAACATTTTGGCTATGCATTGGCATCATCCCAGGTCGCATTTCAGGAGGCATACTTCTAGGGGGCATATAAGGATGACTGTGCATCTGTTGCATGTGCATTAATGGAGGTACCGATGCGGCGGATGGATCCAGTTTCCGGGAGACTGAGTTGCTGCATGACCTTCAAGAGGTGGTGGATATTGGACGCCATTGTACTGGTGAACACTGGGACCTCCCATTGTCATTGATTGCTGCCCCATAATTGAAGGTTGAGGATTCATCATTGGAGCAACATTTGCGAGTGTGTAGTCTCTGCTTCGATCATTGTTGACCTAAAATCAACATGTGCTACCAAATCTGAGCAACTTCTTTTTTTTTTTTTTTTTTTAATTTTGATTCATCTATAAAGTTGAAGTTTCGAAAGAAACCTTTCTTCACAAACTAAGGGAGTATGCAATTGAGTTACATAGTACCGTTGAAGGAATTTGTGCTTATGAAACCAATAAAGAAAAATTGCAAGAAAAAAACAGCTATGTTTCAAGAAAAAAAATATAGTCCGAATTTGTAGTACGAAACAGCGTGATATGTGTGTGTTTCAGTGTTTGATCAACCATATTTTATTTCCAGTGAAAGAAAACTTTTGCTCTGTTGCTTGCCAGACGGTATAATAATGTTTTATATTAGGTGCAAGGCCATATATCGCCAATACGTACCTTTATGCTGAGATCAGTGTGTCGAGAATAAGAGATATGAATCTTGCAGTATCTTCCATCATATATGCAGTGCCCTTCTAGAGCTTCCTTTGCAACAACAGTTGTCGGGACATCTGCAAAGCCATTGCATCAATAAAAAAATGTTTAATATGACAACCAGTCTGCAGCAAACTTCAGCGTTTTTTTACTTTCCCTAATTTCAGTCTCTATCATAAACATATTTCAAAATTCTTGAACCTCATACATATCACATCACATGGACATATGTGTAATGCTTCATAAATAAATTTGACCTATAAACACTTGATTATGTGATCTTCATCCTAAAATAATCAACCTATGATACATGACATAATATATGCTTCGATGTAGTGGAGTACCACCTGCCTTACAGGGTTATGAGGCAATTTGGATTCTAGTAGGTGGTACCAATATCGGCAGAGACTCACGGTATTGTCGAGGGCCAGGACGTCCACACAGTGAAGACCGTCCCGACAAGGAATTGGGAGAACGTGCACATCAAATACATAGATTTGTGGGACGAGCGCTTCAATACACCCGTGGACGGTGTTCTCGCTTTAGGTAATGTTATTGCACCAACCAACGAGTACATGGATTTGTACAATAATATTACCGTTCACCGTCTTACAAACCCAAGGAATAATGATCCCAAGCCACTCCCGATGGGTTATCAACCCAACGCAACAGCAGAAGATATTATGGTAAGTTTTTTTCGTTCTGTTGTTAACATAAATCTTGTTATTTTGAATATACTAATTTTAATATTAATGTTACAAACGGAGTCCAATAGAATGATACTGACTGAATTCGAGAAGCCTGTGACTAGAAATGTGAGCCAGTACAAAAGTCTCATCACTTGGGCTACCAAAGCCCGCAAAGATGCCTTCGATGCGGCTGGAAAGACAAGCTTGCATATTGCGCGCTGCCGACATAGCAGAAGCTGTCATTGAGCAACCGGTTACACAACCGAGGCAACCTGTTGAAGGTAAAGCTTAGCGTGGGAGGTCAAGTGCTCGTCGGAGTCGACAAGCTACTCAGGAGTTTCATGAGCAGATACAGCGCACTAGGCATCGCGGAGATACGGGGGCGTCTCCACCACCGGCAGATCAGACACAGACTTAGGATGATATACCTTCCCGATTTTAATATCAATTTTCGAGTAACTATAGTGTTTCTCCGGCTAGTCAAATGGAAGGGCATACTGGTGCGGGTCCCTCTTCATCGGGACAGGCGAAAGTTTTTTTTGGTGCAATGCCCTCGTACAGCCTAGGCCTGGAACCGACGCAGACGCTGCAGCAGACTCCACTTCTCCAACCAGATTCACCTGAGGAGCCGATACATATTTACCCTGAAGGCGCTCAAGTCATCGAAACGAAGCATGATAATGCCCTACGAACCAGAGACGGTCACACATACTATATAAGGAAGAACCCGAAAACGACCGTTATATACACACCGTCGGGGCAGTAGATAGGACATTACATTACATTTATTTTCTTTTATTTGTTTAATTTATGTTACATACGATTTGTTGTTTACATTGTTCGTTTTTATTAATAAAACAACTTTTCTTTTGTCCAAGTAATTTTTGTACACATTTTTTGGTTAATATTCTGTTATAGTCATATTTTTTGTTGAAAAATACCAACTGAAAAATTTGTAGGCAAAAAAATAAAACTCAAAGTGTTTCTGGCACAAAGCTTCTGCCAGGCCGGAACGGAAGTGGCAATTCCGTTATGGAATTGGATGAAAAAAACTAAGTGTTTTTGAACAAGCTACTGCCAGGGCAGGACGGAAGTTCCATCCTCGGGGGAGAACGGAAGTGGGACTTCCGTCATGGCCTGACGTGGCACACACGTCCGTTCTGGACAGAAATGTTAGTAAAAAAAAAAAAAAAGACTGCCATGGTTGACCCTTTATGCCAAACCATGTTCAGGCCAATGCAATCCCCTAATTTGTACTCAACTTCATGATTGATCTGTCAGAGTGACTATTAAATGAGAAAGAGTATGATAGTAAAAATTCCTCTTGTCTCATATTTTTTAATCTATACTAAACTATCTAAAAAGATGTTTATTATGAAATATAAGGAGTTTTTTTTTTTTTTGGGTAAGGGACTGTTTTAGTCTTCAACTAAACAATGTTTGACATGATCGCTAATGATGTTTATGAATAAACTAATACTGTCACGACCCGTAACCAGGGTCGATGACATGGCAGTGCCTCATTGGTTAATGAAACACCAAAGCCGACAAACAGAGTTACTAAAAGGAAAAATTCCATTATGAAGTAATCCGAAATAAGAGTTCAACAACGGAACTAATTATTAAGCGTGAAATACCGAGTATTACAAATGAAATAGTTCAACAATGCTATAAAGAGATACTCTAAAAAAATTAAATTAAAAGTGAAATAATCTAAATTATTTAATTGAAGCCGGTTATGAGTCACTCTTCATTGTCCCCTTCCCAAGCATCAACAACGTCATCATATTGCTCATCATCACCTGCACAATAAAAGCGGATGGGATCGAGCTCCCGGTGCTCGGTGAGGGGACAGACAATCACAAGTATCAAATAGGACAAGACAACTAGTTGAGATAACAAATAAGCTAAATAACCACGCTCTTCATGTCTAAGCACTTATACAACCGAATGTACGAAGGGCACCGTGCTCTGTCCAAACGGTACGCACGATTGTAAACTTACTTAGACACTATGAGTATAGCTACCGCTGTGACACGACTTCCCACAATTCGAGCTCAAGTATCTATTCACGACTATACGACAATAAGCATACTTGGCCCTAACACTTTGCCTTGGTAGGAAGACCCCCAAGAAGTTCATATGCACTGGGGTTCGGTTTCACCCCCGAGCGAACGGGTTCACGCCTTAAGGACTCATTCTACATTGTATCATCATCCAATAACTTGGACTCCACAAAACCATTACTGATCCCCAATGATTTTCCCTCATCAGGTGAAGGTCCATGAAGTGCCACGCATGATCCCCGGGATCACCAAATTCGCACAATATCGTGCTCACAAATATACCTTTCGAACGAGTCCTGTCATTTAGTAGATCCTAGACACGAGCTCAAAATAGGGCGACGACTCGGTCGACCAAAAACCATTTAGGACCAAAGACTAACGACTCCAAGTATTATTCCATTAAAACAACAAAGCGATAAAACAATTAGGCGAGTTCGTAAAATAGCCAATTACGATCCATGTTACACGTATAACACTTACAAAAGCGAATCACATCATTTTAAGTTTAATAAAACAGTAAATAAATTAACAAATCAGATTATAGAGAAATTTAATTCAAGTCCAAAGCAGTTTATACAATATCGAAAGTAATAACACAATTCGTGCAATTATTTCGTAACCCCAACAGTCTATGCACTAATTCACGTAAATTCAGTAATTAAACAATGCAAAACAGTACCAACATATATATATATATCAATTCTGGACAGAAAATAATATAAGGACAGGGTCCCTACCTCTTACGAGCACAAAAATAACAGGAAAACCGAAACAGCACTGCACAGTCTTACTCTCGGAGCTATAACTTCCTGCTCGGGAATCAGAATGTCGTTCTGTCTGCGCTCACTCGAAACTTATTCGATTATCTTCGAATCGGTATATAGTGGACTGAAAACGGACAGGTAACGCTTCCCCAATGATCTCTCAAAGTCTGACCAGAAACCTCAAAAATTCTAAAAATACTCACTGTGATTGCTTGCTGCTAGACCTACTGTTTCTTTCTCTAACTGGGCACGGCTCCCAAAGACTCCACGGCTGCTTCCCCTTTTTTTATTTCTTTGAATTCTAGTGAAGCCCTCCAAATGATCTCTTTCTTTCTTTATATTTTTTCTTTCCTTTAATCCTTCCAGCCAAACCCACGAAATCCCCTATATATACACTGTTTTCTTAGAAAACGCCTGATGCTCTATCTTTTACTTTTAATTCTATAACCCCCAAGCCTTAAAAAGCCTTACCCTTTATTTTATTTATTGATTTCTAAAACCCACGAAACTGATGCCCTTCCATTTTCTTTTAATTCAATTTCTATTAATTATCTAATTAAAATTACCCATCTAGATGAAATATAAATAAATCCCCAAACTACGTTACTTTCGTGCTAACCGCCTTTTTAATAAAACGTACTACAAAGTAAAACACGTAACATATTATAAATTTAAATGGACACGTAATCAAAATAAATTAAGCCTACACATTTACTCGCGAAAATTAACTACACGTCAGAAACCACGTAAACAAAAGTTACGGGTATCACAAATACTCACTCCATTTTTTAATATAAGACTTTCAGGACATTTAATGATAACTAATGAAGAAAAAAGTAATGTACTTTATTAGTCAAAATACCTATATTATTCTCTTAAATATGACTTGTATATCACTAATTCTATTTAAGAGAATAATATTGATATTTTTAATAAAAAAATATCTAATTTTTTTATTTCTTAATTTTCGCTACATTTACTGAAAGTCAAGTAACGGAGGTTGTAACATTCTGATGATGACCTTATATGTTGTGTTTGAATGTACATGTTCTTGACACTGGACTTAACATGTTAAACAAGACCCTCGAAAATGGCATTAAAACAACTCGAAAACGTATGTATGTATCAGGCAGGGAATTTTTTTTTTTTTTTGGGGATTAAAATGTATCATTATGAACATCACCAAAAGTTATAGTACAAGATATACCCTTTTCCCTCTGTGTAGCAACCTTAATTCATCGAATGATAACGTGAATAATATTAAGAAGACAAAAAAAAAATGACATGTACTAGCTTATGGAGGAGTAAAGCCTATAAGAATGACTATAGTTCTGTAATCATATGTTTTCTCAAGATACAAATGATTAGTGTATTGTATATATACACAGCAGTAATAAAAGAGGGCAACTTATGGAGCATTTGGTAGTGTCTTTGCAACTGAAGTTCGTCGTTTTTGGCTGAAAATTTAATGTTGTTGAAGACAAGCAAGCCATCAGGGCTTTAATGCTTGAGATTTCCTGAATAATATGAAGTTAAACTCTTTTAGTGAATGTAACGGCGTAGATAGTCCATTCGAGCTGGATGTTTGAGCTTCATCAGAGCCTTTACTTCATGTTTTCGCACCATTTCTCTCGAGATATTTAAGTTCCCTGCAATTTCACCCAGTGTTCTATCTCCTTTACCATCAAGTCCGTATCTCTGTCTCATCACTAGACTCTCCTTCGGCTTTAAAGAATCAAGCTGTAGAAAAAATAGACTCGCAATCATTAGGTTATGAGCATGTTATGTTATGACAAGTCAGCTAATAAAAGAAGAAAATATTACCACATCATCAAGAGCAAGCCTGAGAAGAGCAGGTTGCCTCCTTTTATCTCCTTCAACACCATCAACGTCAGTAATTGCGTTGATAAACTCTTCTTGTGTTATCGAATGCCTTGAATGGAGAGAAATTATGGGCTTTGTTACTTTCATTACTTCATGGTATCTTTCAGGGGATATTCCAACTCTTTCTATTATTTCTTCCTCGGTAGGCATTCTATGGAGATCAAACGACGTTTCTAACTTGGCCTTTTGGATTTCCGCTCTAACCTACATCAAAAGAAAAAGTTTGAAGTGATTGTTTCATCGTACAAAGTTGCAGAATAGTGGTAAAAAAAAGAAAAAATCATGTCAGTTTGTTTGAGCTATGGCAACCACATGACTCAAAGCAGAGTTATGACCCAAGAAAAAGAAACACGAGGGGGAAGCTTACCGACTCTAGGCCAAATGAAACTTTAGTGAAGCTTGAAAGTGTCATAGAACGTATAATCGCGTGTCTGATCCAAAAGAGGGCATATGTTGATAGCCGGAACTTTCTATTTGGCTCAAAACGATCAATGGCTGTAATAAGTCCTTTTACTCCTGCCTGGCACAGGTCTGGGAATCTTGGCCCATTGGCAAACTCTTGAAAATATTTGTTCATCACAAATAAAACAAGACGGAGATTGTGCTGCAACCAATCAGCAACGTGATTGTCAGACCTCGTAAATTTAATTTAAAATTTATTTCATAACTACTGTTTGAGCATCTAATGTATATAGAACTAGCTTCCTAATCCAGAATCCAAATTTGCTCCATCTGCTGATCACATGATATGATACATTAGGAAATTTGATCATCTTGCCCTTAGAAATGAAGAAAATAACCGGAATCCTATCTACTACGACATCTTCAACTCTAGAACCTCTCTAGATATCTGGATATTCTATTAAATGTTAGCATCATTTCTCATGTATAATGGAAAAATCACCATAATTTTGGAAAATATGGAGAATATTTTGCGATAATAGAAATTTTGACAATGTAGATATTATGAAGGAATGGGGGTAGTAGTAATTACCTTGATCAGCTTATTTCGCGCAGCTCGACCAACTTCCATCTTTTTCCTCAGTTCAACGACATCCACGTTTGTTGCCTCTGCTAATTCACCATCTGTTGGTTCTCTTCCCAGATCACTTTGCAAGCTCTCTTTAACTTGCAGAATTGCCTAAGTATGGTAGAGAATCATTAGAAAAAAAAAATGTATAATAGATTATCATAACTCAAATGGAATTGTTTGAAGCAAGATGTCCTCACCTTCAACGGTTGCATCAACTTAAAAAGCCAGGTATGCTCAGATGAAGGAAGAACGGGCGGAATCTTCATTTTCTTCCAATCTAAGCTAACTAAGTCACTAGAACCTGAATATTCTCTGACAAGCCTATTGAATTTTTCATCTTCATCAAGATCAAGGCACTTTTTACTTTGGGATGCAGTAATAACTTCACTTTCTTTTTTCTTTCTCAAAGCAATCCTCTTATCAAGACTCAATCTTTTTGACTTCATTCTCCTACTCCTTACAACACTATAACCAGTTCCTTTATTCGCCTCCTCCTCCTCATCTTTTTCAACCGCTTTCCTTCTTTGTCGTCCTCTCTTCACTTCATGATCTTTCAGCTCCGTCTCACAGTCAGAAGTTGCAGGACTGCGTTTATAAATATGTTCCAGCTTCGCTGCAGCCTCATTGTAGTCTAGCTCTGAAGTACTTGGAGCGGCTTCATCTAAGGCGATGACCTTTACTCTTTCTACATGCCTTACTGCTCGAGCTCGTCTAAATTGCTTTTCATTCTTTTTAGATATCTCCACAGGCAATGAAAGGGATTCTTGGGGTGCAACCAAAGTGGCATTTTTTGTTTTACTAGTTTTAAATGACAATATTGAAGGTCTTCTAGGCTGAGATAAACCACGAGTAGACGATTTTGCATTCAATCCCAATGGACTCCTTGCAGCAGAGCTAGAAACAGTCACTACTCCCATGTGAGGATTGTAAAGTCAGAAATAAATTACAGACAGCAAAAGTTTTCTGGAATGTCCTGAAAAAAAAAAAAAACACTTGCATCTAATTATCTTCTGAAAAAGTAAATTTGTTACCGAATAAGAGAAATTCAATTAACTAATAAAAGTAATACTCCCTCTGTCCGGAATTAAATGCTCAATTTTCTATTCATTTTGTATAAAGGAAACGGAAATTCAATTCCGATAATATGGAAATGGACACTAGTATTTCAATTCCAATAATTTGAGCATATGATTAAGATAAAAACAAATGTAATCAAAATCTAAAGCAATTTAGTAAGGACAATTATATCCTATTTCACAGAAGTATAGTATTAGTAATCCTTCATGCTAGTTTCCATCAGACTAATGATTTCATTTTTCATTCCTCGAAAGCAGCAGATTAAACATAAATTCCCCCGTGATGAACCATCCCTAAGTTCACTGCCACGAGTTATTCTTAACTACAAGTGCAGGCAACATTCACACACACACTTGTTATAGTAATTCTAACTCGAAATCATATGTCTCATAAAAAAGCGCGATAAACAAAATAACAATAGTACCCAAGTAAAGCGGGGCTGCAAATTCACCGAAGATTCCAGAATCCGGCAGACGATTGAAGATTCCGGTGGCTATTTCTGATCTTTAATTTAAAGAGAAAATCAGAACAAACACTCAGAAGAACCGTCACCTCTAAAAAGTGCCAAAATAAAAAAATATTTTTCATAAAATATTCCAGGAATTACACTATCCACAAGCTCTTTTCCTTTGAAATAATCAACGGCAAATGAATGGCAGGAAATATGATCGATGGTGAAAAGATGGTCCACGTGTATGTGGTCCGACGTGGCCAGTGCCACAGCAGAAAAAAGATATATGGAAAAGTCTTCGTGGCATGCGGAGAGTGGAAGCTCAGATATTTTTTGGGAGTTTATGGATGTGGTTGTTGCAACGTGGGCAATTGTAATTCGCTTGAAAGAATATTACAAAAGATAGTGGGACCTACAGGTACATGGTGGTCTGGAATTCGAATTCATACGTTGCCTAATTCTGGCCATTTGAAAATTAATTAAATATTTGTTGTAATTATTTTTGTAAATTAGGCAGCCTCTTAAACAACTCCGTGATGGAGGAAAAAAAAGTTAAATATTTCCTATATAGGAAAATGAAAAATTAAAGGTCAAAAGAATCTCCAAACATTCAAACTTATGAAAATTTTGTGGGTAAATAATTCGGTTTGACCTTAAACTTTATGTAAATTTTGATTTTTTATTTTAAATTAAAAAACAATTATTTCTTGACCCTATATTATTTAGATATTGCGAAAATTATCAACCTTCTGTCTGATATAGAGTTAAATCAGACAGAAGAGTGTCATAGAGGATGAGAATCGCGCTATACCACCTTAAACAACAACAAACCGATATCACAAATTTCATTGAACTATTAACAATTCACATTATATAATCTCTATAAAAAACGTAAATATAATAATACCTCCGTTTTATAATAGAAATTTTTTTATACTCTCATTCTCATTCTAAAATAGATGTCATTTCCAACTTTTAAAAATGTTTATTTCTAAAATTATCCCTAAGAGAAATAATTTAAGTGTTTAAGACTTTCTCTTTGTCTTAAATTTCATTAATCTATGCTAAATTCTTTAGAAAGACATTTATTATGAAATATAGCAAGTAATATATAATAAATACTACATCCTCCATATAATTTACTGGCGATCAACAAATTAATTGAAAAATTAAAATGAATTGGAGATAAAGAGCTTACGCTAACAATATTCTCGGGAATATCGGGTCGGATGTCGACCGTCGACTGAACCGGAGGCATCAGCAAATACGGAAAAGGAAAAATGAATGGACTGCTAGTTTGGGCCTAAAATCGGCCTTTTCTACACATATTGCATTGGAACCCATTAAGTTATCCAACTTTGAGTTGGGAGTTAAAGCTAATCTAGTCCAATATCAAACTTTGGGCTTTTTTTTTTTACTATTTTTAGCCCATTATATTTTAAGTAGCACTCTCTCTGTTTCGATTTATCGGTATACTTTAACAAATGTGCGTATTAAGGATCTGATGAATTAGATTATACACCCTCCGTTTAATAATAGAGCAATCTCCAGATATTTTCCAAAAATATATATCATTCTTTTCTAATTGATGAGGATATTTCTCTAAAATTACTTTTACTATAGAGGTAGAGAAGATATTGGTATTTAAGAATAAACTAAATTATTGGAAAGTATAACAGTAAAAATATTTATTGTATCCTCTCCTCATTTATTTTTCATTTTTGGTCCTCATTTATTTGCATGTATGGTATCACCAAATAAAACAATGCCTTAATTATACACCCCTGAAAGCGGGGATTTGCATGGGCTTGGCCCGTTTTTCCCAGATCAGTCATAACATGGCACCCGGAAAAGTGGGACAAACATTTTTGTCCATAACGGAAGTCCCACTTCCGTCCCGGGGCCATAACGGAAGTGGGACTTCAGCTATGGGCCGACGTGGCGCTTTTTCCCCCACGCGAGTGCCACGTGGCCGAACGGAAGTCCCACTTCCGTTATTGCCGAACGGAAGTGGGACTTCGTTATGGTCCCTGCCAAAAAATACCCTACGAAAACCCCTAACTTTTGTCCGTGACTTTGAGGACGGAATTCCCACTTCCGTCCTCAACTTCCAGCCAATTTGCAGCGTGTAGTCACTTATCAGACAAAAGTTAGGGTATTAGTAGGGTTTGCTGGAAGTGGGACAAAAGTTAGGGTATCAGCCAATTTGCAACTTTCAGACATTTTTTTTGAGTCAAAAAAGCAAAAGCGAGAAGTGACTACATGCTGTAAATTTCTTTGGAAGTTGAGGACTGAAGTGGCAATTCCGTCCCTCAAAGTCACGGACAAAAAGTTAGGGTATTAGTAGGTTTTTTGGCAGGGACCATAACGGAAGTCCGACTTCCAGTTATGGATCGGCAGCATGTGTTTGCCCCAAAAACACTTGGTTTTTTTTTTTTCAGAGGTGTTTGTATTATATATAAATAATATTTGCAAAACACAATACGTACTTAAAAAAATGAGCAATAAAATAAATAAATTGTATATTAATAAAAAAACAAGCAACAGAATTATCGTAATAATATTTTACAACCGAAAATAAATAACATTCTACGTAACTACAATGAGCGAAATGTAAACAACGTAAATGAAACCCTATCTACTGCAGCGAAGATGTGTAAGGAACGGTGTGTTTGGGGCTGGTCATGAGAAGTAAAGGCTGCCATCTCTCACCCGTATAGCAAACACACGGAATTGTATATGTATCCTCGGGGTTTATCGGCAACTGAGTCCAGCTGCTGCGGGTCGATGATGTGCAGGGCATGCGACAGGCGTCCCCTCCCAGTAGAAGCATTGTCATGCGGATGTAGACGGCCCGACACCGAGATCCCCACCGTTTGAAAACTTCGGTGATAAAGTCACGGGTGATGCAAATTGGTACTCAAAAGGGGTGGGTACGTCGACTGGCCCAGGAAGCTGTGTATGTGCTGGGGAGCGTCATGCGGGATCTGTCGCCGGTGCAGCTGGCTCCCGGTGTGCGCCAGCGCTGTCGTAGTCGCCTCGCCGCCAAGTCCTCCGTGCGAGCATCCCAGTTGCCTCAGCGTACCTTGCCTTCCTCTTTGAGGCCGGGCCGAGCGGGTTCTCTCGGTTGCGTCACCCGGTTCCCAAAACCGCCGACTACGCCACATCCGCGGCTCTCGATCTGCGAGTCGGGGACTTCCCGGCCGCCACGAACGCCTCTTTGATTGTCTTTGAAGCCCGGGAGACTAGGGACCTATAGTGGCCGATTGAGTTGGAAGCCGCTTATCGAGCTCCGTTAGTATCGATCTGCATTCGCATCCGCCTGCAACATCAATTCTCGTGTCGGTATATTATAAACAAGGAAAAGCAATGTACACAAACAAAAATACAAAACTTACTAATAATGTCCTCGGAAGGCGCGATGGGTTGAATGCCCGTCGGGAGTGGGACCGGCATCCTTGTTGCGTGGGTTTGTAAGGAGGTGCAGTAATGAGATTGTACCAATCCATGTACTCACGGGTTGGTAAGATCACATTCTAGTGGGCCGGGAACGGCGATTAGCTGAGCAATCTGTCGGGCATCCCACATAGCTATGTAGTCTTCGTGCTTCGCCCAGCTTCATGTCGGCCCCGCCATGTGGGTGTGGGCGTCTACGCCCTCTGTCGTACCCTCACGCCACGGATGAGGGCTGGTATCACTCTTTGGAACCCGGATGCCTAGCAGCCGGTCGGCATGTGAAACTCAACCAACTCGAAACACACGAGTGGCGTACGGGCCCGACAGGTGGATAGGAATCCGTCATCGCGTGAGACCCGAGCAGCGATAACTCGATCGAGTACGGCCTCCACATGAGCTGTAAAAAAAAATTGTACATTAGCGAGAATTAATTGCGCAAATAAAAACAAACACACGAAAAAATACGATAAACCTTACCCCTCGAGCGTCAGTCGGTCGGTCAATCTAGTCATGGCTAAACACCGTCAGTTTGAGATTTGGTCGCGTTCTTGAAACTCCGGGCGGTGTTCCAACGCGCCCGTCACGCTCGGCCGTCCGCGGGAGGTTCATTCATAATCACTCCCCGGTTCGCCGGCTCGAGAAATGAAATGCGCTCCCACGCCCATAGCTCAGTACAAACAAACACAGATTAATCATAAATTATTTAAAAATTAGCGAGTAAACAATAAAAAAATATTCATTAACAATTACACAAACTCGGATCAGCGAGCGACGGCCCAGCTATGTCCTTAGAGTCGGCTGTGCGAGAGATGCGCAGGGTGGCGGTATAGGTAGGGACAGGGACGGCGCGCCCGAGAATGCTTGGGTCATGGGTGAGGTCCGTCAGCCCGATGAGCAAGAGATAGCGCATGTTCCCTCGCGACCGGACTTATCCGGGGAAGAGGAAAAGGCTGCCATGCGAGAGGAAAATCGGGGCCCGGGCCCAGTCGGTCAACCGTGAGGTGCGTGGCATCCTCGGGCTAGGGGGCTCAAAATGTGGGCGTACACCTCTGCAGAGGTCGAGGGCGTTGCCATAATAGACTGCAGTGGGGGCGGAAACTCAGGATATGGTGCACACGCTCAATCCAGCGACCACTTGGACATGTTGTAGTCCTCGCCCACGTCACCACGTGGCCCCGGTAGGGCGATCCTAGGAGGCGGCCCTACGTCCCTCTAGGGTGATGGTGACCTCGCGCACCGCGAGATGGAATGAGTGCGTCTCGGGCCGCCACCGCTCTACTAATGCGGTGATTAGTGCGTGGTCTATCTTAATCTTACCTATCAGACAACAACCCCAGAAACCAAAATTGTCAATGAGATCTAGCACTCTCTGGTTGCCCTCGCGTTGGTATGCGTCAAAAAAATGCCCATCATAGCTAATGACCTTGAGCCCCTGTCTAGGACTACATCCCACGCCCCAAATCCTAAGTGCTCTATGTGACGTGTGTTTGTTCAACACTGCTCAGGGATCGTACTGGACTAGGGCATAAGGTGGGCGGGAAAAGCCATCTGTAACAAAAAGCGTGCGATTTTTGTCAATAATAAGGACGACATATTCTCAAAACTTGCAATTAAAATACGTAAGGATATCAAATTCACATAATTGCAATTCGAGTCCATAAGAATATCAAATTCACATAATTGCAACTACAATGCAATGCATAAGGATATCAAATTCACAAAATTGCACTTCTAGTCCATAAGAATATCAAATTCACATTATGCACTTACAATACATAAGGATATCACATTCACATAATTGCGATTCAAGTCCATAAGAATATCAAATTCACATAATTGCAACTACAATGCATAAGGATATCAAATTCACAAAATTGCACTTTTAGTCCATACGAATTTCAAATTCACATCATGCACTACAATACATAAGGGATATCACATTCACAAAATTGCAATTCAAGTCCATAAAAATATCAAATTCACATAATTGCAACTTCTGATGCATAAGGATATCAAATTCACAAAATTGCACTTTTAGTCCATACGAATTTCAAATTCACATTATACACTTACAATACATAAGGATATCACATTCACAAAATTGCAATTCAAGTCCATAAACATATCAAATTCACATAATTGCAATTACAATATATAAGGATATCACATTCATAAAATTGCAATTTTAGTCCATAATAATTTCAAATTCACAAAATATACATACATATACAATTCGCAACAAAACATAAATATCAAAACTATACATACAAAATACATTATTGAAAAAAAGTACACTTAAATAAAATACACTTAAATAAAATTAAAAAAAAATAAATATACCTCCAAATTAAAATTTGGGAGAGAGAGATATTGGTGGTGGGGAGAGTGAGAGTGACGGTGGGAGGGAGGGACCGTAGTGCAGCGGCGGCAGGCGGCAGCAGTGGGAGGAGGGAGGCTGCAGCGAGAGAGGGAGGGTGGTTTTTTTTTGGAATATTACTCTTGCAAATCGCGGTGGGGGGAAGAAGAAGGGGTTTTTTTTTTAAAACTGGGAGACCATAACGAAGTCCCACTTCAGTTCAGAGCAATAACGGAAGTGGGGACTTCAGTTCGCCACGTGGCACTGCTGGCGATGGGAAAAATCGCCACGTCGGCCATAACGGAAGTCCCCACTTCAGTGCATGGCCCCCGGACGAAGTGGGACTTCAGTTATGAATAAAAAATGTTTGTCCCACTTTTCAAGGGTCACAGTGTTATGACTGATCTGGGAAAAAGCAGTGCAGCTCATGCAAATCCCCCTGAAAGCGAAGATTGAACTTCATAATCCCCTGAATTTAAACAATGGTTTTGGTCCCCCGGCCAATCCAGGAGCAACCATCACAAAGCCCTTTTGATTACGATGGGCCCATCGCCTGAGTTGGTCCCCGTTTTGAATCTTTAAAAGCAACAGGCCTAAAAAAGGCCCAAAATCATGAAAAATCGCCCCCCTTATTAAACGGCAAATAATCTTATATACCGTGTATATATACTCATTTATGTAATCAACCACTAACAATTTACCATGTCTATATATAATTAGACGAATTTTAAGTGATTGGGTATAAAAATGAGTATACACGGATACAGACGATTTTCACCCGGCATTACATTTGACGAGAGACATTTGATTAACGCTCGCATCACTAATTCCTCAAACTATATTCAGGTCAATATTTTAAGTTCATTTTCATGCTAAAGATACTGATAGATTACTCTGAATCAAATCTCAATTAAATTAATCAAATTCGTTTGAACACTAGTTCGCCAACAAAATCATCATTACATTTTCTTATTACAAAACAGTTTGATAAAATAATTTCTTCGGTAATGGTATGATTGTTCTGGTGTTGGTTCATATATATGACCAAAAAGGGAAAAACTATGTAGTGTCTGTAGGTGAATTCATATGGACCCTTGTCCATCCAATTCCCTGCCCGGGCTTGGAATGCTATAACGACAAACTTGGGACCATTTTTTATTCTCCCTAGACATTGGTCGTTCTTTTTTTTATTTTATTTTATTATTATTCAATACGTGTATCCAATTTAATTTTTTATTTGAAAATTTCAGTTTTAGAGTAAAAATAAATTGAGTGAGAGAAAAATAAGCTGACTCAAAGTAAAAAATTGTATGAGAGTTATCACAAGTTTCATATCCTAGTGGGGCTATGGTCGTGGGTTCGATACCTCCCCATACATGGTCAGGGGCGGCTCAAACGTTTTGGGAGCCCTGTGCCAAGTTTTAAATTAAGTCTCTATATAACCTAAAAAAAAAAATTTGGGGCCCCGGATTTTTGACTATATATATATTAAACAAAAAAAAATTGGGGCCCCGGATTTTTGGAGTCCCTATGCAGTCGATCACTTTGAACTCTGTTAGCCGCCACTGTACATGGGGTATGCTTTAAATTTCTCTTTCTAGGGTTCCTCCTCTTATGAGGCACTTTTATCTCCCATTCATGGGCAACCGTCCAGTCGGGCTTCAAAAAAAAAGAAGAAGAAAAAAAAAAATTGTATGAGAGTTTGAACAACTTTTTCTATTTCAATCCGTTTTCAAAAGGTTCAATGTTTTCAACAAAACAAGCCTATCCGTATTTTCTCCCAAAACAATCAACTATGAAGTATGAACCTCATTAAAATGAATTTTCTTTTCTTTTTTCCTAAGAAATGAACCAATTCAAGTATACTACTCCTCCGGTTTCCTAACGTGAGTCCTTTTGGTCATTACATACATTAAAGATGAGATCAACAAAGAATATTTTTTCTAAGATGCTGCTAAATGAATTAATTCGATCCACAAAAACGTGGATCAAAAGAGACATATATTCTTTTATACCTAAAATACTTTTGGAGGAATAATGATAATGTTCACTTCAATATTTTTCTTCCCTATTTACCCTTTCCCTCCAATCTCTATTTTAAATTGACATGTTATACTGAACACATTTTGACATGTTTTACATGATTTTAGACATGTATTACATTCTATATAATATTTGTTCTATACTGATTAGCACATTTTATAATATTTTATAATATTTTAGAACCATCATTAGACGATGATGGCGGAATCGCCCAAAGCTATGTCTCTACTAACTTGGAGGATTCTACTCTATAAGGTTATAGAGTTTAGATCAGGGCGAGCTAGATTTACGATTGATCACCTGCTCTACTGTTCCAAAGACTTCACGTAATTAAAACGCTTCAGCTTTCATACAACTTCTTTCAAGGCAAGCCCTAGTTTCTTTTACACATATTTCTATAATAAAAAAAAAAAATGTGTATTCTACTCTCCATTTAAGAATAATAGTCCTAATTTTTTTTTCTGGGTGTTTGATAAATTGGGTTATAGGTTGTTAATTCGAGAGAAAATTTATTTTTTCTTAAAGTTTTTGTAGATAATTGTTTAATTGCCCATGTCCACTACTCGATTTCTACTAGTTTTTTTTTTAAAACAAAAAATTCACTATGATGCAAATGCATGTTGATGGAATACCTCGTGGCCGGATTACGGTACGTAATAATTTTTTTATCTCATTCTATATCTTATTCTCAGTTATATCTCAATATTTTTTTTTAAATCTATTGCTTAAAAAAATGGTGAAAAACTTGAGAAAATATGAATACGTACATGACAATCAATTATATTAATAAGATAAAGATGAGACAGAAATTTTGAACAAACATTTTTTTTTCTCCTATAGGTAGGGGTGAGCAAATTTCGTTTTTATCATATTCCGAGCGAATTCGAATTCAATTTGGTAATTCGGCTTGAATTCGGTAATTCGGTCAAGACTGAATTCGAATTGGTCGAATTTGGGACGAAATCGGTTTCACTATTTTTGAATTTGGTGTGACCGAATTCGAATTGAATTTTTTAATAATTAAATATTATTATTATATAATTAAATATTATTATTGATTTTTAATAATTAAATATTATTATTATATAATTAAATAAATTATATAATAAAAAAATATACCCTCCAATTCGGCCAATTCGGTCGAAACCAAATTTCGAATTCACCAATTCGGCCAATTTGAATTCGGTTTCGAATTCGGTCGTTTATTTAGGTAGGAAAAAATGAAAAAAACCGAATTCAAATTGCCGAATTGGTGAATTCGAATTCGATGCTCACCCCTACCTATATGTTGTAATTAGATGATCGGCTGTTGCTAGTAGGATTTACTGTCAAATCAGATACAAGCTCCCGGAAATTTGAATCTTAATACCAATAATAGTTCTCTCTATTTTTCTGACAAATACAAAAGTCAATCAAAAGCTGCTGATCTACCACATTTACCACAAAATAAAAAAGAAATAACTGATCTATCTAGGACCTGAAAGTTAAAAAAAAGAGTAAAAGTAAATAATTATCTAATCTTCATTATGTGAAGTAAGAGAAATCTATGACATCATCTCCTTTTTATTGCTGCAGCTTCGACCGTTAGGGTTCTATGATGCTAGAAAAGTCTGCTGAATCAGCTGAGCGAGATCCTCGGCGCTGAGCTGGCATTCGATTCCGATCTGTGCATAAAGGGGGGGGGGTCATTTGACGAAGGAGAGTGAAGTTGCAAAAAACCTGTCTATCCCGAATATGTTATTATACTTAATTACTCACAATTTGTCACGTGTATATATAATTAAAAAAATATTCACGTGACAAATTTCTAAGTAGTGGCTAAATGTATGTGAATATGTCCGAGGACAGATGATTTCCACATGAATGAAATAACTATGACGCAGAAGCCAGAAATGGCAGTAAATTGTCTTTTACTATGTACTTAGCTTTCTTTCTTTCTTTCAGGAAGAATCCATGGGTTTACCTATTATGGTACGTCCGTAGACAACTTCTCAGCTATTAGTCAGTGTACAGTTTCCGTATTATATTGAATTTCACATCCGGAAAATTGGAATCATTTACTGCTTAATAATTTACTGAGATGGAATGACGTTTTGTAAGATGAATAAAACGGGAAATTCCCTCCCCGTGCAAACCTTGTCATGTCAACTCTCTTCCATTCCGTAACCAAGAAAAACAAATTTTACCAATCAAAGTTAGTAAGTCTGATTGTAGTGCGGAATAAGTGTTTAACAGCTAAAAACACATCAAAGGTTCCTTAGCCCAGTGGGGCAAGGGCCTGCCCACAACCTTGAGTTTGTGGGTTTGATACCCCTCACACAAGGGGAATGATTTAATTGCAATTTCTTTGAGTTCCCTTGTGTCGGTCTTATACTCCCCTTCATGGGACACCCGCTAGCCGGGCTTCTACTACTATTCCGCTCAACGGGCTTCTACTACTCCCCTAATGGGCACCCGCTCAGCCGGGCTTCTATTCGCCCTACATGGGCTCCTCCTCTGGTGAGGTCCAATAAAATAATTGTAATAGAAAAACAGCTAAAAACACATAACTTGGTAAATAATTCGTACATTATTTAGGACTATTTTAAGTTCAAAACATAGTTCATATCTATGTTGGATATAAAAATAGAGTGCGAATAATCTGTCACATTCTAGGATTAATGTTCTCCAATTTTAAGATACGGTCATGTTTTTCTCTATCTCCATTAGGATCCCTGCATTTTTATATAGGTTAAATATTTTATTTCTAAAAAATGAAATTACCAATTGCAAGTAGTTTAGTGAAAATGGGATGAACGAACAAATAAAGAGTGAGATCGAAGATGCAAGTTTAATAATAGGAAGGGATAGTAATCCCATATATAATTCTCTCCTTATCACTACGTTACTAGGGTTTGACAGCAATATTCTAAACAACAAGTTACACATTTTATTATTTTATTATTATCTAAACATCAAGCAAGGGTTCTAACTTCAAATTCAATAATAATAATAATAATAATAATAAAGAAGAAGCAATGAGAAAAGATTCATTAAGGATGATGGAATTTGATACCTTTATAGTGAAAGAATTAAGCATATTTTCTTCAATGGTATTGATGTTCACATGGAGGACTTCAAGGGAGAGCTCTTCAAGGGCAGAAATAATTTTCAAAGCTTGGCCCGGTATACGTGGAGAAACCGTCTTTAGTAGCACATTTGCACCCGAAAACTTCACTTCTACATCTGCAATGGCTGATCTTGAATTCGCCACGAGCTCGTTAATACTATCAATGACGCAGGAGGAAGAATTAGTAGTAGAAGAAGAAGGAGACGGGTCGAGTGGAGTAGCCATGGTGGGAGAAAGGTAACCAGCAGCTGGTTGGGGCTGTAACCTTGGCTTGTAAGGGCTGGTGGTGGGCTGTGGAGTTCTTGGACTTGTAGGCAAGCTTAATCTAGGGCTTAATGGTGGCTTACGTGGACTAAGTGGTACTGATGATCTTGGAATAGGCGAAATAAGTCTCGGGCTCAACACATCACTGTAAATTTTACGTTGCTTCTTTGATTCTAAGGATTGCAATACCTGCTGTAACTCGCTGATGTAATTCACAACTCCTCCAATTATTGATGCTTGATCACCCTGACCGGGAAAAAAAAATTACTATTTCTCAAATATTGAATTTGGAATCAATGTTCAAGATTTTGGTAGCGCGTGCTGAAAAAAAGTAGGTCTCAACACTGTAATCAAACGTTTTTACGCATTCCAAGAAAATATGATTGGTATGCGTCTTTATACAATTCTTTTTTTGTCCGGAATTAAATGTCTGCGTTTCTATTCATTTTGTCCATTTTGAGCAAAAGTTTTGATATCCAATTCAAGATAGAAGGAGCATAATGTTCTTGAAAAAAAAAATGAAAGGATTACAACTCGCTAAGGTCAAACGGTAAGATAAGATTGAACTAGTCGTGAAACAGAAAGAGTACAAATTTTTTAAGGGTTCCTTCTGAAACAGAAAGTAAATTCACATGCATATTTTATTCATTCATTCATTTTAAATAGAAACATTCAGTTTTTTATTGAACAGTAAGATTAAACTAAAACACATCACTCTGCTGGAGGGAAATAGGGGAACCGTTATTAATTCTTCTTTAAATAAATAAAAAAAAGAAAATAAATTAGTCGTTTACCGTAAAAAAGAAGAAGTAGTAGCAGGACTTAGGACTTACTCGTTTGACATAAAAGCAAGGCATCAAAGAACGCAAGACAGTCAAGTGCTCATTCATTTGCTTCCTCCTGTTTCTCTCCACTGTTATGTGCGAAATCTTTAGTTGTCCATCATTGTTAGCTTCCTCAGAGGCACCTGTTATTGCATTCTTCACCTTCTGTCTCTTGGGCTTCCTTGACGAGGTCTCAACTTCATTTTCCGAGTCTAATTGTAAAGCACTTGAAGAAGTTGATTTCTGCGAAACCAGTCTCGGGCTCTTCAAAATACCAGCTTCATCACCCAGTGTGATCGGATTATATTCCGAAATGCCTTCCAAAGCCTCAAGTACGCTAAAAATGTCCGTCTCGTCGAATTTCGGAGTGCTGATCGAAAAATTCAGACAAACTTTCGCCATCCATTTTGAGGAAAAAAAAAGGCCGAAAATGTAGTCGGAAAGAGACTCTCAGGACAGATGTTTTTGGGTTGGGAAGGCAAGGGAGGGAAGTGAAAGGAACTAAACTATCACAATCAGAGGCAATATTGGCTAAATGATTTCATGGGCCTTGCTAGGAAATGCATATACTTGTTAGTCTTTTACAGTTAAATATAGAGAAGATCAGTGGGTTAAATGTACCTTGAAAAGATTGGGGGAAGAAAGGACAGCAGGTAGGTATGGTAGTAGCAACCACTAAAGGCCAGACTGCACTGACTCTGAAGGAGAAAGGGGAGCAGAGAAGCAGACTGATGAATGACTCTGGAGGAAAAAAAAGATTAATGTGAGAGCCGTTGGATGGAGCAAATGAGAGGGTCTAAATAGTGGTGAATATGATTTATAACATGTGTGTGTGTGGGGGGTGGGATGGGTTGTTACTTCAATGGTAACTATTCGTGATTTTGGCTCATCTCCTCGGGTATGGATCATCTTTATTGGTTCCATTTCTACGGCAAAAAATCCCCTGTCCCCGTTCGTGTATGTTCCCGTATCCCCAACCAATCACAATTCATCATGTGTATATATAATTGAAACAAATATTTATATATTAAATTCTGATTCGTTAGGGACACAGGGACATACACGGATGGGGACAGAGGATTTTCACCCCATTTCTACACTACACTCATATAAATAGTCCTTATGCACGTAAATCGAGAACTCGCTTAGTTATTTTGTGAGTGGAGAAGTGAGTCTGGAAGCAATTAATAGAGATAAACCATACCTAAGTTTATCGTCAGTTGTTAAAACGCTTAAGAGGTTTCTAATGCAGTTTAGGGGATGGAGGCTACGTCACCTTGTAGTTCAGATTATATCACTAATGACAATATTTACATTGTCTTATTTGTATTGGATGATTAACTATGCCGGAAAATATTCAAATCCTTCGCTAGTTTTGCTTGTCTTGAGCAATTTGGATCTTACATCCATTTGATGTACTACTCTATGTCAAAATATCTATTTTTTTTCAAAAAAAATATATTATGTAAAAGAAATTGCGGAACCCTAAAAAATAATGCACATAGAAACCATCTACGAATGTGACAAAGAAGAATGAAATAGAGAATATAGATAAAAGAAAGAGGGGGAATTAGAGAAATTAGTAGTGTATTTGAACTATTTCATTCCTAAACCCAATGATAGTGTGGACCGTGTAGATTCCACGAACAATTTAATTTTTATTGAAATGCTTAATTAACTTTTTTGAAACAATGTAAAACCTGATCAATCAATAGTTTTCCTTCTCCGGCTAGATTAGGAAGCTAGATAGAAAGACTGTCCTTTTCAACATGAGATATCAATGTTCCTAAAGATAATGATAATATATAAAATTGAAAATCAACTCGGGAATAAAATTAGGTAAATTGCAAACTATCTTCAATAACTCGAGGTAAATTAATTATTTATTGTTTCTATTGTACGACCACACAAAATTATTAAAATATCTGAATTTTGAGATTTATGGTAGGTATTATTGATCGTAGAAATTCCATTGTTACAAACTAAGTTACGAATCAATTTCAATTTGCATGCACAGATCACGGCAAACAATTTAAAAATAATTCAAAATTTTCAATGCATTGACTAAGTTGAAATTCATACTATCCAATCCAGAGATTATGAGAAAACCATTAGAGAACTATTAAAAAAAAGACATAAAGAGAAAGTAAGAAAGAAGTTCATCCAACAAAGGAGACAACATATATATACGGTGTTCTTTTACAGTTTCATAGAGTAAATTCATTGTTAAAAAATTAGATTAACTCATGGCAGTCAAATTTCAAGGTGAGATGAGTTTATATACATGTTATTATCAAATAGATAATTTGTTTCACTTCGTGTCTTGTAAAGAAAATTATCACGCGTACACTCCCCTAATTTCCCTATTAAATCCTTTTAAAAGAAAAAAAAAATGTAATATGAAAGTTTTAAAAATAAAAAAGACGCGATAAAACTGAATATTTAAATAACAATTATATATATGTTATATATTTTTAACTGAAGATCCTTTTATCTAAAGAAGTTATAAGTAAACAACTGTTGGGCGATGCTGAACATATATGCTACAAGAGAACAACGAGAAGGAATTTCCAGTTTTTTTTATTTTGTTATTTATTGGGGAGGGTACCTATCTATATTACAATAAATGAGGGATTGAAGAAGCGGGGAGGGGATTCGAACCTCTACATCATGAGGCCTCAATCTTTGCCACTATACCAATGCCTCATTGGCTAATTTCCAGTTATTACTTGAATTATTACACAGCTTGGAGTAATAAAAAAAAAACTCTCTTAAAACTGCAACCTCAGATAAGGAAAAACATGGCTTGAAACCCATAATGGCTTTAATAGGCTTAATTGATGAACATCACAAAAATGAAAGAAAAAAAAAGAGAGAAGCAAGAAAGGACTCAAACAAAATTTAATAGGACTTGATTAATGCATATATATTTAAGTATCTGATCAGTATATATATGTTATTCATTCTCTTAGTAGAATAATAATGGCTGTGGAAAAATTCTTTCGTATAGTTATTATCCAAAGTTGGCGAATTCAAGACGCTGCTGGCAATTTGAGCAAGAGGCACACACACGGCGGCAGTCTGCCAAATTAAATAGTAACTGATTTCCTTTGCAAAATTAATTTTTTTTTTTTAGACTTCACTAGAGGAGGGAGCATGTAGGGCGGAAATTATATATATATAGAAGTGTCTCACAAAGGAGGTAAAGCTAGAAAATGGCCGCAGGTCGATTCTCTCATGAGGGGAATATAAGTCCCCTCACGCATAGCGAAAAATTCATCAAAAAGGGAAATTAAAGCGTCTCACTTGAGCTATGGACCTTGTGATTGCAAAATTAAATCACCAAACGAAGTTGTAAGGAATTTTCCTGCCAAGGCTTTCAACCATCAATTTAATGGAAGGAAGATGCCCAAAAATGCTTGCTTGTACTCCAGTAATGGAGATTCATATTGAAGATTATGCGATATATTTTAGAAATATTCACATTGTTCTTTCATTTACAATAAAGATTTAGTTGATTATTTTTATTTAATTTATTTGGTCGTATTCTCTGTATTATTTTTGTCCCATTTGTAGATGGGCTAGTACGTGTTCTCTTGACCTGTTTTGGTTCTACAGTTTTCTTTAAGTTATAGAATTTAATAAATAATTAAAAATTTAGCAACTTGTTTATTAACGAGACAAGAAATGCGACAAAAAAAAATTAAATAGAAGCCAGACTGCTTATTTTTAGCATGTGGTTTGGATTAGCATTAATCTAGCTAGAGTTTCATTGACATATTTTTTTCGTCATTGGTATCTTTTTAAACTTATCATCTTCAGTAGTATTCCACACAAAATGTAAGGAGCGAATTTGATCAAATATTCCGAACTACATATAAAATCTACCATATCAAGTAGTATTTTTAAAAAATTCGGGAACAACTGCCCCACCCGTCCCTTGCCTTCGTCACTGGTTTTTTAGGAGAATTTTGAAAACAATTTACCTGAATGATTGGTGCTACTCAATCTAATGTGTGGTATAAAGATGATGATGATGGCTGCCCGATATTTTTCAAACACAAAAAGACAAAAAAAAAAAAAAAAAAAAGAAAGAAAGAGAAAAGGAAATGTGTGTTATGTGTGAGAGAGGAAGTAAATGAGGGAAGAAGAAGATGAAGATGGAAAGGATTGTACAGAATAGCAAAACCCTCTTCAGCAACTTGTCTCTCTTACTCTCTCATGCATTATAAGTATTAAAACAATTCATCAAACAGCTGGGGATTCAATTCAATGCACAGACACGGCATCTCCGTGCCTCCTTTGATTTCCATTTTTAATTTTCTCAATCCAACTTGTAAGTAGTGTGCTATAACTCTTTAAAAAAAAAAAAAAATACTCTCTGTCTCAAATCGAATACGTATACTCTCTGTTTTTGTTTGTTTTAAAGTTAATATTCACTTTCTCCATATGATATATATTTTTCTAGATTAACTCGGTGCACAAAGCAATTCCACAATCACGTAGGCTCAAAGAAGGGGTCGCATCTCAAGAGGTGTATTGTAGGCATGTATTTTTTTTCTATAGGGAAACTCGGCGCACGAAGAAATTCTACAATCACGCGGGGTCCGGGAAAAGTCCGTACCTCAATTGGTGTATTATAGGCATGTATTTTTCCTTAGGGAAATTCTGAAATCACGCAGGGTCCGGAAAAAGACTGTACCTCTAGAGGCGTATTGTAGGCATGTATTTTTCTGTAGAGTAATTTGGTGCACGAAGCAATTCTGCAATCACGCAGGCCCGGAAAAGGGTCGCATCTCAAGAGGTGTATTATGGGCATGTATAAGGCCGGGGAAGTGCCGCACCTCAAGAGCCAAGAGGTGTATTGTATGCATGTATTTTTCCGATAACTCGATGCACGAAGCAATCTCGGAATCGCGTAAGGTCTGGAAAAGGGTCCTACCTTAAGAGGTGTATTGTAGGCCAGTGACTGATTTTACGATTTTAACTCGTGATCTTTTGATCACACGATGTATTTTTTTCTAAACTTGTATAATTAACCTCTTAATTTAAAGGTATTATGGTAACTTACTCATGCTCAGAAATCTTATTCTTAATTCATATACAACTTATTAAATGTTTAAATTCAATATGTGATAGAGGGATTAACAAAAAAAAAGTATAGTGCTATAGAATATCAATATGACTTCTCTTTCTCTCACTGTCTGAGCAAATGTGCAGAGTATGGTGGGGTGGTGGCAGAGGCTGTTCTGAGAGAAGTAAAAGGAGTAAATGCAAGGTCAGGATGGGGAAGAGAGGACCTTTCGATTTATCATATGGCAAAGCAGTACTTTCATATGATTCCAAAATTTTCTTCTGAACTTTCCTTTTTCTCGCATTTACCATCTTCAACAACTCTCTCTAAGACACATTTTTAATTCAGAAATTCATGTGTATGGTTCTGAACTATTCAGCACTTAGTAAATTACTAGTATCAAACAAATTGACATCCAAGGTCCAATAGCTCAGTGGGGCATTGGCCGGCCCGTGACCGAGAGTTCCCGGGTTCAATACCCTCCCCAAATATGGGGTAAGCTTTAATTGTCTCCCTTCTAGGGTTCTCTTCTCCTCTTATGAGGTGTTCTTCTCCTCTTTGAGGTTGGTTCTCTCCCTTTTGGGGTTCCGCCCTCGGGCGTTAAAAAAAAAAAAAAAACAAATGGACAGAATGGAAATATGGAAGGTGTTGCATAAAACCTAAATCAAAGTCTGCTCTCCCACTTTGGGTGCAAAGAACTACTCATATTTCAATGACGATGAGCTATTCTGTGTTTTTGAAGATATAACTATGTCATGAGTGTATTTTGATTTGTTTTGGTTCGAGAATTTCTCTATTGGAAATAGTAAAAATATATTGTTTATAAAAGAAGATATGTGACCAAAGCAATATTAATTGAAAACTTAGCTTCTTTTTTTTTGTAAAATAAGATAGATATATAAATCAACATGGTGTACGGTACAACATCAAAGCAGTTAGATCACACAAAAGGCCCCTAGGGGCATCCCCGCCAAAAAATGGCTAGCAAAAGGGGGTTAGAGTTATAAGAGTTATCTATAGACCTAGTAAAATAAGCTACACGAGCATCCCCACCGCTATAGCTGACTAACAAAAGAGGTATAAAAAGGAAAGTAATAAAATTAGAGGATGATAAGGTTCCTCCCATCTTTAGCAAGGGCATCTGCGCAAGCATTTACCTCTCTATTAATATTTTGACTAATAAACTACCTTATTTTTTGCTTCTTTAATTTTTGCTACATGTTGTTAACAATTTATATTATGGATCAAATGTAGTAGTAGATAGAGTATTCTGCATATGCATGCAAAAAAAAGATATATAACGTGGATGCGACTAAACGAATGTCCAAATAGTTTTTTTACATGCAAACGTATAGTTGCATCCATATAGTTCAGATTCAATTCTCATTGCCATCTAGTGAATAAACCCTAGGTAGCTACCCGTACCCCTAGGCCTTGCTCATCCTATGGTACGTACTGCTTCATCTCTACTGTGGTTATCCATCACATTATGATTTTGCTTGGATTGGATTTTAAACTGATATTTTGATTTTTAATCTAAAGTCAGTCTCAAATTCCAAAACCAAATTTTAAATGATTTAATTTTAAGTTACATTTTCAGACTTAATCTAGAGACAGATTGGACCTCGGTTTCAAACAAAATCAAATCAGACATAAATCAAATGCACATATCTCAGTAACGAAAAGTTTTATTTTGTTAGGTGAGCAAGTTTAAAACTTATATTCAAGTCAATTAATACAATACACATAGGTTAAAAGTGCAAATTAATAGGAAAGAGAATTGACTTTTTGGCCTACATATATTGTATTCATTGGCTTGGATATAAATTTTAAACTTACTCACTTACCAAAATAAAATTTCTCCACAGTAACACCTTATACATTACATGCACGTAAGAATACAAGGGTCATCCGTCCTTCCCAAAGAAGGTTATGTGGGCTCTTATTAAAGGGCAACCCACCAAAAAACTAAACCCTAAGCTATATAATTAATTATATGTTCCACAGTTTAATTCTGAACACAGTATTAAATAGAAATGTGGGACAAAATTTTAAAACAAAGATGAAAATAAATAAGAGGGGTCCTCTCTAACTTCATTCATTTCAATATCTGAAACACCATTAAATTCGAGCTACGAAAAAGTATGAGTATTTTAAAAATGCAGCAGCAGCAGCATTACAATTTTTTTTAACCCTCCTATGTTTTTACTGTATCAGTTTACAACAGTGGTAAAAACATTTCTACCTTTAGAAACCTCGCTAGAATTCCGGGAGTTACCGGGAGATGAAAAGGAGAGAGAGAGAGAGACCCCTACCACAATTTTTAGATTTCTTGGTTGAAGGGACCCCACGTTATTGATTATGGTATAGATTTATATGTCCCATTTTAATGTCATTTCACCTTCATCATCTATAACGGTTGGGGGTGGCTGTGTTTGTGGCTGGCTGGTGCAGCTCCCTTTCCCAAATCTACCTTAGAAATGAACATTTACTTTTTTTATACAAAATGAATAATAATAATTGAACCTTCAATTTTGAAGAATTTCGTTTTAGGGTTGACAATTATTTTTTAGCACTTTAATGAATCAATCTTAGGCATTGAGTTGTTTCGCAGAATACTAACATAGTTATTCAGAAATAATTAATGAAACAGTGTCTTTTTAACTTTTAATTTCAGGATTTGGCTAAAACTGTTTAACAGATTTCCCCATGCGTAAAGGCGCACCCGTTCACCACTTTAGCTAGGAGCCACTTTTTCTTCTGCCTAGCTTCCCAAATTTATGTTCGACTTGTATGTGTTAAGCATATAGCTAGCAGTTTCTTTTTGAGCTAGGACCTGAAAAATATTTATCTTAACTATTGGATCAAATAATGCAACGGTGCAACATCGCATTAAAGGAATAGTGTTATAGGAATAGCTGTCAGCATCAGAACCAGAATGCAAAAAGAGTAAAATTCTTAGATTGGTTATATTATGTGAGTGTAGAGAGTAGTTTTAATAAGCATGTGTGAGAGTTATTTCAGTGTTTTTATCTCCCAAAGACACTAAATAAATACCGGCACGGTAGAATGATGCATCATTGTCTGCTCAGTACTGTCCGTAATGTTGTAAAATTTAGGGCCATCCGTCCAAGAACACTATTACAAACAGACATTCTTGTAAAGTTCTTTAAATTCCATCAATGGTGAAAATTTCATGATAGTAATTCTTGCACATTACCAGATCAGTACTGACACTAGGGATGGCAATGAGTCGGGGCGGGGCGGATTTTCATGTTTTTCACCGATCCGCCCGGATCCGTTTAGCTTATTTTCTCGCCCTCGCCCGATCCAGTGACATAAGCGGGCAACATTCCCGCCCCGCGCCCCGCCCCGTTTGCCCCGTTCTATTTTTCAAAAGTAAAATAATTAGCATATATTTTCTTTTCCTAAGTATAATTACTATATATTAAAAAAAATTATATATAAATATATAAATATAAATATATAAATATATAAATATATATATTATTGGGGTCTAAATGGGTCAAACGGGGCGGATCGAGGCGGGGCAAATAGCATATCCAAACCCGATCCGATCCGTTTAGAGGGTAGTTTCGCCCCGATCCGATCCGATCCGTTTGCAGGTCGGGGCACGAGCTAAATTGCCATCCCTAACTGACACCACTATTTTTGTTCACATACTAATTATTAATTACTTACTTTAACCTTGTTCTTACTAAATAGTACAACCTTCATTCCTTATTAATATAAGTTGTTTAGGAAATGTAACGAAAATTAAGTAAGTACAAAATAAAGTATTTTCTTAGTTAAAATATCAATATTACTCTCTTAAACAGGAAATGTATACAACTCTTTTTATTTAAGAGAGTAATATTAATATTTTGATTAAAAAGAGTATTTTATTTGTTTATTTTCTTAATTTTCACTACAATATTCTAAACGACTTATATTAAGAAATATTAAAAATGATATCGAATCGGTTGAATTTTATAACTATAAGAGACTAAACATACCGAATAACCGATACCTTTATACACATATATACTTGTTAATAGGGGGGCGAATTTCTTATTGAAATTTTTTAGGGGAGTGAAATACAATATTTATAAGAAAATATCACAAAAATAATTTTTTTCTATAAAAAATTTGTCGTTTATGAAAATTTTCTGCCCCTCTTATTCTCCGCCACTGAATACATCTATAAACTCTTTTTTCTGAGCTATCAACTTCTTTTCTTTGCTTTCCTATGAGATTAGAATTAATATGAGTATCACCATGGTTATGGCAAAGATAGAACCGAGAAGAAATTAAGAAACTTATTGATACTACCTCAATTTCATTATATAAGTCGTTTATGACATATAACAAAAATTAAGGAAGAAAGAAGTTAGGTACTTTCTTAGTTAAAATATCAATATTACTCTTTTAAATATGACTTATATACTATTAATTCAAATTAAGAGAGTAATATTGATATTCTAATTAAAAAAAATCTTAATTTTTGTTTTTCTTTTAACTTTCGATATATGTTCTAAAGGGCTTATATTAAGGAATTGATTGTGTATTTTTATTTTATTATTCCATAATATAAGTGGTTTAGAAAATGTAGTAAAATTTAAAGAATAAAAAATTAAGGTACTTTGTTAGTTAAAATATCAATATTACTCTCTTAAATATGATTTGCATACCACTAATTCCATTTAAAAGAGTAATATTAATATTTTAACTAACAAACTAATTTGATTTTTTTCCTTAATTTTCGCTAAACGTGTTAAAAAACTTATATTATAAAATGAAGGTAATATAGTTTTCCTCTGTTAGAGACATTATTCCAGGTTGAGATTTGAGTATGCCATATTTTGAGGTTATCTTGGCATGTGAACATTCATTCATCTAGTATGAATTAGGTAGTGGTTATCACACTAGTAATTTTATTTTGGTAGATAAATAAGTTTATAATCTTATATTCAAACCAATAAGTGTAATACATGTAGATCAAAAAGTTAATTTAGAATTTGATATTTTAGTCCTACGTATATTGTATTTATTAGTTTGGATATAAGTTGTAAACTTACTCATCTATCGAGATAAAACCAGTCGTAGCACGCTTAGGAAGGAAATCCAGATATGGACTTATTTGTTTTTGTTTTTGTTTCTTTTTCTTTTTCCTCTTTGTGTTTGTCTGTGGGCTATCAAAGATATTGAAGTGTCGAGTATCTGGTCTCCTATACTTGTGAAGCCCAGTTTGGCTGACGGCCCAGAATAGTTTTGGGCTGAAAATGGACTTAGTAAAGAAGCCCAGTTGTCTCTGTTTCTCCGGATATCATTTTCATCTTTTGTGTATTTGTGTTTCTTTTCACTTTAAAATCCAATACAATTTTTTAGACTTCTACTTCTCACTTTCTTAACTTTTTTTTTTTTTTTTTTTTCTATCAAATAAAATTCTTTTTTTTACAGAATTTAGAATTTATATTTTCAAACAAAAATTCCATTCAAATACCATAGACGCAGTGGCGTAGCATTCTGAGGGCCCCCAAAATTTTCGTAAAAAATTAGTACTAGGTTGTATTTTCATATGCACTTTTATATAAATTTTTAATACATGAGCGAATTTTAATTCAGCCCCCTTAATTTAATTTCCTGACTCCCTACTGCATAGACGGAACCAATCTCGGTCGTATGCTATATATTTTTTTTTGACAAGTTGGGATAGTTGCAAGTATAACTTTATTAGTCGAGATTACTGAATACAATCCTTAAGAGAATATCTATTATTTCCGAACAGGATGATACCAGGAAGGAGAAAACTTGGAAAAAGGGAGTTTATTATAAGACATGATAAAGGGAGGTTTATACGCTCGTAGCCCAATCTCATAAATAGAAAAAGTGGACATTCAACTTAATACATAAAAAGTATATGATTTGGTTTAGGATGAAGTCAAAAATTTGACGTTGAAGTGGCGAAAACTGCAACAATATGTCAAATTATATATAAAAATTACAAAAAAAAAAAAAAAATCAGGAGGGTGAATTTGATAAAATATTTTGAATTACATATAAAATTTACTATATCTAGTAATATTTTAAAATTTTCGGGGGTGACTGCCACCCAGCCCCTTGTCTTCGTCCCTGATTTGGTTGTCCATGACGTATAATAAATAATCCATGTCTTATGCTTACCAATCTTCATCGTAAAAGTTTAACAAAAAAAAGAAAAAAGAAAAAAGAAAAGGAGACAAACCATATAAGCAGCTATATGGGCTGGAGCCCGGCAACACAAGAGAGAATGTAGGGAATAAGGTGTTTGCCATGTCCTTATTTTGAACCAACAAGGTGATGGCCAAGTGATTTGGTAAAGTCGAGATCATGAGTTCGAATCTTATTCAATGCTTCCGGCTTCTAAAAATTACACTTGTCCCTTATTGGTGCTACTTTGACGAGGCCAGTGCTTGCGCTGGTTGTTCAGTTAAGTCTGATATTTTCGCTGATGAACACATAAGCCCGAACATGAAGTAGCGGAAGGTGTTGATCACCATCACTTGCACCTTCTTTTTTCAATCATAAAAAAGAATGTCCTTATTTTGAAAATATAGTATTAATAATACTATAAAGTGGTCTAAAATCTTTTTTTTTTTTTTTTTTTGACAAACAAAGTGGTCTAAAATCTCAATCGTTTTACATTAAAAGTACGTTGTTGATGAATTATTTTTCAGTTCTCATTGGGGCTTTTGACGTCGGACTACCACTTCCATAATTTGCATATTTAGCAATAAGCAACACTTCTTTGAAACACTTTTTTTTCTTTTTTCCATTTATATATTCACACACATGACACATGCATGTAATGAGATCGCTTTCGGATATTGCCGTGAAGACAAAGGAGGAACACGCTTTTGCGTATTTCCCGGCATGGTTCTTTCTATAAATATATAAATAAATGGTAAAAAAATCATTTATCCGTTGTATGTCCCATTTTTTATACCATGAATAGATGATTGTTACGTCTTCAATTTTTCCTTACGAGTTTTATTATTTATTTTAGGTTATAAAATTTTTTAATTAAAAAAATAACACATCAATTTCTTATTAGTTAGATAGAGTATAGGACGCTGAACAGGGATACAAAATTCCTAATGTAAATAAATAAAGGATAATTCTGATTGGACCAGGGCCATAGGTAGGGCCCTGGTCCACTTGGCCCTGAATTGGCCACGTCGCCCCCCTCTTCCAAAAAAAAAAAAAAAATTCTCAGTTACAGTTAAAATACAAAAAAGATTGTTCTGATATGGACACAGTTAAAAGTAAAAAAATTGTACAAATTTGTCACATCACTATAAAATGAGGAGAGAGACAATTTTTTACTTTTAACTGTGTCCATATCAAAACAATTTATTTTTTTTTATATTTTAACTGTGACTGAGAGAAAAAAAATTTTTGAAGGAGGAGAGCGATGTGGCTAATTCAGGGCCAAGTGGACCAGGGCCCTACCTATGGCCCTGGTCCATATCAGAATTTTCCATAAATAAATGGAACATGTCCATCTCCTAGTTCTCGGCGCAGTCCAATCGCATAATGTCCCTATCATTCTTTTTCATCAAGTCAAATAGATGTACTACTGTTTTCCGTTAAAAAAATGTAGTACTAGGACTAAGAATTGCATGTCAAACTCGAATATCTTTTTGCATTAACTACTACTAAAATTTTAAAAAATCCTACTAAATATAATAATTTTTATATTTAATTTGGAATATATTTAATCAACTTTATCTCTCACCATTTTTTTTTACAGTTTTTATATTTAGTTCGACATACTGTTACAATTTTTCGCCATCAAACCTAAAAGTTATTACTTCGTCCTTGACACCAATCACATATTTTTGTATATCCTACTTGCACAAATAAGGTTGTTGAGTAAAATATCAATAAGGCATAAGCGATGTTAATACTTTTTAATATTTTATGTCGGGTTTTCGTGTTCAACATCGAACATATCAGATTAACTAAAAACCGGCGTAAATACTGACCCTGCCAAAGTAACACTACCAATAAATAAGTATAATTTTTGAAAATCGACATCACCAATCAAAATTTGATCTCATAACATCGACTTTATCAAATTACTTGGAAATAAGTTTAGAACCAATTAACCATCACCCTTAGTGGTAATAATAATTTGTGGGATCATGACCTATATAGTTGGTCTAGAATAAGGTATACGATGAACTTAATAGAGGGGCGAGGAGTTACATTTTGACTAGTTGTCTTTTAAAAATTACTATGTAAGGTTTTAAAGAGTTTGAGATTTTTGTGTTAGATTTTGTGGAAGTAAAAGGGACTGTGACACTATGTACGAGTTTCAAATTTGAAAGATTTAATTTAAGTATGGGGATGAAACTAATTTAAATGCGCCTTTTGGAAGATGAAATATGTGTATTAGATTATATTAAAGAAGGTCACAAGAATCGGGTAGCCCAAGTGGTAAGGCTAGCCGGCCACGGGACGGAGGTCCCATGGTCGATTCTCGTATCTCCCATTGTGAGGTTAAATTCCCTCCTCAGGCATGGGGTATGCTACAATCTTCCTATCTAGGGTACTCTCCGCTCTTCCCCTTCGGGGGCAATCGCCTTCGGGCGTCAAAAAAAAAAAAATATTAAAGAAGGTCGGTATAATTGTAAAATACTTTTAACTTGGAATAATAGGTTATGAATTTGACAATCTATCCTCCAGTAATAATAATTTTTTCTTTTTTCTAAAGAAAAATAAGGAATTAGTTTATGAAATGAGAGGTAAGATGTATAAAGAAACAAAACAGGTAGGAAAAAAATGGGCTTTAGATCTTCTACCATTCTCTATTACCTTCTCTACTAGACTATTACTCCAATGATATTACATTGTATTATTATCACTGGTCCAGAGTTAATTTAGAGACTTGAACTAATCACATTGTATTATGTGTAATAATATTTTTTGTATACTATAAAAAATATTAGAGAGTGTAATAGAGGATGTACTAGAATATTCGAAGTCAGAAAAAATGTATTGATTTTCATTAACGTAAATAAAATTCAAGGACAAAAGTAGAAGGAAAGTCCAGCCAGTGGGGCAAAAAAATTTCTGTCCCCGTTCCTGTCCCCATCTCTATCCCCAACCAATCACAATTCACCATATGTACATATAATTGGAAAAAATATTTATTTAGTAAATTTTAATTGGTTGGGGACAGGGATGAGGATAGGAATGGGGATAGAGGATTTTCACCCAATCAGTGGTAGGTCCGGCTGCTCAATTCTGGAGTTGGGTTGTGTTGCTGAAAAGAGGAAATACGCGGAGAAACTTTGGGCCCAACGGAATTCGTGTGGCCCAGTAAACAGTACCTAATGGACCATGTATAGGACTTTAACCCAACGCTTTTACATGAGAGTATAAACAGGATCTGATCACGTGGATCATTATTGTACATGTTTGACTCTCAATAGAAAGGCCCATTCGAAATTCGCGTTCGACATCAAATAGGTCGTCAAAATAGGAAAATTTCAACGTAGAGCCGTCCTTGTAGAACTGTCACACAACTCTCTCACATGACTTTGAATATGACCTACTTTATAAGTAAACCTCACCACAACTAATGTGAGAGGACTGTAGGGTCAGTCCCACAAAGACGACTCCATTCTCGACTGACCGTCAAAATAAGGTCACTTACAAGCAGTGGCGGAGCCAGGAATTTTTCTTTGGGGGCACAATTAACATTGACAAAATAAATTCATAAAAGCATATAAATATTGGCGGAGGCAAAATTTTTTTTTTTATGAAATCTTATAGACTAGAGTTATTCACATTTTGTTCACCCATTTCAGTTTACTGATCAGTGCTTCATAAACCTCCAAGTCCCCTGACTTCATATTGTAGACTTTTTATTGTGAACTTTTTATAGTTTACAAGAGAGCCCATTGTGGATTTTTTATTAGTAATTTTATTTTTTAGTCTCTTACACATTTAAGTTTGTTACCAAATCAAGAGCAAAATTGTTAAAATATAAGTGGTATCATTCCTATAATTCACAAACTAAATAATTTAATTTTAAATCTTAAAGTGATTCAAAATGGGTACAATAAACAATGTTCACGAGACGAGATGTTACAAAAACAAAACTAAAACTAAAAAAAATAAAAAAATAATTTAATTTTAAATTGTAAAGTGATTCAAAATGGGTACAATAAACAATGTTCACGAGACGAGGTGTTACAAAAACAAAACTAAAATTAATTTTTTTTTTTTTTGGTAAAAAATGGTGGGGCACTTGTCCCACTGTGGCTCCGCCATTGCTTACAAGAGTGCACTTAGCTTAAGTAGCTTTACATTTAATATTTTTAATCGATATTTAAACATTTGGCCCGATTAATCTGATTAGAATCTTAATTTTATTTTAGCTCTGTCAACAATTTTTTTTTTTATTATAAACATGCGGCATAGTATTATTTTTTCAGCAATTAGCATTATTTGAACTTTCAACATTTGCTTGTGAGGCCTCAACTCTTATCACTTGGAAAATACCTTATTGACCTCACATTTTATCTTCAAAGGGTTCTTTTATAATAAGATTACAAGTTCGAGTTGGCCAGAAATAACATTATATCAACATAGTTTCCTACTAAATTAGTCAGATTAATATCTGAATAACGATCTATACATTAATGGAGTCACTATCGTCAGGGACGATTCTCGAGATTTTTAAAAATACTACTTCATATAGTAATATATATAGTAATTTTTATATGTAGTTCAGAATTTTTTATCAAATTCGTCCCCAATTTTTGTAATTTTTATAGATATGTCAGTATACAGTTGGAGTTTTTCGTCCCTAAAATACAATTTTTCACTTCGTCCCTGACTATCGTCCGAAAGTTGATATTGAGAGGGGCGAAAGTATGATTTGGGAGGCTATATTGGTATCAAATCGTACGTAACTAAGTCCATGATTGATGTGATTTAACTTGGGACCGAAAGGTAATTATTTGCGGTAGTTTTGCATGATTTTGCTGGGGACACAGTAGTCTTGAGTTCTCTAATAGGGGTGTTTGATGCAGGACAAAAATTAATGAAGTAATTAAAAAAATATACGTTGGTTACGGATAAAATGATTTGTCCTATACAAGATTCCGTACAATGTTGGATGTTGTTTATTGACGACATTGTTTTGATTGATGAGATCAAAGTATGTGCTAAAGTTAAATTAGAGCTATGTAGACAAGTCTTGAAATCTAAAGATTTTAGAATTAACAGAAGTAAAATTGAGTATTTTGATTATAAGTTTAGTGCTGGCCAAAGTAGAGATTAGAGTGTAATTACTTTGGATAACAGGGGTATCGTGGCGAATTATTATGTTTGGTATCTGAATTATATCATTCAGAAAGATGGAGAGCTTATTGTTGATGTGTCATGTTAAGTTAAAGCTGGTTGCTTGGAATGGAAGAGTTTAACAGGTGTCTTGTGCGACCGTATATATGTCGTTGAGATTGATGGGAGAATTTTATAGAATAACTATTAGACATGCTTTGTTGTATGTTGCATAATGTTAGTTAGTTAAAAGATTCCATATTAAAAAAATGAGTGTAACAAATATTTTACAATAAATATGTGAACAAAGTATAAAGTGAAAAATGTGATCGTTCCCTTAAAAAAATTGTATATACTTAGAACTGTAATATCGAGAAAAGCTAAATTATGTGAGACTGATAACAATTTAAAGCAACATTCTAACCAAATTAAATGTGGTAAACCAAAATAGAAACAAGACATGAAATAAATGAGAAAGGGGGTCCAAGTTCAGATACGCAGTATAATACATTAAGATATTTAATGGACTCTTCAAAAAGATATTTAATGTTTATATAGAAACAAGCAAAATCTATGAGAATGGGGACGTGAGATTGTGGAGGAGTCCGGCTCCCGGAGGTGTGTGTGGGGACCAAACCCTAAATAGATAACCGAACCATATTGACTTGTCTTTGTAAGGATGAACACTTCTGATATAGACCGGGTCCACTGGACCATGCGCTCCAAATTTGACCACATCACTACATATTTTTTTTCTCTCCTCATTCTGTAGGGATGTGGCCTAATCTTGATCACATGTTCCACATGGACCCGGTCCATATCAGAATTTTCCTATTGGATAACACACAAGAGACGAGAGTTAGAAGAAAAATGAAACTATTCACTTTTTAAAACCACATTGAGCATTTCAAATCTCATTTTTTATTATGTGTGAGTACATTTTCTTTAGTAAATAATTCAATTTTTACAACATTTTAAACAAACGTTTGAACCTCAAACTCTATCTAATTCAAGTGTTTATTTTTTATTTATTTTCAAGAAATTTTTTGTCATATTTTATCTTATACTCAATTTTCTTTTTAATTTTTTGAGATACCTAAAAAAAATATATAGTAAAATCACTTTATAATTTACATTTATCCGAAGTTTACAATATCTATACAAATAATATACTACATTTATTCTTTAATATAAAACTTTCAGAAAATGTAACGAAAATTAAGAAAATAAATATTAAGATATTTTTTTAATCAAAATATCAATATTACTCTTTTAAATAGAATTAGTGGTATACAATTTCTATTTAAAAGAGTAATATTAGTATTTTAACAAACAAAACACATTATTTTTATTTTTTTATTTTTTTATTTTTCGTTACATTTTCTGAAAGTCTTATATTGAGGAACGGCGAGAGTATTTATTATAACGTTGTTTTTCCAGTGGGGACAAGTACCTCACCGAGGCTCCACCAACCTTGTGACGGCAAATAATCATCTGCATTTTTTTCTGTGTTCAATCACTCACAATTCATCATGTGTATATATAATTAAAACAAATGTTCACATAACAAATTCTGAATGGTTTGGCACAAGAATAGATATATACACGGGTACTAATATTTTGTGGAGGACAGAAGAACCAAAGATAGTGAATATTTGAGTGGCATTTTGCATTTTGACAACTGAGAAATACTTGATTGCCTGCCATTGCCAACCGGCCAAGTGCAGGTGCTGTAGCAGTTTTTCTAGATCTACTTTTGTTCCCCCGGACTGATAATGACCTGAACAGTACATATCTTCTAGGCTTCCTTGTCTAGGGGCAGAACCTAATTTTTGTGAACTAAAAAACTGTACTTCAAAGTCGGAAGTGTTGTGCCCTTACACTAGTCTTCCTTTGCATTTTTTGTGTGGATTAAAATGTCTCTGACTTTAAATTACTTATGCCTAAAAAATTAAGAAAAACAAAGGAAATTAGTTTTTTATCTCACTTTTTTTGGATTAATATTCAATTTGGTCATCAAATTATTTGCGTTTAACTATTTTCATCATTTTTCACTTTTTTTTAAACTTTTTGAGTCTCCAATTTTTTTACGGATAGCCAAATTCATCATTTCGTCCAAAACTTTAAAAAAAAATCGTAAAAAATAATGACGTGGCATAACGTCGAATCTTTTCTCTCTCTCATCTAGAGTATTTATTTAAACTAAATATTCTATAACCCGTTATTCCCCATAACCAAAACCTAATTTCATCTAAACATAATTTTCAGGATTTGGGGATAAATTTAGATGAAAATTATCTTGTATGTTTTTGTTTTTTTTTGAATAAAAAATTATCTTGTATGTAACTTTGGGATATAATTGCCCGCAAAAACATTGAAAAACTGCATGTTTTTTTTATTGATTTAAAGGTAAATGTTATAATATTATCATTCCAGTAAAGTTGTTATGCTACACCACGCTTCTACTTGGTTTGAATAGTTGGAAGAAAAATCAAATTGTAGCTCTGACATGGTTTTGATGAAAAGCAGCGCAAAGCCTGGACCACAAAACACTCTAAATAATGGTGGTACAGAGTGATGAGTTTGACAGGGAAAAGTTCTCTATGAGATGATACTTGTGGGTATTTGTGAGATATAAAGATTTGCCAAACCTACTTTGTAAGTGAGTCCTATTTCAAATTATTTGAGAAGAGTGTGGGGTCGTACTCACAAGATCTGCCTCATGCTAGACCTACCCGTTTAAGAGAGAGCCTATATAAGCGGTTTGGGGCTTTAATGTCAGTGGCAAATTCAGGACTTTAGATTAGTGGAGTTATTCGTCGATTTACTTTATTTGTGTGGGATCTCTTATAAACATATTATCTAAATAAAGTAATAATATATCATATTTAATTAAAAAAATTATTTTTCAGTGAGAACATGTGATTCTGGTGACGAAAAACTACATTCGTCAGTGTTTCTGGTACCTAAAATATTCGAGAAATCTTCAGTAGTATTACGTGACAGTTATTTACCGAGTGATAATATTTTTCATCGTCTAGTTTATACTGGAAGAATGACTGTATTGAAAAAATCTAACTATTTATTGGTTGATTTACTAAAAAGTTAGTCAGTTCTTGATTATTATTACCAGCCCACTTGAGCATTTGATACTTTGACTACCCGTGAAAAACCATTCCAGATATTTCCTACATCTAATTATATTTTATTTTTACAAAAAGAAATAATAATAAAAAAATTCAATCTCACGTGAAAGAGGAAGAAGATGATGAAGATAATGTATTGGGAAATCATTATTTAGCAAAAAAAAAAAAAATGTATTGGGAAATCAGCCTGTAAAGTCCCCCAGGAATTTTCGGTTAGCTCCGTATAGTCCCGATGTTTAATTTCGCACTGTAAAGTCCCCGAGAATTTTTAGTCGACTAGTAAAGTCCCTTACCTATTTAATTTCAGCTCAGTAAAGTCCCTTATCTATTTACATGTTGCATATAGAGGTTCACCGCCTCTTTCGCGATGGACTAGGGTAAGGGACTTTACAAGTCGAACGAAAATTTCAGGGGGACTTTACTAGCTGAAATTAAACATTAGGGGACTTTGCAGCTGAACAAAATTCTTGGGGGACTTTACTGGTCGACCCAAACTTCCTGGGGGGACTTTACAGGGATGAAATTAAACATTGGGGACTATACAGGCTAACCGAAAATTCCTGAGGGACTAAACAGGCCAATTTCCCTAATGTATTAAAGCTCTCTTACTAACAATTTTTTTTTAAAGCTCGATTGGCGGTTGTCCACATAGGGGAGAGAACTGCCTCAAATGATGAGGAGATAACCCTAAAAAGGGATATTAAAACTTAACGGAGGGTATCGAATCGACAACCTTAAGGTCGTGGGGAGGCACCTGTCCCACTGAGCTAGGACACCTTTGATTTTGATTCTCACTAACACTTTGAAGAATGATTATGTGATGATTTTAAATCAATCTCACTTATTATGTCCACCGGTTACCGGACAAGCCAGTCTGTGGATCAGTCCTTGTACGTGTTGCTCGTTTTTCAATTTCCGACCTCTCTGCAATTTTCATGAATAAATGATAACCAACTTCTCTTTTGTGTCTCGTAAGCCCCTTTCTCGTGCGGACGTCTCACTTTACGCTCCCTCTAAATAACACAATACGTATCAGTATCAGTAGGTATTAATAGGGTAAAAGATATTTACGTTCATTGAATTTTTTTGACTTAAAAATAAAAAATTTAAAACACTTTATAATGAACTTTTTTGAAATATTAACGTTATATATTCTATCTAATTTCACTGTTAAATCTGAGCGGAATATTAACATATATATCCAAACGGGGCATTTTGAAAAGAAAAAAAAACATTTGACCGTTAAAAAAGCTTGAATTACAAAATCTAAGATGTTTAACAATATTTAATTTTAATAAAATAATTAAATATTATTATATAAAGGAAACATAGGAATCTTATTGTAAGTACAACCAGATCCTCCTATTGTAAGTTGATAATATATATTGATAAGTACAACCAAATTCTATTTAATAGAGTAATATTTATATTTTGACTAATAAAAAAAACTTATTTATTGCTACATTTCATAAATGATTTATATTATTAAATGAAAATAGTAGTTTTTTTATATGAAATTTAAAAATATATTTTTTTTAAAAAAAATAAGCTTCATTTATAAATATTTTTTTTATTATTCTCTTTTATGCTAATAGAATTAGTTAAAGTTATAAAATTTGTTTTCTTCTTCCTTACTTTATATAAAGATATTTAAAATATTTTAGATTTCAAAACCAAGGGATTAATAGAAAAGAAAATAATTCATCCTTGGAATTAAATATTGATAAATATTTGAGTCGAGAAATGGAGGATTTCCCTCTCCTTGAAGAGATTTCCATCCATATAACGGCCGATTACTTTTTAACGGCGTTAATAGTTCCCTAATTCCAAACTAGCTAGGACCTCTTTCTTTAAATAAGAAGTTCATGTAAATTCTTCAACATAGAGAAAGAAATACATATAACTTGAATAACCTTTCAAAAAAATCATTTTTCCACGTGTATGTCCTCATTCATGTACCTAATCAATCACAATTCTCCATGTGTATATGTAATTGAAAGAAATGTCAATATAACGAATTCTGATTAGTTGGGTAAAGGATTAAGGATATACATGGTGACAGGCAATTTTCACCCAAATAAAAACCACATGCCCCCTATAATTTAGCAATTTTTTCCCTAAAGAGAGAATTTAATTCCGTCCCTATAATAAAACCACATGTCCCTATTATTTAGCAAAATTATAATCATACTAAACTTCAATTTCATAGCGTGTGAAAATATGTGTGTGGACTGTGGCCACATTTTCCACAGGCCAAATATTTCTCAGGTGTTTGGAGTATAACGTAAGACGTAAGTTCCCTGCACAACACTAGAATTCCACCCCCGTCCGTCTCAGGTGCAGAACATCTCAATTCTAGCACGTGCAAGATAAATTTTTAATTGTCACATTTTAAAATTAAAACACTCATTAATTTCTACCAATACCTGTCAAATAAACATGTCTCCAACGTATGCGTTGGGGCTTGTTTTGTTTAACAGCGGTTGATAAAAAATTAATGTGTAATTTTTTCAAAATAATCTCAACTGTCAAATTTTTATATAGCGATAAAAAATTTATCTTGCACATACTAAAAAAAAGTGTTAATCACTGAATTCGTGGCGAATTTGACCAAGACAGCTGCGTCGAAATGAAGAAGACCCCACTCCCAATTACTTGTGCTATTGTAGACCTCTTCTTCTTCACCATCATCTCTCTAGTCCACCCCCAAATCTTTATCAGAGATTCTAGTTTATTTCTTTATCATCTTTTCTCACTATCTTTTCCAATTATAGTGGCGTGTCACATATTACTTTCTTATTTTCTTTTTCTTTTAAAGGGTGTGTCACATAATGGTACCTTTGAAGCTCAATAGGGCGTGCACACTCGAAGGGAGAGAATATCACTCATAAGAGGAGGAAGAGATAACTCTAGAAATGGAGACAATTTAAAGCATACCTCATGCGCAGGAAGAGTATCGAACCCAAGATTGTGGACAGGCCGTCACCCTACTGGGCTAAGAACCTTGTGATCACATAGTGGTACCTTAGGTACGTGTTTGACAAAACCAAGCATGAAGCTTGCTAGAAGAAACACAATCTAATGCATGTACTTTTTTTCCTTTTTTCTTATGCCGTATATTCATAAATTTTAAAATTAAAAAGTTTTTATTTTAATTTTTTTTGAGTAAAAGGGTTTAGTGAATGGAGAAATTAGAAGGACATGAAATGCAAAAAATCGTTTGTCCCCAACCATTCATAATTCGTCATATAAATATAAAATTAAAATAAACGTACACATGATAAATTTTAAGTGGTGTGAGAAGTACATGAAATTTATGATGGATTCCCAAGTTAATTAAAGGGATGGCCAACAATTAATAGTGCATTCAAGGAGAGTATTAAGTACTATACAATCCAGCAAAAAAGAGAGAAAATTTATTACCACTACACAGCTCAATTCCTACTAACAACATTATAATGGGTCAAATATCCAGCTCAGAATAACAGTCGCTTGACTTTTGGTTTCAAAGGCTATTGTGGGGTAGCAACAATACTTTGGATTGCTCTCTCACTCCAAAAAAAATCAGTTCTAATTCAATACTATTTCTTTTGACAAAAAAATTAAGTGTTATCCACTTCTAAACATGATTGTTGAAAAATAAAAACTCAGTTCAACCGATGAATTATAGTCGGTCTACAAAATACAAGCCGAATACTAGAGTTCAAGACGACAACAAAGTCTTAATTCCAAATAATTGGGGTCGACTACCTGAATCAATATAAGATTTTTATGTGGTTATTCGCATGAATACATTCCCTCAATTTCATTCTATCAAATCATACCCTCATCTAAATCTAACAAATACATGACTTCGGATAAAACATTCTCCGGTCTCCCTATCTCTTACAACATCATGTCTCTATACTTCAAATTTCTGAATTGAAACGTCACTCAATCTTCTTTTTATGTGTCCAAACCACCACATAAAAAATATTAAGGAAAATGCAAGTCGGACATTGGAGTTCTAAGGTTAAAAAAAAAACCATATCGAAGTTTAGTATAGACATTGCTTTTATGTAGTTATGGTATTATGGAGACGCAAAAATCACACTATTGTAAAATTTGACTTCCCACCAGCCAGCCCAACACCGACCGGGGTTCGGTCAAATGTACAACCGCAAATTGCGCCAGTCCGTATGGGCAAAAAAGGCCAAAAAAATTTTTTTGTCCCCGTTTCTGTCTCCATTCTTAACCCCAACCGATCACAATTCACTCTGTATATATATAATTTGAAAAAATATTTATATAGTAAATTCTGATTGATTGTGGGAAAGGAATGAAAACAGATGATTTTCACCCAACAAAAAGAATGCCAATGTGGCAATAAAAAGATCTAACCAAACCGCTTAGTCAATATTTGGAGTACCTTTTTAGTACATATAAAACATTTATTGAATTTTTTAACATGCGTTAAATTCTTTTGGATGGGTGTACATGTAGTTTGTAATAGGTGCATTTCATTTTTTTTTAAAGTGTTAAATTTTTTTATCCGACAATTCACATTGAATAAAATTATTTATTATATACCGAAAAACATATTCTATACCATAAATGCATTCTAACCAAACCATGCACGACTCTACATTAAAAATTAGATTCTGCAGAAAAAAACAGGAAGATGTTTAATTAACAAAAACAAATAAAATGAATTGATTATTAATTTCACTTGCCCGCAATATCGTTTAAACTCTCACAACAAAAGGAAGATTACTCCCTAAATTAAACAATAAAATCTCAACAACCCCTACTTAATCTCCATTTTATTTTAATGAAGATTCTAATATATTGTTTTCATAAATTAATAAACTACTATTATAAGTTCCTTAAAACACTCTACTTTATTTTAATAAATAAATAAATAAAATACACCTATCCGAATATTTTTCCGGTAGTTGCCGGAGGACAAAATTTGCCAACAAAGTTGGCAAGACTACGGTAACAACATTTATTTTTTAGTACTATTTCAGTTGAGAACGATTGTTATAGTGCCATACGTGCATCTAAACAAGCAAAATCATTTGTATTGTTGTCTTGAAAATAATCATCAACATTAAGTTCTAATGAACCAAGATCTTCGAATGACGATGATTCCTTAAACTCCCCGAAAACATCACTTGCAAAGTCACTACTGAAGGCTGCTTCTCCTGATGATGAATTTATCAAATCATCATCGTCAAAATCGAAAGACATTCCTCCAAAGTCGCACATTTTATCTTCAGGAAAAACTGGCGTGTCTTCGAAGATTATTTGGTCATTTAACTTAAAATCGAAAAAATTATCTAAAAATGGAATGTCCATTGGCATATATTCATTTGAATAGTCCGGAACCGTACTTGTCTCCCCTTGACATTCCTCCACCTCCACTTCTTGTATGGGTGGTTGTTCTTCACACGGTTCGGTTACTTCCAAAATTGGTTTTTCAACTTCTTCTTGAGTATCGTCTTGAACCGAGTCGGACCGGCACTGAAGTTCAGTCTCCTCACTTGATTGACTACTTCTGAACCGCAAAACAGAAGTGGGTGATGACAGATTATGACATTGGGACTCCTCGCCGGATTCATAACCGGACACAGATGACAAGTTTATTTCCGGTTCGTCCTTGACCGGAGGAGTGATAAAGTTGGTCAAGGCATCCGGTCCACGGAGCTTAATAGCTGCGTTATCGTAAACCATAGCTGCTTCTTCAGCGGTGTTGTAAGTACCCAACCACAGTCTGACACGTCGAGCGGGGTCTCGAATCTCCGCCGCCCATTTACCCCAAGGGCGTTGTCGTACACCACGAAATTTACGAACAGCACCATTAGTTGTTGAGGCCGGGAGTTCTTTGACCTTCATTGGCTTTTGCTTCGCCTGGAGAGCCTTCTTGGCATGAACCCCGCTGCTACCGTTGTTATTAACATTGCATTTGTAAGCTTCAATTTTGATTTCATTGATGTAACGCTTAACACGTTGACGGCAGAATAGTTCGTCCTCGTCATCGCTGGAGGAGTCCGTTGCGTCTGGGTCAGTAACTAATATCCGAACAGTCCTGGGTAAAACCGAGTTGTATTCCGATGACTTTTTGGCCTTAAAAGATGATGATGAAGGTTTAGTATGTTTTTTAGTAAGACTTCGGTGCTCGGTGTATTTCACCGGACATAAAAGTGAATGATCCATCTTTTAACAAAATCTTTTTACTATTGAAGTATTTGTAATGAATGAACCGCCATGGAAAAAAAAGAGAAATCTAACAAGTTGATTAATAAAGGTAAAGGAAAGATTTCTTTGAGGGGACAAAAGACACGAGTAGGAATAAAGATTAAGAATCGTTATGGAGAAGCTTCAACCGGTGATGGAAAACAATCTGACAAAAAAAGAACTATTTTTTTCAAAGTCTCTGGAAAAAAAAAAGATAATTAGATTCAAAGCCTCTGAAAAAAAGAGCTAATTAGATTCACCGTACTGGGGATGAGAAGGGAGAAGAACTGGGAGATTGAGAGAATGGTAAATAAAGAAGCTTTCAAAGAGGGCAGAACGAGTTAGGAGACCATATGACACTGAAATCGCTGTTTTATAGGATCTGCCCAGCCGAAATTGGAAACCCAATATATGCAGACTATTTGCTGTTATTTTATTTTTTTGTGTTCTTATTATAAGGTAAAACAATAAATTCACCATTTTAGTATTTCCCAAAAGTATATGGGTGGGCGTGGGCCATGGTTCTCTTATGTAGTACCACTACTACTACAGTTGCAAGTAGTAATATCACTTGTCGCCGGCGGTGAGTGTGGCCAAAGATTCCGGTGACTAGACCAACAGAGACAACGGCTCGCCGCATCTCCGCTAGTGTCTCTATTGACACGTGCACCCAAAATGTGTGCGGTGAAAATCGTATGTACTCGTATATGTTTCTATTTTTGTATCCAATTACTCAGAATTTATCGTTCATCCGAATTTTTTAATGTGCACATTTGTTTTAATTATATATACACATGATAAATTGTAAATGGTTAAACACATAAATGAAAATATACATGAGTACATACGATTATTTGTCATTAAGATAGACGTTGGTCCAATGAGTGTACATCCAATGGTGCTGATTCAGCACATGGCTTTTTTTCTTGAAGTATGTGTGGCCCGTCACGTGAGGCCCAGGATGCCCGGCCCAGTTTTAAATGTCGGTCAAATTAGAAGTTCATTTGCAACTCCTCATTTCTTTGACCACTTATAAAAGGGAAAACAAACTGTCTGTCTCCAACTGTTGTTTTTATGTCTGTCAATCACTTACGATTCGCCTCGTAAATAAAAATAATGATTACTACATAAGTAAAATTAAAAAATATCAACGTGTTAAATTCTGAGTGGTTAAGACAAATACAATAATATTATGTGTGGACAAAAGATTTTTTCTTTATAAAAGCTACAACTCCTTACTTAATTGTAGCCCTTTTGTATTTACTAAATTACCGGAATTAACCTCATAACTAACTACAAAATAAGGGCATTTTAGGTATTTTAGTAGGAAACCACTTGGTTTTGGTACAAAATTTTAACTGTACAAAATATTTCCAAATGAAATTATATAATTCACTTTTTTAACAGCTAGAAATAACGTGGCGGGCAACCTTGAATGTGCCGCCATTTATAATTCACTTATGCACGGCTCTCTGGGGTTTACCTTGTTTTCAATTCCTACGTTCGAGAAGGCTTTTATCCACGCGACTTGATAATGCGTGTTTAACGCGCAGTGTTTAAGTGATAGTAGTGATAAGCACGCGAGAGAGTTTGTAATGGGTTTAATGCGATACTGGTGAAGAGTTATAGGCACTTGGTCGTCCGTGTTAGGGTGAAAGTCTGGCCAACCATAATCTTTACAGTATGGAGTGGAGTAAATTCCACATTTGCGGATTTATCATTGTCCATTGGATTGAAATTTTGACGATTAATAATAATTTAAAATGAAAATTTATCATGATTTTATAATACATGTTGTATTTTTTTAAGGACACATGTCCTATTTTGTGTCTCAGAATATCTGTTCTAGGCGTTCCGTACGTGCAGATTTTTTACTGTTCCGTATTTGAATATTTACTGTGTTCGTGTTCAAATTCTCTCTAACATTCTCTAATACACTATTTGTAATATTTTAATTATAATTTTTTATTAATATAACAAAAATAAAAAATTGATTAATTATAAATTGTAGATTTAAACGTGATGCATTTAATGTTACAAAGAGCCTCATTGAAAGTGTTATATAGAGAATCATGTGTAATATTTACCACAACATGATAAAACTGTACAGATGGGAGTGAGTTGGTCTGATAGGTGATAGGGTGGGATAATCCTCCCACCTATTCGTTTGGGACTCACCTTTTTGTTATGTTTATCACCGTGCTTTTAAATTTGATGAACTATTTATCTTTATCTTTTTTTGGGGGGGGTTAATCATTTTGTAATTTTAATAGTAATTATTTTCTGCCGTTTTTGGAGGATATAAAACTCTTCTCACTCCATCTTTCTTTATAGGATTATTAAGGTGCACTGAATTGGTTTTCTTTTGATAGTCGAAAAAATTAAAGTGAAGTCTCTTATTCATGAAATGGTAAGTAATTTTTTTTTTTTTTTTGGGAAAGAAATTGTAAGTAATTTGAGAGCATAAAAAGTTAATTTAGGACGTAAAGAGTAATAATTTTTAGCAACTTGTTGCAAGTTTGAGAAGTTTATGCATTGCCAATGAAGCATCGCTCAAGTACTAATAATTGAGGCCTCACTACGAAAGGGGTTCGAATCTAACATATATATTAACCGGATAGTCAAATTAAATATCTGAATACCAATAAAAAAAAAGTTAATGCATTGTAACTCTGATAGCTATTAAATCTTTTATTCAGTGTCGAATTCAACAACAAAAAATAATGGTAACATCTTTATATCACCACCAAGAATATCTAAACTTCTAATATTGCATCATATCAAAATAGTAAGACTATTGTGTGTATATATATATATATATATATATATATATATATATATATAATTGTAATTGTTCAATCAGTAAATACTATGTTTTTTTTTTTTTTTGCTAAATATCAGTAAATACTATGTTCATTAGATGAAAAGATCTCTGGTTGGATGGTTCCTAGATGCATGCACATCTCTCTTTCTAAATTCTCTTTTACTAATAACATATATTGTATAATCTATTATGAAAAATACACAATAATTAGGAAAAGGGAATAGGCAAGAATTATGATGAATACTTAAAACAAAGTAGTAGATGTAGTAGTAATAATTAAAAAGACACAATTTTGTAACATTCAACATTTAGATACTGATTTATTAAACAATACTTACAAACATTCGCATGATACCAATAAAGCCGCCTTCTTAACATATGTATCTCCAAATATTCATCAGAAAAATGTCACAAATATTCATGAATCATCATAAACTCTCTCAGGTTTGATTTTGTGGCTCCTTAATTAATGTGTGTCATCTTTATATAACTATGTGAATTGAATTTAGAATTGATCATTAAGTTATTTTTAGCCAATTACTTCTCATTCTGGTCAGTTTTCTATTAAAAGATAATATTCATTATCGGGGATAGATAGAGATAGCGGTCGTCTCCTAAAAATTTAAAATTATATTTAACCTTGCAAAGAATAAAATTGTCTAAAGAAGTTCTCTATAATCCTCACTTTCATCCCTAAAAAAAAGATTTATTTAAATTTTCTTATTTTGTAATTAAATAGAAGTTTTTGAATGGTTTGTCTCCTTAAAAAGTAAATTGCTTGTTTCGCCCCTACTTAGTGCTCAACATCAGGACTGACTCAATCATTTTAATTTATGGCGGTCTGGTGTTAAATTTAAATTAGATCCTATATAATCGGAGAAAAAAAACTTTTATGTAAATATAAAAATAATAATTTTGATTTAATTGAAAAAGATACATTATAAATCAACGTATTGACTATTTAAACATGGAGACCCAAATTCAAAAAAATTACATAATTTTTTTTTAAAAATAGAAATACATATTGTATATTCGAAATTTTTTGAGTCCCAATATTTGGAGGCCCTGTACAATTAAACACTTGAAACTCCCTCTTAGCCGCGCTCTATATAATAGTATGGTTATGGTAGAAAATTGATGCAAGTAATATGCAGGTTGTTATATATGGATTTGCGAAGACAATCAAGCTGTTAATAATTATCTCTCTCTCGATCAGACTTTTCCCTCCTATATTGAGCCAAGTGAATTATATCAGGCAAAGACAATCAAAAGAAATAGAACTATTACATCGAGTTCGACAAAATGCCTTTGGTTCTTCGAGTAATATGAAAAAAAAATAACATCACTATACTACTATTATCAGCATTTTTTTTATAAATATTTTTCTAACGTTATTTTGGACCCCCAAAAAATAAAAAATTAAAACTTCAATTTTTAATTTTGTTGTATTCGTACGTATTTTAGCTGAAAAAAAGGTTTGTGAAAGAGGTCAATGAGCACCATGTCCAAGATTTTTATCTTTAATTCTTTAATAATAGTTCGTCATTCTGGCCCTTATGATCACCATTTACTTAAATCTCATCAAACCCCATAAGTTCTTGATTCAAGTGGAAAAAAAACCCAGCTACACTATAAGGAGAGAAAAGAGCAGCTCACAAGAGGAGAAGAAAGCCTTAAAAAGGGGGACAATTAAAGCTTGTCCAATGCATGAGAAGGGTATCGAACCCATGACCTCTTGGTCGTGGGACACACCCCCATTGGGCTAAGGGACTTTGATAACCATTATGCTAGCTCTATTTCATGCACGGTCAATTTTATTTTATTTTATTCTGCTTTTGTGGATATGTAGGAAGTAGGAAAGGAAAATCCATCCCCATCAACTTCATTTTCAATTTTTCTTATTCAAATATCCATACGATTTTTTTTTTTAATCACCTGATAATGTTCTCAAAATAGAAAGTGTTCATGCAATTTTGAAACATATCATTTGGCCTAAATATTAAAACTTATAAGGAAGTCCCGTTTTCCACCTCATTTCCCTATAGTAAAAATAAATAATAATTTGGACTTTTTTTGTTTTGTTTTATGGAGGAGAAAAAGTATAGAGTGTCGAATTAAAACCTATAATATTAGTTTTTTTTTTTTTTTTTAAGTCCGATATAGGGGAAAGAGAACTGTTTCAGACGAAGAGGAGATAGTCCTGAAAAGGAGATTAAAAGCTTGCCGCACGCAGACGGAGGTTTGAAAGTACTATACTTAGACTTCAGTAACAATATGCAATATTCGAAAAGCTAATAACAAAAAGAAATTGTGCCTTTTCTATTCTTTTCTCCTTTTCTTTTTCTTTACTAAGAAAAGGCGAAGACTATTAAAGGTTTTCTTCTGGGCTCGGTATATTTTGGAAATTGTAAAGGAATAACCTTTTTTTTCCCTTTCTTTTCCAATAGATGGATTGGATTTTAATCTTGTAATAGCGTTAGTTTAATACTCTACACTCTCCATTTTACTCTCAATTTTTTCTTGATCAATCCCCAAAAATAATAATGTTATAGGATTTTTTTTAATCTTTTTTTGACGCCACGATGGGCGATTGCCCCACATTGGGGAGAGAGAACACCCTAGATAAGGTAAAATAAAGCTTATCGCAAGCAGGCGGAGGGTATCGGAAAGAACACCGTAGATAAGGTAGAATAAAGCTTACCGCACGTGAGACGAAGTGTATCGAACCCGGAACCTCTCAATCACGGGCCGGCCAATGTCCCACTGGGCTATTGGCCTATTCGATATAGGATGTGTTTGTTTACCTGGAATTGAAGGAATTGGAATTTCAATTTTATGCAATTTCATAAAATTATAATTCTGAGATTTTTTTTTTTAATTTTATAAAATTAGAAAAATTGGAGTTCTAAAAAATTACAAATATTTCAAATAATTGAATTCGGTAAATTTATAAAATTACTTTGGAATTTTTCAAATTCTATGGAAGGATTTGGCAATCGGATTCGGTCGGTGGTTGACAGATTCCGGTTATTATAGGTTGTCGGATTTCGGAGACCGGTGATGGTCGGATTCCGGCGACTGAGAGTTGTTAAATGTCGTTCGGAGTCCAGTGTGACATATTTATAAGACAAAGTTAAGTTATTAAATTGGAATTCAAATTTCTTAATTTTGAGGAATTGAGCGGGATGAAATTAAAATTTTAATTTCAAAATTTTATTTAGAGTCAACAACAACAACCAAGCCTTAATCCCAACAGATTGGGGTCGGCTACATGAACCAAAGTAAGAATCACGTAAGGTCATCCACATGGATGCAATCTCTCCATTTCTTTCGATCCCAAACACAACTCTCATCTAGTTCTAGCAGATTCATATCCCCTTTTATCACCTCCATCCAAGTCTTCCTCGGTCTCCCTCTACCTCTTACGCCATCTACATTACACAATCCTTCAATTCTCCTAACCGGAGCATCACTTGGCCTTCGTCTAATGTGCCCAAACCAACGCAAACGGTTCTCCCTCATCTTATCTTCAATAGGTGCTACACCAACCTTCTTCTGAATAATCTCATTCCTCACTCTATCCATTCTCGTATGCCCACACATCCATCTTAACATACGCATCTCCGCTACATGCATTTTTCGAATATGACACCTCTTAGTTGCCCAACATTCCGTACTCATATAATAATGCTTGGGTCTAACAGGGTTACAGTAAAACTTTCCCTTCAATCTCAACGGTACATTACGATCACACAAAACACCCGTCGCACTCTTCCATTTCAACCAACCAGCTTTAACTCGATGTGCTACATCTCCGTCAAGCTCTCCGTCCTTTTGAATAATAGAACCAAGGTATCGAAAATACTCACTCTCTGAGATATTTTTGTCACCCAAAGTTACTACAGTTTGCTCTATCGTTCTGCTAGTGCTAAACTTACACTCCATATACTCTGTTTTACTTCTACTAATCCTAAAACCTTTAGATTCTAAGGTTTGTCTCCATACATCCAACTTGGCATTAACACCCGCTCTTGTCTCATCTATCAAAACTATATCATCAGCAAACAGCATGCACCACAAGCCCGGATAAAGGAGGAGGGTTGCGGTAGGTCTTGTGACAACCAGCGTAAAACTCAGTCACATCCCATGACATGAACCATGACATTTATTTAGAGTCAATTAAGATAATTAAAATTCCATTTCCAAATCCAATATTATTGACAACCAAAATAAGAAAACTAAAATTGGAAAACTAATTTCAATTCTAAGGCTCCAATTCAACGCAAACAAACACAAATAGTACTTGGAAGAGCTAGTGAGAGAGATCTATTATGAAAAGAAGGGCCACCTTCACTGATACCACACTGTGAAACAACTTGATTATGGTATTGTACTGGTTTGAGCAATTAGGGAAGACAAGAAAATCCCCACAGCTCGAATTTTAAGGTTAAAATAAATTAAGGTGGTGGGATGGATCATGGGATATGGGTTATAACTAATTAGAGACGTACGGTTATAAAATGATGCTTGTTACTTAACCCAAGTATAAAAAAAATCATGAAACTTCTTCCTGAAGCAACAAATGTTGGTCTCTTTTCTTTAACTTTTGAAGTTGCACGCACTCTCATTCACAGTTCCTTTACCTGCAAACTTAAACAAGTTTGGTCGTTCTGGATCATTAAATAAAAAATTTAACGGTTTAAAAAAAATACAGGAATATTTATTGTTATTTTTAGACAAATATTACATAAGACCGGCAGTATGTGCCTAAGGACATATGTTCATCAGGATAAAACATATGTTACAGTTTTAGGACATGTCTTCATTACAAGAAAATAATTATTGCATTAGATTTAACACATGTCCAAAAGAATGCAATATATATGTCTAAAATGTGTTTCATATATACTGAATTTAAAATATTCATCATTTCCAGTGTTTTCCGATTCCAGAGAGATCATCTTCAGTTTAATTATGAACACTACGGCTCCAGTGTGGAACGGGTATTTGTTTCTCATCTGCGGAACGGATTTTCAATCGTTTGATTAAATTTTTTACGGTTGATATTGATTTAAAAAAACACATGTTCTGATTTTGAGAACAACTGTTCCCCGACCACTTGTTTTTTAGCCAAAAAAATTAGTTTTTCACGTAAAAAATGTTTCGCATGTGCGAAAAAAATCCTGTTCCGCATAGGAGTCGGACTGAATTATGAACAGCAAGTGAAAAGTCGAAAACTCTGTCACTAATTGATATGTTCTACATAACTTTTGTGTGGAAATGCAGTCGATATTAGTGGTAAATTTAAGAAAACAGATTAATTATGAAATAATCTTAGACCGGTTAGTTAGTGTTGCATTAATTACCGCATTAGTGGTAAATGTAAAAATAGAGAAAACAATAAACGATATACCATCACATACTAAATTTTCCATAATCATAATGCAAAAAACAAAATTTATTTACCTTTACAGTGTCTGATTCTTTAAAAATTGTTTGATTCCTCAAACTACAAAAAATCTAATGATACTACCAACTTTTAACAAGTATTGATATTGTTAAAGAAAGCAAATTCCATAAAGATAGTTTACATCGGGTGTGCTTGGACAAGATTTGAGTTTGAGTTTTTAAATTTTGGCTTTGGAGAAACTTAAATTTTGGCCTCTAAAATTAGCTGGAGAAATTCAAATTCAAATTTTTTTTCTTTCAAATAATCGTTCAAGCTCAAATTTTGGCCTCAACAAATTGAAATTTGAATTTCTCTCGCCAATTTTAGAGGCCAAAATTTAAGCTTCTCTCGCCAAAATTTAGAAACTCAAACTCAAACTAAAACCAAAACTTTGTCCAAGCACACCCGATATCATGTCAAAATGAATAATTAATATGAAAATTGATGGCATGGACAAAAAAATCAGAAAACTTTATCTATTCAAAATTTAATATCCATATACGACTTAGGTTAGATCACTTGCAATAAGGGACTTTTAAAGTTCTAAAGCCTCTTTGAAATGACATTTAATGGCTAAAAGTGGTGAGGTAAATAGAACCTATTGGGATTTTAATATGGAAAGTGAATGTTAAAGTCCAATTAATTGTCTTTAACATTATAATTCCCTAAAATTTAAGAAAACTAAGTACGTTACTATAAAATCTTTAATTATTTTTTTTTTGGCGCCCGAAGGCAATTGCCCCCGAAGGGGAAGAGTGGAGAATACCCTAGATAGGGAGATTGTAGCATGCCTCAATCCGGGAAGAGAACTTAGCCTCACAAGAGGAGAATTTATTGCCCCACAATGGGGAGATACGGGAATCGACGTAGCCTTACCACTTGGGCTACCCGATTTCCATATAAAATCTTTAATTATAAGATGACTTATATGTAAGTGAAAATTTGCATTCTTTAAAAAATATAAAATCGGCTATGAGAGTTTAGAAAAAATATCAAATTGAAAAAAGTTAACACCCATTTTAATACGGCAAAAAATTGTCTATATCTGTGTATATTCTCATTCATATACTCAATCACTCATAATTTATCACGTGTATATATAATTAGAAGAAATGTGCAGATGGCGAATTTTGAAATGGTGGGTACACAGTGACGGATCTAGGAACAGAACACTAGGGACACATATCGATTTGTGTGTATTCGTTTACACATTTATCATCTAAATAAAGTAAAATATACCATATATAGTAAAAATAATTCTTTTCAGCATTGTCATTTGACCATACTGTCACCATATTGAATCCGTCTCTATGGATAAATGTATGTGCACATGTATGAGGATGAACAGATTTCCACCATTTCAATACATACTAGAATAGAATGTGAGGAATTCATGACAAACAAAAAGTATTTAAATAAAATAAAATCTTTAAAAAGGGTTACCGACCGTGGAGGTGCTCTTGTCTTGAGACTCAAAGACAGTTGGGACCGGCTTCTTGATAGTAGGATGCGCTGACCGGTGACTCTCCACCCTCCACCACCCTTCTCTGTTCCACTGACATTTTCACTTTTCCGAGTTACCTACCGCTAACCGGCGTCGTTTGCGCCACGTGTTCTTCTCAACGTGGAACTGACGTGTTCTCTTCTCGTCTCCTTTTTTAATTTTTTATTATTATCTATTTTTACTAATTTTAAGATATTTATTCCACACATACGTAATACATATTATAATTATTAAGAATAGAATTCCTATATTAATAGGATTCTAATATTTTAGTCTTTACAATATTCTAGAGTTAATTTATTATTCAATTTCCTTCTTTAATTAGAGTTACGTTGTTGAGTAATTTTCTTACTTGTTTAGTACTAGGACTCTATTTGTATTTATATGAGAAATTTTCCTTAGTTTATCGAATCAATTCAATATATTTTGATTCCATATATATTCTTACAAGTAATCATTTTATAATTATTTAATCAACTAATTTGGCAATTAAAATATGTTTGGAAAACAAAACTTATTTTATGTATATATAATTTTTTGAGTAGTTTTTTTTAAAAAATTATTCGGCAAATCAATTTATCGATTGATTAAGAAGTATTATTATGTACTAATATTTGTTCTGCATGACAGCCAGTGGCGGCTAACAGGGAGTTCAAAGTGATCGATCGCACAGGGTCCCTAAAAATCCGAGGCTCTAAATTTTTTTTTTAGTGTATATATATACAAAAAAAAAAAAAAAATATTAGGGCCCCTAATTTTTTGCTATATATATATAACTAAAAATCCGGGGCCCCAATTTTTTTTTGTTTATATATATAACAAAAAATCCGAGGCCCCAATTTTTTTTTTTTTTATGTTATATAGGTCTTTAATTTAAAATTTGGCACAGGGCCCCCAAAACGTTTGAGCCGCCCCTGATGACAGCCCCGCATCTATTTGACCACCTGTGATTAGGGATGGCAATTTAGCCCGTGCCCCGCCCCGCGAACGGGTCAGGTCGGGGCGGATCGAGACTGCCCCATAAACGGGTTGGGTCGAGTTTGGATATGATGTTTGCCCCGACCCGTTTGACCCATTTAGACCCCAACAATATATATATATATATATAATTTTTTTTATATATGGTAATTATATTTGGGAAAATAAAATATATGCTAATTATTTTATTTTTAAAAAATAGGACGGGACGGGGCGGAGCGATAAAGTTGCCCCGTTTGTGGGGCACGGGGCGGGGCGGGGCAGGAAAATAATGTAAACGGGGCGGGGTGGATCAGTGAAAAACATGAAAATCCGCCCCGACCCGACCCATTGCCATCCCTACCTGTGATATTTCATTTCCATTTTCTTTCTCGTATGTTTCATTTGTAATTTGTAAATGAGTAGTTGGTGATCATGTCATATAGTTTAAGAATATAAGTTAGTACTGTATTAAACAAAACGGTAAATCCCACTTTATGTTTCCGGATTTTTTTTCACAGTTTTAATTAGTATATGGTATATGGATTTGGTAGTGTTGTCTCCCTTTACAATATTTTCCCCCATTAATCTTAAATTTGTGGGTGGGTTTTGAGACTTAAATTCCAATGATATGCACAAAACTTGCGCTAATGTTTCTCTTTTGCTCCCACTTATAACCAGATAAGACTGTCCTTTCCTCCAAGAACGTACAGGTATCGAATCCCACTTCTCATTTTCTCCAATTCCACCCCTCCAAAAAATAATAATAATAATAATAATAATAATTAACGAAGTTGAGATTAGTGACACATTTAAAAGGGACCGACCACAATATTGTTTCAAAACACCGAGTTTTTAAAAAAATATATAAATGCAAATTGTACCAAAGATTACGCCAAGAATTTGTCAATATGAACGAATTTCTTACTGAAAATTTTTAGGAGGCAAAATACAATATTTATAAGAAAATATTACAAAAAATTATTTTTTCCTATAAAAAATTTATCGTTTCTGAAAATGTTGAGGGTGTCTCTGTCACTGCCAAAGATATCTTAGTTAATCAGTGTCCATAAGTGTATATCAATGAAAGAAAACCCATACCGGAAGAAGCATATTAATCAAAAAATGGAAAGAGGTAACACGTAACCATCCACTCAAAAGACTACAAGTAGTGGAAGTCAACTTGCTAACCTTTGTCTTGATTTCAGACAAGATATCAAAAGTGGCTGATGGATCAAAGTATAGAAAATGGAATTTAAGAGGAAAAATATTTGAGCTAGGTCTAAAAATCAATTAATGGACCTGATTTTAGGGGACCTTGTACTTTCACTCTCGACATCCATGCATGTAATATTAATACTATTACTAGTACTGCTACATATTTTTCCAACTCCCCCACTCGTGGCCATGACCCCTTTTGCTTATTTTATTTTATTATTATTGTGCTCCTCTGCACTGGCAAAAAAATCTTCTATCACCATTATTTATCTCGGTCTTTATCCTACAAATAAATATTTATCACGTATTTTTTATTTTATGAATTTCACTATTTTTTAATTAAAAAATAACACATATATTAATTTTTTATTAATGAAAATATAAATGAGTCACTGAAGACATAAGATTTCTATCCCGCTGCAAGTGTCAATTCAATGGAATAAAAAAATAAAAAAAATAAAAAAATAGATATTAAACTCAAATGTTTAGGACAAATGACTTCTCCACACTAAGATGGGACATCACTTGTTATCTTAACAAATATTAAATTAATAATATATAATTTTGATTGGAATAGAAATATACCAGTGAACATAAATTATTGGGCAGAAAAAAGATTTTTGCGGTCAAAATGATAGGAGTACTACTTCTAGAAGTACTTCATGGCATGATAGTTCTTCTTCCTCAGATCTAAAATTCCTCAATTCTAAAATATAAGTCATACTAACATTTTGCACAAAAATTAAGGATTATTGGAAATAATACTCCCTTCAATTTAAAATATAAGTATTTTTAAAAAAAATCACATGAATTAATATAATAATCAAAATAACTAAAGCACCCCTAATTAATACTTTAAAGAACAAGAAATTAATGAAGAGTTGCATGAGAACTACACATTTTTACCAAAATGAATATACAGAGAAAATAATGTAGGGGTAAATTAACCATTAAACTCACAATTTTTGTAAAAAGACTTATATTTTGCAACAAAAAAATAACTCAGAAAATGCTTATATTTTGAATCGGAGGGATTATATATTTGTAATAAATAGGAAGAGACTTAGAGAGGAATAGAAATAAATAAAAGTGTAAAAAGTGTCCACGCCCCGTAATATTTTCTCGATTTTAATTTTTAACCATTAACTAAAAAATGCAAAGTTTTTTATCATAAAATTTTTCAAAGTATTAATGTTGTCATTTCTATCCACTTCCTCTGTTAATTTTGGACAAAATGATACCACATAACTCTCACGTAACTAAACTCAAGAGAACTTTGGGAAAACATGTTCCTACTCTAAAACAATCTGCATATGAAAATATGTGAAAAACATAAAGAAGAGAAAAAAATTGTTATGCATGTGGAAAACTGATTTTTTATTCGATTGGCGCATTGTTTTTAAGGGTCAAACAAAGTTTTTTTTTCTAAAATGCCGTCGAGTTTTGTCATACAGTCATATTTCGTCCAAATTTAACAAGTGAAATTGGATGTAATGAGCAATATTAATACTTTAAAAAAATACAGAGTTGAGGACTTTGCATTTTTTAGTTCAATGCCAAAAAATAAAATGTAGAAAAGTTCAAAGTGAACCTTTACACTAAATAAAAAGAGAAACTATGATAAAATTAGAAAAATAAAATTAATATTTCTTAAAAGTAAAATGATTTATATTGAACAACTCCCTCCTAAAACAACTTATATTTTAGAACGAAATGTGTAGCATAGTATGACAAGTCGAGGTGGGAGGAGAAGTCCGATTGCAATTAACAAAGGGCAAAAATGAGTTTTTTTTAATATTAATGGAGGGAGTAGATGTATTTATTGGGAACAGGAAAACACAATTAATGGGGTTTTAGGATTCCCAATCGCTGTTGTTTTACTTTCCGAGCTTTCCATCTTTCTTCTCTTTCTCAATGGATCATTCTCCATATTTTTTGATCCCCCGACACTATACTACTAAGGGCTCGAGGCCATACTTCTTGAAACCAGTGGCTATATAATTATATTTATATCATTTACCTCACTCACGACGCAATTCAATTTAACCTTTCAATTTCGAACAAATTTAGTTGACTTAGTTGCAGTGGCGGAGTCAGGATTTGAATTTAGGGGGGGCCGAACTAAAATTTTGCTTACGGTGTAAAATGATATATTTGAGGTAGAATTATATATTTTTTTAGAAAAATTGAATTTAAACGACATATACAAAGTCCCGGAAATTTTTTTTTGATTCTTCATCAGCTCATCGAATGAGTTTTTTACCCCGATTTTAACCCTAAATCGCTTAACATACATAACCGAGCTATTTTATTTACAAGGAGAAGTGGACCTATTTTACTTAATTCTTTTTGCCCTAATGCGTAAATCTTCACCCTCACATCACAAGTCCATTCTTCCTTTTTTCTTAGCATTTTTGCAGCTCTTTTTTATTCTCTTTTGCTTGATCTTTTCGCTTGCAACTTGAAAGAACTTCAAACTTGATCTTCATTTCTTCTACTAATCTTCAACATTGGTGGACCAAACGATTGTAAAAATTTCTAAATGGTATATTTCGGTGTGTATCATAAAATTCTTGGGGGGGCCATAGTAGAAAAAAATCTATTTTTTTCTGAACAATTGGATATATATACCTAGTATATAAAAAAATTGAAAATTCTTGGGGGGGGGGGGGGGCCCTGCCCCTTGTATCCTCCGCCACTGCTTAGTTGATAAATCACCCATCTTCATGAATAAAAAGTGTTGAAATATGAAGTTCTAAGTGTCTAAAGAAGATCCAAATAACATATAAGAGGTCTATGAGCTAATTTTAATATGGTATCAGAGTTACCTAATTCGATGTTGAGCCCCTATTATTGTTCACAGTCCGGATGTCCAGACCTGACTGTGAGGGTGTGTGTTAAAGATTTCAAATCGACTAACTAGTGAGCAAGTTTGTTCTTTATAAGGATTGAGCAATCTTTCCCCTCAGGGACAAAGCCAGGAATTTGGTGTTGGGGGGGGCAAACTACAACAGTATGTAGAACTACAGAGATCAAGTGATAAAAACGGCAAAATAATTCTTGGGGGCAATAAAAACGGGAAAAAAATTTTGGGGAGGCGAAACTGAATTTTTTTTCCAAAATACATATAAAATTTCGATAAATAATAGTATTTTTAAAAAATTTGTCTTCGCCCATGCTCCCCCTAGAATGGACTTGGCCTAACTCAATCCCTCAAAAGGTACCTGCTAGAGGGGGAGGATTGTTCAATCCTTACAAAAAAAACAAACTTACTCACTAGCTAATCATAGCTAATCAATGTAGGATCTTTAACCGGAAGTTTTCGCTTAAATACTCACAATGGGAAACATGTTAAACGCCTTCCTTATTCATTTCTCTAAAAAATAATGTAGTTGTAATTAAGGAAAATGTTAAACATTTCGGGTCATTCTAAAATGTAGTAGTAAGTAGATCAATATAAATGAGACGGATGGAGTATAAGATTTACCAATTTCAACTTATAGGTCCAATTGACATTTTCAGATCATTATAAACTGTTTCACATGCTATGGCAATTCAGGATTTTCTATATTACTCTTTCTTTCCAATACTTCACTCCATGTAATAATTTAATAATATTATTATTATTTTTTATAAATTAAACTCTAATTAATAAATTATATGGGTGAAATGATTATAATTGAGAATTAATTAATAATTTATATGGAGTGTTACAGATTATCATAGTGCTTTTATAGTGATTACTTGTGTGTTCTATGACACTCAGTGAGACATATTAATTGCGAAAAAAATTATTTTTATAATCAAAACTAAAATATATAAACTGTATGGATTAATCGATAAACTCTACGTGTAAATATTATTATAATTAGAAATGTCACAGACAATCCAATATGTACTTGTGGATGGTGGCCCTGGTGGGGATTGTGGGAGGAAGGCTTGTCACGGGTAATTAGCTCTTAGAATTTGTGCAATTTATCGCTCTTTCAAACTTTAATGTGAATCATTTATTTAAATGCATAAGTAAATATATAAATCCGTAGTAAATTGTAAAATAGAGATTCATTGCACAAGTACGTGGAAATGTAAACATTTCCACTTTCATGTTTATGGACATATGACTTTTGAATGTGACATGTCATCAACTAAAGCCCAGATATATCGCAGGCTGATAAAGGTAATTAGAATGGATCGATAAGCCCAATTCTGAAAAGAGTTTTAAGTTGAAAATTAGAGGCCAGCTATTTCAAGCCTGGGGCCCGTATTTCTACCATTTTGTAAAACCCGAACATTCTTTGTTTTTAAAAATAACATATTTTCTTCTCTAAATGAAAAAAAAATAGTAAAACTGTTTTTTTGTTTGCTTTAAAAAAACATCCAATCTTATCTGAAGCTGACAGTAGAATGTCCCCTAAAAGAAATTCAAAAAAAGAAAAAGAAAGAAGGAAAATAGAAGGTTGATAATAAAATGAAGCATACATATCATTTTTTTCCCTAGTTCCCAATGGTCTTATTGCTATACTCCATTTCAGGCCCGTCTCGAACAAACGTGAGACCCTTTGCTAATTATTAAAGTTAGGCCCCTCAATTTTTTTTAATTATAAATTATCACAAAAAAATTGTCAAAACATAATTATACTCAAGTTTCAAGTGTGCAACAATCATAATATTATCATTCTCACTATGCAAATCAACATCAATAGAAGTTTTTTCTTTGTTTAAGGGAACATCATCATCAAGAAGAACACAATTATCATCGAACATTACTTCATTTTTCACATTATCAATATTATTTTCAATGCACACGTGATTCTTTCACAACAAATTTATCAAGACCTCCTCTTAGGGACTGAGTTAACCCTTCAACTTTTTGTTTTTTCTTACGCTTTTCAGATCCAGATTCATATTTTCTAAATTTAGGAGGCATAATTAAAGTATTCAACGCAATATATTAAAATTTAGGAAACCACCTGGAACTGAAGTTTCTCAAATGCCTGGTGAACAGTGAACTGTAGATAGACAAAATCAAAGAATTCAAATAGAGTATAAGTTAAAAAAAAACCAAACATAATATTCTGGCATTCTACCCTCCACTAAATTAACTATAAAATATATTATTATTGAACTAAAAGCTAAAAAAAGTGAAAAGAATTACAACTAAATAAATAAACCAAAAGAAGAAAATGAAGAGTGAAGACCCACCTGTGAGTCTGTGACGAGTGACCTACCGGCGGCGATGCTCCCACTCAATTTCAATCAGAGAATCAGAGTCTGAAATTTAGGGATTTCTATCAGTGAATCAGCAAGAGTCAAGCCTCAAGAACAATGAGGCCGAGAGGCAAGAGGTGGATTGTGGAGAATGCGAGTCGGTCGGCGACGGGGACGATTCTTGAATAATGATTTTTTTTTTTTATATATGTTAAATGGATTTTTTTAACAAATTTGGGGTCCCCTTAAAATGTGAGACCCGATTCTGTATGGCACCTTAGGCCTGTACAGAGCCGGACCTGCTCCATTTCCTTATTGAAACATCCATACATAATTTTATACTTTAAGTCTTATCATTTTCATACCCGATTTTTGTTTTTTAAGTGCAAGTAAAACATTAGATCAGTAAAGTATAAATTTATATATTTATATACACGTATGATTTTTATAATTAACTCTAGCTTTATGATGCTAGAAAGAATGGTATATGGAGTTTAAAAGGTCTAGTTATATATTATTTAGTTTTGAATTTTATAAAAGTTAAAAAAAATAATGATAGCAAAATATTCGTTTCAAATTTAAAATTATTTGTGATCGATAAAACTAGAATTGTTCATAACTCAACATAAATTTTGTGTTCCGTTACGAAATAGAAAATTAAACCAACCTGTAATTCTAAGAGAGAAGAATTTTCCTCTAATGAATAAGTTACAACAAATTCATTCGTTCATTCATAAGACAACCTGTCAAATCTAATTATTGAAACAGAATTAAAATGAACTGTTTGCCGCGCTTTTGCATGGCCTTGATTGGTCGAGACTCAAAATCACTTTTATTCTCTCTCTCCTAATTAGGTGAAATAATCCTATTTATTCCTTCAAAATTATTGTCTATTAATATCATTCAGACTTTAATTCATTCAGACTATTAGCAAATACATATATCGCCGGCGCCGGAGTAGAGCGGCGGCCGAAGCCACTCTTAATTTGGTATTTCTGAGTAGTTGCATTTGCGGAAATTTCAGTTTTCAGTGATGGCATCACCGAATAGGGGTGAAGAAGTGGAGATCAAGGATTCCAATGTGGAATTCGATCTCGAAAATAATCGGAAAAAGGATAATATGATTTTCACGCAGAAATACAAGCCTTCGATTCATGGACCAAAGGTTAGTCAATTTCACATATTTGTGCTGTTAATTATTGAATTCAACTATTTAAGTGTTGTCCAATATATTTATACATAGATTAATAAAATAGAAAATAACTATTTTTTCCAAAAAAGTAGTTTCGCTTGCTATTTCTGCTATAAAATAGTTTTTTTTTGTTATTTTTTCTTTCACAAAAGTATGTTTGCGTGCTATTTTTGCCATGAATGATTTATCGGTGTCTTTTCTGCCATAAAAGCAAATTTCGCGTGTTATAAGTGTCATAATGTCACAAATAGTTTTTCGGTCTTTTATGCCACAAAAATAATTTTGTGTGCTATTTCTATCACGAACAGTTTTTCGCGTGTCTTTTTTTTAAACAAAAGAAATTTCGCGTGTTATAATGCGGCATATCCGATTCAGACTCGAATCGACTTATTTGGGGGTCTTATCATTTTCAATCTTATTACTTTGTCAAAATCAAGTATAATTGTGGGGAATGTGAATTCTTTGAATGTTTGTCAATTTCTATCTTCTAATAAAGACTTGATGGTTTTTCTATTTTTCTGTTAGGAGTACACTCTATTTCAAACTTTGGTGTTGGCTTATCAATCTCTTGGAATAGTATATGGAGATATTGGGACTTCTCCTCTGTATGTTTTACCATCTGCTGTGGGGTTAGAGAATCCTGAAGAAGATGATTTCCTTGGACTTCTTAGTCTCATTTTCTGGACTTTAACTATAATTCCCTTGATCAAATATGTGTTTATTGTCCTTCGCGCTGATGATCACGGAGAAGGGGGAACATTCGCTTTGTATTCTTTCTTGTGCAGACATATAAATTTCAATAGCAAATTAACCATCCAAAGTACAAGATTGGAATCTGATGCAAACATGAAATATTACAAAACTCATGAGAGTGCTGTGAAATCAAAGGCCAAGAGTTTTATTGAGAATAGTAAAATGGCTCAGAATTTCCTCACTTTTGTTGTGCTTTTAGGAACTTCAATGGTTATTGGTGATGGTGCTTTAACACCGGCTACTAGTGGTAATTAATTAAGCTGTGTTTTTCTTCCGATTTTTCTACTGCTAAACTTGCAAAAGTTCTTGTTTCGTTGATTGGATATTTTCTTGCAGTTCTATCGGCACTAGCAGGGATTCAAAATGTTTCCCCAAAAGTAACAACAGGCTACATTGTGTTGATGGCAGTTGTCCTGCTTGTGGCGCTTTTCCTTTTCCAAAGTCAAGGCACCAGCAAAGTTGGATTTTCTTTCTCTCCGATCATGTTTTTGTGGTTCACTTCAAATGTCATCATCGGTGCATACAATATTTTTAATCACAATCCAACTGTTCTCAAAGCTTTGTCACCTCACTACATTGTTTTGTTCTTTGGGAGACGAGGCAAAAAAGCGTGGGAGCTCTTAGGTGCAGTTTTCTTGTGTACTACAGGGGCCGAAGCCATGTTTGCTGATTTAGGCCATTTCAATAAAAGGGCAATTCAGGTTAGTTAATCGGAACCAAGTGGTATTTCCATTTAGATGATCAATGTTTTCTACCTAAGTTATCCTGATTTTGTATATTTATGCTTGTGCAGATTGCTTTTACTCTGTTTGTTTATCCATCATTGGTCCTATGTTATGCCGGAGAAGTAGCTTACTTAACCAAGCATCCTGATCAGATTTCATCGGCTTTCTATAGTTCCATTCCAAAGCCAGTATACTGGCCAATGTTCGTCATATCCACCTTGGCTGCCATCGTTGCTAGTCAAGCAATGATATCAGCTACGTTTTCTATTGTTAAGCAGTCTCTTTCTTTAGGATGCTTTCCTAGAGTTAACATAAAGCACACTTCCTCCAAGCACGAAGGGCAGATTTATTGTCCAGAAGTTAACTATATCATCATGGTTATCTGCGTTGGACTCGTCTTAATCTTCAAACAAGGCGTTGAAATAGGGAATGCATACGGTAATTCTTCTTGTTCTGTATCATACACCTATGATTGAATACAGCTAATTAATGTCTAGTATGATCTAATTAACCTATTGAATTGCAGGCGTGGCTGTTGTATGGGTCATGTTAATAACAACATTTCTGGTGACCTTAGTAATGCTCATCATTTGGGATATTCACTTTCTGCTCATCCTTGCGTTTTTCGTTCCCTTCTTAATCATTGAGGGTGCTTTTGTTTCATCATTGCTCAACAAAATCCCACAAGGTGGTTGGATTACTTTTTCCATTGCAGCCTTCTTTTTGGTGATCATGATATCTTGGACCAGTGGCAGGAGCCGGAAGGCTGCATATGACGCCGATAGGCAGATGAACATAACTGAATTCGATGAATTGCTATCGAACTGTGTTTACCGTCCACAAGGTATTTGCATTTTTTGCACTGACCTTGTCAATGGAATCCCACCAATAGTTCGTCATTACATGAAAAACACAAATTCCCTTCGAGAAATAACCATCATTGTGACCATAAGGACATTACCAATCAAAACAGTCCTTCCCGAGGAACGCATTGATGTAGGAACGTTGGGAATCAATGGAGTATATAGGTGTTTGATTCAGTTTGGTTATAAAGATGTCCAAAGTCTAGAGGAAGACGACGTGGTAGCTACGATTGTAAGAAAACTTCGCGAGATTTCTGAAAATGAAGAAGAAGCGAAAAAGTTGGATCAAACATTGCAGAAAGGAGTAATTTTTGTTGCTGGAAGAACCATTCTGAAATCAAAGAAAAGCAATGGAAAAACTTTCTCACATTTTGATTGATTATTTCTACAAATTCTTTCATAAGAACTCCAGATCAGCAATTTCATCGCTTAAAATTCCCCCAGAAAGGTTTTTGCAAGTTGGAATGCAATATGAGATTTAGAAAATGTTATCTTATCCGAGTTCAACTTACCGTCTTTGTAATTGCCGGTTGTAATAGTTAGAATTCCCTTCCCCCAATTTCAGAAAACTATATATCTATATTTATATAAATGGGATTTCTCCTTATTTCATTTCTCCTACCCTTGGTATCATATGTGCAAATTTTCACAGTAGTACATTTAAATAAAGATGGGAAAAAACTCTATGAGAATAGTATTTTAATTGATTTTTTGTTTGAAATTTTATATGGTGATTTATTTGTGAAATAAGAAATTAAAAATTTTATATCGAAAAATGTAAGAGAATGATAAAAACATTTGCAACTTTTCGGCATTTCCACGTCAAGGCCATGATCATCCCTCAACCGTCAAGCCAATCTTATCATTTTATTCATTAAGATTTATTTATTTAGTGGGTGGTTTTCTTCACATATGAAAACTGAACTTTTTGCAATTTTGAGTCATCTTAATAGTAGTTAATAATATGGTGTAACATTCGATCCGTACATTGCAAGATTAAATCCCACATTTTCCAATTCAAAAAAAGATAAAATTAAATAATCTTTACTTTCCCTATTGCCTTACCGGACCTTGTATTATAGTCCCTAGCTAGTTTTCATATTTTGTTAAAGAATCCACTTCTCTCTACGTCTTGCTTATGCTCGATTTACCTGCTCTCGCATTATATTACTCATTATTTAATTATGTTATCTGTCAAATATTAGTATTTGATCATGATTTTGCGTGGTTCCTAATCCCTCAAAAGTTTTTTTTAACCCATAATTTGGACACTTTTAAGTTATTGGTTAAACATTATTCCCTATGTAACACCATTCCATTTAGGCAAAAGAAGAATGATAACTTGCATAAATAAAAAAACACCGGGTTTTAAAACAAGGAAAAACAAAACCACACACTTCGTTTAAGTGGAATGTGTATTAAACGACAAGAGACAGTAATATAATTGGCAAACTCGTTCACCTCACTTTTAATTCACAGTGCATTGTTCAAGGCAAGATCACGAGTTCAAGTCACCCATAATGCACCTTTAATGTATCATGCAAGATTTTAATTGGATTAGTCAGATCAAATACTCGGACACCAGTATTTAAAAAAAAATAGAATGTGCTTAAAAACACTTAAAAAAACAGTAATTTGTACCACCAAAATAAGATGAGTACTAGTAATATTTTCAAATTGCCTTTTGAAAATTAAAATGAGTACTTGTTAAAAACTGTCTTTTCTAGCCTATAAAATTGCACACACTAGAGAGCCATTATGCCAAGTAAAGCCAGAGCAGAGTTTGTTTAAACCAATAAATTCTTGTTCAAATCGCTATGGTAGGAGCTAAAACCAGCAATATGTCCATCTTAGAAGATGATCTTGAAAATGGTGGTACTGGAGATGAGAGAGACGAGTTTGACCTCCACGTTCAAAACCTGCATGGAGAGGAGGACGTAGCTGCCGTGGGCAGAAGCATCTCCATGAGTTTCACTAGGGCATACCGAACACCTTTGAACAAACCCAAGGTAATCTTTAGGCACGGGCGAACTGACAAGTCTGGGGTGATATTTTTACTTGTTCTTTGATTATATTATCTGTCAAATATGGCAAAAAATCCTCTGTTCCCGTTTCTACATCTCTATCTCTATCCTCAACCAATCACAATTTACTATATGTATATATAATTAGAAAAAAATATTTATATAATAAATTTTTATTGGTTGGGGACAGGAATGGAGAGAGAGAGGACTTTCACCCGTCAAATATTAGTATTTTATCATGATTTTGCGTGGTTCCTAATTGACGTTTTTTTTCACCCATAATTTGGACACTTTTAAGTTATTGGTTGAACATTATTCCCTATGTAAACACCATTCCACTAGGCAAAAGAAGAATGATAACTTGCACAAAATAAAAAACATCGGGTTTTAAAACAAAGAAAAACAAAAGTACACTCTTTGTTTAAGTGAAATGTGTATTAAACGACAAGAGACAGTAAAACAGTTGACAAACTCGTTCACCTCACTTTTAACTTCTAGGGCATTGTTTAAGTCTAGGTTGTGAGTTCAAGTCATCCATAATGCACCTTTAATGTGTCATGCAAGATTCTAATTGGATTAGTCAGGTCAAATACTCGGATACCAGTATTTTAAAAAAATAGAATGTGCTTCAAAACATTTTTAAAAAAATAGTAAGTTGTGCTACCAATATAAGACGAGTACTAGTAATATTTTCAAACTGTCTTTTGAAAATTAAAATGAGTACTTGTTAAAATTAAAAATTAAAAAAAAAAAAACTTGTCTTTTCTAGCCTATAAAATTGCACACACTAGAGAGCCATTATGCCAAGTAAAGCCAGAGTAGAGTTTGTTTAAACCAATAAATTCTTGTTCAAATCGCTATGTTTGGAGCCAAAACCAGCAATATCTCCATCTTAGAAGATGATCTTAAAAATGGTGGTACTGGAGATGAGAAAGACGAATTTGACCTCCACGTTCAAAACCTGCATGGAGAGGAGGATGTAGCTGCCGTGGGCAGAAGCATCTTCATGAGTTTCACTCGGGCATACCGGACAGCTTTGAACAAACCCAAGGTAAATCTTAAGGACTCACTCCCCCGGCCTCCCGGGCACAGGCGAACTGGCAAGCCAGGGGTGATGTGTTTAGCGACCTGGCAACGCAAGTTCGAATTCCGTCTGGGGTTGGTATCCTGTTGACTCTCTCCTCTGCTCCCGGCTCCTATGCGGAACAGCTTTGGTGCGGACTGTGCGGGTCACCATCCCAGCCGTCAGATGAGTTTTTTTAACGGCTCAGATCTGGAGAGAGAAAAGTTTTTTTTTTTATTATTTTTTAAGTCAGCCGCAACTTTTCTCTCTCTAGATCTAGACCATTCAAAATCTCATCCGACGGCTGGGATTGTTCCGTACGTGCGGACAAAAAGCTGTTCCGCATAGGAACCGGACTGCTCTCCTCTAGACCTCTACCAATTCGTGCATATCCCGCGATTTAAATCCCACCCGGCTAACTCCCCCTTCACAGGGACGAAGACTGAGGGCGGGCGTGGCAGTCGCCCCCGAGATTTCTAAAAATACTACTAGATATAGTAAAATTTATATGTAGTTCGAAATATTTTATCAAAATCGCCCCCAATATTTTTTTTTGCAGTTTTTATATATAGTTCGGCATACTGTTTGCAGTTTTCGCCTCAACGCCAAATTCCTGGCTTCGTCCCTGCCCCTACATATGCTCTATCACTTCTTTATCTGTCGCAGTTCTAGATCTTTTAGTACATTACAATAATGAAATTACTTTACATGTATCTGTGTTTTCTTAGGAATATCAAACCAGGCAGACTTTGTTGTTGGCTTACCAATCACTAGGAATTGTGTATGGAGATCTTGGAACTTCTCCTGTCAATGTTTTCTCTTCTACTCGATTGACGAACCTTTCCGAAGAAGATCTATTGGGAACATTTAGCTTAATCTTCTGGACTTTAACAATTCTTGTCCTGATCAAATATGTATTCATTGTTATTCATGCTAATGATCATGGAGAAGGTGGTACTTTTGCTCTATATTCATATCTCTGTCAATACATAAATTTCAAGGGCAAGTTCACTATTCAAAATACAAAGTTAAGCTCTGATGATAGCATGAGGCACTATGGCCAAGAAGGCAGTCCTCTGAGGTCCAAGGCCAAGAAGTTCCTTGAGAAAAGCTCTACAACACATACTTTTCTCATCTTTGTTGTTTTGCTTGGAACTTGCATGGTCATTGGTGATGGGGCACTAACTCCTGCTACTTGCAGTAAAATTACTATCCCTTTCTTCTTTTCTTTCATTCAATAGTGTTTGATTTTGAAAAAAAAAATTGTTTCAATTTAATTGCTTGTGAGAGAATATATATATGAAATCTTGCTTTTGGTTATGGAAAAAAATAAAGGTCCAAATACGCGAGGCTTTGAAAAATCTCCTACTTTTCTCAAAATCAAATATGACCTCAACATATTTTCTCGCAACAATTAACTCAGTCCCCAACAAAAGTACAATATAAGAAATGAAAATTTATCTAAAACAAAACCAATCCAAGTACAAATATGGACTATGTAGTAATTCATTTTCCCATTTCTTCATTGCTGCAGTCCTTTCAGCTCTTCAAGGAATTCAATCATGTTCCACAAAAATAACACAAGGTAAATCAAAATACTCAAGTTCACACACACACACATATACATAAACCCTAATCTAACAGACTAATGATGTAGTTTCCCTTTCTCCTGCTGCAGACCATGTTGTCTTCATGTCTGTTGTTCTTCTGATAGCCCTATTTCTCTTCCAACGTTGTGGAACGAGCAAAGTCAGCATTTCCTTCTCTCCGATTATGCTACTTTGGTTTGTAACAAATGCTTCAATCGGAATCTATAACATTCTGAAATATAATCCCTTCATTCTCAAAGGTGTATCCCCTCACTATATGGCCCTATTCATTTCAAGAAATGCAAAAACTGCCTGGAATCTACTCGGCGCAGTCTTCTTGAGCATAACAGGTAATAATTTCACACTTTCCAGAAGATCATATTAATGCAAAGTAAAAAAAAAAACAAAAATATACTATAGTTTAAATTCTGAAACAGGAGCCGAAGCCATGTTTGCTGATTTGGGTCATTTCAACAAGAGAGCAATTCAGGTACAAAGTGATTAATTTAAGGGGGGTTTATTCTAATGGGGTTTATTAAGTTAAGTTAGTTGATGGTGTTATGGCTACTTCATGCAGTTGGCTTTCTCATTCGTTGTCTATCCAGCATTGATTCTAGCATATGCTGGTGAAACGGCATACCTAATCAAGTATCCGGACAAAATTGGCAACGCTTACTACAGTTCCATTCCGAGTCCTGTTTACTGGCCAATGTTCGTTATTTCTACTCTAGCTGCTGTTGTTGCCAGCCAATCTATGATATCTGCAAGCTTTTCCATCATAAAACAATCTCTAGCTCTCGGATGCTTCCCCCGAGTAAATGTTATTCACACCTCCTCCAAGCATGAAGGGCAAGTTTATTCTCCAGAAATCAACTACACGCTCATGATACTATGCGTTAGTCTGGTAATTGGATTCAAAGGTGGAGTTGAACTGGCAAATGCTTATGGTAAAGCTTCCTTATTGTTTTGTTCTATCCTTCCTTATTGTAATTAAGGCATTGAGGGATGTGACAAAAGCATAGACTAATATCCGATATTGATGACTGCAGGGGTAGTTGTCATCTGGGTCATGATCATAACTACTCTAATGACGGCGCTAATTATGTTGGTCATCTGGAACACAAATATTCTTCTCATTCTAGCTTTCTTCCTGCCATACATTTTCATAGAAGGTATATTCATGACATCATTGCTAGGAAAGATACCACAAGGAGGTTGGGTGCCATTTGCTATTTCAGCTATCTTTTTGACAGTCATGCTATCTTGGTCATATGGAAGGAGCAAGAAGAGCATATATGAAGCAGAACAGAAGATGAGCTTAAGTGAACTAAATCAAATGCTATCAAGTAACAATGTTTACAGAGCACCAGGGATCTGTTTCTTCTTTACAGACCTTGTTAATGGCATTCCACCTATTATCCGCCATTACATCCAACATACAAATTCTGTTCGTGAAATAATGGTGATTGTTACCATTAGAACTCTTCCTATCAAAACTGTCCTACCAGAGGAACGATTCTACCTAGGTAAGCTTGGGTCTGAAGGGGTTTATAGATGTTTGGTTCAGCTTGGATACAAGGACTCCCTAAACATGGAAGGAGGTAATTACATGACAGCAATGGTGGCTAACCTTGAAGGACACGCTGAGACTACAATCGAAAAAGAAAATATCAAGTCAGCAGCAGAAAATGAAAATATTTTTGTCATGGGTCGGACTATCCTTAAAGCAAACCAGGAAAATGGATGGTTTGCTCGTTTCACTATAGATTATTTGTACAGATTTCTTCAGAAGAACTGCAGGTCCTCAGTTTCAGCACTTCAAATTCCACCAGAGAAGATGCTTCAGGTTGGAATGCTTTATGAGATTTGAAAGAAAATTTGCCGATTCAGCTTTGAAGTGGACTAAAGAAAATTTGCTAATTTACTATGCTTGGAATCTGGGCCAATCATATTTGATTATTTCTCACAGAGCAAAACTCATGTTTCCCACGAAAGTATCTAATATATTTCAAATTTCAAGGTCTGCTGTACCCACCATGGATACCTAATTGGGTAGCAACCATAACTTCATAGTTCACAATCTAGTCTAGCCTATAAAGCCAGGGAATTCTATGCTAAACATAATAATCTTGCCTACAATATTTTTATGCAATTAGAAATGTAGGACATCGAAATACTGTCTTTATGGAATGCTTTTATCTTAGAATGCATTTGAAATATTCATATAGCATGGAAGCAGAAGGCAATTAATAATTACTTCCAATATCAAGTTACAAACTTTTAAAATGAAACCCTGTAGCCCATTTTACAATAATTCCACATGTTCCATTCCAAATCTTCTGTTTTTAAGGCATTCTTACCACCCTTAGTGCACTTAAGATTCGAAGACAACTTCAAACTAATTCATATAAACAATACACAGAGCAAAGTATTAGAAAACAAAGGCCTTCCCCTTAGACATACCAAAGCAACCTTAGCCCATGGCGTACTTCTGAGTCCAGCTCCTGGCAGTTGTCTCATACTTATTCTTGTCTGTCTTATACATATGAGCAATCTCCGGAACCAACGGATCGTCAGGATTTGGGTCCGTCAACAAAGAACATATTGAAAGAAGGACCTAGAATTTTGCACAAAATTTTCCATCAAAGCATTTAGAAAGAAATGCCAGGAAACAAAACAATATTCTAGATTAAACAAGAAAGGTTTTCATCATTACATTAGAAACTCAATCACTGTATTGTCCAACAAGTCATATGCATATATTGATTTTAGTTCCCAAAACAAGGCTACCACTTTCATGTAAATCACTCGTGAACTGGCACTGAAAAATATGGCATACCAGAAGGTTCAGGGAAAACAATGGTAAACTGGAACTCAGAATTTCTGATTTTACTTTTTGGGTTATGTAAAATTAAGCGTTTAGAATGTATACAGTATGGTACTAGAACCTTGGAAATTGTTAAAGCAGGACTCCACTGCTCCTTCAAAATGTCAAGGCATATGCTTCCATTGCTGTTAATATTTGGGTGGAAAACTTTTGTCCTAAAAGCCACCTGCATTATTCATGAAAGTATTCAAGAAATTACATCATCAGTTTCCAAATTAGATAAAGTGAAACAAAACATGGAAGGTAAAATGTTAAAGAGGTCATAACAAGCATTTGATTTCCGAGGTACCAAAATCAAGGATTCATGACAAACCTTTGGTGGTTTAAACGGATAATCAGGAGGAAAGTGAATGGTAACTAAGAAAACTCCACAGGAATATGGACTATCTGCAGGACCCATAATCGTTGCTTGCCAGTGAAACATATCCTCATGCACTGGACCTGAATAAAAATTTGCAAATTTAAATGAACCATTTTCTTCTGACAGAACTGCAAAATATATATGCCACGTGATTCATTTTAACATTTTCCATAATGGATGGATTACTTAAAAGCAATTAAAGATACCAACTTCAAGTTGAGATTGAAATGAAATCGGTTGTAGACAGGATCTATCTTATGTTGGAACATTTTTAATAGGTCTTATTAGAAACATTTACCACAAGATCGGTTTCATGAGCATCCAGTTGCAAAGAGATGACACAAAAAGGCAAGTTAGCATGCCCTTACTAACTGACTTCAAGTTAACACATAATATGTGTTCACGAGAAATTGTCAGCACTCTTTAGTTAGGATGATAATATGATATATCACTTTAGCAACCTGATAAGCTTTACTTACCCAACAAAAGAGGCCATCTAGAGCCCCCGTAACATTTAAGGGCGATCAACCAATAATGATTTATTAAGAATAAGAAAATGCACATGATAAATGCAAAATACATATGAAGTTACGTGTAAGTAACACAAACATGCTGCAAATGAGAGGAACATATACTCGAAACTCAGTAGACAACAATGCTTGATAGTATTACCAAATATTTAGGAGTGTTAAAGAGTTAAAACTGCTTAAATTGACAGAAGAACTTAGAATGGAAAGGTAATTTACCAGCACTGCAAGAAGTAGGAGGATCCTTTTGAAGATCCTTAAGCTCCTTCAAAATCCGCTTAGAAGCCATGTTCAATCCTCCCTGCAATAGTCTGACACCACGTCATTTCATATCAAATTCACCTTAAAATACAGTTATTTACTATATTATTCCAATTTCCCAACCACATATCATTGAAAAACACTCAAACTATTCAAAATTCAACAATCTAACTGAACTTATAGTCCAAATACATCCTAGACGAACTACAATTTTTTTAAACCTAATTCAGCTGTTAAATTTGGGGACACCACGTCATTCATATCAGATCCACCTCAAAATACAGTTATTTACTAAATTATATCAACTTTCCCAGCCACATATCATTGAAAATTCTGCAATCCAACTGAACTCATAATCCAAATACGCCCTAGACGAACTACGAATTTATTTTACGTAATTCAGCTGTTAAATTTGGGAGAAAACAAAAAAAAAATCGTCGAGATAAAGCAATCAATCAAAATTCGTGAGAGGAATACCTGTAGGCTTCCGGATTCACTTGCAACGTGCGCCGAACGGTAACCGCCGGAGAATACGATCTCCGACAGAGAAGATGACTAGTGTAGAAAGAGGAAACTTTGATTCCGGGAGGAAGCCACTTATATACTATAGGTATCCTCCCCAAATGCAATGAATGGACCTTACTTCTTCCTTTTTTGTTTTTTCTTTTTTTTTTCAATAATATCTGGACCTTACTTTTTTCAATGAATGAATGGACCTTACTTTGTTTTCAATAATACGATCTCCGCGTAAAGTCTTACTATAATTTTTTTATTTTTCCTAACGTCAAACCTTAAATTATGAGCATAAACCAAATAAAAAATTTTGAACTCATTTTCTATAGTGAACTCCTTTGTCTTCAGATCAATTGTGTTGTAATAGTCAGCATTACTTGTAAAAAACAAGTGTTTAGTAAATAAAAATATGTGTTCTTATTAAGAGAGCATGCATTCTTGTTAACAGAACATGTGTTCAGAGGACAAAAACATGTGTTCACTGCACAAAACAGCTTATGTCTTACCATCCTACTCTGTATTGTTAGGTGTGTGTGCATTCTGCTCTGTATTGTCAAATGTTTGTCCATTATAATTAGATGGTAAACTTTAGATAAGAGGTGGAAAAAAACACAAGAAACAACATGATTCAGCAGTGTCATTTATAAAACATATCATCATCTTCATCTCAAAGAATAACTGTTTGCTTCGACATTTTAGCTGTCCTAGCATCATCACTATCATTATCGCTAGTTACTAAAATAAAATCGGCTGAAAATTTCCTTTTGTCTAGATCTCCAAATAAACCATTATCAAATCGGTTCAGAGATGAAAAAAATTGGACTGAATTTTTTTGAAATATGGTGAAAGAAGCCTTGAGAGAAGGAAATAGATGAAAAGAGAGAATTGAAATGGGAGATATTATAGGGATCCTCATTTATCTTCTTCCAATTAAAAAGTAAGAAAGAGAAAATGGGGGGAATTTCAAATTTTTTCCCGCATATTTTATCCATAAATACCACTCCTTTTGATACAGTCGTTGGATCAAAAGTTGAAGATTCAATGGCCCTCAGCGTGCGGAATAGATTTGGTTCAGCATAGGAGCCGGGACAACCTAAATATAGAAATTTTATGTCATGTTCCATGTTCATCCTTTGTACCACTAATAATAAATTGATATTTGTTAATTTGTTAAAAAATTAACTTACAAGAAATAATAGAATTCCAAAAAAAAAATCATGGTAAAACTATGAACACGGCTCAATCATATATGCATAGAAATATAAACGGAATACATAATAGGAACGTATAATTCTTTACCCCTAAATAACATAATGTAAAAAAAAAGCGTAATATGATATTCGAAATGAAATACTAGAATTATTATTATTTTGGTGGAATAAAAAAAACAGCAATAACCGGAGGTGGGCCCATACCATAGAATCCGCCAAATTAAACCAGACACCCAAATCTTTCAGCCACGAATTGACCACCCACCACCACTACCCCCTATTCCCCACAAGGAAAAGAACCACCTCTACGGCGGAGGATCCCGGCCACCCTAACTCCGGTTCGAAACAGGACAAAAATGTCACCCTTTTATTCGAGAGGGCGAGTCGAGAAAGATCTACCAGTACCGGTTCGTATTGACGGTGTCGACGAAGTAAACGCCTCCCCTGAAACACAGGATAATAATATATATGGCGAAAACGGAAGCCCTAAAGAAGATTCCTCTCTTAGTAGTAAAGATTATATTAACGTTCCTTCTAGACCTTACATCTTGAAATTTCTTAATAAACAAGGTAGTAATTCTTTTATATTATTTATGTCTTAATTTGCTGAATTAATCTTGTTTATTGTGTATTAGTAAATCGATTTTGAATAATGTCTGATTTAAATCTGTTGACTTTAGTTTTGTTTGATCAGAAAATGGATGAATATGATCTTGTTGGAATAGGATAGGTCAAGTTGGATTCTTAAAATTACTCAATTAATTTTCTTAGATAATACAATTTTATTTAAAAAAAATTACTCCCTACATTCATAATATAAGTCGTCTAAGAAATGCATCAAAAATTAATGAAGCAAAAGATAAGGTATTTTTTAATCAAAATACCAATATTATTACTCTCTTAAATAGAATTAGTATTAGTGGTATACGAGTCCTATTTAAGAGAGTAATACGTTGCTTTTTGCTTCCTTAATTTTTGTTACATGTTCTAAACGACTTATATTATGGAATGGTGGTAGTATTGATTTTCAAAATGTGCTATTTCTGGAATTAATTGGTTAGTGTATACACATACTAAGGTATAGTTGTTTTAAGGTTCTTATTTAAATAGAGTGTGAATTGACTAATCATTTTTCGTTGCAATATACGGTTATATAGTATAGCTAGTTGTTTTCTGTAAGATAAGCATCCAAGTTGATTTTTTCATCAGTTATTTGTTTTGAAGTTTGGTTGAGATGTCTGTTCTTCTTTTACTACCGAAGTCATGATTTTATGGTGTATGTTTCATTTAGCCCTTTTCATCTGCAAGTGCAGGTTAGAATTGCAATATATGATATCAACTTTGAATCAGTGTAAAATGTAGAGGATGTTAAGAATGTTAAGCTAGAATGTTCTGCCTGATTTATTAGTATTTTGTTTATTTTACTCAAACTTTTCTTTGTTTTAAGTCGTTTTGTTTGCCGAGTGTAGTGGATATTTCTTGATAATGCCATATCTCCTTCTTCCTTGTGTACTCTGAATGGGATTGTCAGGTTGCATGTTATTTTCCTTTTGGGGTCTAAATTTGTGTGTATTAACTTATCTTTAAAATATTCCGTGTTTCAGGTGACAAAACAGTACTCTTTGCAGATAAAGTTTTAAAATTTACTGGCTCAGGGAAGATGAAGCGGCGTATCCTTTTGATCACTGATTTTGCCCTTTACTTTATCAACCCAGATACTGATGCACTTAAAAGGCGGATTGCTCTAGCAGCTGTCGAAAGGCTTAATTTGAGTGAACTGGGTGATAACTTTTTGGCTATAATTATACCAACGGAGTATGATGTACTTATGGCCAGTACTCGGAAGACAGAGATTGTGGATGCCCTAGTAGATGCTACAAAGAGTGCATCCGATTATGAACTCGATGTGCATCACTCTAATAGGTAAATGATGTTTTCTTGTAATTATAATATACTTTGAAGGTTCTGTTTATATTTTGTGTTTTTCATAAAGACAAATTGATTTATTATCAGCATCAGTTTATATTGGGAGCAGTCCTTTGTGCATTTAATGTCAAATGTTAAGTCTGTCTCTTATACATCCCCGCACATACCCCAAATTATTGGGGACGTAATGGGTTATGTTATTGTTGTTGTAATCAGTTTATACAGTTGCTTTGCCAAATAGCTTAAATACTTTGCTATACAGATAATGCTATCAAGCTGCAACAAATAATATGCTAGAACTAATCCAGAAAGACAAAAATGCTTTTTTCTTTCTTACATTGTGCTTTATAGACCACAGATATGGCTCAAGTACTACATCGTTTGTGATTTTTACACAATTCCACTTTGACGATGTCAAACATTATCTGTCCTAAAATCGCTTCACATAATTCTAATTTGGCCATCCAGGTTCGCATACAATGCAGCTGCAGACCTGGTAAAGGAAGTTCAATTCGAGGAAGTGGAAGGTTGGTGACTGATACTTTGGAAATACTGGGACCTGCTAAGGAATTGCAGCTCCTTTTTGCTTTCTGTAAATTTATCTGATTTTTTTTAATCCTGATACCTTCTGTTGTTTCAAATTTTCAGGAGGGGTCAGAACACGAATTCTGCAGAAACAAGTTCCATTGGCAGACTAAGTTGATTTGTCGGGACGAGTACCTGCTTTGCAATAATAATAATAACTCTGCGTGTTGTTTTGGTGCATAAAGGTGACTGATTCTTTAATCATTCTTGAGGGATATAGATTTGTCGAACTTTCCAATCCTTTGAAATAGAGAATTTTAAATGAATGTAAGATTTGTGAATACTGATAATTTCAATAGTCTTTGCGACCTTGAAGCGTGGACTTCCTGTAATTTGTTGCTCCAAATATATGAGCGGTGTTCGGCGAGATTTTACTCATCTATTGCCTGACTGGTTTCTTTTCTTTTAACTTTTCAACTTGTCCGAGGGAGTCTATCTTGCTTTATCGCCTGGTCGTTATTGTGCTAAAGGATATCCTACTAAAAATAACTGAAGGTAGAAATTGCATAGTCAAGGTACCAAAGCTGAACTTATACCCATCCAATGTTGTCAATTCTCGAGGCAAAAATAGGTTGTTAAAAACACAAAATTTTTAGGATGTACTTCTATTATAAAATGGAGGTTTTTAGATAGTTTAATATAGACAAAGAAAAGAAGGGGGAGACCAGAAGAATTTTCACTATTATATACCCTTAAATCTTAAACATCTAAATTGTCTCTCCCTATGTTCCATAATATGAGCAAGGATAATTTTGTCTCTCGTGGCACAAGCAAGATAGCAAGTATGGGGTGATGTGAGTTTAGAGACCCGGCAACGCAGGTTTGAATCTCGTGTGGATCAAATTCTCAAAGAAATAGTGTGGGGTTAGTTATGGGATTGGTACTTGTTGGCTTTCTCCCCTATGCATCTACTAATTTGTGAATATCTTGCGATTTAAATCTTACCCGACTAAGAATTTATGCATATTCCGCGATTAAAATTTTGCTGACTAATAGACCTCTGGTTTGGGTGGGGGGGGGGGTGTGACTTTCGGGTCTTATCCTTTTAAAAAAAGTAACGCTAATTTTAGAAAAAAAATATCCTTAAAAGATAGAAAATTGATCTCTATTTTGGAATGAGAAAGAGAGTCTAAAAAGACATGTAACGGAGGGAGTACATAACAATTGGTGCTTCCAAGTGAAAACTCAGAAATAAGTATTTGGTAGGTGAACACAGGAGAGATTGAGATCAGTGATTATTCAACCTATTCAAAATAAAATTACCAATAAATAATTCCAAAAACTAAACCTGCTTTTGACCTTAACTATCAAGTTGGTGAACTAATTTCATGACCAAAGAGACAATAAGACTGGCATAGAACAAAAACAATGAGAATAACTTTTTCTTAACCACAAAACAGATGAAATTAAAAATCTATAGAACAAGAAAGGATGCCCTAGAGATGGGATATTATTGTGGAAATGACGATGATGAAGCTATTTCAGTTGCCAATGGTGTGAGGGCTGGTGTTGAATCTTCTGTTCTCGGTTCGCTAGCTGCCTGGTTTCCGGTATAGCCTCTTCTAATATCCTCTACCATCTTAACTACTTCAACCATTTTTGGCCTCTGCGCCGGCATCCTCATAACACAAGTCATCCCAATTCGCAACATCTCCACCATCTCTTCTTCTATATTAGGATATCTCAAAAGCTCTAAATCGAATACTTCAGCAGTCCATTCCTCTCGAACAACAGAGTTAACCCATCTCACCAAGTGGACAACCTCATCGCCACCTGTGGCATGGACAGGAGATTTTCCAGTCAGAAGTTCAAACAGCAGCACCCCGTAGCTATACACATCCGATGCCTGAGAGACTTTCCGTGTATCGGTGACTTCAGGTGCGCGGTATCCTGCTGCCCTTATGATGGGTGGGGCAATTGGACTTATCAAGGTTGCCAATCCAAGATCAGATACACAACCATATTGTTCGGAGTTGAGAAAAATATTTGAGGCCTTTATGTTTCCGTGGACAAACTTCCCGCCAGATATTGTGTGAATATAAGCTATACCTTTTGCTGCTCCAATTGCAATTCTAAGACGGGATTCCCAGTCTAGTGGGATCCGTTTATCACCCCTCTTTCCTGCCACAATAGGCTATGAGTATAACTAAAAAAGAAATATCATTTCTGAAAATATTGAACTGAGTCAGCTGTAAGTTAGATGAGAACTAGATAATACTGAAAGGCTTGATGCAAGAACCATCTAAAACAGCTTAAAACCAATTCAAATTCAGTGAGTAATAATAGCAAGGAGATTTTGTTAAAGGACATACCGTGTAGCATTTGAGACACGCTCCCCTGAACGTAATAATCATATACCATTAGCTTTTCATCCTTGGAATAGTAATACGCCCTTAATGGAGCCAAATTTTCATGCCTTGTATTTCCAACCGTCTCCATTTGGAGCTCAAACTCTCTTTTCCCAACTGTAATTTCCTTCAGCCTCTTCACTGCAACAGTAGTTGCATCCTCCAATGCTGCTTTATACGTTGTTCCAAACGTTCCCTTCCCAAGAACCTCTGCAGAAGCCCTTAATAAATCTTCCAAGTCAAAAACAAGATTGCATCCCGCAAAGAAGACCAACCTGTTATCTCCATTCTGACTTCCTACACCGAGTTTCTTTTCTTTCTTAGTCGGCCCTTCTTTCTTTGTGGGCTTTTGCTTGGCTTCGACATTGTTACTATCCTTATTTGAGTAGTAAACAATCAGTAGCATAACTAGTACTAAAAAACCAAGAGTAGAACCACCAATTATGATTCCAAGGATAGCAGGTTCACTAAGTTTTGATGACCTCTTCTTCGTTTGCTCAGTAGGCGGAAAAGCTGGAAGAGATGAACTTTCAGGAGAAAGTTCATTGTCAGAAAAAACAGAACTAGGGAATCTGGTAAGAGATCGAGGGACCTTTCCACTTAGGTTATTATTAGAAAGATCTAAGAGCTGAAGGCTCGGCGTATTGAGATCAGGGATTTCGCCTGAAAATGAATTATTAGCAAGATTCAAGGCTATCAAATGAGTCAAATTGGAAATGGAGGAAGGTATACTCCCATTAAATCCATTGTTTGAGAGATTGATAACAGAAAGATTTTTCCAAACTGAAAAATTCTGTGGCAATGGACCAAGAAACTCATTGTATTGTAGATATAACCAAGTCAAATTTCCCAGCTTTGAAAATTCAAAAGGGAAAGGGCCATTAAAACGGTTTGATCTTAGGCTCAAGATCTGAAGCGATGACAAACGACTGATAGTGTTAGAAGGAATTGATCCTCGAAATCCAAATCCAGGCAACCTAACGGCTATAATTCTTGAGTTTTCATGGTTACATGTGACCCCAACCCAATAATTGCAAGCAGAAGTTCTCTTATCCCAATTCAAAGCCCTTGAATGATAAATATTATTGGCAAAATCAAGCAAAGCTTGCTTGTCTTCAATGGGTTCTGTCCTAACTACCCAAAACAGAATTTCACTCAAGAAAATTGCCCAGAAAATGAACTTGAAATTGAAGCCCATTTCCCTATTCCTCTAGCAAAGCAACAGACAGTCAAGCCTTATTCTTCATCATATCTGCGTAAATGGACTTCATAAACAAAAAGAAAAAAATAGTATAATTCAAAGAAAAAAACGGATTTGATACTCTTATACAAATTATCAACAATTACAACTCTCCCCCTTAACATCAGAAAGGCTGCTACACGCAATTAAAATTACTTATCTAAGAAACCGTTTTAGTCAACTAAGCAAATTAATACTACTACAATTCCAAAATATAAGTTGTTCAGGACATGTGACGAAAATTAAAGAAGAAAAAACAATATAATTTATTAATTAAAATATTAACATTACTCTGTTAAATAGAACAAAGTAAGTTATTGTTTTAGTCAACTAAGCAAATTAATACTACTACAATTCCAAAATCTAAGTTGTACAGGACATGTGACGGAAATTAAAAAAAAAATAATAATGTAATTTATTAATTAAAATATCAACATTACTCTGTTAAACAGAACAGAGTAAGTTATTGTTTTAGTCAACTAAGCAAATTAATGCTACTACAATTCCAAAATATAAGTTGTTCAGTAAATGTGACGAAAATTAAAGAAGAAAAAGAAATGTAATTTATTTGTTAAAATATCAACATTACTCTGTTAAATAGAACTTGTATACCACTAATTCTATATAAGAGAGTAATATTAATATTTTTATTAAAAAAATCTTCTTTTTTGCTTCCTTAGTTATCTTTACCTATCATAAACGATTTATATTTTTTAAAAAAATGTAGAGAGTATGATATAGGTATGACTTATGAGAAAAGAAAAACAAAATGGAAAAACAAAATCTGAATTCTTTCATCTTCCCACAATTACTGACTTCTGGGGCATTCAATATTCTGTTTCCTCCCCTGTTTGGCAGCAGCCAAGAAAATTGAGCACAAAGAACTAACTAAAACTAAAAATTTCCCATTTCTTTCAAAATTCTTACAAACCCATCTGAATTCAGATACTACAAATTCATAATAAAAAGAATTCTGAAAACGAACTGACCTGAATTATGAGATCCCAGAAAGCTGCTTAGGAAGTCGTGGGAGGGAAGAGTAAAGAATAGTGAGGTTGCTTGAGGAAGGAAAAATGATTAAAGGGGTGTGGGGTTGGGGGGGGGGAAGTGAAGGTTGCTTGGTGGTTAATTTTTTATGGAGGTTTTCAATTGGAAGGGAGCGAGAAGAGTGGAAGTTTAACGTGCCGACAAATGCGGAAACAACTATGGAGATGGAAATAAAATCATATAAGGCTTTAATGGCTTCCAGCTTATTACAGTTATTCTTCTTTCTTCAAGTCGTGTGGATGAAAACAGTAAAGATCAAAAAAATAATTACTGCCTTCATTAAAGTGTTTGAGCTCAAATTAGGTAATAATGGATTCTCAGGAGAAAAAACAGAAAAATGGGAAGAGGGGCAAGGGGGAACTTTATTAGGTAAGCTACAAATGGTACCAAAAGTGTAAATGATGATGATTTTGTGCGGAACAAATATTCTTGTTATGTGTAAAATAATATAACAATTGTTAATAAACTGTATAAATTAATGTTAATAGTGCATAATTTTTTTTTTTATAAATGTCACTCATAAGACATTAGTTTGTCCGACATAACTTGTTTGTAGGGATGACAATTTGATCCGTGATCCGTTGACCCGCTCTGCCCCAACGTCTTTTGGAGCAGATCCGCTCTGCCCGGTATAGAAAACGGAGCAGATCTGCTCCGCCTCGCAAACGGGGCAAATCGGATTTGGTATTTGTGTCCGCTCCGCTCCGTTTTGCCCCATATATATTATATTATTATAATATTGTTATTATTAGGTCTAATTATGTTTAATTTTCATTTTAATATACTATTTGTACTTGTTTGAAAATTGATTTAGTATAAAATTTATTAATTATACTTGTTGGAGTTTCTATTTTTATGAATTTAAAAAAAATTAATGATTTTTATGGTAAAATTAATGATTTTTAAAAAAAAAATAGGACCGGGCGGGGCGGATCGGAGCGGATCAGATCTGCCCCGTGCGGAGCGGATCGCGGAGCATAAAATTTTGATCCGGGGCGGATCACGGAGCGGAGGTTGGACAGTGCGGAACAGATCAGATCATACAGATATCCGACCCGATCTGCTCCCATTACCATCCCTACTTGTTTGGTACAATTTAAGTTATATGATTTACCAGCTATTGCAAAGAATAAAGGTTACTAGTGCGTCTCTTTGGATAGAAATTATGAATCCTTTAGTTAACAAAACAAAATTTTCTCTAAATTAACTACCTTCTCTTTTTACTTCAAAAATATAAGCATTACCAAAGTAATGTAATCTAAAAAATAGTCGTGTCCCTCATTTTTTCTAATTAATAAGGATATTTTGTTGATTTTATTTTCTTCATACTATGTTTATTTTATGTCAAATTTTAAAGAAAACAGTCCTATAAATAAACAGTGCAATAAAATAGCATTTTGACCCTAAACCCCCAAATTAAAGGTGTTAAATGACTATCTTACCCCCTCCTGGTATAAGGAATTCACCCAACTATAAGGACAAAAAGGTCCGAAAAATTATTTTAATCAATCTTTTAACCAATAATTCTAAGATATACATATATACATATGTATATATATATATATATATATATATATATATATATATATATATATATACTCCTATTATTATATTAAGTATTTTCTCCGTGGGTAGTGACCAAAAGAAAAAGAAACCAAAACCTGTAGATTTTCCAGCTTGTAGATAACAATTGAGAAAGAAGAGCGAGAAGTTTAGGAGGACTAGCTCGGTGAAACAGCCTCCACCTTATGACATTTATATTAAGAGTTCGACACTGGTGAATAGCTTAAAAAAAATGAATTTTTCTTATATGGATCAGGTCTACATGGATCATGTGATCCAGATTTCAAAAGTGACCACATCACTGAATTATTTTTCTTTATTTTGTAGTGATATGATCATATCTGAACCACATGACATGATTCATATTAGAACCATCCAAAAAAAATTACCCCACCCCTTCCCGAAAAAAAAAAAAAAAAGAAGAAAGAAAGAAGGGCGAGGAAAATTAAATTCCAAAGAATAAAACCAAAATAAACACTGCATATGGTTCAACTAGATAGTTGACTCTACTTAGCAAAAAAAAAAACTAGATAGTTGACTTTGTATATCAATTACAGGGAAAGTCGACTCTTGTGGGTACGGTCCACACTCCTTTCACATAATTTGAGACAGAATCCACCTGAAGGGTAGGTCTCATAGACATTCATATCTCACAAGTATCCATAAAGACCGTCTTATAGGAAATTTTTCCCAATTACCACCGTCAGTTGCATTAGATCATTGTTTTCAGCACCGGTTCTGCCTCGGCCTCGGCGCCAATGAATCACCAGGTCTTAAAAAAATTTGAACATCAACTCTAAGATCTCCATTTAAGTTGGTAAATAATTTAAATTGTGAGGTACTCCTTTCATTCCCTATTAATTGTCGTTTAGGAGATATTTAGGTATCCAAATTAATTGTCGTTTAAGGTTTTTTTTTATTAGTTGTCAACAATTTATTTCAATTATACCCTCAACATTTTCCTTTCTTTTCTTTATGATGTATTAGTGAGAGAGAGGGAAAGTGGGGTAATATTGGAAGTTTAAGTGAAAATGACAAGTTCCTTAATTTTCTCAAATTGTCTAAAGAGTCTTATATTTAGGAATGGAGGGAGTATAGTTTAAGGAAAATGATTTACTCCTAAAATTTTGGGGATAGAAATCCTAAACCCCTAAATTGAGGGTGTTAAATAACTATCTTACCCCCTACTGGTATAAGGGATTCACCCAACTATAAGGGCAAAAAGGTCTAAAAAATTATTTTAGTCAATCTTTTAGCCAATAATTCTAGTAGCCTAGCAAAGTCCACAGTTTAATAGGTAAAATATGAAGTAACATGTACATTAACAATTTAAAAAGAATCGATTATTGCACTTAATAAAAATTAAATTTTCACATTTTAAGCAAAGACAAAACTAACAGAACATTACGTTCGATGAGTTGAATGATGTCCAAGGAAATAGTCACGTCTTAAGATTATGTGCAAAACAGGTATTCATTCTATAACTCTAAAACACATTTTCTTTTTCAAATCACTCAATCCAACAGTTAAAAAATTAACAAGTACTTATTGTTTAATAGAGTGAACAATTGTTTAATTATTAAAAGAATAATTCTTTATTTTTACTAAAAACTTTAATTGTCGAATATTGTGTTCTGTCGACTGAGATATATTTACGCATATAGAATTTTATTTTTCTACACTGAACTGGTTGTCTATCAAACAATATTTTATCTATGTGTAGAATATAGTTTTAGACTTAAATTAAATCTAATTTGCCACATAATTTTTTTAAATAGGACGAACATCTATTTTACAATAACATAAAAAACAGTGATTCATTTTTTTTCAAATTTTATTAATAACATGACAGGAAAGTGTAGAACTTATAATTTATTGTTAGAAGTTAGAAACGCTTGCACCAGTAGGTTTTCTTGACAAAAAAAAAAAAAAAAAAAATCCAGTGATTCATAACCAATAGTAACTCGTAAGTGATTGCATATTCCTATTTGCCAGTCACCGTGCTGGACGTGTCTGTGCTGCACCTTTCACTTTCTGTGTGTTGTGTTTCGAAGGCTTGGGATCGAAAGGTCCCAAGTTCGACACCTTCTCCTCGCACTATGGGGCAATAATAAATCTCCTCCTCTGGTGAGGCGTTCTTTTCCTCCTCTGGTGAGACTAAGCTCCCTCCCCAGGCATGGGGCACGCTACAATCTCCCTGATCTAGGGTACTCCGCTCTTCCCCCTCGGGGGAAATCGCCTTCGGGCGTCAAAAAAAAAAAAAAAAAGGATGTATTTAATTTTCGAAAATAACATTATCAATTTGACAAGAAAAAATAGAAAGGCATTTATGTTATGAAAAAGATGGATATTTGAAAATTTTGTCAAATATTTTTAAAAAATTAATTATTTGAGAAAGGATAGGATTCGATTGCATTTTAAAACTTAAACTATCAACCAGTTACATAATAAGTATGCCATAAGAAATACATTTATTATATTTTTCTTGGTAAGACCAAGAAAATTAATGATACTACATTCATTAATTAAGAAAATAAAACTCGACACCATTTTCTAGCCAAATATCAATTTTGAAACATTATTTAAATGATACTATCTTCATTCATAATATAAGTCATTTAGAATATATAACAAAAGTTAATGAAGTAAAAAATAAGGTGTTTTTAAACAAAATATCATATTATTTTCTTAAATAAAATTTTGTTACATGTTTTAATTGACTTATATTTTATAATTTAAGTGAGATTGTGCCAAACTTGTCCCTTTTGAACAAAAAACTCTTTTATCATTTTAATGCATTGGACCAACTCTTGAGAGTAAGTGTTATTGTTATTATTATTATTATTATTATTATTATTGTTTCTTGTCTAAAAAATAAACATGACTACTATTATTTCTTTTAAAAACAAAAGCGTTACTATTTTATTGTTACTACTACATCGATGTCGCATTGCATGCCTCATGGCCGGTGTTGTGTCACGTACAATTACAACCAATAATTATGCTATATATATAAAAATAATAATTGAAACATTATGCTATAAATTGTTGCTTTAACGATCCCACCTCCCCACTTCTCTATCTTAAACGTTTTCCCCCTCATTTTTTTATATTTTTTTAATTGCCCGAGCATGTGGAGTTGTTACGACTCATTAATTGGAAGTCATTTTCTCTGAAATTGCAATTGCGCTAAAGTCTATTCAGTTTAATAATAAGCCCAGTCTGGTTTAAGTTTTTTTAGCGCGAAATAGGGATGAAGAGAGAGGGAGCGGGTTGGCAGTCGTCTCCAAAATTTCTAAAAATAGTATTAGATATAGTAAATTTTATATGTAATTTGAAATATTTTATCAAATTAGCCCCCAACATTTTTTTTTTTTGCAGTTTTTATATATAGTTCGGCATATTGTTCAGTTTTGTCCCCCAACGCCAAATTCCTGACTTCGTCCCTGGAGCGAAATAAGCATTCGTAATATGTAGATGCAAAATGCTTGTGTTATTGGTCAAATTAATTTGATGGCTGAATTTTGTTTAGAAAAAATAAACAGTTGTTCACGAAAAAACTGTTGTTCTTGACAGAATAACTATTTATTACTCCCTCCATCCCAAAATAAGGTTAACATTTGACTATTTCACATGAATTAAGAAATTCCTAAAAACTATAAAAAACTAAAGCTAAAAGACTAATATATCCTCATTAACTACATCTTGAAAATTGAAATTGTGTTTAAAATAAAAGTAAAAAGAAGGTAAAAATGGTAAAAGTTCATTAAATTCTTATTGATAATCCAAATGTTAACCTTATTTTTGGATAAAATTAAAGTCTCAAATGTTAACCTTATTTTGGGATGGAGAGAGTATTATTTTTCAAAATAACCGCTAAATTAATTCATTCAACAATGACGCTATTGCACACCCGTACCGTGTCTTATTTTCAGGATCAATTCTGTCATGGACCAGGCCTACAAGTGGGGACATAGACCACTTGGTCCACATTCAGCCACATCACAGTTTTGATTAAAATAATAAAAATATTCCCCCACTTGGTGCATTGTTTGAGGCGTTTTTATTGTTTTTTAATCAAAAGAGGGAATGTGGGTGATTATGAACCAAGTGATCTATGTCCCCACTTGTAGGCCAGGTCTATATCAGAATTTTTCTATTTTCAGGACCATACATATTCATTGTCAGGCCCAGATTGCCTCGAAAGTCGAAACCATAGGGGAAATGCCGAAGGAATTTTGTAAACTATTTATTTTCTTTGAAGTAATTTTGCAAATCATATAAACCAATGAAAACAATTATTATTATTTTATTTTTGAAATAACACCCAAAACTTACTTGAATTTTCTTAAAGAAACATTTATTTATAATAAAAAATTTTAAAATCAACTTTGAATATCCCTAAAAAAATCAACTTTGAATATTTGCTCTTACAGCAATCCATATTCTCTTTAAAAATTCTAGTATTTTCTCAAATGTTTTTCAAACATGTTACCATCCAAGTAGAGTCTATCTATGATCTAACTGGATTGCCTTAAAAATAAATAATACCTTCCGTTTGAAATTGAATATCCCACCTTCTATATTAAATATATAAAAAAAATGTACATTCAATTCCTGACAGATTTTTTTTTTTGAAATGTATGTTTATCCCACCTTAAAAATAAATACTCGACTATAGGTTTTTAACATTTTTTTTTCATGTTAAAAACTTATAGTCGAGTATTTTTCTTACTGCAGCCGTTCACTTTTCAGGACTGCCCGGGCCTAACCTTCAAGTGGTATTGCTAATATACGATATATGTATAATTTATACCAAGATTTAAACAATCAATCAGAGTGGCGCAGCGGAAGCGTGGTGGGCCCATAACCCACAGGTCCCAGGATCGAAACCTGGCTCTGATATTGGTAGAAATTTTTCTCAGTTTAGTTTTTGTAAGATTCACTATTTCTCTCTTAATAAATTTTTATCTTTTCCTTCTATATTTTACCAGAAAGACAAAACCCAGTTATGTGTACTTCAAAGTATTGTTTTCCAAATACTTTGGTTCATCACTGGATGGAAATGACTTGAATACAAGGCAATTTAGTGCTGCCATATTTCGGTGCAAATGACCCAATTTTTGGGTTGTGATCTTTCAAACAGCTTATGATTTTGTAGGATTTTATTGCTCTTTTGGCTGCTGTACATTTTAAAGTGCATAGTGGCTCTCCCTATTGAGCCAAACTGATCTTCATGTATAGAGAATGTACTATTAATTCAATTGGGGGAAACATCCTTTTAAAACAGTGTATACTTAAATAAATGAAAATAGTCTCGCTTCTCTTCATAGATGTACAGGAAGATCTAGAGTCTAATTGCAATTTTTCCGGGTTTTGCAATAGAATCGAAGAAATTCCAAAGAGACGCAACGCATTTATTATAATATAAATCTGAAAAGAAACATCATCTTTTCATTTGTACATTGAATTATAGGACTCTCATAATACTAGGAAGAATTGTTTAGGAAGAAAGCCAATGCCTTTATCGGTGTCATTGTCATACTCATACATGAGCAAGGCTTCTGCAACACTATTTTGAGGAGAAACCCAGATAATAGACAAGGCTAGTCATCCTAAATACAAGAGATCATACCAAAGAAGATATTGATTCAGTTGTTTTAGAGGGGAGATTTTCTAGTCCAAGCCTACTCCATTTTTGGTTTTCCTTCTCTGTTTCAGCCAGAATCTTCCTCTCCAAATCAAAATCAAAATGGAATTTGCTTCGAGGAATGTCTCCAATTTGAGGCTGGAGAATGCCAATTAATACAAAGCCATAAATAAGAGCGTGCTAGCCAACAATGTCTTCTGTAGGAGAAAGAGAAAAAAAGCTCTTTTGCTTTGAAGTCTATCTTGGATACAAATCCCACATTGGAGAGATACTAAAGAAAACATCACTATATAAATCTTGGATTTTCAGCACCCCTCGCCGAGCTTTGTTGCGTGAGCTTGTGACCCAAGTGGGGGCATTAAGGTGTTGGAATGTTGGGTTGGCTCAGATGGTTGGGCTTGTTACAGCTCTACACTTGCCTGCCCATTCCAAGTGAGGAGTTGGGCCGAGTGTCTTGGGCGAAGGCCTAGGCCTCTCGGTTATTAAAGTGGAGGGCACAGCGTAAGGCTGGTTTAACAGAGCAGCGAAAACCTCCCGCTATTTACAGTGGAAGGATTACGGGCTAGTGCTGTTCAAGCCCACTATAATCAGCTGGATCATATCTAATTGGACCAACACTTTTTGTTTTCCCCCCTGTATATTGCCTAATTTCACATTGACATCTTCAGAGACTCCTTAAACAGTGGGCAACGGAAGTGGGACTTCCGTTATGGACTCAGCATACTGACGCGTAGCGTTTTCCCCATCGCATGATCATGCACGCACGTAACTAAGTCCCCACTTCAGTTATCGCCTCGAACTGAAGTGGGACTTCAGTTATGAGCTCCCGCTTTAAAAAAAAACCCCTTCTTCTTCCCCCACCGCGATTTGCAAGAGTAATATTCCAAAAAAAAACCACCCCTCTCCCCTCCGCTGCAGCTCCCTCCCTCCCACTCGCCGCTGGCCGCCGCTACCTGGGCCCTCCCTCCCACCGTCACTCTCACTCTCCCCACCACCAATATCTCTCTCTCCCAAATTTTAATTTGAGGTATATTTATTTTTTTTTAATTTTATTTAAGTGTATTTTATTTAAGTGTACTTTTTTTCAATAATGTATTTTGTATGTATAGTTTTGATATTTATGTTTTGTTGCGAATTGTATATGTATGTATATTTTGTGAATTTGAAATTATTATGGACTAAAATTGCAATTTTGTGAATGTGATATCCTTATCTATTGTAATTGCAATTATGTGAATTTGATATTTGTATGGACTTGAATTGCAATTTTGTGAATGTGATATCCTTATGTATTGTAAGTGTATAATGTGAATTTGAAATTCGTATGGACTAAAAGTGCAATTTTGTGAATTTGATATCCTTATGCATTGTAGTTGCAATTATGTGAATTTGATATTTTTATGGACTTGAATTGCAATTTTGTGAATGTGATATCCTTATGTATTGTAAATGCATGATGTGAATTTGAAATTCGTATGGACTAAAAGTGCAATTTTGTGAATTTGATATCCTTATGGACTTGAATTGCAATTATGTGAATTTGATATCCTTACGTATTTTAATTGCAAGTTTTGAGAATTTGCTGTCCTTATTATTTAAGTGAGAATTGTTATACTACGCACATTTTATTGACAAAAATCGCACAGGTTTATCGTATTTTTCGTGTGTTTGTTTTTATTTGCGCAATTAGTTCTCGCTAATGTACAATTTTTTTTTACGACTCATGTGGAGGTCATGACTCGATCAGGGTTATCGCTGCTCGGGTCTCACGCGATGACGGATTCCTATCCACCTGCTCGGGCCCGTACGCCACTCGTGTGTTTCGAGTTGGTCGAGTTTCACATGCCGGGACCAGGGTTGCTAGGCAATTCGGGTTCCAAGAAAGTGATACCAGACCTCATCGGTGGCGGAGGGTACGACAGAGGGCGTAGACGCCCACACCCACATGGCGGGTCCGAATATGAATCAGGGCGAAGAAACACGAAGACTATATAGCCATGTGGGATGCCCGACAGAGTGCCTCAGCTATCGCTGATCCCCTGGCCCACTCGGTAATGTGATCTTACCAACCCGTGAGTACATGGATTGGTACAATCTCATTACCGTGCACCTCCTTACAAACCCACGCAACAAGGATGCCGGTCCCACTCCCGACGGGCATTCAACCCATCGCGCCTTCGAGGACATTATTGTAAGTTTTGTATTTTTGTTTGTGTACATTGCTTTTCCTTGTTTATAATATATCGACACGAGAATTGATGTTGCGAGCGGATGCGAAACGGACCGATACTAACGGAGCTCGATAAGTCGGCTTCCAACTCAATCGGCCACTATAGGTCCCTAGTCTCCCAGGGCTTCAAAGACAATCAAAGAGGCATTCGTGGCGGCCGGAAGTCCCCGACTGCGCAGATCGAGAGGCTGCAGATGTGGCAGAGTCGGCGGTTTTGGAACCAGATGACGCAACCGAGAGAACCCTGCTCCGGCCCTGGGTCTCAAAGAGGAAGGCAAGGTACGCGGAGGCAACGGGATGCTCGCAGCGGGAGGACTTAGCGGCGAGGCGACTACGAGCACATGCGGGCCACCGGAGCTGGCCCATGCACCGGCGACAGATCCTAGCATGACTCCCCAGCACATACACGCTTTCCCAATCAGTCGACGTACCCACCCCTTTTGAGTACCAATTTGCATCACCCCAGTACTTTATCACCGAAGTTTTCAGACGGGTGGGGATCCTAGTACGGGCCGTCTACATCTGCATGACAAAGGGCTTCTACTCGGGAGGGACGCCTTAGACATGCCCTCGCACATCACCGACCACGACAGCAGAGACTCGCTGCCGATAAACCCCGAGGAGCGGATATTTATCGACCACGAAGGCGCGCAGTCATCTCAACCAATTTTTGGTAGCGCCTACTACGGGTGAGAGATGGCGACCCTTTACTTCCTACGACCAGCCCTCAAACACACCGTTCCTTACACACCTTCGTCGCCGTATATAGGTTTTCATTTACGTTGTTTACATTTCTTTCATTGTAGTTACGTAGAATGTTATTTATTTTCGGTTGTAAAATATTATTACGATAATTCTGTTGCTTGTTTTTTATTAATATACAATTTATTTATTTTATTGCTCATTTTTTAGGTACGTATTGTGTTTTGCAAATATTATTTATATATAATACAAACACCTCTGAAATAAAAACTCGGAAAAAAAAAACCAAGTGTTTTGGGCAAACCCACTGCCAGTTCATAACGGAAGTCCCACTTTCGTCCCGGGTCCATAACGGAAGTGGGACTTCCGTTATGGTCCTGCCAAAAAAACCCTACTAATACCCTAACTTTTGTCCGTGACTTTGAGGACGGAATTGCCACTTCCGTCATCAACTTCCAGCAAATTTGCAGCGTGTAGTCACTTCTCAGTTTTGCTTTTTTGACTCAAAAAAAATGTCTGAACGGTTTTGTGAATTTCGTGCGCATTTATGACCGGTTTTCAGAGACTTGTCCAATTTCCCACCACATCTATAAATAGCCCTCCAAACCTCTCCACAAATCTCAAACCTTCTCAAACCCTTAAAAACCCTATCCTCCGTATTACTAGCTTTGAAATTTTTATTTAAAAAAAAACCATATCATACTTAATGGCCAACTTTCCCAAATTTATGCAAAAAGAAATGCGTCAAAAATACAGGGATGTTGATTTTACTAGAGAATGGCGATCGAATACGAGGAGGTTTTAATAGAAATTTGTTATGATTTCGGTATGCGAGGGTTACCCCGGAGAAAAAGCGTTGGTGCTACGATGAAATTGTTTACTGAATTAATTCCGTGACCGGGGGACAATTCACGATTGCGATGATCGACGCGAGTCCCTAGCAAAGCTGCGTAGGCGGTTTTGGGATTTCAAGCGCTCACCCACAAATCATGGTTCAAGTACTGACGGAAGGGACGAACATTGTTGACTTGACGGCAGTCTTTGAGGCCCGGTGGGCGGAATACGTTGCGGTAAGTTGCATGAAATAACGGCACACTGTATTAGCTGTATATTTTCATAACTAAATGTTTATTTTGTATAACTCTAATTTAGGCTAATCCAAGGGCTAAGCGGTACAGAAGAAGTGGCGAAGTTTTCTTTATCCTTCTCTGCCATATTTTTGGAGTACGAAGGAAGAGGATTTGTGGGACGAAGCTGGACAATGTTCAACATCTCTCGAAGAGGTAACTTTGGAGGCTCCCCCGAATACCCGATGTCCGATGCATCGTCAAGCAACAATACGACTTGGAAAATGATTGAGGCTAAGTTTGAAATATTTAGGGTTTGACTAACCTGGGGACTCTGTATTTTTTTAATGTTCGATGTAAATTTATTTGTATGAAGTTAATGGGATTGTCGGTTATTTTATTTTTTGAAAGTTCGAAATGAGCAATATTTAAAAAATAATTGAAACTAATTATTATAATATGAACACGTATGGAAATAATTAGTAGGACAAGGGAGAGGTTTTTGAGGTGTTAGTTAACGATTTATTATGAAATTGGCCGAGTCTCCTAAAATTGGTCGATGATGCGAACCAAAGCTGCAAGAAACCGTTTGGGATTTTCGGTCAATAAAGCAAAAGTGAGTAGTGACAATAGCTCGCAATTTGAGGACTGAAGTGGCAATTCAGTCCCTCAAATTGCTGCGGGGGACCAAAAGTACAATTTTTTGGGAAAAATCATGTCCCGGTTGATAACGGAAGTGGGACTTCCGTCTTGGAGCCATAACGGAAGTCCCCTTACGTTATCAACCGGCAGTGGTTTTGCCCTTTTGCTGCAAAATTCTCTATAAAATTTAATACCCTCCCATCCATTCTTCATACTCCAAACACCATTTTCCATATTATTTCGTCTAAACACCCTCATATTTCCTCAACCCCTTATTTCGTTTTGCTTAAAAATGGCACTCGAATGTCCAATGAGATTGTATTTACATTTCGACCACAATATAGTTTACTGAATATGGGGGTTACCCCCGCTTTCACGAGCCTAGCGAAAAAAAGTTTTGAAGTTATACAAAGGATTTCATTCGGACAACTTTGCCATAGAATATGTCGCCGCAGAGAGTCGAGCTTTTATCTTGTCAATGTTCGGCTAATAATGATCCGTCCCATTCTTCATGCCGACGTTCAACATGGTGGCGTACGATGTTGTAAACCTTAATGAGGAAGAAGGTTTAGAGAGTTTGTGGGGAATCCAAAGCGGATTTCAAAATCGAGGGATTCATGTTGGTGCCTTGTTGGAACTCGTGCGGAGACATTCAGATAGCTTTGTAATACCGACAACACAATTTGCACCGGAGCCATATTTTGTTCCGGAAGGATATTTTTCGGAGCCAAATCCATTACCAAATATGCCCCCACCGTCTACTTACGAACCCTCTAATGATAATTCGGTCATGGATTCTTTGGGTCCAATATCCGAAATTGGCGGCGTTCGGAAGCGGAAGAGCGACTTCGCCCGAGCGATAGTGCTGGGAGACCCACGAGGGACGACGGGGGTCGAGGAAGACGCACATGGTGTAGCGGACGATGCCAACCCCCGAAATCCAACAACAAAGCCGGTGGACTAATGGTCAAGAGGCGGTACAAGAGCACGAGCCGAGCTCTCTACTACTCTGCTGCGGCCATTCCAGAATGGAATGTTCCAGTCATCTGATAACTATGCAAATTTTGCCTGTTGGAATGATATGGGTTCCATGGAACCAGTACCTGAAATATGTTTGGGGATGCAATTCAAGGATAAACGCGAGGCAATGTTGGCTGTGAACGTGTGGCATGACAATGTGGCATTAAGGGAATGGAAAAGAGAGAGGAGCAACAAACAATGGTTCAGTGGGGGTGTGTAGAAATTCAACCGAAATTGCCGATGCGGTTGAGTACGTTCGCGTAAATCATAGCGAGGGTGGATGGAATGTGGAAGGTTACAAAGCTTAACCGGGCCCACTGCTGCTTGATGGACCGGAACAAAAAACGCAACATGTCCTCCAGACTACATCGGGGTAAAAATTCTACACCTTGTTCGAGCGAGATCTCGAAATATCCATTAAATTGATTAGAGTCGCTTGTACCAATGATATGAATTTGACTTGTACCTATAGAAAAGCTTGGTATGCCCGAGAAAACGCTTATAGAAACACTTTTTTGGTACTTGGCATTCAACTTTTCGAGTCATTTGCCGCATTATATCCGGGCATTAAAAGATTCAAACCCGGGTATGATAGTCAAATTTCTCTACCACCCTCGAGAAACCGATAATGGGCGAAGGTGTTCGAGTCATTGTTACGGACTTTTCAACCGTTGGTTGACGGTTACCCGTGGTGCTGACCATAATTTCGAGTTGATGGGACACACCTAGGGGGAATTATAAAGGGACTCTCCCGGTTGCAAGCACTGCGGATGCTAACAACCAAATTTTACCCTCTGCTTTTGCGTTGAGTCGATTCAGAATCATCTTTGACTTGGGACGTGGTTCCTTAGTCACTGAGGGAACATGTTGTCAAAGACCTTCAAGTGTGTCTTATCGGCGATCGTCATGCCGGCATTCTTAGTGCCGTGGCAACCCTCACCGGATGGCAACCCCCAAAGGCGGTGCACCGACATCGCCTTAGGCATTACTGAGTCCAATTTCCACACTCATGCAAAAAACAAAGAATTGAAAGATTATGTGTGGATTCTTTGCAAGCCAACCGAAAAAAGGTTAAGTGCGATCTTTATCTAGAGCGTATAAAACAAAAAAGATGAGGATGCGTTTAGCTGGTTAATGCAGCAACCCCGAAAGAGTTGTGGACTGCGGCATACGACGGGGAATGCGTTTCGGTTGCATGACTACAAACATGTCGAGGCGCTTAATAGCGTTCTAAAGCGATCTAGATGCTGCCTTTGAAAGCGCTCGTGGAGATGATATTTTTTAAACTTGTACATTATTTTGACAAACACCGGCAAGGCACGCAAATGGTTGTCAAACGCCTTTCCACTAAGAGGATATGGGAGCGAGTATTTGGCGTACGAACAAAAGGCGACAACTCTTCTTGTAAACCGACACCACATGGACCAAGGTATCTATAGGGTCATGTCCCGAGCATAGAGGACCCGGCCAAGGTGGAAAAAGCGTACACGGTCAACTTATCGGTTCGTGGGTGTAGCTGTGATAAGTGAGTCGCTTATTCGGGTTCCATGCTCCCGTGTCATTCGCAGTGTCCAAATCGATAATGCGGGGATGCTTCTCGATTCATCCACCCTCGTCTATTCTCTCGAACATTATAGGAATACTTACAAGTCTATTTTATATCCCATGCACTGATCCCGTTCATTGGAGATCCCCCCACTTTTGATTTGACATATCACCCACCTAACATGAAAAGCTACGCGAGTGGGTCGACCTCGAAAGCGGAGATACCAAATGCCTATGGACATAGAGAACAGGGGCACTCAAAGGGAAAAGAAGTGCGGCCACTGTAAGCGAGTTGGTCACAACCGGAAGACTTGCCCCATGTTAGCACATCTTGACGAACCACCCCACCCCCTCCACAGTAATTGTATTTAAATTCTCCGAATTGTAATAGTTTAGAATTTATAAAATTGTTGTGAATGTTCTCGATTTTTCCCGGTCTCAATTTCATCGAACATCTTACATTTCAAATACAAATTATTAAAGTTGACGTAATAAATCGAAAAAAATCATCATTCCCGTACCCTGTAATCAAGGATATCGTAAGAAAGTGGATGAATTTTTACATGGTCACCGGGTGTAATCTAGAAAACACAACAAACTCATCCCACCCCCAAAAAATAGTAATGATCGCAGCCTTCGTCTCTAGTCACTTGCGGTGTCAATTTGTTACCCAGTGAAGGTTGCGCATAGGGATGGCATGATAGGGGCGGATCGGATCGGATATCCGCTGCGATCCGATCCGCTCCGCATTATCCAAATTCGATCCGATCCGATCCGTGATCCGCTCAGGATCAAAATTTTATGATCCGCGATCCGCTCACGCACGGAGTCGATCCGATCCGCTCCGATCCGATCCGTTCGATCCCTATTTTTTTTAAAAAAAAAAATCATTAATTTTACCATAAAAATCATTAATTTTTTTTTAAAAATTCATAAAAAAAGCCTCCAACAAGTATAATTAATAAATTTTATGCTAAATCAATTTTTAAACAAGTACAAATATTATATTAAAATGAAAATTAAACATAATTAAGCCTAATAATAACAATATTATAATAACTTAATATATATGGGGCAAAACGGGGCGGATCGGGGCGGATCGAATCGGAGCAGACACAAATACCAAATTTGATTTGCCCCGTCCTCGGATCGGAGCAGATCTGCTCCGTATTCTATACGGGGCAGATCGGATCTGCTCCAAAAGACGTTGGATCAGAGCGGGTCAACAGATCACGGATCAAATTGCCATCCCTAGTTGCGCATGTGTAGTACTTCGGGGATTCCAAGCTGCATTCTAACACGCCATTGCATGTATTGCGGACATATCCACTGTACACGGGAAACAACATTACAACACATAAATGTAAAATGAACGATTTTAATACAAAAATTTTAATATTACAAAATGTACCGGTTTTGAAAGTCCCGAATATGTTTTGTAAATGTCTATTCGAAAACTCTGTGGGAAAAATGCCCCAGTCCGAGGGATACGATAATTCACCCCTTCGAGTAACCTATCCCAGGGCCCTCCCTTAACAAAAATATCTAATACATTCATGGGAGATGGTATAAAATGAACTTTATTTGTGGGGACGAAGATTGTTGTCACGCAAAAATTGTTGCAAACCTCCGTCTCAGGTAGTAGGTGTCATCTATTTTGTTTACATAAACGCACCATTGATTCCCATGGTCGATCCCTTCGGATAGACGAGAATTTGCTAACCCGAGACCGGTTTGCTCCAACCAACCTGTGTACTTCGATGGAAGACGCTACAAATCCAAAATTATGAGTTAGATAGCTAAACACATTTCATACAATAAAAAATTACTCATTACTAAATACAATACTACCATTTTTTCCATCGGTTTGATTTCAGACCGCAATTCTAAATTGGTATCGGAAATACTCTTCCGATGCAGGGATTCATTTCGCTATTCATTTTCAAAGCTAGTAATATGGAGGATAGGGTTTTTAAGGGTTTGAGAAGGTTGTATGTTGTGGAGAGGTTTGGAGGGGTATTTATAGATGTGGTTGGAAATTGTAAAATTATTTTTTTTATTGGACAAGTCTCTGAAAACCGGTCATAAATGCGCACGAAATTGCCAAAACCGTTCAGACATTTTTTTTTAGTCAAAACAGCAAAACTGAGAAGTGACTACACGCTGCAAATTGCCTGGAAGTTGAGGACGGAAGTGGGAATTCCGTCCTCAAAGTCACGGACAAAAGTTAGGGTTTTCGTAGGGTATTTTTTGGCAGGACCATAACGGAAGTCCCACTTCCGTTCCGGGGCAATAACGGAGTGGGACTTCAGTTACAGCCACGTGGCACTGCAGCGTGGGGAAAAGCGCCACGTCGGCCATAGCGAAGTCCCACTTCCGTTATGGTCCCCGGGACGAAGTGGGGACTTCCGTTATGGACAAAAATGTTTGTCCCACTTTTCCGGGTGCCATGTTATGACTGATCTGGGAAAAACGGGCCAAGCCCATGCAAAACCCTTAAACAGTCTCCCTAATAGAATCCAACAGGGACTTGAATCTGGTAGGATGGACTTGGCAACTTTAGCAGAGCGCCTTGTCAAGTCATTCATGTACGAATAGTGAGAACATGAAATCTCCGAATCCAGTGCCGAGGGGAGATGATTCTCTTAAATGTCTTGGTTCGAAAATTATAAAGTTGTTGCTAAGTGGCACCCAAGGAGATGAAGCATCTCAGCAAGTTTAATGAAACCCGTCCAGTAAGGTCATTGGATTGGGTCCAATATCAGAAAACACTGGACCTCATTGATGGTGGCGCATTCATGGTAATGTTAGCCTATATGAATATGTTCAACTCGCCATCTAAGCAAGGTAAACAATGGACCGACAGCCAGAAATTAAATGATATTACAATACTTCTAGTAGACGATTAATTCTTACCTTGATACTCGATGAGATCGATACTTATTTCAGCATTGTTCAGAAACTTGTTGAATATCCTTCATGACTTATCTTTTTCCTTTTTCTTTCTTGTGCATCTCTTACATATATGCTCAAACAGATAAGGAACCTGACTTTTGTTTTAGATGTAATTAATTGAATTGAAAGAAAAAGTAATTTGGATGCAGTAAAATTAGTCATTGAACATGAACGAAAATAGTCACAGAGCAGCCTAATACAGTAAAATGAAGGTTCGTTTCTCTTCATAAGGACTCGAAAATGAAGGACATGTACGGTCATAGTTACAGTATAATACATGAAACCCCTCTTGCAGAGAGAAAGCGTCTATATTCGAGAGAAAATAGTGAAAATATATTGAAATGATCTTATTATGTGCTCAAGGCTTTATTCCAAAATCGCTAAGGTTGAGACAAAATAAGCCGAGAGACCTCTGACTTCTAATAACGACATGATAAACAAGCTCATTTGACTTTTTTATAAAAAATTCTTGAATTTTGTTTTGCAGATGAATTGTTCATAACAAAAGTTTGTCCAATATCTTAAATCATGGGGTCAAAGTTCGATAGAATGCTTCTTGAATGAATACACTCTAACCATTCCCCAGCGATTTCAGTTTCCTTTTCTATTTTATATGTTAAATTTCAGTTTCACAGTACTACTATGAACCAATTTTTTTTGCTTTTAATAAAAAAGAAGCAGAAGTAGTAGTATCATATATTGATTGCAGGAAACAAAAACAAAAGGTGTTGGTCAAATTAGAGATGATCCATCTGATTATTATGGGCTTGAACAGCACTAGCCCGTAATCCTTCCACTGAAAAGAGCGGGAGGTTTTCGCTGCTCTGTTAAACCAGCCTCCCGCTGTGCCCTCCACTTCAAGAACCGAGAGGCCCAGGCCTTCGCCCAAGTCACACGACCCAACTCCACACTTGGAATGGGCAGGCAAGTGAAGAGCTGTAACAAGTCCAACCATCTGGGCCAACCCAACATTCCAACACCTTAATGCCCCCACTTGGGTCACAAGCTCACGCTACAAAGCTCAGCGAGGGGTGCTGAAAATCCAAGATTTATATAGTGATGTTTTCTTTAGTATCTCTCCAATGTGGGATTTGTATCCAAGATAGACTTCAAAGCAAAAGAGCTTTTTTTATTCTCTTTCTCCTACAAGAAATGAAATGAAACATAAATCAGTGAATGGAATCTGTAGTTCTGATTAAGGAGGAGTCTTAAACATGGTGTTTTATAAAAGCGCGATAACTTTGTCTCAGAATTACGAAAGAGAGAGAAGAGAGAAAATGAAGGAGGCAGGTTATGTCCCAGAGACAGAGGCTGCATTACATGATGTGGAGGAGGAAGATAAGGAAAATCATTTGGTAGTTCATAGTGAGAAATTGGCTATTGTGTTTGCAATTATAAACACCAAAGCAGGGATGCCAATTAGGATACCTAAGAATCTACGTGTCTGTGGTGATTGCCACATTGCTGTGAAACTCATCTCCAAGATTATAGAACGTTTAATCATTGTAAGGGATACAAATCGATATCATCACTTTGAGAATGGAGTTTGCTCCTGCAGGGATTATTGGTGAATTGAGCAAACTGGTGTCTAATATCATGTGATCTTTTTTCTCATGGCGCTTTATGCTTCTTTGGCAAATGGCATGGCGTGCTTTATGTTTCCCGGGCAAAGTTGCAGTAGTTACATCACAGACCTCTGAAATCACTGTGATTTCAAGAGATTCACTTGAGCTTAAGTTTCTCGGTGAGTGCACAGAACCGGACTTCTCTTTTATGGACTACCCTCTTGTGAACAGTGTAAAATTTCGCAGTTGCTGGTAGGGATGGCAATGGGGCAGATCGGGGCGGGTATCTCAAATACCAGCCCCGCCCTGCCCCGCGCCCCGCCCCAAATCAAAAAATTACGCCCCACGCGGGGCAGATCTGACCCGCCCCACCCCATCCTACTTTTAAAAAAAAAACATTAATTTTACACGATTTTCTCTGTTTAATTTTTTTTTGCAAATTCCTCCATTTTACACGATATTCTCTGTTTCTTTTTACATGCTCATCTCCAAATGAATTTTCATTGCTTCCAAGCATTGGCCTCCTACCCAATTCAGATAACATATTTTTTTCACAAAACCCACAAATTATTCACGCATTCCACAACCCCAAAAAAATTAAAGATTCCAACCGATGCCCTGAAAACCCTAGTTAAAGAAAAAATCTTTCAATTACCAAAAAAAGAACAAATCTTGCAATTCAAATTACCAAAATCTTTCTTTCATTTCAAATTTTTTTTGGATCTATTAGCTTAGTCACAACAGATCAAGAACAAATCTTTCAATTACAAAAAAAAAAAAAAAGAAGGGAGGATTGGCTTGAGAAAGGAGTGTTGTCTTCGCTGAGACCGAGCTAAACTCACGAGTCTCATTAGTTAAATCTATATTAGCAAAAAAAATAAAAAATCATGTTGCAAATATATATTCGTATTCTTGTCATATATATATTCGTACATGATTTTGCTAATATAAATTTAGCTAATGAGACTCATGAGTTTAGCTCGATCTCACAATAAAATGTGAGTTGAGAATGAGCTCAATGTTTGCTAACTTTTCCGAGTTGAGCGTGAGCTGAGCTTTCCAATTTTTATGTGAGTCGAGCGTGAGCTAGGCCAAACTCGGCTCACATAGCTCGACACCCTAATTGTCTATTACAACCTTGAAATCTTTTTGTTAGACGAGGTTTTGCATATACTGACGGAGCTGCACGTCTGCAAATCATGGTAACAAAGGATACATGAAAGGAGATCGTAATAAATTTAAATGGAGTGCGAATGACTGGGAATGTAGCTAACGAATATGTTAAATCGTCGCCTTCCACCCAGGGACGAAGAGAAGGCCCGCCCCAAATTTTTTTTAAAATACTACTCTCTCCGTTCCTAAATATAAGACTCTTTAAACAATTTGAAAAAATTAAGGAAGTTGTCATTTTTACCTAAACTTCCAATATTACCCAACCCTTCCTCTCTTTCACTTATACGTCATAAAGAAAAGAAAGGAATATGTAGAGGGTTTAATTGGAATAAATTGTTGACAATTAATAAAAGAACCTTAAACGACAATTAATTTGGATACCTAGATATCTCTTAAACAACAATTAATAGGGAATGGAGGGAGTATTAGATATAGTAAATTTTATATGTAGTTCAAAATATTTTATCAAATTCACCCAACATTTTTTTTTTTTGCAATTTTTATATGTAATTCAGCATATTGTTGCAGTTTTTGCCCCCAACGTTAAATTCTTGACTTCATCCATGCTTCCACCTAGAAATGCTTTTCTTAGTTCAAAGTCATGATCAAGAGTCAAATAATGAGAATATGCCGCAGCGCGAGATGGTATAACAGTTAGCAGACTACTGGTTTTGCCATCCACAAATTCCTTATCACTTCGTCCTGGGGGGTCATCATGTCTACCGAAACTTCCATAAAGACTTTTACGTCTTTCAATAGTTACCATTTACTTCTGTTTCTGATTGAGATGGACCACTGATTTTCTGTCCTAAGGTCTTCTGGCACCACTTTCCTATGAAGTTTCTTCAACGTCCTCCAACAAGCACAAAAATTAGACTTCTGGTGCTGGCCATTTTTCCACAAGACAGCTAGGCTTCCTGGTAACTTCCGGTCAAGACAGGCACATCTCGAGTACTCTTTCCATAACTGTGTTTTAATTGATTGAGCTTGCACCTATATATGCATCTTCGGGCAAGATCACTAAGCACACCAATGCTCACATTCTCCATAGTATACCCTAAAATGGCAGGGCAATTTACTCGCATCACTGTTAACATCATTTCTGTTGGTTGCATGTTTTTTCAGGTCCTCACAAGCTGCTGGAATCGCCATCTACTGGGGCCAAAACGGTAATGAAGGAAGCTTAGCCGATACTTGTGCTACCGGAAACTATCAATTCGTCAACCTCGCCTTTCTAACAACCTTTGGCAACAATCAAGCACCGGTCCTCAACTTGGCCGGCCATTGTAATCCTGGTGCCAACACTTGCACTCGTTTAAGCAACGACATAAGGGCTTGCCAGAGCCGAAACATCAAGGTGCTGCTCTCCCTCGGAGGTGGAGTCGGGAGATACACGCTTACCTCTGCTGCTGATGCTAGGCAAGTAGCCAATTACCTCTGGAACAACTTCTTAGGAGGTGCATCAAATTCACGTCCTCTTGGAGATGCCATTTTAGATGGAATCGACTTCGATATTGAATCTGGCTCAGGCATGTACTGGGATGAGCTTGCAAGGGCACTCTCTGGATTTAGCTCACGGAGAAAAGTGTACTTATCAGCAGCACCACAATGTCCAATACCCGATGCTCATCTAGACAGGGCTATCAGAACCGGGCTTTTCGATTATGTGTGGATTCAATTTTACAACAATCCACAGTGTCACTATACGAGCAATGCTAATAACCTTATAGCAAGATGGAATCAGTGGGCTTCAATTCAACCCAATCAGATATTCCTTGGATTGCCTGCAGCTCCTAATGCTGCTCCGTCCGGCGGATATATTCCTCCTAATGTCCTCATTTCTCAGGTCCTTCCATCTATCAAAGCATCGTCCAAGTATGGAGGGATCATGCTCTGGAGCAAATTCTTTGATCAGGGATATAGTTCGGCTATCAAGGGTAGTGTCTAAATAAATGAAATTAGTTCTTAAATAAAGTTGGTGTTCTAAACAAGCAAGAAATTAGTAGCAAATAATGGACTTCTTTGATGAAGTGTTTCCTATTTTGAGCACCAAACATCTAATGGGACACCGGTGTCCAGGTGTTCTATAACTATTATATTTTTATTATGGAAATTATAATTAATTCGAATAGAGTTATCGAGTTTCAATGCATTCCGGATTCACTATAACACTCCTTGTAACATTCAAGTAATTTCCAATTATCACTATTCCCTCAAGAGTTTACAAGTTAAAATATAGGTTATAGAAATTAAAAAAAAAAATCCAAAAGAATATAGATCGCTTACAAAAATTCTTACATATCGTTCACCAACATCCGATCAAATTAATTCTATGGTACAAAAGTGTCTATGTTATTAGAAAATGAAAAGAGAAAGTATTCTTATAAAGTGAATAGGTTTAAACCACAAGATGATAGTTATAAACTACAAAAGTGCATGTGGACTTATCACAATTTTCCAACTTTACCCTACATTCACACGGTAAATAATCGTCTGTACCCGTTTGTATATTTATTCTTGTGTTCAATCAATTACAATTCACTATGTGTATATATAATTAAAAAAAATTATCACATGACGAAATTTTATTAGTTAGACACAGAAATTGGTACACAGATGTGTACAGACGATTTTCACCCATTCACACCGGTGGTCTGTTTTAAATTACGTCCAAAGTATGACGTCACCCGTGACGACACTGGTACTGCTCTCAAGTCTCAGGATAGTGTCAGCAAACAACTCATCTTCGTGAGCAACGATCAGATGCGAGTGGAAGTCCATGTCTGTTAGTACATGCGGGACCACATTATATTTTTTTTATAATCTTGAACAACAGTACTAACAATACGTTTGGTACGATGAAATAGAATGAAATGAAATTCTTTTCCAAGCAAAATCGCTTTTCACCCAGAATAACTTCAGAATCCTCTTTAAATTCAAGTGGTTGGAAGGCAAAGGCAGAATGGAATGTAAATTCCTTTTATGTATTTGATAAAACTATATTTTAATATCAGAATAGAATGATGTAATGAAATTAAATAGAATATGACATAAATATCCTTTTAGCATATATTAGTGATAAAACCTAATTAAATATTCATTACAAAATCTTACTTGAATAACATTAACATTATATATATATATATATATTGTTGAAACATATTTTTTATTAAAATGTCAACATAGTAATAAAAATATCTTTACTTTTAAAATTAAAAATAGATTAAAACTACTACCAAGAAAAAGAAATATTTATAAAATTACCATCTATGAAATTATACTAAGTGAAATAGAATATTTATGACTAAATATGAATACGTTGTTATGTAAAATGAACGTAATAATTAATTAAAAGAGTGGTATAAATGTTAGTTACTATTTATTGATGATTTCAACTTTTCCTGGAAAGGTCATCCCATAGATTTGGTGTGGAATGACATTTCCCACTTCTTCCTGGAATTGTCATTCCCGTGTAATGATCATGCTCACTTCAAATTCCTCAATCAAACGCCGGAATGGAAAGAGAAGTGGAAAAACCCTTTCAATTCCTGCGTACCAAACACGCACTAAGAGGAATTCAGTTTCAATATCTTCCTAAAATTGCATTTACTTTGTAATAAATATCCTTTTTCACATTATAATAATAATAATTATTTTAAAAAGAAAGTATAGTACCACATTCGTCCTAAATTAGTTATCACTTTTTATGTCTTCCTTTGTTTAGGGTGCTGGCATAAAAAAAAAAAAATAAATAAAAAAATAAAAAACATTTGTCAAGTTATGGGAAACGGTTGCCCTAGTGGAAAAGGCACCACATCCCAGGGGTAAGACCCTGCGATCGATTCTCATATCCCCTAAAAAAAACATTTGTCAAGTTTTTAAATGAACAACGCAGTCATTGGTTTTGTGCCAAGATTATCCTTACTTTATAAATTCATCCAAATTAATATTAATTGTGTTTTAAACTTTAAAAATGATTTTTTAATCTTTTAACTTACAAAATAAGATAAAGTTAACTTTTTTAATCAACATAAAATCTTTAAGAGGACGCCCACAACCACAGCCATTCTGATTCATACTTGATTAATGAAATTCAAATTTTCCCTTTAAAAAAAAATTCCAATTTAGGATAATAAAAAAGAAAAATTACAAATATGAATACTTTCTTTTATGAAAACCAAATATGAATACTAATATCATGCAATTATTCAATTATGGATTTTGTGCAGGAATACAATTTTAGCAATCAGATCTAGTTAAAAAATTAAAAAATATTTTTTTAGCAGTTGTTTAAATAAAATTATATATTTTTTAATCTTTAAATAAAAAATTAATGGTCAAAGATACTTGCACATGAAAAAAAAAAATCTCCTAAATGCAATTATTATAATTCTGTGATCAGTGACGTAACATTTATTTAAAAAAAACCAGTGAGGTCGCACAGAAAGAAGAAGATAAAGCGTGCGGGTGATTATGATCAACAACGCCACTACCGTGCGCTTTATTTCTAAAGTGCGCCATGCTGTCCACCTATTTCCTTTCTCTCTTCTTTTACTTTTCATAGTGAACACAACAAAACTCCTCTCTCTCTCTCTCTCTCTCTCTATATATAGCTTCCCAGCGAGTTTTCCGCCGCAGCCGCCACCGCAAAACCTTAATTTTCCAGAATATTTGTCTGCCATTATATGTTAATCTCCACCACCGCACGCTCAATCCGAGGTGATTTTTATCCCCAAATCCAATAAAAATATTGCTGCTTAGCTTAATTTTAGTAATTTTTTTAGCTTTATTATATAAGTGTTTATCAGTTGCCTGATGGGAACAATTGTTAAGCTACATCTGCAATCTTCATGATGTGCTTTTAGATTCACCTTAATTTTATCAGAAACTATATTTCTGATTGTGTATTTTCTTGATTCCTATGAATAATTAATAGTTAGTTAAATGATTTTCTTTCTTAATTAGCACCTGAATTCATCCCCCCCCTTTCTCTTTCCTGAAAGTTTATCTTTTCTTTGGTGTTGGTTTTTTGGATAGGTACTTCTGATTGATTTAAGGTTTTTATGTCTTGTTGTGATAAGTTCAGTACATATAGGGAAAATTGAGATTTTTTTTAATTAATATTTTTTTTAATTAAGATATCAATATTATTCTCTTAAATTAATGGTATATAAGTTCTATTTAGTAATATTGCTATTTTGATTAACAAAATAGGTTCCATTTTGCTTTCTTAATTTTCGATACGTATCGAAAGTATTATATTGAGGAACGGAGGGAGTAATATGCAATTTGTTTTCATTAGATACTTTTTCTAATGAATTTGTTTTCTTCGAACAGGATGACTTTGGGGCTAATTCTATCTGCAAAGTACTAGTGTGTTTCTCAGTAGATATCGCTTAGTAGCTTGGGATTGAGACTGCATCTAAAATCTAAAAGATGGATCGCCGTGACACATCGGGTTTCGTTAGTGGAGGCGGGCTCCTTTCTCTTTTATTATTTTGGTAGCTTCAAAGTGATTTTTTTCTGTTAATCTTTAGTTCTGTTTCTCCCCATCATTGGCCCCAGAAGTCCGGGAAATTGTTATTTAATACTTGGTTACCTAGTTTCCGTTTACGAATTGTGTGCTTACTGTACATGGACGAGACCTCTAGACATTATACAACAAGCTTGGCCACATTGTCAAAAGATCTAGGTAGATTTGTTAACAATGGAAGTAGTCAGTATGCTTTACCTGCTTTAGGAATTCACTCTCCTGCTGGTTTTACTGGGGGAGGCAAAAGAAAATGGGGTTCGGTAGATGGATCAGTTCGCTTGAAAGATGGATCTTCTATGGTTCTTGGGTTGGGAAATCCATCCAGCTCATGCACTACGACTTCATCAGGGAAAGAAACTGAAGATGAGCCTTTTATTAATCTTGGTCTGAGCATTGATCTTCCGGGAAATAATTGGGTACCTACCCCGAAGCAGGTTTCCTATGTTACTGCAGAGAAATTTGAAATTAGAAGGCCCAAGTTGGATCTTGAGCTAAGTTTGTCAACTGGACTAGCTGAATCAGATATCACTACTGTTGCACAAGGGTTCAACACAGGTTCGATTGCTGCAGAGACACCAGCCCTAACCACTACACTTCAGGTTGTGGATGAAGGATCAATATCATCTCGATGGAAATGTGGGACCACTTGTCCCTCCTCTGCCATTCCCAGAAACTGTTCCACTAGTTGATCCGGTTCATGACCATAATCACCCAATTCCAGTTGCCTCAAACATCTCAACTCATGGTGTGGCAACACCAAAAGATTTGGTTAATGGTTCTTCTGTGGCAGCTCCGCAGCATCAAAGGCGCACCAGCGTGAAAATCTGTCAGTTTGATGGATGTGTAAGAGGGGCAAGAGGTGCTTCTGGCCTTTGTATTTCCCATGGAGGGGGAAGGAGGTGTCAAAGAGATGGCTGCCAGAAGGGAGCTGAAGGCAAGACTGTATTCTGTAAGGCACATGGAGGAGGACGCCGGTGTCAACATCTTGGGTGCACCAAGAGCGCTGAGGGCCGTACAGATTACTGCATTACCCATGGTGGAGGTAGGAGGTGTACACATGAGGGTTGCACTCGTGCTGCTAGAGGTAAATCAGGATTATGTATTCGTCACGGGGGTGGCAAAAGGTGTAAGATGGAGAATTGTACCAAAAGTGCTGAGGGCATCTCTTGCCTCTGCATCTCCCATGGTGGCGGCCGTCGCTGCCGATATCCTGATTGCACAAAAGGTGCTCAAGGTAGCACAATATTTTGTAAAGCTCATGGAGGTGGCAAAAGATGCACTTATCTGGGGTGCACAAAAGGCGCTGAAGGCAGCACTCCATTCTGTAAAGGACACGGTGGCGGGAAAAGGTGTACCTCTGAAGGTTGCGGTAAGAGTGTCCACGGGGGTACTTTATTTTGTGTTAATCATGGTGGGGGAAAGAGGTGTGTCCAACCTGGTTGCACAAAGAGTGCAAGGGGACGCACAAACTTCTGTGTGCGTCATGGTGGTGGAAAAAGGTGTAAATATGAGGGGTGCACAAAGAGTGCTCAAGGAAGCACCGACTTCTGTAAAGCCCATGGAGGTGGTAAGCGATGCTCCTGGGAACAAGTGGGCTCAGAGTTTGGTGGTCAAGCTGCTATTCCATGTGACAAGTTTGCTAGGGGAATACCTGGCCTTTGTGCTCCCCATGCTGATCGGGTGGAAGAAAGAACTCTCTCAATTCAAGACCTGCAATGTAGCCCAGTTGATAGGATGAAAGGAGCTCTAGACATTTCCGGTGTTAATGCTGCTGCCGATGGAGGTTTGTCAATTGGTTATGGACACAAACAGATATCTCCACAGATGCCATTACATGGTAATTTAGCAGTTGGAAATGCTTGCTTGGATCAATATTCACTTCCAGAAGGCAGAGTGCACGGAGGAAGTCTCATGGCCTTGCTTAGAGCAGGTACATCCTTTCCAATTAGCAATAGCAGCGTTGATGGTCAATAAAAAACTGGAAAATCTTGCCCCAATGTCTCAGAACTGGGTTTAAGCAAATCTCTTTTCTTTTAGCATGTATATATAGAAAGTGTCCTTTGTGATCCCTTCTGGGGTCAAAGTGAACCGATGGGAGAATATGAATCATCTCAGCTTTTTCTGCGATTGTTCGTGATGTTGTCACAAGTCCTTGTTTTAAATTAAGGGTACAAAGTCTATAGGTGGGCGGTGGTGTATATAGTCAGTATGTAGTTACATTGTTCTAGCATTAGGGAGTTCAGATTTGGATAGATTGTTTAAGTCTGTCGTGTAAATACTCAATTGTTAAACAATCAAATATTGTACATATGCTTTAGTAATGTACTACCTCCATTCCCTAATATAAGTCATTTAAGACCAATTGAAAGGGTTTTGCGGCATAGACCCTGCAGAAGGCAGACAGGAGCAACATCATCGCCAATCATCTCAGCCACGTAGTCAGCGAAATCAAGACTTTTGGGAAGCAGTAAGATGAAAGTCTCAGATTTAGAATCAAACTTCTACTTAATAAAGAGTTCATTCCGAAAGGGTATAGCAGAGTAATCGGGTTTCAAATAAAGAGATTTCAAATAAGTGAATTTACTTGGAAATAGAAGCTAGTCGAACAATGGACTTTCTATCTTTGTTTGTTGTGCAAATACTCCTCCTAGATGCAGTGAAGCATCCCGTAAAGGAATCTAAATGGCGTGCCAGCGAAAATGGGAGCTTGCAGGAAACAATGGTGGTCTGGAAAACAAGAAAGGAAAAGCGCTTGGAGACCAAAGAGCACCCAACACAGGAATTTTGATTCAGGCATTTTATCAAATATGTAGTGTTCGATTAGATGGCCCGGTAATATCTCGAAAATATCTTCTTCAGCAATCGGTAGCAGATCAACATCCAGACTGATTAACAAAGCTCTCCATCTGCGTACTGAAACTGAATCTCAACGGCGATTCTTGCGAGTGCAAATCAGGTTTTGGTTGGGAAACTAGTAAACTAGAGAGCAGCAAAGGGCATTATTACCTTTCTCTTCCATTAATTGCAACAGCTGCTATGTAATTGCATGTCAGATTTTGTCAGATTTTGGTGTGCAGATCTAAGAGTTGAATTCTGTTAAAATTGCTGTATTTGGGGGGTAAGGTAAGTGTGCCTAGGGTATAACTAGTTGACATTGACGTTGTATGGATTTCATGAATTTGTGTGCTCGATCGGGCTGCAAACACAAATTCTTCAAAATGACTTTCAGAGGGATAATCAAGCATCCTAAAAATTTCAATTCAATACCAACAAATAGTTTTTACTTCGTTCAAGCTACATCTCATGGGCATCGTTTAGATTACTAACATCAACAAGGGCATAGAGCAGGGATATCTTAACTAGCAGGGAAAAAAATAAAAATAAAAATAGCTCCAGATTGCAAAGGTGCACTCTTCCATATAATGTTCATCGCATCAGCTGTGAGAAAACATACCAAAAGCAGACCTCCAGGGCGGGTGGATGCAACGAGAGAACATTTTGGTGAAGAAAGAAAGGAGAAAAACATGTGCAAAACAAAACTGGAGCAGCATTGTTGAGAAAAGGTTTCACCACCAGCACGGATAATGACCCACATAGACCAAGCATCCGGATGCAAGAATCTCAAAGCAAGCAGATCTTTAACCAATCTAGACTTTTCTGACTTGAATATTGTGGGTGGAGTGTAACCTCCAAATTGGTTGCTGACCACTCTGAACAAGAGCTACTTGTTCACCATCCTTCACCATTCCCTGCTTCTGTAGTTTAGAAATAACTTGATGTAAGGAGATAATACAATTCACCACTACTTCAGGTTTCTAGAGATAGAGAAGGAAATGCACGAGGAATTTGATTAGGAAAAGATATCTCATAGTGTAAGATTAGCTGGTCTACCACGAAAGGTGACTCAAATTCTCAACAATTCCAAGTGATTAGGTGGAAAGCAACACACAGTGAATCTAAGCACAGAAACAAGAACATGAAAACTGGAACAAACCTGCAACAAAACCAAAGCCTCAGAGAAGGTTGCCTCGGCGTCATCCAAGAATTCCATGTATATGGGACAAACACCTTGATACAAAGCCAACCTTTGTTGTACTCTTTTCCTGAAATCCAATTACATGATTTGGTAACTAGATAAAGCCTTCTTCCAAAGATACAGGTAGGTACACCATGTAACAACAGGTTAATTACTGACGTATGCAACATAGTCAACAATGAGGCCTAAGTTGATACATTAAATTCATCACATGTTTTTTAGTCGAAACCAATAACATGATACAGTAGATTTGATGTGATTCACTGAACGAATCAAATTGACGTGATTGCCTATTATGTAACCTTTTGACATCCAAAATGTGCCTTCTGAACGATAGTGCAAGTTCATTCTCTAACCCAGTATATTTCGCCGGAGAAAATCCATACTTTATATTCATAATTAGTGAAACTTACTCATTTGTAAAGGCAAATATGGTGCCAGAAGGTCGGTAATGGCTCAAGAGAATAGACATGAAACCACTTTTTGTGAAAACCACAATTGAGGTTCCTAGAGTGTTGGACATCATTGTTGCATGGAATGCAAACATTTCGCTCATGTGCTTCTGCTCAGAATGGATAAAAGGATGTTAGTGTCCTCCATTTAAAATTCTAAAACTGGCATAGAATATATTACGATATGCTCGAGATAAGTGCTTGAACTACTTAAACTGACCTTGAAAACATGGCCGAGATTAGGTGGAGTTTCTCCACCAGTAATGGTTGCTTCAGTTCGTAATGCAACCGTGTGCATGACCTTGACAGCTTTCAGAGGAAACCTTGTATGGATGAGAAATAGAAGTAATGTCAAATACAAAGAGAGACTGGTTACAACGGATACTACCAAAATAAAGTTATTTTTCTTGAGACAGTTAGATAATTAGCTAATACTATCACTGACAACAAAATTACATTTCCCCTACTCTAATATATTCTTCTGCGTCTCTTAGTATTAACACGGTAACAAAAATTGTCGTCTTACTTTCCATGAGCAGTTTCCCCAGAAAGCATAACAGCATCAGCACCCTCTCTAACTGCAATTGCAATATCTGAGACCTCAGCTCTGGTAGGCGTTGGGTGAACAATCATACTTTCTAGCATATTTGTTGCCACAATGACGGCTTTGCCCATACTACGACATATCCTGATTATTTCTTCCTGGAATAAATTGATATCAGAAGCTTATAATGAAATTAGTATCTGTAGCAAACAATTCAGGCACTAATAATCCACCAGTATCAAGTATTACATCAAAAACTCCATTACCTGCAATAATGGAACCTCCTCAATCGGCAGTTCGGCGCCAAGATCTCCTCTTGCAACCATGGCCTGAGATAAGAAAAACATAATGACTTTCACCATCAACAAGTCCAATTTCAACGAAGAGCAGGTAAGATCAAGGAGAAAGAGAGGAAGCCACAAGTGATCAGATATCCCAATAGAACCTAGGTATTAGCAGTAACAGAATTGTGATCTGTATATTCATGTCAAGAAACTTTGTAAAATCTCCCTAAGATCATTACAATTTCGAGGATACAAGCCCCAGTAGTTCCATTGTTAAAGGTTGAATCATCATAAAAGTTTACACCTTACCATGACCTGGGACAGCTTCTCTTGTTGAGCAAAAATCAAAAAACACTATTTTCATGTAGTCTAATAAAAAAACACCAAATTGGGGAGAGAATCAAATCGTTACCCCATCTGATGCAGTGATAATGGAGTGCAAATTTGGTATGGAATCGGCACTTTCAATTTTTACAATGACATGAATGTCAGCACCAGAGCCTGCCAAATCCAAAAGAATATCAGGGAAAAAAATGCAAATAAGAGCTGCATTTCACTGAATAATATTTTATCTTTCTTTTCCTAGGGTCTAGAAGAATACATCAGAGAAGAGATATGTTACTTTTCAGATAATTCTTCAATTCGTGGACAACAGCAGCATCTTTCACAAATGAGACAGCATAGAAGTCAACTTTGTTGTCTACTCCAAACTTGATATCATCCCAATCCTTTTCTGAAACAAAATCAAAACACAAGGTAATCATCATCAGAAAAGGAGATTTCTATCAGCATTGGCACTTTAGTAACTGAAAATATGATAATGAGATCTGACCAGTAATAGATGGAAGTGTGGCACTTTTTCCCCGCACATTCAGATGCCGCCTTGATTTAAGCTCTCCTCCATCCACAACTTCACATTTCACAGAATCTTCAGTCTTGGATTTCACCACTAGTGACATCATGCCACCTACAGATAAGAGTGATATGTGATAAGCTACTAGAAATAGAATGGAGAATATTAGATGCTCCTGATACTCTAGAACTCCATCTAAATGACCAAACTTTAATACCACATTATAGATCATTTGATGTTCTAAGAACATTGAGCGCATACCTGATGTTCTAAGAGTATGCGATGCATTATGAAGAATTAATTTCAAAAAGTTTACATGAAAATAAAACAAGAGAGTAACGAAAACGCTAGAGCATCATTAGTATGAGGGTATGATATTCTTGTAATTTTATACTCAGAATACCCCCACTACCATGGGAATTTGCCTCCTTTTATATGAAATTTGTAATTTGGACCTTCTTTTGGGGGGAGGAGCAGGGAAATAAATTTCAAATCTTATTAAGCTCCACAAACTCCTTTAAATAGAAACATTTTTAAAAACATAAGCCAAGCTCTTGGAAATATGGTAGTTTGAGACGAACAACTTATGCTTAAGACCCAATTTGGAGCAAGCCAATTGCATATAATAGCTTGTTAAACGTTTACTCCATTTTCAGAAGACAATTGACGTTAAAGGTTTAACAGCTAAACTCTTACTCTGTAAAATGTGAAGTGGCTAATAGGAAAAAGCAAAAACAATGGGCCACATACCATCAACAAGAAGCATATCTCCTACTTCAACATCATTGACAAAATCATCATAGTTAACACTGACACAATCAGCAGTCCCCACTCCTCTCCTAATTGTAAAAGTGAATTCCTGTCCACTTGTTAAGTTGATTGGCTGCGGCAAGTCACCGCTCCTAACCTCTGGACCCTGAGACATCGAAAAACCAGTTGAGTCTAAAAGCGGCTACATATATCAAGAGGCAAAATTATCACTACACAGGGCACAAAGTAGAGGCAATACTTGTACAATCTATACTAAATACTTCAATGGCACAAGTTTCTTGGCAACTTCATACATAAAAGAAAACACGAATACCAAAATTAAGGAAGAAAACAAATTTATTCCAAAAAGAAGCATAAAAATGGAGAGATTTGCCTTAGTATCTAGCATTATTGCAATCACATTATCCTTGGATTGGGCATTGTATTCCTTAACCAAGTCAATGACCTTCTGATGAGACGCATGGTCTCCGTGGGACATATTCATACGGGCAACATTCATCCCAGCGTCAGCCAACTTCCAAATCATTTCCTTAGTGTTGGTGGATGGACCAATTGTGCAAACAATTTTTGTCTTCCGCCTTACTATAGGCTTAGACCACATACCACCTGATGTCTCACTGTATTTCTCACTGTATTGCTGAATCCCAGGGAAGTACTGAATTTTTTCTTCTGTCTGATAACAACAAGTAATACGTAAGAGGAATTATCATGCTTACCATATACATACACTACCATTTAATGAAAAAGGTATTTCCAGTATTTGGATGCACTAATATCAAACGTAAAATCATATATGTTTTTCATTATTTCTCCAAAAAGCATATTCTCAAAGCTAATATGAATAATCCTCAATCAATTCCTATCCTACGGTACCTTCTTTTCTTTTTCGAATGTAGTATATTCTCCATCGCAAGAAGTCATCTACTCTTGTAGATGATAAAATTGGCAATAGGTAAAAAAGAAAAAGAAAAACGCTAGTAAAGTTTGGAGCTTTAAAACCGGACTCTAGCAACAAATTATGCAAAAACTCGAAAGCGTATTAAATTTCCTTTCTAGCCAAGTGCTTCGCATTTCCATAAGATATAGCTATACAATTTCTTCAAGGACGATAAATAATATTTCAAATAAGCAAAAATCAGGAAAAAATCAACATTGATTTAAGCACATTTTCAGCAAAAAAATAATAAGAAATCCAAATTTCAAAATTTAATTCAAGCTATCAGAAAGCAAAAAGTACAGAACCAAAAAAAAAAAAGATACAACCTTTGGGAGGTCTTCAGGAGTTACAGGAAGTACTTCAGGTTCTAGACGAGCAGATCTTGTAGCAGTGATCGGCGCCGCCACGTTAATGCGAACGGCTCCGTAATTCTTCCTAGCATTTTGAGCCAACACTTTGGAAGCGAAACCGGACGGTTTGATGAGCTTCTCGACTTGTCTTTGCAGAAGAGATCCAGATACTGAACTGTGATTTGGACGAGTAGCCACTACCTGAGCCATTGTTATTCACTGCAAAAAGAAGCTTTAGGAATTGATTTTAAAAGAGATATTTGTAAATGAACTGGAGATAATAAAAAAATGGAGTATAAATTTGAATGAGAAGTTCACATCGAATAAATCGCCGTTAAATTCGGCGGAATATAGGAGGCAGACGGTTTGGCTTCTTTGTTTGTATCGAAGTATATTTTGTTTTAATTTTTTAATAATACAGTGTAGGCAATGGGTTCTCGTTTTGGGTCAGTGAAGTGGACTTCCGACTTTGGGTTAGGATATTTTGATTTGGGCCTGGGCCAGCTGACTCCTAAGTGATATGTTGTACACCCCTCGGTCTTGTGCATTTGGTTAGGCCCTTAATAGTTAGGCCCTTAATAGTGAGGCGCTTGTAGTACTTAAAAGGGCCAAGATACGAGAAATTTTATTTTGTTTAGTGAGTAAGTTTAAAATTTATATTCAAACTAATAAATGCAATACACAAGTAAGATAAAAAGTTAATTCTCTTTCCTGTAAATCAGCATTTTTGATCTACGTGTATTGCACTTATTGGTGTGGATGTAAGTTTTAAACTTGCTCACTACCGGAGATAAAACTACTCCAAGGTACCTCGCCAAAATTTAAAGCGAAATACCTTTCAAAGCACTTTTAAATTCCATTGATAATACCTCCTTATATTTTGTCGGATTATTATGTTATATACATTTGTGTTTTTTTAGATATTATTTATTTATTTATTTGTAAACCAAGAGAGGGCTTCTCATTAGGTACAGTTACAAGGTTTGATAATGTTGAGTGGAGTAAGTTATGGCATTCTAATTTGCATAAACAACACAAGTATTTCATGTGGAAAATAATCTCGGGTTCACTTCCAACAAGAGTAAGATTGAATGTATACTTTCTCATAAGTGATGAGAGGTGCATTATCTGTAATAGTGAAAGGGAAACTTTGGAACATATTTTCCTTCAATGTCCATTCTCAAAATTTCTATGGTTTTCATCAAAATGGGAATTGAGGATTGAAGTGTTCCAATCTTGGTCTATTGTTAGATGGGTGAAAATCCTATGTTCATATTCCTATCCCCAATCAATTAGAATTTACTATATAAATATTTTTTTCAATTATATATACACATGGTGAATTGTGATTGGTTAGGGACACACAGATGATTTTTTGCCCTGTTAGATGGCTAACAGAGTTGTTATCTCCTTCAAATCATTTGCCGTGGCCTAGGGAGCAAAGGGAGGAGTTCCTAAACTATGCTATTGTTGTCATGGATGTTACATGGAAGATAAGGAATGATGTGCTTCACGGGAAGCCGATGCAGCCTTGGGATAGTATTCACTGTAACATGGTTAGATTAACTACAACCTACTGGGATGCGGCTCTAAGGAGAAAAATCAAAGAGGTAAATAAAAATTATAATGAGGTATGGAAACTACCACCGAAAAACTGGGTAAAGGTAAATTTTGATTATGCTTTTCATAAAAGTAGTGGTATGGCAATTAGTGCATATCTTATCAGGAATGATACCGGGGAGGTGCTAGGAGCATGAATTCAGAGAAGTAAAGCTAAATCGTCGTTTGAAGCGGAAGCGTGTGGAGCTCTTTTAGTTATGGAACAACTCAAAGCTAGCCGCAGTGTAGAGTGATTATCGAGGATGACTGCTTAAATGTCATTAGGAGCTTAACTGGTCATACTATTGCAGATAAATGGATGGGTATTGATCAGATAATCAGAAGAAAGAAGATGCTTAGAATTTTCGCCTCTTGTAAACTAAAGTTTGTTAATAGAACTTCTAATTCTGATGCCCATAATCTCGTTGAATGGGCGAAATTGAATGATGTATCTGGTTATATAGCTCCGCTAAATATTCTCCCATCAATCTTCTGTGATAGAGGAGGCACTCTTTGTAATTCAAATCCAATTTCGGATGATTTATATATTTGAATGTTACCTAGCAACAAAAAAAAAATGCATGGTATTGATCTGCATATTTCTTCCTAAAGATCTTCAACAATAAGATGCAATGCTATTCAGTCCAATATTTGTTATAAGTCTCACACATGAAGATCCATATATTTATTAAAAGAATTTCTAGTTCATGTCAAGTAGTTGACCTTTATTTTTATTTTTTTGTAAGCCCTTTCTTTCCCTCTTTTTTTTTAAAGAAAATAGGGTGAACTTCATCGTTAATTACTAAAAAAAATTTAGAGGAAAATAAGGTTAATTAAATATTCAGTTTTAGTTGTTTCAATTCAAAAAACGCATGAATTATATACAATTATAAGTACTTTCTACGTTTTAATTTAATTATAGCCTAGACATATTTCTATTTGCATTTAGCTCTCGTCGGGACATATTTTTCATTTCTAATTACTTGTTATTTTAAATTTTCTAAAGATTATTGAAAGTAACCCTTCCAAGTTTACCCTAATTCTCACAGTAGATATAAATGATTAGGAGTTAAATTGAACTTACCTAGAAAAAGACAATATTGTTTTTTAATCAGTTTATATAAATAATTCAATAATTTCCTTAATCTATGCCCGATATTAAAGCAGTCCGGTTCCTATGCGGAACAGCTTTTTTTCCGTACGTACGGAACAATCCCAGCCGTCGGATGAGATTTTGAACGGTCCAGATCTGGAGAGAGAAAAGTTGCGACTGGACTTAAAAAATAAAAAATAAAAAAAAATTCTCTACAAATCTGGACCGTTAGAAAATATCATCCCACGGCTGAGATCGTGTCCCGCAGTGCAGAACAAAAAACTGTTCCGCATAGGAGCCGGGACGATATTAAAGTGACTATAAAAGAATACCCTTACATTTATTGGTAGCTTTGCATTTGAATCACACATGTTTCTTATGTCTAATTTTAAGATTTCAAAAATAAATAAAGGTCCACCCCCTCCCCAAAACCCCCCCAACCCCCCCCTTTTTTTTGTTTTGAGTTAGGGGGTTAGTAGTCTGGGTTCTGTGACCCCGGTGTCGAACTTAGGACCTCTCGATCGTGAGTGAAGGGAGCCCCACTGGACTACGGCCTTCTTGACAAAATAAAGGTAGATATGAAAATAATAAGTAAAAGTATTGTTAGAAATATAGATGGACGGTTAAAGTGCAACAACAACAAAAAAAAAAAGAATATTTGAGACAATTAAAATGGGACGGTGGGAGTATGCATGTAGTTTTTCTAACGACCCTAACAAGTTTCAAGCAGTATTGAGTTAAGGCCTTTTTAACTCGAGTTAAGGCATATATTAAGTTGATAATGCGCTCTTTATTGGAATAAAGATTTTAGTTTAATTATTACTTACATATGTAGAATTTATTCACAGAGTTTTATGCAAGTATCTGATTCATTCTAAAGTTGAAATGTATTTTCTTTTTACAACATTGCATAAATGAAACCTTTTCCCAAAAATGTTGCAGAAAGAGTAATTGGAATATTGCAGAAAAGAGGAATTAAAGAACTAGCGGTATAATCCAAATCCTACTAATCAAAGACCAAGAGCAGTGTTACTAATCATCTAAATTGGAAAATCAACAAATGCTAAAACTAATCTATATCAATGGATGATCACTGAAATTGAGACATCTGGAAGCGCGACTCATAAACATAACAACACTCAAAATCAACTACTTAGCATTACGCTATGTCAATATTCATATACTCACGTGTCCTTCTTGATTACAGAAAATCAAGATCGCATATTTTCTGTGCAATATACGATCCTTATCCCAAGGATCGCATATTTTCTGTGCAATTTCTCATTACAGAAAAGTATTGCAATCTTTAGCGTAACTAAAGATTTCTGTCAAATTGCTTGTTATCTAGGAGACATAATGGAATAGCTGCATGTTGCTAGAGATGAAGGATGAGTAGTAGTATTAATAAAAGAGCTGAAATGATTAAAATCTCCTTTCATGGCCTTATAAACATGGTCTAAACCTTCGTCAATCAATTCCAGGACCGTCTGTGGCATTGGCGGTGTATTGATATCAACCGATCCTTCCAACATTCTCACCACTTCTCCCATTGATGGTCTCATGCTAACTTCATCTTGGATGCACCAAAATGCAGTTTTTAGTGCTCTCGTCACCTCCTCTTCTTCCACGACTCCTTCAAGTCGTCTGTCTGCAACTTTTGTCGGTGTTCCATTTACCAATTCCTGCAAAAAGAACAAACATTACATTTTACCATTTACGACAATTGAAGCAACAAAAGGTTAGGAGTTTGAAGATTATATACCTTGAAAGCCCATCCAGGAAAAAAGAAGTCCTCCGCGTTGAAAGTCATATCCAGATTTCTTCGTCCGCCAACAATCTCTAAAAGAAGCATTCCGTAACTGTAAACATCAGCTTTTACAGTGATGGGCCGGTTGCTGACCCATTCTGGGGCTAAATACCCTCTAGTTCCTCTGACCATGGTTACAACTTGTGAGTGCTCTCTGCCCATCATCTTAGCTAGTCCAAAATCAGATACTTTTGGACAAAACTTTTCATCCAAAAGAATGTTTTCTGGTTTGATGTCACAATGAATTATTCTATCTCGACATTGCTCATGAAAATAGGCAATCCCTTGTGCAGTGCCAACGGCTACAAGATATCGGGTGGACCAATCAAGTAGCTTATCTCGAGCATTGAATGAAGAAAAAATCCATTTATCCAATGATCCATTTTTCATGAACTCATAAACCAAAAGCCTGCCAATGATCAAATTTACAAGGAATTTTAAAACTGATCAAATTTGTTTCGACTTGAACTTAAAATCACATGTTCAAATATGTTAGAAGAAAATTACATACCGTTGTGTCCCTTGTGAGCAGTATCCACAAAGGCGAACCAAGTTCATATGATGCATAGAGCTAATAGTGTTCACTTCTGTTATAAATTCTTTCTCCCCGTGAGGCAGAACCCTGTCGAGCTTCTTAACTGCAATCAATGTTCCATCTACCAGGCTTCCTTTGTATACACTGCCAAACCCACCTGCCAAATTAGACAACTATAGTGTTAATTTAACCTTTCTTGTAGTTATGAATAAGAAAAACTAGTGTTATTTGGAAATTACCTGTTCCAAGTAACTCGGAGAAGTTAGTAGTCATACATTGCAAATCTCGGTAACTGAAATTAATTAGAGCTCCTGAAACTATAAGAGAGTTCTGAAGGGCTCTCTGTAAGGATCGTTTTCTGTGAACACTAATATATAGCAAGCAACAGAGAAGCACTATCAAGAAAACCATGCTAAGTACAATTGGAAGTACCAAAAACTTCTTTCTTGCTATTTCTGAACCATCCGAGTCCCCAGATCTTTTCCTCCCACTTTCTGTGGATGAGCCATTTGACTCAACCTTCACAAACATGGTTGAGCCCGAGTCCTCGAATCCACCAAACTCCAAGCTCCTCAGAAGCCAACAATAGGGCTTTTCCTCGTTAAGCCCATAAACTGAAGAAATGCAATCACAATCAGCTAAACACACATCTCCACACTTTGATACGGTTTCTATATCACTGTAATTTGCTATAACTGATGAATCTGAGAAGTAGTAATTGGTTTGCTGAACTGGTGATATCTTAAACTGAGAAGTCAAATTCTCATGATTCGGACTACATTTCCCAGTGAGTGATGAATTTCCCCAGCACTGCCCATCATTGCCTACTTTAGAACTGGGCAAGCACGAGCAAGATGCATTTGTCTTGCTTCTATCTAGCCGACATATTCCATTCCCACAAATACCAGCAATATCACACGGATTAGAAACAGCAGCCCATTCAGGAACCCACTGGCGCGACCCATTAACATCATTGTCCCATCTATACAATCGCAAATTTCCATTCATCTCAAGTGTCATTCGCCGAAGTACTGATGGCCTAGTTGTCCTGTTTGTGGCTGAGGATAACCCTCCATCATCACCATCATTCTTATAGACATACACAGCCCCATCAGACGAAGATCCATACATGATCCCGAAACTTCCTGCTTCGTCCACTACTGCAATTACATTTCCAGTCACATTTGATATATCAGGTCCTGACCAATAGGAGTAGTTAGTATAAGGCTCAGGTGACATGCCATAGTTTTCAGGCAAGTTATAAGTCAAAGAAAGACTCAGTGAAGTTGGTTGTTGTAACATTTTCAGCGTGTAATAACCACCACGTGAAGGCGATAAAGATGATGTGAGTTCTTGAGAAACAGTTAAAGGTTGGCCTGGTAAAAGTGTATCAGATGGATGCGAAAAGCTCTGCCAAACAATGGTTAAATTGGCACTGTAGAGAATGAAATTCCCATTTTCAGCGATGAATGCTGTTTCCACCCCAGTGCGAGAGGTATTTGATGCCCAAACAGTGGCGCCTTTATCAAAAAGCACGAGATTCCCAGTAGTGTCGAACTCCAAGGCTGCTTCTTTGCTGACTGGAGAGTTTCTATTTAGATGATTGAGAGAAAATGAAAGGGTTGGACAAAGAGTAATAATATATACACCTGCAAAAACTTAAGTAAAGACTAGAGATGGAGAAATGAATGCATATGCAATGTACTTCAGTCTCAAGTCAAAAGCCAAAAACTTCCATTATACATGAAACCAACTATATTTATTACAAATCTAAACATCTCATGATAGTAGAGTCACCCTAAAATAGAATGTTTGAAAGATTTGTATAAGGAAACTCGCGCTAGTATTGATGTGCCATTCAAATAGAAGACGGTTAACTTCTGATTGATGAAAGGCTCAGCATCAAGCAGAAAGAAATCAAGAAATTAAGTTATCCAAATTACATTGCATAGAAATCTGTAAGCTACAGAAGAAGCATCAAAGTAACTTGTAATCTCAAACCAACATCAATGATCTAGAAAGTACTCAAATATTCTTTAGCATTGATTATGATATGGCTAATGCTTAGTGATTATCTTTTAGTTTTAAGGTTTATCGTGTTTAGTTAAAGGTAAACAAATCGTAGAGGTTTTTATGATTAGAGTGTTAAAGAATAGTGCATAGGGTGATACAGAGGATCAGAAAGTATAAATAAGCAACAAAATTATGGGGCTAGCATATGTGACTATCCAAAATGGTACTCCCCATTCGATAATACAAGTCATTTATGACACATAGTAAAAATTAAAGAAACAAAAAAAATAAGGTACTTTGTTAGTTAAAATAGCAATATTATTTTCTTAAATATAATTAGTTCTATCTATACAAGTTCTATCTAAGAAAATAATATTGATATTTTGACTAACAAAATATTTTGCTTTTCGCTTCTTTAATTTTTGTTACATCTTCTAAACGACTTATATTAAGGAATTGATGTAGTAATTAATAAGGATTATGCATGAACTGCATTAAACTCAAAGCAGATAATTCAGCTGAATTAAACTTACACGTAGGCCGACCAAACTAATACTCGATCTCCAGGAATTTCTGCAAACCAAATTGCCAACAGAAATTGATCAGGGGAGTCTGTAGTTGGACTAAACCCGAATGCAAATGTTCCATTATCAGAAACCCATGATTGGTTCTCGGCAGCTAACAATCTGGAGCCCATTCTAATGGTGCTAGACATGCATTCATCAATGTCGGCTAAAACCAAGAAGCTTAATAAGGCCCAAGTATAGAATAAACAAGAAGAAAAAGAAGATGAAGACATGGTGTTTGTTGAAATGTCTAGGAGAGACTTGCTGAAAATTGAAAGGCTTCATTACATTGGCTTTCTTCATTGGTCTTATTTATGATGAATTTTCCGTACCCAACTCGAATGATTGGAGTCTTGTTGGTGATGGATGAAGAATTTTAGAGTATCCAACGTTGAAAATTTGAACCAGAAAAATGGAAGATCATAACACGTGTACAGAGGTGGGTGAGCTACAACGTTGAAAAAAAAAACCAAATACCATGAAAACGGTCGGCGGCTTTAAGATAACTGGATTTTGGGGGCACGTACGTGTTCAAATCTTTGCATTTAACGGCACCGAAAATGGCAACTTATTGGAAAAAATGGTTATTCATGTATTCATATCTATTCGCAATCATTCCTAATTCGTCAAATGTGTATATGAAATTAAAAAAAATTGACACATGACAAATTCTGAGTAGCAAAAATATACTTTCTCCGTTCACATTGATCTGTCGTTTGAAGACATTGCACTTGAATTAAGAAAATGATTGTGATGCATTAATTTAAAAGTAAATAAACACATTTAACCTTTAATTAATACATTTATGCTAGTTCAATTAAAATTAGTTGTTAACTAAAAATGCCAATTGAAGAAAATTTGCCTTAGCAGGAAGAGAAATGAATTGCTTTGGAAATATCACTAGCCTTATAAAATAAACAATTTCAACGGCTAAATCTTGGCTCTACTTTGAGAATGTTTGGTTTGGATTTGGTTTTAAAATTGGTGGGAAAATACAAATTTTGACCTAGAAAATTGGCGGGAGAATTTCAAATTCAAATTTTTTCGTTCAAATATTCGTTGAATTTGAAATCAAATTTTGACCTAGAAAATTGGCGGAAGAATTTCAAATTCAAATTTTTTCGTTCAAATATTCGTTGAATTTGAAATTTTTGAAAGAAAATTGGCGGGAGAAATTCAAATTTGTATTTTATTTCTTTCAAATTTTTCAATTTCAACGAATATTTAAACGAAAAAATTTGAATTTGAAATTCTCCCGCCAATTTTCTATGTCAAAATTTGTATTTTCCCACCAATTTTGAGACCAAACCCAAACCTTCTCCAAGTAGAGCCCTTATAATTTGACGATTGAAAGTTGTCTCAAGTATACGGATTCCTCATTATCCCTAATCCTAAATTGGCAATATAAAATAAAGGCTCAACTTGGATTGGGTTTTGGTTTTGGTTTTGGTTTTGGTTTGAGTTTGAGTTTTGGCGGGAGAAACTAAAAAATTGGCAGGAGAAATTCAAATTCAAATTTTTTTTTCAAATAATCGCTTAAATTCAAATTTTGGCCTCTAAAATTGGCGAGAGAAATTCAAATTCCAAATTTTTGAGGCCAAAATTTGGAATTGAACTATTATTTGGAAAAAAAAATTTGAATTTGAATTTCTCTCGCCAAAACTCAAACTAAAACCAAAATTCAGGGTGTACTTGGATAAGGTTTGGCTTGGTTTAGTCTCACTTTTGGCGGGAGAAATTCAATTTTTTACTTCTAAAATTAGCGGGAGAAAATTCAAATTATTATTTTTCAAATATTCGTTGAAATTCCAATCCAAGTTGAGCCAAAATGCTTTTGGGATATTCATGAAGGAATTTCACATTGAGAGCTGTGCCTCCTATTTTCTTCGGTTGATTTCTGCTTAGAAAAATGATTTACTCATACAATTTTGGGGATAGAAACCCTAAACCCCCAAATTGAGGGTGTTAAATGACTATCTCACCCCCTGCTGGTATAAGGGATTCACCCAACTATAAGGGCAAAACGGTCCGAAAAATTATTTTAGTCAATCTTTTAGCCAATAATTCTAGTAGCCTAGCAAGGTCCTTCTGCTTATTTTCGGCGTTTTAGTTCTGATGATTCTTAGCTAGGGTTTTAAAATTTTGGTAGACTTGGAATTGAAGAAGCTGAAGGATTTGATTTTTGCATATGATTCTCTCATTTTCTCTGAGGATAGTAATTTATTGGCAGGATCTTCTATTTTTTTTAAACCTAATTCGCCAAACATCAAGCATGCGGAATCTACGATGGTTCTTGAACAGGGGCGGGTTTTACATTTTTTAAAATACTACTATTTATCGAAATTTTATGTGTATTTTGGAAAATTTTAACAGTTTCGTCCCCTAAAAATTTTTTTTTTGCATTTTTTATTGCCCCCAATAATTTTATCAGTTTCGTCTCCAACACAAAATTCCTGATTTCGTCCCTGTTCTTGAAGGAATCCGATTTGTTCAATTAATTCACATCCTCTGTCCTAATGTATTAGATCTCTGAGGGAACATAATACCAAGTACCAACACAAGTTGGCTCAGTTGGTAAGGAGTTGGCACGTCCTTACAAAGGTCAAGTGTTCAATTCCCGCTGCCGACGTGAGGGTTGTGTTGGTGGGTGATCTGTAAAGATCCCCTCAGTAGCGACCCTATGGTCCCCTGAGACTCGCTGCGACCAGTAGTGGTGACCGGAGCCGAACCCACCCGAACTTTTTTTCACCAAAAAAAGAAAAAGAAAAAAACATAATACCAAGTCATCACACACGTAAACAATAATTTTGAATCTAATACGGACTATTTGTTTTAGCTTCACATATTTATTAAATAAATTTAATTTAATTAACGATTTAATTTTTCATATTAAATTAACGGGTGAAAATTCTCTGTCCCCGTCCTTGTATGTCCCTATAACCCTAACCAATCAGAATTTTCTATATAAATATTTGTTTTAATTATATATACACATGGTGAATTGTGATTGATTGGGGATACAGGAACATACACGAATGGGGACAGAGGATTTTTTGCCCAAATTAACATATGTTTTGGCACAAAAATATCTGGTCCCGCCTTAAAATTAAAAAACACATACTCCCTTCATTCCTTATTAATTGTCGTTTAGGAGAAATCTAGGAGTCCAAATTAATTGTCGTTTAAGGTTCTTTTGTTAGGTGTCAACAATTCATTTCAATTATACCCTCAACATTTTCCTTTCTTTATAATATAGAATTGAGAGAGAAAGAGAGGGAGGATGGGGTAGTATTGGAAGTTTAGGTGGAATGAACAACTTCTTTAATTTTCTCAAATTGTCTAAAGAGTCTTATATTTAGGAATGGAGGGAGTACTTGGAAAGTGTGATAATATAAGTAGGTCTAAATTTCTTTAGTACATGGATGATGAGAGAAGCAAGGACCTCATTATTTTTGGAACCATACCCATAAAATTATACTCTCTTTTCTTCTTTCTCTCTCATATCATCAACAATGGAGTCTCCTCCGCAATCTCTATCTATCGAAAGCTTTTCATACAGTTGGTTAGTAAACTTAAATAATCCATCTTCTGATCAAACCACCATAGACTATAATTCCTCTTTTGATGCTTCCGATGAAGCTAATTCCTTCATAGAAATGGACCCAAAACTCCCACCGTCACGACGGTTTTCCAGAATATCAGTCCCCATAGATTTCAGCTTCGATTTCCGTACATCTCAACCTCCTCATCTGAAAATCGCCCACGCCGGCGAACTCATCTCCGACGGAATCCTCGTGCCGTTGTTTGGCCGTGAACTGAAGATGGATGATGACGTGGCAACATTGAGGGTAATTATGTCGTCATCTTCTTCAAAAGAAGTAAGGTTTTCGTCAATGAGAAGGTGTAAGAGATTATCGAAAAGGATAATTCAGAAGTATTTGGATTTATTGAGACCGATTTGTGAGAAATTGAAGAGGCATATTGGATTATCATCAGGCTCTAGAAGAGTTTTGAGTATTAGTACTAGTACTAGTACAAGGGGTTATGAAATTGAAGAAGATGGCGGGAAATTGTTATATTCTCCGCCGGCGGCGGCCTCTCCTAGGACTAGCCTTGCATGTTCTGTTGATAATTGGCGTAGATCTTGTGATTCTGAAACTTCCATTTATGAGGCCGTACTTCATTGCAAAAGAACCAACAGTAAGTCTCTTTTTCTTTAATATGGATCATGTTACAATGAATCACGTACAAATTTATTAATTATTAACAAAAAAATTCTCACTTCTAAGTTAAATGAATCTAGACCACATGACTATCGTTCATGTCAGAATTAATTTATTTGATTTCTTTAATAGACATATGAGATTTATTTCGACCTAACTTTTTATTTATTAACAAAAAAAAAAAAACTTTAATTGTCATTATGGGGTATGTGTTAAATCGGCTTATTTTTCTTCTTTTCAATTGAAATGAGATTAAAATTTCTTATCAGATATGATATTTTTTTTCAGGTAAATAAAATGAGAGAAAAGCTGAAAGGGAGCTGGAGAGAACGGAGAAGACGAGATTGATTTGTCCTCTTCTTTGATGTCCCTTTTTGCCATTGATGATAAAAGAATTCTCTCTAATTAGTACACTTTTTTTCCATCTATTTTGTTAGTTTTTTTACCAGTTCTAATATTCAAAATCTTCACCCCATTCTATATATGTTCTCTTGTGGTCATATAACCAAAGTACATTAATCTTTACATCACTTCCTATCCGAGATCATAAGTAGCAGATCCGTCACCTCCTCGATGATATAAATTTTTTATTAAAAATTTGACAAAATGAATCAAATGCGTGAATTTATTGGATATTGCGATAAAAGCAGAAATAATTATGAGTTAATAATTACTATTTCATCAAAATAACTGGGAGTTACTAATTACTTTGGATAATACATTAATTTTAACAATTTTTTAGAATAATCAGCTAATAATCTGATGATCGAATATCTTACTCGATTTTAAAAAATGGAATTAATTGAAGTTGAGAAATCTACTCCACTGTCCAACAAATCCTGTAAGTAAGATAATTTGCAAACAAATGAAATCTGTTACTACGAATATATTTGGATTATAGTAACTAGTTATAGTATGTTGAATTCTTCTTTTTCCTTTTTTTCTCGCCCGGAATTGTAAAGGAAATATGAAACAAATTCAAAACCTCTATCATCTAATAATAAAATAAAAGGACATTTTTAATCCGAATATAAATTATTCCCTGTGTTTTGAATGGGAAAGTAGAGAGTCGATTTTTTTTTCTTTCAAAATTAAGGTGTTCATAGTGCCGATAGTAGTGATTAATTCTCTCGCTGCGGGAGTTCTACAAAGGGAGTAAACGGTTGGCATGGAATGCTCTTCATTCTCATGTGTAGTAATCGAACTCCTGGCCTCATGATTAATGGGAACAATGGGCTACCACAACGTCAAATTCGTGATTAGAGAGTCAATTTACGACATCAAGGAAAGTTGACGGAGTTGAGTTAGTATTTCCGACTCACAATAATAGTTAACGAGATCCATATTCTTGACCTGATAATAATTCTTTATTTTGTCATTGTTTTTTTAAAAAGATCCAATTAGTGAGAGTATATCAATATCACTAATATAAATGAAGGTTGTGCTTTTCGTCTTTTGCATGCTAAACATCAAGCAATCTGCTAATGAAAATCTTTCCATTTCTCTGTCATGGTTTCGTAGGCTTATCAAATTACACTGCCATGTGAAATTATCAATATTAGTTTAAAACAAAAATGTTATTAATATTATTCTTCGTATAATAAGATTTCCTAAACATGATCGGATAGTTTTGACATATTTGTCTACAACGTTGTCCTCTTTAATAAACTGTTGATTATATTCTTGTACTAAAAGAGAAAAAAAAATTAAAAAGAAAAGGAAAAGATGGAGACCAACCGAATCAACTATATGCTCATTTTATTTATTTATTTATTTATTTATTAAATTAAGATAAAGGAAAAGCTGTTTTCACCATCCGATTTTTACCCAAATCACTTTGGCACTTGGACAAATTAATGGACCATTTGGATTTTGGACCACAAATTTTGTGGTCTCAAATTGTGAAAAGAAAAGAATTACAAGTATGCCGTTGTGATTTTTCTTTTTTCTTTTTTCCTTTTTCCTCATCAAAATTTTCACCTTTAAATTGAAATAGTTATTGCACAAGATTGATAGACCATCTTATTGTAACTCTTAATAAAAAAATTCTCAAAAAAAAACTCTTAATAAAATTTATCATAAAATAAAAGTCTTTGTGCAAATCACTTGAACTTAAAATGAGCGCAAGAAAACAAGATATGTAAATATGATTTAAATTAAAAGAAAAATATTCTTCTCATTTTGAATAAGAAAATGAATATTCTATTTGCACGCTGAAGAACTTTAATATATAAATTTATGATGTTGGTTAATACTTTTATTTCGTGTTAAAATTTACCTCCGTTTTCCACTCCACAAGGATGAATTACTTCCCTAACTTGCTAGACCTATTATTTCCAAGTATAAAACTGAGAGTTCCTGACTCCATAAATGGCCTGCAGCGGCCTGCTGTTTCAATGTCTTTTATGGGCAGCAATGTTTGTAAAGTACAAAAATATGCTCCAATTGTCTGTTGAAGGCCTACTTCCTTGCCTCTTTGGCAATTCTCATATTGGTCAACTTCAATTATCTACTTCAACTCCATCAATGTCTCTATTTTGTTCCCCTTACATTTACCAACTTGTCTGAAAAAATAATTTATTTGGTAAAATATTTCTTATCAGAACAAAAGGTCTCAAATTGAATATTCATTGGATGCACTCTCATCCCATTTCCCTTTCTGTCTCCTCCCCCACCCTCTAAAAACTAAAATAAAATAAAATAAACTGGATTGGATTGGATTGCTTAAAAGCCTTCATAATAATCTAGACTTAAGTCAATAATCGTACTTATCAGTATCATTAAACTCAAATTAGCACCAATATAAACAAGATGCCCAACAACTACTTTTAACTGCCTGTCTTTAGACAATATACAAAACATGGGCCCTACCAGCAATGGATCATACATGGTCAATCACGTGGCCCTTTTGTTTGGATGAGGTGATCCTGACCCCAAAATTGATCATTTTTTTCACAAGTCTAGTTAATATCAGCCACCACTTTTAGGCCCAATAGAGCTGCCCAGCCTTTTATAGGAGTAACAAAACAATAGTATTTTGTCACATGTACAACAGGGAAGGGGACATAGACAAATTTTGTTCCTGAATTCTTCCAAATCTTTGAAGATAACATTTTCATGTGTTCACAATAGGCAGTGTCGTAGTTGCTTGTAATCCATTTTATTTGGGACTCTTCAGGGTATGATGAGAGTAAGATCACGAGTTCGAGTCATGCTTGAAACGGTTTAATACAACGTTGTCTTTAGTGTGGAACGGGGTAATTCTGCATGTGCGGAACTTCCCTCGTCCGTTGGATTAAGATTGATTTAAAATGAACACTTGTTCAAGTTTTAGAACACATGTTCTTTTTTTACCCTACGAAATGCATGTACTGGGCCTCAGGGGAAAATTCGCTATGGGACGGCCATTGTGGGTACCTGTGAGACATGAAGGCCTGCGGGACTCACACTGTAGGTGGGTCCTGTCTAAAATTATGTGAGAGGAGTGTGGGGCTGGACCCATTAGGTCCGCCCCATGCCAAACTTTCCCTAGCCTCAGGGCACTTGTTCTGAGCTCAGAACACCTGTCTCGAAGCATTTCGTATGTATTGAAAAAAACTGTTCCAATTATGATCCGAACTGGTTTAATACCACGTGAACTGATGAATATTTCTGCACGGCTTGTCTAAGCAGATTAGACCTTAGTAAGGTCAAGTACTTGAATATTGAAATACTAAAAAAAAGAAACAAAACATTTTCATGTGATTTTCTTCTTTTTTCCTGTCTTATTTGTGCTTTATTTATTTATTTTTTGGTGGTGAAGAACCAGGAAAAAAGATTATTGGCACTATATGAATTTGCTTCTTTCATGTTGCAACCATAACAAAGGGGGACCAAAAACACTCTTACAAGCAAGTTGAGATATGGAAATTATATATGTTGTGGCTTCTGAATTATCTAGGAACAGCAACAAAGATGTAGAAAATAACGTCGTTGGTTGTCTATTCTATGAGCCAAATATTTCGTGTTCAATATTCGACAATGATCACTTTTCTAGGAATTATTGTTAGGTTAGCTAAATTGTAATTTCAATTCTAATCAAAATAGGGGGTTAAAAATTATCTAACTACCAATATAATAATAAAATAAAAATAAATTGAGTTCATTTTGTGATCTCTCATCATTAGGATAAATGAAAAAAGTGTGACTAACATAGAAATGTGAATATAAATAGTTATGATCACTTAATATATTCATTTTGACATATCGAAGACGGTTGACAAGTGTTTGTTACTAGACTCTCAGTCTCGTGGGCACAAATGCGATATTATAATATTGGAGTTCGCATAGCCAGGACATTGGGTTTTAAGGGAAGAAGATGAATGCAATCATGTTGTGTGACTAGTAAGCACGGTCAAGCACAACCTAAGTACTTAAATACTGTTTAAATTTTGTGAAACTTTTTGTATTGACTTAATTATTTTTATTTTAATAGTAGCTCTCTTTTATCTGTCGCTAATTATCTAAACACCATAATAATACAATTATCATTTCCTTTCCACTCTACTCCTTTCGCTGACACTATTCTTCGTTCCTTTCCTTTTCCCCGATCCAAACATAGTTTGAGAAACAAATGTATGAGAGAGTAGTCAATCCAAAATAAAAATTTGTACATTACTAGTAATTAGTGCACCCTAGTAAAATTTACAATTGATTTTGACAAATTTAAACAAAAAAGTAGATTCGTAACGAGACCGCGAATAAGCTTGTCCAGATAGAATCCAATTTGACGATAGCATTATTAAAGAATATTGGTGCAATAAACATAATAATTTCGACTTAAAATTATTATAAAAAAAAATTTGAATAGGTAAAATTATAAGTTTTGAATTTGACAATTTTTTAAAATTTGAAAAAGAAATAAAAAAAAACAGACAAGGAAAGCAGATCCAAAATTCTTTTTCTCTTTTGGGTCCGAATTCTTAAAGTTTATCGAGTACATAATATTGGTGGACTGTCCATTATCTATAATCACTAAAGATTGCAGACTGCTAAAAGAATTGAGGCCCAAGGCCCGTTAAACTTATTGCTTATAAATCCATAGCCGGATGGGCCACTGTTCAAGTTACCTCGAAGGTTAGCATGGACTAGATTTGGCCCAATAAACTATTGAAGTAAAGATTCGTGGATTTTATTTTTTTATTTTTCATTCGAGGAGCTGGAAATTTTCATTTTGGTGTTATAACTTCTAAATTTTTTAATCCACCAATTTGACAGCCCTTTTTGGTACCCCTTCTTGAACAACATATACTTAAAAAAAAAAAAAAAAAAAAAAAACTTTATCAAATAATAAATACTCAGTAAAAATTTAAAAGACACAGATTGTGAAAACAAAAAAAATCACTAATTGCTAAAAGCCACGTGAAAAGAAATTATTTCATTAAACACTACTTCGCGTTGGTACGCCCAAGGAAATATGGGAAAATGAATTCCTCAAACTTGGGTAATGTATCCCTTTTACAGAGTTTGCAGTGAATTGTGAGAGAGTGATGCATTGTACAAATCATAAAATCTGGTTATCGGGAACTATCAAGGTTCCAACTACGCATCTTATTCAATTTTCCATAATTTTTTACTAGATAGTCCTTTAACATTTTCTTACCTCTTTTACAATTTGTACATAAACAGCTCGTAGTAACTATCAGAAATATATACCGGTAACACTCTCATCGACTGGAAAAACTTTTTTCTGGTACCATTCCAATGGGTACTAAGAGGAAAAATCCACACAACCCATCAACCCTACTAGGATCCTCGCGTGAAACCGACATGAAATTTGTACGAGAAGTATCCATGGTACGGCTCTATGCCCAACTTTCAGGGGATTGGCTTAAATTTACAGTGGCTACTGCACATTAAGCTCATGGAACTCATTTTAGAAATGACTAAGAACTTCCTTAAGTTTCTGATCACTATTGTTGCCTGAATCAGTAGTGGAGCTGGGAAGTGGGTTGGAAGCTTCTAGATCTTTCTCATCTACTGAAGAAGTATATTTAAGGAAATGATCAATGTATCTAGTATTAGTAGTGTCTGAACTTCCATTTCTCTTATAATACCATTTGGTCTTTGTTTTAGGCTTTCTTTCACTAATAGCAATAGCAATGTCATTTGGAAAAAGATCGCCAAGAACGAAAGCATGAATAATGGTTGTTACAAGCAATGCAGTTACTGTAAGTGTCGCAACGAGAGATAGTCCAACCGTTAAAAATTTTGTCACGATGTTTATTACTATGTTCGAGTATCTTACTGTACTAATGGCTGCTCCGGTCATTGGAAATGTATATGCCCACCAAGCCAATGAAAATCTGTATTTGACAATAGAGGAGATTTTTTTAGTATCTTGAAAGAAATAGGTCGCAAGAAAAATCTTTTAGTACCATAAGTCCAATACATTGTTCAGTACGCTAACGAAATCGCTTCACATATGCAGCATCATCATGATTGTACTAAGTTAAACGGAGTTTACACTAATCATACTACATATGAAACTATTTCATCTGTATACTAGACAATATATTAGAAAATTTATGGCTGTCAGAATTAGTTTTGGCTTTAACTATTACCTGAAACCTCGGAAAAAGTTAACGCGAACAACCTGTAATAAGGATAAAGAAAAAGGAAAAACTGATTAGACAACTAGCATAGTTACAAAACTCATAATAATGTGATTCTCAAGTTCTTTTGATGCATTAGGGGACTGAAATGTGAATTAAATGTAAATTACAGAGTATGTTTTAAGTCCTAAAGCCAGGGAAAAGATGGATACCAATGAAAAATAGAGGAAGAGGGCAATGAAGTAAGCAACCCTTGATCCATAGTCAAAGGATCCTTGAATTTTAGCCCAAGCCATAGAAGCAACACTTGGAGCAGCAACAAACAGAAAGAAGACAGGGTGAAGCTCTTTTGGAAGTGTCTCATTAGTTGGAAGTCTTTGATAAAGAGTGACAAACAAGACTGTATAATGAGCCAATCCAACAGCAAAGAAGAAAATAGGCCCTTCTTTTAATCCCATGGAAGCACCAAGCAATGCTCCCACAAAATTCCCAACAATTGACAAATGATTTGAAGGATTAGCCACTTTTGAAAGCCTCCTTTGACCTCCAGACATCCATTGTCCATATATCTTAAGTTCCAAAACAAAAATTGGAGTCATAATGATATACCATAGTAGTGCATGTGGTTTCTCAGTGATTGATGGTGGGAATTCCGAGGACTAAGAAGAGAAGAGCAATCCAAGGAGCAAAGAAGAAGTTAACTCTTATTGGGTGGTAATATTCGCGTCGAACGGCTTCGAAATAGAAGATTATTTTCAACAAGTAAGTTGAAGCTATAATGGCTACAAGAGCTATAGAAATCCACCATAGAATAAGGTTTATATTAAGGCTTATATGGAGGAATTTTGTGGCAGGGGAAGTTGCTAAGGCTTTCCACATAATGGCTTGGCTGCTAACACCAAGACATATACCAAATGAAGAGATTGGAAAGCGAAGAAGAAATGGCCACTGCTTGTCTTCAGGTAGAATTATCTCCTCAGATGGCTGTAAAGAAGAAATCAAGAACAAGTTAGTAATACTGCGCTTTTGTACAAAATTGAATATCCAATTTTCTATTAATTTTGTACAGAAAAAATAGGCTTCCGTTTACAAGTAAATAGCTATTTAGATCACTAAACTATTTACTCTTTGTTGCTTTGAGTAGTCAACTGTTTTTTGGCTAACTATATCACCCTAGTATTTACTTGTCGCTGAAAATAAACCGTCACCACTTTTTTGTTGTGGTTTTCGGCCAAATTAGACACGTCTCAGACAATTAACAAACAATCCCATTTTTTCCCTTGTATTATTGGTCACATGGCCAACACGTGTTTAATTTGGTCGGAAATCACAACAAAAAGTGGTGGCTATTTACTTTCAACAAATATAATTAGTCAAAAAATAGTTGAGAGTTTAAAATATTAAAACGTAAATAATTTAATAAAATAAATAGTTATTTACTCTTCGTTTACCGACGAAGGAAGTATCATATTAGCTTTGCAAAATTTAAGGTTAATGTTATAACCTCGGCCCCTCAAGACTCAAGAGGGTCCGACTGTATAAGGAAACAGTAAAACAAAAACAGACACGAATACTGATTAGGCTTTAAATACTTTACCAAAACATTAAAGAATACTTACCCTTAAAGTGTCCAACTCAAGTCCCTCCAAGGCATCAAAGTATCGGTCCACAGGTAAAGTCTCAACTTCCTTATTCTGCTGAGAATTGGGCTCTTGAGGATTTTCCCTATGCTTCCCACTTAAATTGGAGAATTGTCTCTCCAGTTTTCCAGACCAAGTCTTGAAAGAATCATATCTAGTATCCTTAAATCTTTCGATCGCGGGATTTCTTGTGGGGAGGTTATGGGATTGGTTCGGAAACTGGCCATTGGGGATGATGGCCTGATTAGGAAATGAACCTTTTGAAATTGGCTGGGAATAAAACTTTGCCTTCTTTGGTTGTGCAGCTGCTGGAGGATGATCTAGAGTGTCACGGACGACGATTGTTTCGTCGAAAATTACCTTTTTGGGGCTCTGTAAGTGGGATTTTAGAGGTGAAGGTGGTAAGCTAATCGAAGCAGATTGACCTCTATGATGCTGAGGAACTTCAGGATGACTATTTAAGTCATGTTTGCTGCTCAATGCTGTCAAAAACAGCAACTTCTATGTGTTTGATCAGTGATGGAAGCATTTCAGGGGAGTTTCCTCCTTGGAAATTAATTGTTTCAGTGGATGCCATGTTGAAGCAGTAGAATAACCTGCTAGAGAGATAGAACTATTATAACATGGTAAACGCAGTTCATTTAGCACATTTTGAACTCGGAACTATAGATTCCGGTTCGACACTTATAACCCTTCTCATTAATTAAATAAAAAATAAATAAATAAATAACAGAGATCTTAGGACACCAACAAGAAAACACAGTAAATCTAGAGAAATAGGAAATATGTATACCTTGAGAGTTAATATCTGAAAGAAAATTTGTATTCCAGAACAAAGTTAGCTCTAGAAAAGCAAAGAAAAGATAATCCCACGACTCCTTCAGCCACAACAACTAGTATATATATACAGAAATAAGCATGCACTTTCTCTCCTCAAATAAAATAAAGGTGAAAATCCTCTGTACTCATTCCTATCCTCATCCATGTCTTTAACCAATCAGAATTTATTATATAAATATTTTATTTAATTATATATATACAGAGTGAATTATGATTGGTTGGGGAGAGGGATGTGGATAGGAATGGGGACAGAGGATTTTTTTGTCAATAAAATACGTTATTTCAGCTTCCATGAAAATCACCTATCCACTCCACAGAATATCGACAAAATGATTTTAATTATTATTAAATTTTATGTACGGCCGGGCTGGGGCGGGTGACAAAAGCAGCTAGTACTAAATTGAGTACTAGACATGCTTCTTCTTTTTCATTCTTGATTAAATTGAATTTAAATTTCTTTTTTAAAAAAGAAAAGTTTGGTGATATGCGAAGGGAACTCATATGTATTAACAAATAGTAACATCAAAAAACAATAAAGTAATTTAATTAAATTAGATGATAAGACAACTAATTCGAATAATTATCGCTAAATCATTGGAAATGAAATTTGAAACACTAAATCATTAAAAATTAAGTTTGAGTTTAAAATTAATATAAGATTAAGAATAAAAATTTTAGATTGAGACTCTATTCAATCCGACCGATAACATTGATAATAAAGTTTTACTTACTCGTGGTGACTCGAACCAATAATAAATGACCAACACAAGTTGGCTCAGTTGCTAAGAATTTTACACATTCTTACAAAAGTCAAGTGTTCAATTTCCGCTGCCGACATGAGCCTGTAAGTACTTTTGTAAGCGACATATGATCCCTAAAACTTGTCATGACTCGTGGTGGTGATCGGAACCGAACCCACCTAAACTTTTTTCTTACAAAAAAAAACAGCGAGTCGAACCACTAAAGAAATGATATAATTCGGTTGTCACTATTGATAGAGAGACTCCTAGATATTCAAAAGTTTTTTATACAGCTGAAATTGTTTCTTTATTTCCTTTTTTCTTTTGGGGTAAAGGTTACAGCTATATAGTCAAACAACTTTGAGAAAAAGACGCAAAAACTAGAGAAAAAAGAAAATCAACCTTTGGTATTCAAATCCAAATTGTACAAGAGTTCGAGTTATTTTCAGCGTTACATCATTAAAAATAGACAGGAAATCCATAAAGATTATCATGAAAGAATCCCGGAATCTTCCTGCCGTCGATTCTGGGGCAGCCTAATATTTTCCGAACAAATGAACAAAAACACATCGGTGAGTTCTAAAATATCACGCTCAAAGGCGGGTGAAATCGTCTGTACCAGTGTATTTTCTCATTCTTGTACCTAACCAATCAAAATTCGTCATGTGATAATTTTTTTTTAATTATATATACAAATGGTGATTTGTGATTAGTTGGACACATGATTGGATATATAAAGGATACATGCGATTAGTTGCCAACGGAAGGCCCCCACCTACAGCAAAGATAAAATTATTTTTTAGTTTTATGGGTGCCTTCTCAAAAAAATTTAATATTTGTGGGGGTTTCTACTTTTTATAGGTGAATTTTTTTGCTCGTAAATAAAAATCTTGTACTTCTTTTAAAATCATTGCAAATGAGCTTAGTTTGGACATGTGAAGTTCAGATAAAATTGGCCTAACTATGGTGTTGAACCCAGAGCAGAATAATATAATAGTCATAGGATTGAGTGGCTTGAGATCTAACGGGCTAGAAAAAGGCGCGGCCCATCATTAGATCAGAAGTTCTTAACCCCAAAACCACGTCATCGTCTTCTCCCACAACACTGCAAAATCAAAATTTCCCCCAATTTCAAACCCTAACCCTACGATAACTTGTTTACACCATAAATGTAATTCACGATCCCCACCAATTCCACTTTCATCTTCCTCCATAATTATTACCTGTGATTTGTCCACCAGGATTTCCACCATTAAACCATCTCAGATTTCTCCAATTGGAATTTTTTCCTTTTTTTCCGCGATTTGAAGAAAGGAGGTTTTTTTTCTTTAACACTGAACTCATACCCCTCCTTTTCTGATCGGTTGTTCTTGGTGGGTTCCTTCTGATAAGGATAAGGCCATAAATTTTTTAAGAAAATTGAGTTTTAATTTTTAATTTTTTTGTGGTGGTTGGTAAGTGATGTTTACCAGTGGTGGTAGTGGAGGAGTAGGCTAATAGATATTAGATATGATGTTTACAATTTTAATCATTAACAGTTGTGAAGTTTATTAACAATTTTAATGTTATTATGTCATTAGTCTATGCTAACAACACAGCATGACAAAGAAGCACTCCCCAGCTAACAATAAAATTTATAATAGCTATTACCTTTTCATATAATAGCTATAAGACAAATTCATAATAACTAACAAATTCATAATAGTTATAAGACAAATTCATAATAGCTATTACCTTTGCATATAATAGGTATAAGACAAATTCATAATAGCTATTAGCTTTGCATACAATAGACAATTCATAATAACTGTAACCAATTTACAATTTACAATTTAAAATATTATAATTAAGATTATACAACTGTAATGAATTGATTTATACGTTCATAATCACAGAAAAAATTCTGCTTCCTTTGTCTTCAAGAAAAAGTTTTTTTTTATAAAATTCGCAATAATATTTTCATCATCTTTGGTGGAGAAAATTAAGGAATTTGAAAGAAAAAAAATCCAATCTGATATGGAGTAAATTAAGGAATTTGAAAAAATCTCAATATGAGATGGAGAAATTTTGGAGATTGGATAAATATCTACCAATAAATGGGAGAAATTTTAGAGATTTGGTAAATATCTACAAGATATGAGTGAAATTGTGGAAAGGGACCGAAATTCATGAGAGAAAACCGCGATTGATTAAGGAGAAAATTAAGGAATTTTTGTGGAATTAGCATAAAAAAATGATCTGGGGCGGGAAGCTACACTTTTGAAGTCCACTGATTCAGTGTGGAAGGCTTCATGGACAAACAAATGAATAATAACAATCGGATCTAATTGTCTCACATCCAGAGGCTATAGAGCTGTTCAACAGCTGCTGAAATAGCTTCAATTCAGCACTGTAGCCATTACCCCCTAATAAGCATTGAGGGGCAGATGAATAAATTGAATGACGAGTTTAAATTTTCATTGAAGGACGAATTTTTAATATTTCAAAATATATTTTAAAACTTAAAAAATTATAAACTTTAAAATGTTGGTACAATTGTTACCCGCTATTTCTGATATCCGCCATGTAGGCAACTAATTAGTTCTAATCATCCTTCTTATTTGCATTTTTTCTTTTTTCTCTCAAAAAGAGGAATGATAAAAAGAAAATGAGGGGTGATAATGGAATTCTGAACACATTGTGGGAAAACCTAATACCTAATGTGCAAACGAATCAGAGTTGGATTTTAGATTCAGAAGAGGAGCTGAAGAAGAATTCCATTATCATTTGTTTTGGCTGCTGAGGACTTCAAGTTAGGACTTCCAAGTGGGGTGAGTACGCATATTCCACCCCCATTGCCCAACGTAACATCAGTGCACGTACACGTCAACCGTCTTGCGCACAAAAGAGAGGTTATTCACGCCCACAAGGCTTTCTGCTCTCAAATCTAATAGAGAATTTGGAGGATGCGAATTAAGATGACCTAACGGTCCGATCAGGTGATAAGATTTGTCTTAGTCTACCACAAGAAGCAACCCCACATTGAAGGGTTGAAACTTTCACATTGCGACTGTCAAGATTCATCCATCAGACCACCACCCCGAAATCAATTAGGTTGTCTTTGCGGACCACAAGTCCACCGTCTGCGTGCACACCAATTTGATTTAGGTGCTTTTTTTTTTTTTTTTTTGGGGAGATTAGAGGGGGTTAGTTATTTGGACAGTTGCCCGGTGTCGAACTCGCAACCTCTCGATCGTTGGCAAAGGCCAGCCCCATTGGGCTGTGGCTTTCTTGACTTGATTTAGGTGTTGACAGTTAATACAATTTCTATTTTGAACCGTTAATTTAACGGTTGAAACTAATTATTTAAGAAAAAAATAATTATTATTGAATGATTATTCACTTGTTTTTCAATTATTCAATTAATAATTTAAAAAATATTCGAAAAAGAAAAAATTAATGATCTAACTACTCAAATTGAATCAGAGCGATACTTATAAGGTATCAGCACTCCAAATGTTTAGCTAGACAACTTTTTATAATGGTAAAAATAAGATAATAGACACATATATTAGAAAGCTAAATTTATCGTATGTTAGACGAATACAAATATTGATCATGCATAAATGAATCATTAAGCAAAAAGAATTTTACTTGCGACTTTACTTAACAAATCCTAACGACATACCTAAAAACATTGTGCCGTCCAGCCATTCAACTGAGATTTCCTGCGCGAATACTTGTGGGGGACAGTGAAGAGTGACGGGAGGTGGAACCTTCTTATAGGACATTTAAATAGTTTTCTTTATTTCCCCTCAAAATAAATAATTTTGATTTTCCGCAGGTCAAGAAATTGAGAAAAGTGGATGATTGGATAATAAGAAGATATTCTATTATGTATTTATGTTTTCTGTTTCGTCTAGTTTTTTATTATTTTAAAGTTATCGTATGTCAAATTTTTATTTAATATAAAATTTAAAACCATATGAAACCCTAAACCTAAAAATGTGGTGCAAGTAAAAAAGGTCTAGCATAATTGGCAAAAAATCCTCAGTCCCCGTTCGTGTATGTCTCCGTGTCCCCAACCAATCACAATTCACCATGTGTATATATAATTGAAACAAATATTTATATAGTAAATTCTGATTGGTTAGGGACACGGGGACATACACGGACGGGGACAGAGAGAATTTTCACCCAGCATAATTGGTCACAAAAAATAGGCAAAAAATCCTCTGTCCCCGTTTCTATCCACATTTTTGTCCCCAGCCAATCACAATTCACCTTGTGTATATATAATTAGAAAAAATATTTATATAGTAAATTCTGATTGGTTGGGGACAGGGATAGGGACAAAGGATTTTTACCCCAAAAAGTAATATCATGAGTTTGAAACATGGATAGTGCTAGGGACGATTCTAGGGGAGCAGTCGCCTCCAAAATTTTTAAAAATCCTACTAAATATAGTAAATTTTATATTTAGTTTGGAATATTTAATTAAGTTCACCCCCAACATTTTTTTTCAAATTTTTATATGTAGTTCGACATACTATTGTAGTTTTTCGCCACCAACATACAATTTCTGACTTCATCCCTGGACAGTGCCTTGAAAATTCCTTCCCTTTATTGGAAAAAAAAATGTGGTACAAGACAATGCATTATGAATGGAGATTTAGCAACAAAAATAAAATAAATTATGAATGGAAGATAAGGTAGGAGCCGAGACTGATTATCTGATTATCTTAGCTAAATTACATTGAGAACTTAGCTGGATGGCATTTGACCCGCTTAAAGATCCACTTACTGCGAGATTATCATAAAACCCAACATAGTGTAGCAATGAATTTAGCCACATGTTTGGTAGTAGGAGAGGGGAACAAATACGTAAATGCCTGAACTATTAATAGGGAAAATGATCCTGAAATTATTTAGTACGACACGATAAGGTTCCCAAAGTATTTTGACTTTTCACAAGGTTCTGAAACTAATTTCGCGATTTTTGTGTAATCCTACCACCAATTTGACTGGTGATTTCCGGTCAAAACTCCGCACGCCTCTATCACGTGACTTTTAAACAAGGGCATGAACGCCCCAAAATTCATCACCACACACGGTCGCCGCAGGTGTGAAAAAGAGGATACAAAAGGGGGGGAAATCTGAAACGTTTAACCTTATTTCATCTCGATTTTCTTAAACCAAAAACCCTAATTTTCCTTTCATCCCTCTAATCCTCTGCAAATAATCAAGAATCCCATCATCCGCGAAAGCAATTAGTGATTTCTGGCATATATCTGTTGGAGACAGTTAAGAAGAAGACCATCTCGTAATGGAAAATTCTCCAAAGAGTAACTCCACACAATCTCTACTAATAACATATTTCAAAATTTGTCCAGCTCGTCTTCGATACACATTTTTCACCATGATGACAAACAACGATTCTCTTCATTTTCCTTGCTTTTGGTTTTTAGAAGATGAAGATGAGGTGGCTATGTCATTTTATTCTTATATTGGGTGGATTGTGGTGATGTGTGGCCGTTGCATTTTTTTGGGACATTTTTGCCTAGTTTAAAAGTCAAGTGATAGAGGCGTGCAAAGTTTTACCTGAAAATCACCAGTCAAACTGGTGGCAGGACTACGTAGAAGCAGCGAAATTAGTTTCAAGACCTTGCGAGTATTTAAAATACTTTGAGAATCTTATCGTGTCTTGTTAAATAATTTCAGGATCATACAAGTCATTTTCCCTTATTAATAATGAGTTACGTGTCAATTTTCCTTTTAAAAACTTTATTATAAAAAAAATGGTGTAACTCTAATAATAATAATAATAATAATAATAATAAGGCAACGGTGCTGTGCCACGGATTTAAAGTTGAGATTTATGAGAGTCCATTGTGATATGGGCTTAGTCCAAGGTTCATATTCTCATATCTGGATCTTATGCTTTAGAATTTATTATTAATGATAAATAATGAAGAAAATTTTCGAAAAGCCGCAAACACGATCTGCTTTTGTAGAAATAAACACCTCTTCACTAGGGATGGCAATTTGACCCGTGACCCATCGATCCGCCCTGCCCCGATGTCTTTTGGGGCAGATCGCCCCGCCCCGCGAACGGGGCAGATTGGAGCATGGTATTTTTTTCCGCCCCGCCCCGCCCATTTATATTACATTATTATAATATTGTTATTATTAAACATAATCATGTTTAATTTTCATTTTAATATACTAATTGTATTTGTTTGAGAATTGATTTGGGATAAAATTAATTATTTTTTAAAAAAATTAATTATTTTTTTAAAAAATTAAATATTTTTTAAAAAAATTAATTATTTTTATGTAAAATTAATGATTTTTTGGATAAAATTAATGATTTTTAAAAAAATTAATTCTTTTTAAAAAAATTAATTATTTTTATGATAAAATTAATGATTTTTATGATTTTAATTTTTTTGATAAAATTAATGATTTTTATAATTTAAAAAAAAAATAATGATTTTAAAAAAAAAATAGGATGGGGCGGGGCGGGGCACGGGGCAGAATTTTTTGATCTGGGGCGGGGCGCGGGGCGGGGCACAGATCAACAGGGCGGGGCGGGGCGCGGTATTTGAGATACCCGCCCCGATCTGCCCCATTGCCATTCCTACTCTTCACATATCTAGATATTATACTTGATACTAGTGAACTAGTTCAAAACATTGGGATCAGGATGAAGCAGCTGAGCCAAGCTTGGCAAATCCACTCTGGCAAGCAACCATTACAATTTTTTTTTGTACACAGTTGGATATAACATAGTTTTGCTAGCTTTGGTGTGTGGTAGACTAGGTTAACTTATGGTTATGGCTTACGGCCGAATGTACAAAAATTGTACACTTTTCATGTTGTTTGAAATACAATGATCCCTTTTCAGATAAAAAAATAATGAAGATTTTTTTTTTTTTTTTTTTTTTTATCATTTGATAATGTGGTGAATTTTAGACCACAAAATCTATGACTAAATCGAGTACAGAAGTGAGAGAAATCAGGATTATTTGGTCTTTGGTTTGTATGGATTTCGTTGGGCCTTTGGGTATTGGTTCATTCTGTCTCATATAATTGATGGAGCTTCTACAGTATATATGTTTGGGCCATACTACAATGCTTGAAGCCCATTACAAGAAACAACAGAAAGCAGGATTATTTAGTCTTCTTAAACATTTTCAAGGACTTTCGTCCGTGCTTGAGGAAGCTCAAAATTCCGAGTAGTTTTATTTTGGTAGGTGACTAAGTTTAAAAGTTACATCCAACCCAATAAATGCGGTACATGTAGGAAAGAGAAGCAATTCTCTTTCCTACGTGTACTGCATCCATTGATTTGGATGTAACTTTTAAACTTAGTCACCTACCAAAATAAAATTTCTCCAAAATTCCTTCCATTCCTTTAGCCCCCTTCTTTTTTTTTACAAATGACTTTTTTCTTTTTAAAAAATTCGTGAGAAGATAAATAATTAAAAAATAATAATATACTCTTTTCGTATGACGTGATTAATTATAAATCATAAGATCTATTGAACTTGGTCATGAAAGAACTATTCCTTTTGCTTTTAGACTAACTGTTCTCTTCCACTGAATTGTCTTTGCTTCACTTCTACGTTTCAACTACAAACCAACAACAATCTGCAACCCCGCCATTTAATTTAGGGTAAAAAGCGCTCACGCCCCTTAAACTATTCCGTTTTTTGGTTTTTGACTCTCAACTAAAAACAGTCAAGTTTTACCCCCTAAACTATTATATTTTTTGGTTTGTGACCTTCCATCCATATTCTCCGTTACATCTTAACGGAAGTCCAAATAATGGGGGCATTTTGGGATGTTCTTGAAGATTTGGACGCTTTTCTCTTGGATTATTCTTCTTTAGGAAGATGTACAAATGTCTACTTTGGCTGATTTTGGAGTTCTTGGATGGTAATCTTCCTAAATTAAAAGTTTATAACTGAAATTGGGATTTCTGGCAGAACTGTGGTACTTTCACTATTTTGCGTTTTTTTATTTATACTTTATTAATTAGGATCTTACTTTACAGAACTTTACAGAAATCTTCTGCTTTTAACTGAGAATAAGATATTATGTTTGGATTTAGGAGTAATGGTCTCAAAAGATTGAGCTTTTCCTTGGAAAAATCTATTTTTCGTGACTATTTTGTGGGAGAATTTTTGTCCGTTTTTCTTTTACGATTTCTGGTTGATTCTTGATGAGTTTGAACCTCAAACTTCACAAATAGATGCGTCTTTTAACTATGAACAAGTGCTTATAATTGGATTTTAGTGTAATGGTCTCATATGACTGGGCTTTTCTTTGGAAATTTTTTGTTTCTAGAACTGTTTTTTTGGCAGATTTGTAGTTCATTAGTTTTAGGCCTTTTTTGGATGATTCTTGAAGAATTTGATGCTCAAAATTTATATTCTGATTCGTCTCTTCACTGTGAGTAAGAATATGTGCTCGGATTTCGTGTTGGTTCTCTTTAGAATTGGTTTTTTTTTTGTTGGAATATAGCTCAGTGTTCTTGAATTTTTGGACTTCCGTTAAGATGTAACGGAGAATATGGATGGAAGGTCACAAACCAACAAACAGAATAGTTTAGGGAGTAAAACTTGACCGTTTTTAGTTGAGGGTCAAAAATCAAAAAACGGAATAGTTTAAGGGGCGTGAGCGCTTTTTACTCTTTAATTTATATACATTCTGTTAAAAATTGAGTGTACATTTTAAAAAGTTAAAACAATTAATTATAAAAGAAAAACATCTGTTTTACTATTTTATTAACTTTAATTGAAATACAAAAGTCAACAAAAGGTTTGGCCCAGTGGGTAAGCCTTTGGCTTGGGACCGTAAGGACCCAAGTTCGACACCTTCTCCCCGCATAATGGGGCAATAATATTCTCCTCTTTATGAGGCTAAGCTCCCTCCCCAGGCATGGGGCATGCTACAATCTCCCAGATCTAGGGTACTCTGCGCTCTTCCCCCTCGGGGGTAATCGCCTTCGGGCGTCAAAAAAAAAAAAATTTGAAATACAAAATAGAAATCTATACATTTAAACTTTAATTTCAAGAAATCTTTTTACTTTCATGACTTTGTTGATTTTTCTTCTTCTGTTTAATAATTTCAAAAGTAAGCATTACTACTAGTAAGAAACCGAAAAAGTTACTCAGTTAATAATTTGGTAGGGGAGTATCTGACTCTTAATTCAAAATATCACGGATTAAACAATATTAAGGAAAAAGAAAACTCGAAAATATTTTATGTAGGCCATTATAGTGCATCAATCTTTAATCTTTACTGCACGTTTGGTACATTGGAATTGAGTGAAATAAAGTTACTTTTCATCCAAATCGCTTTCTACTTGAAATGGTTTTGAAATCCTATTTTCCATTCCATTCTCTGAAAGGCAAAAATAGAATGGGATGGTGATTCTTTTTGTGTTTGGGAAAACTACTATTCAATATCGGAATGGAATATGATTTAACGTAATAGGATCGGAATGTCCTTTTAACATATATTGAAAATAATACTAATTAATTGCACAATGTATAATTTTTTACTTGAAATAAATTATATTATTGCACCAAAGTGCATCATTCCTATATTTTTAATATTGAAGCATATTTATAAAGTTAAACACAATTATAAAAAAACTACTATATTTTATATTAAAAGTAAATGGAGAAATAAACTAATAAAAGAAAAAAAATACTTATATAATTATCGTCTATAAAAGTTTATCAGGAGAATAAAATATTTTTAGAGGAAAATGGATATATAATTAATTGTCTCATTAAAAAACTATAATTAATTAAATGAAGGTTATAATAATTATTTGATATTAATTGACGATTTCAGCTTTTACTAAAAAAGTCATTTTATAGATTTTGAAGTGGAAAGACTATTCTCACGTCTTCATGTATCGAGCATTCCCGTGAAAAATCCTTTCCTATGTCAATTCACCAAATCAAATATTGAAAATCAAAAGAGGAGTTAAAATAGATATTCCATTATATTATATTTCAACATACCATACATGTTTTAAGAATTTTATCCAACAAAGTTTGCATTGTACGAGTTCCTATTTCCTTTCGTTGGATGAATAATATTAATAATAAACTTTCTGCATATTAGCAGCATGACTTTGGATATGATATTAGAGGGAGTAAATAATTATGATACACATAACTAAATCGATATTTTAATTTATATAGCATCTCATGATTCATTCAAGTATGCATTAAGATTGAATAAAAAAGAATAGTAGCAAACATTATTGTATCGGCCTGGTTAGGACAACATGGTATGCCACAACATTGGTCCTGTTTTTTCTTCATTTGTTTTAGGCTTTGGTAGGTCCAAAATCCATATATATCTCAAATTTGAGTATTCCGAATCAGATATTTACACGTTAATCGAATAAATAGCCGTATTTGTTTTCAAGTTATTTTTATTTAGCCATTTTTATTTTTTTTAGATTTTTTTATTTTTTCTTCCTAATAAATTTACGAGCTATAAAAATTATACTTCCGTCTAAAAATTTGGTACATGGACTAACTTTACTTATTCTTCTTCTCTCATCTAAGGGAAATATGGGAAAATTTATTTCTTCATCTACCACTATACACCACCACTCTCCGAGTACAAAAAATATTAAAATAATTAGAAAAATTATTTAAGGAAAATTAAAAGAATTCAAGACATATATGGAGAAGGATTTTCATGAAGAATCAATTGGAATTCTTCTAATCTCTTCACCGGAGAATTCGACGATTTTTCGTAATAATCCCACTAATAGTTTCTGATTCCTCCATGGAATTCCAAATCCCCTGATCAAGAATACTAGTTGGAGAACTTGTAATTTTGAATTCTTCTTCATCATTTTCCTTAGAATTGTCACTTAATTTCCCAATAAATGGGTGGTTCAGAAATTGCTTCGCCGTCCACCACCGCTCTTTTGGTGAAAATATTTGATCATGGTTTCAAGATTTTTGTGGGTTTTATTTTATCATTTGTTGTGGATTCTTGGTAATGGGTTGGCTTTAATTAAGGTTTGTTTTTAAACTTTTGAATTTCAGCTAGGTTAGCTATTGAATTAAGCGAGAATGAAAAGAGGGGATTAACCCAAATCTAAATAAAATATTGGGTGAATTCTGTACTTCTTAATTTCTCTGTAGCCAAAATATTAAGGAAAAATGAGATTGTTGCAGAGGGGATGAAGAAGATGAAATGTGGTGGTGGTGGATGAATAAATATTTCCCCCATATTACCCCTTGATGAGAGAGGAAGGAGAATCAAATTTAGTCCACATCAGTATTTTTGACGGAATTTAATAAATTTTTTGACGGAAGGATAATTTTGACTGTCAGTAAATTTATTAGGGATAAAAAAGATAAATTTATCTAAAAAAAATAAAAATAGCTAAGCAAAAATAAATTGAATACCCAAACGGCTATTTATTCCACGTTAATCAATGCGCTAACTTACTTTGACAACATTGACCCTGTGTTGAATAGGCTTTTTCTTTTATATTTGGTGGGAACTTTTTTTTCTTCTTTTTCTGGTTGGATGGGTCATGGAGTAACTTATTTGTTATTTACTTAGCCAAACTTATTTGTTACACCTCGACAACAAGTCATTAACCTTTTTTTTTTTCTGAATAAATTTTTTTTCATTAATAACAAAATAGTCGAAACCATTACAAAATCAAAAGAAAATCGAAAAATATAAGAAAATAAAAGTTATATAATGATTTAGAAAATCATGATAACAGACAAAAAACGCACCCAAGAAAACTTGGATGGGTAGAAAATACTAAGAATAAAATTAGCAAGCTAAATAAATATATAATCTTCTTCTTTGCAACATCTTCACCGCAATCCTTGAACGACAGAGACAAGAGAATATATCACTTTCAACATCTTTCGTAGGGATCGACAATTTATAGGACCATGGGCGTATTAAACGTCCTTCAAATTGCCTCGGAAAGATATAGAAAGTTGATAAAGGGCCCAGATCAAGTCCGGGTTGAAATGAATCCTCCTAGAAACGTAGAAAAAAAGTCTAGATCTGTGAAGATCTGAGACAGATCTAACCTCTACGTCTTGAATATTGAAGAAAAATACTTTGAAAAAAACCTCATATGATTTGTGGTACAAAATAGAGATAAAAATACTACATAAAAAAAGATAACTGATTAAGATTTAATCATTAGTCGGAGTCATGGTCAAATTTAACGGAGAGGTAGGAAGAAAAGAGTGAGAGAAAAGATACAAGTCATTAACCTTACCTTGATTGACTAGCAGCAAACTTCTGTTGAATGTGTCGAGTTCGCAGTGCTGCAAATGATATGATCTCAATTTCTTCGAGTTTTTCTTTTGGCCATTTCTCCTTAGTTCAGTTTATCTCAGATGCAGACAGCTAGTTAATCTATTAGCATCATGCTAAATTAATTTAAATTAATTAAATTATTTAATATGACGACTGAAATAACTGTTTAGTAATAATTATTTACAAAATTATTCTTTACAACTATCTTAATAAAAAAAAAAATTCCGATATCGTTGTGTTAATGGAATTGAAGACTATTTGTTGCTTGGAGTGTTCCGCTGGCCAACATTTAGGTGCCATTGTTTTTTTGCCTTTATTTATTTGATGAGAGTTGAAAATAAAAGTGGGTTTTATTTTTTTTGATGAATAAAAATAAAAATAAAAGTGGGTTACAAGTATAAAAAGTGGAGAAATAGTCTAGTGGCATTGCGTGTAAATCACAAACCATGAATTTTGCATTAGGCATGCTCGCGGCTCCATTGCAGAAAGAGGTTTTGTTTCTCTCGTATGAGAGATTTGTCAGTTAAGACCATAATGCAAACATGTATTCTTACGTTCTTTTTTAATTAGATATCTTATTTGGTGATTAAAATTTATTACACACATAGATAACATTAGGCATTAAGATGTAAGCATGCATGTGAGGCTGATCTGGAAAAGAGCCTCAAGGACGAGGAAGCTATTTCATCTATTTATGTATTCTTCTTTAAAGTAATTCTCGGTCTAAAAGGCAAAATAAAGAGAAATTGAGGGTAGGGGTAGGTAGGGGTAGCAACGCCCAAATTGACCCGGGACTACCAAATACAACTACATCAAATATTTCGCAACTGCTGTTTTTTCAAATGTAACAGAGACGACTATTTATTGGCTATTTTTGTGTATCCACTTTTGATGACTTGAAATGTGCACTTGAAGTGGCGTCAAATCATTGCACTTCCCACATTCAATTTGAGTTTTTTTATAACAAGTCGGCAATCAAATTAGTAGGTAAAGTGAATTACTTTGATTAATGTAATTGTAAAGAATCTCATAATGTAAATTGTGCGACTGCAACTCAAAATACAATATTTTGATTCCTATGATTAAACATAAGATAAAAAATTGAATTCGAGTTTAAATTTTATCATTACAAAAATAGTTCGAAATGGAGGGAGAAATAAACCAAGTTGTAATAAACTCAATGCACTAACATTAAATCTCATATTATATTGAAAATTTGATTTTTTACCTCCGTAGAGATATTTCTAAAGGAATAGAATTTTCCAATTATTATTACAAATTGTGAAAATTAGTTCATGTATCTTCATATTATTTCGAAATTAAATATTTAATGAAAAGTGTTAATCCATAAGCTTATAAGTGATTTAGATCTTGCCTATGCAACTGATGTGGAATTTATATTTCAACACCCACTTACATAAGGATGAGATAAATTTCATCACTCCCCCTCACCTCGAGGTGAGAGTCAAATCAAGGCTCGCCCCTCTTCTTGGCTCATGCGGGACAGTTCAAGGGTTGTCGCCATGCTTGGGTCGTATGGAGACAATTAGAACTCACCTGAGCATTATTAGTCCACACATTTATTGCATAAGGTCCGCTATGATACCATCATGTGAAAATTAGCTCATGTGACTCAATAGCCTTCGAAAAACAATTGACAATGAGAATTAAGAGGTGTTAAACTCATGAGTTTATAGGTAACTTGAATCTTTCTTAAGTAAACGCTGTTAAATTTATCTCACCTCAATGTGAAAAAATGTGTTGAAATATAAATCTCGCATCAATGTGGCATTAAATTCAACGCAAACAAATTGCAAACTAACTAATGTGAAATAATAAACCCAGCAACTACAAACATTTGATCAAATATCTAGTTATAATTGGTATGTAGTAGATCAAAATGTTGACATCCTCCTTTTTTTTAATCATTGGTGGGCACATGTTATATTCGAGTTCAAAATATCTACATTGTTTTTTTTTTAAGTTGTCAAAGTTTCATTATAGTCTTCTAAATTATGAATAAGACGCTCGATTATCAAATTATCATTTAAATGTCGCTTTCTGTAGAACTGCTCCCTTTTATAATGTACCCAAGAAAATCTCTTATATAATGTTAAAGTAAAGTGCCCCTTCAAAAGAAGCATAAAAGGTTGAATGCAGTGGAATATTTTTTAATTCTTCACAAATAGAAAATTCAGTAAAAGCATAATTGCTGGCTGCTCCAACTTTAATTTTTTTTATTTGTCCATTAATGTTTTTTTTCCATTATATGGATACTACATATTGATGTTGTACATCATTTTATTTCCCCCAACTTTTAAACTAGTCACACCTTAAATCTACCCGAAAAGCTTGGTCAGCAATGGGAGCTATTAATAATAACATGACTTAAATTTTCTTTTGGAGATTACTCGGAAAAGCTCAACCTTTGGTAATTAATTGCCATATGGGATGATCAAATCTCCCTTGCTCTCAATATTATTCCGATTATGAGTGTCATATAAGATATTTAAAAGTCAAATTTTATTCTTGAATAAAGAATTAAATATTATGAATATACCGCAAATTGAGTCCGAATTAATCGCTATGTGGATAGCAGACATTCCAAAGGCTAACTAAAAAAAATTGTGACAGTGTATATATTTTGCATTTTCCTTGTAAAAATATAAATTAGATAATAACCTAAAAATGAGCTTATGCATTCATTCATGCATGCATTAATCTCTTCTTTTTTTTATTTAAAAAAATAATAATAATAAAAAATTAAATTTAATAATGTTCTTATAAAAGCTTAAAAGAATCGTCATTCGCATATTATTACTCTCTCCATATATATTTAAATGTTCCATATTGACTTGGATATAATTAAAAAATTACATTAAAATTTTAACTAAATTTAAAAATGAAACATTAAATTCCGAACATCATAATAATACAAATGAGATTTTCAAATCCAAACGGAAGAAGTATTATTATTAGCATATTAGTCGTTTCGCTGCAAGTGGCCAACTTTATTTACATGAAATACTAATACTAGTAATAGCGTCGTTGTCATCATATAGGCTCCATTTGTTTGTAAGTTGCTAATAAAATTATGCCTTGTAAATCTAATTGATCCCATTATTAGATATGGTTTTGCCATCTTATTGAAGAAATATGTTTTCTTCTCCTTTTTGACTAAAAACATGATACCCATCTCTCTTTTGCCAAGTTAATACTCTCTTTATTTCATAATATTGTTTTTTTTTAAACTATTTTTTTTTTTTAAACATAGATCATTTTTCAACTTTTGAGAATGTTTTCTAAAAGTACTCTTGCTCATATTACGGATTAGAAGAAGAGAGATAATTTGAATACTTAAATTTTATTTTTTACTTTCTTAATTTATACTAAATTGTTTAGAATGACATCTATCATGAAATTGAGGAGTACTTCACCGATTCAAGTTGAATGTCTGACCTAACATTATATAGAGAGACTTATGAAGTACTTCTTCTCTTTCATAATACTAATACTACCTCCATTCCTAAATATAATATTTTCATTACATATTGCAAAAATTAAATAAGCAAAAATTAAAATATTTTTGTAATTAAAATATCAATATTACTCTATTAAATAGAATTAGTAGTATACAAGCCATATTTAAGAGAGTAATATTATTATTTTAATTACAAAAATATCTTAATTTTTTTTTCTTATTTTTGTAACATATAATGAAATATTTAAGAATGGAGGAGTACTTTATATCTTTTTATATATTTTTTTAAAATGTTCGACATTTTTTACAAATTTTAATGAGTATATACACCTATTCGTGCTATCTTATGTTAGAGCCGAATTTAATCAAATATTCCGAATTATATATAAACTTATTATATTTAATGGTATTTTTAAAAATCTCAGAGGCGACTACCACCTCCGCCTCTCTGTCTTTGTCCCAGGTGGTCTAGATCTAACATTAAAGGGGCGTGACTCATTTCCCTTCAATGACAGTTTGAGACCCTCCACCTCGGAACCAAAAGCAGAAAAGAAAGAGAAAGGGAAAAAAGATGAAGAAAAAGACCCATCGAAATCCGTACTTTTGGGATCCATTTTCTCACGTTGATAAAACACGGGAGGTGCTTTTTTTTTAAAAGGGAAAATGACCTATATCGTCCTCAAACAATTGCTCAAGACACAATAAGATCTCTAAAGTATTTCCACTTCCTATAAAGTCCTAAAATATTTTACGAGACTGATGAATAGTTCTACCACCAGTTTGGTAGGTTGTTTTCGGCCAAATTCTCTCACGCACCGTGCATGTGACACAACTTGAAGAGCATAAATGTCTAATAAATACACACGTGCCCAAGCCTAACCAACCTCACTATAAAAAGGAAAAATACCTAGAACTCATCTCCCAGAATACATCTTCTTCCCCCTAGTCTCTAAACCTAACTGAAATCTGAGAAGAAATTTGGGGAAGAAGATGGGTTCTAAGTTTTTTCCCTCTTTATAGTGAGGTTGGTTGGGCTAGGACACATGTGTGTTTATTGGACATTTATACCCTTCAGGCGGTGTCACGTGCCCGGTGCGTGGGATAATTTGGCTGGAACTACAAAACTGGTGGTGGGACTATTCATCAGTTTCGTAAAATGTTTCAGGACTTTATAGAAAGTCGAAATACTTTAAGGACCTTATCGTGTCTTGAGCAATTGTTTGAAGACGATATAAGTCATTTTCCCTTTTTAAAATAAATAAATAAATAAAATACTTCATTTAAATAGAAATATAACAAATAGATTAAAAACTATGGACACCCAGGTAATATCTTAATGACCGATTATCTAATTTATAATTCAGGAGAATAGGAATCAAACTCTAAAAACTCAAATAAAAAAAATTTGATAATTGTTGAAAAGTTCACATTGACTAACTTGTAAAGAATTTGTAACTTATAAGAATTGAATTTAACTCAAATATATTTTTAATATGATATCAGAACTACCTACGAATTTTCGTCTCCACGCTGGCTTGTTCATTCGATTTTAAATGTATTAGGATTCCCACAATAACTATACTCACATACCTTTTAGTTTTACCAAAGTCCATTCTAACAATCATAGAGAAAATAGCATACTCCATCAACCACTTGATGAACCAAGAGTTGGCATTTTTTTTGTAATAGGTGAATAAGCTCAAAGTTTGAGATTAGCATAAATAATAAATAATAATAATAATAATAATAATAATAATAATAATAATAATAATAATAATAATAATAATAAGGGATGGGTGGCGTTTTCTTTTTGTAGCCGACTTTCCTTTGTCGCATCTCGTAATGAGATGCATGAACCAAGTACTCCTTTATATTCAAAATATAATTTTTTTTATGAGTTTTTATATTAATTAATATACTAATTAAGATGAAAAGTACCTTTAATTAATATTTTAAAAAATAAAAATTAATAAAGAGTTGCATGTGAACAATATATTTTGACCAAAATGAATATAGAGTAATAATAATGTAGGGATAAATTAACAAATAAATGCACAATTTAAAAATATTTATATTTTGAATCGGAATAGTAGTTTAGTAGGGCATAATAAGAATGTGTAATTTGAAAAGGAAGGAAACACGTGCAATGGAACTTTTACTTGCAAAAAAGAAATGAAGAAACATTTTGGGACCCCTCCACGCTAAGTAATTAAGTTTGGAATTGAATCGTTTTGCAAAGATTGAATTATTTCTTATGGTTGACATTGTTATTTTCTATATGAGCCTCTTTCTCTTCTTTATGCCGTCTTCTCTTTCCGTTCCTGTCTTCTTCAGTCCGATCTAAATGGAAGCTTCGACCTCCTTTCAGATCTTGGCCGAATCTTTCTTTTTCTGCATTTATTTTGATATCATTGTTTTTTCTTCCGCCGTAAATCATGATATAGCTCTTTCTAAGCGTTTTTCTACAAGTTTTAAAATTTAAGTATTCATTTGGTTTTCCTTGAAGGATTTTCTTAACCCGAAATGGATCTGGCCTTTTAACTTTTTACATCTTCTTAAGATAATCTATAAAATAATTGATACATCATACTCTTATAGATTGTAGATGTTAAAACTGAATCTCTTTTGCTGCCGATATTCTTGGACGGAAAGAGATGTTGTGAAAACCTCGGTTATGTTTTTGCTTTTTCTTCTAGTATTAATATTTTTTCTCCCGTCCCGGAAGGTAATACTTTATTTGTTATAATGATTTTTTAAACTATTAAATAACTTTTATTTTCTATCTAAATATTATCTCTTGATTATAAATATTTTAACTAATTTATAATCAATAGATAACTTCTTATTTATATATATTAAAAAAAATCGTTCTTATAGTTTAAAATTGTGTACATCATATCATAATTTTTCTAATTTAAAAGTTCTTGGGCACGGAAAAAATAAGAAGCAACGAGAAAGAAAAGAGCGCGAAAGAAAATTACCCGTTTTTATTGGTAAGAAAAGTAAAAATAAAAATAAAAATCGCGGCAACCAATAAAATAATTCAAAAAAGTGAGTCTGACATTTTTTGGCGTTTACTGCTTTATAATTGGTCCAAATGAGTCCATCCCAAAAAGATCCCACCACTAGTCCACTACAGCCGGATACTATGCGAAATACATTTTTTGCACTACATACGGAACATTCAAAACATGTGTTATGAAATTCAAAAAAAATATATTTCTGTACTATACAAAATCGAAACAAATATTTTAAAAATTAAAACAAATGTTCATTTTAAATAAATTTTAACCTTGAAAATTTTAATTCAAACTCTGTGCGGAGCGTGAGGTCACTAGGACTAATCGCAGTAATATATATGGAGACTGAGGGTGGAAGACAATAATAGTCCCAATAATAATTCTCCTTCATTCATAAAAACCAAAAAAAAATCGGCCAGCTTTCATTGTCCAGCCATTGCAAGTTGTTCTCCTACCTGTAAAAAGAGAATCGACCAACGTCTTATTCGGAGATACGCTCATTTTTATTCCTTCTTCTCTGTATCTAACTGTCTCTTTCCATATTCCTTTTTCTTTCCTTTGTATCTTCTTCATCATTTTTGCATTTACGTGCTTTCTCCACGGATCATAATTGCCAGCCTCCGAAGACTTGAAGTAAAAAGAGGTCTTCGGATCTGGTAGGTTCCAGTTTTGGTGAAGAATAGTTGGAATTTGCTTTTGGTTTTTTGTTTTTTTTTTTTTTGAAAATTGTATGTGATTGAGGTGGATTAGATGATAGTAAAATTAAGCAGAGGATGGAACAGAAGCATATATTGTTATCAGCATTAGGTGTGGGAGTAGGAGTGGGGATAGGATTGGTATCAGGCCAGACTGTGAGCAGATGGAGCGGAGGAGGTCAATTTAATGGTAGCTTTGATGGCATTACCGCCGATCAAATTCAGCAGGAGCTTCTCAGGCTTCTTACTGATGGTAGCAACTGCAACGTCACCTTCGATGACTTTCCTTATTACCTCAGGTAAACTTCGCAACCTTCAGCTCATTTACTACACCGCCATCAAAACTTGTATTCAATATATTTTTTTAATCTTTCTTCATTTTTTATTTTTTTATTTTTTTAAAATTAATTCTGTGTTGGCGGATCAATTTGATATAGCAATTGAGTCGAAACATACGGTTGTCCGGATTTTGCTTCTGCTGTGATTGTGTGATATGAGGCATGCTTGTATGATCGTGTTGAAGATGCTCTGTGTATATTCATTATTCGAGATACTTTTTGCTTGTCTGGATATTGCTTTTTTAGCTTTTCGTGATCTACTTTCTTTTGTTTCTTTCAATTGATTCATATAGTTGCTATATTCACCTTTAACTGCTCGCTCGCTCGCTAGCTTTTTTTTCATGGATTTACGCAAAAACTTCTCAGATATCTTTCGCGGAACTTGCCAATTTGATATAGGAAAGCAAAAGTTATTGCAATTTCGGATAGGAACGAAGCCAGGAAATGTCTTTTGGGGCGAAAAACTGTAAAAGTATGTCAAACTACATATAAAAACTGCAAAAAAAGTCTTTGGGGGCAAACTTGATAAAATACTCCAAATTACATATAAAATTTACTAAAATTTACCATATCTAATAGTATTTTTAAAATTTACTAGAATCGTCCCAGATTTCGGATGACCGTACTATTCAAACGCAAAAAAAAAATGAGGAAAAAAAGAAAAGAATTGCGTTCTTTTCTAGGATTGCCATACGGAAAGAACATACACTAATGTACGATTCAAATGTTTCCAGAATTCATGTCCATAGCAGCAACATATGCTGTACTAATTTTCATCTCCTCTGAAGCATTAGTAGAGAAAATTACATCATTTACCAGAGAAAAAATTTACTTACTCTAATTTTGCATCTCTGCTGATGCTTTGGCAGTGAGCGGATGAAAGTATTACTGACAAGTGCAGCCTATGTTCATCTACGTCATATGGATGTGTCAAGACACACCAGGAATCTTTCTCCCGCTAGTAGGACCATACTGCTCTCTGGGCATGCTGGTATGGTGTATGGAAATTCCTTTAATAGCTATATCATTTTAAGAAAAATGTTTCTCATTTTTTTAATTATATTTTCTTAATGTATTTCCAGAACTTTATCAGCAAATGCTTGCAAAGGCTCTAGCTCATCATTTTGAGGCAAAATTGCTTCTGTTGGATGTAAATGATTTTTCTGTAAAGGTGAATGAATGTTCTCGAAAGGCATTATTTTCTTTCTAGTAGATTTATTTTCAGTAATTCAGGCTAACAGTTCTATTGCTGAATGGTAACAGATGCAAAGCAAGTATGGTATCACCAAAAGAGAACCTGTAAGTAACTGTTACTGGCAGAGACAAAACAACATTTATTTCTGTTCATAATATGGTCTATCAATCTGATTGGAAATTTCTCTAGTTTTGATATCTGCTATTCTACAGTCTTTCAGGAGGTCATTCTCAGAGTTGACATTGGAACGGATGTCCAGCTTATTCGGTTCATTATCAACCCATTCAGAGGATGGTAGAGGTATAAAAAGAAGCATTAACATTAGGAGCAATTCCTTTTGTTGGTGAAACTAATTGTCCTTTTGTCATAATACTCATTATCTCCTCTAAGTCTACCTTTTTTAGTATCTACAGAAGCAATCTAAGTGATGCAGGTTCACTAAAGTGAACTACATGCTTGGTTCCTTTCATAGTCGTAGGGATAGTGGCTGAACAGAATATGAGGTGTGCGTGAGTGTATAATGTGTTAAAAAGTCTGATTCCCAAGAAAGACAGCTAGCATATAATCATATGTGGAAATTATTTAGTAACATTTTAATGAAATTTCTTTTTGTGCTTCTTTTCCTAAAAAGTATCTAGGTCCCACTTACCATCCGCGCTTAAAAGGGCTTGAGACAGAATCAAAATGATGTGAGGGTGTACAATGTATTGTTAGGAATCTAACATTGTACACCCTCACATCATTTTGATTCTGTCTCAATCCCTTTTAAGCACAGATGGTAAGTGAACCAACATAACAAATAGCTAGAAGTCAAATAGAGAGCAAGTATAGGGAACAATGTGTAGCAGAACATGTCACTGGACTTATCATTGAGTTGTCTTTCCGGAAACCACATTTTTTAAGGTTTTTCTCAAGATGCTATCTGAAATAAGGCTCCTTAGTGTTAAAGGCACTTGACTGATATTTGTTGGTTCTGATTCAATCTAAGTGGCCAACTTGAAGCAGAAGTCTTGTCTTCTTCGGAGATTCATTATTTGCAACTCCTCTTTCTTTCATTTTAACGAGATTCTTTGAGGCTGAAAAAAGTAGGCTAACAAAATATATTTTACAGGTGTGTTGTCTAGGCAAAGCAGTTGCATCAACAATAAATTGAGGTGCATAACAAATTTATTTTTCATGGTTTAGTAAAACTACTCTATGTCAAGTTCATATGCACTTTTAACGTCCATTAATGCAATTTTCAGGAATTCAGAGCAGACAGAAAATTCTTCGAAGCATCGACGGAGTTGCTCTGCAGCTTCAGATATGAGTAGCATCAGCTTCCAGTCCTCTTCCTCAACTCCAGGTTGAATATGGAGTCGCGATTTAAGAAGATATGAATCAAAATAAATTACACTGGGATATAACCAATTTTCTACCATTGACGCCTGTCTGAATCCTATTCTTCAGCAATTTATTTTAATAGCTCACTTAAGCAGATATTTTCTCTGCACCAACAATCCCTCTCGAATTACATTTTGGCCTGATTTTCTTACTAAATAATTTGCATTTCAACTTGTCTACTCTATATTGAATGTTACATCTTTTTACTGTTAAACCTACGGAAAACATCAAAGAAGAAATTCGGGTTTTCAAAGTTCTTTCCACATACCTTGGTTATGTTGTTAGTTTTAGTTACTTGAAGAATATTGTTAGTAGTTATTAACATCCTGTAACTAGTTTTGAAACTGAAAACCCTTTTTATTGTACCTTTGCATGATTTTCAGCTCGTCACAAGCGCACAAGCAGCTGGTGCTTTGATGAAAAACTTTTCCTACAGTCACTCTACAAGGTAAAGTAATTGTGTTATGAGACCAAAGTTTCTTTCTCTTACGATCTAGCTCCACTATCACCCTCGTGACTTATGTTACTTATCTGAAATTGATATTTTCATGGGTTTGAATGATTTTTATGTCGGTTCATCTTAAACTGAATGTAGGTTTCTGTGACTGCAGGTTTTGGTTTCAGTCTCTGAAACTCAGTGCATCATTCTTTATGTCAGGGAGGTTGAAAAACTTATTCTCCATTCTCCTAGATTATACAAGTTATTTGACCGAATGTTGAAGAAACTAACAGGACCAATATTGGTTCTTGGTTCCCGAATGGTGGATCTTGATGATGATTATGGAGAAGTGGATGAGAGAATCAATCTTTTGTTTCCTTACCATATCGAGATTAGACCACCTGAAGATGAGTCTCATCTTGTGAGCTGGAAAGCTCAACTAGAGGAGGATATGAAGAGAATACAACTTCAGGACAACAAAAACCATATTGCTGAGGTACTTGCAGCAAATGATCTTGTCTGTGATGATCTAGGATCAATCTGTCAAGCAGACACAGTGATTATTGGTAATTACATAGAAGAAATTGTAGTTTCTGCAATATCTTATCATCTAATGAATAACAAGGATCCAGAATATCGTCATGGGAAGCTTGTTATATCATCTAGGAGGTATGCCAAATTATTGAATGTTCTTTTTAAGCTTCTGTTTCTTTTGTATTAGTTTCTTTAACCTGCACTTGAATCTCACATTTTGATAGTTCATATACAGTTTGTCCCATGCTTTAAGCATCTTCCAGGAGGGAAAAAGTGATGCGAAAGATAGCGTCAAGCTGGAGACAAATAATGAATCTTCCAAGGTTGGATTGGCGTCCGATATTTCTGCTTTAATATTTTAAGAAAGTATCGTGTGATTTCAGCCTTCTTCTTTTTCTTTTTCCTTTTTTTAAAAAGAGTATGTGTGATTTCAGCCTTTGATGTGATTAATTATGCTTTCGTCCTTTATCGACCTTAGGACACAGAAGAAAATGTTGCCTCCAAGCCTGATGTGAAACCTGAAAATCTAGCCTCAGAAAATAAAAGTGAGACTGAAAAATCTGTTAAGGCAGTGAAGAAGGATGGAGAAATTCAACCAGCACCCAAACCCGCTGTAAGTCTTATTAGGAATAGGCAAAAATATTAGCATGCATATCTGGATGCAGGTTTCTTTACATATGCTTCTCATAGTTGAACTGTTCCTTTACGTCTTCATTTTCCTGACCTTCAAAAATTTACTAGATAGCAGGTTATGACTTCTTTTTTAGTTTCTTAGAACATACATAACTAGCACATACAAATTATGTTAACTACTTTAGTCTAAGGAGTAAGAGATACAATAGAATATTTATAAAGTTTCATGTAAACATTGTGTCTGCCACTCAATCCAGTATTCCTTAATTCTTTTGTTTCTCACTTTGGGTGACTTAAGTGTTCATATTAACCACAGGAAGTGCCTCCTGATAATGAATTTGAGAAGCGTATAAGGCCAGAAGTTATTCCTGCAAATGAAATCGGAGTTACCTTTGCAGACATTGGCTCTTTGGATGAGATAAAAGAATCACTTCAAGAGCTCGTTATGCTTCCTCTACGAAGGCCAGACCTTTTCCAGGGTGGGCTGCTTAAGCCTTGCAGAGGCATATTGCTCTTTGGGCCTCCTGGTACTGGAAAGACAATGCTGGCAAAAGCCATTGCAAATGAAGCTGGAGCGAGCTTCATAAACGTCTCTATGTCAACAATTACATCAAAATGGTTTGGGGAAGATGAGAAAAATGTCAGGGCTCTTTTCACACTTGCAGCAAAGGTTTCTCCGACAATAATTTTCGTGGATGAGGTTGATAGCATGCTTGGCCAGAGAACCAGAGTTGGGGAGCACGAGGCCATGCGAAAAATTAAGAATGAGTTCATGACGCACTGGGATGGGCTATTGACAAAACCTGGTGAGCGGATCCTTGTTCTTGCAGCAACTAACAGGCCATTCGATCTTGATGAAGCTATCATTAGGAGGTTTGAGCGCAGGTAGATACCTATTGCCTGACTTCCGAGTATCTGATTCTTTTCTAAAACATTGATTTTAATTTCTCACACGCGGATGTATGGAACTTTTAAATTTTATGCATATCCTATGAATGCTCACTGCTCTTCTTGTTTTTATAGATACCCCTTTAGACTAGTGGCCTTGTTGGATGTTTTGCATTCCACGTTGGGAATTTTTATTCAGTTGTTTATAGCAGTACTAGTTCATCCCTTAATTTATTGACTGAGGTATACTGCAGATTTATAAGAGTTGGTTCATGAGTAAGTGATAATATAACATTTTCATAAGATGGGTTTGGATGTTGCTGAGTTTCTGGATTCTGGTGAACAGAGTCATGGTTGGTCTTCCTTCTGTGGAGAGCAGAGAAAAGATTTTGAGAACACTTCTATCAAAAGAGAAGGTAGATGACCTAGACTTTCATGAGCTTGCAGTCATGACTGAAGGATATACCGGAAGTGATCTGAAGGTTTGTACTTTTAGTAAAGAAATTGTGGCCTACGCTTTTAACATATGACACTTACTTTGGGGATGTTTTTCTGAAAGCAGAATTTGTGCATCACTGCTGCTTATCGACCTGTGAGAGAACTGATACAAAAGGAGAGACAGAAGGATATGGTAATTTTAATAAATTACAGCTTGGATCTGAAGTTTGGCTTTTGCCGTATTGCTGAGGACATTTTCTGAGTTATTTTTCAAAATTTTCTGCCTCATAGGAGAAAAAAAAGAGAGCTGAAGAAGCACAGAAAGCTAATGATGCTTCGGATAAAGAAGAAAGTAAAGATGATACTGAAAGAGTAATTACTCTGAGGCCCTTAAACATGGAAGACATGAGACAGGCAAAGAATCAGGTAATGTTACTCTGGACTATTCATTTCATTTTGAAGCTTTTCTATTTCTCTGGTTTTCTGTTATATATTCCATGTTACAAAATCAGGTAATGATAACTTTTTCGTGGAATATGTAAACAAAATGTAGACAGAATGAGAACTAATTATTATTCTATTCTGTAACATATTAATTTCTTTTGTTGAAAATCCTCATAGATTTCTGCTTTCTTCTTGATGCAGGTTGCTGCAAGTTTTGCTTCAGAGGGTGCTGTGATGAGTGAACTGAAGCAATGGAATGATTTGTATGGAGAAGGAGGTTCGAGAAAGAAACAGCAGTTGTCATACTTCCTTTAGGCATCTCGAGTACCAGCATCGATAGGCATTCACAACGCCATTCTTCCATGACAGTGCCAAAAGCCAAGTTTCAAAAGCTAATTCACCTCTCTGCACATGAAATCAGCCTTGATTGCGAGAAAGAGGTTGAATTTGTGCACTGCATATTTATTAGAGACTTCCTTCCGTTTGTTGTGAATCCAAGCTTGAAGAAAAGAAGAGGTGACAGTATTTACTTACCATTCTTTGAATCATATATGCCATTTGGACTTCATGGTGTTAAAAGTAGTTATACATTAGCGGTCATTTGCACCTGGATTGGTACTTGGCGGACAGATTCAGTGGGAATTGCTAAGCATTTTGTATCATTTATTTATCTACAGCAGCATTATGATATAACATATGGTAGTTAGTCAATTGTGTAAAATTATCCTTGTTTTCATTCTATTTCTTTTCTTCTTCCTTCTATTGTTGTAATCTCCTAGAAACTCAACATATTCCTAGTGTAAAAAATATATTCTTCCGGGTGACGTGTAATATTATTTTCAGCTACCTGTATTTTGAAAATAAACTCGGACGACGATATAACGATTTTGATTCCTGATGGCAAAGAGTTGATCTCACACTTGATCATCTGATCTTGCTCCTTTTTTAATATGGGGAAGTGCTTATAACATGATAACAAATAAAAGATTCAGCAGACTTGAGTCGCACATTTACTTTCACGAACAACTCACTCTTGCAAAATTCGAAATAAAAATTGTCAAATGAACTTTTAACCCAAACACTATAAGCGTTGTATTTGAGAGGAATGCAAATAACCTCAAAACTATCAAATTCATCTACCAAGGTTTCATATTCACTTTGAGAAACATTTGGGATCTTCAAGGTGATAGCATACATGTAAAGTTCTTCCACCTTAGAACAGCAATCATTAAGAAAGCTTGAAGATCAATTAACTCAAATATAAGGCTCCCCTAAAAATTCTTGTAACTTGATAAGTTATTCAATAATAATAATTTACCCAGAGCATGGGCATTCTATAATCCATGATTTAGTTACCAAAGTTTAGCCAAAAACAAAAATTGACTACTACACCAAACCATATTCTTCTTTTCTCGCAGCTTAATGGACACCATAGACCGACGAAGTAAAGCATATAATCCTTTGCACTCTACACTGTCACTAGGCCAGCTTCTTGTCTTTCAGTGGCCCTCTGGGGATCTTGCTCAAAACTTTTTCATTAAAGACTGCATACTGCTTCTTAATCTCTACTTCAGCTTTCTCAGCAAAGGAATCGACTTGATCCTCGTATTTCTCATAAAGCACAGGCACCGTGTGCAGCAGGACAAACGCTATTATTTTGCAAACAGAAAACATAATCAGGGTTGGTGCAGATGCCATTTAACAACCAGTAACCCAATGATTATTATTATTCAGGAAATGATGTAAAATACAACTATAGTAAAGGATATAATACTTACATATATAGAACAATGTCAGGAAATTAAAGCAACTTCCCAAAATTGAAAAAACCCACAAGCCAGTAATGACCTGACAGGATAAACCATTTATTTAGAACATTTACTATAGCGAAAATTGAAGAGAGAAAAAACACACAAGCCCAACAATGACACGAGAGAATACAACATTTTGTTAGAAGCATTATATAATATGAGCAATATACATCATAGCCTCCACGATGAACATATGAAAATTTTAACAGAGTAAAATTTGTTTAAAACAGAAAACTCATAAAAGATGACTTACTGCAAGGAACTTCTTCAAATCTCTTCCAGATGCAATATCACGTAAGATTGCAAGAGCGCCATTGATTTCAATCCTGAGGGAAGAAGCCACAGCCAAGACAATATCTTCTGGAAGAATGACTTCTGGAATTTGAGGAGGAGACCTATATTGAACAGGAAGCTTAGTGTTCATATAGATGCAGGTAAAAACATTAGACATCAAAATATTGAAGAACATACTTATTAATGAAGGTCGATGCATTTGACCAGAGAAAAAGGACTGCCAAAGCAAGAATCAGAATATGGCACACTAATGTAAGCAAATGGTACTCAAGCAATTCAAAAAGAACCCAAATTGCAGTGGCAAAACCAAGTACACCACCAGACACTTTCTTGTCTCTCCAAAGGAAAACATCAGCAGCTGTTCAAAAATAAAATTCATAAGCCAGTCACAAAAGCAAAGTTACACATGCATACACCAACATAAACATGCAAAAATATATCATTGCAATAAAAGTATATTACTCTGTTGCATAGGATTGAATAACAAACTAGATAAAGGTAAAATTCATGGTCACATAGAGATCAATGTGTAAACTGAATAAATCGTGAAGTCTTATTTTATAACATCATTGTGTTATGCAGCATACAAACTCATCAAGAAGAGAAAATATTTACAAACAAGTATATCAAGAAAAAAAAACAGTTGAAAATAAAATCAAAACCATAAATTATTATTAGAAAACTCTACATTCCTCAGACTGCAAACTAAGATTTGAATGAACTGAAGTAAGTCAAATTTCAATGCAGGCTAAACTAAATAAACAGAGCTACAATGCTAGACCGGCCAGAACGAAATTTAGCAAAAGTATGTAACATCCAATGCATTACAAAAAAAAAAAAATGAAACCTCAAATGCACAAAAAATACATCACGTACAGAAAAAACAATTTGACATAAATAAAGGAACACGGTTACTGAAAGATCAAATAGCCATTTCTTGTTCTAACTGAAGATTCAATTCTTAAGAAATAGAATACATCGGCATCATACATATCAATCCACAGATCTAAGATAATATGGCAATATTTATCAAAATCAAACTGCAAAAAGTATTATTAATCCATCACAGCACTATCTCAAAAGTCCAGGCACAGAAAGTGTAAAATTAAAAAATGCACGTAAAATGTGTTCTCCTGTGTGCATTAGAAAATACTAAATATAGATCGAAATCCTAATTCCACCTACTGTACCAGTACATATACATAAAATTAGTTACGGCATACAAATAAAGAGAGAGAGATAGAAACAATATTCATATGTTTTCCTCCGCCAAGGACCTTGAAATGCAAGTATCAATATAAATCAATCCACAGATCTAAGATTATATACCAATATTTATCAAAATCAAACTGCACAGCAGAACACTATCTCAAAAATCCAGGCGCAGGAAAGTATAGAATTCTAAAATGCAAGTATTATTTGTTCTCCGGTGTGCATTAGAAATACTAATTGTAGATCGTAACCCTAATTCTATCTACTGTACCAGTAAATATGCATAAAATTAGTTTAAAAGCATACAGAAAAAGTGATAGATAGAGAAACAATATCCGTACGTTTTCCTCCGCCGAGGACCTTATGAACAGGCTTCTCTCGGCCGAAGAGACGGTAGATCTTAGCCTTAACAGCGATGGCCGGCGAATGCTTGTAGTGCTTTTCGTCATCGGAATCCGAAGACGACGACGACGAATCGTGGCCTTTAAATGTCTCCGTGATCTTGTCCATAAAAGATTCAACAACTCCTTCATGATCGCCGGCGTGATCGGCCATTGTTATCGATCTCCGATCTCAAATGCTTTCTTCGCCGACAGTGATTTGATTTGAAAGCCTTGTTGTTCGTAACACTTTTTTGCCCTTGGGGTGTTTTCCCAGTCCACTGCTTGAACTTCTTCGATTAAAAGATCTAAATTCTAAACCCGCGCTTCGGGTTCGGATTATGCGAACCGGGGGTCCGGAATTAACGTAAAATTTCTTCTTTTTTGGGGGGGTGGGGTAGTAGAATAAGCCGGTTTTCGGGAAAAGCGAAATTCTCTATCCATTGATTTCATCGAGGAATGATAGACGGAGAACGTTAGTCCTAAGAGAAAAGCACTATTTATACCCATTAAATATCTTTCAAAGGCAAGTTATGACTCTTAATTTTTTTAGGTGCTAAAATTACACTTGATAATTTACAATGTGCTATTTCTAGACAAAATCGGCGGAATCCGGAGACCCGTGGTGGCGTAACACACGTGCTGCACACATGCACAAAATTCTGAGGGCAATTTTGTCCATTCAACTTTTTTAATTAAAAGAAAAAAAAATTCCTTTTCCATCAAAACCCATTTCATATCCATTAATGGAGCTTCAAAGCTTCAACCACCAATAAATCCAAGAGCAGCCCACTCTCCGCCATGTCAAACAGTCCAAAACTCTCCACCACTCTCTCAGCCATCCCCTCCACCTCCATCCCTCCGCCATCTCCACCACCACTCACATCTCCCTCCCTCCTCCATCTCCTCGGTAGAAAGCAAGGAGGCACTTACCATATGCTCTTCATCCATGGACATGGAGATGGGGATCCCAGAATTGCTCTCCTTCTCACTGTGAAGAAGAAGACGATCGGATTCTTCCGAGTCCAAGGAATCCTATCCGTCAATTTCCCTTTTAGGAGCTACATTTTCCTTGCTAGCAAAATCTTCCTTGTGGAATTCTAAATTTGCATTCTCATTCTTGTTCTACTCGCGATTTCCCTGCTTTAATCCCACGAAATCTTGATTTTCCGAAAAGTTATCTTCCCGGTTTCCATGTTCCTTAAAATCTCCACAAAAAACCCCTCAGAAATTAAATCAATAAATCCAAATAAACAAAGTACTTACAATTTGAGTTTAGTGTAACATCGATTAAAACCAATCTAGCAGCTTTTGTTCTTCTCTTTAAGGAAGAAAGAAGCTTGTTTCTTGAATTCATGGAAGAAAAGGAGACCCCATATTCCCTCCTCTTCATTTGCCACCCACAATTGACATAATCTTGAAAGAAAAATAAAAATCTTTTCTTTCAAGATTTATTATGGGGAAAAAAACTTAACTAATCCATTACTGCAATTAAGAAAGAGCTGCTTTTTTGTTTGTTTTGGTCTGAGTCAAAACTCGGACTTTCCTAAGTTTGGTAAAATTATTATTATGGATATAGGTTTTGTGATTGAATTGATTGACTTTTAAGTGAGCCCCCATTGGGAGTCGGCGTTTGAGATCCAGTCACCGGGACAGGTGGAGTGGGTGGGGGATTTCATGAGAGTTTTAGACAGATTTGACATGGCGGAGGGTGGGCGATCGCTCTTGGATTTATTGGGATGGATCTTGATTGGGTTTCTTGGTTGAGGAGAGATGGAGATTCTGGGGATTGAAGTTTGAAGGAGTGAGAGACAAATGGGAAGAAGAGAGGGATTTTTTCATTTTTTTTTAATTAAAATAAGTGAATAGACGAATTTGCCCCTGAAATATCGTTCATGTGAGCCGCACGTGTGGTAGAAAGATACTTAATGGGTAGAAATAATGCTTTTCTCTTAGTCCCTAATAATGGCAACTCCTCTTCAAAATTTCTCTATGCTAATTAATTTTCATTTTTTCTTTGACTAATTAATTAATTTTCCTTTATTATTAATTACTGCTACTGAGTGCGAGTACTACTATTCTTTTTAAAAAAAAACAAATAAGTATTTCTGTCACAAAAGTATTTATGTGTTATTTCTGACATAAATCATTTTTTGGTGTTTTTTCTACAAAAAAAAAAATTAGAATGTTATAAGTGCCATAATGCAACTGAGGGACGGTAGTTTTCGACAGTCTTTTCTCACATGCTATCCATTGCATTCAAATTCAGAAGTAAAATAGAAAAATATTTTGGAGGAATGCAGTACATGACAGTGAAAAAGACTGTTAGAAACCACTGTCTCTCTTCCGCATTATGACACTTATAGTACGCGAAATTATTTTTGTAGTAAAAAAGACACCAATAAATTATTTATGGTAGAAATAGCACATATAAACTACTTTTGTGATAGGAATGACACCGAAAAACTATTTATGACAAAAATAACACATATAACTACTTTTGTGACAGAAATAGTAATTTGCTCAAAAAAAAGTGCTACTACATTATTTGGCATTTCTAGTATTGTTTTCAAAATCCTAAAAAATGATTCACAAGTGCAATACGTAAAAAAAAAAAAAAAAAAAAAAAAACTTAACTCAAAAGAAAGGGAATTGACATGAATGGACTTTGTAGTCCACATATTGCACTTGTTACTCCAGGAATAAATTTTAATATGATATAAATTCCTTCTATACCAAGATAAAACTACTTTGGGGTTGTAGAAGCTGCTGATAATTTTTTTTATTTACTATAAATTTTTCTTGCCTTTAAGAATAAATTTTGCAATGACTCTCTAACTAAGGTAGTAAAGTGGAATAGATCTTTTAACAAAATAAAAAAAAAAGTGGAATAGATCCTAATTTGAGTTAATTACTATTTATGCCCCTCAATTATTTTTCAAAAGCAACTTATATCTCTCAGAAATTTTAGGTGTTATAAAATATAAATGTCCCCAACTATTTACGGGGTGTCATTAGTGTCAAAAAGTGACAAAATCCGGTGAGAGGGGGTAGCGTTCCACATGTGTATCCCGCACATGTGCAATTCGAGGAGCAATTTTGTCCATTCAATTTTTTAATTAAAAAAACTCTCCCCAACTTGGTCATTCCAACCCGAGCCGACCCTCTTCAAAGAAAAATTCTGATATAGACCTGGTCTACAAGTGGGAAAATAGACACTGGCAGTCAGCAATCAATCACATCCACTCTTTTTGATTAAAAAACAATAAAAACGCCTCAAACAATGCACTAAAAAGGGAATATTTTTTATTATTTTAATCAAAAGCTGTGATGTATTGAATGTGACTAGAGTGATCTATGTCTCACTGGTAGAGTCTAGTACATGACAGAATTGATCCTCTTCAAAAACCCATTTCACCCAATCAAAGATTTGCAATGAACAAATTTCACAATCTCCAACAAATTACTTGATTTCCTCATGCTGGCCATCACACCTGTGGAGAAAGACAGTCCGCCTCTGCACTTTTTCAGATTTTGGCAATGGAGAACTGGAGATTCCAGCTGGATGAACAACCCATCCATCTGCAATTTTTGAGTGACCAAAAGACTTTTTCTTTGAACATCTTAGAAGGTTTTCTTAAGGAAAGATACTCAACAATGTCTAATAAGACCAACCAATTTTCTCATTTTTTTCATAACCCATAAGGAATTACACATGTGCGTTACACCATTTCCCATAATCAATTTTCATCAATTCTTGGATTTTTTTTAATTCCACGTTTTTTTAAAAATTTATCCAATACTTACTTTTTCTTCAATCTGGACTTTTGTAGAATCTTGAAATTTCTCCCAATTTTGGGTCACTGGGTTTGCTGGTGGCGGCGATGGTGAACTGTGTCGATAACACCGGTAAAGGTTTTGCTATAACCGGTCCCATCGGAAAGGAATGTACCTAATCTAAATCACAGTTTTGGTGGGTTTTCATATTTTGAATCACATTTTTGGTGGGTTTTAGATTTTGGGTTCTTCTTAATTTATTGAAAATTTGAAACTTTTTAGATTCAAAATGGTTGCCTTTTGTCATGTCTCAAGGGATTCAGAACAGCTATTAACTCAATCTAGACCACAAAGCAGCTAAAAGACTTTAAGTCTCAATCAATTCAAACAGCCAAAATAGAATAGAGCAATAATACTGATGTATATTGGTGTACTAAAACTGAATAAACCCCATTACAGAGCTTAGCTCATCATCTATTGCACTAATGATATCATAAATAATAAAGGAACACAATCCGCACTATTAACTAGACAAACTGAAACAAACAGAGTAAGAAGGCAAACTCTAATGGCAATCCAAAACTGTTGAAGCCACCATCACTCCTGCAATTGCAAAGGATACATTTCGTGACAGAAAGGGAAAGGTCTGAGAGGGAATAGAGTGAACGAGTTCAAGGGAGAAGAAGAGTTCAAGAACTCACAAGGAAAGAATAATGGTTGCTGCCAGTTTTGGATTATATTTTCTGAATGCTTCCCTTTGATATGAGCTTTCCCTTTTATATGTAGGGTTTGGATTCCAAAGAGGATCCTCTCCCTCCCTCCAGCTCAGCTACTCTTCTGACAGTTCCCAGCATCAAAAGCAGAGAATGGAGATTCCATGGCATCGAATAAGAGCTCAACAGCTCATATGAAATGCCCAGCTCCTTTCCTCGTTTGCCCAAGTGTTAAGTCTTAAAAATAGAAGCTCAAAACTGTGTCGTTTTGGTTAAAACAACAAGCAACATATTTAAATAAGAAAAATTAATTACAATTCAGTCCCCCACAATCTGATAGTTAACTTTCAGCTTTCCCCCCAACATACCAGACATGACACTTTTTTATTACATTTTTTAGCAAGTAGAGTAGGCTATTGGGTACATAAGGAGGAGGAAGAAAGAAGTTTGGATTAAGGAAGATGAAGGTTCTTGAGCACAATAAAGAGCTCCTCGTGCCATCTTAAGGAACTGCGACGGTAATCAAAACTCACAGTCTTCCGATTCTTTCGCCATACTTAGTCACAAGATGATTTCTTAGTCATAAATAGAATTTGATTGAGGTGCTCCGACAAGAAACAAATGATTTTTGGAGGGGTTGCTTATATTTTAAGGTTTAATAATTAAGAGTGGCCGGAGCTTTTACCACTCTTAAGGGCCCAACTCAAAAAATCTATTCCGAAGAGAAACCATGACGAAGAAATAGGGGGCTGAGAGAAGGAGAGAGAATGTAGGGATGATGGGATTGTGTGGACTATTTTGCCCCTGAAAATATACATGTGCGGGCTACACATGTAGAACGCCGCCCACTCTCGCCAGATTCCATCACTTTTGGGCACTACTGGCACTCCGTAAATAGTTGGAGACATTTATAACACCTAAAATTTCTGAGGGGTAACAGTTACTTTTGAAGCATACCTGAGGGACATAAATAGTGATTAACTCTCCTAATTTTTATCTTAATTTGACTACTTTGCCCCTCATAACCGGAGGATTTTATCATTGTGGGATATAACTGGCACATAAAAAATAGATTATAGGTAAGATTTATTAGCCAAAATAGTTTATGATTAAAATTGGAACTTCACAAATTGTTAGAGGGCAAAAAGAACTTGAAGTTTCTCTTTGACTTTTAATGAATTCATCAACTTATCCTTCTAAACCAAACTAAACCATTAAAATTAAAAATTAATTTATATATTGGGTTGATCATAGATTGTATGCCACTTCTGAATTATGAACTCTAGCAACCTTCGAAGCCATCATATCAGCTACGATAATTTCTTGCAACTAGCAGAAACTAATAAAACAACAAAATACAATATTACAGTGAATAAGAAAAGAAGAAAATATTGCAAAGAGAATTAGGCAAAGAGTGTTTTTTGTTACCCGGAGATTATTGAGGTCAGTTTTGGCGGGAACCATCGCAAAGGGTGTTAGATATTTCTGCAGTAGATTGAAATATAAATTCTGGACTGAAATAAATATTTTCTGCACTGTTTGAATTATTAATTCTGCACTGAAATAAATTTTCCTGCACTGGAAAAAAAATATTTTCTGCACTGTTTGAATTATTAATTCTGCACTGGAAAAAATATTTTCTGCACTGTTTGAATTATTAATTATGCATTGAAATAAATATTGGACAGAACAATCTGCACTTAAAATATTAAACTACTGAACAAGAGGAAAATGATGATGCTGTAAATTTTACAGAAAGAATGAACAAAAATAGTATAAACAATACTGAAACCTTAAACCGATATTTTGGATTTACTCCTGGACGAGACAGCAGTGTACCGCTTCCCCTTAAGTTCAATATGTCCTGCCTTATGAGCCTCTGGCACTCTTTCAACACTGAACCCCAAGGTACAACGTCAAACCACTTTCCGTTTCCCTGAAGCAAAAGAAAACAGAACTTTCGAACCAAACTAAAAACAGCAGAACTCTTGAACTGTATGGTATGCTTTGACAGAAATGTATGCAGAATGCAGAGGAAGGAAAAAGGGATTTTTCGGATGAGTTTTCTGGCAGTGCAAGGCTCCCTTATATAGGCTCTCTCATAGCTTCGTAACAGCTGAAGTATTACTCAGCAATTAAGAATTTGCTGTTACAGTCAAATTCTTAATGCCATGTATAATTACCAACGATTCTGACTTTAATGTCTGTATTAATCTGATTGTTATAGTCAATGAATTAAGAGCAGCAATAAGTTTAGGAATTTCGAAAATCCAAAATTCAATGACAGAAATGTATGCAGAATGCAGAGGAAGGAAAAAGGGATTTTTCGGATGAGTTTTCTGGCAGTGCAAGGCTGCCTTATATAGGCTCTCTCATAACTTCGTAACAGCTGAAGTATTACTCAACAATTAACAATTTGTTGTTACAGTCAAATCCTTAATGCCATGTATAATTACCAACAGTTACAGCCTTAATGCTGTATTAATCTGACTGTTATAGTCAATGAATTAAGAGCAGCAATAAGTTTATGAATTTCGAAAATCCAAAATTCAATGACAGAAATGTATGCAGAATGCAGAGGAAGGAAAAAAGGATTTTTCGGATGAGTTTTCTGGCAGTGCAAGGCTGCCTTATATAGGCTCTCTCATAGCTTCGTAACAACTGAAGTATTACTCAACAATTAACAATTTGCTGTTACAGTCAAATCCTTAATGCCATGTATAATTACCAACAGTTACAACCTTAATGCTGTATTAATCTGACTGTTATAGTCAATGAATTAAGAGCAGCAATAAGTTTAGGAATTTCGAAAATCCAAAATTCAAATCAGTAGCAAAACTAGGCTCTGCACACAAGTTCAAGCCAATTTAGTATCAACAGACCTTCAGTTTGCACTCCCTGCGCGGGCGCACACGAGGTTATCACTTTAGGTATAATAGTGGCAATACAATTTAAACCCAAATAAACCACTTTAACATATAAAATGCTTTTCTCTTTCATGGGTTTCCCATGTGGGATGTGAAACTTAAAACCCATTTACCACATTGCATTAACCCCACTTTATACCAATTTATCATTCACACCAATAATTGGTTTTCTCACATGTTATATATCATCGCGAAGCTTGCGCAACCCACTTCGTGATAAACTCAATAACATTCAAAATCGAGCGGTGTAACACATAAATATATTAACTCAAATATGTCCTCACGACACATTAATTCTTTGAGAAAAGCAATTTCTCCAACAAAGGGAGAGAGAGAGAGAGCTTCCAAACCTCTTCTTCAAGAGCATGGAGAAAAAAATTTCATGGCGTGTGGGAAATGGGAATATACATTGGAGTTGAGGATTTTGACAAAGGAAGAATCCAGGGAATATGCTGCGGGAAACTTCTGATTGAATTTTCCTTATAATAACTCAATCATAGGAGCGTTCTTATAAATCGAGTAAAATCTACATATACAGGTAAACTTCGCCCAACTAATATAATGAATTATAAGACAAGTCTCTTGAGACGGTTCTATGACTATGATTGAGTTTTCCCTCAGTCTGGTTCAATTCATCATCCTCCTTAATTACTGTTTACATCCTTATCCAATCTGACTATGCTTCACATGTCTCTATCTATTGTTAAATTTAATACCAAGAACAATCTAAATTTTATATGTTGAGAGCAATTTATAAACGGACGTATATTGTAGTAAAATTATTTACTGAAACTAATTCAGTCGGTCAGACGTCTAGTTTACACGTTGACAAAAATTCGAATTCTCTATTTCTTATTAAAAATAATAAAATAAGTTTTATAAGAAAGAAATGTATTGGACAACTTCCTCAAAAGAAAAAAGAAAAGTGTTAGACGATGTATATCAGTAAATTATTTTCCCTTAATCTATCATGTGCGAAATTATGAAAACTCTGATTTATGATTGCAAATGCTAATGAGATTTATTAAAATTAATGAACATTACCACAATATACTTTAAAATTGATGAACTTTTTCTATTTAAAAACATTAATACATACTTTTTTGTTTGTTTATCTCATTAAAAAAAAAGTGACTTAAATATTTGCTGCTATTTCAAATAAAATTTCAGCAGCAAATTTCCATGAAATGTTGGATCATTTGCATTCGGCAAAGATTCAGATGGGTTGGTCCTCTGTTTGAAAGTAACGAAAATATAGCCCGAAGGCCCAATGTTTTCAAATGTCTTTTGCTTCTAGGCCCACAACTTTGTGTAGAATTCTTTTTTTTTGTTTGGTAAACAAAAGTTTGGGTGGTTCGTCTCCGAGTCACTGCCCACGTGTCGGGAGCGAGCGCCCTTAGGGCGCTAGGGTTACTACTACGTAGTACTTACGTGATCACCCATCAACTGAATCAACTTGTGTTGGTTTGTGTAGAATTCTAATCACACATTATTCACAATAATCCAACGAGGATAACATGGAAAAATGTAAAACAATCTTTTATCATGTTTTTAAAAATATTATATAACTTTGATTTTCTGTCTTTAGGTTATTTTTTTGTTGTAATAGCTTCAGTAATTTATAATTAATAAATAACTTTTTATTTGTAAAAAAAAAATAGTAGTCATCTGCTAATATCACGCAAGAAATTACAGTTTAAATTTTTCATTGATTCTCATTAGTATGTGTCATTTTAAAGAGAGCTCCAAGCCAAGCCCTAATCTAAAAAAAAGTACTATCCGAAGGCTCTATGAGACAAGTCCAAATAAATTTCACTAGTAATAAGTAGTACTGTGAAACGGGCCGGCCGGCGGGCCCGTGCGGGCTCAAGTCAAAACGGGGCGGGGCGGGGCGGGCCTAATTTTTGCGGATCAATGAAACATATGCTCATACCCGCACCGCCCAAGGTCCGCGGGCCCACTCAATTTTTTTTTTTGTTTGTTAAATAAAGATTTACCCATTAATAATAAAATAGTTAAGGTCATGTATACTTTTATTTTATTATGTATACTTTTTTTATTACCATCAAGTGAGTAGGAAATATGTTAATATATACCATATTATATATAATATATATACTATTCCAAAAAATATTATATATAATATGTTTACTTTTATTTTTACCATCAAGCGAGTAGGAAATATGTTAATATATACCATATTATATATAATATATATATACTATTCCAAAAAATATTATATATAATATGTATACTTTTATTTTTACCATCATGCGAGTAGGAAATATGCTAATATATACCATATTATATATAATATATATACTTTTCCCAAAAATATTATATATAATATGTATTTTTTAAAATGAAAAAGCCCGCGGATCCCAGTCCAGGCGGGATTTAAGCGAGTCGTGAGCTAAAAGCCCGCATTTTTGCGGATCAATATTTCCTAAGCCCATACCCGGTCCACGGCGGGGCGGGGCGGGGCGATCCACGGGCTTCGGCCCACTTTGACAGCACTAGTAATAAGGAAACCGACCGCTTCATAGAAGTAAATAAAATAAAATATAGTTATGCACAAAATTCGAGTTGAGTGACAATGGAAGGGAAAATCACATAAATTGGGTGGGGCCTCCCAGCACATGTGGACTCCGCACATTTTTTTATGAATTGAGTTGTTTTATGAAGGGAGCTGTGTAGTCAGTATCATAATGACAATTTTAAGATTGACCCAGAGGAGAGGAGGCGAGTTCGTTCTATAGTTATAGGTTTTTTTTTATGGACGCCCGTTGGGCGATGCCCATGAGCGGAGAGATAGAACTGCCTCACCAGAGGTATAAAGAGTAACCCTAGAAAGGGAGTCAAATTAAAACATGTCTACGTACGTGAGGAGAGATGTCAACTCATGACCTCACTGGTCGTAGGCGAGATCATTCTGTCACTGTGACTAAAGTAACCTTTCATCTATAGTCATAGTTAGAGACGAGAATAATTGACAAGTCACGTGAGAAAGGATACCGTTGATTAAGATGCGAATTGCAAAGCCGCAAAGCCAAATCATCATCACCTGATCAATACTTTTCTCTTTTTTGTTCATTATACTTGGTGCTATTTGGAGTTCCTTTCGAGCTCTATTTCACATAGTACGTTTTTTAAAAATACACATATATCTGATAGTAACTTATCTTACATGCACCTCTGCTACTCAAGAATATCATTATTATTTTTTTTCCTGTTTTGATACATAAAGAATATCATAAATACATTACTTATTAATTTTAATTCATGATGTTCTACAATTATTATGACTTTATCTCACATTAAGATGTATAGGAGAGAGTGTTTCGTGAAAATCATATAATAATACTAATAATAATCATGCTGAAGTTTAATTTTTGTTTGTTTGTTATCATTATTCATTGATATTCCTTTACCTAGAATGTAAAGATTGACCAGAACGATTAATTCGAATCGGCATGAAAGTCCGGCTACATGTTACATTGTTAGAATGCATGTTGTATATTAATTTAAAAGAGTTTGGCTTCGTTGCTTTTCTCATGCCGCATTCCTTTTCTCGACGAGCTCATAATTTTTTTTATTTCAATTAAAATCTTGATCAATCAGCTAAGAATTTTGTATCATGGACATGATTTCATTTAAATCCAATTTAATATTTTACTAGTAAAGATTCATATATATTTTTTTAACAAATAATTAAAATTTTAACAGTTGAAGAATTTAGTTCGAAAATAAACTTTATGCAATTCCTTTTAGAAAAACAAAGTGTTCAATGAAACTAGAATTAGCAAATTTGACCGAGTGTGCCAGTTATTTTCTTCCCAATGCTTCTTTATTTTCCTTCATCTCCTTTTGTTTCTCATGTGGTGCATAACTTTATACAATTTCTTTTCTTTTTCTTTTGTATCTTTTTTTTAATAAATGAGAGAGCTTTTGGCTTTTGCATGCAAGAGAGAGAGAGATTGAGAAGAAAGAAAATGAATGTCCTCAAGCACATAGATGAGTTCTTAAGGCTTGAGTTGATGTGGTCATCTTCAGTATTTAGACCTTATATAGAACATATTTTAACTAAAATAGTGTGAGAGTTTGTTTTGAAGTTAGTATATTTTGATACTATTGGCTTTTTTTTATTATTATTCTCTGTCATCTGTGCACATCTCTCGATTTAAAATTTACTTGGTCAAGAGAACTTTAACACATATAAAAATGGATAATTCTGATATGGATCATATTCATTGAACTATGTGGTACAAAACTGACCACATTATTACAAAATAAGAAAAGAGATAATTCTGCGATAACGTGGTTAATTTTAAACCACAAGTTCCATTTGATATGAAAAATCCTATGAAGAGAGTTCTAATTTCGGACCTTTACTCCTTTCTTTAAAAAAAAAACAATAAAATGAGAGAAAGAATCAGGTCCACTGAAAATAGGCAAGTCAAACCTTTATTAAGGTACTAGCATTTCTTTCTTCTGACCTCCTTGAAGGAAAAAGGGTCGAGTCCTACCAAGAACTCAAACAAGCGTGCCCCTCATCTGCAGTGAAAGCACCAATGGCTACCTCTTGTAAAAGAACCCTATGCTATGTCTGACGAGTCAGACTCATTTAACAAAGACTGAGGGGGAAAAACAAAGAAAAGCCAAAGTTTTCCAATCCAATCCCCCTTCTAACAAAGACTACTCATTTTCTTCTTTTTTCAAAGTCTCTTTCTTTTTGGACTTTTCTCTTCACCTACCTGAATTCTTTCTTCTTTTTCAAGAAATTGCAAGTTATGACTAATATCTTCCGCAACTTCATGTTCTGACGATTGCATATTTTGATTCCATTAGAGTAATACTATCAAAAGGTAAGTATAATTTCAAGAAGTTGGCTATACCAGTAAATATTCGATTTCATAACTTTGACTTCACCAAATCACTTACAAATAAACTTGAAATCACTTGATTATTACGTGGTTCAACTACCTGAATTCGACTACTAGTAATATTCAACCACATTAATATTTGTATATCATGTGGAGTTTTAAGATTCTTCGAATTTTTTGGTATCACATATATATCAAACTTCATAATCTCTAAAGGTGTACCGGTTTGCTATTTGTACTTTTATAATCAGGTTACTCTGAATACTATAACTGTCCTTGTAGGACTAGCTTCACAGTCTATTCACATTAATTAAGCGGAACTCACAACTACATAACGATATGACCATTACAAAAGAACGGTGGTATAATTGAATTTTTCCTTATAATCCTCTCCCTAGTCCCGTAGTCTGTATTCACATAAGAATACTGCAACACTTCACTCTTTTACTATAGCCAATGCACTAATCCTATTCCCTCTCTATAATCTCTTTTCCTGAGTCTCACGTCACACTATCGTCTTCATCTCTATTCTCATCTCCCAATATTACCATACTCTCTATAAAACGAACTAACCTTCTTCTGGTTTAGCAAAAAAAAACTAACCTTCTTCTGGTTTTTGCCCCTTCTCTCAGTTCTCTGACTTCTACACTTAACCCATTTCTCTTGGCATTCCCCCACCCCTAATGGAAGCTTTTAGCTTACTCAAATTTTGGCGAAATTCCGGTGCCGACAGCTGTTCTGATTCTAATATCACCGCCGGTAACAATAGCGTCGACGTACGCAACCGCGCGCCGGAGACTGAAGACAACAACGACGACGATGCTGATTCATTCTTCGAGTTGGTGCTTGACAAGAACACTGAAAGCAAACTCGGCAATGGTCCTGCCAACTGCAATCAGGCAGAAAACGCATCTTCTAAGGTTAAGGTTTTCCCAATAGATTCCAATTCGAAGCCTCAATCGCCGATTTCATTGTTGAAATCCGCACCAAAGTTTCGAGTATTTCTGTTAGGATTTAATAAAAAATCGTCCAAATCGGAGAATAATCAACCAAACGAATATCTAACCGCTACTCCGAAATATCAGTTCCAGAAATCCTCGAAAAATGAACAGAGTAAGCGGTTTACCGTGAAATGCGAATCGGAGGAAGTTTTGTTCTCTAGAGAGAACAGTTTGAGAAGTAGATTGCAAAGAGAACGCTCTTTTGACGATTCTTCAAAACCTAATTTTGCCAAAAAAGATGTTCCAAAGTATTTGAAGCTGATTAAACCTTTATATATCAGAGCTTCCAAGAGGTATACAGATAAAATTATTTCTTCAGATCAGTTATTATCTTCCTCCGTAATGCCGTTGTCTTCTCCGGCGACTATGCCGCCGCGAAAATTATCTGAAGAGAAGCGGACGAATCGGACTACGGCAGGTTTCAGAGCTGTCAGTAAACACCTAGGGAAGAGCCGATCGGCGTCTAATTCAAAGGTTGTGATGATATCATCTCCGGCGAACCGGAGAGACGATTCACTTCTGCTACACAATGACGGAATCCAAAGCGCTATTCTTCATTGCAAGAGATCTTACAATCCATCAGCTAAAGGTACTTAAAAAATCGAATTCAAATCTATAAATTTCTGAATCAAATTTGAGATTTTAAGGAATTGTTTTTAACGAATTTTCTTTTTTATTTCATCAGATTGTTCATCGTTATTGCGATCGGCAAGCGAACCATATGAAGGAAAATGGATTAATCGGGATAAGAGCAGTTTAGGTGAAGAGCAGATGAGATGCAGCAGCATCTGATGTTTTCTTATTATGGTGACCGACTTTTTTTGAAAAAAACATGAAATTAGACAAGTAGCGGGAAAAAAACCACAATGCTCATTAGGAAGAGCAAAATTGTCACTATAGATAGTGACAAAAATTAACAGTGTGATATTATGGGTAGGCATATTAGAGCTTTTATTATATTAGGGGCGTACTTGTATTGAGTCAGTATTTGTTTGATATTTAAATCGAGATTAAATTTTTTTATTGAGATTAAGAATGAAAATGAAAATATTAAATTATGGAAGATTTAATTCGAATTTGAAATTAGTCTGAATTATAAATTTAGACTATGATTCAATCCAATCAGACCAGATAATAGATTAAATAGGGAGCAGGGTGGAGTGGAGATTCTGAAGAATGGTGGAGAAGAGGACGATAGTGGTGTGTGTCTTTTCTCTAGTAAATACAGTCACGGAGTGTTTAAATTCACTTGTAATTGTCTGTGTAAAGTTGACTGGTTTTCACTATTTATGTGTGTGATTGGATTGAGTCTGATTTGAGTTTGGTCTAGTTTGAGACTCAAACTCAGACCCAAACCATCTTTGAATTGAGTCTGGATTTGGTATGGGGATGGTTTAACACTTCACATTTCATTCCCATACTCAATTCAAAGCTAATTTGGGTCTGAGTTTGAGTCTCAAACCTGACCCAATCCAAACACACCCTATATCTCTCTATAGTGTGTAAATGGTGATGATCTTTGGAGAACATTGATTGAGATCTTTCGGTGCTAAGATGAATCTGCAATTTTTCTTCTACCTAAATTACTGTCACGGTTTGTTTTGGATAGCATTTTGCAACGTAAATTTTAGATTTGGGCCTTTCTTTTTTTTTATTAACGAGATTGAACATTTGTGAAATTTAAGGAAAAAAAATCAGATCTCAAACTCTATTAATTTACGACCTTGCTAAATACACAGTCTGTACAGTGTCATTTGCGCTGTTTGTCATGGAAATTACTGTTGTAACCTACTCAATTGGATTCATTATTATAAGACAAACACAAGATTATGAAATTTGGAACTCATTTAGGCCAAGATATTATAGGACTAATATATACCAAAAACAATATGCACTTTTAGTGTGTTTTTTGTTTTGGAAATTAAGGAAATTTGAGATAATTAAAGAAAATTTCAATATTATTTGGGCAGGCTATAGTCAGGACATAGATTTGCTCTGCTTGTCTCCCCTCTTATTGAGAGAAGGCATCTTGCTCCCTTATAATCCATTATGTGAGATTTTCATCCCAAAAAAATCCATTATGTGAGATGTTTAAAGGATTAATGTATTTCTTTATTGAGCGTATATTTCTTTCATTTCAAATTAAATATTTTCAACATTTTCTTGGGAGTAACACATTTTTCTTCAATTCTTTTTTTTTCAACATTCTCAGGAGAAAGTAATATATTTTGCTCACAAATAGCATTGACTTTTTTTTCTCCAAGTTAAGCATTGACTTATTCACATGATCTGGGTTTGAATATTAGTCCTCGTTGTACACAAAAGGCGACCCTATGCCCCCACCTCCCGATCCGACAATAATTATGGAGGATGTTAATCAGGTGACTCAGCGGCTCGACTGGTGTGAAAGAAGCCACCTCCACATTGGAGGATTAAAACTTTCACACTGCGATTGCCAATATTTGAATATGCGCCCTTGTAAACAATCTGCTACCCATCGCGGATTGAATATTAGTCCTCAATCTCGTGTCAAGTTGCGTACGCGCTAGACAATCCATCCTCTTGCATTCATTCCAACTCCAATATCTCCATGTTCAATCTCCTGCCCTGGTTTTAATTTGTTTCAAATACCACGAGCCTTGTCTATACCACATCAATTACTTTCTTGTACTAATTACTCTTCTTAATTGATTCACAACTCTACTATTAAATTATTAATTAAGTGCTCATATTCTTTTTCTTGTTTCACCTATTAACAAGCATAATATATTTAAAAAAAAGCAGAAGAATTTATGTTTATCATCGTAGAGAAGTGGCTCAACAAAATTAGATAAAAATTAAACCAATTAAGGATAAATTATCTACTAAAATAAAATACATTGACTCCCTTTATTTGGAAAAAAAAAAAAAAAATCTGCACTTTTTAACACTTTCACCCTTAAATTTATTCAATCAATTGGTTTAGCTTGAGCTGCTTTGCATTAACCTTTTCATTTTTCCAAAGGAAAATTCTGATATGGACCGGGTCCATACCAGATTTGACCACATCAATACAGAATGAGGAGAGAGAAGAAAATACAGTGATGTGGCTAAATCTAGACTGCATGATCCAGTGAACCCGGTCCATATCAGAAGTGTCCCTTTCCAAATCATCGGAATGAAGAATTCAAATTCATGATGGATTATTAAATCAACTTGGCCAGAAATTGACAATTTCTTGCAGCTCACTGACAAACATACTGTTTCCCCTTGTCTAAAAGAAAAATCTGATATGAAATTTGTGATTTAAAACTGTAGACATAATCTCATGATTATTTTGTAATATATTTTATACATAATATGAATTCTAAAATCTTGAATCACATAACTATCACGAATGTAATTGTATTTTTTTTATCAAATTAAAACATACCTCTAGACATCTTGATACAAAGAGCTTTCTGATTCTAATGTCTAGAACTGGTGTTGTTGATGCGAAAATCTGTTATAAACTGCTTCAATGGAGAGAGAAAAACTATTTCTCTCTTTGCCTATAAGCTTAAGTTGTGTTTTATGATAATGATTTTAATCGCCTTTGTGATCGACAACAACTTTGTCTTATAGATAGATAGAGAATCGAATTTCCAAATTTTAAGGCTTAATCTTAACCGTCCATCAAATTCAATAATTAGAGAAAATTAATACTTTAGATTGTAACCGTTTTGATTGTTTATTAGCATATTAGAAAGAAAATTGATATCCTAATAATGATCATATAATGAGGCATATAATGAGGAAGGGAAAACGTTTTGATTTCCCCTTAGAGTTTTTCTTTACAATCTCCCACTTGGTCGATAGGAAGATGCATTAGTGTTTTCGTATTAAGATCATAAGGCGCATGATATGCTAAACACTTCTTTAGTCGGTTATCATGGGTGTCTTGGCTAATTTAGTAGTCAATGAAAATCATGCCGTGTACACATTATTTTGCAATATGCTTACTTTCATGTACTATAAAATGTACAACTTTCATAACTGGACCGTAAATGAGATTAACTTAATGGTCTTATAATGTTTTTAAGTAAAGATTGTTTCTGTTCTCATTAATCTAAATATAAATGTGTACACATTAGAAAACAGAAATAGCATATGTGAAAATGTATTAAAAACTCAATAATTGTCATGCATAAGTACAAAATTAAATTGCAGAAGAAGAAAATTAGGAACCATCTTCAATTCAAGGCCCATTCTTTCAATATGTTTCTGAATATGTCTGTCACTTATAAGTCTGTACTTATGGACGCAAAGACAATTTAGTCATCGGTAATTTATTTTTATTAAAAAATCAAAAATTAAATACATAATAAATATACACAATGCGAACAATATTTGTTATAAATTATGTACAACAGTTGATACAGAGTTTATTCCCGTTCCATATGCAGTCCGATTTCTGTGCGGAACAGCCAAAGTGCCGTACGTGCGGAACAATCTCAGCCGTCGGATGAGATTTTGAACGGTCTAGATCTGGAGAGAGAAAAGTTACGACTGACTTAAAAAATAAAAAAAAAAAACTTTTCTCTCTCCAAATCTGAACCGTTAAAATATCTCATCCGACGACTGGGAGCATGTCCCGCACCATACGGAACAAAAGCTGTTTCGCATAGGAGCCGGGAGCGTTCCATATGATAGGCGTGGCGCTGGAACAGATGCTTGATGTTTGGGAGTCTCCATATTCTTTCTTTAGGACGTAAATGGTGACGTTTGATGAGCTAAAAGCTGAGGAAGATATTTTTAAGGAGATTCGATTTTATGGAGCAAGCAAGAAATGGTCTTGGGAAGGATGGAGAGGAAGAAGACATAAATTCACCTATATGCTTAGGCCATAGCGACTGATATGATAATACATTGCACCGTCGAATCATTAATCCCATTTCACCACCGTTTATTAACCAAAAGGATTTCCTCAAAGATTCGTTCCAATTCATTTGTTCCTCCACAAGTAAACTCAGGGACGGATCTAGCTACTTGTGACCCGTGAAAAAATTATATATTTTACTCTATTTAGATAATAAATGTATAAATGACCTCATTGAATTGTTGTGTATATCAAATGACCCCAATGAATTATATTTCTGGATCCGTCACTGAGTAAACTTGTACGTACAAATTCACTCCAAAAGGCTTTATGTGGCAAATAATTGCGTGTACCCGTGCATGTTTTAATTTCTGTGTTCAGCCATTCACAATTCACTATGTATATATATAATGACAAAAAATATACATATAACGAATTTTGAGTGGTTGAACATAGGAATGAGAATATATATACCTTTCATGGGGGCTTTGGTATTGTGGATTTCCCTCCGGTTTATTGTAATTTAGTACCCCAGGTGATGGTTTGTTGCATTTTAGTTTCATTTGTTTTAAAATGATCTTTAGCGGTTTCATGTTGGTCTATAATTAATTTATTAAATCACTGTTATTCTGTACACGAAAGAAAAATATGTCCTTGTCTTTTAATATTTAAGCACAAAATTATCTGTCTAACAATGAATATATTCATAGGTGAGTCCGATCTTGAGGGGAAATTCAAACTTTGAATGAATTAAATTTCTAAATAAAATAACAAGTTTCATTCGTGCCAAAAAGTAAGGTTCACTATCAAAATGTGTAACTCGGCCGAATGCACCATTATAATGAATCTTCAATTTGAACATTATGAAAGACAAAAAATAAGACATATTTAGTTACTGAAGTTAACAAGAAAGAAGATAAATAACTGACATTTAAATACACTATTTGTCATATCTGAATAGCTTTGTAATTTCTCATTAAAAATAGAGGCAGATTTGTTTTTTCATCCACAGGCTAACAGTGATTCGATGAATTAATCTTTGACTAACAGTAAAAAAAAATGATAAAAACAATCTTAACCTAGGTTAAAGCCTGAAGAGCAATAGATAAATAGAGATACCTTGAATTTGGACGGGCCCGAGCAAGCACCAACCAGGAGTCGACACAACTCCAATGTCTAAAGGGCAATAGATTCATCATTGTCCCCCTTTGTTCCTTCATACACTATTTTATTTTGAAAATTCTGATATGGACATGTTCCATGTGAATATTATGGTTAAAATCCACTCATATCACTATATAATGAGAAGAGAGACAATTTTATGATGATATGACCAGTTTTGGACCTAGGTCATATCAGAATTATCCATTTTATTTGCTCTCCTTCTCAAGGTTCCATTCAATTACGATTAGATGAAGGCATTTCTAGACAGTGTAGTTTCAATGAGTAAAAGTTTTACAATTTCCAAACAACATTTCACTTCTTTACTTGAAATGGAAATACTCCCTCCAGTATCACAGGGGAGATAAAGAAAATTTTCGTATTATACCTTTAAATTTTTAATATCTAAATTATTTTTTCTCATTCTATTCATTAATATAGATAAGAGTAATTTTAAAAAAAATATCCTTAAAAGATAAAAAATCAAAGGTCTTTAGCCCAATGGAGCAAGTGGTCTACCCACGATCAAAGAGGTCATGGGTTCGATACCTTCCCCATACATGGAGCAAACTTTAATTGTCTCTCTTTCTAGGGCTATCTTCTCTTCTCCCCTTATGGGGCAACCGTCCATCCTGACTTCAAATGAAAAAAAATACATCTAGTATTTTTTTTTTTTGATGAATAAAAGATTACTCATTAATAATAAAATGGCCGAGACCATTACAACCTGAAAAGTTCTCAATCTCTTTCTCTAATATAACAAAAGAGAAGAGTTGAGAAAGGAAAAAAAGAAATACAAGACAGGAAAAAAAAGTTACATAATGTAACGGAAAATAACCCACACCCCAAGAGGTGGGAAAAATGCATCTAGTGTTAAACGGAGGGAATATTATTTATTAATCCTTTGACAATTTGAAACCAAGTTCAACGTACCTATTGCTTGCTAAATCTTGGAAAAGTGTCTTAATTTGGACAATGATTAAGCAATTAAAAACCATTCTGCGACAATTATATTCATCATCACGTGCTTAAAAAATCCACCAATTAGAGTTTATGATTAGAAAAAGTGAGATCTTGAGTTTTCCATTCCTTTTGGAATGGTGAGGAGTTTACAAGTTTAAAAAAAACTTCAAGACGTATTTTAAGCCCAACAAGTGCTACGTGCTGATCCATTGAGGTTGCTACTGGATTTCGAGGTTCCAGTTCGTCTTTATGGGCCCCAAAAAAAAAAAAAAAAACTTGTTCTTTGTCAGTTGTCACTACTTTAAAGTTTCCACATTGTTAACGCTTACGTTGGATCATCCACTTAAAAGAGTTTTAGATTGAGAGGGCAATTCAAATACAGGTTTTTTTTTAAGCCCAACTGGGCGTATACTCCAAGAGGAGAAAGAGTAGCACTTCATAAGGGAACGAAGAGATAACTCTAGAAAAAGAGACAATTTAAAGCATACCCCATGCGCGAGGAAGGTATTGAACCCTGACCGTCGCCCTACTGGGCTAAGGACCAGGTGATATTGAGAGGGCAATTCAAATAAAGGATTTTTTTTGCCAATTTGGTTTTATTTTCTAGATATTAGCATAATTTTAATCAACACATGCTGGAACAAACTCACCCACCGAATTAGTTTTATCTTACTGATTAACAACTAAAATATGTTGTTAATTGTCTATGAACATATGTTTTTGAATAATTATTGATTTTTCTCACAACTCTTCAATTGAAAATCATCGATCATGGGAAAAAGTTCTTCCTCTTTTCAAAACACCAACAATAATGGAGAGATCAAGAAGCCACAAGTTTCAGTCTTCAATTATTTTTCTGTTCACAAAGACTCTACTTAAGAAAGTGAAGATATTCAAATATCAAACTTGAATCTCAAAACTTGAATCTCAGGAATAAATGGAATAAAAAACAAATTCATAATTATACACATCTGCCTCTCCCTCCTATTTACAAAAAAAAAAAAAAAAATCGAACAAAGGAAATTATGATCATCTGCAGTTTATCTGATGAGCTTTTTGTGGCACACTAATAATAAGGGTACAATCCATAATTGCTGATTTCTTCTTCTTCAACACCTTAATCAGCTCCACTTTTCCACTCAAATTGGATTCAATCTTCAACCTTAAAATCCCAGAACTCAGATCCTTAGTCAGCTGGTGGGAATCTCCAGATGAAGAAATTAGATTCACTACAACATTAAATCTCCTGGTCGCTCGTATTCCAACTTTGGACTCACTAACAACAGCTTCCCCAACAGGGAAGCCATTGTAGTAGAAGTAAATTCTACTCTTCTCAAACTTAAGATCTCCAAAATTATTGTTCTTCAATCCCAGTTCGGTATTCATCTTCAAGTTAAAACTATTTGTTCCAATTTCAAAGGTCTCAAAAGTGGCGGAACGTACCCAAAACTTGGGAGTACTTACCTTCAATATAGTGAGGGAAAAGAGTAATATAATACCTGTTTGAAACACAATAAAAGCAATGAAATAGGCTACAAATGTCACACGCTTGTTTTCTTGAAGATCTTGAGGCTCCATGGTATCGGATTCCTCGTCGAATTTGCCATAACTTTGGGGCAGTGGATAAACTGGTTGATCATTGTTAACTGTCATTTGTGAGCCCGCGAGTTTAGAGCGTGACAAATTAAATATGAACTATGAACTGCAACTAAATATAATATCTGTCAATGCCTCTAAGAGCATAAAAAACATTTTATATAGGCAAATCATCTTATTATTCATCCGGTCGGCGGTCGGAGGGGGCCGGGGGGGGGGTGGGGGGGTGTACTGGAGGATATGGTCTAATTTCGACCGCGTGGAGATTGACCAAAGACATTTCTTTGGTATTGCTTTTTAGCTGGTCCTACTAGAGACTGAAAGTAGATGTGATATATGGGGGGAAAATGGTATATCTCTAACTGATGTTTGATGCTAGGCGGCTAAGCTCAATTGGCTAAAATTCGGCTAAATTGGGTCAAAGTTGGTCAACGAGACAATAATGCCCCGAAGTACCATTTCAATATTAAAAAAAAATGGTATCAAAAGGACAATAATAGCCCTGGTATATGTGGTGAAATCGAGGAAGGAAAAAAACATTAATAAGGCCAATAATTTTTGTACATCAAAGTCAACATAGATATAAAAGCTTCCATTACCCAACAAACTCTTTCTCCATCCTTTGCAAATTTTTTGCTCCTTCATTTTCTTCTTTGCAGATCAAATACTTGTTTTGTTTTCAATTTATTTCCTTTACATTATTCCGTTCAATTTTTTCACCATTGTTTTTCCACTTTCGATTTCCTTAACATCTGTATAGTTAAAAAACATTGATCCATAAGCTTCAATTTTTATTTGTTAAATATGAGTTCAACATTTAATGGCGAAAGGAGCGAGGATTTAATTATTTTTGGTGAGCATGCAGCAATTCCTCTAGCTATGGATGCTTCCGGAAGCTATGGAAATTTTGATGTGCAGACTACAACTGGAGAAGATGAAGTTGGTGGTGAACAACCCCTTGATGAAACTACTGATTCTGGTGAAAAAATAAAAATTGGTTCATTTTTTCCTAGCCTACACGATCTATTTCTAAGTTATCTCAACTACGCAAAAAAAGGGTTTTAATGTTGTTCACAAGTGTGGATCTAAAGGAAAAAATTCTGATGTTAGAAAGTATACTACAATATGTTGCGATAGAGGTCGCAACGGTCTCGATCTCAAGCGTACCAAGAGAATTGACTGTCCTGCACAGGTTAGTGCAATTTTACGCTTTAATGGAATGTGGGAAGTTTCAAAGGTAATTGATACTCACAATCACGATCTAAATCCCGCAATGTCGAGATTCATGAGGGCTCATCGAAAAATTCCTTCGGAAGTTAAACGGAGATTGAAGTCTAATGATAAGGCTGGAATTAGACCTTGCAAAAGCTCGAGGATGTTAGAAGTTGATGCCGGCGGTCCAGAAAATTTACCTTTCCAGATCAAGGATGTCCGGAACTATATCGAGAGAAATAGGAGAGAATGATTAGGTAAGGGAGATGCAGATTGTATTTACCAAATGTTTACGAGAATGCAAAGGAAAAATCCGAATTTTTTTCACTCTGTCCGAATTGACGAAGAGGGTAGACTTGACAGTGTTTTTTGGGTTCACCCACACAGTAGAGCAGCGTACGAGCAATTTTCTGATGTTGTGAGTGTAGATTCCACTTATTTAGTTAACCGATATATGATGCCGTTTGTTTGCATTATTGGAATTAATCATCATGGACAATCCATTTTGTTGGGTTCAACACTTATATCTGAAGAAGATATTGGTACATATAGGTGGTTTTTTAGTACATGGTTAGATGCTATGGGGGGGAGACCACCCGTTGATGTTATGAGTGATCAGTGTGATAGTATTGGGAATGCACTTGCTGCCGAGTTGCCTACAACCATTCGTAGGTATTGCATCTGGCATATACTATCCAAATTACCTGAAAAATTCAAGGGGGTTGAATACCATGCCCTTGTCAAAAAAGAGTTTAAAACCGTTGTATACGAGAGTGTTAGTAAAGCCATTTTTGTTAGGAATTGGGAATTGTTTCTTGAAAAATATAATTTGCACGGAAATTCGTGGTTGTTGAAATTGTTTGCCGAAAAAAGAAATGTGGGTTCCTGTCTATCTCAATCATATTTTTTGGGCTGGAATGTATTCAACTCAAAGGAGCGAAGCTATGCACGCTTTTTTTGATGGTTACGTGCACGCATCGAGCACTCTTAAGCAATTTGTGGAGCAATTTGAAATTGCGATAAAAAATAAGATTGAGAAGGAACCTGCAGCAGAGTTCAAGTCCAAGAATGTTGTGGTAAATTGCATTTCAGAGTTATAGTTGGGAGAGTCAATTTCGAAAGTATATACCAATGATTTGTTTGAAGAGTTTCAGTTGGAGATTAAAAGAATGTTGAATTGTCAATTGGTCACGGAGACAAATGAACCGCAGGAGGAGGGCGATCAAGATTTCGATTTAAGGGAGGGAGGATATGAAAAATGTTTGGTAATGGAAACGTCATTGACAAATTTTCATTTTATCAAAGAATTTATCTTCACGGTGATGTATAGGCCAGAAGGATGTATATTGAAGTGCAATTGCAGAAAGTTTGAGCCAAAAGGTTTGTTGTGTGCACACATACTCAGAGTTTTGTGTCTGAAAAAAATTGATATTGTTCCTGATAAATATTTGTTGAAGAGGTGGAGGAAAGATGTGTTTCGAAGACATATTTTAATGTATAACGATGATGGATACCCTCAAGTAACACCGGAGTACAAAAGGTTCAAGGAATTGGAGTCGCTTTTTAATAGAAATGTTGAATTATCTATATCTTGTGCATCAAGATTTGAATTGATGAAAGTGTTCTTAGAGTACACTTATGAAGAGCTGAGGAAATCCAGTGAACTTGAAAATCCATTTCCTGACGACATTTCAAATTCTCCCTCAGGTGAGCAATCTTTAGAAGTTACAATACAAAATCCTAGAGCAACGCGGACACGCGGGTGTCCTCAGACAAACAGATTAAGGGGACGAATAGAAAATTTTAACCGGGCTAGGGGTCGTGGGCGAGGCGTTCGTGGGAACCGCGAAGGCGGACGTACTGGCGGTGTGGTGGCATTACCAACAACACAGGTATTACACTTGCACTTATTTTTTCTTAATATTTTATTTTTTAAATAACCACAATTTTGTGTTTTTTATTTGTAGGAATCCCATGCATAAACTTGATGATGGTGGTGAACCGTTTGAATTTTCTATTGGACTGCAGTTTCATTTCATGAAATTTTATTTTTTTCAACTGTACTTGATTGCTGGACAATTTTTCTCATCTAACTTTATTTTAATTCAGACATTAAATTTTAGTTGGTTTCGAGATGTTGGAAACCGCGTCATGGTTTGTACTTTTTTAGATTGGACCTTTGATAGGGGTAGGTAGAGGATATTAGTGTTAAAATAGGGTTAGGTTGTCTACCATTTCATTGTGTTTCTAGTCTAAAGTTGCAGTGCATCAATTGTCCGAGTACTCTTCTCTTCATCTTCCTACGATAAAGTGGTCGGTTTGTTTCTTTTTTTCCGGTATTCTTTAAGTTACTTGTGTACTACGGTAACTTTTTTTTTTTTTTTTTTTTTTTAATAAAGTAACCTTCAATTCTTATGTTAAATTTATATAAATATCAAATTATTATTTTTCATCTTTATAGCAGTTCAATTGAAATGGCAAGGACCAACAACAATTTTGACTTCCCTTATCCAGATTACAATGTTGGTGATAAGATTGAAATCATCGGCCATGAAGAGGGACTTTACAGTTCATTTTACCGTGGTTCCATCACTGCGAAGCTTTCAAACAACAAATATACCGTCCGTTACTCCACCCTCAAAAATGAAGAAAAATCAGGCCATTTGGAGGAGGTCCTGGCGTTCAATTGGATTCGTCCCCGTCCACCATCTGTTCTACTAGAAAACTTCTGGAAAAATCAAGAAGTGGATGTCCACACTCGGGGCGGTTGGTGGCATGGGTATGTTAAAAAGTGCCAATCCGAAGATTATTACAATATCTCCTTCCCCGGGTACCCGAACGAAGATGGCAACTACCACATTTCAAAATTAAGAGTTCACCATACTTTTTGTTGGGTTAACGGAAATTGGCTGTTTGATCTTGGTTATGATGTATGAAAAATTAATTTTAGTTCCTTTTTTAATTAATTAATAATTAATTTTAATATGTTTTCTGAATATTTTTTCATTCTTCTAGTAAAAATCAGAACCCACTAATTCTTCTTTGTGATTGTGACTCATGATATTAACGCCTGCGTTGGTGGGATTTGATAAGTCAAAAGCATTAATTACAGAACTTAATGAGTGTTTTTGAATTTGGGGGATGTATATTCTTTGGGTTTCTCGACATATTTACCTGACTGGATGGTCAGATGTTCATCTTTTAGTGGATACGTGTAGTGGTGGCCAGTGGGGTTGTGCGGCTATTTATAGGTTATGTATGAGAAGAAAATTCTCGATGATAAATGTCAAGTTCTTTATTTTCATTTCATTAGTACATTTCCCAGTTCCAAGGACACAAGGATATGAAAAGTCATACCACAAAGGGACAAAAAATAGAACAATACAAATGGATGTGAAACATCATACCACACACACAGACAAAAAAACATAAAAATTTACTACTAATATCCAGTTCAAGAAACCTAAAAGAAAAGGACAAGAATAAATAGATAGATATTTGATCATTTCATTAACGAAACATTTGATAAACATTAGTTAACGGAATTGTGTTGATCCAAGAACCAAAACAATTCATTAACTTAGAAAAGGAAAAAAAAAAAGCATTACAAAACATAAAAAAAAGACAAAATATCTCCACTGATCCAGACCCAAATTCCATGGCAGTTCTCACACATGTTTGCGCAGAACTGTCTTGGAATAATCCCCAATTTGGCCTGGATAATGCGGAAACCCAACGGAGTAGAGATTATTTTTTTGATTATACCGAACAATACACCCAAACCACCACCCGTGGTTCCAATAAACATCCACCTCCTCACCCATAGCAAAATACGCGTTCTTGTCCGTCAGCGGCGGCCTAATGAAGCATTGCTCAACAATTTCCAGCAGCGGGGTGTTCTTGGCTTCATTAAATAGGCTTTCATACTGGACTAGAAACTTATCTTCCATCGGAGCCAATATTTGGGCGACATAGTACGACCCTAAAAAATCAGACTGGAATCCTATAATTTCGACATTGTCACCCTTCTTGAAAACGGGATTTGCAAATTGGAGGGCCATATTTTAGTTAAACAATGGTTGATAATATTAAGAGAATAAGTGGTCTCTCAATTCAGATTCACTTATATAGAGGATAGAGGGGGTGAGAGAAATACGAGTGGTGTCATTTGATAGGGTTTTAAACATGACGATTGACATTACTTATCCATTAATGAAGTAGGGTTGTGGCGTGCAGTTTTGGCTAAAATACACTCCAAATTCCCACAGATAGTTGTAGATTTGTATGAAAATTAATCCGCACAATGCACAAGAAAATTACTTCGAAAGTAACATAAATTCATATCATAAGTTTTCTCTTCCATTAGTATTAACTTAACAGAAACCTTGAAAACAAAAAAATGTTTAAAAGCATTTAAGCAAAACTAAAATACCCATGAACATTAAACTTATGAAAAATAAGAGAATAATGTGTGAACTCTCATTCTTTTTTTGAAGAAGTTGTTGTAGTTTCTTCACTTCTTCCTTCAAGGCTGGTAGTTCTTTTTGTAACAATTTCATTCCTCCTCCAGAAACTATAATGGAACTTTCATATTCATCCTCAAGCCACCTAAAGAAATTACATCTGGCATTCATGTCTTACCAAGAATACAATAAAAGAAATTGGTCAATATTAGAGGTACTAGAGAGTATGAATGTCATACAAGTGACACCTAAAGAAATTTCCCAAATAAAATTGGTCAAAGAATTGTCTGTTGATGATACCTTGATAAAATAACACCCTAAGAATTTTCTACCTCTATTCCTTTGTGTTTTGGCTGTTATGAGAAGTGCCGGATAATCACAGTGACAAACCATAACGTTTGATTGACCGCGATTCCTATATTGATTATTGTTCAAAGATGAAGTTGACATTTCAATGGAATGGAAATGGAAGGAAATAAGATATAAAACCAGACAAAGTGTTATACCACTTGAAGAAGAAGCAATGGAATGGCATACAGTAAGTAATAAAAGAAGGACAAGAATTTTTTTTTTTGTTTTTTTTAAGTTAATGGAAAATAGTTAGATACGGAGTTTAATACTTTTTCATCCACAACGTGCACTACAAATATTGTTCGTTAGATCAGCCATCTAACGCCTACGATCCATTCTATTTAAATGCATGTTAAATTTTTTGTTTTATAGCACATTACCTCAACCGTTAACTTATTCATCGTAAGACTAATAATTGTTAAGCACTTAATCCGAATTTGAATAAAGATTTGAGAGAGAAATACAATTACTAGTAATTACCGTTGGATCTTGTTGCTATCAACGGTCCGGATAAACCTCTAGGGTAAATCCGGATCGATGACATGGCTCAGTGATAAATAGTAAAAATTGCAACCCTTTAGTCCAAAAAGTAATTACAAGTTTGTCAAAATGGTACAATTTGTTCAATTTTTATGACCCTTGTTTTAAGTTGTTTATTGCGTTCAGGCCCCTATATATTATTTTGTAGTTTTGATTGTGTTAGAATTGTGGATAATTCCTAAATAAATACTAATTTTTCTTTATAGTTCAATTAATTATAGTGTATTAATAGTGTATTAAATACTAATTGTTACATATAGGAGTTATAAGATACATAATGGTGTACTATTATTATTTGACGATAATAGTTATACGATTCATTATGGTTATGATGTACTATTATTGTTATACTTTTACACCAAGGTCGGCGATGGAAGTGTTATGTTAAACATTAACGTAACTAGTACTTTGTTAACGATAGTAGTTATACCTTTCATATTGGTTTATGAAAGATGTTTGACTATTAAACGAAGTCGGCGATGGAAGCGTTACGTTAAACATTCATATAACTAATACTATGGCGATAATAGTTATACGATTCATTATGGTTATGGTGTACTATTATTGTTATACTTTTACACCAAGGTCGGCGATGGAAGTGTTATGTTAAACATTAACGTAACTAGTACTTTGTTAACGATAGTAGTTGTACCTTTCATATTGGTTTATGAAAGATGTTTGAGTATTAAACTAAGTCGACGATGAAGCATTATGTTAAACATTCATATAACTAATACTATGACGATAATAGTTATCCTTTTTTATTTAATTTTTTTTTTTTGATGGATGACGATAATAGTTATACGATTCATTATGGTTATGGTGTAGTATTATTATTTGATTATTACACTAAGGTCAGCGATGTAAGTGTTATGTTAAACATTAACGTAACTAGTACTTTGTTAATGATAGTAGTTAAAACAAGTAAAAAATAATTTAATAAAAAATTAATTAAATTAAACAAAAAAAAATAAAATTGTTTGTTGAAAGGGTTTGATCCATGGTTTATATGAACAAGCAATAACTTAAGGGGAATGCCCATGCCAATTTAACCAACTTCCTGCTAATGTTGGGTAACACAAACATACGATATTAATGTTTGAAATAGTATACAAATACTAGCTTCCAAGAAGCATTTAAAACGGGTTGAATGGAGTGACTTGGCGTGTATTGGGAGACACCAGTCCGGCTCCTATGCGGAATAGGGATTGTTCCGCATGTGCGGAACCATATCAGCTGTCGGATGATATTTTAAACGGCCCAGATCTAGAGTGAGAAAAGTTGCGGCTGGACTTAAAATATTAAAAAAAATAAAATTTCTCTCTCTAGATTCGGACCGTTAAAAAATCTCATCCGACGGCTGGTAGCTTGTCCCGCACATGCGGAACAAAAAGCTGTCCCGCATTGGAGCCGGGAGCGGGAGACATGTAGTAATACAACCTGAGAAGAATTTAATATGGTTGACTGGGTGCATCTCGATATTAGCGTGCATTGAGAGGACTAACGGACAAGATGGTTTGCGTGTATTGGGAGTGCCAAAAAGCGTGTATTGGGAGTGCAAATGCGTGTATTGGGAGTACCAAAACATTAACACACGTCCAATTCCGAAATTGGTGGTAAAATGGTAAATAAGTAGGTAAATAATAGTTCTTACTTTCACCAAAGTATTTACTATTTTGCCACCCATTTAGTCAATTAAGATTCAGGGTCTGCTTGGACAAGTTTAGAAATTGAATTTTTCTTGAATTTAGCCCTCGAGAAATTAAAATTAAATTTTTTTGTTCAAATATCAGTTAAAATTGAATTTTTTGAAAAAAATTGGCGGGAGAAATTTAAACAAAATATTTTTTAAAAAATTAATTAAATTTCAACAAATATTTTGAACGAAAAAATTTTGAATTTGAATTTCTTCCCCCAATTTTAAAGGTCAAAATTTGTATTTTCCCATCAAAAGTAAGACCAAACCAAACACAAACCAAACTCAATGTCCAAAAAAAAAAAAAACAATTCACTGTAAATTGTCATTTCCAAGGTTAATAGTCTTTGACGGGTAGATGAAGAAAAAACAAATTTTAGAGGTAGAGATAATCATTACTATCATTTCCCATGGTAAAAAATAATGATTCCTATTCTGAGCCACTTCTCATTTTCTGAGCCGCATCCCCTACAAATCTAAACCACTCTAAACATTTCTTCCTCATTGTTCTTACTCTCCCCAACACAATTCAAAGACCACCGCTCCGCCACCTACTTCCACTACTCCGGCAACATCAAATCAGTCTTTCAACTATTAATTCCATTAAATTTAGCTGGTGTGAGGTTGGTTAGAAGGTACTATAAATACATAATTGGCTAAGATGTTGATACTTAGGAAGCATAATCAAACTCAAACAAATTTCTTTAATGGCTTCTACCAAAAGATCAAGGATTTCACCTTCCCCAATTTTCGGTGTAGATGAATCTCCTGTTAGCTAGGATAGAGTTGAACTTAGGGCAACTCTAGAAATGTTAGCAGAAACTTTTGGTGCTAGGAGATTGAGAGCCTGTGTGAGGAGAAACCCAAGCCTAGTGAATGCTAACCGAATCCTCGAAGGCCTTGAGAGGAATGAGCAGCTCAACTTTTCATGGAGTACCCCACCTGCAATCCCAGCACGCAGCAGAATTTGGCCAAGTTGTTTTCCCACCACATCAACCAATCGTCCTCGGGTCGTATTGGGTACACCAGCAGGTCTTGTCACACCACCACCTGCGATCCTCGGTGTCCCCCAACCATGTCCTCCGTCCCACCTCCATCTCCCACTCCACATTTTGCTGGAACAGTTCACGGGACGCCTGAAAACCCTATCAATATTGATTCTGGGTAGGATTCAGGGGGGGTTGCCACACCTACTTTAACACTTAGCCTCTCGTCGGCTTCCTCAAGCTACGATACCGGTGACGACGCTACTTTTTAGGGATGGGGACCGGTAGGTGGGGGACTCTAGGTTGTGGTTTCTTACATGTAGTGTTGCAAAGCCAAGTTTGAAGGTTCAATGTTCGAAGTTTTGGGGCTTTTAGTCCGTTCAAGCTGTGCAATTGTGGGGCCAAGACTTTTTTGTTTTTCTGAAAGTATGCAGTTTTATTTCCTTGCTTTTGGTAGCTTTTTATATTTTTTTTTCTCTTTTTTCAGCATGCTTTTGGTATTGTAATTCTGGCAGTTAGTACTGCTTCTTTAAGATGTAACATCAATCAATGATATTATTAATCAAGTATTCTATGTTGTTTATATCTTTGTGAGATCAATTAATTGTCGAGGCTTTTTAATTTTGGTTGGTTCCTAATTTTTTGAGACTGAGCTTATAGGGCAAAATTATTCCTGAAATGTTGTAATGTTCAGACTAATCTTATTCTGCAAAATTTTAGCAGAAATAACAATGAACTTATTATGCAATTTTTTCCTTGAGTCTTAATGATCTTATCCTGCAAAAAATATTCGGAAAGAATACATAACTTATGTTCAGAAGTGCGAAATTTTTTCAGAAAAACATTTTTTCCTTGAGTCTTAATGATCTTATTCTGCAATCTTATTCAGAAAGATAAATTATGATTTCATTCTAATGAGCCGATGTGTCTAAAAATTTCCAGAACAAATTACAGCTTCATGTTTCTTAAATTTTCACTTATCCATTAGATGTTCATTCATTTTTAAAACTTTCTCATCTTAAAGATGTGTTGTTTTTTAGCCATGATTTCATTCTAATTTTATAAAGGTCTTAGCCATTTTTTCATTCACAATTTTAAGAGTTTCTTGATGTGTTCATAGTTTCGTTTCAAGACCAAGATTGAGATTGATAAAGTGTTTTTTTGTTGAATAATTTTGATGAAGTTGTACTTAGCAAAAAAAATTTTTTTTTATGAAGTTGTTCAACTATTAATTTAAAGTAAAATAGCTTTGGTGATGATGAGGGTGTAGAGTGTAGGGTAGGATAGTGGGATAGGGGTATATTAGACATTTAGATATTCAAAATATAAATAAAATAAATATATTAATATTTATATAAAGGGGTAAAACTGACAAATTATCTTTTCAATTTGGGTTTTTAGCCAATTAATTGACTAAGTCTTAGCCGAAAATCATTTTCCTATAACTATTTATAATTTATCACGTAAATATCTCTTTAATTTCAATTGTTGTTATTCGCTTTTACGTGACTAACTGTGAGTGGTTGCAAAATATACGAGAACACCCATCGAGGACAACGATTTTTTACCATTATATATATATATAAACTGAAAAAATTTATTTAAAATACACAAAAGGAAAATTCAAAACTCGATTCTACACTTGTTTCATGATCGTGGATTTACTACTACTCACATATTTATTGTTATCCTGTTTGTTTGTATAGGTAGGGTCATTAAATTATAATTGTGAAAATACTATAAATCCGAAATACTAATAGAGTTAAGCTTGAAATAAAATTTTCTTATCCACAAAAAATGCGTCCATATTAAATGTGATAGATGATTGAAGAGAAGCTTCTGAGTCATCAATTAATAATTTAACACATCTATTGCTCATTTTGCTTCCAAAATTTTCAAACATTTACCAAACCGTTATCATTATTATCATTATTTAAGTATGTCGATTTTGTTGCTACTTATCTGAGTATTTTTTAGATTTTTTTGCTATAACTTGTTTTAGTGTTTTTTTCTGCCATAAAATTTTATACAGGCTAAACCCCGAAGGGATTGCCTTCAGAAATCATCATTTTCCTGCATGAAATTCCATCAACAACAAGATCAATCTTTACTTGGCTCAGAAATCACAAGCCAATTTCGAAGCCCATTACATGTGACTACTACACATACCACATACTGCTGAACGAGAAATTGGAATTATTCAGCCAAAAGAAAGAACAATAAATTGGAATTTGCGGACAACAAAGAGCCTTCTTGTCTTTTAGCCTTAAAAAAGTTTCAACTGTCTACCTAATTGGCCCCCGATTGAAATTCGTATGGGACGAGCCGATGAAGAGTGCAAGTGAATTTAATGCGACTTGAGTTTAACTTAAAAGGAACTCTACGTAAAAGTGAAAAATTTAAACTTTCAGTTGTGGGTCTTACACATTCTCTCATAAAAACTAAGTCAAAATCCAATACAAATGCACTCGAAGCATGCGCATAACAACCCAATTAAGATAAGAACTTACGAAAGACCGTGTTACCAAACACGCCAAGATTGTGAATCCACGGTAAGAGTAAAAAAGAATATGCTTTCAAAAATCTAGGCCAAAGCAGTTGGCCTTTCAATCAAACAAAACTATGAACAAAGTAATGGACTACATAACTTCAAATTTGATCCATCCTCAGTACTCCCATTTTCGCATCTCCATGCCATCTGGGGCGCTACCTTCCACCTTCTTTGAACCCACCTCCTTCCAGTTTGTCGAGAGCACCGTCCCATTTGACTCGACCTGTTAAAACACCACAATATTAGTCAGATGGGTGTCCAAGAGAGATCAATTCTTCCATTGAAGATAACCATAGCCTAAAATTAATCGTTTTATATATCATGAAAAGAAAATGGTGAACAGTGAAAAAAGACTAAAATAAGCCTTTTTGGAGATAAGTAGGTAGGTATGAGTCATACGAAAGATTTCATCATGGCCCTTCTTGTCTCTTCATCTGCATCCCGGTATATATCACGGAAGAATTTGTTTAGTGCTGCATCTCCATCCAACTTTTCATCTTTTTCCTGAATAATAGATAAAGTAATTCAACAAGACATCAAGTGAATAGTCCTTAGCCTGACAGGGTGAAAACATAGTCAATGAAAAGCAATCAGATAACTGGTATACCTCCTTTTTCATTTCAGCTTCAAGTTTATCCCAATCTATATTTTTTGCCTTTGAGGTTGGGTAAGTAGGTCGATGACTGCTCACTGCAAATTGCAAGGCAGAAACTATGACAAATCCTCCAAAAATCTCATAACCAGAAGACAAATAAAATGATACCACCAAAACTATCAAAATAATTGTCTAATGTTCTCCTTGTCCCCGTCTCTTCATGCAGGGGATGCTTCCTTGGTACATCAAGATGCAGAGATTAAACTCAACACAGAAAGAGAATGCACCAAACCCGAAAGGAGGCCATAAAAGGAAAAGAAAAGAAACCAAATATCAAGGAATCCCATATAAGTTTCAAGACAGAAGATGCATAAATTGAAAATACGTATGTAAAGGAACACGGAATTACATGGCAGCAAATCATATCAAACTTTAAGTGAAATTAAGAAAGTATTTTAGGAATGGTTTTTATTTTGAACAATATTCTATTTGAAACATACCATAGAAGGAACAGACAGGGAACACAAAAGGGGTCAATATCTGGAATATTCTAAGTCAAGCAATGATTAGAATTCATAGCATAAGTCAGATTAGAATCCTTATTGGCTTACTCTGTTTAAGGCTTATAAGAAGCCTTAGGATTTAATAGAGTTTAAAGTAATTTAATTTTAGTAGTTTTGTAGTCTTTTATTAAAAAGAGTCCTAGGTGATTTGGTAGTTACTAAATTCCAGCAGTTGTCCTAGTTCTGTTTTACTTGGAGTCTTTAAGAGTCTTTTCCTAGCTTGTTTAGGTTTTAGTCTTTGAGTCTATAAATAGAGATTCTCTATTAATTATGTATGCTATCTTTATTGAAACAATAAGAGTCTACAGAATTTATGTAATTACAGTTGTGTGATGCAATCGAGCCTGATGTGAGTCGCCTTACGGTTCTAGGTGTGACACCTAGCTTTATCTTCTAGGTGAGACGCCTAGTGTTCTTTTCTCTTAGTGTGACGCTAAGGGATTTTATCCTTTTGTTTTCTCGCAGTTTTCCTTTGATTTCAGCCCGTTAACCTGTTTCTTTGATTTTCCACTTTACAATATCGTTTTCCTAGCTTGCTGGACAATTTCTCTAATTTGTCCTGCATCAGGAACCCATCTTGATCTCCTGCTTAGTTCACTTTACACACGGCCGAAGAACAAAAGTCCATACCACAAATTAGCCAACAGGCCAAGCATAGCATCTTAATGTTCTTTCTACAGAAAAAGTTTGATCTTCCAATTAAAGTTACCGTCATTCATTCTATTGAAGTAAAAGTATCCCAAGCAGGGCTTCCACTTTTACTTGTTATTACTCATCAACCATCGTATCAACGTAGTGTCAGTGCCATTCTCAGCACTGATAAATTCAGGAAATCATACAAAAAAATTAGACCTACCTGATGGGGCATTTACCCTCGGGACAACTGAAGTAGCCTTGCTAAAATCAAGAGTAGTCCAGTGTATTGATTCAGCTTTTGCAAGACGGATTTCAATTTTTGTGGACAGAACTTCGTATTTGCATTTCGCAGGAACTATCTGTTTGTAACGAAAGAGAATACCATATCCACGACAGAGCATTAGCAACATGAGTTACGAAAATTGAACTATTTGGAACCACATAAAAGCAGCATCAAGACGCAAACAGGGCTTATTAACAGAAAGATAGGCATGTTCAATAGAACAGTGATATAACGTAAGAAACAAGAAGATGGGAACCCATCACTGAAACATGGTAAACAATAAATTTTATCCTAATATGTAATCCTCAATTCAGAATCTGCACGTAGACACAAATCAGATTCCTAGCAGTATTTATCAACTCAGTTATACATAAAGACGAGAATTAAGCCAGTAAGATGCATAATTATTGTCTCAGTAACTTCAAATTATTAACTTCCTAAAGTTTTGGACGCGGGTAATTGAAAAGAAGACCGGGTTGTACGTGTAGTACCACATCACAGTCGCAATAACTTCAAAGATGCTTCAAAAAGTAATCAAGTTATTTACAAGACCAGTTATAAAGCACCTTGCCAAATAACCGAGGTTGAAAAGTATAAGCATCTTCACCAGGTACGTTGATGGTAACACTTAGCTGCAAAACAACCAAACAAGGCAATGAGTTGCGAAGTCAATCTCTCTAAAACCAACCGATCATCTAAAGCACCAAAGAGTTGGCCAAATGTCATGAACATACTATTTGTTCACCGAAGTCAACAGCAACATTTTTCGCTGGAATACCCTTGGCAAAAATGGTCACAACTACTTCCTCTGGTTTCTGGTAAAATTCATGCCTGAAATATTCATCAAGAGTCAAACTCAGTCAGTAAAACACCAGAGACATGTCCCCAGAGGATAGAACATCAAAAAATACAGATCAGCCCCTCTTGTGAGCATAAAGGAAGTAAATCTAAAGAAGTTTACGACGGTATCAAATAGATGGAGATATTCCAAGCAAAAAACAGAAAATTGTCAGTTAACTCAGAACTGTGGAGACTTTACAATGAATCTCCTTTACTCTAAAGTACTTGCAGCTTGCCACCAGAAGATTTTTAACTTGTGAGATATTACAAAAAGTAACAACGTAAATTCAGCCTATGATGAGAATCATACACGTATAGAGTCTGGAAACTAATATTATCCAGAAAGTCAACTGCTAACGATCTATGGAGTTGCATAAGAGAGGACCATTAACTTATCAACAAAGAAGCAGTTTCAGTTCCGTAAAAGTGCTAAAACATAGTTACAGCTAAATTGGTATCACCAGTAGAGAGGTTGCTGAACCATAGGCAACCAGAGATGAATAAGACTTGCACGTGAGTATAATTTCAATTGTTTTGCATACAATTGGATGCTATATTGATTGTTGACATTTTCACTCGTATTTCCAATGATATGCACATTGCACAGCCTTTAAATCCATAATTTATGAATGCGGATCCCTGGTGAGGAAGTTGCGTTTGTTCAGCAGGAACTCAACCATGCTGCTGATATTAAAATCCTATCTGTGTGGGGATTTCTTTCATGTTTTTGTTGAACTGCCTGATTTTCTCCAACTTATTTTCTGTAATGAACTGGAATCTTCATTTTAGGTTGCATTAGGGGAAACCTCTTATTTGGTTAATAAATGACTCCCTGGGTTGCTCAAAAGAAATAGCAGCACACATCAAGTTGGTCAGGAGTAGTGGTAACCTGTATTTTGGTTTGGCAGATGACAGAGATATCCTTTGATCAGATGAACTGTTAGCTTGTTCAGCATCCTTTGGGTTCACAGCGGCTTTGTCGAGACTTGTTGGGGCATCTGTTGATTGCTTAGGCAATTCTCCTGCTTCTTCTGAGTTAATAAGTAACAATAAAAAGATGAGCCCAAACACATGAAGCAGCAATAAAATAAGAGGTAATACAGATATATAATGATTAATGCCTCAAGGCTATTGACTATAATTGGCTATAAAATACCATTAACCTGCTGTTTTTTAAAGAATACGTTAAATTCTTTCACATTTATGCTAGATTAGGTTATAAAATACTCTTAACCCACTGTTTTTATAAAGGATTTCACCTTATTTTATACTTTTACCCAAATTATAGTCAATTATAGACAATTGATTGTCTATATTCTAGCTACCTAGCACTAATGTTTATAAAGACATAGGTAGAGATAAATGGTCAAAGTCTCTAAAACAAAATTAGTCCCTCTATTTCATAATATAGGTCGTCTTAAACCTAGACACACACAGACAAAGAGGGCTAAAAAACAATGTGGAAGTCTCAGCGGAGCGAGTTGCCGTTCTCCAATGCCTCAAAAGGCAGTAGGATAGAGATGAAAAATCACACTATACAACAAAACCATTTTTAGTACTTTCCCCCAAAAAGTCTAACATATGGCTTCAAATCTTCTCTGGAAACAACTAACCCACTACCCACACAAACTCTAAAAGAAATTCATCTTGTTTCCAAAATTAAACCGAATCCAAGTGAAGCAAAAACTTCTCAGTGGTGGGGATTGAACTCAACTCGGTTACTGTGAACAATAATCAAAGGGATATAATTTTGTAAATAAGGGTAGAATGGGTAAAAACATATTAAACTCTTATTGATAACTGTAAAAACGGTTATAATTTTTGAAGACCCATCCTCTCTCGAACAACCTATATTATAAAATGGAAGGGGTATAAAAAAGCATAACTGTGTTTTTTTCATCTATTTTCAAGAAACAATCAGAAATTAATTTTTATTAGTAAAATACCTGCAATCAGCACATTGCATTCTTTGATCAAATTACTGAATCTGGTATCCCCTGAAGCTAAAGCAGCACCTGCTTCCAACGCTGTCTTTGCAGTCTGATATTCTTCAAGCTTCATACAAGCCAAGCTATCGGCCGGAGAAGGAAAAAATATATAAACTTTTCAATGCTAAAACATAATGCAGTCTCAGAATGGGACCGGATCCAGAAATAGACATAAAAATTTATGAAACAAAGTAACAAAATTACCATTTAGTAGCTACTTTTACAAAATCTAAAAATGCTAACCCATTTAGGTATCAAATTCATCAGTTACATTTGCCTCAAGAAATATAAGAATATCAAAATGCAGACTTCATTGAAGAGAAACCGTAATATCTCAGAAGCCGATGCAACCACTGGGACAATAAGGATTATTTAAAAAGAGTAAGGGGTGGAGAATAAATAACTCTCAACTAAGTAACCATCTGAACACAATATCATGTCTTTATGCATCTTAAAGCTCAAAAGAAAGTCATTCTGCAAAATGACTTGTATGTGGAGGGCAAGCATCATAAAGGTAGCAGAAACAGAACTCAATGTTAACATGTCGACAAGGTGGAAGATTTGAAGGTACTCACCCTTTACGATAGTATGCTTTGGCCAATGAAGAATCCAACTCAATCGCCTTATTTGCATCAGCAACAGCCTCTGTTCAAAAGAAAATACACCCATATATTAAGAACTGCCTTTTTATAAAATCACATTACCCAAGAGTCCACATATCACTATCAAGTATGCACCACTGCTGTAAGATAACACCAGGTTACAGATTATAAGCAACACTTTTAAAAAAAAGTGAGCACTTGAATGACTCGATATTTACTGCCATTGACTCTCTGATCAATAACTCCTAAAATAAGATTCTCTAAATAAAAAATAAAGCAAAATATATTTGATACTTGAATACGCTCAACAAATAGTTCAAATCCAAACAAAAACAGTAGAAACTTTAGAAGTAATACAGTCAGAGTCATAAAAAAGATAAAGGTGATAACATCCTATTTATAGCTGAAGGTTACAGGGAGATTAGCCGGTTTGGTCCTCAAAGTATTTACGAAATTATCGTTTCGTCCTCAAAGTTTTTTCACTTCTCAATTAGTCCTTATTGTTTTTACGCGCTTCATATATGGTCCTACCACCGCGAACCGGGCGGATTCCGACCAATAACGAGCACGTGCGTGTCACGTGAGTTTGCTAGAGGGGCAAATTTGTCCAAAAAAATACATCCCCAATCCCACCAGTCTTCTCCTACCTCCACCACCTCCCCTTCCCCCTCCACCACCACCACCACCACCACCACCACCACCACCGCCTCCTCTACCAAGTCCTCCACCTACACCACCTCCTACACCTCCAGCTGCTCAAAACCCTCTACCATGGCCTCCTCCAAGTCCACCACCACCTCCAAGGCCGCCTCCTCCACCTCCCCCTCCCTCCACCACCACCACCACCGCCTCCTCCACCACCCCCTCCTCCAAGTCCACCACCACCTCCAAGACCTCCTCCTCGCTCCTCCACTCTACACCGAATCCACCACCATGGCCTCCACCAGGTCGCCTCCTCCACCCTCCCTCCACCACCACCGCTGCCGCCTCATCCACCAAGTCCTCCACATAGGAAGCGCGTAATTACAATGAGGACTATTTAGGAAGCGCGACACGAGGACTATTTAGGAAGCTCTAAATTACTTTGAGGACCAAACAGACCAATACTTTGAAGTGTAGATGGTGGAGGGTTTGGATGACTTGGTGGAGGAAGGGGAGGAGGTGGCGGTAGAGGTGGAGGAGGTGGCGGTAGAGGTGGAGGAGGTGGTCTTGGAGGAGGCCATGGTGGAGGGTTTGGAGCAGCTGAAGGTGTAGGAGGTGGAGGAGGCGGTGGTGGTGGTGGAGGGGGAGGTGGAGGAGGCGGCCTTGGAGGTGGTGGTGGACTTGGAGGAGGCCATGGTAGAGGGTTTTGAGCAGCTGGAGGTGTAGGAGGTGGTGTAGGTGGAGGACTTGGTAGAGGAGGCGGTGGTGGTGGAGGTAGGAGAAGACTGGTGGGATTGGGGATGTATTTTTTTGGACAAATTTGCCCCTCTAGCAAACTCACGTGACACGCACGTGCTCGTTATTGGTCGGAATCCGCCCAGGTTCGCGGTGGTAGGACCATATATGAAGCGCGTAAAAACAATAAGGACTAATGGAGAAGTGAAAAAACTTTGAGGACGAAACGATAATTTTGTAAATACTTTGAGGACCAAACAGGCTAATCTCCCAAAGGTTACATGAACAGGTGATTCTACAACGCGGAAACTATTAAAAATGTATAGCTCAATTTAACCAAAAAAAAATGTGAGAATCTACTTAAACCGTATATCTCAGTTCAACGAGAAAACGCAAGAATCTATTAAAAATCAAATAATATCATTGGATTTGTTTTTATCACATACAATACAACTATAAAAATTTACAAACAAGTTTTTTTTTGGCTAAGTAATCTACAAACAAGTTACTACCTACATTCCTTAATATAAGACTTTCAAGACGTAGCACAAATCTATGTTACTCGGACTCGAGTACATGTGTTGACTAGATCCGGTAAGTATGCCATACATATACCCATGTCATGTCGACAGGGGTACCGCAGGCATAAAAGAAGAGTCCGAGTAACATAGTCGAAAATTAAGAAGCAAAAAATAATGTGTTTTTTAATAAAAATATCAATATTACTCACTTAGATACGACTTGTATTAACACTAATTCTATTTAAGGGAGTAATATTGATATTTTGATTTTAAAAACACTTTTGCTTAATTAATTTTCGCTACATGTCTTACAAGTGTTATATTAAGCAATGAGCAATGGAGGGAGTACAAAATCAGCGAGTCGATTAATCATCCAAACTAAAATTACTTTAGTTCTTCTGATTTCACATCACATGAATGACAACAACAGTAAGATAAACATGCTTTGGTCAGAAGTATATTCAAACAAATCTCGAAAATTAGAAAGTATACCGGTGAAGTTCTTGAGTTTGATGTTGGCCTGAGCACGGTCAGCGAAAAGCTCGGCGTTCTTGGGGCTGAGAGCGATGGCTTGAGAGTAGAGGTCAACGGCCAATTCGAAGTGGTCGTCGATGAAGGCTTCCTTTGCCCTAGTCTCCAGATCCGAAGACGCCATTGGAATTCTAGATGAGAAGAAGAAGAAGAAAGGCCTAATAATCTAAAGAGAAAGGAAACTGCAGAGGCGAAGAACAATGCTTGACTTGTGATGCACTAATAAAAGATCTTTTCCGATTAAGTTTCATATTTTAATTATTTTCAATTTAACCCTCCAATTAATTACTCATTCGTATTAGGTGCACTCTAAAAACTTGAATTTTCTCTAACAAAACCCCGGTAGTGGAAAATGTATGTCAATGTGGCCTCCACCTTTATATGTGAAGAATTTTGAACAAAAAGAGTAATATTATAACTAACTTGAACAATCCTTTCCAACCAAATTTTGTAAAGAGGAAGCATCTCAAAACTAACAAAAAGTTTTTTTTAAGGAAAAAAAAAGGAAGGTTAATGACAAGCTAGGTGGAAGCGTCTCGAAAACGAATGAATTATTGCATAAGTGGGGCATCATGGATCTTGCGGGTTGTGAGGTATGTGGGGCATTGTCGGAATCGTCTCTACATGTGTTCGGGATTACACTTTTGCGGCTAACATGTGAAAGAATTTACTGAGACCATATCAACACTACGCCTTTTTCGATGAAGTAGATGTTGTTCGATGGATTGATCGGAGCTCACTCGAGGATGGAGGAGGAAATTTGAATCCTTGGATTGGAGTCTCATTTTTAGGGAAGTTTGTAGTTGTCTTTGGAGATGGAGGAATCAGTTGGTTCATGGTGATAGTTTTCAATTAACGCATTTACATGTTAGAATAAAGTTAATTATGTCTAAAGTTAGATCGCTCTTGGATGCTCTTTTAACGACCAATTTAACATTTTCATTGGTTTTGTAAATCTTACACATTATTAATGCAAGATTCGTTTTCAAGGAAGAAAAAAAAGATAATTGAACATCTAGATGTACATTGCTCAAAAAGAGAAGTTTTAGAGTGCAATGTAAATTTGTGGTTCTGATGGGCTTAAAATGTGATTTTTAATTAATGATTAGGTACAATGGAATCGGGGACGAAGATAAGGGGCGGGGTGGCAATCGCCCCACCCCAAAATTTCTAAAAATACTATTAGATATCGTAAATTTTATATGTAGTTTGGAATATTTGATCAAATTCAGCTCAACACCGAATTCTTGGCCTCGTCCTTGAATGGAATTATACATGTTGATGAAACAGAGTTCTATAGAATCATCGGAAGGAGGGACTTGAATGCAATAGTTGTTTACATCAATTCGTCTTAACATATTATTCCCTCCATTCTATAATATAAGTTGGTTATGACATGTAGCGAAAATTAAATAAGGTACAAAAATCTTTCGAGGTAACTCGTAATAAGGATCAGTGACGAAGACAGTGGCGGGTGGAGCAGTCGTCTCGAGATTTTAAAAAATATAACTAGATATAGTAAATTTTATATGTAGTTCGGAATATTTGATCAAGTTCACCTCTAATATTTTGTGCGGCATAATATTGCAATTTTTATCTTCCAATTTAAAAATTATGACTTCGTCCCGATAAAGATCACCTTGGCTCAGGTGCTGAACAAGAAAATTCAGTATATACGGGACATGCTGTCAGCCATTGGATTTTGTACTTTTGTACTTTTTGATCCAACGGTTGTATAAAAAACAGGGGTATTTTAGAGATAAACTTTGAGCTCTTTTTCTCTTTTTTACTTTTAACTGGGTGTTCAATAATCAAGAACATGCATTCACTAATAAAAAACATGCGTTCTTTGACAGAGAACATGCGTTCACTAATAAAAAATGTGCGTTCTCTAATAAAAAAATGTGTTCACTGACAGAGAACGTGCGTTCTCTAATAGAGAACTTGCGTTCTCTAACAAAAAAATGTGTTTTCTAATAAAGAACGTGCGTTTTCTAACAAAAAAATGTGTTACAATATATACAGAACGTGTGTTCTCTAACAGAGAACATGCGTTCTTGTAGAAATATACCTATTTTACTTTTCAGCCGCAACTTTTCTCTCTCCTCGGTAACCCACCTTTTTGACTTTTCAGCCGCAACTTTTCTCTCTCCTCGGTAACCCACCTTTTTGACTTTTCTCTAATAAAATTACATATATATCCTTTTACCTTTCTCTCACCTCTCTTTTAAATCTCAACCATTGATCCTCTTAAAAAATGAAATCAACGGCCCTTGTTGTGTCCCGCACGTGCGGAATTTAAGGCGTTCCGCACTGGAGCCTTACTGGATAAAGATGTAGTATCATGTAACAGTTTGATGTTTGGAATGACGTTTAATGGTCATATATCCGCTGCTCTCTCTACCTATGAAGACATGATACTGGCAGGAACAAAATCGGATATTTCTGATGTGTATCAGATTCATTGGATCATGTGTTTTAGAATTGATCACATCGCTACAGAATGGGGAGAGAGACAATTCTGTAATGATGTGGCTAATTCTGGACCACAAGGTCCATGTGAACCTGGTTCATATAAGAAAAATACAACAAAACCCGGCTATGTTACATTGTACACAAAAAGGCGATACCCATGCCCCTAGAGCCCCCACCACCCGATCCGACAGGCATTGTGGAGGATATAAATCAAGGTGACCCAGCAGTTCGATTGGTGGGAGGCCTTGTCTTAGCCCACCGCAAGAAGCCACCCCCACATTGGAGGGTTGAAACTTCCACACTGCGGTTGGCAAGATTCGAACATGCGCCCTTGTACACAATCTACCACCCTCGAACCAACTGGGCTACACTTGCGGATATCTGGCTATGTTACATTGTCTGCACTGCTTTTTGCTTGCAATCATGGTGTTATGAATATTTTGTCCCCGTTTGATATTTTATTCCATGTACTACTAAGACATTGACATTTGTTAAATTTTTAATTAAAAATTTATAAACTACAAAAAATAGTGAAACCCGTAGGGAAAATAAACACGGGACAATTATCTACCCGTGAGAACAGAAAATCGAGACACAGAATTAGCATACAAGATTTTTTGTCCAATCATGGTGGTCTGGTAGATTTGGGCTTAGAATACTTCCATTCTGTCAGATAAGCACATACTATCAAATCAGAATTAGACCATAACGAAACAGACAAATGCGATATTTATTCGACATTTACAATAAATATTGATATAAATTTATATCAACGTTTTTTTATCTTATTGTGACATATGACAAATATCGCAATAAACTTTTTTTATTGTAGTATAAGCTAGCAGAGGCGGATCCAAGGGGTGGTCAAAGTATACCCATGACCACCCAAGATAGTAGGAAATAGAAATAAAAGATGAAGTAGTTCCTCTTTAAACAGGAGAATCAACGAGAGTGGCCATGGAAATCAGAATTGTATAACAAAGGAGAACATAATGAAAATATCTCGGTAGAGGGGGAACTCTTACTGGAAAATTGAAAATCGCGGTATATATCTCAGTGGATAAAAATATCTAATAAGTGCACGTACACCAATGTGAATAAAAAGTGAAATCTCAATCATTGACAAGATTGAGCAATCATACCATCGTTGCAAACACGACTTTTCTCTGATTAAGTTTTTATTAAATTTTGTCAGAGGGTGAAAGTGCGTTTTTTCCTCCTAGAATGATAAAGTTCTGCGGTGAATAGCCGCTTGCTCTATTGCATTTTCACTTTTTCTTTATACATTAAGGTAGGAGAATCAAAATTTGAACTTAAGTCCCAAATTATAAAAATAAAATATTTATATTGCACATAGTTTCAATTATAGATCAAATCTAAAATTTTACTTACAAAATTAAATTTTTTTTTTTTAAAAATAATTCAACTTTTATGGAGTTTAAGACATTCACTTTCATCCCTGGAGCTCAGCTAATATTTGACTTTCTCATCCGACAACTCGTGTCAAATTTCCATAATAGACAAATCCTCCATTTCATGTGTGAAGGGAAAACCGAGTGGTACTAAATTTAATTAATAAGAACCAAATACTTCCTAATAAACTTTCCAATAAGATAATATGAATTCCCAACTTGCGTTGCTATAAGATCAGAACAACTTCATTCAGCCATTCATATACGCATCAAAGGTGTTCTAATCCAGTGGGGCAGACGACTACCCATGACTTTGAGGTCGTGAGTTCGATACCCTCCTTCTGCGTGCGGTAAGCTTTAATCTCCCTTTGTAGGACTATTTTTCTCCTCGTCTGAGGCAATTATTTTTCCCCTATATGGGACAACCGCTCAATCGGACTTCAAAAAAAAAAAACCCATTCATATATATCTTTAATTATTGCAATATATAATAATTAATAAATTTTCCAAGTGGTTACATTCCATTAGAATATGGTTGACTTCGAACGCCACCATTGACTAAATTAATGGTCTACATGAATTCACAAGTCACATTTTCAAAAAAAAATAAATAAATGTACAAGTAATAAAAATTTCATTACATGTTGCAAAAATTAAAAAATTAAAAATTAAAATATTTTTGTAATCAAAATATGAGTATTATACTCTTAAATAAAATTAGTAGTAGACAAATCATATTTAAGAGAGTAATATTAGTATTTTAATAAAAAAAATGTTTTAATTTTATTTATTTAATTTTCGCAACATGTAATAAAACACTTATATTTAGGGATGGAGAGAGAGTACTTATAGAGTTCTACTATTATCCCATCTTTGGAAAAAACAAATTCTTACAACCATCTAATGCATTTTGACTTGCATCACATACAAAAATTAATTTTTAGGTGTGGAGGTAAACGAGAATGCTTTAAAATGGTCGTACAAAAAAGCTACCCATCTCCTAAACAAAAAATATTAAAAAGGAAGCAATCATAATCGTCTGAACTTGTTCTGTGTTCCTTTCTCTGTATCATTAACCCGTAGTAAATTAGTAATAATTAATGTGTTAATTTTTTAATTAAAAAATTATAAATTAAAAGAAATAATATAACTTTCAGATAAAAATTAACAAATGATAATTTTTTATTTATGGGACAAAAAACCGGAGAACAACGGACTTTTTTGTCAAAAGGGAAGGAACTGTTCCCCAAATTCGCGGGCCACCGAGAAGCACTCATCACTCAGCAGCCACCACCTCCGGCTCCAAAGTTTGTGGTTGTAGTAGTGGTGGAGCTGGTGGGACTCCACGGAGGAGATAACAAGCTGCATGATGATGATGATGCAACGGCCCAACTCGAGTCGGCCGAACCACCTTCATTAGTAATTCCTCCGCCGCCGCCACTGAGTTCTTGAAACCCCTTCAATAAATCATCAGTAATGAAATTAGTATTCGGAATCAGAATATCCTCTTCTTCTTCTTCCTCCTCCTCCTCCGCATTCTCTTCTCCTTCGCTTTCGCCTCCTGCTACTACTATGGGCGTCGTGGCGGCTGATGAGCTGGAAGTCATTTGATTTGAAGGCCGCGGAGATAATTTGGTCCGCGTACTACCAGCAAGAGAGCTCCGGTGAGTTGGACGGGGGTGCTTGTGCTCGCCGCTATAGGAAACAACAAAAATGTTTGGATCCGTAGGGGATCGCTCCACTTGCTTCCTTGCTGAGCAGCCCTTTGTTGTACTACATTTGTAGTAGTTTCTGGTGGTTCCATTTTCCAAAATAAAGTTTAACAGAAAAAAAGCAGGAATTAATGATCAATTCTTAGTTCAGGAATTTCAAAATGGTGGTGGAAAAAAACATTATTATCTACCTTCCATAATATACGTCGTTTAGTATATGGCAAAAAATCCTCTGTCCCCGTGTCCCCAGTCAATCACACTTCACCATGTGTATATATAATTAAAACAAATATTTATATAGTAAATTCTGATTGGTTAGGGACACGGGGACATACACAAACGGGGACAGAGGATTTTCACCCTTAGTATATGTAGCGAAGAATAAAAAAAAAAGTATTTTATTAATTAAAATAACAATATTAATTTCTTAAATAAAATGAGTTGTATATAAATTATATTTTAAAAAGTAATATTTAAATTTTAATTAACAAAATATATTACTTTTATTTTTTTTAAATCTTTTAAACGATTTATATTATAAAATAGAGGAGCAATCTATATATAATTCCAGATGTATGGGTAAAAAGAAAACCTTGGATATGGAGATCCTTTGATGGGCTTCTGACCATATTTCCTCCAAGCCCATGAATCAGCCGAGAGTTCTTCCTGTGTCATTTGATGAACTGTCTTTGTTTGTTGATTTTTCCTGAAAATTATAATTTTACTTTCATTGATCTTATTTTTGTATAAAATAATTGTACTCTCATTGATCTTATATTGATCCAAGTTGGCTGAGAATTATTATTGTTGGGACAAATACAAAATAAAAAAGTGGATAATCAACCTGAGGTGAAAAAATATTTATTATCTCTCTTTAAGAAAACTCTTTATTTTATAATAAAGGTATTTTTAATTTTTTTTCTTTCCAAAAACATGTGTCTTTTTTTCAATTTTTAAGAATATCTTTCTAAAATTATCTTTACTATTGAAATACATACAGAATTATATTTGAGAATAAATTAAATTATTTGAGAATATAACATTAATAATATTTTTGTCTCCTTTTTCTTAATTTATGACAAACTATTTAAAAAGACGGCGAATAATTATATGTACCAAAGTATATTCCCATTCCAGTGTCTAACAATCACTCACAATTCACAATGAGTATATATAATTAAAAAAAATGTTTATATGACGAATCCTAAATGGTTGCACACATGAATAGAAATATATACGGATACAACCGATTTTAACCCTAAAAAAGATCCATATTATAACAGAGGAAATAATGAATATGAAAGTAAATGTTTTAAGACTTATAACCAAAGTTAAAGCTCACAAAAAACAAAGAAGAAAAAAGTTGAAGGTCACCTTCTTCGAGGTCGTACAGGCTCTGTAGAAGGAAAAGAAAGAGAAGACGACCCAAGAATTCCACGCCGGAAGTGTTCTTGTGGCTGAGCTTGTTGCTGATTGATTATATTGGTCTGATCCTGGATTTCTCCACGGACAGGCCAATTAATTATATCGGGGCTTTGACGTAATTCCTTGTAAATTTCTTCAAGTCCTTCAAACGAATCATTATCATCATCATCTTTCTCATCTAAAACCCCGGAAAAATCAAACTGGTTATCATCAAACGTACTGTTGACTCCGGCAGCGGCGGAGGCGGCGGTGGAAGTAGAATTGGTGCAGCTTCTAACCACCGCATACAGATCCCAATCGTCATCCATACTTGATTATTATTCAGCCGATCATGAAAATTTCTTCTCTTATAGTTATCTATATACACCTCCTAGAATTAGATCGAAACCTTAAAACTGCTAATACGTGTGCAAGTTGACCAACCTCATGTCACAGTCTCTTTGTTGCAATTTGGACATGGACGGAGGAAATGTGGGTCCCAAGGACGGCTCTGACTTTTTGAATAAGAGATTTATTATTCAAGTACGGAGGAAGAGAAAAAATAAAAAATATGAGTCTGAATATGGATTATTTTAATTACTACTTGCAGTAATTTTTTTTCTTCCAAATGGTTTCTATTTTGAAGAAGAGGCAAGAAAAAGTCGGGCGATTGGCATCTCTAGTGTTTGGCGTCCATGGAGAGAGATGGTGAGAAACGATCTGCTTTTTAAGGCTTTTGGAGTTGACTTTTTTATTATAATGTCAAAAGGAGACCTTTGAGGCAATGCCATATTGCGTGCATTATGAAAACATCTTTCTAGCGAAAATTCAATTATAGGGTTGTCATTATGGGACTAATCATACAACTCTCTCACATTAATTGGACGCAATTTACTTGTAGATATGGGTTCGCTCAATTCATGTGAGAGGTTATGGGACCAGTTCCACAAAGATGCTTTTAGGATTGAGTGACCCATCATTATGGGCAAAAAATCATCTGTCCCCAGCCAATCACAATTGAAAAAAATATTTATATAGTGAATTGTGATTGGCTGAGAACAGGGATGGAGACAGAATATTTTCACCCATCATTATGATAGTCATGTTTTGAGAAATATTCACAGGCTTCCCACCAAGTAAGCAAAATGCTCCAACTCTCACACTATCATTGGTAGGAGAAGTTTATATTTATTTATTTTTTAATATTGATGTTCGGATATTTTAACCTGATTAATCTGATTAAAATTTTACAAAATAAATTTGTAAAATATGACATACTCCCTCCATTCCTAAATATAAGACTCTTTAGACAATTTGAGAAAATTAAGGAAGTTGTCATTTTCACCTAAACTTCCAATATTATCCCCAACCCTCCCTCCCTCTCTCTCACTTCTTTGTCATAAAGAAAGGAAAATGTTGAGGGTATACTTGGAATAAATTGTTGACAACTAATAAAACAACCTTAAACGACAATTAATTTGGATACCTAGATATCTCCTAAACGACAATTAATAGGGAATAGAGGGAGTACTAAATATGAAATATATAGATGATTCAAACTCAATACCTTACTCTTAATACAATCTCAACAAGATGAGCATCGTCAAGCTGCACCACTATCTTTTTTCGGAAAGGTACTTTTTGACGCCACAGTGTGGGAAAAGAAAAAAGATTCCAATCCTCCCAAAACTTTCATTCGGTTATGGTGGTTTGAGATTTATTTTTTCCAGCATATATTAACACAATCTCAATATTTTATTTTATTTAATAATTGAAAATAGTTTTCCACTTAGTATTTTTTTCAGATGAAGTTATTAACCTAATATGAATAATTATTCACCTATTTAGATATTTAGATGTCGTTAAATTAATCTTATGATGATAATGCATTCGCATGATATATATACACACACATAAAAGGTAAAAAATAAGTATTAGCAACTTAACTTTTTCATTTTCTTCTAATGACTTATTTTGTTTTGGAAAAACTCAAGTTTATATGCATAAAATTTTATTCTGAGAAAAAGTAAAAATAAAATAATTAAAGGAAGTTGTTTAAAAAATTAGTGATACAGGTCTCTATCTGAGTAAACAAGTTGGTGGGATATATTCAAAATAAACCTATTAATATTCATAATCTTACCATGTGCAAAGCTCTTAGGATCAAAGATGAAACCAACTCCTAAGTTGAGCTCACTACTCACTTGTCAAGAAAATGAGTGTCTCCCAGACATAACTTAACTATCAAACTCATCGAATATAATGTTGTACTATCTTTGTCTTCGTTTAGAATGTGAGAGTTCGATTCCTGTCAAGTGTTGGGATTGACTTCTTCTAAGTTATTAGTGCCGAACAATGCATACGTAGACCCGATTAAAATCTATCTCACAATTTAAAGTTTTTGTTGAAATATGAAGTCCCACATCGACTGTCTAAGGAAGATCCAAATAACATATAAGCTCATGGGTTAACACCTCTCCTTACCAATTGATTTTGAGAGGATATGGAGGCCCATGAGCTAATTTTCACATGGTATCAGAGCTAGGTTCTAAACCCTAACTCTATTTTTCGGCAGAAACTCTAGTCATTGATCAAGATATTCCTCTGACCAATATTTTTCGGCAGAAACTCTTGACATTGATCAAGATATTTCTCTGACCGATATTTTTTTTGGCAGAAACTCTTGACATTGATCAAGATATTCCTTTGCCCGATTTCTTGTCCTTGAATTTATAAGAGCTAGGTTAAGAAAAATAACCGCTCTAATTCAAAGCAGAAAACCTTTGATATTCAAAGCATTCATTCTGCTCTTCGTGCCTTTTGTTACACATGGCCGAAATTACCCCAACAAAAAAGAATCAGCAAGAGACAATGTCTCTTACCAATCCCAATTCCCCATATTACATATCCACCAATGACAATCCAAGCATATCAATTACCCCCATTCTATTTGATGGAGATAATTTTAGTTCATGGATATCCGTCCTTGAAAATAGCTTGCAAGTTAAGACCAAGATGGCATTTTTTGAAGGATCTATAGCTCAACCTTTTGATCCTAACATGGCCCAAGCTTGGGATCGATGCAATTCGCTAGTTAAAGGATGGATAATGGCATCCGTCGAACCAAAATTTAGAGGTATGTTAACACATGCAAAGACTCCTAAAGATATGTATGCTATTTTGAAGGCTCGTTACGCTCAAGAAAATGGACCCAAAATTTATCAGTTACGAAACCAGATTCAGACCCTTAAACAAGGATCCATGGGAGTAACTGAATATTTTGGGAAACTTGAGATGTTATGGGAGCAGCTTTATCGTTATATCTCGCTCCCGGTATGTGGATGTGAAGATACAACCGCTGCTTTGATTCGTCAACGAGAAGAAGAAAAAATTATCCAATTCTTACTCGGGTTAAATATGAATTTCAAAATTATGAGGAGTCAAACCTTGAATGTAGATCCATTGCCGAGTTTGAACAAGGTCTTCGCAAGTGCGTTGAGAGAAGAAAATCATCATTCTAGCACAACCGAGACCGAGGAGGCCGACAATATGGAAGGGGCAGCCTTTGTTGCAAAGGATTTTCAAAGTCAACCTTTCCAAAGTCAAAGCTCTCGGCCAGTATGTGAATATTGTGGCAAGATTGGGCACAAAAAAGAAATTTGTTGGCACCTCTACAGGAAGCCACCGGAGTTCACCGGAAGAGGAAGAGGCGGCTCAGGTGGACGAGCTAGCCGCGGAGGCCGTGGGGCCAGGGGCAACCCTGGACAGCCTCAAAATTTGAGCATGGACAATTATGCTTCTGAGACTTTGAATTGGGAAGCATGTGATGAATTCCACAAGGAATCTGGCTGCTTGATTCCAACAGAAAGCAGCAGTGGCGCAGCTTTCTCGGCCCAGCTAGGTATGGCCCATCAAGGTGCGGCCCACTTAGGTAATTCAGCCCAACAAGGTTCGGGCCAAATAGGTGCTTCTTTGGGCCAGGCCCAAATCTCTCAAATAGCTTATGAGGTGGCTAATTTACTCAAAGGGGGTAAAAAGGATTTTGCAATGCTTGGACCCAATTCCGATGAAGATTTTTGCTAAGAGTGTTATCTGTGACATAGTCTTCACAAGTTGGGTGTTCTCGATCTACACACTCCAACTTGAGGGGGAGTGTTAAGAATAGAATTTCTATGTTAATAGGATTCTAGTAATTACCTATTCTATTCTTTACAATATTCTAGAGTTAGTTTATTATTCAATTTCCTTATTTATTTAGAGTTACATTGTTAAGTAACTTCCTTACTTATTTAGGATTCTATTTGTCAATTTTCTTTTCCTTACTAGGTTAGGACTCTATTTATATTTATATGGGGAATTTCCCTGAGTTCATTGAATCAATTCAATATATTTTGATTCCATATATTCATACATGGTATCAGAGCGGGCCCTTAGGCGGGATGATGGGCTCATAATGCTCAAGTGGGCTCTAATGGTCACCGTACGACCCAAGAAGGGCGGCGGACCTTAAAATGACTCCCACCTCGATGTGAGGGGGAGTGTTGAAATATGAAGTCCCACATCGACTGTCTAAGGAAGATCCAAATAACATATAAGCTCATGGGTTAACACCTCTCCTTACCAATTGATTTTGAGAGGATATGGAGGCCCATGAGCTAATTTTCACAGTTTTCATTAAAAATAAAAATAGGGAGGTGAAGATCCTTAAGGTTGAGTTAAATTCTTTTAAGATAGGGGGAGATCTTAGATACCTAGAAGGAATATTTTCGTTTGAAGGCCACCAAAAGGGGCTAGTTCGTCCGTAGAGAAAAATCCTTGTAGTGGAAGTGGCCCATCGGACTATGCCAATCAAAGAAAGAACTAGTCTAACGAATCAGTTCAGTGCATTCCAGGGCCACCATTAATCTTCTATATTGTTGGAGAGCATCTTTATCTTTGGTGGCCATACTTGACCCGTGGTGAGTCGTGACCATTGCTGGGAATCTTCAGGACTGGTTCAATACTAGTTTGATCTCATTCTAGCTATTTTTCTTTAGTCCTCCTCTCCTTATATTCTCTCTTGTTTCGCTTGCTTTTTTTTTTTTTTTTGGGTCGAGATCGAGGTGTTCACTGTTGTCCTAAGGGACGAGGCGAGCTACCACCACGCCACACCTCATGATTATTCGCTCTTGCTTCTCCATGTGTGATTCTGAAATTTATTTTTATGAGAAAAACACTATATATATATATATATATATATATATATATATATATATATATATTATTCTAATTTTTTGTAAAATGACTCACATGTTGAGAATCCTACATCGTATATGAGCATATTTGCATTATATGAGGCTTGGGTAATTCCCTGCCCCCCACTTTAAGGTACGTTTTAAGGGATTGAATTATACCCAAATCCCATATGTCCCCTCCTGGGCGTGAGGGAATGTGTTCAGAATCTCACACAATCCTCCCTTCTAGAGGTGAGAGAGAGAGAGAGAAAAAAAAAAGCATAAAAAAGGGAGAATAGACTGATATATGAGATCCTTTGGAGGGTGACTTGGAGCTTTCTTCAGCTTCTTTCCCTTGAAGTAATCATTAAAAGTATACACAGAGCTACGAAAAGCTTTGAATATATTCTCAAAAAGCTTGAAGATGCTTTGTTTCCATTTGAGATGGTCCTTATTTACTTATGCTTATATACTCTCTAACCTTTTATAATTTTACTTGGGGTACCAAAAGAGAAAAAAAAGAAGAAACACATACGAAAGACCCGTCAACATTTCGTTAGAAAATTCAGTACTGATTTTTCTAAATAACGAATCAAATATTTGATCATTAAATTATTATTTAAACACCGGTTACAAATATAAAAGAAATTTAAAAGCCTTTACACATTGCTCACGATCAATCATTTCATGAAGAAATTACACACCACTTCTTAATTAAGCTTTGAATAGGAATTTGATTTCGACTGATCCATCATTTTTCGTGGTAGAAGTGGGTTCAGTTATCTGGATCGATTTAGGTGTTTCAGATTTGTGATTTTCATAACTAGTGATCCAAGAGGTGGGGAGAAGGGATCGGAGTTGCTCTCGAGAAATTTGTCTGAGGACAAAAGTACAGTGTGGGGTTTGAGGAGAGTCAACTGAAATAAATATGGATTCACCATTTTTTAATTGGGGTGGCAAAGGAAGATCGAAAGCATGATTTTGGATGCGATATGCCATCTGATAGTGAAAGGTTGCCATATAAATGTTCTTCAACTCGGGACCTGTAATTTGAATCTGAACACGGAACCTTATTCCTCGTTTTTTCCTGGATTTGATAGCTACAATATTTTGACCTTTTGAGAGGTATAAAAAAAACTATCCAACTAAGAGGATCAGCAGTAATTGTAAAAAAGTCAATTACTCACTTTAGCTTGGATTCGTCCACACTATACGTCCTTACTTTGCTTCTTCAAGATTGGGTCACGAAGAAATGGAGATTGATTTGACCTTTTATTGGTGCATGTATGATACTCCCTCAATTTCTATAATATAAGTCGTTTATGACATTTAAGCAAAAATTAAGAAAAGCAAAAAAAATAAGGTATTTTTTAATTAAAATATTAATATTACTCTCTTAAATAAAATTAATGGTATACAAGTCTTATTTAAGAGATGAATATTGATACTTTGACTAACAAAATACATTACTTTTTGTTTCATTAATTTTTTATACATATACTAAACGACTTTATATTAATAAATCTTTGTAGTAATAAATATTGCATGGCGGTACAAGTTATTGTTAAGAAATTGGGTTATTATTGCTTGTCTAGTAGGCAAGGAGTCATTGCCAACATTAGAACAAGTTTAGTGGGTTTGGCGGAAGGAGATATAGTGGTAGTGCACTCTGAATCCTATGCAGATTTTTTTTTAGTACATACGAAACGCTTTAGAACAGGTGTTCTGTATGATAAAAACAGAACATGTGTTCTGAGCTCAGAATAGGTGTTCGTTTTAAATCAATCTTAACCGTCAAAATTTTAATACAACGGACGAAGAAAGTTCCACACGTGCAGAATTACCTCGTTCCGCATTGTAGTCAGCGTCGTGCTAGTGAACCTCTCTCTACTGTATCTTATACTCTCTCCATTCTTATTTAATTGTCGTTTAGGAGATATATATGTATCCAAATTATTTGTCATTTACATGTCTTTAATTAGGTGTCAACAATTCATTCCAATTATACCCTCAACATATCTTTTATTGGAAAAGTGAAAGAAATGGAGGAAGGAAGGTGTATTATTGGAATTGTGGTGAAAAAATTACTATTTGTTTGAGTTCCTTAATTTTTTCAAAATGTTCTAAACGTCCTATATTGAGGAATGGTGGGAGTAACTCTGAAGAAAGAAGAAATCAGTTTAACCCGGGTTTGGAGATATAGTGCTTGTAAGGAAGAAATTTGTGCACGAACTAACCAACAGTATATTTCAACATCATTACTCGTTCTATGGGATTTGATAGTGGGAAAAGTGCAGCAATTGCACCACGAAATATACACAGAGAAACACTTAATTGTGCCCCCACAACTGGCATAAAATTGCTTTGCATTTTTGTAGTTCTTATTATCGTCGATGGTTGGGAGTTGACACACTGTACAAGAATAATTATTCCTGAATAACTATCTCAGTCATAGTCATAGTCATCGAATCAAATAAATAATGCCTAAGATTATTTTAGTACTCTTAAAAAAAATCTCAACACCATAACCGAAACAGAAACACTAGCATGCACCTTTCGTTTTCGCCCTTTGTGTTGTCTTGTTTATCATTAGCATTACTAGTTCTGGTCTATGTTATAACTCGGACTCTTCGTTTATATCAACTATATACGTATCGACACGACATGAGTATGACATACTTTCTGAATCTAGTCAACACCGCTCAAATAATGTTTTTAGATGTTTAGCTACCCGACACCTAAGTACATACATGTATCCCCACCTTCTAGTCGCTATTACAACCTCGTGCATGCCATGTTCACCCCAGGAGAGTACAGTGGCAAGGCAAATAAGTGCTCCAATCACCACCAAGCATTATTTTACATCAATCTACACTTCGAAAATACAGGCCTTCAGGGTATATTAGTAATATTTTTTTGCTCTCTCCAGAAAATATTACTATCACAGACAATGATTGCCATATAAATTTACATTTCCTGTTATTCTGAAAAACTTTAAAAAAAAAAAAATGAAAACTGGCAACAAGGCAAAATTTATGAGTATGAATTTTAGATGGCTTCTTTCCTAATCCATTTAGCCGAACCCGTCTTTGTATAGTCACCCACACCCACATTTGCCACAAAGAGTGGGTCTCTCTCTTCAGATTTTAATTCAGAACTAATTCCTGATTGCTTTACCTGTTCCATCCGTTCGAGTTCTTTGGTTAGATCTTCCATTGTTTTTTTGAAATTGGTTTTACTCATTTGCCTCTCTCCTGTTGAGATGCCAACCATAGTAATCTTCGGAAGAAAAGGAGATGGTTGTAGTTCGGGTCTCTTAAACTCCATTGCGCCATTCCCCACTCTGAAACACCGCGAAATGAGTCACTATAACGACATAATAATTAGAGAATTTCTCAAGACGCATGAAGATTATGTCACCTCTTATCTGCTAAGCTTGGGAGCTTTTGCTGCTGTTTCAACCATGGGTGATCAAACCAATCTTTGAATGGAAGTCGCAAATCCAGCTTCCGTCCTTGCTCAGCACAGACAATATCCCTCGGTTCATGCTCCGAGGTGCCAAGACACTGAAGTGGCATATCATCGGAGTTGGAAACAAGGTTGGATGACATTGCTCTCAGAAAAGAAGCTGCACTTCTGCGACCAAAAAGAGTTAATAAGAAAAGGACCAGAAGCTATAGACAGGATAATAACCTCTCCAATGCTATTAGAAAGAAAATCCAGTGGAGACGGGCCTCGCCATAGTTTACAAAGTATCATCACAGTAAATCGGTGGATTTTCAAAGGTATATACTAGTTACAGTAAGCAGATGACTATAACGGCATAAAAAAAATAAAACTTGTCCATTGGAACAAGTCTCACGGTTTCACTCTCGGCTCTATTTTTCTCATCATCAATGTTTTCAGAAAAGGAACGCTCTGTTGAACTGTCTGGTCTTGTACAAGCCACCAGAGAAAACCTGCAGAAACAGATAAGAGCCAGACGGGAATTTTTTCTGCTGATGTCTAGGTTTTGAATTCATTTGTAAATTTTTACTTTCCATAGTTTTGATTTAAGAACTCTATATTTGCATTAAGTTTCTCGAAGTGTATTGATATGAACTCGCCAACCTTACTGGTTGAACCAATTGACTGACCAGTTTTACTTGCTGGTTTTGGGCTGGTTTAAGATATATAACTTTGTCATTCAGGAAAGAGTAAGGGTCAAGTGTTAAGGATAACTGTAGGGAAACCCCAAATAAAATGGCTTGCAGGTTTCCTTATTAAGTCTGACGATGCAATCAAATGCAGAAAAGGAATACCAGGCTTATGTATCAAAAGCTGAAATAGTTAAGGCCCATATATATATATATATATATATATATAAACATAATCCTGCGTTTGGACGACGAACCTTTTCTCAAATGAGTCAACCATGTAAGGGAATTTTGGTTGAATTCCAGTCACTTTTCTCATCCACCTGTTACCCAGGAGAACTTTATCAACAGTGTACAGAAGCTGAAATTCAGCTGCCTTTGATAGGACACTCAAAGGTATCCCAGGATGGCCCACTTCATCCAGCACTTCCTGAACCTGTCTAGCAACATTCAAGTAATCTGGGTATCAATTTTTTGTCTGAGTCTTTAAGCTTTGTTATCTTATGATCCGAACCACAAGTAAGGGTGTGCGATAAACTGTTAAATTCAGACAACTAATACAAGTCCCGAACAACCTGAGCTTTTAAATGACGTGCTAATTCACAGGTCTTAAGAGTTGTGCGCCCTTACCGGTCAAAAATAGCTGCAGAAAATAACCTGTTGTAATTGTTTAGGGTTCTCTAGGCTCTACAGCTAACAGACTAACACCGGTTGTTAACAGTAAATCATTGATTTTGTACCTCTGGAGGGTCCCACATGCTATCTCCCATTTCTTCAACCACTTCTGCTGCCAAGTTGTCATCAATCACCTCTCGTCTTCGTTGCATGTTTCGACTTTGAATCATTGAATGGAAATGTTGATCAACAGATTCTTCAAGGATGTTATCTAACATGTTTTTGTCAAAGAAGTACGGTGTATACCTGATAGAAAAGGAGAAAGTCTCAGTGCGGGAACTAGGAAATACTGAACTTGGTTGGCAAGTTTGCATTTGAAAAACCAATAAGGAAAGATAATTTAAGTCCTATCCTAGACTAGATATTCACATACAAAGGGTAGGACCAGAAGCTGAAAAGTCAATAAGAAAATAAGATTCTCATTCTACAAGATATATCATATAAGTATTGATGGGCAGATATCATAAGAAACAAAATCTTCTAAGTTCTACAACAGTATATACTTGGCATACCCATCATGAAAAGTGAAAGATAAAGCAGGTTATGAAATTCACGTGAAACCCAAAAAGAGATGGACTTACCACTTTATACCATCAGTAGTTGCTATAGCGATGTCCAAGTTCTGAGCACTGAAAACAGGAACTCCTTCCACCTTCTTCATTCCATCATGCCGTGGCATTGCTTTAAGGAGTTTGTTTGCTTCCTTGACCTGCAAGACAAAGAGATTGTAGTAAGACAATGGTAGACCATCACCAGTAGCTATCATTTCACATAAAAGTTTCTTTTTCGCGCAATACTCCATAGGTGCACTATACCTGTTTCTCATTTGGGACAAATTGGAATCGATGAGGCTTTTCCTGCATGTATAAGAAATAAAATAGATAAGTCATTTAAATAAATTTAAAACCTGTGAAAATAAAATCATAGCAACAATAAAGTAGTAAAACTACAATCTCTTACGGGCAACAGAACTGTACATGGGTAGGTTCCATATCAAGACATAAATACATGTGATATGGTAGAATGCACTAGTTAATGAGTAGTTTTATCTTGGGTAGTGAGTAAGTTTAAAACTTATATCCAGACCAATAAATGCAATACAAGTAGGATAAAAAGTCAATTCTCTTTCCTGTGAATTGACACTTTGACCCTACGCGTATTGCACTTATTGGTCTGGATATAAGTTTTAAACTTACTCACTAACCAAGATAAAATTTCTCCTAGTTAACATCAGAAAAACTGTTAATTGTCAATAAATTAGTTGTTTCTATGGCATCCAGTTGCATTGGAAGAGAGAAGATGACAAGCAGGATGCTTAAGAAAATGGCTCTATGGCATGTATCAATTATAATTTTCGAGGATGTTTCTAGCATTAGCTCCAGAACAAGAATTAAACAAGTGTATAGAGGCTGGAGCTTTTTCATCACGTCTAGCATCTATACACAGCCAAACAACAACAAGAGGGGGACGGGAAATTCAGGTAGGATTATGAATCAACGAAAACATCTCAATTTGAGACAAAGCCATACCTTGAAATGTTCATAGGCTAAGTCAAGACGACATGCACCCACTATGCCACTAGGAATATTCAGCCGTTTAACATAAGAAACTGAAACATGACAAGGCAAATCTTGAGTTACAAATGAATAAAGAAAATAAACAGAAGACAAGTTAGAACCAAAACATCGCTAGACATTGGGATTCAAAAGCAACCCAACACCACAAAGAAAATATTGTCCTTGAGAGAAAAAAAAAAGGATTGCCACTTTCTACCAATCAATAATACTGTCCTAAATCTAGATGTTTGTTTCCAAGAATTACAATTGATTATATCCATTCTCGGGCAGTCTCAGTGAACATCAGGAAGCTTCATAATAATAAATGGTACTATGCAGAAAAGAATGTGAGGAACGGAAAGTGCACATACATATATATATATATATATATATATATATATATATATATATATATATATATATATATAATGAAGTAACCTTTTAAAGCATACCTGCATCACCAAGGTCCATAAAAAATCGGAATACAGGACCATTCCTTTCACTCTTAGCAACTGTTGCAAACATTTTCTTAAGCCACTCAGGAGTCCTGTGAATATATATAATCAATTATCAACTGACTGTTATAAGCATATTCACATAAACCAAAAGTCTCGGTATACGCCTCAAACCATGTACTTGGACGAAGTTTGAATCCAGTAATTTACACGTCCATGACTAACGTGGTTTCAATATGAGTGAATTATCAACTTACTGTTATAAGCATATTCACATAAACCAAAAGTCTCGGTATAAGCCTCAAACCATGTACTTGGACGAAGTTTGAATCCAGTAATTTACACGTCCATGACTAACGTGGTTTCAATATGAGTGACTAATGGTTGTGAACATAAACCAGACATAGAAATCTAAATGAAACCAATAAGTATCCATTATAAATCATCGCCCGAAGAGTCTTTTTTCCATATAAAGGAAAACACGTTATAGACAATAATCTAAATCAACGGCAACCAAGGTTCTTTCTTTTCATTCTCATCTCTTAAGTAAAAAACTCTACAAAGTTTTCAGTCTATACTTGTTTTAATCCAAACATTCCACCGAGAAGCGCTATTTTTCTTGTACTTAATTCAAGAATGTATGGACTATGCATTTGGACACATTTTCCGCACATTCTACAACACAAAATCTTCTGATTGACCCACAATTCTCTCACAAACAATCTACTTTTAAAATCCCGGGACAGAAATTCTCAAACCAAAAACAAATCCAAATACACAAATTCCACAATTTCAATTCTACTGCATCTAATAGCATGATTTTAAAAATTCCAGCTCAGAATAAAGTGAAGCCCTGGAATTCGGTAGAATAACAACCAAATAAGCTAAAAAATTACAAAAAGGAACTACCTTTAACCTAGTTTCTGCACCATTGCATACATATTTAGCTGGAAAAAAAGTATAAATAACAAAAAGAGATAAAATTGATACCTTTTGGATAGAAAGGGGATGTCGAAATGGGTAGAAACAGCCATAAGACCGGTCCCCGAGAGATCACACATACTGAAAACCTGGCCCACAAAAGCCGGTCCAGCTCCGTTGGCGACAGATTTCAGACCGGAAATTTTAACAGTGGAAGGAAAACCGGTTGAACCGTGCTTGGAGGAGGACATATTATTTTTTACAGCGGGCGAGGATGAAGAAGATAACGAGTCAGGCAGCTGAGTCGACTCAAAAGGTGAAAAACCAAATGGTGGTGGTGGATAGAGTAACTGTAACTTGGTGTTTTCGCCGAATAAAATAGGAAGAACTACTTTCGCCGCCGGTGGGATGAAGGAGGAGGAGGGAGACGGTGTCGTTTTGGAAGAAGTGGATTGGATAAACGAGAGAGGGGATTGAAGGGTTGTTGAGGGAGGTGGTGAAGGTCGGATGCGGATGCGGTTGCGGATGAAATCGGAGTCCCGATGAAGATACGCCGGAGAAAAAAAGATTTATGCCGATGGATGTTTCATGTTTCGATGATGATAATGATAATTTCTTTATTTTTGTTTTGTTTTTCTTTTCCGTGGAGGACTTGTCAATTTTGTCGGAAATTAAAATGATACACTTGAACTTCTCTGTAATTGCATATTGCTATTTTTGTTTTTTTTACGGATAGTATTGCATTCAAATGTTCAAAGTATACAAATTAATTAAATACTTAGTTACAGAGTTACATCATTTTCCTTACAAAACTAACATTAGCATTCATAAAATAAGGATTTACTGATTTACGTGACTATATGTCCCTACAGGCGATAAGTCCTCCTTAATGTAATAAATGTGCATTGTGAGACCCTGACAATTAATTTTTCAAAATGAAGGAATACATAGTAACCTAAACGATGAGCTAATTGTGCACCCTCCAAGAGGGCAACCGCCTCAATATCTTCCAAAGACATTGGAGTATTTCCCAGATACCAAGATAACACCCTGATGGTCACGCACAATAATATTTACACCAATAATCATTGAGCGCCATGAGCCATCCACATTAATTTTTAGTTGGCCAGAAGGAGGAGCAAACCACTTAGTATCCGCAGATATAGCTTGCGTACGAGGGCAAGTTCTAGTGCCCTTCTGCTGGGATGTTGAAATAGCATAGGGCATAGGTGCCTTACCAACGCATAACTCCCAACGATTCTAAATTGCTCCATTCTAAATGAAAACCAGTGGCAAAACGTGGCACAGTGCGCACAAAGTTCACATTAGGCATAATATTAGTAAGACATTTTAAGCCTATGTGAAACACTTTCCGTTATAAAGTGATTTTCACTTCCATATGTTTTCCATGTAGGATGTGGGTTTAAAACCCATTTACCACATTTCAACAACCCTCACTTTATACTCAATTTATCATTCACACCATAAATTGGTTCTCACATGTTATATATCATCGCGAAGTTTATGCAACCCACTTCTTGATAATTTCAGTAATATTCAAAACCGAGCGGTGTAACATAGATTATTATTTGCTAAAAAATGTCCTCACGACACTTTAATTACAACTTAATTCTTTGAAAAATCAAAATTTTCAACAATAAATAAGAATATACACAGGTACAAACGATTTTCACCAATTAATACTCCCTTCATTGCATCAGAAATTCAGGTCAGGAAGCTTTTTATTGGTTGGGACATATCACCAACGCATAACTCCCAACGATCCTCAACTGCTCCATTCATACTCCCTTCAGTTTTAGTATTTGGATTCATCAAAATGATACAAGCTACTCCACAAGTGCATGTAAGAATTTCCGGTTCGTATCTTCAGTCTCATTTTATAAATAAGCTATTATTATGCTGTCACGTGACAGTTTATATCAAGCGATAAATTTTATAAATGAAATAGCAAATAAAGAAGAAGATTAGATAAATCAATTATAGTGAACTAGTTAGGACGTGCTAATAATGCCTATTTTTTTAACTGCAAATCAGGGATCATAAATCCACTACCATTTTCAACTAAAAAGTAATGTTATAAAATATTGTCAATCTAAAGCAACTTCATGCAAATCTTAGTATTAAAATGCGTTTTGTTTGAAAGACGGTTGTCATCTTTCTCTCATGTTTTTTTCTTTATATATATAAATTTGTCTTAATTATTCATATAGAATTTAGTGGCTGTGACTGCTATTAATGCATGGGCGAAGACAGGGGGGCAGGAGAGGGCCGGCGCCCCCAAGATTTTTAAAAATATTACTCCTATTTATCGAAATTTTATGTGTATTTTGGAAAATTTTGAAATTTTTTTATCAGTTTCGCCCTCCAAGAATTTTGTTTTTGCCGTTTTTATTGCTCCCAAGAATTTTTTTTGCCGTTTTTATCACTTGAGCTCTGTAGTTCTACATACTGTTGCAGTTTCGCCCCCAACACCAAATTCCTGGCTTCGTCCCTGTATTAATGCACATATATTTTTACCATAAGTTGAGGGTGATAGTCAGGAAGTAGTAGTAGTATAAGAGTAGACTTGTTTTTGGTGGAACATTTTACATTTGGTGATCTTCAGGTGAATTCTGCACATCAAAACAGCCAAAAAAAATAAAATAAAAAATGGCTGCGAATGATGTGCCGTGTTGCGAGACGATGTTCTGGGTATATTTGCTAATATCAGTGTCGCTCGTGGCATTCGCGGGTTTAATGTCAGGCCTAACTCTTGGTCTTATGTCCCTTAGCCTTGTTGATCTTGAGGTCTTGACCAAGGCAGGCCAGCCTAAAGACCAGAAGAATGCAGGTACTATATTCTAAATGTTCATTAATTGGAAAAAAAAAAAAACTTATTCCTAATTGCAGGCTTCTGTTTTTTGCAGCCAAAATTCTACCAATTGTTAAAAATCAACATTTGCTTCTCTGCACCCTCCTCATATGCAATTCTTTGGCTATGGAGGTACTAAATCTCTGCTTATTTCTCGTTCGATTTGCTTGATATTATTTGGCCTAATATGGTTCTTGTCATTAAATTTATCAGGCATTGCCAATTTTTCTTGATGCTCTTCTCCCTGCCTGGGGTGCCATATTAATATCAGTCACACTTATACTTGCTTTCGGTGAGGTAAATAATTAATCTTTCTAGCGAGCCCGGATACATGTTGTACGTTTCTTGATCTCCATGTTTCTCTTTATTTTTATCAAACAGATTATTCCACAGTCAGTTTGTTCAAGGTATGGACTAGCTATTGGTGCAAAATTATCACCGTTGGTTCGCTTGCTAGTCATTGTTGTCTTGCCCCTATCTTATCCAATCAGCAAGGTACTAAGCTTTCTATTGAACCGGTGAGCTCTTAATTTGTTCCGTAGTTCTAAATTTCTAAGACATCCTGCATAAATCTATTGTATCAGCTGTTGGATTTACTCCTTGGAAAGGGACATTCTGCTCTACTTCGACGTGCAGAATTGAAGACGTTGGTAGATTTGCACGGAAATGAGGTCCTATAAGTACATGCTCACATAAACATTGTTCTTCCTTGATGAATCTTTTGTAAAATTATAATTGATTTTCCATTTTTCAGGCAGGAAAAGGCGGAGAATTAACTCATGATGAGACTACAATTATTGGTGGAGCTCTGGATATGACACAGAAAACAGCTAAAGATGCAATGTCACCTTTGTCTAGAGTCTTTTCTCTTGATCTTAACTCTAAGCTTGATGAGTATGTCTCTTTTTTTTTTAAAATTTTTTGAATAATAATCTTGATCAGTTACCTTAGAATTAATTATATCTTGATCAGTTTTACATCTTATCACCAGTGATTTAATGAGTTTGTTAATAAGCGAAGGACATAGTCGCGTCCCTGTGTATTCGGGAAGTCAGGCCAATATCGTTGGCCTCATCCTGGTAAGTATGTAGTCTGAGATGCTGCTATTCTCGCGTTTTTTTTTTCACGTGACAAATTTATCTTCTTGAATTTGGCTATAGGTCAAGAATCTAATAAAATGTCGTCCTGAAGATGAAACGGTGATCAAGAATCTTACAATCAGGAATTTACCTCGGTAGAGTATTTTTGCATTGTGATCTTTCAAAATTTTCATTTTATAGTCCAGATTTTGCACTTAAAACTTTTTCCATTCCATCTGAAACAGGGTCCGGGATTCGATGCCATTGTATGATTTATTGAATCAATTCCAGAAAGGGCACAGTCATATGGCTGCTGTTGTGAAGCGTAAAGAGGATAGCAATGCCCCAACAGATACCAAAGCCAAATTGGAAATGTTTAGGGCAAAAATTGATCAATATTCAACAGGAAGGCAAGCATTTCAAAAAGGTAAAATACACGAAGTAACTGTTGGCTACTATTTCTATCAAGTCTTTCGAGCTAACATATTCTTTGAGTTCAGCATCAGAAGAAAAGATTACGAATGATGGGTTCGAAGAATTTCCAAATGAAGAAGTTATAGGTATTATTACAATGGAAGACGTACTCGAACAACTGCTGCAGGTAATCAATCTTCCATGAATAACATCTCCACTTGAAAAAAAATCATTTTTGTGAGTCGGAACAACCTAAATGAGTTTTATTCGTATTCTTGAAGGAGCCAATATTTGATGAAACTGATGATTATGTTGATGTTCACAATAAGTTGAGTTTTGCTACATTTTCAAGTTCATATCATCAACCTATGATCGATCACTTTTCCAGATTGATCATTTTCTTTCCTTTCAGGATCAAAATTAATATGCTTCCTGGAGCGAAAATATTATCAAGATCATCTCCTGGAGTAGGCTCGCCTTCTAAGTCGAACTGGCGATCACCTATGGCATCTCCACTTTCTTCATCACATCAGACGCCGATTTCTTATCATCATACTCTACTACATTCACCAATTTCCCCCTACACTACTAGTCCATCACCTTGTGCAAGGCCAGCAACTATATATGCTTCCCCTGGAAATTTTGTGCCGGTCAGATATACGCAATCTAATCACAGCTCCCCTATTGCTGATCAGGTATATTTCAGAATGTTCCTTACAAGATCATGTGTTTCCAAATTCATTCTCATCATCTCTTGAAGCTACCTTAAATGCAGGTCTCCAGATCATAGTCGGATAAAAGCTGAGAAACTACTACCTGATTTATACGCATTTCGCCAAGTCTTTCAAAGATTCTAAGCTTGGAAGCAAGACCTTCTACTTGTACCAACTCAGATAGTTTTGAGGGTTTTCCTTAATAAAATTATTTATCTCGCTTGTATAGACTCTGTCTTTTTTTTTAAAGGCAGTATATATTTGGCAATTTTATAAAAAGTTCATTAAATTTCTCTAGTTGGAGTTGGAGTTGGAGTTGGTTGAAAGTTAGATAAAAAAAAACAAAATCCACGTTTTTTCCCAGTGGGATAGGACCCACCTAATCCGGAATGTGATCCTGAATGGCAGAGTTGGGCCGAGAATGAGAATCTGATGAAGAAGACAGGGGCGGAACTGGAGACCATGATCTCCACTCTCACCCGGCTCATTTCCATCCCTATTTCTATCCGTGATTCATAATCACTTTCTATTAGCAATATTTTAATGTGGCTTAATTAGTTGCTAGCGGGTTTCTGGCCGAAGGAAACTAATTAGGGCGGTATAGAAGGAAGTAGGGTAGAGAGTACCAAGGGGCAAGGGATAAGAAACTCTATTTCAATCTCTCTTGAGAGATTGAAAAGGCATTAATTAATCTACATGGTTCTTGTCTTCTCACAATTCTATAGGGCACTGCAAAGATAGTGCATTAGAAATAGATGCATTACAACTTACAAACAAATATTAGTGTCTATTTTCATTTATTAAAAAAAAAAAAAATTAGCGGGAAAGAATTGTTAGTCCTTGTTATCCCAGTTTTACCTGAATGCAGATACTACCACTATTACTTCTTTTTTTTGAAGCCCTACTGGGCGATTGCCTTATGAAGGGGAGAGAACTGCCTCACATGAGGAGGAGAAAACCCTAGAAAAGGAACATATTAAGTTTGCCCTATGTATGAGGGATGTCAAACTCGGGATCTCTCGTTCACGAGTTGAGGCTTGCCCCACTGGGTTGCGGCCTCTTTGACTACTACCAATATTACTTCGTAATATAAATTGTTTAGAATATTTAGAAAAAAATTAAGAAAATAAAAAATAAGGTATATGAGTCGCTATCTTCTTCCCCCAATTTAGAGAGAGAGAGAGAGAAAATCCTCTGTATTAAATATGAATCTCACGGATGGATATCCGAAAAAGAAATTTGACGTCGAGTGGCGCCTATAGCCCATTACTATGTCTACTGGGCCAACACCAGACCAGGCCCAACTAAAGTCAATCCAATGTTTTTTTTCTTTGTAAAGCCTTTTGAGGTATTAGGAAGAAAGAAATAAAGAAAGTGTATTGAGCTTATGAATTGCTATATTTACTATTTTTTGTTACTAAGCAATTGGTATTCATGTCCCCAACCAATCAGAATTTATTATATAAACATTTTTTCCAATTATATATACACAGGATGAATTGTTATTAGGTGGGAACAAAAATGGGGATAGAAGATTTTTTGCCCTAAGCAATATTTTGTAAGTGATCATTTTCTTAGGCAAAAAATCCTCTGTTCTCGTTGTTGTCCCCATTCCTATCCCAGCCAATCACAATTCACCCTGTGTATATATAATTGGAAAAAATATTTATATAATAAATTCTAATTGGTTGGGAAGAAGGATGAGTACAGGAATGGGAACAGATGATTTTCACCCATTTTCTTAAGACAATAGCTAGGTTTTTATTACAAGTTTTAAATTCCATTTATATTTCATGTCTTAATATATATATATATATATATGAAAGAAAAACAAAAATGGTATAGTGATTGGTGGAGACTATGTTGTTTTTCTAATTCAATCATTTTGCAAATTTAGTGCCTGAAAGCAATGGGAAAAAGAAGAATAAGAGAGTAGGGAATAGGGATGATTGATCACGCCCAAATCCCCATGTTCGCGAGCACGACTAGTGAATCTGCCAACACTAACAACTACTTGGGATTGATAACACTAATGATCACTTACTGACAACTGAATTTATTATGACAAAATCAATATATCAAAATGATAATGAATATTTGGATTTATGTTTATATATCAGTCAAACTTTTCAAACATATCTGACATGGAATGAGTTCCCATCTATTTTTGCATTAAAAAAAAAACTACCTTTTTTGTTCTTGGAAGTTGATGGAGACTCATCAAATTGCATTTTAGAAATATCTTTAATTATTAAAGGTTTCTTGAAAGTATGGGCGAAGACAGCCCCGAGATTTTTAAAAATACTATTATTTATCGAAATTTTATATGTATTTTGAAAAAATTTGGAAAATTTTATCAGTTTCACCCTTCCAAGAATTTTTTTTGCCGTTTTTATTGTCCCCAAGATTTTTTTTTCCCGTTTTTATCACTTGAGCTCTGTAGTTCTACATATATTACAGTTTTGCCCTCCAATACTAAATTCCTGGCTTTGTTCCTACTTGAAAGGTTGTGTACGCAACTACTAGTTCTACTAATAATGCTGTGAATGGTCGGTCTGGGTCCCTTTTAACTTTCTCAAAATTCTTACTCAAAATTATTAATAATATCGTTATTCCCAAAACTAATCAATAGATTTAGCTGTTTTTCAATTGTTACTGTAGTTCATTCCTCATCAAATGAAAGGTCTAAGTGTCGTTTCTGAGAAAGAAAGAATGTTCAAGTACTCCCTCCCAGAATTAAAATTTTATCATTTTTTTTGAATAAAATACTATGTAAAATATCAATAAGGTCAAATGGTGTATCTAGTCCTAAAATAATTTTTACTTGGCAGACAAGGTCCCTAATGATTGTTTGCAACTTTTTAGATCCTCATTAAATTTACGTGATAGGGAATTGGTCCTTCCGTCTTTTTTTTTTTGAAAAACCAAACGTCCAGTCGATAAAAGTTGGACAAGTGAACAAGGGTAAAATAGGAACTTCACATATTGTTTTTAAATAATTGATACCACATATATTCAATTGTAAAAAATACGTAAATATAACTACCTAATTATAAAAGTAAAAAATAAAACCCATCCCCTTCCCCCATCTTTCTTCCCCGTCGTCAGCCCATCCTCATTCTTCCCCGGCGTCGGCCTCACATTTCTCTCAATTAACCCAACAAAAGTTCAGTTAAAAGGAAAGAACAGAGTGATTCTAGAACACTGATGATGATCACCAACAATGCCCACTTCTTTATAAAATATAAAGAATCATTACAAAAGAAAAGTAAACGGGCAATCACTCAAAGTTGGATTCCTTGGATTGATAAAGTTTCAAGGAAATGGTTTATAAAGTGGGGGACTAATTTTACCTATATTTCCATAAGAACTATATATAAAGAAATTATCTCCTACAAGAAAATGGCAGGAATAAATTAAAATTGCAGAAGTTCACTGCAGCTGAAGAATAAATTAAATTCACATAGGTCGGAAACCCAGTGCAACCATTATAATGGGCATTTTCTGAACCAAGAAAATTGCAAGTGCAACCACCACTAGTTTGTTTGATGATTAATAGCAGAAGAAGAATATCAGAAGAAGATAAGAATGTGACGGTGCGATGGCGACAGGGAGGAGGGGTGGAGGAAATGAGTTTTAGGGTTTATGTTTACGATTAGTTATTTATTTTTAAGTATTTTTACATTTGAGTTCATGTGTTATTAATATCTAAAAACATATGTGAAGTTCCAATTTTGCCCACATCACTTAACTACTTAATTGTTGACTAACGGTCATTCTTTCAAAAAAAAGACGGAAGGACCAATTCTTTGTCCCGTAAATTGAATGAGGACCTAAAAAGTTGCAAATAATTATTAGGGACCTTGTCTGCCAAACAAAAATTATTTCAAGACTAAATACACCATTTGTCCTATCAATAATATTCTTCTTATTAAATCTGGGCCAAAGCCATTTACTCTTTCTTCCTTCTCTCTTCATTTTTTTTTTTAATATATTTTAATTATATCTTGAAAACTAATAGTTTTTATTTAATTGGAGTATTCATTAAGAGTTGAAAGTAAGAGTAAAATAGGAAAATTCATCAAAAATAAAAAAATAAAGACAGATAAAAAAGAAAGAAATAAAGTTAATTTAGAATGAAGATATTATCAAATGAGAGTAAAAACAATCGAGACATCTATTACTATATTCAAGGAGTATTAGTTTTTTTTTTCCCTTCAAATATTGAGAAGGAGTTTTCAACGTCTATGGCACGATGGGGTCTGAGAAATTGAGACCTCTAGTACAACAATCAAGATAAAACTACTCCAAAGTCGTTTGTAAGTCTTTTAAATTGAATTATAAATTTTGAGCTTAATTTTTTTATAAATGTATATTTATCTTTTATTTCCTTGTTTATAAAAAATAGTTTTTTTTTTGTCTTACTATTTCGAATTGTGATTTAAAATGAGGTATTTTAATCGATTTCACATGAATTCTTCAAATTCTTTAAAATATGTGGTAATTATTGTTTTCAAATATCAAATATTAAACGTATAATTCTTGTAAAGGATTTCCTCACTAGAGATGACACCAATTGATTTGGATATCATTAAGAAAAAATCACCATATACATCTGCTTAGAACGAATTAGTTTAAGATGAATAATAATTTAGGAATTTATAAGTATCTGGCAGCTCAAAATTGATCATCTAAAGAAATGTAATTTTTAGGACAGTTGATACGCCCATGGTCATATAAATTGTCGATCCCTACGGAATAGGTTGAAAGTGATATTCTCCTATCTCTGTGGTTCAAGAATTGTGATGAAGATGCTGCGAAGAAGATTATGTATTTGTTTAGTTTGCTAATTTTATTAGTAGTATTTCCTAACCATCCAAGTTTTATTGGGTGTTTTTTTTGCCTGTTATCATGATTTTCCAAATCATTGTATAACTTTTATTTTTTTTGTATTTTTAGATTTTTATTTTGATTATAATAACTTCGGCTATTGTATTATTAATGAAAAATTTCTTATTCAGAATTTTATTTCCACAGCAAATTGCTAACACAATATCGAAGCATCATCTAACTGTACAAGGCGGCTTCTTTTGACTTCTGTAGAAAATTATAAAAGCAGACATTTTCCGTCTTATTTTTCATTTAATCTATGGCTTTTAATTTTAAGGATTGGGGGGCGCCGCCCTGAATCAATCTTTCACCATCAACAATTTGTCCCAACATTTTCCAGTCCGGCTCCTGCATGCGGAGCTGCCTAAATTCAGATACGTACGTGCGGGTAGCGATCTGGTAGTTAATTTCAGTTTTTTCAGTGAATCGGCGAGTCGTCGTTTAAAAAAGGGTTAAAAGGGTACATATGTAATTTTACAAATAAATAATAATAATAACAACAAAAGTAACATGCAACCGTCACGTCGATTGGGTTCAGGAGAGAGAAAAGTTGCGGTGAGCAAGAACATGTATTTTCTTAAGAGAACACATGTTCTTGTATATTGAGAGAGAAAAAGTTGCAGTTTGAAAAAGTACTCCCTCCATTCCTTATTAATTGTCGTTTAGGAGAAATCTAGGAGTCCAAATTAATTGTCGTTTAAGGTTCTTTTGTTAGGTGTCAACAATTCATTTCAATTATACCCTCAACATTTTCCTTTCTTTATAATATAGAAGTGAGAGAGAAAGAGAGGGAGGATGTGGTAGTATTGGAAGTTTAGGTGGAATGGACAACTTCCTTAATTTTCTCAAATTGTCTAAAGAGTCTTATATTTAGGAATGGAGGGAGTAACTTTTCTCTCTCCTCAGCCGCAACTTTTATCTCTCCTCAATATACAAGAACATGTGTTCTCTAACGAAAAACATGTGTTCTCTAACGAAGAACATGTGTTCTGTTATAAATGTAAAAATACCTAAATACCCCTGTTTTGATACAACCGTTGGATCAAAAGTACAAAAAGTACAAAATCCAACAACTGACAGCTTGTCCCGTATATACTGAATTTTCTTGTCCCGCATAGGAGCCGTGGTGAGCATTTTCAGTCTCATTTTTCATTTAATCTATCATTTTCTGTCTCGCTATCAACAATCTGTCCCATCTTATTAAATACTATTAAGTACTCCCTCCATTCCCTATTAATTGTCGTTTAGGAGATATTTAGGTATCCAAATTAATTGTCGTTTAAAATTCTTTTATTAGTTGTCAACAATTTATTTCAATTATACCCTCAACAGTTTTCTTTCTTTTCTTTATGATGTATTAGTGAGAGAGAGGGAAGGTGGGGTAATATTGGAAGTTTAGGTGAAAATGATAACTTCCTTAATTTTCTCAAATTGTCTAAAAAGTCTTATATTTAGGAATGGAGGGAGTACTAATTTATAACTGATTTTATTAAGTACTACTCCCTCCATTCCTAAATATAAGACTCTTTAGACAATTTGAGAAAATTAAAGAAGTTGTCATTTTCACCTAAACTTCCAATATTACCCCACTTTTCCTCTCTCTCACTAATACATCATAAAGAAAAGAAAGGAAAATGTTGAGGGTATAATTGAAATAAATTGTTGACAACTAATAAAAGAACCTTAAACGACAATTAATTTGGATACCTAGATATCTCCTAAATGACAATTAATAGAGAATGGAGGGAGTAATTTATAAATAAAAAAATCAGTTATAATTTATCCTGTCAGTGACTTCTTTGAACTCACTTGTGAACTAATCTTCAATACATCTTACTTTTAAAATAAAATCCGTAACTTTAAGAAAATTGTGAACCTTAAAAAAATGAAAGATATAACATTTATAAATAAATATGAGACAGAGAAGGCAAATTGGTATAAATAGTCCCTAAACAATTTGCCGCCAGAGCTAAAGTCCCGAAACTTTTTTTTTTTGGTTTTAAAATCCTCAAACAATTTATATTTGGTGTTTAAGGTCCCTCCGTCTATTTTTTGACGGGTCAACAGAAATCAGTTAGAAAAAGGTGAGTCAAACATGGAAATTGGAGGGATATTTTTGGAATTCTGCATACTCCAAAACCCTTCCAATCCCACCCCTCCCCAACCCTCACTTTCCGCCGCCGCCGCCTTCATCAGCCTTCATCAGTCTTCAATTTGAAGAAAACGCAACAATTTCAAAGTCTTCAAATTTTTCAAATAATCAAAGGCCCAAAACTCGCCCCATTATATAGCTCCTTCAAACATATGGATTTCAACGAAGAGGCAGCTGCTCCGGTGCCAATTTGCTCCGGAAGAACGCCATCCTTGACACCACGTAGGCGCTTAACCGAGAGCTCTTCAAGGGACGAGCAATGCTGGAGCAAAGCATTCATCTCTTTAGCTCCAAACACGCAAGACCCTCATGAGAATTTCCTCAAATTCTTGCAATTTTTGGCAATAAATGCCAAACCCAGATCGGAAACTTCCCTGCAGCCTCGAAGCTTGAGGCGAACAAAATGCCAAACCTCGAAGCGATAATCGGTGGCGGTTCTTGCCTTCCAAAATAAACCACTGCCGGCAAACAAGAGAGCTACGTTTACGGTCGCCGGAGCTAAGAGATTGAAATTCTTCTTCTTTGCTATAACCTCCAAATTTAATGCTCAGATCTGAAGCTTTAACCCATTTCCAGTTTCAGTATCTTCTACTTCAACTTCTCATTCATCGGTACTGTTTTTTCCACTTTTTGTAGCAATTTTTCCGATGGAAAGGAGAATTGATTGATTTTCGATGTTTCTATATATTTTTGTTTTTTTGGTGTGTTAATATGAATGGTATAATTTGAGGTTATCTGGAACTGTGATTGGAATTTGGTATTTCTTCTGTACTTTTGGCCATTTCTGAACTTCTCTAGTTCAATTTTGATGTAAGAAGAATGAAAAATTGGGGTTTTGTGATTGTGTGTTTGGATTGAGGGTTTTTTGTTGTTGAGAACGGGTTGGGTGGTGATTCTGATGAAGAAGGCGGCGGCGGCGAAAATTCAAGGTTGGGGAGGGGGTGGGATTGGAAGGGTTTTGGAGTATGTAGAATTCCAAAAATACCCCTCCAATTTCCATGTTTGACTCACCTTTTTCTAACTGATTTCTGTTGACCCGTCAAAAAATAGACGGGAGGACCTTAAACACCAAATATAAATTGTTTGAGGATTTTAAAACAAAAAAAAAAGTTTCGGGACTTTAGCTCTGGCGGCAAATTGTTTAGGGACTATTTATACCAATTTGCCGACAGAGAACGCGATAGATTTTGATAACTTTGAGATCATCTAAGATTTGGAAGTTTACTAATGACGCAGCCATTCGGATCCTCCTCTACACCTCTCGAGTAATACGCCGGCTGCGGCGGCGGATAGTTGTTGTAATAATGCATAGGTGGTGATGGTGGTGGATGAGATATAACATGTAAAATATGAAAGATATAACATTTATAAATAAATATGAGACAGAGAACGCGACAGATTTTTATGACTTTGAGATCATCTAAGATTTGGAAGTTAACTAATGACGCAGCCATTCGGATCCTCCTCTACACCTCTCGAGTAATACGCCGGCTGCGGCGGCGGATAGTTGTTGTAATAATGCATAGGTGGTGGTGGTGGATGATGGTGGAAGGCCGGGAAGGCCGTAATTACTTGATTACCCTCGTCTTTTTTCTTGGAATCGTCCTTTTGACCGTCTTTTTTGTCGTCTTTCTTTCCATCTTCCTTCTTCTTCTCTGGTTCTTTTGCAGGCCCAACTAATACAATGTCTGTGTGACAAAGCTTTCTTAATTTCCCAGCTATTTTGATGGGATCTATGTCTCCGGTTAAGGTCAATTTCTTTTCTTTCATGTCTATTGCAATTGATTCAACCCCTACGAAATTCAGATCAAGAAAGAAAAAAAGTCAAAATTAACAATTTGTGGAAGATCTTGGAAAGATACTTGATTGTTCATGGCACTGTTGGTAACCAATGGGGAAATCGTCTGTCTCTATACATATTTTCACCCTTCAAAATTCGTAATGTAACAATTTCTTACAATTTTATATATACGTAGCGAATTGTGAGTAATTGAAAACATGTATGCGAACATATAAAAGGTCAGATAATTTTTTTTCCCGTAACTAAATGGGATAAAAGTTGAATACCTGAGATGCCAGAAACTTTTTGCATGGCTTTTTGCTTAATTTTGTCATCGTAAAATTCCAATTTGAAAACCACTTTCTGCAACAAAATTCCGTAGAAATAAAGATCAATCAGCTTGCATAGTTCAAATTTGACTCCAATCAAATTGTTTCTTTTCAAAAACCACATGATTGTATCAGCAAATAAAATAATCGAAGAGAAAATATATATTTCACTTTTACAACATAAATAACTAGTATAATAATACTTATACATGTGTGCTTACACTATATTAATTAATTCTTCACCACTATATATTAATCAAATAAATTAATATAACATATGTCCTAATTAATCAAACTCCAATTTCGGGACTTCCTAATTAATTAGATAATTCTTAAACAATAACTTCTTCTTTTTTTTGACGCCCGAAGGCAATTGCCCCCGAAGGGGAAGAGCGGAGAGTACCCTAAATAGGGAGATTGTAGCATGCCCCATGTCTGGGGAGGGAGCTTAGCCTCACAAAGAGGAGAATTTATTACCCCACAAGGAGAGATACAGGAATCGACTACGGGACCTCCGTCCCGTGGCCGGGTAGCCTTACCACTTGGGCTACCCGATTCCTATTAAAAACAATAACTTTTAATAGTAAAATTGAAAGAAAATCCTAGTTTTACCAAAACATAATCAAACTACAGAGGAAATTCAGGGGAATCTAATGAACCACAAAAGGGCCCCAATTGAAACTTTAGCATCTCGAAAAAAGTTGCTTTCAAGAATCAGAACCCACAAAAAGAATAACAAACTAAGAGTATCATACAATAGAATCTGGAAGACAGAAGAAAATTTGGGATTAGCTAATTTTACCTTCATATTCTTTGGAACTTGGAGATGATGATCTGCAAAGGGATTTTCTCTAGGAAAGGGGCAGATGAAGACTTAAATAAGGTCAGCTGGCGAAGAATGTTCAGAGGGGGGAGAAGTCTAATAGAGAAGTGAAGAAATTGGGATTGGCCAAAGTAGAGCTAAGTTGGAGAAGTGAAGAACGCAACGACGACCTATATGATGGGAGAGAGTATTAGACCAGTGAGTCAACCTTAAGTCAAGAGGGCTACGTCTTGGTAAAATATTTTAAGTGGGGAGAAATACTATGATTTTCTGTGGTTGCCAAATAATGCGTCGTGAATAAATGGGTTTCCGGCTTCTTCTTTTCTTCGTTTGGGGCATTCGGTATCTACCGACAATGTGATGACTACATTTAGACTCGGTTTTACTGTTGGTCCGCAGTATTATCGCTCAACGGGGGAGAGTCTAGCTCATACAACTCTTAAACAGCGCTCTCAGCAGAGAGAAATTCCGCAAAAGTCGAATTCCACCAAAGGAAATCGAACCATCGTCAACGGCGTCAGGTTAAGCAGCTCCAACCAGCTGTCATAGAGCCTAGGGATGGGTTTCAGGCTTTGCGCTTCATTCTCAATGCAAGTTAAAGAACTTTATGGGAGAACAAAGAGGGTGGGATGTTCTCAAACACTCTTTTGATGTTTAAGTTATATTTGAGAGAGAAATAAACTCAATATCAAGAAGACAAGTAATGAGATGATCAAAGCAATAAACAATACCTGATATTCATAAGAGGTTAAATTCTTATAGTATGATAGTTACCAATTTGATTAAAACTGTACTTACCATATTTTTTATAGTCGATTAAAATTTAGGGAACTCGGTTTCATGAGGAATCAATCTATTTGGTAGTTGATTAAAGCCGGACGTACTTATACGCAAATGTCAATATACATTGGTGCGGGTCAATCTGGGCTAGGTGCAACCCTGTGCCCCACTATAGATCTTCGGCCAGGACCCACCAATATATTTAGGTCCGGTTATATTCTTGAACAAAAAAAATACTATTGAACATTTTTTTATTGTCAGATTAAAAATTTGCATGTTCCAGATTTTGTTGGAGCGAATATTTGTTGTCATTTTGTAACATATGTTGCGTAAAATAAATGTTACATGCATTCAAACATGAATTCATTAAGAGAAAACAGACCGATGAATAAAATATTTATGCAGTTGTGAGATAAGTATAAATTCAAAATTAATGGAACAAAAGCAACAAAGGGTGTTGAATTCAAGCGATGTTATTTTGAATTAAACGTTTTTTGATTTACTTTAGTCTTTCTAGACAAATAAATAACTTATTTATTTTTCAAAAAGAGTAGAGAAATAATCTGGATCACAAGGTTCATAGTCCACGGTCGTGGGTTTGATACCCTCTCCATACATGGAGCATGCTTTAAATTTCTCTTTATAGAGTTCTCTCATTCTCTTGTGAGGCACTTCTATCTCCCCTACATGAGGCAACCGCACAACTGGACTTTAAAAAAAAAAAAAGAGAAATAATTTGGTTTGGATGAGCGTTATATTACTTATGAATAATAAAATCAAAATATGGAATAAATTAAATGTTATTCAGAGGACAAAAGTGTATATTTAATCTTAAATTAATAGTCTGCAGTTTCTATTTGTTTTCAAATAGAGTAGATGGATAATTTAAATTGAATAAGTGTTTTTATTTTTTTGCCAAGTCATTGGATAAGTGTTTGTTAAACTACTAATGAATAATACAATAAAATATACGACGATATTCAGACAACAAAGCTTTAGTTAAATCATTAAATACAAACTTAGTTAATCATTAACTAAAGAGTGTTTTATACAACAATTCAAACTAGGACATTTTAGTAGGAGACTTCCAAAAAATATTTGCCAACAGATCGCAGCATTTATTAAATTTAAATTTCATTAGTCAAATAAATACTTTCTTTGTTCTATAATAGAGATATTTTTAACATTTTATTTCTTCCCCAAATATAAGTATTTTTCTATTTTTAAGATTGTTTTCCTAACGTTGCTCAAAAAAATTAGAGGGGTTGGTATTTAAAAATAAATTATTTATTATTTTTTTGCTCCTTCAATTATAATAAACTACCAAATATCTCTATTAAGAAGGTATTAGTAACATTTAAAAAGAAGGAAAAAGCCGGTTGGAAGTGTACAAGTATAATAAACGGGTTGTGACATAAAAAAAAAAAAAGTTTAATTGAAGAAGCCCACCCAATCATATTTGAACAACCCGAAAGACTTTAACAAAAGAAAGTACAGAAGCACCACCATGTTCCTCGGTGAAGAACCAATCATCCGTTGAATTAAAATTTTAATGAATGAAATTAATTTAAAAAAAATATTTATTCTGATTTCAGAATAACTATTAGCGTAACCTATTATTAGAATAAAAAATATTTTACACATATTAAAAAATACACATTTGAGCTGGACTGCAGCACAACCTTGGCGCCGCACACAGGCTTTTTGTTCATAGACACGCAGGTCCAGAATTAGGCCACGTAGTAGAGTAGCACATCACATGGTGTCTAAAAACCCGAACCCACCCGAAGGTTTCTACTTGGATCCGATGGGTATGACCCTTCCAAATCTTAGTTCCTCCGCCACCGCAGCTTCAACCACCAGCGCCGCCGCTGCCGCAGCGTCGTTGTCTTTCGATGAGCAGAGCAAGAAGTTTAGAAAACCATACACTATTACAAAATCAAGGGAGAGCTGGACTGAGCCAGAGCACGACAAATTCCTCGAAGCTCTTCAATTGTAAGTTTGAATTTTACATTTCAAATTCTGTTGTTATAAGAATGTTTTCTGAATTCTGGTTTTGGAGCGGTCTGTTTGAGGATTTTGAGTTTTGATTAGCGAATCTGCAATGTGTCGCAGTGATTAATTGCTGAATTTTAGTGGGGATTGAGAATTAGGGTTTGCTAGGGATTTTGATTGGTCTATTTAGAGCTTGTTATGTTTGTAGTTGCAGGAAATTTACCATATTGCCCCTTGTGCATTGGCTTTGCTCCCTATGCAATGATGTGTAACTAGTCTAGCTGTTACTAAGTTGATTGATGTTGTATTATGCAAGTGATGATTTTGCAACTATGATAGCTGGCACTGTCATTCCCATGATGAGCTTCGGCCATATGTTCGAGAAAATTGGTGGTGTTCAACATAAAATTGCATATTAAGTTTAAGGAATTGTATCCAATTGCATTCGCAAGTGAAGCATTTCTAGTTAATTGCTCCTGCTAATAATATATGTTAGGGTTTGTTGTCCATGTTACCATGTTCCATCAATTGAAAAGATATGGAGCTTGGTTGAACTTCTAATCTGTTAAATTCGGCTGTAGCAACATTTGCAACTGTCATGTTTTTCTTATATTTATTTTATCTGGTTGAGTTATAGGTTTGACCGAGACTGGAAGAAGATTGAAGCATTTATTGGATCAAAGACTGTGATTCAGGTATAATTAAGTCTGATACACGTGCTTCAATTGCACGTTCTGTTGTTGTTCTTGGCAGATTTCAACTGAAAAACTCGCAGACGCTCTTTGTATAATGCCTACCGTCTATTCCCTGTTGACTTATTCTTTTTGTGTTTGAATGTAGAAATATGTTAAGTTGGTCTACAGGCGTGCTTAAATCAAATCCCATTTCAATTTTTCTATATCGTTCTGAGGGCAATTTCCAATTAAGAAGAAGTAGTAAGCTTGAGAATTTCTGTCAGATAGACATCCACGGGTTCAGTATCATTGTTTCATTGCTATGTACTTGTTTGTGAAGGAATGTTTTACTTCTGTGACTCTACTGCTAACATACACTTTAATAAACACCAAATTAAAGATAATCCATATGATCAATATTTAGTATCTTACAATCCGTACACTTGTGATGCTGACTTGATACATTGAAAATGTTCTCTTGTGTCCTTGATCTGTGACACCTCATGTTAAAAGGCCAAGGTTTCCTTTGAATCACTTTGGGGCCTTCTCCCTGGACTTCATCCTAATAATAAGTGGATCCATAATAGTAGTTTTTTTGGGGGGTGGCTAGGGGTGGTGCAAACTTATTTTTCATACTGGAAATACACCATTTATTTTGATAAAATGATCCCATTTTCCTAAACTGCAAATGATTAAAGTGTAGAGTTGCTCTTGCAGATACGTAGTCATGCTCAAAAATACTTTCTGAAGGTTCAAAAGAGCGGAGCCAATGAACATCTACCTCCACCTCGACCCAAAAGAAAGGCTGCTCATCCGTATCCTCAAAAAGCCTCAAAGAATGGTGAGCAATAGCCTTTGTGGTTAATTCTGATTTTGTGAGTCAAACTGGTAGTAACTCTTGCTTCTTAATTGTACCTCGTTTGCAGCTTCTGCACTTCCTCAAGCAGCTCTTTTTCATGAATCCCCCGCGTTACCTGATCATGGATTTCTCCAGAGGCACGATTCTTCAATTTTGCTAAAGAATCCAGTTATTGGCTTGCCTTCAAGGAATGAAAACTCTGCTGGGCCAGTTAATTTATCTCATGTGGAAAAAGGTGTATACTTAAGATTCAATCTTTATGATATTCTGCAATATCAAATTATGGTCATCGTAGTGTTTGTGGAAGTAACATTTTGCCCTATACTACAGGTGATATAAGACCTGCAAGTCTCCCGATAGCCAATAACCATTGTTGCAGTAGCAACGAGAGTACCCCGCGCTCCAAGACCAGGCCAACTGGTGACACAACAGATCAAGGCAACCATGGACCACCAAGAGGTAGTGTGGTTGATTTCTTTTGTGTGTATCTTGTTGACGTCTTAAACTGAAGTATAAGAAAATAAACTACAACGCTATAAGAACCAAAGAAATTGGAAGTAACTCTGCATGCATCTCCTCTGCATTAATCTGTTGAGGGAAAACTACTAATTTGTAATGAAACACAGATATATAGAGATACTGACCGAAAATAGTTATTCTTCCCCCGTTCTTTTTGTTTGTCTGGTATATCAAGTGGCTAAATATCCATTTACATGCATAGATACTTCTGCTAACTTGAGAAATTGCATTTGATGTTCGCATCTTGGTTTGAAGTGTTTCTTGGTGTGCTGCAATTACACTGCTTCAGACTGAGATATAATAGGTTAAGAAGTTTGCAATAAGTGTCTCTCTAGGAGCGCATTTTCTGCAAATGATATCTTTACATAGGTTTCATGTCTGAAGAAGTTCCTCTGGGGTTCTGATTAGGTTAAGTTCTGTGATAAGCTCAGATGCTGGTATATTCTGATAATTTGGTGAAACGAATCTTAATGATTTATATTTCCTTTTCCCAGCTAGGGTCATATATTAGTTGTTCAAATTTTGTTTCTTAGTTTCTTTTATTTTGTGAGCCATCTTAAATTTGAGTTGGATTCTGGTCATACTGTTTTCCTGTGACTGATTTTCTCCTTTACAACAACAACAACCAAGCCTTAATCCCAACAGATTGGGGTCGGCTAACTGATTTTCTCCTTTAATTATTTAAATTCTTTCATTCACATGTGAGTAAAAGAATTAAACATCTGCAGATGTGTGTTTGGTAGTCTTGTAAACTACATCTATCTTGGGCTAATTTTTCATTCCATCATTTATTTCCTATGCAGTATTGCCAGACTTTGTTCAAGTTTACAGCTTCATAGGCAGTATCTTTGATCCAAATGTTTCAGGCCACTTGCAGAAACTGAAGAAAATGGATCCCATTGATGTCGAAACTGTATGCTTTCTGATCTTTGATGTTTTCAGAACTGCATGTTTTGCTCTCTAATTGTAGAATTGAATCGAGTTCCGGCTAGGGAATGATGTTTCAAGGTCTGTTTTACTTTCAGCAAACTGTTTGAAGTTGCAGTTCACAAGAAAAGGCTCTATGCTATAAATTTCTGGTGCTTTTGTTTGTTCTCTAGCATACTGAAATAACTGAGAATGAAATTTTAGTTATACACTAGAAAGTTCTACTGTTGCTTTCTCCATTACTAGATGAATCAGAAACAAGAAAATTCTTGTGTCAGCTTTTATAACTCATGTATCTCCACAGTTATTCAATTGGAGCTAAAAACAGAGAAAATACAGCATGTAAGAAAAACGATATATAAAAATAAATGAACCTGTCTTATATGTATATGTAACTAACTTATTCCCCCCTCCCTCCCCCTGGTGCAAAAACGTGTATTGATAACTAGAAGGAAGAAAAAGCCATAAAAGAAGTTGTGCAATTCAATATCGAGATAAATCAACACATCAGAGTACTTGTAACTAAGCAGTAACAAGATGTGCATCAATGTCTTCCAGTCATAAATGCCTCTCTTTGGTTCATGAGAATTTAACACATAATAAAATGAACTGAAAGTCCATCTATGCCTCTTTTTCATGTATCTGCATAGCTTTTCCATTCATACGCTTCTCTACAACTCCTTTTGATTGATGAATGGAAATTTCTTTATTTCTCGAATTTGTTTCTGAATTTTTCATTTTTCGGTCTCCCTTGTCCAGGTGTTATTGCTAATGAGAAATCTGTCTATCAATTTGACCAGTCCTGATTTCGAGGATCATGTAAGTCCTAATTATGTTTAGTACTTCACTAAGGTTCGTGACAATTCTAAAGCCACGGTATGGTTACTTCACTGATAATGGAGACATCCCTGGGCTTTGTTTCGTACTCTGTGGCTCAGCCGGTGTTTCAAACTAATTGCCAGTGCTTGTTTTCCACATCTAGCCCTTAGTAGGGGGAAGGATTTGGTGAAAGAATGCAGAGCTTACCCTTTTTATTGAGAGCGGTTTGGTTTCTGTTCAGTTTTCTTCCCTGTTTCCCTCCAATTTTTGGTCAATTTGAACTGACTAGTATTTCAAATGTGTACTTTCATCTACATGGTCTCCGTCATCACAAGATTGGTTCAAATTAAAAGGGAAACCAGTCTGACCCCGTGGTTGGGGTGGGGGGAGAAAGAGGGAGCTGGTGTAGTAAGGTTCCTGTTCTATATTTGGCCTGGATATCATTTGTATGGTTTTAATCTATCCATTTTAAGGCACTTAACTTTCTGCAAAATGCTGTTACAGAGGAAACTGCTTTCATCCTATGAGATTGAACTGGAGGAGGAGGATGGTAATGACACGACTAAGAAAATCCACGATCAACGCATACATGCCTGTCAGTTCGTTACTTATTCTGGAAAAAGGAGTTGCTACCCCGCTGAGTAAGTCATGAATTCTCTCGGCTGTTTTATTTTTGTATGCTAGACATTGTCTGTGCTTGACCGTCATCTTTCCTGCCTAAGTGGGATTCATGAAGTTATTCGGATCTGTCAATGTTGTTTGTGGTTGTTGCAACATCATTATTTCCGGGATGTAAGTATCAAATTTTTGTTTTGATACCACTGTGATATGTGCAGTTATTGATTTATGTAAATACTATCTAAACAAAGTAAGTGACGAGAGAGACTTGTAATGCGGGAATGTAAATGATAAAATGTAAATTGATCTTATGTTATTAAAAAACGTGGTACAATTTTATTGTAGCCCAACATAAGTGATCTCACTGTAGTATTTCTCGTCTAGATATATTATCTGTTGAAGAAAATATTCTCATTATGTACCCATTTCATGGGATTTGCATTTCTTGTCATCCACGTCTTTTCTTTGCAGTTTACCAATTCAGCGAATGCTAAAATAAATTTTCTTGTATATACAGTATCTGATCCTCGTCCATACCTCAATTATTCGACTAATATTTGAATCAGACATGAGATAACCACCCCAACTCATCAGCTATAAAAACAGCAAATGACCGCATGAAATCTGAAGATGTTTTTGGGGGGTTAGGGGTTAGTAGTCCCATGGCGTGCGCTGGTCACAAACTCGAAACCTCTCGGTCGTGAGCGAAGGGGAGTCCTACTGGGCTAAGACCTTTTTGACCTAAAGATGTGTTATGTCTAAGAGATTCAATCAAGAATTTCAGTTAACAAATTGATGAATCAAGCCTCAGTAAGGATTTTATTGATGATATCTAGCTCAGGTTAGTAATCAGAGGAAGATTACAGAGCTTGAAGCTCAAGAACTACAAATAAAATGGATGTAAAGGACAGCAGAAATCGGAGGTTGAAGATGAAAATAACTGCCACACAATTATCAAGATAATCCCAAAATATCCTAACTACTGTCTAGGTTGGTTTACCCGTGCTTCGACACGCCCCGACTGTCTGACCCACGAGCCATTTAACCATAGTTGGGGTTGGAGACCCTTCTGCTACATCTCTTTTTATTAAAACATCACAAACATAACAAGATGATGCATGATTTGTTTTGGAATCTCAAGGACCAAAAGACATTTTAACAATTTTAAAAAGCACGAAGAATGAAAGCATACTTTACTGATGATAACAAGACAATTAGAAAGTTCCAGTGTGGGGGAAAATTCTGATATGGATGAGGTCCATGTGGATCTTATGGTTCAAAACTATCCACATCACATACATAAAGAGATGTGATGTTGATAGTTTTGGACCACAAAGTCCATTGGACCTGCTCAATATCAGAGAATCTACAACTAAAATAAAATATTTGAAATTGAAATATTAATCTAAGTTCTGTTCCTGACTCAAGTTTATACAGTTGGGTTAAACCTAGGCCCAATTATGTAAATGACAAATTTAAAAGATTGTATGTAACTTGAAAAAGATCTCAGGCCTTGCCCCCATACCCACTATTTATAACTAGTGGGCTTTACAAATAAGCACCAAAGCCCATCCAAAACCCCTCACACACCTCTAGAATAAAAAACCTCTGGATTTAGGGTTTGTTCCTGTAACATCCAAAGAACTTGCAATCCTCTCTATAACTTTGCCCCGCTACCGGCCAGCAGCCATGGTAACCTTCTTCCTCCTCCTTTTCACAGAATTATTCACGGGTTCCTTATTTGTATAATTATTTGAAATTGAAATGTTAATTTTCTTCATTAGATTATATCCGAGAAGAACAGAAGAGAGATCTCCAAGTACCTATTCCAAGGTCACTATCAAAACACTAATTTTTCACCGTCAATGTATTTGTAATAAACCCTAGTTCTATCTTACATTGATTCTGATTTAAATATGTATGTATATATTTGGAATTTACAGAGGGAATTTGCTATGCTAAGAAGGATTACAACTTAGCCAAGCACCCAGAGATCGATGTTCCCAATTTGCAGGTGATTAAGCTTATGCAAAGCTTTAAGTCAAAGGAGTACGTTCGCGAAACCTTCTCTTGGATGCATTACTACTGGTATCTGACCAATGATGGCATTGAGTTTCTGAGGACTTACCTTAATCTCCCCTCTGAGATTGTTCCTGCTACTCTTAAGAAGTCTGCTAAGCCCCTCGGCCGTCCCATGGGGGGCCCTCCTGGTGATCGCCCTCGGTAATTATTGTTCATTTGTTATTTTGTTTAAAGTTACTGATCTATGGGTTTGTTTAATATTTGATTATTATTGTTTTTTGGAATTACAGTGGACCTCCAAGGTTTGATGGTGATAGGCCTAGGTTCGGTGACAGGGATGGTTACCGTGGTGGACCAAGAGGACCTCCTGGTGAGTTTGGTGGTGAGAAGGGTGGAGCTCCAGCTGATTACCAGCCTGCTTTCAGGGTTAGTTCGTTTTTTTATATTTTATTTTGCTTTGCTTACCCTTTTTTTTATTAATTTGTTTTTAATTGAGTTACTAGTATTATGGATTAGTTTGCAAATTGGTTACGATATGCAAGAGTAATTATTGGATGTTATACTAGTAAAAACAGCTAGCTAAGTATTTCTCTGCTTTTTATCAAATAACTATTACATGCGGAAGGATTGTTCATTTGTAGATGGATGTGGTGTTGTCGGCTGTTATGTGCTGTTTAAGGAAGAATATTTGATGAAAAACATATCAATTCAGAAACACCTGATTATTATAGTGTCAAATGACCATCTTGTGCATTTATGTAGTTGTAATAAGTTATCTCCCATCAGATCCTTCATTTTCCATGAAAGTGCATTTGTTTGTGCTACTGCACTTCCTTTTCACTTTGAGATATTAATTATTTGTGGTGTAGAAGATTCTGCGTTTTTATTCAATTTGAACTATCGAGAAATTGCAGTTGGTTAATCCTACCCTGCTTTCACTGTAGAAGATTTTATTGGTTAAACCTACAGTGCTTCCACTATTGACGATTTTACGTCATTTCTACTGTGGACTCTGGTTAACTCTTAGCAGTATTGTGCAATTTTATACTTGCTTTGTCTGGTTTGGCGGTGGCAAATGAAAAATCTATGGAAACATATTGCATCATCTTTGCTCTAGTGTTGTGGTGTTGGTTCATGTTTCGCTAGTTCCTTTGCCCCACATATACTGTATACTAATTCTCAACTTGCTACAAGCTTATTCTCCTAGATTTTATTTTTGACTTATTTTGTGCTGCTAGCTTTCTAACTGTCATCTGGTTCTGCAGGGTTCTGGTGGAAGACCTGGGTTTGGACGTGGATCTGGAGGCTTTGGTTCTGCGCCACCAAGTTCCAGCTTCTCTTAAATTTGTGTTGCCCATTTGTTACTATTTTTGTGAGTTAGGGATTCGAATGCTTCAGTGAAATGCTCTCTTGTTTGTGATACATAGTTGAACTGATGTCTTTCTAAAGTTTTGGTAGCTCTGGATCTTCATATAAGTAGTATAGAGTATTTGTGATGATCTTCATATAAGTTTTGGTACTTATCTGTGGTCTACTGCATTGCTCAAAATGATGATTTTCATTAAGTTTAGAGTTAAACTTGGGGCCTTTAGATTTGTTACCTTTGTTGTTTGCATTTCCCCCCTACATAACATGAATAAGGAAAGGACTAGTGGTATCTTTGCTAAGGTTCCAAACTTGCCCATCTCGAACCAAAGAAGCTGGAGTGCAACATAAAAATGCAACCCAAGGCCCTATCCTTCGACGCAAAAAAGGTGACCCAAACATCCATTTCTCAACTATTACAAATGCACCACCTGCACTACCTTGGTAGCCGAAATTAGTTGCCAATCTCTGCCTTTACCTGCCTCCCTTTAACGAATTTCTTCCCCCTTCAGCCAAACTAGACTTCAGTCCCCTGCCAGTCCTCGCAATACAATGGTGGCTTTCACCATTCTCTCTTCGTTGTGGTAGTTGATGACTTTCACCTTATTTATCTCTCCCGTAGAAACAGACGACCGCATTCTACATCTCTTAGTACCCCCCCCTTTTCCAGTGCCACCTTCCTCAGCTACGTTATCTTTTGAACGGCCTCTGCCGGTTTTTCACAATTCTCTCTCCCAAACCTCAATCATATCTAAAACTTGAATCAGAATCCATTTTGGTTTGCTACTGAACAGACAAAGTTTGTCCTTGGCATTAGATTCCATACTTAAATAATCTGCTTGAATTCTGTCCCTTGTATGATGAAATATGTGAACTTTACTGCAGTTTAGAAGATGACAGAATCACAGAGACTGAAAATTATAGGTTAGGAGATACAAATACATAATGAAAGGGAGTAGTTAAAGCGAATCGTGCATGGACTTTGTTTTTTTAATATATTGTAATATGCAAGGGAGTATGATCTTTTTAAATCGACTTGAAGATGTGTTTGGTGTTCGTTTGCGACGAGGATGAAAGAAAGGGTCCTGGGAAGACAACCAGCTTCAGGAGCTTGTCCCTATTGTGGTGGATGATTCAAGTTAAATCAACACAGGATTTTTAAGACAAGCATCTATCAAATGTAAGATAATTGAGGACCCAAACAAAGTTTATATTAGCACATCATGACTTTCAGACACAACACATCCAGACTCCAAAGACAGAAAACAAACAAGTACCAATACCAAAAGAACTATCAACTCGAAAATGTTGCTTTATCAACAGAACTCTATTATACCCTCCATTCTTTGCATTTAATCAACCTCCTCCATCTTGCTTTCCTCGTTTCCATCTTCCTCCAATGCAGGCATATCAGCATCATCACCAGCTTCTTCATCCTCATCAATGCTCAGCCCCAACTTCAACATCCTATGAATTCTTCCTGCAAAGGTATTTGGATCATCCAAGCTGAACCCAGATGTCAAAAGAGCAGTCTCAAACAGCAACAGAACAATATCCTTAACCGACTTGTCGTTCTTATCAGCATCGGCTCTCTTCCTCAATTCTTCCATGATCCCATTGTCGGGGTTAATCTCCATTGTCTTCTTGCTAGACATGTAGCCACCCATACTGCTGTCCCTCAATGCCTGAGCCTTCATGATCCTTTCCATATTAGCTGACCAGCCATACTCCCCGGTCACCAAGCAGCAGGGAGAATCAACAACCCTATCAGAGACAACAACCTTCTCAACTTTGTCGCCCAGGATGTCCTTGATCACCGTGCAGAGGCTCTCAAAGGACTTCTTTTTCTCCTCCTTTTTCTGCTTCTCTTCCTCGGTTTCATCATCAAGTTTCAAACCCTCCTTAGTAGCAGAAACAAGCTTCTTCCCGTCATACTCCTTCAATTGGCCAATGGCGTACTCATCAATGGCATCAACCATAAAGAGAACTTCATAGCCCTTCTTCTTAAGCCGCTCTAGGAATGGAGAGTTCTCGACAGCCTTTTTGCTTTCACCAGTAATGTAGTAGATATCCTTCTGGCCTTCCTTCATCCTTGTCACGTAGTCCTTGAGGCTGGTCAGCTCGTCACCACTCTTGGTTGAGTGGTACCGGAGCAATTCAGCCAATTTCGCTCTGTTCTGACTGTCCTCATGGATACCCAGCTTAAGGTTCTTTGAGAAAGCTTCATAAAATTTCTGATAGTCCTCTTTATTCTCTGCAATCTCGGTGAACATCTCGATGCATTTCTTGACAAGGTTTTTCCTGATCACCTTGAGAATCTTGTTTTGCTGCAATGCCTCTCTAGAGATGTTGAGAGGTAAATCATCTGAATCAACAACGCCCTTGACAAAGCTGAGGTATTCGGGGATCAATTCTTCGCAGTTATCCATGATGAACACCCTCCTGACATATAACTTGATGTTGTTCGGCTTCTTGCGAGAATCAAAGAGATCAAATGGCGCCCTCTTAGGAACAAAGAGAATTGCCTTGAACTCAAGTTGACCTTCAACAGAGAAATGCTTCACTGCAAGATGGTCTTCCCAATCATTGGTTATACTCTTGTAGAAAGAGGCATATTCCTCCTTTGTGATTTCTTCTGGCTTCCTCAGCCAGATTGGTTTCTGCTTGTTAAGGAGCTCCCATTCATGAGAAACCTCCTTGATCTTCTTCTTCTTACCCTTTTCTTCTTTCTCCTTGTCCTCGTCAACCTCCTCAATTTCACCTTCAGCTTCCTTCTTAGGCTCATCGTCTTCGTCGTCACTGATTTCTTTCTCTGTAGTCTTCTCAGTCCAAAGGTAAATTGGATAGCTAATGAACTCAGAGTGCTTCTTCACTAGATCCTTAATTCTCCTCTCTTCCAAATACTCCAACTGCATTAAGGTAAACATCAAACCATTAAGTTATGCAAAAACAGAATAAAGGATTTCCCTCTCCTGTTTCATCAAATCACTAATCTTATCATCTCTAACGCGTCTTACATAAATCTTGGTCTCCTCTACCAAAAATTTTAATTTGTTTAAATTAACCATGTTAGGAAATAAATAGCAATAACGTGAGAGAAAATGAGATAGAAAACAATAAAGAAGACACAAGAAATTGCTAACCTAGTTCGTTAAAGAATTGACTACCCAGAATATTTACTATGTTATACAATATTTAGATTATAGGCTAACATGGGTTGTTTGCTCATTAGCTCAAGCTACATAACCTAACAAACTAAACAACAATAAAGAAGGTATGAGAAGCACAAACAATTACCTGGTCCTCCTTAAGGAAGAGGGTGATCTTGGTTCCCCTGCCCAATTGCTCACCACTAACGTCCCTTGTAACAGTGAATGAGCCACCGGCTTGTGATTCCCAGACATATTGCTCATCGTCGTTATGCTTTGTCGTCACCACAACCCTCTCTGCCACAAGGTAAGCAGAGTAAAAACCCACACCGAACTGGCCAATCATGCTCACATCAGCCCCAGCCTGCAATGCCTCCATGAACTCTTTTGTACCAGACCTTGCAATTGTACCCAGATTGTTCACCAAATCTGATCAAAAACATAATTATATGATTAACATCAGTGAATATAACAGTACATCTCACACACTAGTCTTACTAAAACCAACAAAAGGCACTTTAATTTAGTAAATAAATTCAATCTACTATATTATGACCCATGAGGCAAATCACCAAACAGATCATTCTAAAACCTATTATTTAGAAAGTGAACAATTAATTTAGACAAATTAAAAAAATATAGACAGATAATTTAGGACCGCATAAAATCAGTTTAGTGATGACATGCAATTAAAAAATTATTTTCCCAAATAGGTCAAAACTAAATACTATCATGTTAATTAAAGCTACTACATGAAAGAGTAAAAAATTAATTACCAGCTTTGGTCATGCCGATGCCGCTGTCAATAATAGATAGAGTTTTGTTAACCTTATCAGGAACGAGCCTGATGAAGAGCTCAGGCTGGCCATCAAGTTTGCTCTTATCAGTCAAGCTCTCGAATCGAATCTTATCCAAAGCATCAGAGGAATTGCTGATCAATTCCCTAAGGAAAATCTCCTTGTTACTGTAGAAAGTATTAATTATCAAACTCAAAAGCTGGTTGATCTCAGCCTGGAAAGCAAATGTCTCTGCATCAGCCATCTTCACATCCGCCATAGCTGATTTTCACAGAAAAACTGAGAAATTTACTTGTGAATTTAGTCGTTCTTCTGGTTTGATCTTTTGATTATGGGGAGAGAAAAGAGAGTGAGGGGGTTTATATATAGAGAAAGGAAGGGATGATGATTCTGGGAGCTTCCCTTGTTGTGGATTCTTCTACTCCTCTCTGGAATTTCTTTTTTTCTTTTTTTTCTTTTTTGGTAGACGAAAATAAAAAGATTTGCCTAGCTGGACAGGGCATGTTGGTCATTGGATTAAGACGGTACCGTTTCATGTGAACTCTGGAATGTTCGTATTCTTGTTAATAACATTTCTACACGTGATGGGCACAAGAGTTTAAGATTATCCGTATTCATGATGGGTCAAAACCCCTTTACTAACACGTTCAAACTTCACTATCAACGTAAAAACAGTTATGAACGAATTATAAAAATTCTTATAATCAATATGTGGTTTGAGAGTACGGTCTGATCCATGATAGTAATTAGAGCTGAATATACCCAAATCTTTTATCATCAAAACATAAATAAAAAACCCTTCACCTTTTAAATAATGCAATTTGAGAGTATAATATATACAGGTGGTATTTGTATATAATAAACTTTAGAATGTTATAGCCAAAACTTTAGAATGTTATGTTTTGAACCTGTGAAGCCAGGGTTATTTTTTAAGATAAGACAATGATATACAAACAATTCTGATATAGACCTGAACTATCAAGTGGTCACTTGTTACACATTCAGCCACATCACAGTTTTGATTAAAATAATAAAAATACTCCCCCTTTTGGTGGGCTTTTTGAGGCGTTTTTTTTTAATCAAAACAGTTGATGTGGTTGATTGTGGATCAAGTGGTCCACAACCCCACATATAATCCAGGTCTATATCGGAATTTTTCATGATATACCAAACAAAAACTATATTCATGCGAGATCTGAAAGTTCATAAGTGATTTTGCAAGTACCAAATATTTAATTATTTTGAACCTTAATCGGGCTCACAACCTAATCACCATACAAAAAGTTTGCTTTACAAAAATAAATAAATTGCTATCCAGTAATATTAAAATTTGCCACTCCCATCAACCACGTAACTCGTTAACTGAAGGAGAGTCCAGATCTTTTGGGCCCAATAGCATGTTTGGGCTTGAACCAGTTAATGTATTGGGCTTTGTCTGAGCCCTAACATTCGTCCCTCAACGTTTAAATTTCTTTCTAATGTTGATGGCCTCTCATTATTCATGGGCCAAGCCCGTAAAAAAGAATTACCTGCTGCATTGAGCCTTTTTTCATACCGAGCTCATTGTTACGAGAAACTTTGCTAATGTCTTACACCTAGCCCATCTTTGTAGGACTCGAAAGGGGACACAAACTAATTATTTTGTGCACTTATTATCATATTTAGGTTGTAATTTCAATGCATTTCAAGTTTGAATGGAATGTCAAAGATGCCGCAGCCCAGTGGAGCAAACTTTTATCCGTGACCAAGAGATTTCGGGTTCGACATCCTCCCTTACGTGGGGTAATAAAAATTCTCCTCCTCTGGTGAGGGAGAATTTAAGATTGTTGAAAAAAAAAATTGAATTGAATGTGTCCTGAAAGCGCCCTTACAAATGTGTAATTAGATAGTCAACAAAGGCTTTGGCAGGTGCGGTAGCTCTCAGGGCTGGGATCGGAAGGTCCCCAAGTTCGACACCTTCTCCCCGCACAACGCGATAATATATCTCCTCCTCTCAGTGAGACATTCTCTTCCTCCTCCGGGTGAGGCAATTCCTCCCAGCGCATGGGGACGCCTCAATCTTCCCCTATCTGAGTGATTCTCCGCTTTTCCTCTTCGGAGACAATCGCCTTCGGGCTCTCAAAAAAAAATGTGTAATTAGATATGATATAAAACCTGCCACTTTTCATTAAAAAAATACCCGATCCCTCGCAAGGAAAAAAAAAAGAAGGAAAATTAGCAGGACGCAATAATGATAGTTCTAATTGTCAAAATAGAACAGCCAATTGTCAATGAATCTGACTCCCAAACGAGTCAAGAATTAAATTTTTTCCGATTTGTTCCGAGTAAATATACAAACTTTCAATTTCCGTTCAATTTCTCTATAAATATACCTACCGCCGCCGTATATGAGATGAGAACTCGTCCTAATTCACAATGGCAAGTTCATCGGCGAGGAGAAAATCTAACAAGAAATTGAATTCTTCTTCGAATTCCAAGCATCAACAACAAGCATCTATGTCTTCTTCTTCCTCATCGTCGTCATTTCGTCCAAATTATGGAAGAATCGCTTTGATAAGTTCCGTTGCATTAATCGCTTTTCTAACGATTTTATTCGGCTTTTCGACGATTTCGGGGAACGCGTTGCTGACGAAAGTTCAACCTAGTAGTAGTAATTTTTATACAGTTGAAATAATCAACGAGTTTCCTCACGATCCGGCGGCCTTCACTCAGGTTCGGATTTGAGCTGTTAGTTTAATGATTGGAGGAAACAGTTTTATACGAATTATTCTGGAAAAGATACTAGATTATTTGTTTTTTTTGTTCTATGAGCAGCATGATTTTACTTTTATTTTTTCGGTACCGGAATTCTTGTATTGGTGTAGGAGCCAAGTAATGCCAGGTTTATTTGTATAGGTCGTCAAAGTCTCAGGAATTACTTATCCGAAAGCATTGGTAGAGTTTATTTGTTGTGCTTCCAGTGTTTCGTTGATTACACTAATGATCTAGGTTAAAAATCAAGTACTTTTGGGAATTAAATTAGGAGAGTTCTCGCAGAAGTGTATGATGTTCCTTCACTTACACATTTCTTAGAGGAGTGTGAATCGGTCTTCAGAAATTAATACTCTTCGCTTTGTATTCAGGGGCTTCTGTATTCAGAAAATGATACTCTTTTCGAATCGACTGGACTTAACGGCCAGGTAATCTTTTGATTGGATTACTTAATTTAAGTGGTTAAATTATATTTGAATTAGCAATTCTTATTGCCGGTCTCTGCCCTGTTTACTAGCTGCATGTCGCCTTATGGTCTGTATTTATTTGTATAGATAAGCTCCCTTCAAACTTGTGAATTGACATATTCTTGATTTGATATTTACAGTCATCTGTTCGGAAAGTTGCTCTTCAATCTGGAAAGGTATAGAAATATGGAGTTACCTTTCAATCTTATTTCAGATTTAGAAATGTCTTTGGTTTTTACTCTATTTTAGTTCTATAGATTTTTATATTTTTTTCTGAATGAGATATTTGAGGCAGAAAAATTCGTTTCTGTTGTTCTGACTGTAGCTAACAACGTTTGGAAGACAGCTTAGTAGAACTAGTCAGATATTAAAATTTAACGTGTGTCTGGTTTCTACAGGTCCAGGCAATTCAGAGAATGAACAAGTCCTTCTTTGGAGAAGGTTTGACTCTTCTTGGTGAAAGGTTCGTAAGAGTAAATAAGATTATGATTATATCCCGTCTTCACTTAGTAGTAATGTTTCAATTTATCTACAGCTTGAAACTCAATTGATGAAATACGAATTACTAATGAAAAACTACCCCAAGGGCTAAAAGCTTTTAGATCTAGTGGTCATCTTGCCTCATTTTCGTGTTTCTGAAATTTCTTAGGGTTATCCATGTTCTTCGGTCATACACTACTATTCCGTTTGTAATGTTTTAGGAAAATCAATCCTAAACTTTCAATTATGGCTTTGTAAAAAACTAATTTTTCTTTTATTTATTTTGGTCTTGTATTCTTTTTTAACATTATCAATTCTTTGCCTTGTAGGCTATTTCAAGTAACTTGGTTGGACAAAATTGGTTTCATTTATCACCAAAATGACTTGAGCAAAGTTGGTGCTTTACCTTTTAACTCATTCGATTATTATTTTCCAGTTGTGCATGTTCGTTACCTATCTTATCATATCATGCTTCGGGTGATGTTCTCACTTAAAAGGATCTCTTGCAGTTTGAGCAGTTTACTCATGAAATGGAGGATGGTTGGGGGTTGGCAACTGATGGAAAAATTATATTCGGAAGTGATGGAAGTTCAACATTGTATCAGCTTGATCCTCGTACCTTAAAAGGTTTCAGTCATATGAAACTCCACTTGATTTTCAGTTCTCAAGTATTCTCTCTTTTGCATGGGCATCTCATTTTCCATGGTTGCATTCTCAACACACGCATCATGTGATGACCATTCCCTTCCAAATAATTCTTTTAAGCTTTGGCGTCTTTTTGTTTGTTTGATCTTGTATTCATCTTTGACCTTTATTTTTCTCCTAAACACTATGCAGTCATCACAAAACATATCGTGAAGTACGATGGTGATGAATTGCACAATCTGAATGAGTTGGAGTATATCAATGGTGAAGTCTGGGCAAACGTTTGGCAGGTATTACTGACTTGATTTTGAGTTGACAGTTCACCTTTGAGTTGCAGTAGGTGCTAATTGCAATTTCTTTATCATACTGCTGAATCTTGTAGTCCGCAATGTTCTTGGAAGGGATAGCAATTGTCATTTTTGTGCTTAAACTCATTTAACTTTGTGATATTCTAAGCTTGCTTGGTTAATAGTTGACAAAGCAAACAGATGAAGTATAGTTCTGTCATCAATTACCATCCTGTTAAGACTCTTGTTTGCACCATACAGACTGACTGCATTGCTAGGATCTCACCGAAAGATGGCACTGTGCTTGCATGGATTCTCCTTCCAAACTTGAGGTGCGGTAACTTCTGTTTTTCGCTTCCCTTTAAATTAGATGCTCCAGCAACCAGATAAAGGTTCTTTATGCATAGAAATATATCAAGGACTACTAATTACTTCTCATTTTCTTCTTACAGGCAAGCATTGATAGCTTCTGGGGCTTATGTAAGCATTATACTTATGCATGATACGTAATTGCTTTATGTAAGCCCAAGATTGAGTTTTTCTCCATACATTGCAGGGGATCGATGTTTTGAATGGGATAGCATGGGACAAAAAGGGCAGCCGTGTTTTTGGTAATACTTAATTTATCCTCTGATCTTTGCTTGAATCATGGTCTAGGTATTCATTGCATGGAGAAGCTTTATGATGTTTTGATTAGGAGAAAGTCATGAAACTCTTATCACCGGACAAATGCAATAGGATTTTATGATCCCTTGACATGACATGAACTGCAATACCTTGCACACTTGGCTAAGCTGGATTCAAACTAAATACTACTCTGTCGACATGTTGCAATTGTCATGGATATATTAGTTGCCTTCTTTTAAATAATTACTGAATTTCTAATGTTTCTATTGTATGTATATCAATGTCCATCCTTGAAAAGAATGACATGTTAATTTGTATATATGAATTTGTTTGCAGTGACAGGAAAACTATGGCCAAAGCTATTTGAGATAAAGCTGCATCCTATGAAGACGCACTTCAAGGGAGACATCAAGCAAATATGTATGCCAGCACCTGTCCAATTTCGCAGACCTTAGAGGGTATGTACTGGCTTAAGTTATTTTGTGGGCCCAGAAAGATGATCCTTGTAATCATTTAAGAGGAGAGAGAAAAAAAAACGCAGATCGATCTCTGCTTGAATAGGCCATTGTATTGCAACTTTGTAGCAATGTTAAAATATAGAAATTCAATGTTATCCCAACAAGCATAGATTCCCCCCCCCCCCCCCACACACACACCTTTTATTGTCTCTCTCTCTTTTCCGACAAAGCAGATTCTGATCGAGTAAGTTCAAAAGCCTTGCTAATACGTGAGTTCAGATTTTTCGCTGTGCTGTAGAATGGGGTCTGCAGCGCCAAGCTCAATTGCATTGGACATAATAAGATGCTAACCTAGATTTGGCTTTTTCCTTTCTTTGTAATTTTTTTTCTCTAATTCCTTCAAGAAGAAAAGTCATCGTGGTGGAGGACTGAGAACAAAATCAAAGGCCAACAACATATCAATGAATAGGAGACTATTGTCTCGAAATGGTTGAGATATTGAACTGTCTTTTAACTCCAGAGAAAGAGGTTATGTACTATGATCATCGATGCTCTAGAAATAATCGTTTGGTTGATTGTATAAAATTGATTGATCAAAACGAAGATTTTGAAAGTATGCCTGATTTGATCAAACTTAAAACGAGTTATGCTTATATATGCTTTAAGATGTGTTGATCCATATGTTAAAAACAAGCCTAAAGTGTTCTATAAGATCCATATGCTCGAGCCTCGTGAGTTATATTACTCAGTGATGTTAGCAAAACTCTTTCTTCAGTCTCTATATGATCCTTATTTTTATTAAACTTTCATTTCATTCTTTGATCATCACTAATGCAGGAATCTGTGACGGATTGACTTGAACGTGTTTTCTATTTCTTCTTGAACTGAATAAGATGTAAGCTTTATAAAAATGATCATTCTTTCGTAACTTATACCTTCATTAGTAAAGAATTACATTTATTGGAACATTTTAAAAGGGAGAAAATTGTTGAATTATCATAGTTTTCGCGATATATCTGTGCTAACAGAGCACGTCTTTAGCTGAACATTCTCGATAGGCAACTTATTTGTAGGGTAAGCACAATCAAAAGTTTTGCCTGAACCTTCACTAGACAATAGTTGACATGGTTGAGGGGTTACTCGGCTAGAGGTTCCTTTGACGTCGGTGCAATTCCATGCATTTTTCTTCGATGTTTTGGATATCTCAATCGTCGCATTGGAAATGCAAATTCCAGTAAAGGGATCAACATCTATTCCAGAAAGATCTCCAGCAATCGTAACATTCTTAGCGACAATATCCCTGAAATTTATCGATTTCACTATGGGAAGAGCTTTTGGATCCCAATGATCATCAGGATGATCACCATAAGCACCAGTCATCCAAAAAGCATATTTCATGGTTTCCATGACTGTTCCTTTAACAAAGATATCTTGAACATAACCTCCTCTTCCTGGGGCTGATTTGATTCTAACGCCTGATTCAGTGTTAATGAAAAAGTTGTCCTCGGCCCTAACATCGCGAATCCCTCCGGACATTTCACTACCTAATGCAATCCCAGCACTATCAGGAGAAATACAGGTAAGTCTTCTGATTATCAGTTGTTGTGTTGGCATTCCAAAACTTATTCCGTACTGGTCCCACCCACTTTTTACAGCAACGCAATCATCTCCTGATACTATATAGCAATCTTCTATTCGCGTATTACTGCATGAATCTGTAGTAAGAGAAATGCAAACAATAGTGAACGTACTTTTCTTAATTTTATCGCTAGCAAAAAAGACAGCAGAATAAACAGACCTGGATTGATTCCATCTGTGTTTGGAGAACCAATTGGCGCAAGAATTGTTAGCCCTTGGATTATTATGTCCCTGGAAAATCATGAGCTCACTTTGTAAACTAAAGACATCGTTACATTGTCAAAGAAGGCTAGTCAAGTTGTCACTGCATTTCCGACTTGGAACACAATTTCGACACCTACTCTATTAATAAAAATAACAAAAAAAATTTAAAAATAGTCACATTTGCAGTAAAGTGAGAATAAGATTGAACCTGCTGTAGACTGGATGGACATTCCAAGAAGGAGAGTTGATCAAGGTAATGTTGGATATTTGGATATTATCAGAGTACATAAGCTCAATCAGGTAAGGCCTAGTGTACTTAAGTTGTTTGCCTTTGAATTTCTTCCACCATGAACTACCCTGACCGTCAATTGTACCGTTGTTACCTAGAAAAATTGTTGGAAAATAATTCTATTTTTTTATCATTCTATAAATAGAAATATATTTAACTCAAAGAGTTTGGACATGAGAATTTAACCTGTAATCACAACATCTGTGAGGTTTGCACCAGAGATTAGATGGGAAAATCTCCTTCCTGGGGCCTCTCTTCCTCGTCCGTACGATGGCAACGGGTCTATTATTGGCCACTCTGATTCATCCTGTTAAGTAAATACATGTTACCATTAGTCTCATTTCCCATTGATTTACTCTTGATTCATCTTGTTCAGGACTGAGATGTAGAACTCAGAACGTATTATTCCAAGTCATAAGCGTTCTAGCTAAAGATGCCCACAGTCCGGTTTTTTCGATTACATGACACGATTTTAATCCGTTTCCGGATAAGAATCGTAATTAGTCAAATTTTGTTTCGATAAATTGCAAAAATGGTATTACTAACCGGTAGAAAATCGATTTTGTTTAATAAAATTGTAATTTTTTTTTATTAGTAGATTGTTTAACTTGAAAAAAAAAATTAGAAAAAAATTATATTGTTTAACTATTTAAATTTCTTCAACCAAAACACTTTTTTTTTTTTTGAAATAAAAAACAGTGATCCTATCTAACCCATTAGGCAAAGCCAGTGAATTGGGCTGGGAATCCATCTAACCCATTAGGCAAAACTAGTGAAAGCCATCTAACGGCAAAATCCAGCCCATCTAACCCAAAAGTTAATCTTATCCAAACCATCTATTTAAATCAATCCAATAATCTCAGCAATCCATTTCAATTTATATATATATATATATATATATATATATATATATATATATATATATATATATATATATATATATATATATATAAGGGGTCCAATCCGAGTATGCGACGGTCTGATTCTAGTTCCAAGAGATGGACCCGAAACAGAATCAGAACCGAGCAGAACCAGAATCAGCGGTCCCAAACCGACAGTCCAATTCATTTTTGGGCATCACTAGTTCTAGCCTTCCCGTTACTGACTTTACAGAATCCATGAAGATGGAGTTCTTCAATGAGATGTGATAGGTCTGAGTTCGATTCACATCCTCATCCCCTGATATATCACGGGGAAAAACAAATAAAATTGGTAAATAGAGTGGAGAGGGAAGAACCTGAGATGCAAGAATAACAGCATCTTTTTCAAGAAAAAGAGTGAAATGACTGGTGAGATTAAAGGGTCCGGTTAGCCATTTTCCAGGAGGTACAATGAGGAGTGCACCGCCCAAATGAGCAAACTTGCTTAGTTGATTAATGGCTGCTTTAAAAGCTGCTGTGTTTGATGTTATTCCATCTCCTTTACCTCCAAAATCAGTCAAAACTGCGGTATGATTTCGACAATTTATTGCCAAATAATTAAATGATGATGACTCTTTAGATCCTACATTTTTGTAACAATGTATTCCCCCTACATAGAGTAATCCCACTACACAAAAGATGAATAATTTTTTCATATCCTGAAAAAAATCAAAAAAAAAAAAATTCAATAAATGTGGACAAATAATTAAATTATTTTCACATGAAAGACAAAAAAAATAATTATTTGATCAAAACAGTGAACCAAAAAACCTGTAAAATCATCAAAATAGTCTAGATGCGCAAATGAAATGAAAATGGATTTGAAGAATTACAAAGTGATTTTTTTTAGAATTCTTGTGATTGTGATGAACTTTTTATAGACACGTTAGAGTAGTGGACGTTATGATAATAAAGAAGTGAAAACAATATACAATGAATTATGAAATGAATGAGGAGGATACAGACATGGAAATTAAATTAAATTGGGATTATGTAAATCTTACTTGTTAGGTATAAAATTAAGTAGGAATTCTGGAGATTTTAATTCTTTTTGTGAAATCATATTAGGAAAAATTTTGAGTGAATTTGATTTATGTTTAACCACAAATTTTATATGATTAAACCATTTATCTCACATATTTTACTTAGAAAGAAGCACTATAATAATTCTAAAATTTTGTAAATCTTACTTGTTAGGTATATAATTAAGTAGGAATTCTGGAAAATTTACTTTTTTTTCTTTTTTTTTGTGAAACCATATTAGTAAAAAAATTAAGTGAATTTGATTTATGTTGACCACAAACTTTATATGATTAAACCATCATTCTCACGTATTTTACTTTACAAAGAAGCATTATAATACTTCTAAAATTTTGTCACTCGTCGTAGTATTTGCTTGTCCCGAGTCCACGAACCATATTGGTTTTGGTGGTCTCAAAATTTAAAACTTTCCTATTATGACTATAATATTGATAATTAGGCAAAATCCAGATGTATCATCTTGGTGAACACTCTAGTTTAGAGACGTAATCTTTACTTTTACCTTAAAGATTATATTTGGGTGAAAAGTGTCTACGTCCTTTGAATTTTTTTTAATTTTGGTTTTTTTTTGTTTTTGTTTTTTGGAGGGTTATGGGGAGAGGGGGTAGTAGTCTGGGCAGTTGCCCGGTATCAAATCCGCGACCTCACGGTTATGGATAGAGACCAGCTCCACTGAACTGTGACTATCTTGACAACTTATTTGATTTTGAATTTCAATCTCAAATTATACCAAACCCAAATTAAATCAATCCGATCAGACCCGTACCAACCTAGATTTGGCTTTTTCCTCTCTTTGTAATTTTTTTCCTTCTAATTCCTTCAAGGAAAGTCAATTTTGAATCACACTCGCCGAGTTGCTCGTCCTTCAAAGAAAGTGAAAATTCAATATTCTTGCACAATGTTACACCACTATCCATTCAAAATTATCTGTCAACTTTATATTTTGTACGATAATCAAAGTTTCATCATATTCTATAATAAAATATAATAAATGTCAACCCTGACTTTATTTAATTTTTCCTTTAAATTTAATATACGTTATTTTCTCCCTCTTTATTTTTCTCTCTCCAACATTCAATGCAAAAAGTATGATTGAAAAAACCATCATTGTTTAGCCATTTATCTAGAAAGTGAATAATTAATTTGAGACAGATTAAAAAAAATATGGACATAAATATTTCTCTCACTTTTTCCACTGGCATGTCATGACTATTATACTAAACAAATGTCATCCTATAGTATATCATCTATTAATCAAAAGCTTTTGAACAAAACTCCAATCTTTGGCCTCAAATTATGGATTATCATCACCATTTGTTGCCTTTTTATTACTTCTAGTAGCTTTCTGCATCACAGCATGCTTAGTTTTTCGGCGGCGGCGACAACGTGGTGGAGAGGACTGAGAACAAAATCAAAAGCCAACATGTCAATGAATTATGAATAGGAGACTATTGTCTGGAAATGGATGGGATATTGGAATGTCTTTTTAACTCCAGAGAAAGAGGTTATGTACTATGATCATCAATGCTCTAGAAATAATCGTTTGGTTGATTGTATAAGATTGGTGGTTCAAACCGAAGATGTTGAAAGTATTCCCAAGTTACCCGAGGTGCCTGTTTTGATCAAATTTAAAACGATTTATGCTTGTATATGCTCTAAGATGTGTTGATCCAGATGTTAAAAACTAGCCTAAAACGTTCTATAAGATCCATATGCTCGAGCCTCACGAGTTATATTACTCGGTGATGTTAGTGAAACTCTTTCTTCAAACTCGATCATTGTTTTGTTAAACTTTCATTTCATTCTTTGATCATCATTAATGTAGGAATCTGTGACGGATTGACTTGAACGGATTTTCTGTTTCTCCTTTAGCTTAATAAGATGTAAATTTTATAAAGATGATCACTCTTTCATAACTTATACCTTCATTAGTATTGAATTACATTTATTGGAACAGTTTACAAGGGGGAAAATTGTTAAATTATCATAGTTTTAGCGAGTGCTAACAGAGCACGTCTTTAGCTGAACATTCTCGATAGGCAACTTATTTGTAGGGTAAGCACAATCAAAAGTTTTGCCTGAACCTTCACTAGACAACAGATTACATGGCTGAGGGGTTACTCGGCTAGAAGTTCCTTTGATGTCGGTGCAATTCCATGCAATTTTCTTCGATGTTTTGGATATCTCAATTGTCGCATTGGAAATGCAAATTCCAGTAAAGTGATCAACATCTATTCCCGAAAGATTTCCAGCCATCGTAACATTCTTAGCGGCAATGTCCCTGAAATTTATCGATTTCACTATGGGAAGAGCTTTTGGATCCCAATGATCATCAGGATGATCACCATAAGCACCAGTCATCCAAAAAGCATATTTCATGGTTTCCATGACCGTTCCTTTAACAAAGATGTCTTGAATATAACCTCCTCTTCCTGGGGCTGATTTGATTCTAACGCCTGACTCAGTGTTGATGAAAACGTTGTCCTCGGCCCTAACATCGCGAATCCCTCCGGACATTTCACTACCTAATGCGATCCCAGCACTCTCAGGAGAAATACAGGTAAGTCTTCTGATTATCAGCTGTTGTGTTGGCATTCCGAAACTTATTCCGTACTGGTCCCACCCACTTTTTACAGCAACGCAATCATCTCCTGATACTATATAGCAATCTTCTATTCGCGTATTAGTGCATGAATCTGTAGTAAGAGAAATGCGAACAATGGTGAACGTACTTTTTTTAATTTTATCGCAAGCGAAAAAAAGACAACAGTAATAAACATACCTGGATTGATTCCATCTGTGTTTGGAGAACCAAGTGGTGCAAGAATTGTTAGCCCTTGGATTATTATGTCCCTGGAAAATCATGAGCTCACTTTGTAAAATAAAGACATCATTACATTGTCAAAGAAGGCTAGTCAAGTTGTCACTGCGTTTCCGATTTGGAACACAATTTTGACACCTACTATATTAATAAAAATAAAAAAAAAAATTATAAAATAGTCACATTTGCAGTAAAGTGATAATAAGATTGAACCTGCTGTAGACTGGATGGACATTCCAAGAAGGAGAGTTGATCAAGGTAATGTTGGATATTTGGATATTATCAGAGTACATAAGCTCAATCAGGTAAGGCCTAGTGTACTTAAGTTGTTTGCCTTTGAATTTCTTCCACCAAGAACTACCCTGGCCGTCAATTGTTCCGTTGTTACCTAAAAAAATTGTTGGAAATTAATTATATTTTTTATCATTCTATAAATAGAAATATATTTAACCCAAAGAGTTTGGACATGAGAATTTAACCTGTAATCACAACATCTGTGAGGTTTGCACCAGAGATTAGATGGGAAAATCTCCCTCCTGGTGCATCTCTTCCTCGTCCGTACGATGGCAACGGGTCTATTAGTGGCCACTCTGATTCATCCTGTTAAGAATATACTTGTTACCGTTAGTCTCATTTCACTTTACTTTTGATTCATCTTGTTCAGGATTGAGATGTAGAACTCAAAACATATTATTCCAAGTCATAAGCGTTTTAGCTAAAGATGTCCACAGTCCGATTTTTTCGATTACGGACACGATTCTAATCCGTTTCCGGATAAGAACCGTAATTAGTCAAAATTTGTTTTGATAAATTGTAAAAATGGTATTACTAACCGGTAGAAAATAAGGTTAGGTTAACAAAATTGTAATTATTTTTATTAATAGTAGATTGTTTAATTTGAAAAAAAATTATATTGTTTAACTATTTAAATTTCCTCAACCAAAACAAATTTGTTTTTTGGGGAAAAAAAAAACAATGAAACTATCTAACTCATTAGGCAAAACCAGTGAATTGGGCTGGGAATCCGGTGAAATCCATCCAACCCATTAGGCAAAACTAGTGAAATCCATCTAACGGCAAAATCCAGCCCATCTAACCTAAAAGGTAATCTAATCCAAACCATCTATTTAAATCAATCCAATAAACTCAGCCATCCATTTCAATTTCTTTTAAATATATATATAAGAGAACCATTTGAACCGGAAACCATTGGTCCGGGTCTAATCCGAGTATGAGACGGTCCGTTTCCTAGAGCTGGACTCGAAACAGAACAAGAACCGAGCAGGAACCGGAATCGGGGTCCCGAACCAACGCTCCGGTTCATTTTTGGGCATCACTAGTTCTAGCCTTCCCGTTACTGACTTTATAGAATCCATGAAGATGGAGTTCTTCAATGAGAGGCGATAGGTATGAGTTCTATTCACATCCTTATCCCATGATATATCATGGGAAAACAACAACTAAAATTGGTAAATTAAGTGGAAATTGGTAAATAGAGTGGAGAGGGAAGAACCTGAGATGCAAGAATAACAGCATCTTTTTCAAGAAAAAGAGTGAAATGACTGGTGAGATTAAAGGGTCCAGTTAGCCATTTTCCAGGAGGTACAATGAGGAGTGCACCGCCCGATTGAGCAAATTTGCTTAGCTGATTAATGGCTGCTTTAAAAACTGCTGTGTTTGATGTTATTCCATCTCCTTTACCTCCAAAATCAGTCAAAACTGCGGTATGATTTCGACAATTTATTGCCAAATAATTAAATGATGATAACTCTTTAGATCCTACATTTTTGTAACAATGTATTCCCCCTACATAGAGTAATCCCACTACACAAAAGATGAATAATTTTTCCATATCCTGAAAAAAAATCAAATAATCATTAAATTTGAACAAATAATCAAATTATTTTCACACGAAAGAAAGAAAAAACACTTATTTGATCAAAACAGTAAACCAAAAAACCTTGTAAAATCATCAAAATAGTCTAGACCCGCAAATGAACTTAAAATGGATTTAAAGAATTACAAAGTAATTTTGTTAGAGTTCTTATGATTGTGATGTACTTTTTATAGACGGATTAGATGAGTCGGGGTTATGATAATAAAGAAGTAAAAACAAATTACAATGAATTATGAAATGAATGAGGATGATTTATACATGGAAATTAAATTAAATTGGGATTTGTAAATCTTACTTAATAGATATATAATTAAGTAGGAATTCTGGAAATTTTACTTCTTTTTTTGTGAAATCATATTAGGAAAAAATTTGAGTGAATTTGATTTATGTTGGCCACAAATTTTAGGACAATTCTGATATGGACTAGTCCCATCTGACCATCGTGATCTGATTTGCACACATCACCGCATTTCCTTCTCTCTCTCATTCTCGCATTGATGTGGCTAAATCTGACCACATCAGTCCCACATGGGATCCCTAGCCCATATCGAAATTTTCCCAAATTTTATATGATTAACCCATTATTCTCACGTATTTTACTTTTAGAAAGAAGAATTATAATACTTCTAGAAATTTGTCACTGGGGTAGTATTTGCTTGTCCCGAGTCCATGAACCATCTTGGTTTTTGTGGTCTCAAAATTTAAAACTTTCCTATTATGATGATAATATTGATAATTAGGCAAAATCCATATGTATCATCTTGGTGAACACTATAGTTTTGAGACGTAATCTTTACTTTTATCTTAAAGATTAGATTAGGGTAAAAAACGTCTACGTCCTCTGAATTTTTTTTCGATTTTTATTGTTACAAATATACCCTTCACATCACATCTTAATTCACTTCCTAATTAGTTGTTTTGTATTGTATTGTATTAGATTAGTTTTTAGTACAAATGTTAGTACAAATTGATTTGTATAAATACCATAGTAATGTACATTTTTTTATCATATTTATACAAATCATGTACTACAAACTAATCTAGTACAATACAAAATAAATAATTAGGAGGTAGATTAGGATCTGATGTGGAGGGTATATTTGTAACATCAATTTTCTTCGTTGAATTAAAAAAGGCGAGAATTTTTGTCCTATTTTTTTTAAAAAGAAAAAAAATGTAAGAAGAGAGGTAAAACTTATCGAGCGAACAAAAAATTAATGTATGGCTGATGATATTGCCAAGACAATTTACCTTCCGCCAAGGCATTTTCAATACAAATTACAAGCATACCCCTCATAGTCAATTAATAGATATTATCAAATCCCCTTTTAATATAGAGTAAAAAGCGCTCACGCCCCTTAAACTATTCCGTTTTTTGATTTTTGACCCTCAACTAAAAACGGTCAAGTTTTACTCCCTAAACTATTCTGTTTGTTGGTTTGTGACCTTCCATCCATATTCTCCGTTACATCATAACGGAAGTCCAAAAATTCAAGAACACTGAGCTATATTCCAACAAAAAAAAAACCAATTCTAAAGAGAACCAACACGAAATCCGAGCACATATTCTTACTCACAGTGAAGAGACGAATCAGAATATAAATTTTGAGCATCAAATTCTTCAAGAATCATCCAAAAAAGGCCTAAAACTAATGAACTACAAATCTGCCAAAAAAACAGTTCTAGAAACAAAAAATTTCCAAAGAAAAGCCCAGTCATATGAGACCATTACACTAAAATCCAATTATAAGCACTTGTTCATAGTTAAAAGACGCATCTATTTGTGAGTTTGAGGTTCAAACTCATCAAGAATCAACCAGAAATTGCAAAAGAAAAACGGACAAAAATTCTCCCACAAAATAGTCACGAAAAATAGATTTTTCCAAGGAAAAGCTCAATCTTTTGAGACCATTACTCCTAAATCCAAACATAATATCTTATTCTCAGTTAAAAGCAGAAGATTTCTGTAAAGTTCTGTAAAGTAAGATCCTAATTAATAAAGTATAAATAAAAAAACGCAAAATAGTGAAAGTACCACAGTTCTGCCAGAAATCCCAATTTCAGTTATAAACTTTTAATTTAGGAAGATTACCATCCAAGAACTCCAAAATCAGCCAAAGTAGACATTTGTACATCTTCCTAAAGAAGAATAATCCAAGAGAAAAGCGTCCAAATCTTCAAGAACATCCCAAAATGCCCCCATTATTTGGACTTCCGTTAAGATGTAACGGAGAATATGGATGGAAGGTCACAAACCAAAAAATATAATAGTTTAGGGGGTAAAACTTGACTGTTTTTAGTTGAGAGTCAAAAAACCAAAAAACGGAATAGTTTAAGGGGCGTGAGCGCTTTTTACCCTTTAATATATCCTGCCCCTAATCTCATAGTCAATTAATAGATATTATCAAATCTCCTTTTAATATATCCTGCCCCTAATCTCTTCAATTTGGGATTCCTTTCCGAAAAACTCTCCAGAGATTAGAGAACCAAATATTATTCAATCCAACTGCCATTTATGGGTGTATTCAATTAGAATTTTAAAAAAATTATTTTTTGACAAATAAGTTCAGTGGATTTTAAAAAACTATCTTAAATTTTAAAAGAATGTAATGACTTATAAATTTTTTTTTAAAGATTTTGTATACTTAGTATTCTTATGTTCGGATTTTAAAGATTTATATCATAAGAATTTATAAGATTTGAAAGGATTACAAAGAATTTTTATTTGTACGATCCTAACTAACCAACTTAGTTGGATGATGAACAATGTCTAGTTCAATGATGCACAAATATTTCAGGAACAACCTTTACAACCCAAACTTTTCAAATAATGGTGGAATTTATCCTTCTCAAAGGTTTTATGATAGGTATAAAGTTACTAGGTTACAGACACTTGGTTCAAATAATGGAATGATGTCATAAACATAAAGCCAATAAAAAAGTAAATTGGTTAAAGTTGTGGGCACTCACGAGCAAATTTGATGTTTACCGAATTACCGACTGAATTCAAATTCAATTCGACAATTTGAATTCGGTAATTCGGTTACATCCCAATTCGATTTGGTCAAAAATAGGACGAAATCGATTTGACTATAATTGAATTCGGCCTGACCGAATTCGAATTCATTTTTTAATAATTTTTTAATTTTATTATATAGTTAATATATAAAGTAAATAGACCCTAAAAATTGTTATTTTGGCGGTTTTGCTATTAATTTTCCGTGTGAATATGGTTGAATTAAACAATGACTAATTTATTATTTCGATTATTTTTTTATGAATTTATTGTTTGTTTTGGTTTTGGTTTTTTCTTGATGTTCAATTAGAGTTTTCTTGTGAAATCGATCAATTCAGCAAAAAACGAATTCCAAATACGCCAATTCAGTCAATTCGAATTCGGTAATTCTGAATTCGAATCCAAATTGGGTCCGTTTTTAGGTTCTAAAAGGTTGCCCCGAATTCAAATGACCGAATTAGCAAATTCGAATTCGGTGCTCACCACTACTTACATTAGCAGTAACATAAACGATATCAAATGGAATGGAACAATAAAAATAAAAGCAAACATTCAAAGTTACAAGAGTCAATGAAAAATGTAACAAATAAACAAATCATGAAAATTCACTAAAAAGTCTTATGGGTTAGAGTGGGATTTTTTAAAGGGTTTGATATTTATACTTTTCACTAAAAAATCCCACAAATTCCTAATTAAAAAAAAAAAATCCGTCGAAATTTGGAAATTTTTGAATACCAAAAGACTTTTTGTTATTTGTTAAAAGTACTGATTGAATACCACTGGATTTGAAAATCACTTTTAAAAAATCCTAATAGTCATGATTGAATATCACATGACTTATTTAGATTACTTAAAAATCTTAATTAAATACCACAAGACTTATTTATCTCAAAATAGTCTTTTAAAATTCCAATTGAATACACCCCTTAGTTTCTTCATTCGAGCAAAGCAGTTGAAGTGTTTATGATCAATTTCATCTTCACAGTGAGAGCTCTTAGGTTGACTTCCATCGAATTTCTGCTCATATGTTAACACTTTATTTGGAAACTTAAGTAATAATCTTTTGAATGCTTTACCAAAAAAGGTATTAATTCTCAATTCTTAATTATCTGTCACTTTAAAAAATTAATAAATTATTAAATGTATTTTTTTCAAATTTACTTTTATTTTTAATTAATTCATTCAACAATTAATTTTAATTGTCTCAACATAAATCTATTAATTGGAGTATAAAAGTGTCTATCTATCTTTAAATTAATGTAACTCAATCATTTTCTTAATTCTTGTACATTGCAACAGATAAATGGAAACGGAGGGAGTATTAAACTAGACAAAGAGAACACAACCGCTCTGAAATGGCTGCAAACCATTAGTTGCATGATAAAATGGAGGAAGGACACCCCATTTACCCGCATACCATTCGAGTTCACCATGCATGATGCGAATCAGATTTAGTCTCAAATTTACCAAATTGATTTGCTCAGAAAGAATGATACACTAAGAAAATCTTGTAAAAATTACTCCCAAATTCCCAATATTATCTTTGATCAAACTATCCGATCAAACTTATTTTGAGAGAACTATGAGCTCTAACCTAATATGGGAAAAAAAATTGCAGAAAGGAGGAAAAGATAGAGACGCGAACAGGGGAGGGAGGGGTTTAGGGAGAGTTTTCGGAAAAGGAATTTCAAATTGGAGAGAGAATAGAGAGAGATTTGATAATATCTTTTAGTTGACTATGAGGGGTATAATTTGAATTGCCTTAGCAGGAGATAAACTGCCTTGGCAATATTACCAGCCTTAATGTATATAGACAAGAAATGTTGGGTCGTTACAGCTGCGCCATCCATTCCGGAGGGAATGTTACTTTTAGGGACAAAATCCTGGGAAATAGCTTTCCATTCGGAGCTAGAACATTGACTTTGAGGGACAAAAGTTTATAAAGGTGTTTTAGTTAGGAAAAATATTGAGAATCGAATATATATCAAACAAGCCGCTAAAGGACTAAAAAATAATAATTTGAGAAATATTAGGATTGCTAATTCGCTATGACTGCCTAGCTCGGCAAATAATCGTTTGTATCCGTTTGTGTACCCATTTTTATGTGTAACTAATCACACTTTACCATGTGTATATATAATTAAAAAAAATGATCACATAACAAATTTTGATTGGTTAAACACAAAAATGGGTACAGACTATTTTCACCCGCCTAGCTCCGTACTTGCCCCTAAAACAGACATCACTAAATACAATTTATCCACTCAACAATCTAATAAAAACTCAAACTTTGATTTACTTATCATAATATTGATGGAACTCTATATTTTTAGAAATGTTATTAAAAACTTTTACCTTTTGCCCGTAAGAATCATAACGTGAAGTTTCTAGTTCGTCCGTCAGGAGCAGCAGTCTGAGGGACTTCACGAGAGATGTGGAGGGACACGAGAACTTGGTGAAATTGCACAAAGGGAACGAACAGCTAACTCATTTTTATTTTCTTTATATTGTGTTATTAATTTTAGGATGATAAATGAAGAAAATTACTTGTTCAACTAAGGATGCTGGTGTATGAGTATGTGGACAATGGTAGTCTTAAGCAAATGGGTTCATGAGAACATATGTAACCTTAGCCCTCTTTCTTGGAGTGCCCGGATGAGTATCATTGAAGGAATTGCAAGAGGCTGTGTAATTCTTTCCTGAATTTATCTTTTTCATGTTGAATTCCAACATTCCCTTCAATTCCGGACAGAAAAGCACAAATATGGCAAATTGATGAGAGTTTGTTTATGTAGGTTGGCACAGGGTCGCTCAATCCTAGGACCATCCTTGTGGACTGGCCCCACAGTACCTTCCCGTTAATTGAGCGGACATGTAGGACCCGTTCAATTTATGTGACTGACTCACGGTCACTCACAAAGATGGTCATTAAAAAGAACTTTTGATTGGTCTAGGCAGGGACGAAGTCAGGAATTGTCTGTTGGGGCGAAAAAACTGTAACAATATGCCGAACTACATATAAAAACTGCACAAAAAAAAAAAAAATTGGGCCCGAACTTGATCAAATATTCCGAACTACGTATAAAATTTACTATATCTAGTATTATTTTTAAAAATCTCGGGGGCTTAAAATCGTCCCTGGGCCTAGGGTCACTCAATCCTTGGATCGTATTTGTGAGACTAGACCTACAACTCCCTCGAATGAATTGGGCGGGGTCTACCTGCAGATGTGGGCTCCACTCAATTCATTTGAGGAGTTGTGGAGCAATCCCACAAAGACGGTTCTATCATTGAATTTTTTGGTTGGCCTATCTGCATGACGATAATGAACCTGGAATCATCCATCAACACTTAAAATCGAGCAATATACTGATGCCTAAGATATCTGATCTTGCTTTTTTGTAGTTATATTGCCCCAGAATATGTCAATGCTGCTATTCTGGATACAAAAGATGATGTTTACAGCTTCAGAATACTCGTCATGGAATTATATCTGGAAAGACTTCAGCAGAGAAAAGTAATGTGGCTGAAATAGAGGTTTATTTTTTGGAAGAATTGTGGATCCCAAGTTACAGGAGATGCCTGATTTGATCTAACTTAAAACGAGTTATGCTTATTTCTCTAAGATGTATTGATCCAGATGTTAAAAACAGGCCTAAAACGTCTTATGTGATCCATATGCTCGAGCCTCACAAGTTATGTTAGCGAAACTCTTTCTTCAGACTCCATATGATTCTAGTTTTTTTGAACTTATATTTCATTCTTTGATCATCATTAATTTAGGAATTTGGACGAATTGACTTGAACGTGTTTTCTATTTCTCCTTTAGCTTAATAAGATGTAAATTTTATAAAGATGATCACTCTTTCATAACTTATACCTTCATTAGTATTGAATTACATTTATTGGAACAGTTTACAAGGGGGAAAATTGTTAAATTATCATAGTTTTAGCGAGTGCTAACAGAGCACGTCTTTAGCTGAACATTCTCGATAGGCAACTTATTTGTAGGGTAAGCACAATCAAAAGTTTTGCCTGAACCTTCACTAGACAACAGATTACATGGCTGAGGGGTTACTCGGCTAGAAGTTCCTTTGATGTCGGTGCAATTCCATGCAATTTTCTTCGATGTTTTGGATATCTCAATTGTCGCATTGGAAATGCAAATTCCAGTAAAGGGATCAACATCTATTCCTGAAAGATTTCCAGCCATCGTAACATTCTTAGCGGCAATGTCCCTGAAATTTATCGATTTCACTATAGGAAAAGCTTTTCGATCCCAATGATCATCAGGATGATCACCATAAGCACCAGTCATCCAAAAAGCATATTTCATGGTTTCCATGATCATTCCTTTAACAAAGATGTCTTGAACATAACCTCCTCTTCCTGGGGCTGATTTGATTCTAACGCCTGATTGAGTGTTGATGAAAAGGTTATCCTCGGCCCTAACATCGCGAATCCCTCCAGACATTTCACTGCCTAATGCAATCCCAGCACTATCAGGAGAAATACAGGTAAGTCTTCTGATTATCAGTTGTTGTGTTGGCATTCCGAAACTTATTCCATACTGGTCCCACCCACTTTTTACAGCAACACAATCATCTCCTGATACTATATAACAATCTTCAATTCGCGTATTAGTGCATGAATCTGTAGAAAGAGAAATGCAAACAATGGTGAGCGACTGTTCTTAATTCTATCGCGAGCCATATCACAGTAGAATAAACAAACCTGGATTGATTCCATCTGTGTTTGGAGAATCGATTGGTGCAAGAATTGTTAGCCCTTGGATTATTATGTCCCTGAAAAATCATTAGCTCACTTGTAAACTAAAGACATGGTTACATTGTCAAAGAAGGCTAGTCAAGTCGGCACTGCAATTCCGACACCCACCCAATTAATAAAAGGACATTGCTAGAGAGATAAAATTTAGCCAATTAATTGGCTAAATTGGTGGCAAAATGGTAAATAAGTGGGTGAATCCCATATACCAACATAGGGTGAATAGTGTTTAATTTGAATTTTTAGCCAATTTTGCTTAGCCGAAAAGCATTATCCTTAATAAAAATAACAAAATAATTTAAAAAATTGACACATTTGCAGTAAAGTGAGAATAAGATTGAACCTGCTGTAGACTGGATGGACATTCCAAGAAGGAGAGTTGATCAAGGTAATATTAGATATTTGGATATTATCAGAGTACATAAGCTCAATCAGGTAAGGCCTAGTGTACTTAAGTTTTTTGCCTTTGAATTTCTTCCACCAAGAACTACCCTGACCGTCAATTGTTCCGTTGTTACCTAGAAAAATTGTTGGAAATTAATTCTATTTTTATCATTCTATAAATAGAAATATATTTAACTCAAAGAGTTTGGACATGAGAATTTAACCTGTAATCACAACATCTGTGAGATTTGCACCAGAAATTAGATGGGAAAATCTCCCTCCCGGTGAATCTCTTCCTCGTCCATACGATGGCAACGGGTCTATTATTGGCCACTCTGATTCATCCTGTTAAGTAAATACATGTTACCATTAGTACCATTTCCCTTTACTTTACTCTTGATTCATCATGTTCAAGTCAAAAATGTCAAGAACTTATTATTCCTAGTCAGAAGTGTTCTAGCATTTTTCTGATTCTATACGGTTCCGGGCACGGTTCTAATCTGATTTTGGGTAAGAATCATAATTAGTCAAAATTTGTTTCAATAAATTGCAAAAACGGTTTGACTACCCGCTAGAAAATCAGTTTTGTTTAATAAAATTGTAATTTCTTTTATTAGTAGTATATTGTTTACCTAGGAAAAAAATTAGAAATAAAAATTATTATTGTTTAACTATTTAAATTTCCTCAACCAATTTTTTTTCTATAATAAAAATAAAAATGGTCCTATCTAACCCATTAGGCAAAACCAGTGAATTGGGCTGGGAATTCATTAAAATCCATCTAACCCATTAGGCAAAAACCAGTGATATCTATCTAACCCATTAGGCAAAACTCAGCCCCAAAAGCTAATCTAATCCAAACCATCCATTTAAATCAATCTAATGATCTCAGCCAACCGTTTCATATATATAAGAGAACCAATTGAACCGGCGGATCAGAACCATCGGTCTGAGTCCAATCCGGGTCTGATCAGGTCCGAGTGGTTCGATTCCGGTCCGATTCTAGGAACTTGACTCGGAACCGAACCAGAATTGAACAGAACAGGAATCGGAGGTCTGATCCATTTTTGGGCATTACTAGTTCTAGCCTTCTCCTTACTGATTTTAATGAATCCATGAAGTTGGAGTTCTTATGAGAAGCGATAGGTCTGTGTTCGATTCACATCCTCGTCCCCTGATGTATTACGGGAAAAAAATCAATTCAAAATTGGTAATTTGAGGGGAGATGGAAGAACCTGAGATGCAAGAATAACAGCATCTTTTTCAAGAAAGAGAGTGAAATGACTGGTGAGATTAAAGGGTCCAGTTAGCCATTTTCCAGGAGGAACAATGAGGAGTGCACCGCCCGATTGAGCAAACTTGCTTAGTTGATTAATGGCTGCTTTGAAAACTGCTGTGTTGGATGTTATTCCATCTCCTTTACCTCCAAAATCAGTCAAAACTGCGGTATGATTTCGACAATTTATTGCTAAATAATTGAATGATGATGACTCTGTAGATCCTACATTTTTGTAACAATGTATTCCCCCTACATAGAGTAATCCCACTACACAAAAGATGAATAATTTTTCCATTTCCTGAAAAATATATATCAAAAAATCAATAAATGTAGATAAATAATCAAATTATTTCCATAAGAAATAAAGAAAACCAATTATTTGATCAAAACAATGAACCAAAAAAACCTGTAAATTCATCAAAATAGTCTAGACCCGCAAATGAAATGAAAAAGAATTTAAAGTATTACAAAGTAATTTTTTTTAGAGTTCTTGTAATTGTGATGAACCTTTTATAGATGCATTAGAGGAGTGGACGTTATGATAATAATGAAGTAAAAACAAAATACAATAAATTATGAAATGAATGTGGAGGATGCAGACATGGAAATTACATTAAACTGGGATTATGTAAATCTTACTTGTTAGGTATATAATTAAGTTGGAATTCTGGAATTTTTTTTTTTTTTTTTGTGAAACCATATTAGGGAAAAAATTGAGTGAATTTGATTTATGTTGACCACAAATATTATATGATTAAACCTTTTTTCTCGCTTATTTTACTATTAGATAATGCAAAAAAATCCTTTTCCTTATCTCATGCTCTGTTTCTTTTTCTCATGAATAAAATAAATGATTGACACGTGTTTACATTTTTTTATCTACGGATTCTAATATTTATTTTAAGTTAAAATATTTTAATTAAAAAATTAACACATTAATTTTTAATAGTGATATATGGAATGTAACACCGAATGGGGATAAAATATTCTTAGAAAGAAGCACTATAATAATTCTAAAAATTTATCACTGGAGAGAGTATTTGCTTGTCCCGGGTCCATGAACCGTCTTGGTTTTGGTGGTCTCAAAATTTAAAACTTTCATATTATCAGACGATTCTGCGAGATTTTTAAAATACTATTAGCTACTAGAATTATTGGCTAAAAGATTGACTAAAATAGTGTCTTTGGACCTTTTTGCCCTTATAGTTGGGTGAATCCCTTATATCGGCAGGGGTAAGATAGTCATTTAACACCCTCAATTTGGGAGTTTATGGTTTCTATCCCCAAAATTCTAGTAGTAAAGCATTTTCCTAATTTTTATATGTAAATTTTTATAACTTATCGGGCCATGAAGGTTATTATTACGTATGGGCTTTAGTGTTCGGGCTCGTGTTGTTTTCGTAACTATTGATAATGGGCCGAAGCCTGATGCCTAGTTGTTTTTCTCCACAAAGGGTAAAAAAGGTTCGGCGCGGAAGTGTCATCCGGATTCGTCCTCACTTCACCGAACTCACTTCTCTTCTGTGGAGTATGGCTCCGCAAAGAATTAAGTCGGATTTGATTGGTTTTTACTTGAGTTTTATTTTTTAATATTAAAGGGGAGGGGTGGGGAGTTTTTGCACATTTTGCACGGTAGGAATTGAACTCGCGATGATACTCTGGTGGTAAAAAGTCGGTAAAATCGTATATTCTCATTTTTGACACAAAATGTACCTGTACATGTTCATATTCTTATACTTAACTATTTACTCTATATATATTGAAAAAAATATTTACATTGACGAATTTTAAATTGTGAAACATGTACGGGACAGATTATTTTCACCCAACATTCTGTGTCCTGTTTTTTCTCTCATTGATAAGAAGTTGTTGTGTTAATTTTTTAATTAAAAAACTTATAAACTAAAAGATATTAAAAAGCACTCGAAAAAAATTAACACATTATAATATTTTATTGATGTGAGATGAAGGTCATGAAGCGATACACATAATAGGGATAGTAATGTTTTGCCGTAAAAAGCAGCTACCACTGGGCCGTTTCTTGTTTTTTGTTTTTTAACTTGAGTTAAACTATTTTTAGTGGTTTTGAGATTTATAATTGATTTTGGGAAAGAAGAAAGTGGACTAGCATAGTAAATCTCTAGTTTTTTCCTTTTTTTATTGGGTTTTTTTTCTTCTTCTATGGCTAGATCCGCTCAAAAGCTTCATCTACCGGTCGAATTTTGGACGGATTTAGCCATCCCTTCTTCACTTTTTGTGTCTACATCTTCTCCTTTTGCCGTAAATTATTTTGAAATTTTCTCTAGTCATCATTTTTCAAGACTCAGAAGTAAGATCTACTTCAGATACTTACAGATCTGGAGTTTTTTTCGATGTTTCTTGGTGGTTTTTATCAAATCGGACTTGTTCTGGGCCATTTCTCAATTTCATACATCTTTCTGATATAATCTACTAGACAGTTGATAAGTCCATGGTCTTGTAAATTGTTGACTTTTAAGGGCAAAAAATCCTCTGTCCCCGTCAGTGTATGTCCCCGTGTCCCCAGCCAATCACAATCCACCATGTGTATATATAATTAAAACAAATATTTATATAGTAAATTCTGATTGGTTAGGGACAGGGGGACATACACAAACGGGGACAGAGGATTTTCACCCACTTTTAAGGTAGATGTTGAAACTGACATTCTCTTTCTACTGTTTTGATAAGGATTGCGAAGGAGATGTTGTGAAGACTTTTGTTATGTATTTACTTTTTCTACTAATATTAGTATTTTTACCCAGTCCCGGGGTGTGAGTGTGGGCTTTTATCTATTATTATGGTTTTCATATTATCTGTTGATTGTAATTGCCTCGTCTATTTTGTGATTAATGAATGATTTTTATTCCGAAAAAAAAAGACTAGCATAGTAAATAATTAAAAAATAATGAGAAGTAATTTTTTTTTTCTTTTAGTTAAAAACCTAACCAATCCAGCCATAACTTTTTAGGGGTTTTCCATGAAATCTTCTTTTTGCACTGATCTTGATGATAACGCAGGATTAGAAGTTTTTAATGGAAAAACTGGATATCATTAATTAATATCAGAAAGGATGTGTGGTAGGAGAAAACCCAGAGGATCTCCAAACCATTGAGATGAGGTTCTAGACCTCATAGCATATTTAGCCAATACATCAGCAGCAATATTACATGACCTATGAACATATGATATATCGATTAACCTATCATTCTGAAGACTCTTAATAAGACTAACAAAAGATCCTATTAGGGACAAATCTTCCGGGAAATTTTGTTTGTTAGAACTATAAAATTTTATAAAATGTGGAAGATCCAAGTGAAATTATAAGTTAAATATGAAGAAAAATTATTTTAAAAAGTTTAGAAAATCAATAAATTTTAAAGAATAAGAGGCCAAGACTCCCCCCACCCCTTACTAGTTCCTCCCCTAATCATCAGATTTCACACTAAAAATAGATAAATCAATTTTCAAAGTTTGATACATTTTGAAAATAAGAATATAAATCTAAAATAAATTTAAGTATTGGTTATAGGCGTCTTGTGTTGAATTGTGTTAGGCTAAGTTCGGCAAAGAGCACAATTTTTGCGTTTAGTTATTATTGTTGAGTTACCGATGATAATGCGGAAGAAGGCGAAGATAACGTCAAGTTATCATATTGCTTATTCTCTAGACAACACACGTGTTACAATAGCCGAAAAATTCAAAAAAATATTGTCTCGTTTCATTGAATAACCAGAATAGCCATTTTAAGTAATGAATATTAGTCATACAAAACATATCTATGTTTTTATTTTGGATAAATTTTTTAGTTCATCATTTATAATTAAAGATAAATAATTGAGAAAATTATCTTTTTATCAGGTGAATTTTTTAGTTCGGTGAGTTATTATTAAGTTTAAGACAACAGAATTATTTTAGAAAACAATAGCCGGACTAGGAGGCAAAAAATCGTGTGTCCCCCTTCTGTGTCTCCTTTTGTGTCTTCACGAATAAATATTTGCCACGTATATATTTTTTTCCTGTGAGTTACACTATTTCTTTTATATTATAATTTTTTAATTAAAAATTTAATACATGTTATTTTTTTATTGATAGGATAGGGAAGAAAACACCGAATGAGGACAGATGATTCCTAACCGACTAGGAAAACACGTGTTATCCTTTTCATCTTAGTTGTATTCTTCTTCTTTTTTTTCTTTTGAAAGCATCCTAGTATAGTTGACATTTCCTAACTGCACCAAACAAATTGCAAACGTTCCCAAATGCAACTGACCAAATCAAAGAAAAAAAAAGGTTGGTTTAAGTTCATATAAGCAGTAAGATACGTGTAATTTCAAATTACAAATTATAGTTCAAATTTACTTCGGGACATATAAAGTTTATGCATGTTCATGAAGAGAAAAACTATTTATATATAAATAAATAATTTTTACTTTTATCTTTTTGTCGGTAAATTTATTTCTATACATAAACTGTTTTTGAATTACTACTTTTATTAAATTAGTGTAAAACTGGTGGTTTACTGTTACTTTTAATCACTTATTCTGCACATATCTCGGTGTTAAGGATTTAAATTGACAAAAATACTTTTAAGACGGGCAAACATATACAAAATGTGTTCAAAAGTAGTTGTAAACCACTAGTTTTATACTAATTTGACAAAAACAGTAGATCGAAAATAATTTATGTACATACAGAAATAAAATAAAAATTTACTAAAAAAAGAGAAAATTAAAAATTATTTATGTATTTATAATGAGGTTTCTCTATTCTTAAATAGCGATTACATTTTAAAAATAAAAACGATTTCCACTAAATTGATCATGGTGTAGCTCTATTTAACCATAACCAGAAGAAGGCTCTGCCCAAACCCGACAGGCTCCGTACGGAACACATTTTTTTAGTACGTGCGAGTTTAATCTAATTTGTCGGATTAAAATTTTGATGTTAAATTTAATTTAAAACGAATATATTTTTTATTGTTACGACACTTTGTCTTATTTTAAAGAACACATATTTTGAAGTATTTCGCACAAACTGAAGAAAAAAAAAGGCATTCGGCATTGGATCCATACATGTGGTCTAAATCGTCCCGGCTCCTATGCGGAACAGCTTTTGTTCCGTACGGTGCGGGACACGCTCCCAACCGTCAAATGAGATTTTTTAACGGTCCAGATCTTGAGAGAGAAATTTTTTTTATTATTATTTTTTTAAGTCAGCCACAACTTTTCTATCTCCAGATCTGGACCGTTCAAAATCCCATCCGACGGCTGAGATTGTTCCGCACGTGTAAAACTTTGGCTGTTCCACACAGGAGCCGGACTGGGTCTAAATGGACTTCACTTTTTCCCCTTCTTCCAGACTTCCTTCTTCCACCTCCTTTTAAAAGTACTCTATAAAATGAGAAGTTTTATCTTAATAAGTGAGTAAGTTTAACATTCAACCAATAAATACAATACACGTAAGTCAAAAATAAAAATTTATAGGAGAGAGAATTAATTTTTTGATCTACGTATACTGATTCATTGACTTGAATGTAAATTTTAAATTTATTCACTTACAAAAATAAAATTTCTCCAATAAATAAGCCACCCATTAACATCAATCAAACAACGCCAACACGCCAACTTCTTTCTGCTACGTACTTTTCTTCAGTTATTAAATCCAAAACCCCAATTCCACTTCCTTTAATTCTTCAAAGCTTTTATCCAAAGACAATCACCGTTAATGGCGGCCACCCAAACGATTCATTTATATCTAAATTCTTTACAAAGGCCGAGGCCCACTCGTATATTAACATCTAATTCGTTACTATTCTCCCCTTCTCTTAAACGGGCAAAAAAGTCTAGGAGTTTGACAGTTTGTTTTGTGCTAGAGGACGAGAAATTGAGAGCTGACACTGTGGTCACAACGAGTGCTGAAGAGAAATTAGAGGTGGAGAAACAGATCTCCGCCGCACGTTTGGCAGAGAAATTGAGTAGGAAGAGAAATGAGAGGTCTACTTATTTGATTGCGGCTGTTATGTCTACCTTCGGAATTGCTTCTATGGCTGTCTTGGCGGTTTACTCCAGATTCTCCTGGCAAATGGAGGTACTTCCTGCTCTTTGGTCGACATCTGAAATTGAATTTCTAATTTTTTTATTACCTTAGTACATAATATAAGTCGTTCAAAAAATAGACGGAAATCAACAACTTAAAAAAATTACTTTATTAGTAAAAATACCAACATTACTTTATAAAGTCTTATTTAAGAGAGTAATTGATATTTTGAATAATAAAATTTCTTGATTTTTTATATTAATTTTCGCTAAATGATCTAAACAAATTATATAATGAAATGGAGGTAGTATTTATTTACGTTCGTCTCCAATTTCGTATTAAACGAATAAAAAATGTGGATATTTAATTCTAGCATATTTCTCCGGTTGTACAGGGCGGAGAGGTGCCTTTAACGGAAATGTTTAGTACATTTGCTCTCTCAGTTGGAGCTGCCGTAACTTTCGGAACTCTTTTCTCCATGAAAGTTAATTGGATTGACAATTTTATTGTACTTAAATTTGCTCATGAATTTGGGGTGAATTTTCAGGTGGGGATGGAGTTTTGGGCGAGATGGGCTCACAAAGCTCTGTGGCACGCCTCGTTATGGCACATGCACGAGGTTTGCATCTTGGCATTTTGTTTGTCCCTTTGATTTGGCAATAAAAATAATAATAGTTGTTTATTTTTATGCATGTCTCAATTAATTATAATTGCCACGTATAAGTGGAATTAATTAGAAGAGAATAAAATCAGGTCCGTCTCGAACAATACTGAGACTCTTGTGTTAATTATCAAAGTTAACTCCTTCAATATTTTTTTTAAAAAGTATAAATTATAAAAAATGTCAAAACATGATTATAAACTCAAGTTTCAAGAGTGCGAATAATAATAATATTGAGTAGAGATATAGTGAATTTTTTTTAGGACCTTGCTAGGCTACTATAATTATTGGCTAAAAGATTGACTAAAATAGTTTTTCGGACCTTTTTGCCCTTATAGTTGGGTGAATTCCTTATACCAGCAAGGGGTAAGATAGTCATTTAACACCCTCAATTTGGGGTTTTAGGGTTTCTATCCCCAAAATTCTAGGAGTAAATCATTTTCCTTTTTTTTAATATGTTAAGCTATTTGTTTCAAAATTTTGGGGCCAAAAAAATGAGATGTTGGATTTTGTAGGACACCTTGGGCCTGTACAGAGCGAGACCTGGATAAAATATAGTGAATGATGAATGATTGAGACAGGCATGAGAATATCAGTTGGAATGAACGATTATTTTAACTTTAATTTCGTCGGTTTTGGTTTCATACCGTGCAAATCAATTAGTCAAATCTGACTCAGATTCAAACTCAGATTATCTTCATTTTATCTATATTTACAATTTAAAAAGTGGGTTTTTTAAAAAAAAATATTTGCAGTCACACCACAAACCAAGAGAAGGCCCGTTTGAGCTGAATGACGTTTTTGCCATAGTAAACGCAGTCCCGGCAATAGCACTTGTATCCTATGGGTTTTTCCACAAAGGGTTTATACCTGGTCTCTGTTTCGGTGCTGTAAGTGTTCCCCCTTTCTTCTTCTGTATTCTGTGGCTGAGATAATCTTAAATCTTTATTACAGGGGAAGCGGGGGATCTAATGTGAGGTGGTTTTTGTGGTGGGCAGGGGCTTGGGATAACAGTGTTTGGAATGGCTTACATGTTCGTCCACGATGGTTTGGTTCACAAGAGATTCCCTGTGGGTCCCGTTGCTAATGTTCCCTATTTTCGAAGTGTTGCTGCTGCCCATCAGGTTCCGTATACTATTTATTGTATAGTATTACCCTAAATAATCGATAGATTTTTATTTTTATTTTTTTTGTATGTTTTAAATTATTTAATATATTTTAAAATTTGATGAACATTTATCATATTTTTTTTCAAATTTATCCTTAGTAAACTTAACTTAATACTTTAGTATTTTTAACAATTTCACACATACTAATGAACATCAAACCATACTTTAATAATTATTGGTAATTTAAATTATTTTTTCTTCGTAATTATTATCTTTCAATCATTTTTCGGTATGCATAAAAAGTATCAATTATGTAGAAACGAATGTGGTATTGTATAGTAATACTTCCATCTTACAATCTAAGTTGTTTATGGTATTTAGCAAAACTTAAAAAGTAAAAAGTAAAATATTTTGTTAGTCAAAATATGATTTGTATAACACTAATTTTATTTAAAAAATAATATTGATATTTTGATTAAAAAATACTTTATTTTTTAGTTTTCACTACATATATTAAACGACTTATACGATGGAATGGAGAAGTACAGTACTCCCTCCATTCTTAAATAAAAGACTTTAATTACAAGTTGTGAAAATTAAGGAAGTATACATTAAGATATTTTTGTAATCAAAATATCAATATTATTCTATTGATATACAAATATTATTTAAGAAAGTAATTTTAATATTTTGATTATAAAAACATTTTAATTTATGTTTCCTTAATTTTCACAATATCTAATGAAAGTCTTATGTTTAGGAATGAGGTAGTATTGTTAATATTTGGAGTTACAGTATATAAATGAACATCTTCCTCTAACGGAATCTAACGACCTTGATCTTCTTTGATCGCGTGATGTCGGGATCTCAGCTTCATCATTCGGAGAAGTTTAATGGTGTCCCATACGGGTTGTTCCTCGGACCTAAGGTTGTCCCCCCTTTCTTTCTCTATGAATATTAAAAAAAAAAATCAACTTTTGGTTGTGTGCTTCCATATTAAATTAATACGCTATTAAAGAATAGATTAAGAATCTTAATGAAAGTGTGCATTGATGCAGGAGCTTGAAGAAGTAGGAGGGCTTGAAGAGTTGGAAAAAGCAGTTAATCGTAGAATTAAATATTCTGAAGATTCATTATAATTAAATTTTGTTTAATAATGTATGTTATATTATAATCAAAACAGTGTGTCAGACATATATGTTCAAGAGTGTTGTATCGATTGCGCTAATTTTCTCATCTAACAGAATTATTTTAAGTTGTATGTATATTTGGTCGGTAAATAACAAATCATAAGTTCATAGTACATAACAGTTAAAAATCAACAAAATTTTACGGATATATTTGCATAACATTCCATTACAAAAATTAAGACCAAATTTCAAATTAAGCATTTACATATTTTTACACATCAAATTCTTGAATAGAATGTCTGTTACAAAAAAAAACAGTTTGAATGTCAAATCGATGAGTAGTTATCACATTTGATAAAAAAGAAATCGAAATATTACTAGTTATTTTACATTATTATTTTATAATTTAGTTGACTTAATTTAGGATTTTATACTAAAAATATCTTCTTCATGAACAATAAAAAAAACAAACAAATCTTTAATGGATCGACAGTGTCTGAAATTCGAAAGCTACTTATAACTTGAAGTGTTCAATTTCAATTGCTTGCCAAAACCTAAGACTAACAAATGGTTAAAGCGTGTTAAATTGGTCAAAGATCTGAGTCTGCCAAACTTGTTGATATTTCTTGGCAAAAAATCATTTGTCCCCGTTTTTATCCACATTTCTATTCACAGTCAATCACAATTCACTGTGTATATATAATTGAAAAAAAATATTTATATAATAAATTCTGATTGGTTGGGGACAGAGAATTTTCACCCATATTTCCTGTGGGGTTTCCATTTCTTAAATTGGCATCGCATTTATACCATATACTAACTAAAATTTTGACATGCGGAAAAGACGAGCAGTTACAATTTTGAATATTTATTACGAAAAGATTAATTTGAAACAGTTGTAATTTTAACTGTTTGATCATGTTATTGAACGACTGAAATTTGACTGCACCGTTTGATAGATTGTACTATTTGTGTTGGAACCAAATTAGTTTTTAGGGTAGGGATCAATTGAACCTATCGACAATATTTTCTAAAATTGCTTTTCTTTTTTTTCTTTTTTTCTTTATAAATAAGAGATTATTCATTAAAATCAATATTAAAATGGTCATGATTCGTGATGATTATTACAATCAAGCAATCACATACATGTTCTCCAATACAACGGAGAGGAAATGAGAAATTAGGATAATCTCAAAGTGAGATTAATAATTTAATAGAAGAATAAGAAAAATAAAGTCACCAATTGTTTCAAAGCCACATCAACTGTCAATGTTATACACTCTAGAAGCTATAGTGGATGGGAATCGGGTAGCCCAAGTGGTAAGGCTACCCGGCCATGGGATGGAGGTCTCGTGGTCGATTCCCGTATCTCTCGGGGTAATAAATTCTCCTCTTGTGAGGCTAAGTTCCCTCCCCGGCTTGAGGCATGCTACAATCTCCCTATCTAGGGTATTCTCCACTCTTTCCCTCCGGGGGCAATCGCCTTCGGGCATCAAATAGAAGCTATAGTGGATAGGATAAAATAGTAGTCTTATCTCGTCGGTTTTAAAATAAGTATTAAAACGATAATATTGATAACAATAACTAATTTGGGTACAATCAAATTAGGCACAAAGTTGGGTACAATCAAATCAAATAATAATCTGCAAGCACAAAACCCATTGTGTAGCATTATCTTTTTTTTTTCCTCAACACATTATTAAATTAAGCAATTCCACTATAGTGGTCAACAAAAGGTTTGACCCAGTGGGTAAGCCTTTCTAGCTAGGGGACCGAAAAGGTCCCCAAGTTCGACTACCCCTGCTCCCATGCGATAGAGGCGATAATATATCTCCTCCTCTGGTGAGGCGTTCTCTTCCTCCTCTTGTGAAGTAATTCCCTCCTCAGGCATGAGACATGCTTCAATCTTCCCTATTTAGGGTATTCTCCGCTCTTCCCCTTCGGGGGCAATCGCCTTCGGGCGCTCAAAAAAAAATAAAAAAAATTCCACTATAGTGTCATGTCATATATAACTTCGGTGGGCGTGTTATCTACAATGGTTTTATTGATTTGACGAAAGGAGATTTCTCCTCATGAAGGGAAATCCATGGAGTAAAGGGGATTAAAAAAGATTTAACCAAAAGGGAGTAGGTTTCTCGCCAAACTAAAAAATTGGGACAAATTCGACTAGACTAAACTGGACTAGAAGGAGTTAGCCTTGGCCGAAAGACAGGGATGGCCTCAGAAATTTAGTGTTGGGGAGGGAGGGGCAAAATGAAAAAAATTCTTGGGGGCAATAAAAAAGGCAAAAAAAAAATTCTTGGAGGGTGAAACTGATAAATTTTTTCAAAATACACTTAAAATTTCGATAAATAGTAGTATTTTTAAAAATCCCGGGGGAACACCGCCCCCTGTCTTCGCCCCTGCCGAAAGGTTGTAGGGTACTCGCCATGGATGATTCAGATGGTTAGTAAACAGAAAGAGCATCTGATTTAGATCTCCCAATCGATTCTTTCTTAGAAGAGGTCGCTTAGGGCGTATTACGGTTTTTCACTGAGGGACGAAGTCAGAAATTTAGTATTAGGGTGAGAAAAACTGCAATAGTATACCGAACTACATATAAAAACTGTAAAAAAAAATGTTGGGGCGAATTTGATCAAAAATTCCGAACTACATATAAAAATTACTATATCTAGTAGTATTTTTAGAAATCTCGGGGCGACTGCCCCATCACTGTCTTCGTCCCTGCCCTTACCTATGATGTTAGATGTTTGATTTTTATTCATTAAAATGAAATACATTTCGTAATTAATAACTTATCTTTTTGAAAAATATCTGCAACAAAAAGAAAATTAGTTATTGTTATCAATAATATCAGTGTGGAACTGCAACATGATTTCAAAAAAACAATAAAGAATAAACTATAATGCCATCTATAAGAAATAGCAATATAAACAAAAGAACCAATGGCTTTAATCCAAATGGGGAACTTTTAGGGGTCAATTTTTTGTAAACTCTATAAAGTCTCATCTTTCATCATCTCGTCCAAAAACTACCAAATTCTATCTGCTACGTGTATATTTATGGTGATTTTGAAGCCCACTTAAGCACCAATCACTTTTCTTATAAATACTTTATAATCTAAAGTCTATATATAAAAGGAAGTGGTTGATTCATATCATCACTTACATATGTACGGACGAATGTAGGAATTTAGCGTTGAGGCGAAAATTATAACAGTATGTAAAATTATATATATAAATTACAAATATATATATATATATATATATATATATATATATATATATATTGGGGATGAATTTGATCAATTATTCCGAACTACATATAAAATTTACTATATCTATTAGTATTTTTAGAAATCTAATAGGCGACTGCCACTCCGCCCATTGTCTTTGTCCCTGCATATGCATATTTATAATAAATATATGCATGGTAATTAGCAGAGTCTCCCAATAATGATAGTGATTAAACCAAAACTCAATAGTAATTAATTAATCATGTAATAATTCATGATTCAAAAGTATCAAATCTTAACGACTAAAAGGAAAGTCTATGTCACGAACAAAGTTGGCGAGTCCAGGCCCGGCTCCAAGGGTGTCCAAGGTGACATCCGGAACCGGGTCTCACATTTACAGGGGTCCCAAATTTTTTAAAAAATTACTTAATTTGTATATAATTATTAGTTAAAAAAAATTGAAGATCTTGATGTTTTACAATTTGTTGCTCAAAATCTTTTTTACCATACACCAATGCTGCATTAATAGGGGGATGCGAAATGAGCGACCTCGGAGGGCTCCCCCAAAAGTCGGGGCCCTAATTTTTTTTTATATATATATATATATACTTAGCTTTAAAATCCAGTACCTAATATTTTTTTGTTTATATATATATACTTAGCTTTAAAATTCGAGCACTAATTTTTTTTTGTTTATATATATATATACTTAAATCTAAAATCACGGCTAATTTTTTTTTCGACATGAGCGCCTGGGATATGTTTGAGACAGGCTCATCGACATCTATCCTATAAATTTGCTTATTCCATTAAATATTCAACATTACCCCCCACCCCCCACAGTCAAACACACCGTATATAATCTCAATCTTAACGTATTGTTATCAGCTAAATAAAGTTAGATTAGGGCAAAATGAAGAGGTGATGATGATGCTTTAACTTCATTGCAATAGTATTTAGTTCGAAGTTTTTCGTCTTGAGTTTGACAAAATTGACTAAATATGTGAATTTTTTTTTATATGAACATGGTTTATGACATAACTTGTGATTTAAAATTGTCCATAATTGTCTCTCTTCATCTAGAATGTTGATTGTTCTGTATAATAAGGTTAATTGAATCAGGTTCATGGCATAACTAATCATTAATACGTAATAAATAAAAATTTATATACTAAATGTTTAATAAAGAGTGTAAATGCAAGAATTGGTTGATATTGAAGTTATTCTCAAGGCCGATTTACATAATTGGTGACATTGTCTCAACATATTCTGACTTAGAAAAATCTCTATTTTAAAATGCCTCAATCTAGTAAAAATTCAAAGTTACTGTCTTGACTCAAAAGTAGAAAGGATCGATCGGACAAAAAATTGAAGATGGCTGGAAAGATCAAATAATTTGTGGTTTAGAAATCTATTTCTTCTCTTATAATTATATATATATATATATATATATATATATATTTAAAGTTTAATCTTTGATATTTTAAATTACGAGAAATTTGGTTAGTTGTCAAATTATTATTATCTTAATTGTAATAGCGCTTCCTCTTTTTATTAAAAAAAAAGAAAAGAAAAGAAAACTATCTTGAATTATTCATTGGCATTTTTCAGTTGCCTAGGAAATTTGGAATTGAGCGTAAGAATTTGGGTGCGTATATACAATGCCACTTCTCTTTTCTAATAAACAATTTCTTTATACTTTTTTTAACGCTCTGCAAATTAACTTTTTTCTGTTCAAAAGGCTGACTTTTTTTTGGTTCACCCGAGAGAATCGGTGTCTACTAATTCGGACTTGGTCTTCAATTGGCCCTTAGCGTAACCGTTAGTAGGGATGATTTGGCCCATACTACTATTTTACGCAGAGTCCTACCGCGGAAAAAATTCAACAATAGTCGATGTCTATCGAGAAAATCGAACACTCGTCAATAATTAAGTATATAACAACTCTAATTAGTAGTTTCAGAGGTGGGGTTCAAAGGACTGACTTGAGATTCGGTCCGGTACTCCAGTATGCTTTTACGACTCCACCTTTGGGCTTCGTGGCAATAGACCGTAATACCAAATTGTGTTTACTAGTCACTTTGACGTGGTATTGGCCCACAAGGCCTTTGAATATGGAAATTTCTGATATGGATATTGTGGTAATTGTCTCTCTAATTCTGTAGTGATATAACCAGTTCTGCTCAACATGATCCAATGGACTGGTCCATATTAAAACTATCGAATAGGCATCCTGTTGCAGATATAAGGATACAAATACCAAGAGTTCACAATGTTCTTAACTGATTAACTGTTAAGAGTAAAATCATTACAATGTTGAGATAACTATTTCTTAATTTTCATTAATACAAAGCTCTCTTGAGTTGTATAACATATACGTTTAGAACTAGGAAGAGATGAGCAGGTGCGTACAGTTGGTGAATCAGATTATAAACTATAGGAGTAATACTGGTTCATTTCCCGCAGATTTCTTGTTTTAAAAGCACAGATCATGTTACTGTTCTTCGATCAATTGCAAAAAATGATGTAATTACATTATCTGGGGCAACACAGAGTCGACGTTTTGAGTGACTACTACCAGATTCAAAAAATGTCCACAAAATGTTGGTTTGGCTAGTCTTTATAACCCGTAATAAGGTCGTGATCATTCTGGAAAACTAAGCACTTGGTCCTGCAGGCTGTAGCAAGATTTAATGAAAGAAATGCAGGTGTGGAGTAAGCACGATTCCAATTGTCCGAAACTCTGAATTCATCAGTAAATGCATAATCTTCTGAAGACAAAAAGATTAACACATTGTCGATAAATTGTAGGATACTGTAAGTTCATATCTCCATACTCTCATTTACGTCTTTCAGATTCTCACACTGTGAAGTTTTGTTTCAAGTAATTTTCCTCATTTTACGTCTTAGATTTCCCCATTGTGAAGTTGGTTTCGAGTAAGTCTTCCCTTAAGAAATGCCACTGAACAGCTCCAGATTCCTATCCCCCCTTTAGTAATTCGACCCACAAACATCACATTGATATAGAACTTCAACCTAACTGGAAGGAACTAATTAAATTTAACCTTCAAAGTAATTTGATCAAATAATAATCCATTTATGGGGAAAACAAAACAAAACAATCATGCTGTTTCAAGCACATAATAGAATTGAAGATAAAATTTGTAATGGTAGCAACACTAAGCTAGACAATCTAACAAGAGGAACCCTGAAATAATCCAAACAAAGAAGAATTATAAACCATTACTACCTACTATACACAATTTGTTCCCACATTCTTCATGAATTGCTTCTAAAACCAAATAGAATTTACCTTCTTTATATTCCAAGCATAAATGCCTGAGTTTCTATCCTCCAAAAAAGGAGAAGAACCCGCGTTTCTTCGGCTCCTCCTCCATCATTACAGCCTGCATACTATCCTGCTCAACCAATCTCCAAGCTGCCTGCTCAAATGCAAGCCCAGCCATAGTCGGCGGCTTATTAAGTACCAAAGGGTACCCTCTATTAGTACTCCTAATCACCTCAGAATCCTCAGGTATCACTCCCAACAATGCCAATCCAAGCATCTCCTGCACATCCAAAACAGACATCATATCTTCCCCTCTTATCATATCAGTCCGAACCCGGTTAACAATCATCTTAATATCCCTTATTCCATCACATTCCAATAATCCCGTCACCCTATCCGCATCACGAAGACTAGTTATATCAGGTGTCGTCACCAAAACCGCCTCATTTGCCGGAGTAATAGCAGTAATAAAACCGGCATCAATCCCAGCTGGACAATCAATTAGAATAAAATCAGGTGCACCTTCTTGGCGATCTTTCAATGATTCAACAACCCAAACAAGAGCTTTCCCGCCAAACCCAAGTGGCAGTTTGGATCTGGGCTTGGAAATACATAAGAGCTCGAAATTAGACCATCTTTTGTCCCTTACTAAGGCTTGGTCGAGGCGGCAATCCCCATTAAGAACCTCAACAACTGTATAATTAACTCTGTTTTCAAGGCCCAATAAAAGGTCCAGATTTCTTAGCCCCATATCGCAATCTATGGCGACTACAGAGAAGCCGAGGCGAGCTAAGGAAAGTCCCACATTAGCTGTGGTTGTTGTTTTTCCAACGCCGCCTTTTCCGGAGGTGATGACGACGACTCGTGGAGTTTCGCCGGCGAGCTCGGGTTTGCGATTGTACTGGAGAAGGGATTGGATTTTGAAAGTGGGGTAGGGTTTTGGGGGTTTGAGGGATTTGGGGGAAGTATAGAAGGGATTGGGAGTGGGAGGGGTTAATAATGGGTAGGAGTAGGCGGCGGCGGAGGAGGAGGAGGAATTAGGGTTTGAAAGTGAGTGCAGAGATAGCATTGCTCCGGCAAGGGGGCGGTGGAGATGTTTTCAGCTATCGTCGACTGGAAATGCAAGAATCGTTGGAATATTCCATCGTTCATTCAAGCAACCAAAAAACAAAAAGAATATAAAAATGGACCTTGTTAGGCTACTAGAATTATTGGCTAAAAGATTGACTAAAATAGTGTCTTTGGACCTTTTTGCCCTTATAGTTGGGTGAATCCCTTATACCAGAGGGGGTAAGATAGTCATTTAACACCCTCAATTTGGGAGTTTAGGGTTTCTATCCCCAAAATTCTAGTAGTAAAGAATTTTGGCAAATTGGTATAAATAGTCCCTAAACAATTTACCAGCAGAGCTAAAGTCCCGAAACTTTTTTTTTGGTTTTAAAATCCTCAAACAATTTATATTTGGTGGTTAAGCGTCCCTTCCAGTCAAACACTTTACGATCAACATGAATTTATGGAAAAAAAAGTTAGTCAAATAAAAATCTTGAAGGGGGTAGTTATGGTATTTTGCACATCATTTTCTTCTTCAATCTCTAGCCATCCCCACGCCACCCCAAAGTAACTATTCCCTCACCACTCTTCTCCGACCTCCGCCTGATGATCATGGCCGACCACCGCCTGAGTCTAAGAGACTCCTCCGCCATCAACAATAGCCCGATTCTTGATCCCCCAATTAATCGATTAAGAATTTTATGCAAAAACAGTAGAGTGATAAACACCAATCTCCGTCTTTGGTGGTTCCTCCTCTTCGAGACACCGCACTCGACAGGTAATTAGAATTAGTATATGACGATCCACGAACATTTAGCATCGTCAAACGGGCAGATGGTCAGTGGACCGACCACGTGGTCCGTAAAATATGGGACTGATTTGGACCATGTATAAGCTCGGTCCATATAAATGTAGGGCTAAAATAGCCCGCTCCGCTTTGGGATCTAGCGGACTAATGCGACCGGGACCGGGTTGGACACGGGCCAAAACGGACCAAAACCCGATAACCCGACCCAAACCCACCGGTAGACCCGATATCCCGACCCAATACTATACTATATATAGCCTCTTAAAATTTTACCCTACCCAAAAAACCCTAACCACTTTTCTCTCTCTCACGGCTCCCCTCAAGACTTCAAGACTTCAAGTCCTCCCTTCCCTTCACTCCTTCGCCGCACCCGCACTCCACCGCATCGCCAGTCGGCCGCCTTCCGCCCTCCCTTCACTCTTTCAGTGGGCGCACCCACTGGGACCCGACCATCCAGTAGAGGTAAAATTTTTTTTGCTTTTGTTTTATTTTTCTGTTTTTGTTTTTTAATTTGGGTTTAATTTTTTGTTTTTGTTTTAATTTTCTGATTTTGTTTTAATTTTATGCTTTTGTTTTATTTGATGATTTTGTTTTACTTTTCTGATTTTGTTTTGTTTTGTGATGTTTTATTTGTGATTATGTTTTATTTTAGGATTTTTGTTTTGTTTTCTAATTTTGATTTTATTTTCTGATTGTGCTTTTATTTTCTTATTTCTCTTTTTTCTGATTTTGCTTGAATTTTCTGACTTTGGTTGTATTTTTCTGATTTTGTTTTCTTATTTTGCCTTTTTTTTAATCAGAACACTAGGTGACAGTGAACTTCATTCTACTGTACAAACAATGAAGAGGGGGCTTAGATATTCGATCGTGTGGGAATTACTTTGAAGACTTGGGGCGAAGGGAAAGATGGAAAACCAAGAGCAAGGTGTGTTGCTTGTAAAGAAGAATATATAGGAGGGTCAACATATGGAATATCTTCCCTAAAGCGACACGACAAAAAGTGAAACCTATTGAAATCTCGTTTTCGGGGATGTAGGATCAAGAGAAGATGATGAAGAATAGGTGAACCTTGAATGTGTTTTTTTGTTTAAGTTTACGCATTTAATTTCACATTATGGACGCTTTAATTTGGACATTACGTTTGTTGTTTGGATGTTCGTGATTTTTACTCTTTCATTTAAGGCATTTTGGAACTTTATTTATTTTTATTTTTATTTTTCTGATTTTGCCCTTTTTTCCATTAAATGTTTTTTGAAATTGGACTGGTTGTGGTCCGCGGACCGGCCCGTTGGCCCGCGGATTTCAACTGGACGGGTTTGGACCACCATTTTGTTGGTCCGCAAAAATTAGTCCAAATCCGCTCCGGTCCGTTTTAGGGTAATCCGTGATGGACTGGACCGGATCGGACCGGACCAGCCCGTTTGACAGTGCTACGAACATTCAATCACATTCTCCAGAAAGCAAATTCTTCATTTTCTTTATTACAATTGGCAGATTCATTATTGGCTCTCCATCAGCTAAATTCAACCATCTCAAACAATTCTTTTTCAATACCACCTCAACCCCTCAAAAGAAAATGTAAGAAAGAAACAAATCCATGCTCAAAATGATTACTTTCATGACTAACTATAGGAATCCCAAATGACAAAACTGAAAATCTGAACTGGGTTCATTAATTAACCAAAAAAAACAGAAATTTCATAAAATAGACCAAAAAGAACCTGTCTTGGAATGATGAAAATATTGTAATTGTTGAAAATATTGTAATTAACGAGGTGGGGGTGGGGTGTGTCAGGGACTTTATCTCTGGAAAATAAGAAAAGAAGAACTTACATCACGGAGAAGACGCAGGGCCACGCAGGGAGGAAGGAACAGTGCGAAGCGGCTAGCCGGTAAAAGGGGAAACGAGCAGCGCGAGTGAGGAGATCGGTTAGGCCAAAAAAAAGAAAATCATATTTCCCAATTTACTAATAATAACAAAACCCATTTTCAATTTCATGCTTCTTCTTCAGTTTCCACTGCAAAACCATGGCCAATTTTACCCTCTTACCTTCCATGGTCTCAGAATCGTAACATTCCACTGCAAAACCATGGCCAATTAAAGATGGAGCTTTTGAGATTCTTGAGGTGAATGAGAAGTCTTCTTCTAGGTTTGGAGGAAAGAAGAAGCTTGTGGATAATGGATTCTTGGATAATTATTTGGGTGGTGGGATTTAGAATAATGAAGAAGAGGGAGAGGGAAGAAGGAAAGAAAGAAACTGAGGAGGAGGAGGAGTGGTGCAGTGGCGGTGGGGAAGGGGGAGGAAGAAGGGTTACGGGGTGGGGTGGGGATGGCTAGAGATTGAAGAAGAAAATGATGTGCAAAATACCATAACTACCCCTTCAAGATTTTTATTTGACTAACTTTTTTTCCATGAATTCATGTTGACTGTAAAGTGTTTGACAGAAGGACCTTAACCACCAAATATAAATTGTTTGAGGATTTTAAAACCAAAAAAAAAAAGTTTCGGGACTTTAGCTCTGCCGGTAAATTGTTTAGGGACTATTTATACCAATTTGCCAAGAATTTTCCTATAAAAATTTACTATGGAAAAGTCTTTTCACCCCCACATTTTTTTAATCTATTACAATGTCCCGAACATGAATTTCTAGCTGGACCATCATTTCACATGTATAACACTTACAAAATTTAATTCTTATTCAGGATAAGTTGACCCTTAGTTTATAGGGCCATTATAGATAAGTACTTTGATTTAGTATATAATATAAATGTTATACATGTCAAATGATGGTGGAGCTAGAAATTCATGTTCGGGGATAAGTACTTTGATTTAGCATATAATATAAGTTCACTTATCCACTCCAAAAAAATAAGAAATAAAAAATAATCTAGCTAATAAAAACATTCCTGCCCTATAGCTATAGTTATCCCCCGACATCTCGAGTGTTGCTTGTTTCCACTCATTAAAAATTCTGTCTACAAAAGAAGGTCAACAGAGATACTAAAATGGCTCTCACTTACACCATTTACGAACAGCTTGATACATTATCTCCCTTTAACCCTTTGAACGAAATGCGGCAAAAGAAAATGAAAGGAAATCCATGGACCTATCCCACCATCTGATATTAAAAAGAAAACTTTATCAGATAGTTCGTGCGGGGCATTTCCCACCTTGCCTTTGAAAAAGGAAATATCACTCTGTCATGAAGTCGTGATCTTATATACGATACCACGGGAGCTAAGTGGGTGGGAGTAGGAAGATACGCTAACTCGTTTTCAACCGACGAAAATGGTGAAGTTTTTCTATTTGGAATCGTGTTAGATTTAATTTCTATTATCTTGGTTGGATTATTCGTAACTGCATACTTACAATACATACATATTGATCAGTTGGACCTTTCACACTTGGATTGCAACTTTACGATACAATTCTAATTCTAATATGTCAATAGTTTCTAAATCAATGCAATGTAAGACCAACTGTTTTCAAACTAGACTCAGGTCGAGTTAGGGAAAGATGCATGAGAAGTTAGGTAAAGGCTAAGCAAGGAAAACAGTCAAAGTCAATCAACACACCTCGTTGAGCTGAAGTTTGATCGGATATCGGAGCCATATTAACTCGCGTAACTACTTCTCAACAAATTTGTTAGGACAGATTTGATATTAACTTTGACATTTTTAGAAGCGTGTGAGGCGGTACTTAATAAAATTGCGAGGAATGTTTGTAAATTTGTGGTTTACATGTTTTCTTCCAAACAATTTAATTTTTACATAGCTAATATAAACGTCTCAAGTAAAAATTCAATTCCATCTCACTCCCTCTTGAAAAGAAAATTATGTATTAAATTTTTTATTTATCTATTTTTTTCAAACAGTTCATTTATTCACATAGCTAATATTAAGTTCTCAAATTAAAATTTAATTTAATCTCACTCCTAAAAAACCCTTAGAAAGAAATTTATGCATTTATTAGATAACACAAAGACTATCAATTAGTCACCAAAGAACAACAATCTAACTATCAATTAGTTATTGAAAATGCCAACTTTTTTTTAATTTAATAAAAATAATGTCAACTTTTTCGACTTCAATTCTCATTGTTTTGAATACCCCCTCCTAAAAAAGAGTGAAAGCTCGAGCTTTTTCTTAAGGTTCATCCAATTAAACCCTTCCATCCAACTTCATTGGCAACATGACTCGGGGATAAATGTTTAATTAGATTAGTTTAGTTTAGATTTGATCTGGATTGAAACTCAAATTCAAATCCAAAACAGTTTTGGATTGAGTTTGGAGATAAAGTTTGAAATATTAAATCATTTAAAATTTAATTTATAATTGAGACTGAACTTACAAGAACTCCCTCAACTACTTCCAACTGATACAATTCATAAACTCATAATAATCATATATTAATTCACAAAAAAATATGAACCCGATTCATAGTAAATTTTATGGTCTAAAATTATTTAAATCATCACATAATTATTTATCTCATAATCTAGTAATAATGAGAAGTTATGAACAAAATATTCATGACAAAATTATTCAAAATTCACTCATACCAAAAAATTTCCTGACTCAACTACCACACTCATAACAATTATATGGATTTTTTTTAGGAAAATGATTTACTACTAGAATTTTGGGGATATAAACTCTAAACTCCCAAATTGAGGGTGTTAAATGACTATCTTATCCCTCTGCAGCTGGTATAAGGGATTCATCCAACTATAAGGGCAAAAAGGTCCAAAGACACTATTTTAGTCAATATTTTAACCAATAATTCTAGAATCTAGCAAGGTCCTTTTTTTATTATTCCAAAATATATATTTATGGTAGAAAGCTACTCCATCCATATAAGTCATGTCTAATTAGATTGGTGACTACACTTAGTCATGTTGCTATCTTGAAGTCCAGGATCAATCCATACGAGTTGAGCTTGGAGTGACAATGGGCCTCGTCAGCTGGCCCATTATAATTGAATCTCAATTTTGATTGGACAAATTGGTAAATTTATTTCCTTAACATTTTACGACTGGTCAGTTAGATTTTAAATTAATTTATAACCAAATTCATTACCTTCATAACAAAACTAAAAACGATTTTTAAGTAGAATATGACGAATGAAAATCCTTTTCTTTTTTTTTTTTGGGTAGAAGAAGATATTTTATATATTAAAAAAAGGCTAAAAGGACAATACACTTAAAATTTGTAGTATTGTGTATATTTATCCAATCTAAACTTTTATTACAATTGTGACATTATCAATTTCCTTCCCTGTTTTTCTGGTGATAAATTGACAGTCTTGACGTTAACACCAAAAAAAATATTCAAAAAATTGGACGGCAGGATACACTTGAAATGTAGGCACCAAAAAGACAGAAAAAATACATTTTGGGGGTCACCGAAAAATACTAAACAACGATTATCCCGTAAGTTATAAAAATAGTAAAAGCTTACACAAAGGGCCCCGCTTTAACTCAAATATTGTCTTTCCAGTCACCATGACGTCGAGGTGACGCAAGGTTTGCTGACTTAACTTTGATCCAAATCACCACCACAATTAGAAAACCCGAATGGGGAGTATATATTTTTTCACACATAAATAACGCTATACGACAGTTCTTATATGTAATGATTTAAAAAAATATTTATTTTTGTACATTTATAAATAATATTGTATGTGTTCATCTAATAAAAAAATTCAGTTCATCAAATAAACTCATCAGATAGATAAAACGTACTCCATAGGTGTGATAAGAACACGTGTTTGCACATTGAATCCAAACATTTTTTGTCTACTGATGATTCATATTTTTCAACTAATCTAAGTGAGATATACTCAAAATAAATCTGATAATACATTATGAAATCGCGTTCGTTACTATGGACCTTAAAGATCACTTGTAAAAGGTTAATTTTTACATGAATAACGTGATATATATTCATCGATATCAGAAAAAAAAATTATTTTTTTGTTGATTTGAATGAATTTGGACTTAGTAATCAATTAAACCATGGTGCGTATGAGATTTTCAATGCGAAACCAATTGAAGACTCCGTCAAAATCACTCCATCTCAAATCTCAGCCGTGAATAATCCAATATGGACCCACGGAAAATAATTGAAGCCCATCAACGGCCTAAATTTTTTTCTAGGTAGGCCCAGTATGGTGAGTCAGTACTATCCATCTATCTTAAAAGTCCAAGTGTCATCAGTACACCAAGTGATATAAGCACAAGAATAGTCAGAAGTTCCAAATTTTCTAGATCTACCCAAACACGAAGGCCACGTGTGGTGTATGCTCCAGATGAATTGACATAATTACCCTTCCTTCTTCTACTCACCCCCTTGTCTTCTTTTTCTCTTACCGGCAATCTCATGTGATCAGTTATATTCTTATCTCACAGTCTTTTTCTTTCATTCAATTCTATCTCTGAAAAAGTTTTAGAATTTATAAATTTTTTGAGTGTGATTTTCTTCTTACAGATCCAAACTATAAGCAGAAAGTGAAACCTTTATTCTATTTTTGTATATTTATCTACTCTTTTATACTTGATCGCTACAGGGAGATAAGCATTTGAGGGGCCTTCTAAACTCTACTTGTAATAATCAGGTTTCTAGCATATTTTTCTTGGTTTTTTTTGGTGGCTTCTGGTAATTTTTAATTTTGATTGATTTGTTAAATGTTTTATATGATTTGGTTTTGTGGGTTTTCGATCTGATGTATAGGAGGGGATGAATCAATTCTTGTAATTGGGGGTAAGGGAGTCTTTAATTTTGATTTAGAGATTTGAAATTAACGATTTTTTGTAGATTGGTACTTGGTTTAGATTTTAGGATCTAAAGGGGTTTGGATGGATGGATCACAATTTTGATGATTTGTAGATCTAGAGGTGTTAAAATGATTTCGAGTCTGGTGGGTTGCATAAAGTTATTGGCTTTTTTCTTTTGGAAATCTTCTGCCTTAACAATTGCTGCTGGGATTTGGTGCTAGTTAGGTTCAATTAGTAGATTGATATTGGGGATTCAGATACGAGATGAATAAATAGTGGTTGTCTTTAAATACTACCTCCATTACTTACTTAATATAAGTCGTTTAGTACATACATTTAGCGAAAGTTACTTTGTTAAAGCAACTTTGTATAAAAGCAAGGTACTTTGTTAGTCAAAATATTACTCTTTTAAATAAGATTTGTATACCACTAGTTCTATTTAAGAGAATAATCTTGATATTTTGATTAAAAAAATATCGTGTTTTTTTGCTTTCTTAATTTTCACTACATGTCATAGACGAAGGGAGGGATTATTTAATTTCCTTCGGAACTTCAAAGACTGGGATGCACTGTTATTGTTGCAATGTTCTTAATGATTTCATGTATTTCAAATCAGCTTACTGGATTATGCTGTGTGTTTGCCTAGTACTCCCGTCTGTCCCAAATTGTATGTCCACCTTCTAATCCGCTTAATCGGTAAGTGAACGCTTAATTTGGGACAGAGGGAGTATTTTATTTCTGTTTTCCATCTGGTCTCCAACTAGTGATTGGGGTTCTCTTTTTAGCATCTTGTTATATGCATTGTTCTTTCAGAAGTTCATAATTTGTTGTCTGCAATCATTTTTTCTTTCATAAATTTTTTTTCTGCTACTACGTTTCAAGATGTTTTTTATACGTGTTTGTACTTCTTGTCCTTGTTGGTACTCTACCTGCCATCTTTGCGTAATATTAATTCTATTTCTTAATGGTGTGTCGCAGGAGAGAAGGCCATGTTACTTATTTGAACCAAAAAGGAGCATTGGGTTTGTTCAATTGCTACTACTACGTTCATTTCTACTTGTGGGATGGGTAAATGCAAGGGCATAGGGAAATTAGGAAGAATGGCGAGGGATGGCTCTGTGAGTTCTTATCAATTTTCTCTTATGCTATCTCCTATTGTTTCAGTTTGGGAATGTGCTGTTCGTAAAATGAGGTATTCTTTCAGACCCGAGTGGGTGTAGGTGTTGTCTCAATAATAAGATTGTGCCATAATTGTAGTTTTCTGAGTTGGGAATCTGTTTGGTATTACTTTTGAATTACTTGATAAAAAAAACTAGGATACAAAGAGAGTAAGTAAGAAGTAAAAGAAAAAGGTAAGAGCCGATTGGAAACCCTTCTAGTAGTTTCAGTTTCCACAATGGATAAAATGGAAGGTGCTAAAGTGTCTTCTGGTGTTAGAAAAGCAAAGAAAAAGCAAGTGAAGGATGAATTAGATCGTATCAAACAGGCTGAGAAGAAAAGGAGGCGCTTGGAGAAGGCATTGGCTACATCAGCCGCCATTCGATCTGAACTGGAAAAGAAGAAAGAGAGAAAGAAAGAAGAACAGCAGAGGCTAGACGAAGAGGGTGCAGCAATTGCTGAGGCTGTTGCTCTGCGAGTCCTACTTGGTGAAGACTCGGACGATTCATGTAAAATGATGATGGAGGAGGATGAGGGGCTAAACCAGTGGGGTTGCTATAGCAATTTTGATCTCTATATGCGTAGAAGAGAAGCATCGGTTCCTCATCAGCACCTACCAACACATTCCCTTGGGAAGAATAGGTTTGGTTTCTGATAACAGCGGATATGGATACATGTGGAACGATGGGAGAAATACTGACTGGATGGTTTCACCTGAAGCTGTTGGAGGAGCGTTTTACCCTCGGTATATGGACGAGAGGAACTGGGAGACTGCAGGAATATCTACTGGTCTAATGGCTGCAAAAGCTGTTTCGAAGCTCCAAATTGCTGAAGATGCACAAGTGGACAAATACGTCTTCAACCGAGTTTTAAGGGGTTAAGAGGGATTAGACTGGCCTATAGCAAATATTCAAGTCGACAGCGTGCTTCCTGCTTGTTTTTGTGATTCTAAATAAAGACATGTATATATTTTGATTTGAGTAATGTATCTTTCCGGGATGTAAGCCTTGTTCTTACTCCTGCTTTTATTTTTTGGAATTGTATGTTGTGACGATAAAAAAAAATGCGGTTGATCTATTTTCTGCACAGCTTTGGTTCGTTAAATTGCCTTTTTTTTCTTTTTTCTTTTTTCTTTTTTCTTTTTTCTTTTTTCTTTTCTCTTACACCTGTTATTGTATGATCTGCAAACAGATTCTATGATACAACAGACTGGGTCTCTCTTTTATTTTGTTTTTTTTTCAAGATGTTCAAATCAACACTATATATATATATCTCGCACTTTTTCTGAAGCATAACCATACACAGATAATCACTACGTTGGTGATGGTAATTCATGTAGGGTTCCCAAGCTCTTTTGCGGGTTCAGAACCAAGGTTAAGCGCAAACAATTACAGCTCAAAATTAGAAACCCGATTCACTTTCTTGTTTTTGGTAGTTTTAGGTTGGAGCAGTGGCAGGTGGCTTAACAGAAAATTACGGAGAGCAGATTTTCTTCTCACATAACAAGTAACTACATTGCAAGCATTATAATTAACCTGGCTCAACAAATTTGCTGCTTATGCTAAAGCAACCTAAATGCACTTCACTATGAGCATGGCATGCATCTTCTTCCCACTTGTCAAAGAGGAGGCCTTATAAAGAACGCGCACAAGTTCTGCCATTTCAAGTACAGTAAAACCTCTATACAGTAAAGTTATTCTTATATAGAGTATTACTGTATAGAGGTTTTACTGTATATACAATTCAACATTTTCCCTAATTTCTTAAGACTGAAGCAAGCAGTCTCACTTCATGAATACAAAACTGACTGGAAACTAAACCACAGACAGTGATGGATGCACAGTAATTTCCCCAAATTGTAACTATCAAATCAAACAGGAGCAAACGAATTCACAGTTGGAACCTAATCTTAGATTGATCCACAATAAATAACTCGGTTCATTGTTTCAAAGGTGCTTTAGTACACAGAAGAATGCCAGGACGAAAGACTCGATCATATATCCTGTTGAGAATTCCATCTCAAGGGTGCCTCGGCATCTTCCCATCGATGCTGCTGCCTTGGTGTGCTCTCTTCCCCATTCTCCAGATCTGAACTGCTAGATGGTTTTGCCCCAGTAGTGATAAGATTCTTGAACCAGGTAGTTTGAAGTCTAGGAGATCCTCTAGGAGAAATGCCAGGAGACTCCGGGGTAACTGAGTTGTTGGAGGCAACACCCATGAGAAAACGATATGCCACTTTACTGGCAGAGACAATCTCTGTTTTTGCTTGTCTAAACTGCAACAGCATAAATTCAATCAGACTATAAACAAGAACAAGACAAACAGAATGGCAATTAGAAGACACAAAGAATAGTGAAGGTATGACAAGGCAATAGAAACCATGAACTAAATACTCTATCCAAGGAATCTTGGTTTAAACAATCAAACTCAAGTCGTTAGTCAAAATAGAGATACATTCTCTCGGGCATCTTTCCATTGGATGGCTAAAAATTGTACTAGTAAATTCAACTTTTTGTAGTGAAGTCCGAAATGAAAAAAAACTACATAAAGGAATCCTGAGTGCTGTTGCATGAAATCACACCTTAAGTGCTGTTGTTCCTGCAATTTCCACTGCGGCATCACCAGCATGAGCAAACCGATTTACCCAACCTGTTGTGGTGAAATACAAAGCTAATTAGGAGGATTATTTCTTCCTTTAATGGGCAAAGTAAATGCACGGGGGATGTTATATCAAGTATTAAGATTTTAAAGCTACTGTAACATACTGCAAACCCTATGCACGCTGTTTATATACTTCAATGCCATTCACAAGCTTTCTCAAATAGCTCCAACAAAGAAGTCATACTGAGAGATGATGAAAAATTCTAATCCCACATGTAAAAACCTTAATCCTGCAATAAGGATAAAGAAATGGATTTGCTTGGACAGCTCCATACTACATTCAACACAATCATGAAACATCTTACCGAGTACCAACTATATCTTTTAGAAAACTAGAATGAATTATAATATTGCCTGTCCGCAACAGCAACAATGAGAACCAAAATCTAGTTATAATCAACAAGAATATTGCAATAAAGAGAAATCAAAATTCTTTCTCCCAATAACTCAAAAGATAATGAGAATAACAAAATATCCAAGCAAAGATCAGTTATCCATTAAAACATATCACTAATTTTAAAAAATCAAATGGCATGTTGGTGTGGTGGCATACATAAATTTTTCATCCTTGAAACAAGTTTCAGCAGCTTCAAATCCATCTGGAAAGTGAATTCTCTAGCTTAGTCTGCCCTATGTATTGAACTGGCATTTATATCAGGAACTTCATTGGTGTCATTTCCAGCATATAAAAGTTTATATAGTATCAGTGAATGTATATCAAAATTTAATAATTTATTCCCTAACAAAAAAAGATAAGGAAAACAGGAACAAAGGGGAGGACTTACCAGGAAGCTTTGGCACTCCAAGTCTGTCACAGAACTCATCGCAGAAATGATTGCAATTCTTTGATAGTAAATCATATGAGTGCCCTGGCCACTCTCTACTAAGTTCCCTTAGGATCTGATTAACCTTGAAGATAGAATAATTTGTCTGTCCAAGGACAATTGACTCACGGTAAGTATACATAGGATTCCTTCCGGCAGGACATCTGAACACGCCAGTGCCTTGCTCACAGAATCCGAATGACCATTCTTCATCTCCATAAATCTGTTGTACAAAAAATATACAATTCAGTTACAAGAGTATTAGGTATCTTGAAGGTCCCATCAAACAAGTAAAGGACTCTTGATTCCCCATACCAGAAAAAAGCATTCACCACAGCCATTGTATGAATCACTAAGTAAACAGATGTAAAAGCAAAAGGAAAGGAAAGGAATGAAATGAACTGGAAAGGAAGGTATAGTAATCAAAATACCCAAAACATTATAAGTTAAGCTTGATTCAGTAGCTGCTTCAAATAAGAAATCGAAATCGAAGACTACGGAATAAAATTATACAAGTAGTCAAGTACCATGTAGGTAAGGAACAATGAGAGCATCCATCAGGGTGATAGACACTACTTAAAAGCTAAATGCTGTATTCAATTCTTGTTGAGGCTTGATGTTTCATTTTGATGTGCCACATGCACACTCCTAAGCTGAAAGACAACAGTTATTGTGGAGAGCACAACTGGAAGCTCAGCTGTTTGGACTTGGGTACCTAGAGGCAACTTAATTGGAAAGTAGAAAGGAAGCTTAGAGTTGATGCGAGACGTCTCCAAAAGAGACAATACATGAATGTATACCATCAAAACTCATCAATAAAGAAATGGGTTTCCCAACTGTAAGTCAATACTAAAAGTGTAAAGTCATGATATTATTTGTTCACCCAATTCATGGGTGTTTCTATTTTCTACAAGATCTGGAACCATCAAGATCTTTGGCCATTTCTGTTGTGTGGCGTGGGAGGGAGGGGAGGGAAGGGAAAACAGATCTCAAGGTTCCAAAACAAAGAACAGAAATATAAATTTTTCAAGCAGAGGTAACCGTCAGTCATAAGCGTTTGTAAATTGATTGCATCTACAAAAAGCTTGCGTACGTAAAAGGAAAACAACAACAAGGCTATTACATCTTCCTAACACCTAATCATTTAGTGGGACTCGAAAATTGATACGACAAACCTTAGAAACTAAACCGAAGCACGAAAATAACAGAACTGAGTGTCGTTAAGTTAATCAAGTACTAAGTCGAATTGTAATCCACAAACCTACCGGTCATCCACACAACTGAAGGCCTTATTAGTTCATTATACTACTTTAACCATACACACATAAAAATGACATATAATTAGGCGACTCCAAGTCCAAAAATCACTAGTAAAAAATCTAAAACCCTAGATCTACTAATTCAACCAGTTGAATTAATATTCCCCTTAATTCATAAAAAGCAACTAGAAAGCAAATAAGCAACACGATTACTCAACAACGGCGGAGGAGAATTTTTTACCTGAACGGCGCTGTGGAAGATACCGCCGAGACCGATACCGTCTTTGAAGATCTTGTTGATCTGAACAATCGTATTGTTAGTTTGATCGGATCCACTATTGGTCACATCATATACATGGAGGATTACCTCCGTCATCATCTTCCCCCCAAATTATAAACCCTAACCCTAATCCCCCTCAGCCACCGAAATCCTCTATCTATCAACTCCACACGGTATAAATTGAAATTCAAAATCTATTAGAAAGAATAGCAGTAATGATTGGAAACAATGGTGTGAAAATTGAATTTGAACTATGGCAGCCTGGACTGTGCTTCCTTTTTGTTGTTTTGAATGTTATTCCAATAATCACATTTTTTGGTCTGGAAGTGCTATAAAGTGTTGTGGAAATTTGAGTTACTGGGCGGGAGCTTTGCTTTCTGTAGTGGTAGACTATTTGTTGTATATTTCTCGAGAGTGAAGAAAGACGAGTGACGTGAGCAGATTTACATACGTACGCAAGACGGGAGTTTTTTTTGGATGAATTTAAGCAAGACGTGAGTGGGAATTATTAGCCATTTTGGTCGTCAAATTATTTTTGAACAGCAACTTTCATCCTTTTTAATTTTTTTTTATCTCATTAATTTTATGAGCAATTATTTTTGTTTCCATCAAATAATTGTCTAAAAACTCGTGAACATTGATGACATGTTCAGATGGTTCTTAGATTGCCTCTCTCCTGTAGGGGTAAAGATGGAAATTCCAAATTAATAAAAAAAATTATTAAAAAACATGGAGTAATTTATTTAAATAGGAATACAATCATTTTTACTTTGAATCTCCTACTATGGTTAATTTCAGTCCATGTAATTTTTGGGTACTGTTTTTTAAGATGGAAGACTATATATTTACATAGTATCCTAAAATTTAGGTTTTTAGGGTTTTCTTGTTCTAAATTATATATGGGAAATGAGGATAGTGACTGACATGTGTGGGAATGAATAACTTTACAAAGGAGGCACTTAGTATACTTTGAAATTTCCATCTTTACCCCTACATGAGAGAGGCAATCTAAGAGCCGTTTGGACATGTCATCAATTTTGACGATTTTTAGACAATTATTTAACAGAAGGAAAAATGGCTGTTCGTAAATTTTTGGGATGAAAAAAGTTAAAAAGGATGAAAGTGGCTGCTCAAAAATAAGTTAATGACCAAAATATCTAATAATTCACGGAAGTGGATTGTTATAACTACGGTAAATAATTGTCTCTACATGTGTATGTATCAATTTCTGTGTCAATTATTCACAATTTACCATTTGTATATATAATTAGAATAAATGTACACATGACAAATTCCGAATGGTTGGACACAGGAATAAGAATATACACGAGTACAGACAATTTTCACCCCTATAACTACATAGTTCCATGTGGCGTCGTTTCGAGAATATTGAGCCAGAATGAATTAAGAGTTTTTTCGTCACGTCTATATTGCAGAACACCTTAAATTTAGAACATATGAAATATTTTTTAAAACGTACGAGACTTAAAGTATATTCAATAGATGTTCTCTTCTAAGGCTGAAACCTACTAGATTTAAAGTCTAAAAGATGATTTCTCACTTATTTCTCTCATTCAAAATCGTGAGTGAGACTTTTATCTAACCCGACTCTTAAGTGATAAAAGAAAGAAAAAAAAAACTCAGCTTCTTTCTTATTTTATTACCTTCCTCGATATATATGACCGGATCTATTCGATTTCTAAAAAGATTAGTAATTCTTAACTTTTCGAATTTTATCTTTATAAACACTGGTTACGTGATAGATACCTAATTTTATTAGGAGCAAACCTTGAGATCAAAGGTGAAGGAGGTGGACTAAATTGTCTCCTTCCCCTCCACTTAAAGGAAGCCCAATGGAAAGCTTTTGATAATAGTTCCATTTAGAAAGGAGTCTATTAAGGAGCTAGTCCACAATAGCGTGCTTAAAACCTCACTGTCCAAGTTTCCACGACGTCGTCTCCTATTATCATCTATGCAACAATTCCACCGGCACTGAGCATCCTAAGTCCCGGCTGCAATTTTCCGGTGAGATAGCTCTGCAACGCCGGACCGGAGCACTTTGGAGCTCCATTAATTTCTCATTGATTCAACCTGAAATCGAATCGTAATCAGTTAAACACTTCAGGTGAACAGCTCTGAACTTCTCTCTTCTCCATTTTGAAAACTGTTTCTAGGATTTCGGTTTGTGATGATATTTCAATTAAATCAACAGGTTACGAATGATCCTTCTTCCAATTTTAATGTTGCTTAGAAGGCTAGTAAAGCTTGTTCTGATGTTCTATGAGAATTAGATAAAAAAAATCACTGATTATGTTAATGCCTTGGCCATTACTATTTGTTTTCTGCATTTGTGCTTTCTTTCTGATTTCTTAAGAATCCTATCTAATTTTGTAGTTTGATCAATTGTTGTTTCAGCATTTTCATGTCTATGATTTATTCACAGACAATACTACCTCCATTCCATAATACAAGTCATTTAGCACATGTAGCAAAAAACAAGGTACTGTGTTAGTCAAAATATCAATATTACTCTTCTAAATAGAATTATTGGTATACAAGTCCTAATTAAGAGAGTAATATTGATATTTTGACTAACAGAGTACCTTGGTTTTTTGCTTCTTAATTTTCACTACATGTCCTAAACGACTTATATTATTGAATGGAGGGAGTATAACTTAGTCCTTTAAGTTATAAATTATGTATTGGAAAGCTTTGATCTTTCCTTGATTGTTTGTTATGAATGAGATGAAACTGTAACTATGAAATAATCTAGGAATGGCTTTTGGATAGAAGGTACTTTAGACTAGGGGATGGAGTAGCCATGAGTTAGATTAGTGTAGAAAGATTTTGTAGCATGTATATCAGCAACTACAATGGTTTTAAGACACGGTTAATATGAGGCTGCTTACGGATTCCAGGAAATGCCTTTTTTTAACACAATGCTTTAGATGATGTATGGACTGTGTTTACCACAGTCCTTTAATCTAAAGGAGCAACCTTTATTTTATCCCCGGGCCCGACCCTCATATAACGTCAATTAAATGCAGGTAAAGTTGACACAAGGATTCAAGAGAAAGCAAAATTTTCTTCTTTTACAATTTTGATTTCCGACAGATCCTCTGGAGGCTTCATGGTAACTTTTTCCTACAACTGTTTTCATCTTATTCTTCTTCATCCTTCTCCATCAGTACTGTGGATACTGTTTGCTCCTAGATTTTGATTTGCTACGTTATGTGCAGCCATTTGTTTTCCCCTCTGAGTAATCTTTAACAAGTAGTTGGCTACATTCTTCTTTAACTTTTTTGTATACTGGCAATGATAATTTTTTACGGCAATGATAATTTTTTATGTGGGTTTTGAATGCTTTCACTTGATGCATTCGGTGCCATACAGTTCTAGTATCATCTGATTGTGAAAATTCCGAGGTAGCTCTTGTTTAATATAAGCATTACATTTCTCCAAGGAACTTGCGACAAGTAGCTGGCTACATTCTTCTGCCCTTATGTAAAGAATAGAAATGATTGGATTTTCATCTTGGTTATAACTGTAATCCGCAATATTCTACCTCATGCTGGGATAAATACCATTACCGTATCATCTTGAAAAGTTTTGATACTACTTGGTTTTGTACATGTGCCATATTGACTGATCATACAGCGATGTTTTTTGTGAATATCCAGACTATGTTAGAATTCCTTGCATGGAAAAAGACCACAAAGCCTTTCTTTTTTTTTGGCTGCAATCTTGCATCCAATTACTGGGACTAAGGCTTTGTTGTGGTTGTTGTTGTGGCTGCAATCTTGAATTCCTAATCTTTTTGGGGTCTTTCTATGATGATTTTTAGTTTAGGCTCTGTGAATATGTGTACTAATGTGTGAACTGGTCTAATTTGTGTCTTATATGGAGTACATACAATAAAACAAGAAAAGGTATTAGGCTTGAAATTGTTAGTGTCTGTCATGTAGCATGATGTTGTGAGCACGCAATTCAATTGCACTGTATTGATTATGCACATTTGCTTTAATTCGGTTTTTCATCTGATATTTTATCCCGTCTAAGTTGTCATATTGCTTACTGATTGCAGGATCCATGTAATTCTAATGATGAAAAAAGCGAGAGCAGACTTTACATTGGCAATCTTGATCTGAGGATAACAGAGTAATGGATTTTGTCGATTATAAGTTCTTTCTTAAACTTGTGACCAGAAGAGATTCTCATGGCCAAACATATTATTCATTCTAAACTTCCTGTTTCAGGGCTTCTGTGATTAAGATGTTTTCTCCATTCGGAAAAATTGTATCTGAAGACTTTCTTTGGCACACCCGTGGCCCCAAACGAGGAGAGCCACGCGGATATGCTTTTGTTCTGTTCAGCACCATCGAGGTACGGTTGCAATTTTTCTTGATAGTTTCGTCTCATAGCAATTCCTGATTTCTGCTTTTAAAGTGAGCATGCAGGAAGCTCAACTGGCAAAGGAGAAGATGCATGGGAAGTTGATTTGTGGACGCCCACTGGTTGTTCGACTTGCTAGTGAAAAATACTTGATGGAAGCAGCAAACGGTTCTTCTAAGAATGCTGGAGAGGCAAGCAAATCAAACCTTTCCGGTAGCTATTCAGGGCAAACGAGTCGTACTGCTAAGATAGCTGCTATAAAGAACAAATTGAAGGCCATGGAAGAAGAGAGCCGTGATTCAAAGAAACTAAAACAACGCTGATGGCTAGAAGATGTAATAGAGATTGTACTAGAACTTTGCATTTTTTTAGTTAATATTCAAAAATTAAAATCGAAAAAAATTTAAGGGTTTGAATACTTTTTACTTGTTTTAATTTCTCTTTCTCTCTAAGTCTCTTCCTATATATTACAAATGTATATCTTGTTTACAAACTCTTAATTTTTTTGTAAAAGGTTAAAATGCCTTATATTTAGAATTGAGGAAGTACTACCCTGGCATGAAGTGCTTCTAGAAGTAATACTCCTATCATTTTGATTTTCAACCGCAAAATTTCTTTTCTGCCCAATAATTTATGTTCACTGGTATATTTCTATTACAAGCAAAACTATATGTTATTAAATTAATATTTGTTAAGATAATAAGTGATGTCCCATCTTAGTCTGGAGAAGTCATTCACCGGTATCCTAAACATTTGAGTTTAATATCTTTTATTTTATTTTTTTATTCACTTGTTCCATTGAGTTGACGCTTGCAGAGGGTTATGAATCTTCTGTTCCAATTCAGTGATCCATTCATATTTTCACTAATAAAAAATTGACATTTATATTAATTTTTTAATTGAAAATGTACTACTATGAAAATTTGCACATGTAATACCAAGGGTTAGGAGAAATGAAATAAGGAGAAATCCCATTTATATAAATATAGATATATAGTTTTCTGAAATTGGAGTAGGGGATTCTAACTATTACAACTGGCGATTACAAAGACGGTAAGTTGAACTCGGAACTCGAACCCAGGACCAAGGTCTAGTAAGGAGTGTCCGATTTGGAACAAGCTTCATGCTCGAAATCGATACATGCGGGTTCTCTCTAAGATCACATATCTAAATATCATATTGCATTCCAACTTGCAAAAACCTTTCTGGGGGAATTTTAAGTGATGAAATTGCTGATCTGGAGTTCTTATGAAAGAATTTGTAGAAATAATCAATCAAAATGTGAGAAAGTTTTCCATTGCTTTTCTTTGATTTCAGAATGGTTCTTCCAAAGCAACAAAGATTACTCCTTTCTGCAATGCTTGATCCAACTTTTGCGCTTCTTCTTCATTTTCAGAAATCTCGCGAAGTTTACTTACAATCGTAGCTACCACGTTGTCTTCCTCTAGACTTTGGACATCTTTATAACCAAACTGAATCAAACACCTATAGACTCCATTGATTCCCAACGTTCCTACATCAAGGCGTTCCTCGGAAATGACTGTTTTGATTGGTAATGTCCTTATGGTCACAATGATGGTTATTTCTCGAAGGGAATTTGTGCTTTTCATGTAATGACGAACTATTGGTGGGATTCCATTGACAAGGTCAGTGCAAAAAATGCAAATACCTTGTGGACGGTAAACACAGTTCGATAGCAATTCATCGAATTCAGTTATGTTTATCTGCCTATCGGCATCATATGCAGCCTTCCGGCTCCTGCCAATGGTCCAAGATATCATGATCACCAAAAAGAAGGCTGCAATGGAAAAAGTAATCCAACCACCTTGTGGAATTTTGTTGAGCAATGATGAAACAAAAGCACCCTCAATGATTAAGAAGGGAACGAAAAAAGCAAGGATGAGCAGAAAGTGAATATCCCAAATGATGAGCATTACTAAAGTCACCAGGAATGTTGTTATTAACATGACCCATACAACAGCCACGCCTGCAATTCAATGGGTTAATTAGATCAAACTAGACATTAATTAGTCGTATTCAATCATAGATGTATGATAAAGAACAAGAAGAATTACCGTATGCATTCCCTATTTCAACGCCTTGTTTGAAGATTAAGACGAGTCCAACGCAGATAACCATGATGATATAATTAACTTCTGGACAATAAATCTGCCCCTCGTGCTTGGAGGAAGTGTGTTTTATGTTAACTCTAGGAAAGCATCCTAAAGAAAGAGACTGCTTAACAATAGAAAACGTAGCTGATATCATTGCCTGACTAGCAACGATGGCAGCCAAGGTGGATATGACGAACATTGGCCAGTAGACTGGCTTTGGAATAGAACTATAGAAAGCCGATGAAATCTGATCAGGATGCTTGGTTAAGTAAGCTACTTCTCCGGCATAACATAGGACCAATGATGGATAAACAAACAGAGTAAAAGCAAACTGCACAAGCATAAACATACGAAATCAGGGATAAATTAGGTAGAAAACATTGATCATGTAAATGGAAATACCACTTGGTTCCGATTAACTAACCTGAATTGCCCTTTTATTGAAATGGCCTAAATCAGCAAACATGGCTTCGGCCCCTGTAGTACACAAGAAAACTGCACCTAAGAGCTCCCACGCTTTTTTGCCTTGTCTCCCAAAGAACATAACAATGTAGTGAGGTGACAAAGCTTTGAGAACAGTTGGATTGTGATTAAAAATATTGTATGCACCGATGATGACATTTGAAGTGAACCACAAAAACATTATTGGAGAGAAGGAAAATCCAACTTTGCTGGTGCCTCGACTTTGGAAAAGGAAAAGCGCCACAAGCAGGACAACTGCCATCAACACAATGTAGCCTGTTGTTACTTTTGGGGAAACATTTTGAATCCCTGCTAGTGCCGATAGAACTGCAAGAAAATATCCAATCAACGAAACATGAACTTTTGCAAGTTTAGCAGTAGAAAAATTGGAAGAAAAACACAGCTTAATTAATTACCACTAGTAGCCGGTGTTAGAGCACCATCACCAATAACCATTGAAGTTCCTAAAAGCACAACAAAAGTGAGGAAATTCTGAGCCATTTGACTATTCTCAATAAAACTCTTGGCCTTTGATTTCACAGCACTCTTATGAGTTTTGTAATATTTCATGTTTGCATCAGATTCCAATCTTGTACTTTGGATGGTTAATTTGCTATTGAAATTTATATGTCTGCACAAGAAAGAATACAAAGCGAATGTTCCCCCTTCTCCGTGATCATCAGCGCGAAGGACAATAAACACATATTTGATCAAGGGAATTATAGTTAAAGTCCAGAAAATGAGACTAAGAAGTCCAAGGAAATCATCTTCTTCAGGATTCTCTAACCCCACAGCAGATGGTAAAACATACAGAGGAGAAGTTCCAATATCTCCATATACTATTCCAAGAGATTGATAAGCCAACACCAAAGTTTGAAATAGAGTGTACTCCTAACAGAAAAATAAAAAATCCATCAAGTCTTTATTAGAAGATAGAAATTGACAAACATTCAAAGAATTCACATTCCCTACAATTATACTTGATTTTGACAAAGTAACAAGATTGAAAATGATAGACCCCCAAATAAGTCCGGTTGAATCTGAATCGGATATGTCGCATTATAACACTTATAACACGCGGAATTTCTTTTGTTACAAAAAAAGACACGCAAAAAACTATTCGTGACAGAAATAGCACACAAAACTATTTTGTGGCATAGAATACCGAAAAACTATGTGTGGCATTATGGCACTTATAACACTCGAAATTTCTTTTATGGAAAAAAAGACATCGATAAATTATTCATGACAGAAATAGCACACAAACATACTTTTGTGAAAGAAAAAACAACAAAAAAACTATTTAATAGCAGAAATAGCAAGCGAAACTACTTTTGTGAAAGAAATAGTTATTTTCTATTTTATTAATCTATGTATAACTATATTAGACAACCAGTAAATAGTTGAATTCAATAATTAATAGCACAAATATGTGAAATTGACTAACCTTTGGTCCATGAATCGAAGGCTTGTATTTCTGCGTGAAAATCATATTATCCTTTTTCCGATTATTTTCTAGATCGAATTCCTCATTGGAATCCTTGATCTCCACTTCTTCACCCCTATTCGGTGATGCCATCACTGAAAACTGAAATTTCTGCAAATGCAACTACTCAGAAATACCAAATTAAGAGTGGCTTCGGCCGCCGCTCTACTCCAGCGCCGGCGATATATGTATTTGCTAATAGTATGAATGAATTAAAGTCTCAATGATATTAATAGACAACAATTTTGAAGGAATAAATAGAATTATTTCACCTAATTAGTAGAGAGAGAATAAAAGTGATTTTGAGTCTCGACCAATCAAGACCATGCAAATGAGCGCCAAACCGTTCATTTTAATTCTTTTCCAATAAGGATTGACAGGTTGTCTTATGAATGAACGAATGAATTTGTTTTAACTTATTCATTAGAGGAAAATTCTTCTCTCTTAGAATTACAGGTTAGTTTAGTTTTCTATTTTGTAACGGAATACAAAAATTATGTTTTTTTTTTTTTTGCTAGGTAACAAAAATTATGTTGATTTTTGAACAATTCTACTCTTATCGAATACAAATAATTTTAAATGAATATTTTACATCATTTTTTTTATTTTAACTTTTATAAAATTCAAAACTAAACAATATATAACTATACCTTTTAAACTCCATATACCATTCTTTCTAGCATCATAAAGCTAGAGTTAATTATAAAAATCATACGTGTATATAAATTTATAAATTTATACTTTACTGATATAATGTTTGACTTGCACTTAAAAAACAAAAATCGGGTATGAAAATGATAAGACTTAAAGTATAAAAATATCTTAAAATAAAAATATTGATCCCCAAAAAAAAACATTGACCTAATTGTAGACCCTTTTTTGTTTTTTTCTTTGACGTTACCTAATTGGAGACTTGAAGTCAAGATAATTTAATTGAAAATTCAAAGACTTGCTAGATCAGCATCACTTGACACTGATTCAAAAAGAAAGAGTTAATCCTCACCAACTCATGTTCGACCACTTAGAATTTATCATGTAGATATTTATTCTAATTATATCTATACATTACGAGTTGTGAGTGGTTAATTATATAAATGAAGATATATACGAGTATAGACGATTTTTTTATCTCATCCCATTACCTGATTTTTACGGTAAAAAATCGTCTGTACTCAACTTGTGTACCCATGCATGTACCCACCACTCAGAAATTGATACGTGGACAGAGGAAATATATTTTCTTTACGGGTTCCACTATTTCTCTTACAACACGTTTGGTACGCTGGAAAGAATTTGAATGAAATCCCTTTCCAGGCAGAATCGCTTTTCACCCAGAATGACTTCGAAATCCTCTTTTCATTCCAGTGTTTGGAAGGTAAAGGCAAAATGGAATGTCGATTCCTTTTCCGTGTTTGGTAAAACTATATTTTAATGTCAGAATGGAATGAAATTAAACACAATATGACCTAAATGCCCTTTTAGCATATACTATAGATAAAACATAATTAAATATTAATTACAAAATCTTACTTGAATAATATTGATATATCAAAAAGGTTCCTTGGCCTAGTGGGGCAAGGGTCTACCCACGACTCACGGTCGTGGGTTCGATACCCTCCCCGCGCATGGGGCATGCTTTAATTTGACTCCCTTTCTAGGGTTACTCTCTCCTCCTTTGGTGAGGCAATTCTATCTCTCCGCTCATGGAGCATCGCCCAACGGGCGTAAAAAAGAAAAGAATAACATTGATATATATATATATATATTGAAACATAATTTTTTATTAAAACGTCAACATAGTAATAAAAATATTTTTACTTTTAAATTTAAAAATAGATTAAAACTACTACCAAGAAAAAGAAATATTTATAAAATTATCATCTATGAAATTATACGAAGTGAAATAGAATATTTATGACTAAATATGAATATGTTGCTATGTAAAATGAACGTAATAATTAATTAAAAGAGGGGTATAACTGTAAGTTACTATTTATTGATGATTCCAACTTCGCCTGGAAAGATCATTCCATAGGTTTTGGTGTGGAATGCCCTTTCCCATTTCTTCCTGGAATTGACATTCTCGTGGAATGATGATTCCGACTTCAAATTGTCCAACCAAACGCCGGAATGGAAAGAGAAGTGGGAAAGACCTTTTTATCATTTCCATTCCCGCGTACCAAACACGCACTTAGGTTATAGATTTTTAATTAAAAAATTGACAAATGTCAATTTCTAAGTGGTGTGTATATCTATGAGTACACAAGTTGGGTATAAACGATTCTTAGCCGATTTTTACTTGTGTTTGGATTCCGGATGCAATGCATAACCACCACGGCTCCAGTGCGGAATGAGAAATATTTTGTATGTGCGTAACGAATTTTTATCCGTTGGATTAAAATTTTGATGGCTGAGATTGATTTAAAACAAATACATGTGGCAAAAAAAAGTTCGCACATACTGAAAAAAACTTGTTCCGTATAGGAGTCGGACTGTGCCTGACACCAAAAATATCATACATGCTGATTTTTTAAACGAATATTTCTGGTAACTTTTAGAACACATAATTTCGCTACGGCTATAATGCGAAATGGGGGTAAATTCTGCAAGTGCGAAACTTTTCTTTCCGTTAAATTAAATTTTTGACTGTTAAAATTGATTTAAAACGAACACATTTTCTTAGTTTCATAACACCTGTTCTATTTTTACTGCGCGCAACACCTGTTTTGTGTCTCGAGACAACTGTTATGAGTTTCAAAACATCTGTTATGAGCATCAAAATACCTATTTTGAGGTGTTCTTTATGTATTGGGAAAAAAAGCTGTTCCGGATAAAATCCAAACTGAAATAAGTGTTTATAAGAAAAAGATACTTATGACACAAAATGTAACACATGTTTGAGTGTCATATGTGCAGAAATTGGAGTGTTACGCATTAGATCAGGACCGCCGTGGATTTGTTAGGCGTATGGGCGAAAGAAGGAAACATCGGCAACGTGGCTGAAAGAGTGAAAAGCTGAGCTGATAGAAATGCTGTCTTCTTCTTCTTCTTGGGCGTTGTCAGTACAGTTGTCATCTTCCTTACTACCCTCCCAACACCTTCCATGGCTTTCTCCTCCTTATTCCTTGCTGCCACTTAATAATCCCAAATCTTCTACATCTAAACCATCCATTTTTCACAAGTCCATCATCCAATCAAATTCCGACCGGGTAAATTTAGTGGTAAAATGCCAGCGTAATTTCCCTCTAATATCTCCAGATGATAATTGGGGTATTTGGACTTCTCTTTTGACTACCGGCGCTCTCGGCCTCTGGTAATTTCACTTCTATTCTCCACTTGTGATTTCCTTCCATTTTTTATGCTTTTTTATTATAAAGAAAATATGTTTATTTAAAAAAAAATGAATATTCATTTTGATACAACTAAAATAGTGACATGGACTTTCAATCTGTGATGGAGAGAGTATCATATTTTGGTCAAACTTTAATTTTTACAATAAATATTTCTCATTTGATCTTCGAAGCAGTGTTATCCGGACCCTTCGTTTATGTCTGTAGTAAACGTGTCGACACGACATGGGTACGGATACGGGATATTTACCGGATCTGGTCAACACGTTTAAGTACCCGATACAAAAATAAACACCCTACCCGAGTCCAGTTAACATAGCTTCTAAGGTGTATGTTGGGGTGTTCTTTAATTATTGTGGAGTAAGTATTATTTAAAGGTCCATGCTGACATGAAATGTGATTATGGAAAGGGAGGCTGGAGAAGACCAAAATTGGGAGCATGGTTAGTGCTGCATTGGTGAGCATATTGGTTGGGCTTGCTGCCAGTAATTTCGGGATTATTCCGCATGAAGCGCCTGCTTATTCCATTGTCATGAAATTCCTGCTCCCTTTAACCATTCCATTACTCTTGTTCAGAGCAGATATGCGAAATGTGGTCCGCTCAACTGGGACTCTCTTGTTGGCATTCTTACTAGGATCAGGTCATACTTGTTCGTTTCCTATTACTATCGACTTATATTCTTGTATCTCAGAGTTTTTTCTCTTCATACTGCTGCACGTCAAGATGCTTTTAAGCAGGAATTGTTTTCTTAAAGAATGTATCTAGATGTTGTTGCATGAGATCCGGTAGCTTAATGTTGTTGTTAAATAGATTTTAAGCATTTGTGACATGTATGAATTCCACATTATCTACATTAATTATTTTTGAAGATTTATAATTGATTTACTCAAGCGGGGTTTCACCTTTGCATTGACAGTTGCAACAGTAATTGGAACTCTAGTTGCATTTATGTTGGTGCCCATGCGATCACTTGGTCCGGATAATTGGAAGATTGCAGCTGCTCTAATGGGTAGTTATATTGGTGGAGGCAAGTCTTTTTCAAACCATATGATCTGTATTAGCTTTCTGTTAAGTTATGCAATGACATGAAAAAATGATGAATTTAATTAGTTGCATATGCCACAAACGTCTATTCTCTTAAATCTAAAAGAAGGAAATTTCTTTGATCTTTCTTTGTTTAGTACCGTGATGTGAGTTGCTGGTGAAAAGTTTCATTTTGTAAGCTCGTTGTCTTCAGTCACGGTTTATGAATTATGGAGCTCTTGATGCGTTCTAGTGACTCCAAAAACTAGGTTCTAATTGTGTTCATATAAAAAGAGAATTTTCTAGGTTACATTTAGAAGAGGAGACATGCACACACACACACACACACACACACACTCCTAGTACTATGTTTGAGGTTGGTCAAATAAACCTACATTTGGATTGTTCTAAGAAGTGGGAGAATGTCACTTGTATTCTAGTAGTCTTCTGCCTTTAACATTGCTAACACCATCTCTGCCTTTGTATTACGGTTTTGAATTAAAGTAGATAGCATTATAACTACTTCCTGGACAAATTAAAACGGGATAGTTATATGGTTGTGGTTCCACGAGAGTACCTCTATTCTATTTATCTTACAGATAAAAGCAATTCTTTCGTGTTGTTGAACTATGTTGATTTATCTTCACCATTCCTGCAGCTATAAACTATGTTGCAATCTCAGAGGCGCTTGGTACTTCATCATCAATTGTAGCTGCAGGTGTTGCTGCAGACAATGTAATTACTGCTGTTTATTTCATTGTATTATTTGCATTGGCCTACAAAGTACCTTCAGAGGCTCCAGCAGAAACTGACAGTAAGTATGTTTCGGATAGAAATATGACCTTTTTGTCCTCAGATAATTGACTTATGTTCTATTCCTTCCTTTTTCCACTTTTCGGGGGTTGGGAGTGGTGTCCCTTGGTAATACTATTCCTAACCGTGATGACTCTGATCAAGGTTTCCTCAGTTGCGATAAATTTTATTATAGAAGTCAATTTGCCCCCCTCCAACCCTGTCAAAATATGGTCCTCAAAATGAGTTAATTAAATGTTTTTTCTGTAGCTCTATCCATAAAGTAGTCTTTGCTGCATTGCTGTTCGATACATTCAATTCCAAAACTTGGAGCTGAATACGCTCAACAGTTAAATAATTGTAATTATTGTTTCTACGGTAATTAGCAGGTGCTACTGGAGTTGAAACTTCTGATTCAGCAAGCAAACTGCCCGTGCTTCAGATGGGTTCAGCACTTGCTGTTTCTTTTGCCATTTGTAAAGCTGCAACTTCTCTTACCAAATTATACAGAATCCAAGGGGGTGATCTTCCTGTAATCACAGCCATTGTTGTGATCTTAGCAACTTTGCTCCCCGGCCATTTTTCCCATTTGGCACCTGCTGGTGATTCTATGTCTATAATCTTAATGCAGGTAACTCGATTGCTATTGCAAACTTCTCATTCAGCTTATATTTGGTATCATGGCTAATCTTTTTCGTATTTTCTTTTACTCATTCAATTGGTCAGCTTATACTTAAATTCATGAACAGATATTTTTTGTTGTTGTGGGCGCCGGAGGGAGCATATGGAATGTCATTTACACAGCTCCTAGCATATTTTTGTTTGCTTTTATTCAAGTGACGGTCCATTTAGTCGTGATTCTTGGATTAGGAAAGCTATTTGGCTTTGATCAGAAGCCGTTGCTTATAGCATCAAATGCTAATGTTGGAGGTCCTACAACAGCTTGTGGCATGGCCAAGGCCAAAGGATGGGAGTCTATGGTGGTTCCTGGGATTCTAGTTGGTATATTTGGTATTTCAATTGCAACATTTCTAGGAATTGCTTTTGGGGTATTGGTTCTCAAACACATGTAACTTATTGTTTTTTATTTTTTTAAAAATTTCTATTATTATAGTGGCAGGAATGTCGAATCGGGATGTATTATTCTAAGTCAAAAATATTTCGACAATTGTTTTTCTTTTAACCCGCAGTCTGACTTCTATGCGGAACAGATGTTCTAAAAATTAGAAAAGATGTTTTTTTTAATTAATTTTAACCATCAAAATTTTAATTCCTCGTTATAATCTTACACTATCTAATTACTAACCAAATCTATTTTAATTTTTTTTTAAATACAGGAACAAATCTTCTGCTATTTTCTTTTCCAATCAATGCTAATAGCTGCTTTGGGTTGTATTTATCTCCATTACAGTGAGAAATCAAGTAAATCATACTCCGAAAGGTAACTTTTTTACTTTCTTTCTACAATTCATCTAATTTATATAATAAAAACAAACGCAAAATTTTAGCTTTCGAGGGACCCATATCTCCTCGCACAAATCAATTCGAATTTAATTACGTGTAAAATGTATTGTAGAGCTTCGAGCCGTTGGTCCAAGTCTTGGAGACGTCCCGTCCTCGTTATGGCTCCTCTAGGAGTCGCCAGTGCCCTGGAGCTTGTTTTTGGTGTTTTATTCGTAGTCCTTATGATATGGTCTCTTGCATGTTAGTTTTGGTCACCTCCACATGCACGGGAGCAAACCAGGGATCCCAGAGTACGTTGCAAGTTTCCCACTCCAGATATTCTGTAACAGTCTTTAGTGACGGATGTAGCCTTCTTGACCCCGGTGAAAAAACAATTTAGTATTTATGGTATATTTTAATCCATTTAGATGATAAATTAATAGATGACTCATACACAAATTTTTTTTAGTGACTCCACTAATAAAATAAAAACTCTCCAAAACTTTTACCAGTATCGTGTGCCCCCAGTGTTCTGTAATCCTGGATCCGTCACTGATAGTCTTTGTATCACTTTTCATAATACTTCTAATTGTGATATAGTTAATACTTCATCCATCCCAAATTATCTGTCAATATTTCTTTTTTAATCTGTCACGAATTAACTATCCACTTTCTGAATATAGGGCTCATTAATTATGGTTTTTTTAATCATACATCTTACCGTGAATGTTGGAGAGAGAAGAATAGAGAGAGGAAAGAATGTATAATTAAATGGGTAAAAAGCGCTCACGCCCCTAAACTATTCTGTTTTTTCGTTTTTGACCTCAACTAAAAACGGTCAAGTTTTACCCCTAAACTATTTCGGTTTTTGGTTTTTGACCTTCCATCCATATTCTCCGTTACATCATAACGGAAGTCCAAAAAATGGGGGCATTTTTGGGCAATCTGTATAAGATCCTAAATTTTTTATTTTTATAAAAAAAAACCTATTATTCTGACGAGAAAAAAGAAGTCACCGATGAGAACAGTGACAGAAGAAGCCGGAAGCCGGGTACCACTTCTCTTCTCCAACCACCAACTGTAAATTCCAACCTCTAAAAAAATCTTAAAAGACCAATTTTTCCCTTAAATTTAATTCTATTTATTATGAATGATATGATTTTCCCAAAATGCCCCCATTTTTTGGACTTCCGTTATGATGTAACGGAGAATATGGATGGAAGGTCAAAAACCAAAAATCGAAATAGTTTAGGGGGTAAAACTTGACCTTTTTTAGTTGAGGGTCAAAAATTAAAAAAGGGAATAGTTTATGGGGCGTCAGCGCTTTTTACCCTAATTACATTGAATTAAAATTAAATAGGGTCATTTTGACATTTTGGCATAGAGAAAATCGCTATGTATAGCACAATTTTTAGACCCCACTTGCATAAATAGCAAACACTTTAAATTAAACTATTTTTAGCACAAACTTTTTACGGGCTGCTAAAAGTGTCCAATTAAGGATTCCGGCCAAAAAAGTCATGTGTCGGGCACGTTTTTCCGGTCACAGGGGTAAAAAAGTCTAAGAAAACTTAATTGTGCTAAAATGTAACAGGTCCACAAGTGGAGCCATGCACCAAACTACTAAAATATCACAACTAATCACTTCGTACATATGTCGTATTTTTGTGAGTCCGGTCCACAACTAAACCGTGGACCCGATACACCCTAACATTACATATCATCTTCTTCATCCTCTTCTCCAGTCTCTCTCTGAGACATTATAGCCCCCCCTCTTTGTATGGGTAGAAAGGTTCTCCTAATATTAAAGGTAAGAATTGAATTTTGTTTGGCTTGCAAATGTAAGAATTTGTATTTGTTTGATTCTTTGGTTTAGATTGGTAATATACTCCAATGTGGGTTCTTTAGATTCTTGGGATTTGTCTCTGATTATAAGAATCATACTTTCAGATTATTTATTTTTGGTTTAATTTTCCATTGGGTTTATTTTTTTTCTTGTTCTTTGCCAAGGATATGGTAATTCTCCGACCTTTGGCCGAGAAGTGGATTGGTGGGGTGGTCGGGGAAGATGGTGTTGGCTGGCTTCGAGGCGGTGGCCAATCGGGGATGGGGTGGTGAGGGTGGCACTGCGGGGTGGGTGTGGTGGGGGTAATTGGGGTGGGTTGGTCGGGGAAAAAGAAAGAGGTGTAGGGTAGTCTTTGAAGCTGCGGGGTTTTGCTGCGGAATGGTTGGTGTGTGTGTGAGAGTTGGGGGAGGTAGATTGGGGTGGGTAGATTGGGGAAGAAGAATGAGGGGATGGGTAGTAGAATAAGACATTTTTGCCCCTTTATGACGGGAACACGTGCCCGGCACGTGACTTTTTTGGTCGGAAAAGTGCTCGGAATCCTTAATTGGACACTTTTAGCAGCCCGTAAAAAGTTCGTGCTAAAAATAGTTTAATTTAAAGTTTTTGCTATTTATGCAAGTAGGGTCTAAAGATTGTTCTATACATTGCGATTTTCTCTTTTAGGATATCTTATTCTAGAATTTGATGAAATATTAATTCCCGTGCAAAATACAAAGTTGACAGATAATTTGGGACGAAAAGAGTACTTAGGGTTTATATACATTAAATGACAGAATAGAGAGAGAGGAAAGAACGTATGCATTACTCCCTCCATCCCAAAATAAGGTTAACATTTGACTATTTCACATGAATTAAGAAATTCCTAAAAACTATAAAAAGCTAAAGCTAAAAGACTAATATATCCTCATTAACTACATCTTGAAAATTGAAATTGTGTTTAAAAGAAAAGTAAAAAGAGGGTAAAAATGGTAAAAGTTCATTAAATTCTCATTGATAATCCAAATGTTAACCTTATTTTGGAACAAAATTAAAGTCCCAAATGTTAACCTTATTTTGGGATGGAGGGAGTAAGTGTTTATTGAGAGTGTAATACACACACACACACACACACACATATATATATATATATATATATAACCTTTAATATATGTGACACTTGTGAGAGCTATCTCTAAATTTTGTATATATCTCAGTTGGCAATTGAAGTTCCGAAGCATATCTTTGAGGCTTGGATATATTGGTAACCTAAGCTGGGCATTCCTGTTTTTCCCTGTGGCAAGAGGTTCCTCTATTTTGCCTCTAGTTGGCTTGACTTCAGAGTCAAGTATCAAGTATCACATCTGGCTTGGTCACCTCTCCTCTTTCCTCTTTGCTGCCCACATCATTGGTTTTCTCATCCATTGGGGAATGACTCATCAAATGGTTGAGGTACGGAAAATTCATAGAACCGTTATTGTGGGATTAACTCATAATCGCTTCACATGAATTAGGTGGATCTACTTACAGATGTGGGTTCCGCTCAATTAATGGGAGGGAGTTGTAGGACCAGTTCCATAAGGACGGTCCTAGAGTCTAGAGTTGGTTTCCGGCCACTTGTTGTGACTGAAAATAAACCGCGGCCACTTGTTGTGTTGGTTTCCGGCCAAATTAGACATGTGTCGGACATGGGGCCCATAATCCAGGGGCAATAATGGAAGTACACACTAAAATCACCATGTGCAAAATCTTTGCTTGTTAATGTTTGAGCCCTGGAAAATAAAGAGATAGGTTTATTTTGACCCACTAACTTCAATTTTTACCCCTAGATTATTGGCCACAATGCTCGACACGTGTCTAATTTATCCGGAAACCACCACAGAAAGTAGTGGCTGTTGGTTTTTAGCCATACGTAAATATTAGAGTGATATAATTAGCCAAGAAAATAGTTAAGTGCTCAAAACAAAAAAATCGTAAATAGTTTAATGACCTAAATAGCTATTTACTCTAATTACTAAATAAGTCATAAATTATAAAAGGAAAAAATTATAATTAATGCGTATTCTAAAAAAAAATTAAATGAAGTCAAACAAAATACCTTACAAAAAATGATTAATTATTTATATCAAGTCATATACTATAAAAACTATCCGTCCAAAGGTATACTTCCAATATTAGACGTTTGCAGCGGTAATTGTTAATTAAGTTTACCTGTTGTGACAGACACGAAACTCTAGTGATGATCAGTGGAGGAAGCGGTATAACTAGGGTGAAAATCCTCTATCTCCATTTCTGTCTCCATCCCTGTCCCCAACCAATCAGAATTTACTATATAAATATTTTTTCCAATTATATATACACATAGTGAATTGTGATTGGCTGGGGATAGAAACGGGGACAGAGGATTTTTTGTCGTATAACTCCTTTCATCTCAATTATTTGGGAAATTATATCTAGAAACACAATTGATAAGCGCAGTGCACAGAAACTTCTCCTAGTGGCTGCCTTCAAGAATGCCGCAGATCTAGCGAAACTAGACCTCTTGCTACCTTTATCAGGCACTACCATTGCCATATGCAAAATACAACTCCAAATAGAAGCCTACATCACTAGAGACGAAGAAGAACCCCATTGGAGACTCCCACAAAATCCTCCAAACCACATGGGTTTAAGCCCATCAATCCATATGATATTAATCCCATTTCCCAAGTACTTGGACCAAATAGTTGGCTATGGCTTGGTGCAATAATCTCAACTTCCTCCTTTTGTTGGGATTTCTTACTCGTTTTTTTGGATATATCCCATTGAAAGAAATGGTAGAATTTACCATTATAGCTTGAAAATTCTTTGGGACATGTATGTGCCTCCATATTCATAGTGGCTAGTATCGTCTTTTTGTCACGGAAAAATAAAATTGCCAATGTGGCAAATCAGATTGTCAATGTGGAACTACCAACGCCGACAGCATCGCCAGGGTCATGGTTTTCTGGTAAAGAAAGAGAGGGAGAAAGCGCACCCAGCGAGTGCCTGCCTCGTACAAGCTACCAACGTGCATTATGGTGTTAGGCCTGATTTAAAGAGTAAGTCGCCACATTTCTGTCTCATAATTAAACACAATTATTTCAGATTCCGGTTCATTATCTCTTCTTACAAAAACTATTTTCATTCAATAATATAAATCGTTTAGCACGTATAACTGAATATTAAGAATTAAAAAATAAGGTACTTTGTTAGTGAAAATATAAATATTACTCCCTCCATTCCTAAATATAAGACTCTTTAGACAATTTGAGAAAATTAAGGAAGTTGTCATTTTCACCAAAACTTCCAATATTATCCCCCACCCTCCCTCTCTCTCACTTCTTTGTCATAAAGAAAGGAAAATGTTGAGGGTATAATTGGAATAAATTGTTGACAACTAATAAAACAACCTTAAACAACAATTAATTTGGATACCTAGATATCTCCTAAACGACAATTAATAGGGAATGGAGGGAGTACTCTATTAAATAGGACTTGTATACCACTAATTCTATTTTATGGAGTAATATTGATATTTTGATTAAAAAAACACCTTAATTTTTTTTTTTTTTGATTAATTTTCGTTACATGTCCTAAACAACTTATATTATGGAATAGAATGAGATATTACTCTCTTAAATATGACTTGCATACCACTAATTCTATTTAAGGGAGTAATATTGATATTTTGATTAAAAACACCTTAAATTTTTTTTTTTTTTGCATTAATTTTCGCTAAATGTCCTAAACGACTTATGTTATGAAATAAAAAAATAATTTTTTTTAATGAAATTTAAGACAATTTTCAAAACCGAACATTATACGATCTCACCCAATGTGCATATTATTATTGGATAATTTTTTTTTAATTAAACAGGATCAGGATCAGTAAGGCATAATGTTATAACAATTTCTAACAATCATTTTTATTTCATACTCTTTAATTCTTATTTGATCCGAATTTATTGATTCAACAATTATTCTTGTATATTTCAATTGTAGAGATACTACATGATTGCAAAGGATCGGATATTGGGGGTATTGGTAGCTGGGCCAAGGAAGTTGCGACATGACGTGGCTATATATGGGTTTGCTTGGATTGGGTTTTGTTTGGGTTTGGTTTGGGATTTGGTCTCAAACCTAGTCCCAAACTAGTTTGGGATTGAGTTTGGGTTTGAGTTTGGGTTTGGGTTTGGGCGGGAAAGGCTAAAAAAGCAGTGAACTATTCAAATTCAAATTTTTTTTCTTCAAATAATTGTTAAATTCAAAATTTTTTAGCTCTTAAATTAGCGTGAAATGTTCAAATTCTAAATTTGTGAAGTCATAATTTGAATTTGGGACGATTATTTCAAAAAAAATTTGAATTTGAATTGTTCACTCGCTTTTTTAGCCTTTCCCGCCCAAACCCAAACTCAAACTCAAACCCAAACTCAATCCAAAGCTGGTTTGGGATTAGGTTTGAGACCAAATCCCAAACCAAACCCAAACCAAACCCAATCCAAGTAAGCCCTATATATATATATGCATGCCCACTAGTCCCCCACCCCTATTTTATGTATTACACACCCTCGCCCCTCACAACTCACTAATTTCTCTCTCTCTCTCTTTCACTCAAAATTTCTCTCAACCACCCATCCTCAAAAAAAAAAAGTGGCAGAAATTTTTTGGGCCTCTGACGCCGGACTCCACCGCTGCCGCCGCATTCTGTTCGCCGAATTTTTTTTTGTTTCATCATCTTGTTGCAAACGTCGCCGTCGTCAACTTGGTCTCTACACCCAACGTCAAAATAGCATCACAACCAACACAATGTGAGTTTTACTTTTTAAAATTTTAAATTTTAACTTTAAAATATGTAGATCTAACACAATAGAACTTTATTTGTGATAAATGTTTAAAAATTTACTTAAAAATAGACTTAATCCGAGCTTTTTTGGGCAAAAAATATACTGAAAACTTCAAAAATTGGTTCTGGTGTTGGCGGCGCGTGAGGACAAACCCGCCTGCTGACGTCAGCAGGTGGTCAACCGGTCAACCGTCTGCTTACGTGGACGCGGGTGACTGGCTGACCGCCTGCTAACGTCAGCAGGCGCCCCAAGTGGTTTATGAGAATTCGTCACCTTGTTTTGGTCCAAGTATTGAAACAACATTCTTGTTGACACATTTCCCAATGTGTCTCTTACACAACATGTGTTTGGTTTCATGAAATACCTCAATACTTGCCTTAACAATTTGCATATCTTTATCCGTTACAACAACACCAGTGACTTGTTTGGGATCAAATAATCCCCTAATCATAGCAAGGGCCCATGCAAAATTTTCTTGTCTTTCTTGACGCAAGAATGCATATGCAATAGTGAAATTTTGACTGGTGCAAGTAAATCCAATTACAGCAAGTAGAGGCATTTTGTATCTGTAATTTAATTATTTAAATCGGTAAATCTACAAAATCCTACACAATATAAATAATTACAATACAATATAAATAATTAAAATAAAAGAATACCTGTTTGTTTTGTAGATGTTGTCCATAAGGATAACGTAAGGAAAAACTCTGGCAAGTCTGATGGAGTCCAGATGAGCAAATAATAAGAGATTCGTCTACACCCGTCCCGTCACTCCCGCTATTTACATCAGATCTTGTAATTTGGTCCTACCATTTTTATCAAGTTTCCTGATTCTTGCCCTTGCATTATATACTGCAGCTTTGCCGCCATAAAAATTAGGATTTTCCATTTTCAATGTGTTATATATTTCGTTTGCCCCAACGTTGCACTTAGTCAACTGCTCAATCAACTTATTCTGGACGTCATCCAACTTCCGTGCTGCAGCATGACCAAACTGATAGATTCCCCAGAAGTGGTTATGTTTGCCTTGGTTAACCTTAAATCTCCATGACTCACTTTTAGTCTTTTTCCCTACAATCTTGAATGGGCAATCTATCTTCTTAGTCCTCCTTGTCCGGTTAGCTTTCCTCCCTTCACCGCCCTTGCCAACTACTGCCCCAACGTATGTACCAGTACGCTCACACCGTAAATACACTTTGGGCGCACTATAATCTTGTCCCTCTCTTGACCGACCAATCACAATATAAACTTTATTTTCTATCCCTTTTTTTTAACCCAATGCACTAACCCGTCCTTGGTTTGAAAATCATATTCTTCATGGGGACTAAAAAATTCTCCCGTATCAGGCCAATTTTCCTCATTATCAGGAAAATCTTCTAGATCACTATTTGGTCCGTCTGAACTCTGAACCTACAATAAATACAAAACCAAATTTTTTTTCACTAATACAAAATAAATCATTTTTTGGCCACTACAGGAAAAAAGTGAAAAAAAAATATAGTTTTAATCCATCGTGTGTAAATAAACACGCGGTGTAAACCAAAACCGCCTGTTGGGCCACACGCGAACAACATTTTTCAAAAAAAATTTTGATTTTCGACTGCTAGGCGTCAGCAGAGGGTGTGTGACGTCACCCCATGCGTCTGAACATGCGGTGACGTCACACCTCCCCTGCTGACGTTAGCAGGCGGTGCATTTTTTCCAGTAGCATTTTCGGTTCTGTTTTCGCAGTTCCGGAGTGTTTTTTCCACTTTTTCAGTTTAAACATGTTTTTTTACCCGAAAAAAATTTATTATTAAGAACAACAAGAACAATATAATAAATATTTACCTCAAAATCAATGTCTTCTAAATAACCACAATTGTCGGAGTCCATTTAGCCGGAATCTTGTCGGAATTTTTTTTTGCTCCAAATTTTTTAAAATTGATATTTTGTGGTGGATCTAATCCGATTAGCTCAAAAATGTAAAAAATTATTTTTTTTTGCCGGAAACCGGTGAATGGAGCTCCGGTAGGTGTTTCGGTAGTGGCTCCGGTGAACAGTGAGTGTTGCTCCAGTAGGGGAGGGGGAGAGAAATTTTGGGAGCGAATTTTTTTTAAAGGAGAGAAAAAAAAAATGTGACTTGTGATGTGAGGGGGTGGGAGGTGTGAACAACCTAATATAGGGGTGGATGGGGAATTAACCCCTATATATATATATATATATATATATATATATATGGTGAATCTCTGAACATGACGTGGCTAAAATATGTTCATCCGCTTTGGAGAGGAATCTGCATTTCGAATCTCTGAGCTTCCAATGGTGATGACTGACTGATGATAGCATCAACAGATGGCTTCTTCTTCTTCTTGTTTGTATTTATACATTTCAACGAATAAATTGTTAATTAGCTGTATAAACTGTGAGCTTAATTTCTGCATTTTGTTTTGGAGTGAATCAAAATCTTACTAGATTCGCTTGTAAAGTGACCATGAGGCTTAAAATGTATGAATTGTATGCAAGTATATCCACCTCTCTGTTTATATTTTATTTAGTAAAAAATGTTAAATTCTAAACTCATTTTTTCAGTCAAAAGTGCTTCGCGGGTCTTTATTGACAGATAACCTTTCACTTGTGGAAAGTAACTCTTGATCTTCTAATATACTCTTTGGTAACCTCATTAATTAGTACACATCCATGATATTATTACACTATTTGTCCAAAGTGAATTTGTGTCTTGGACAAGGTTTGGTTTGGGTTTTGGGTTGGTCTCACTTTTGGCGGGAAATGCTCAAAATTAGGCCTCTAAAATAGGCGGGAAAAATTCAAATTCAATTTTTTTTTTCCAAATAATCGTACAATTCCAAATTTTGGCCTCAAAAATTTGGAATTTGAACATTTTCTGACAATTTTAGAGGCCAAAATTTGAAATTGAACGATTATTTGAAAAAAAAAATTTGAATTTGAATTGCTCCAGCCTATTTTAGAGGCAAAATTTTGAGCATTTTCCGCCAAAAGTGAGACCAAACCCAAACCAAACATTGTCCAAGCACAACGACTTGAACTAATCAAGCTGTATTATGTTTAATAATATCATTGATGTACTAAAAAAGATACTAGAGTATATTAAAATATTCAGGATTGTCAAAAGCATTATTATTCTCTTTTTTTCTTTTCCTTCTTATTGTTGAATATTAAAAATAATTTTTTGATATAGACCGAGTCAATATAGACTTTTTGGTCCAAATTGCTCCACTGAAAATAAATAATAAAGAAAAATAGTATCTCTCACATAAATGATATAATATATAGAATTCTAGATCACAATCCGTTTTGAATCAGAAACCAGTTTCTGTATTTCCCTGGATATTTTTCACCCAACATATCCTAGAGGATGTGAAAAATCCACCTCTTGAAAAAGCAAATGCATGGCTAATTAGATTGAGGATCTCAGCAATGGTTGAAGCTCCAACTGTTGGGTCAGAGGTATCTGCCTTCAGTTACTCTATTAAATTCTAAGTTTTCTGATGGAAGTACCCGCAAAATCCCTTAATTTCCCACAGACTTTAGTGTTCTGGTGAAGGTACCCGCAAAATCCCTTAATAGATTCAAGGAAAATCCCTGTAAACATTTTATATAAAGCCTCAACTAAAAAGCAATTACAGTTGCTGAGAAGGATATTCCTTCCAGTAAAGTAGCAGCTAGTCTTATTACAATAGGGGGTAAAAAAGAGAGACTAAAAGCTATTATCACCAAAATTATGAATAGAGCATAACCAGGGTGGATCTTGAACGAAACATACACAACTGATAGACCAAGATCTAAGAAGAACCAAGGAAAAAGGGGTTGCAGAGCTCAGAAAAATAGGCCCTAGGCGACGAAATCTTTAATAACTCATAAACATTCTCTCTTCTGCATCTTGCCGAGAACGTCTCAAAATGTTGTTACCAGATTCAGGATGCTTCCCTTTTTGGGGCATCCCGAATCTCTCATCATTTCTCCTATCATCACAATTTTCCTCTCCCCTACCACCGTCATCCATAGGAGGAAATCTACCACGACGTCCCATGGGTCTAAACTGATCGTCTGATTTCAATCGTCCTGAGAAACCTGTCTGATCCAACTTTTCCTCGTCATTTCTCTTGTCATTGCAATTTTCCTCCAACTTACAATCCCGACCAGCACCATCCATGGGAGGAAATCTACCAGGACGTCCCATGGATCTAAAGTGATTGGTGTCTGATTTCAGCCGTCCTGAGAACCCCACATTTTGGTTCCGCCTAAACCCTCCAACAGGAGACCTCCGATGCCTGAAATTATCATCTTCAAAGTTCCTGTTATCGGCCCACCTATAATTGCGCTGGGGTGAGAAACGGCCTCTGGGTGGTGACACGTAACTCTCTCCATAATCAGATGCAAACTTGGGCTTCTGAAATGGAGCCCTCATTCTATCCACCCTAGACTCGGGCCTGAACTCCGGTGACCTACTGTGACGTCCTGTACCAATATTCCCCCTTTGGGATTGCCATGCACGGGGTGGGGAGCGCGTTCTGGACCTTGAACGAGATTTCCTGCGGAGTGCAGATACATGAGTAACTCTACTTGGAGTAGAAAAACTCCAGTCCCCCCGTGATAAATAATGGGGCACACGACCTGAAGATACGACAGCGTCATCAGTCACAGGCTCACCATATTCATCCCTAGGGCCTCTACCAATTCCTTCTGAGAAATTTCCAGAACTTCCCCTGCTTCTATGGTTGTTGATTCCTGCATTTCTCCTATTGACACCACCATAAGAATCAACCCTGTCTATTGGTGATCTCCTCCTTACAAAGGGTCTTTGCATGCCCTTTGAGGAGTAACTTAAAGGCTGCTTGGGGTCATGAAAGTTCAATCCGCCAAACTTATCAGCAGAATCAGCAATTCCATTTCTGGATCTGGTCTGCCCATGATTTTGCGGTGCTCTATAATTAGATTGTTGGCGGTTTCTTGAATCCCAGTAAATCCACCGACTGTCTCCATTCCTATCAGAGACTGCTGATCTGTACCTTGGCACAACCCTATCAGGACTGCAATCTCTTTCCAATCGCGAAAATGAACCGGCAACGTTTCGAGATCTATTGTAGAAAGAATAGTACACCATGAATCAATAACTAAATACATGTAATAATCAAAGATAAAAGAAATAGGCCGGGAGATCAAAAATATATATATAAAAAAAAAAGGCACCTCCCAAATTACCAGAATCACAGAGAGAACCCCTCACACAAACAGAAATAGAAATTAGATAACAAAAAACCAACAAGAATATAAGCTGGCTAGCTAAAAGATACGTCAAACCCAGGAGTTAAAAAAAAAGGAGTAGAAACCAGGTTCAGAAGTTTACCTGCCCTGATGGGTATTCCTCTCAAACATATCCATTGAGGACGCTCCTTCAATATGTGATTGCAACTTCCCCTTGGTAGTCTTCAATCCAACTTCTCCCATGTATGATCCTTTAGTATCAAAGGGATCCACACGATCAGAAGAATGGGTCCTTTGCATGATACTATTACTTCTATCCACAAGCATACCAGTTGATGTTCCATCAGTGGCCCCAGAACCTTGATTTGATCCTTTTCTCCCTCCACTCTCAGACTTCTCTTTGACATCGTGCAACTCCATCCTCAAATAAGTGTTCCCTGAACTACTCTTCCTAGCATCATTTTCTGGAATCTGCAACAAACTTTTCTTTTCTGTGCCTTGAGAACCCTCAGAACCTTCAACAACTTCTGCGCCTGGATAGTCACCAGCTTCAGAGTACTCACCAACTCTTCCATCAGATTCATAGTCAACACATTCATGTTCCCCATCCTCTAGTTCATTTTCCTCCCAACAGTATAGAAGTGAACCCCTCAATTCCCCATCCTCTAGTTCAATATTCTCCCCACCATCCAAGTGACCATGATCATCCTCAAAAACGTCTGATTTGCGAGAGTCATCAACAGGCTCTTTGCCCGAGTCTTGCATATCAGATGTTTTCTCTTCTAACCTACTAGAGACAAAATGATCATCATGCTCGGGAATAATATCCCTAGAATCGGGATAGATTGCAGCTTCAGTTCTCCTAATATTGGCAGAAGAACATTTCTCCTCTTCACCATTACCATTACCAGATACACCACCAAACTGACTGCAAACAGATATGTCTGAGGTAGACAAATCTTCACATTTGGACAATGGATGATGATGGTTTTCACAGGAGCTCTCAGAATTTTCAACACCCTGAGTATTACCAGCCTCACTGGTAACCTCTCCCTTGAGATTGGTCTTGTTCTCGGGCAACTCAATTGTCTTCCGACCATCTTCAGCATTTTGCATACACGCATCATTCTCATGGCCAGACTTCTCTAAACCTAGAACCTCAGGCAGCACAACCTTTTGCTCGGTAGTTTCCAGTACTGTTGATCCCATTACATTTTTACCATCTTCAGCATGAACTACGGTCCGGCAGCCAGATATTGCATCCATGTTTCCGCATGCAATAATGATGCCTGATCCATGAGAAGATTCCGCAAAGGGGAAATGAAGAGATTCACTTTTACAAATACCCTGACCAGGAGATTTTGGATGCCCATCCTGGTAACTAGCACTTAATTCATCAAGACAAGGGAATTCTACTGATTTCTTTTCCTGTGTTTTGGACTCTATAGCATTGTCCATTGCACTGGATCCAACAGGACTAGGGAATTCTTCTAATTCATTTTCCTCTGCCTTTGAGGATTCTATAGCTCTGTTATTTGCACTTGAACCAATAAGACAAGGGAATGCTCCTGATTTCTTTTCCTGCATTTTGGACTCGGAGGATTCTATATCTTTGTCCATTGCACTTGACCCATTAAGACAAGGGAACTTTCCTGGTTTCTGTTCCTGTGTTTTTGACTCCGAGGATTCTTTAACTTTCTCAGGTGCTTCAATAGGCATGTGTTTCTCACAATTATAATTGTCATTTCCAGGATCTGACTGAGCAGCAGCAGACAACCCACTGTCAAGCTTATCCTCTCGCCTACCATCAACAGAGACTTCAATAGTTGACTTACTTTCTGTTGCAACATCATCATGAGGTTCCTCCCATGCTTCCATAAATGTGTTGAGGTCCCAATGCCGCCTGTAAAGTTTTGAAGAAACTGATTCCTTTTCCGTGCATTCCTCGTTTTCATCTGAACTACGACCAGCAGGAACAGAGTAATCTGCAACAGATGAGCAATTCTTATTCTCTGGTAATGGCAGGTCCTTTCTGATTTGGTTCTCAGAAACTGAACATGAGATACTTTCTCTGACTGGTACCACATAAGTAGATGTGTCAGAACACTGAAGTGCAGAGGATACTTCAATAACATCTCCCTTAACATTAACAGTGTCATCATCCATGTTATTAATGCAGGCAGCAGTTGCAAGAAGTGCAATACCAGAGAAATCACCTAAGCTACAAAGCTCCCCACCTGTAACCCCAGAAACCTTATCACCAAGAGCTCCATCATCAACACTACTACCAACTTCTGCAACAACTTCTCGTCTGTTGGAATATGAACCTGAAGAATGTTGACCAGATGAACCATTTTGATCTGATAAGCGTTCAAGGTCTTCCGACTGAGAAGATGGAGTCTGCACTTGAGGCGAAGAAGATTCGGGGACCATTTGAAAGTGCCTGGTGCAGATGTGATTGAGACCGGAGTAAATGTCTTCTTTTCTTAAGAGGCACACACTCTATTCTGTCCGGAAAAGTTTGCCCACTAGCTGTTTCACAAAACTGCAAAATAGCAAATAATCCAAAATTAAACAAAAGTTGGAAGGAAACCACTAGTAGCGAGGCAACACTAATAATAAATTGAGTACCTTATCAATATCAGGTCCAGAAAAATCACCCACCCTTTTGGGACTCTTACCGGCCAGCTTGGGACTCTCATTTAAATTTCGGGCCACTTGCTTTCGCGAACGCTTTCCTTTAGTCGCTGTCTTCCAGCTCAACTCCATAGTGATAGGATTCGTACCCTCCAGATCACCAGTTCCAAGCATGGTTCCAGATATGGGCACTATTCCATCAGCTAAAAATCTGCCACCACAAGTCTTGCAAGACCCTTCTGCTGACTTGACCTTTTTCCTACACAGCGATGGTAAGCTTCCAGGACAAGTACACAAGCGAGTCTGCGATATTGCATTAAAAAATTTATGGAAAGCGCATTTATCAACTTCAAAAAAGGTAAAGGTCAACTTTACCAGTTTCAATCAAAAGTTGCATATGTTGCTCTTAGGCATTCACATGACTGAGAATCTTTCAAGCCTAATCAGAATTTCATATCAGAAAGAATAACTCACCATTGATGAATGTGAAAAAGTTGTCCCATCTACGGGCGGGGGGATGTCAGCACAATAAGAACAGGAGCAGAACTCAATATTTGTCCTTTTCTCAGTCCTCCTGCAAAATATGAAGAACGTTACAAATCACTTGATAAAGTACTAAAGCAAGAATAAGAACACGAGAAATAACGTCGACAAGCATAAAAAAGTTAACAAGTGCAGGCACACGTGCTACTGTCAGCAAATTACCTTACAAAGTTTGCTATTTTCAAGGTAGTTGGTTCATAAAACTCAGGACGGGTTTCTTTCGATAGGTTGCACAAAAAAAACCCGAAAGAATTCATTTAGTGATGCACGACAAGCATTTAAAACATGGTATACGGTGAGTCATAGGAAAACTAATAACCATTGCACATTGCTGACTTCAGAAGTATACGACCAACATTATTACGGCACCGACAATGAAAAAGTAATGTCATCAATACATAAAACAATGCCACGTAGAAAGAGCCATCCAACGACACAAAGATAATTCCCACAACTCCAACCAATGTTGCTAATGACTTGTAAAGTTTACCTAATTAATATAACTCCCAATCAGATCCAGCAAATCTCAGAGCATTGGACATAAAACAAAAAAGTATACAAGCAGAATTCCCCAGCCCTCAAACATCATTATTATGAGGATAATTATAAAGGCATAATCAATCTAAATTTTATACTTTCCATATTTTAAACCCCCTTCCACCACGTTTAGAGCATCTAGGTTTGGCACATAATAAAAGATACTTCTAGATGCATCTTTAGCAAAAAATAACAGAGTGGATATTCAAATCAGCAAGAACTGGCAGTATTAATGATTCATTGGACATCAAAACTACATAAAATCTAAATGACAAGCCACCCCGAATCCGTCCAATTAACAGGAAAATCATTCCAGCATGCAGTGTTTATATATATATATATATATATATATATATATATATATATATATATATATATATATATATATATATATATCATTGCTCCTGTTAAAGAATCCGTTCAATTATGATTCATTGGACATCAAAACTACATGAAATCTAAATGAAAAGCCACCCCGAATCCGCTCAATTAACAGGAAAATCATTCCAGCATGCAATGTTTCTATATATATCTAGCGTCATTGCTCCTGTAAAGAGCCTACAAGCGCTTCTATTATTATTATTCAGAGTTCGTTATCAATTTTAGGACTGCTCCAAGAGTGTCCCACACAGATAATTTAGAGTTCTCCATATGCATCCACCATATCCATATTCGGAACATAATAAGATCCCCGTAAAGCAAATCGATCTTGAGTTATAAAATCAAACTGCTTCAAATGCAGTTTAAAAGATCAAAACCCCCAAATCACGCAAATCAAAGCAGAGGCGAAGGTAAAACCGCATCGTTCAAGAATTCCGCCACCGTTCAATCAAAGGTCTTGGTCAAAATCAAAACATATATTTCCACTGCTAGATCCACTATTAAGGCCCGATCTCTTATCTCGGGAACGCTCAGGTAAACCCTAGGTCCCTCATATGATAAAAATGCACTTTTTCCACACTCCAACAACACATAAAACTGATTCCATCTCCGATGAGCGATGAATATAGCAAAGCATCGAACAAATAAAAGAAAGGTGACGAAATCAATCAATCAAATACTAGGGTTTTCAATACCTGTTCTTCTTCTTCTTGTTGTCTTCTGAATACTCTTACACAAAATACAAAAATCGTCCGAATCAGCCTGAATCCTTCACCTCCGATGTTTAAACCGCAAAGTTAAAATTGAAAAACGTTAAGAAAAACTCCTCGCCACGGCCGAAAACCTTAAAAAAAACAAATCGCCGCCGAGCCTTTTTTACAAAATAAACAACTTCCTTATAAGATCCCCCGATTGTTCTTCGCCGCCTCAAAATCGTAAGAACTCGATTGAAGAATGAAGGAATCGCGATTGCCGGTCGGATCTCGGATATCCGATCTCCGGTGGATGAAATCCGTCGGAATTATTATAATATTATTATATAGGGGTGGCTTGGTTTCTCTTTTTCCACAAGGCTCATTTCCTTCCTAGCTGTTGCCGATGATGATGATGAGGAGCTTGGAAGAGTGCGAATCACCACGTATTTATGCTGGATTGGATTCCCAAACTGCCCTCGAGAGTTTGTTTGATATGACGAGATTGCCCTTCGATGCCCTAGTCCTGACTATCGTTTTGTCAACAAATTACGGGTCAACACTGGGAGGAGTAATGTATACTGTATAAGGCGTTATTCTTTTCTGCCTTTAGATCCGATGTTGATTGGGTTTTGTTTTTATTTTCTCCCTTAATTGCATCAAATCATGTGCTATTTTTTTTTTTTTTTTTTGAAATAAAAAAAAACTGAAATATCACTAATTAGAATCGAGGGTTACATATGGTAGGAGAAAACTCGGTGCTCTCCAAACCACTGAGAGAAGGTCTTAAACCTCATTACGTGATTAGCTAATCTATTATCAGTAATATTACAAGATCGGTGCACAAAAGATAAATTAGCTATGATAGTCCCTAAACAGTTACGTATCTGGCTAATTATATGTCCTAATGAAGACAAATTCTCTTCTACTTGCTGGACCTGATTAACTAGAACTTGACAGTCACTTTTGATGAGCAGTGGCTGATATCCTTGATTCATAGCAAACTGAAGTCCCTCGAGCAGCGCCTTTGCTTCAGCGTATTCAGGGCTAAGGAGTTTGGGGCAATTTTTGCAACCTCTGCGACAAATGATCCTTCATCATGTGCAATTCAAATAACATAATTCTTTTTTTTTTCTTTCAAAATTACTCATCACCGCACAAATAACATAATTCTTTACTTAGCAAAAAAAAAAAAACAAGGGGAGGTATTTTTTTTTTGCTGAATAAATTTAGTTTTCATTAATCACAAATAGCCGAAGCCATTACAATCAAAGGAAAATCAAAAATACGGAAAGTAAAAGCTATACAATGATTTAAAAAATCACGATAACAGACAAAAGCACACCCTAAAGAAAACTTGGATGGTTAGGAAAAACAACTAGAAAAAACTAAGCAAACTAAACAAATACATAATATTCTCCTTCAAAGATCTTCATCGCAATCCTCGATCCACGAGGGACAGTGAGAATGTCACTTTCAACATCTTCCTCAGAGTCGACAATTTATAGGGACCATATGCTTATCAACCGTCCCTACAAATTGCTTCTGAAAGATGTAAAAAGTTGATAAAGGGCCCAGATCTAGTCCGGGTTGAACAAATCCTCCTAGAAACATAGAAAAAAAATATAGATCTGTGAAGATCTGAGACTCATCTAACCAATGTGTCTTGAATCTTGAAGAAAAAAAACTCTGAAAAATGTTTCATATGATTCGTAGTACAAAATAGAGTAATATAAACGGAACAAAAGGACCAATATTTGACCATTGGCCGGAGCCAATGGCCAAATCTGGCCACCAGCAGCAGCAGGGGAAAGTGAGAGAAGAGAGAGAAAAGGGGAAGAGAAGGGGAGGGTGATTTGTTAGGCAAGTAAACAAGATGAGTTCAAAAAATTTAGTCAGAGTTAAATAACGAGTTCAAATTTAAAAAAGACAAATTATAGTAAAGATCGACTCCATTGCAGCCTCTAGCAAAAGCCATTAGTTGAACTCGGGTTAAAAGGCCCCACGAGATTTCCTTACACAATTGGAAAATTCTGATATGCACTGCACTTATATGTGAGTTACTGACCACTTAGTATTTAATTAACCACATCACCTCTTTTGATTAGAAAAAAAATTATAAGGCCCCCACCTGCTTTTTATTATTTTAATCAAAACCGTGATGCGTATTGATCATGGGACCAAAGCTGGTCCCATTACCACTGCAGCTGCCTGAGTCCCACGACAGAATGCTTCTACACAATTAGGGGAAGTCCTCCGACTCAAATAACATAATCTCTTTTTTAGGTGACCAAATAACGTAATCTCTTGATGGATGGCAGGAGGGAAAAAAACATATCCTTTCAAAAAAAACATTCTTTTTTAATTATCATTGAAACCTTTGCAATTATCTTTTTGGTAGTCAATTTTTATTATAAGAACTTGTCAATATTATTCAACATTTTGTAAGTAATTTACCAAAGAAATAATAAAATAGAAAAAAAAACATTTTTTTTATCATTTGCTATGTTTAAACATTTTTACCTTGGTTATCTTTTCACTTTTAAATGTAGGTATTTAGCGAAGAAAATAAATATATGTTATATTTTTTGATAATATACAAATCTACAAGGATCATAATAAATTTAGATACATGTTTCATTTCAAATTTCAATACTTATAGAGTTTAAAGTACTCCTTGGTTTGCTCATCTAGCTTATTTTGTTTCTTAGCTTAGGGTTTAAAAAAAGTAAGTTAGCTTAGTAGTTATTCCAAAGAAAAAAGGAAAAAAATAATGTAGTTCTAACCATTTATGAGAGACCTATAAAATTACAAAATTAAATTTTTTTATGATGTTTTTAATTAAATTAATGGACGTGAAATAACAAGCATACTACTACTATTTAAACGCTGAGATAATTAATTAACCCTAGTATTGATTGTGCCTTAAGTCTTTTTTTTTTTTTTTTGGGAAAGGTATTGTGTCTTAAGTTGAGTATTCAAAATTAAATGTAACAATTGGTTATGATATTAGCAATTACAAAACATTACTTGTGTACATCATTTGTTGTTGTGTTCACCAATTAAAACACGATCATATGTTGTTGACATGAATTATGATTAAACATATTCTAGTCCAATATTTGTTTTCTATTAATTTGTAAAAGTGAAATATTTGCTAAAGAAGACGTTGGTTCAATTGAAAATTTGAAGATTCATAATATAATTTAACGTAACTTGTGTTCTTACTATATTTCGCCAATATATAATTTCCAGTATTACCTAATAAAAGAATGTATAATTTCTAAGTACTAAAAATTTAAAAGGAAAAATTGTAGTGCTTGAAGAAACTTTCTTTTATTGATTATTCATTGTTTTACAGTTGGAAATAGGTCCATATGTAAAATAATTTTAACTTAGAAAAAAAAATCATGATTATCAATTAGGAAAGTGAATATTTTTACAAGAATTATGGTGATAAATAAATGCCAACAACCTTCTAGAGTAACTGATAATGCGGTATGTCATTCAACCTGAGGTACTATGTAATATGTCTTTGTTCAATTTACATCTCTCTTTTTCTTTTCCCTTTTTCGAGTAGGGGATAGGGGTTGGGTCCGGTCTAGGGCTGTCACTGGGATCCAAATTTTCAAATCTAGACTCACATTTACTAGAATTAAATCAGATATAAGATAATATTTTTTCGATCCAGTCCTATTTAGATTTGGGCCCAACACAAAATAAAAAAAAACTAATATGAATTTAATAAGATCCATATTGGATCCAATAGACTCAAGAGATCCAACAAACCCACATATACAAACAGCCCCTCTTGTCCTCCCCTCTCGAAAAAAAAAAAAATCTGGGCTAATCCTATCAAAGGAAAAAAAAAAAGATCTGTTTTATGCCCTTTGTTCAAATATGAATTTTTTTAGCGTTTATTTGGAGAAAAAAATTGTATTATTTTATATAGGGATGTGCATTCGATATATGATTTGGTTTTTCGAAACAAAATTTCGGTATTCGATTCGCTTTTATAATATTTTATTAAAACTAAATCGAACCAAAATTATATGAAAACTACATACCAAATACCGAAATTATTTCGAAATTATATGGAAACCAAATATCGAATAGCAAAATTATTTCACCCTTAATTATTTTTAGATTTTATATTTTTTTAAAAAGAAACTGACATTGTACAAGTTTTTATTGGCGAAACAAAAAATGAGAAAAAAAATAGAACATAATATTTGAATACGCAATATAAGAAACAACACTGCCATCGTAAATATATATTTTCACATTGCAAAGTTTTTTACAAACATTTTAATCTCACAATATAAGAAAACAACAATGACATCATAAATATATACACTTTCACATTGCAAAAGTTTTCTACAAACATTTTAATATACGAATGTTTATGAGATATATCTAGACTCATCTAGACCCGAAATAGTTAGATCTGGGCCTTAAGTGAAAAGATCCAGATCCAACATAGTAGAATTTGGATCCAAACAATTTTTTTAGTGAGTCTGAGTCTAGACTCAATATTATGAGCTCAATAGACTCAATTGACACCCCTAGTCCGGTCAATTTAAATCTCATTTCTTTTTTTCCCTAAGGTAAATTCACATCCCATTTCTGGATTTATTAAAAAAATATATAACCTTTCCAAAAAAAAAAAAGAGAAGAAGTTAGAAGTATAGTAAGAAAATAAACTTGAAGAAATATAAAGAGAAAATGGCATACCAACATGAGTTGAATCAAATAGAAGGAGTTTGGCGCTCTTTAATTAGGTCTTGAATTTTTTAAAAAAAAAAAAAAAAATTAGTGGAATTTTTTTAGAATTCTGTCCCAAAAAAAATCTAATTATAAAAATTGACTGAATTAGTTTTAGACCGTAAAATAAAAATGAATATCGATTGAGTATTTGAACTCATAAAAAAAAGAAATAAGAGATAACGGTATGGAAAAAAAAACGAAGAAGTCAAGTGAGCGAAAGATAAGATCATAAATATAGATTGGGCATGTGTGGTCTCAAGGAGAAGATGCCTATGTCAACAACTAGAGTCTAGAACCCATAAGCACATACTTCAATTATATTTTTGGCTCTATATGAGTTGCATCTAGTTATCCACTTTTAATTTTATACACATAAACAATAGTAAAATGTATGCAAAAAAATAAGCAAATTTAAGAAAATTATACATGATTAAAGATCAGAAATTGAATATTATTGCATAAAACTAAACAAAAGTCCCTTTTTTCTCTTGAGGGAAAGCTGTATTGATCATTTAAGTTATCTTGAAAGGAGAAAGTCATATCACAAGGTCTTTAGTCCAGTGGGGGTGACGGCCTGCCCACGGTCTTGAGATCGTGGGTCGATACCATCTTCGCACATGAGGTATACTTTAAATTGTCTCCCTTTCTAAGATTATCTTTTCCTCCTCTTATGAGGTGCTACTCTCTCCCCTTTTGGAGTCTATGTCCAGTTGGGCTTCAAAAAGAAAGAAAAAGAAAGGAGAAAGTCATTTAAAACATCAAAATCATGAAATTTAATTCTTAATAGTTCAAGAATGATTATGAAGGATTAAGTTGTCATGTTTGATCTATATAGTGTTCTAAATTAGGAGTTGAACACTTGACTATATTTTTGTATTTATAAAATGACCATCAAACTTTTACTTGAATAACAAACTAATATCGTATATCTATGAAGATAATAATTAACCTATGCGATATCATATTATTAATATCTCATACAACATTGTTTTCGTCATTTTCTTATTGTGGAACTTTTTTCTCTAGAATCAAATTATGGGATTTAAATTGCTAACGTCACCAAATAGAAAACTCTGATCTCCAAACTGCATAATAGATTTTATTTTTATTTTTAGGCTACTAATAAATTACTCAATTATAATTATGTATCCCCTTTAAAAAATTAAAATTATAACTATATATATGGTCACGACTTACACTTTTATTACTCAAGTGAATGAACTCCAATAGTTTTAGCTCCATATGTTCAATTATTAAAGTGAAAGAGAAAAATATATAAAATAAAAAAAATAAAAATATACTGAAAATGGTGGATAGTTGCGTAAGGCAATGGGTCATTTTTTTAATGTTAGCAAAGTAAAGTATATACACCGATACAAGTCGACTCAATTGGTAAAAATTTAGCACGTTCTTATAAAAGTTGAGTGTTCAATTCTCGATGCCAACATTAGGACTGTGTTAGTGGTGATCTGTAAATGATCTATGATTTGTGGTGTCTGCACTGATCCGTGATGGTGACCGGAGGTAAACCTACCCAAACTTTTTCTTACAAAAAAAGAAAAAAGGTATATACTTATATTTTAAGTGGGAGAGGTAGAGAATAAAGCAAAGCTGGCTTTTGTTTTGATTTTCTTATGCTTCCTCCAACCCCGGGTTGCTTTGGTTCCACGTAGAGAACCCATCCTACATCTAACGCCACCGACTACTCCCTCCTATAAAAGCAGGAACGAAGACGGCAGATTTTTAAAAATACTACTAGATATAGTAAATTTTACATGTAGTTTGAAATATTTTATCAGTTTTCCCTCAAAATTTTTTTTTTTACCGCTTTTTATATGTAGTTTAACATATTGTTGCGATTTCGCCCCCAACGTTATATTTTCTAACTTCGTCCCTGTCTAAGAGCATCTCCGTTAACATTAATTTGAAGTGTTTTTGTATGACAAAATGTTATATAAGATTTTGAAGCGGAGAGAATTCAAATATACACTTTAATGTAAGTCATTATTATACATTTTATAATATAAAATATAAAATAATTCACTTAAGAGAAAGAAGAAAAAAAAGGGAAAAAGGGTTGAGTCAGCACTTGAGGCGGACTGTCTCGGCGGAACTAACCACTTCGAGAAGCAGAAGGCTTGAGTGCAAGACTGTCCGAGAACCTAAGCCCATATCAGCAAAACAAACATATATGTTGGAAATGCTCTAATACTATTTTATCATTCTTTATAAAAACATAATATTTATTAATTCATTTTTCAAGAATATAATAGATTGCTTTAACTTTTTAACAAATATTTAATGTAGTCACAATGTCGCCGCGATTTATATCTACGTGTAATGAAATAAGAAAAATTATGATGAGTCGTTGACCAAAATCATTAGTTCCGATCCATCCCCTAATTTTTTCCTAGTACGATAATGCAAATATACCACATGTCATGATTAAGTGATATCTGCCCAATAAAAAAAAGTTATTTGTGCTAATATACATCTCGAATTTTATATTTGTAAACCAAATTTAGTGTAGGTGATGCAGAAATTCTTATCAAATTAGTACCTTCTAAATGTCATCAACCGAATTAATTAGATTGAAAGAAAAATTGTCAAAATTTTCATTATGTATGTGGAGTTTTTCTACATCAACAACTATACTAGAAAGCTGGAGCATAAGTTAATTCCAATGATCTTAGTCCCACATTTAGTCACAACGTTGTTAACACTGAAATTTATCGGCTCTGTATGGGTATGTATTAGGGAAATTATGAGGAGTTGTTTGACTAAAATAGTTATTTTAGATTCATACTTAATTTTTTCTTAATATTGTAATAATAATAATAAAATATGGACCTTCCTAGGCTACTAGAATTATTGGATAAAAATTAGTTAAAATCCCAAATTGGGGGGGGGGGGTGAATCTCTTATACCAGCAGGGGGTGAATAAGTATTAATTTGAGTTTTATCCGATTCCTATCCAAGAATTTTATTAGCAAATCATTTTCTTAAAAATATATATCATCAAGTGAGATCTTCTTAGTAGAAAAAAATACTTATCCTAATATAAATTTCGATTTTTATATTTAAAAACACACTAATTGCTTGATGTAGAAATTTTTATCAAGTCGTTAAATTAACATAATTAATATAATTGAAATAAAATTGTCGAAGTCCAACGTATTTAAAAGGAAAAAAGAAAAAATCGCAATGCCGCGTGACCCCCCCTTGGAAGGGAGATGGTCCCACTAATCTTCATCCCTCAAAAGTCAAAGATGCCATCTTTAAACTCTGTCCTTGTCATCGAAGGCATGGAAGCCCACGGTCCGGCTCCTGTGCGGAACGGTTTAAATTCCGTACGTGCGGAACACAGTTAGGACCGTTGATTTCATTTTAAAAAAGGATCGACGGTTGAGATTTAAAAGAGAGTTAAAAAGGATACATATGTAATTTCACAAATAAATAATGATAATAACAACAAAAAGTAACACGCAACCGTCACATCGATTGGTTACCGAGGAGAGAGAAAAGTTGCGATGTTGAAAAGTCAGAGTACATTTCTTTAAGCAACACGTGTTCTTGTATATCGAGGACTTTGACTTTTGACAAACATTTCTCTGCTCAAACATGCAAGAACACGTGTTTCAGTATAAATATACCTTTCGACTTTTCAAACTATAACTTTTCTCTCTCCTCAATATACATGTATTCTTAACGAAGAACATGTGTTATTGTAGAAATGTAAAAATACCTAAATACCCCTACTTTGAAACAACCGTTAGATCAAAAGTACAAAATCCAATAGCTGACAGCTTGGCTCGTAATACTGAATTTTCTTGTCCCGCATAGGAGCTGTGGTGGGTAGCCCAGGCTCCCGGCTCCAGTGTTGAACACTCAAGTGTTCAGCACATGCGGGACACCATTTCAGCCGTCGGATGAGTTTTTTAACGGTCCAGATCTGGAGAGAGAAAAGTTTTTTTAAAATTATTTTTTAAGTCAGCCGCAACTTTTCTCTCTCCAGATCTGGGCAATTCAAACTATCATCCGACGGCTAAGATTGTTCCGCACGTGCAGATTTTCCCCTATTCCGCATAGGAGCCGGACTGGTAGCCCAGTGGGTAACATCCACTGCCTGGGACTAAGACGTCCCAGGTTCGATACCGGGCCAAAGCGCCCAACCAACTAACTCCCCTAACCCCTAGGACAAAACTCTATCCTTATCTGCTGTGTAATTAATTAATTTTTTTTTTATGAAAGCTGCTGTGTAATTAATCAGAAGATGATATTTTCTTTCCTTTCCTTTTCTCCTTCTTCAATCCTCCAATTTTGAATACATTGAGCGTTCAGATCCGATACTTTTATTTTCTTTTCCTTGAAAGGGATCCAAATTCCTATACCATTTATTTACCCAACAAAAGGAAGAAATCATCCAATATCCCATGGTCACTCAATCCTAAAACGTATTTGTGGGACTGGTCTCATATTCCTCTCACATGAATTAAGCGGAAACGCACATCTGCAGATAAATCTCGCCCAATTCATGTGAGGCCTGTGAGGTCAATCACATAAAAACGGTCATATGATTAAATTTTCTCAATACCCACAACAAAATCCGAACCAAGCATCCCCTTCGGCGAGATAACTTTCTTCTACAACCATCTTAATAAATCTGTCCATTTTTTATATTTATAAATTTAGTCCTAGTCTTATTTAAGGAAACAGAAGTCCACTTTTACAAGTAAAATCAGGACTTAATTTATTAATTTATGAGTGGTAGATATATATTATATGCTACTCATTTCTTAATAGGAGTATTTCTAAATACTATAGAATAAATTAAGGGAGAGACAGAATTTTTACCAAAGAAACAGAGGGAGTACAAGATATAGTTCTTGGGTATCAAGAACCCATTTGTAATGTGGTACAGAATAGGAATACAAAAAGAAGGTATATTCACAAATTTGCAAGGTTCTCCACTCTCCAGTGCTCCTCCCAACATTTGGTAAGAGATATCAGAAACTTCCCAAGGACACCAGTTAACTTCATTTGTTCAGTATTCCCTTGGTAAGAGGGGCACCAGAATTGACTTGCATGAACGTTGAAAACTACCTTCCTATAAAATACTAATAAGATTTGGCAAAAATTGCAACTTCTTCGGCTGGATTGCCAGTCATCAGGCATGATTTCATTCCCTGGGGCTGTTCGAAAGGGAAGCATCTGAGGGTTGCTCCAGTCTCTTCCTTCACCTGTAGTTCTTCTTTATCGCTGTAAAGTTCAAGAAACGACGGTTTTAACATCAGCATAAACAGTTTTGAATACTTAAGTAATTAAGATGACTGGGCGGGAGGCGCGGGTTATGGAGCAAGGGGGATTATCAACAAGATAGCAAGGAGCAAAAAAAGATTCAAATGCATTACCTAGCTGACCAGGGACCCCTTGCCCATTTGCCTTGAGATATTGCTTCTTTAAGCTCGTTATAAGAGCTCACATCCACAATATTACTGGAGGAAGCGAAGCATCAGCAAGACAAGCGGAACATTAAAGGCACAGAATATTGAAAACTAAAATAGAAACGCCAAAATATTCAGAATTGACTATGAGTTCAATCACATTATCACAGTGGAACACCCTTTGTCATGTACTACAGTAGGTCAGGAAACAAGGAGATCAAGAAATAAAATTCATTGCAGTATGAGTATGAAACTCCCATAGCTTAAGCTGATATCTCAATGCTTTACTTCAAAACCCAGAGAGAAACCCCTTAAAAAAAAGACTATCATGATTGTTTCAACTACTCGCTACAAATCCGTAATTTCAGCTATGCAAATAAAAGAATGATGCATATCTATAATAAAAGGAATCACATTGTTTTCAACTCAAATAATGAGAAAAAGATTGCTATGCTGTCCACCTCACATCATATCACCCTGCATCAGAACATGTCATGTAGAGTCATTCGTAAGCTTATAGATACGATCATATTCCTACCTATCTTGAAAAGATGTTGCCTTTCCCAACAGTGAATTTTGAATCTCATCCAACAGGTCGTTGACATAAGCAACCAAAGTTGAAGAATCCATAGATATTCCAACAACTTTCCCTTGTTTTCCAGGTACATCTCTTCTGGAAATGACCACAGTCCCACTTGACACATCACGAGGTCCAATCTCAATTCTTAGAGGAACTCCCTACAGAAAAGCAAGAAAAATCTTAGAACAGATTTTGCATCTATTCCAGGATAAAGTATTACTGCAACCAAGCACACGAAAGCAGAAATGAAAAAAGTTAAAAACCCTCTTTTAGAACTAGACTGAGTTCAATTACTCTTCCTCTTATGCAACAGCGTGCAAGTTCGAACATGGGCATTTTACTTGGTTCAACATTTGAGGTTTAGTTAAGTTGAGAGCTCTGAGAACTGCATGATAGTGCCTGGTCATGATACACTGGTGAAAGTTATTGCACTCTGCTTCTACTGCAACACACCATATACATGGACTATTATTGCAGATCATCAAATTACCCATTGTCCTTCCCAATTCTTGATTGAACTGTGCCCCAGTAACAGCTGAAACTTTGTCAGAGTTTTTTAGTAAGCTTAAACTAAATGGACACCTGAGCTCAGCTAGTTAATTATTCAACTAAATCTCCAATAAGCTGAAAAGTTGCAAAAATTGATGACTTCAAGCTTGATTTGCATATTTCTCTAAAAAGCACCTTCACTAACTCCAGCATTAGCTGAATTAATTACTTGGGAGCCCAAAACTGTAGTTTTGAATTGATCACAAACCAGACTGTTCTTTCCATGAACACATATGTTGATATCACGAGGAACTCCAACAGTTTCTTTCCTTCATTCATTTTTTATGGGGAGATATAGTTTAGTAGACATCATTCAACAGGCATCATCAATCTTAATTAGGACCAAGCAAACCTTCATCTCCCAAAAATTGTATTTCCATCCTGGAGTCCTCTGCTCAGAATCATCGACTTTAACCTTGATTCCTGCTGATTGCAAAGTTTCTTTAACAGATGATGTTGCGTTTAAGACACCAGCCTTTTCATCTATTTTCTTCCATATCGGAACAATTATGACCTGAAAGAAATGAAATGTAGGAATTATTCCATCAGCTGAACAATAGATAATCCACATGTACGAGTCATGTTCTCTCAACAGTGACGCAGGATTTAGGGAAACCCAAGCCTACAAAGTATAGTAAGATAAGAACATGATCTCAAGAAACATTAGATCACCAGCAAGTTAAAGTCTCTTGAATACCTGAATAGGGGCTAGCTTAGGCGGAAGCATTAAGCCAGCGTCATCCCCATGAGTCATGATGATACCTCCAACAAACCGCGTGCTGATTGCCCATGAGGTCTGCCATACATGTTGCCTCTGTCCATTTTCATCTGTGAACTGCAAAGAAAAGGAAAAGAGCTTCGATCATGCTACCACCATACTAAAAAACAGAATAGACAAACATCAGAATTGATGAGGGGAGTGCCCTCGGTTGTATTCCATTTCGTCACTCAATAAAGATTCGTGATTTGATTTATTATAAATAATAAAAAGAATATCCCATAATTTGCCACGTATGATAAAGACAGCATATCTAAAAATGAAAGCATGAATAATTTTTTTTTTGTGTATTAACCAACAATGTCTTTTTTCAGTCACAAAAAGTATATGCCAATTGATCTTCAGCTTATGAGGCAGAAATATATGTCATTTTGAGATTGTCATTCACTGTAATACAACTGCAGGGAGTTATTCCCTTGAAGGGTCTGGTGGAGGAATTGTTCTATAAATAATCCAGACACTTCAAGTTTTCAAAAGGCTTCGATTGTATTTAACTAACTCCGCAGAATGCTTTTGTTTGATTAGTTAGCAGAGAAAGGTGTTAACTTGTAATCGAATTTGGGAAAAATCAACATAATCTAATACTAGCAGTAATTTGACTTTGGTATTTTGATACTAATTCATAACAGGGGATTGATCATTCTCTTTGTTATCTATGGTGTTTTTTATTTCTCAAGAGTTGCAAGCAATCTGAATAAACTTCGAACTAATAGAAAAAGAAAGGGCGAAAGAATTAGCAAATGAAGGATGAATAAACGGTCAAATAAACTTTCTTCAGAATTGAAAAAAGAAATACCAAGACTTAGTTCCTAAATTTTCTTAAGCAACAGGACGCATTCCTGAAGCGGTCTCTTCAGAGATCAACAAATTAACCATTTTAATAGGATATTAAATTCAACAATATTCTTTTCATCCCCTAATGTTAGTTTCAGAACAATATACATGACGAGAAAGTAACAATACTCCAGATTTCAGGCAACAAATTCATTAATTTTCTTAAATTGACAAGTCACCTACCTGTGTTTCAAAGGCCCGCGAAAAGTTCTGACCAAGATTGTGGCTTGTTCCAGCCTGCAAAGCCTTCCGATCACCCATCATTGCCTCAATTGTATACGTCCTGGAAGCACCAGCAAATGTTTCCACCTTTGATTTTCGACCTGCAATTACAGGCATGGCAGCTTGCTCATAAGCAAATTTTTTATAGACATCAATCATCTGTAAAGCCTGCAGCAAAGTCAGAAGCATCAATCTGTCAAATGAGGATAACAACACCTATATACTAACAGAAGTGGTTTTCCAATAAGTTAATTTTACGGGATTTTTCTACAGGTAACACAAAATATACCTCTTCCTCTGCCTCCTCTGGAATGGCATGAGCAGTGTGTCCCTCCTGCCAAAGAAATTCAAGGGTCCTGATAAATGGCTTGGTACGCATCTCCCATCTTGTTACATTTGCCCACTAGAACACATCCATGGAAAAAATTCATCAAGAAAAATAGTAGATGAGAAATATGAGAATTCACGAGAGTAAAAATGCACCTGGTTGATCATGAGAGGAAGATCTCGGTAACTATGAATCCACTGGGTGAACATGTGATTCACAATCGTTTCACTTGTTGGACGAACCTGCCAGAACCTCATGAAGTGCAAGAATCAAAGGCAAAACTCAAGTGGTATTTTCAAAGTTTAAGCAAAACTTTCACCAGTTAGCCCCCCGACTACATTTAAATGCAGCCTTAAAAGGTATAGTTCACTACAAAATGAACATAGCATATTTACCACAAGTTTTTCCTCAAGCTCTTTTCCTCCTCCAATGGTGACAACAGCCAATTCTGGACTAAAACCTTCCACATGGCTAGCTTCTTTCTCTATGAATGAATATGGTATAAACTGCACCGGTAAATCAAAAGCTATTACATTTAGAGCAATTCTACAGCCCACAGAACAAAGGTAGACATGTCGAATACAAATTGAATTAACTGCACAAAAATAGAGTTTAAATGAAGAACTAAATAATGTAATCCAAAAGGCTAAACTCAGGCTATCATTCTCAAACGTCCTGCTCGGTCAGAAATCTACGAAAAGGAGATAATTCTACTATAATGGAAGCAAAGCGAACTTCATCAATCATGAGCTGGTAACTATAAGAAACTGAATGCAGTGTTCATCATAAGTTTCCATGTTTTCCCTGAAGAAGGAAGAGAAACAAACAAGCACTACCAACTCTGTTGCACAATATATGCAACATTTGCACTTTTTACACATACCATGAAAGCATTGAAAGACAATTATTATGAAGGAAAATATCTAAAATAACATTATTAGTGGTTATTTTAAGTAACTAATTATGAATAAGACTGAAAATTATAATTTAATATGCATTGGTTTATGAACTTACTATACCTGTGGAAAGTACATGTTGCTATGACCAGTCTCCTTGAATTTTTTATTCAAGTAATCCTGCATCAACAAAGCCAATTCAAAAGCAAACTCCAAATTAATAATTAATCAATAAAATTAAATCTTAAAAAAAATTCTTTAAAGAAAACATGGAAAACAATAATACTACCACAATTCCTTGATATAAGACTCTGATAATTAAGGAAGCAAAATGCGAGATATTTGGTTGGTCAAAATATCAATATTACTCGTTTAAACCTGATTTGTATACCATTAATTCTATATAAGAGAGTAATATTGATATTTTGATTAAAAAACATTGTAATTCTTGCTTCCTCAATTTCCCTACATCATGAAAGTCTTAAGTCTTATATGAAGGAATGGAGATAGTAACATACTTGGATGGCTTCCCAGATAGCGTAACCGTAAGGGCGGATAACCATGGTACCACGAACAGGACCGTAATCGGCGAGCTCAGCATTAGCAATTATGTCTAAATACCAAGCATTAAAGTCCTGAGAACGCGGAGTAATAACTCGCTCTTTTTCTTTATTATCTTTATTAACAACTCTAAGCTTTTGGTGGTTAGTAGTAGCTTTTGAGTCTTCTTCAAGTTCCTCCTCCTTCTCGGCTGTTCTATTCTGCGCCGCCGAGAAATTGACCACCGTGAGTTTCCGAATAGGGAGGCAAAAGTGGTGTCTCCGGCAGGAAAATGATGGTGACCTGGCGGAGGAGGAGGTTAAAATTGCTGTAAGAGAGGGCAGTCTCAGAGCCCCCATGGCCATGGCTGAAGTCAGAGATAACAGGAAAATTTTATTTCACTACTAATATCCACTGGGTTACACTGATGATAATGATTTTGGACCGAAATATTTCGCAGTTTTGGGCTTATTCAGACGCCTTATTTCTGCAATTCTTGTTGTAAGCCCAGTGTGAGGAAATGGGCTTATAGGGTCCAATTAGGGAAAAACAACAAATTGTATTAAAAAAAATTAGGGATAGGAACGGGACACGGGTTAAGACTTAGTTGCAGGTTATAGGTATCCGACCCCGCCTTCCTATTACATCCCCAGCTCCAGTCCCGTCTCTGCTGGCGAGGGCATATAGATCTCCATTCTCGCATTAAGGAAAATTACCGCCCCAACTGAGGCGTTGGGCAAGCGGGTCCTCAGATTAGGCTGGTGAATTACCATTTTTAGTCGATGCGTGCAAAAGTTTTTGTTTTTATTAATCAGAAAAAAATTACATTGAGAGCCAAATGCAACATAATACATGAGTTGGGAAAAGAAACTGCAATATAAGTTGTTATGTAAGGGCCTAACTCACACCCTAAAAATCGGCTTGCAAGGTGGAGGTTGTGGGATATAACAACCACCACGCTTCCGAACCAGCGCCCACTGGGCCCTCACACTGTAGTGAGCCCAGTAGCCATTGAACCCAAAACACGTGAGCCTTACACAACCACACCTAGGCCGAGCTTTGATACTATTTGTTATGTAAGGGCCTAACTCACTAAAAACCAACTTGCAAGGTGAAGGTTTGCCCAAGCTTATAAGGCCCTTCACACTCCTTCTCCTAGGCGATGTGGGATGTAACAAAAGTAAACTCACCAACTCAGCCCATATAGGCGCAACTATAGACTAGAAATAAAGAGAGCTATATGAACACTTATTTTTTGCTGCACTAATGCTAATATCAATCTACTTCTCTCAAAGTAGATTAGAAATTTAAAAGGCTAAGTTCACTGCTTCTTTTGTGGTGATTCAATCAACTTGAAATCAGCAAGATTTTCTTCATCCATCCAGAACTCGTATGCTGATTTTACTGACTTATTATTAGAACTCCCAACTAAAGGCGAGAAACAATCAGGGAATTGCGCTTTCCTGTTTCGATCACTCAATGCCCAAGGCATCCCCTCTTCTTCTTCCATTTCCAATGTCTTCACAGGACTCTCTGGCTGAAAAAGACAAGAAAAGATCGATCTTAGTGTCGTTAAACTTTGGTTCCTAAGTTTAAAAACTGAAATTTGCCAAACCTTTAACTTCAGTGGCCGTGGAAGCACAAATGGAGACCCTGATCAAAGTGACGCCATTAAAGATAGTTAATAAATGGAGAATAAGCTATAAACTGCAAATTAATATCAAACGGAAGATCAGAACAATTGACGTTCACCCTTACCTAGTCCAACAGTCTCCAAGAAATATCCATAGTTAACTATCTTTCTCTGCGCTTTGATACATTCCTGATGATTATGCAGAAATCCCTCCTCCTTAATAGAAATCTTATGTGGAGGCTGTAGAGACGGTTTTACAGAGTTTGTTAGGTCACTGAGTGCTTTCCTGCTGTGACCTTTGCCTTTTTCTGGGGCCTTGGTGAGATTTGCTTTACCCCCAACTGTGAATGCAATTTTAGATCCACCAACAACATCCTTTGCCACAGGAATCAGATTAATGGAGTTGTGCTTTTTCGACGCCTGAAGTGCAGAAGGCTTTCCTGAGTTTGATATGTCATTTAGAGCTTTCCTTCCACCAAGTCCTCCTCCTTTCTTTGCCGCCTTGGACAAATCAACCTTTCCTCCAAGCGGAGCTCCTCCTGCAGAAGAAACGTGTAAGTCTACATATAGAGATGTAGAACAATGAGAGCAAATAATGATCATATGCAGAAATATACCTCCAGAATGGATATTCAAATTCTGATCTTGGACCAAGCGACTAGCCGGAGTTGCCATGAGATTTTATGGTAAATTTTGCAGACCTTCTGCATTCAAATGAGATTCTCTTTAACATCATAATCCATTAAAAGGGAGGCCAAAAAAAGAAAGAAAAGGACACAGAGAGACAGAGAGGTAGGCACAAAAGCGCAACTCATGAGAGAAAACTAACAAAATACGGTTCATGGGCCAGCCACCCCTAAAGTACTCTATGTGAATCCAACATACACATATTAGCGCCGAGACTTCATTGAAACAAAGTATATCAACAGAATCATGATCCAGACTGAGAAGAAATGTATTATGAATTAAAAATGTAAGGGCATAACTTCTCCTTTACTTTCACAACTGCATCAACATGAGTACTTTGGGATAAAGCTGATAACCAATCACTTGTTGCTTCCAATCGATCAAATTAACAACAACAACAACAACAATAGCATAACCCATTAAGTCCCCAGTAATTGGGGGTATGGGCGGGGATGGACGGGATACAGACCTAACCTTTGTCAAACAAAGTGGCTGATCCCAGAATACCACTGAAACAGATGTATTGGAGATTAACCTAACCTTTGGCAACAAGTGCACAAAGTGGTTGCTCATATAATACACATGTAACAATGGTCCCCTATGCCGAATCGATCAAATTAACACACAAGGAAAATTAAGTTCAATTTCTCACAACCTTCTTAAAACAACAGACCTCAATATTTTAATATTGGTAATTACTCCATCCATTTCATAATATAAGACGTTTATGACATTTAGCGAAAATCAAGGAAACAAAAAAATTGTGTTTTTAATCAAAATATCAATATTACTCTCTTAAATAGAATTAGTGGTATACGAGTTCAATTTAAGAGAGTAAGATTGATATTTTGATTAACAAAGTATATTACTTTTTTCTTCCTTAATTTTAGCTACATGTTCTAAACAAATTATATTAAGAGAATAAATTATAATCCGCTTTCAAGAATTTAGAGTAAATGCCCCCAAAAAAAGAAGAATTCCAAATATTATAATTCCAAACCCTAAAATTTCTTCCAAGGACAAGTGAAAAAAAGAATGAAAAATCTCATCATAAACCCAGAAAATTGTAATCCCAAGACCCCAAATCTTGAAAATGATAAGTAAAGAACAGATCAAAACACAATATAAAAAAAGAAAACAACCACCAAATCATCTATTTAAGTCTATTTTTTTAAGAACAGTCCCAAATTGAAGATCGGAAAACTTACATTTGTGATTGGTATACAAGAAAATGTGCTTTCTTTCTTGAAGCCTTCGAATTCTATATACAGTATCTATGATTTCTTGATGTTTTTCTTACGTTTTTTCGTTGCCAAGGGTTTTAAATTTCAACGGGTTTCTGAAAAAAATTGGGCCTTCCACGTATATAAAGAACCGCCTTCGGTCACAACGGTCATAGTTTTTCTACTTCCCAAAATTGCTCTGTTCTTCGCAAGTATTACAGAACTGACTGACATTGGCAAATCGGTAATTCTACTTCAACTATTTTTTTAATTGCTCCACTTTAGTCCATAAATCATTTTTTAAAAACTTTTTTAGTCCTCAGACCCTCTTCAATCACCATTTTCGATAATTATTTTAACTCAAAAACAAATCCGAATTGTCTAAAATAGCCCTAAAACATAAGATAATTCTGATATGGACCAGATCCACTGGACCTTGCGGTGCAGAATTGGCCACATCATTACAAAGTTGTCTCTCTCCTCATTCTGTAGTGATGTGGCCAGTTCTGCAACACAAGGTGCACATGGACCTGATCCATATCAGAAATTTCCTAAAACATAAGGGTAAGGTACTAAAAGCTTAAGGACTAAAAAGACTTTACAAATTGTTTACGAGCTAATTTAGACAACTAAATATAATCGAAACACTAAAATGATCAATTCACTAATATATGACCATTAACCTACTTATATTTAAGATGAGATTCAACTCCCAGCCCTAAAAATTGGTTGAAAATTATCTGTCCTCATTCCTGCTCCCATCCTTGTTCCCAACCAATCAGAATTTACTATATAAATATTTTTTCCAATTATATATACACAAGGTGAATTGTGGTTGGCTGAGAACAGTGATGGGGACAGAGGATTTTTTGCCCTAAAAATGTGCTTCTTTCTATTTGTAAATATTGGTTAAAACACAATTTCTACATGTCCTTAATTAATACTTATTTTTGAAAAAAAAAATATTTATTTATAAGTCATTCAAAGTTGTGGAACTTTCAAACTTTATTTACATTTCTAATAATAATTTACCAATTTGAAAAATGTTAATGTAGGGGTATTAAAAAAAATTACAATATATAAATAATTGATCTAACTACACTAACTAACTTTCTTGCCACTCAAATAATATCTTAGAACCAATCCTTGATAATGTAAAAAAATCAAGATCGAAAATTCAATTCCAAAGACAACAAGTACAATTGCATTTTATATTGTTTCACATCAAAAAAGTATTTATGATAGGAACATAAGATCCTTGCCTATTATTCACCCAAAAAAAAAGATCCTTGCCTATTAAACAACTTGCTTACCAACTAAATTATAAATCTACTACTGCATTGTCTATTTTAATTGCTTTAACAAGAAAAATCGAGCTACTTCTAGCCAATTACTATGTAAAATTTAATATTCACATTTAACTTAAAATGAAATTAAAAATAATAGTTTTTTTTTCCACAGACGCTATTCGAAAGTGTTGAATATTTTTCTGGATTACTGAAAAAATTGTTTTGCACTGTTTTATAATTAAAAGTAAACAGTACAGGAAGATAAAAAATATTGAACAAAAAACACAACTACTGTTTTATATTTCAGAAATATACAGAAAACAGTAAAGAAAATAACACTAAAATGTGGATATTTTATTTTCTCAGATGACAGAAGATAAAGAAAACAATAACAAGAATCTTATTTGGATATGATCTTGGAGATGAGACAGCAGTTTACGCCTTTTACAGCTTCATGCCTGGTTAGGCCCGCGAGTTTTGGTCCGATATGGTTCTCATGTGGGGCATAATATTAGCAAGATGTTTTAAACTCATACGAAACACTTTTCTTTATAAAGTAATTTTCGCTTCCATAGATTTTTCATGTGGGATGTGAGTTTAAAAACTCATTTCCCATATTTCAACCACCCTACTTTATACCAATTTATCATTCACACCAAAAATTGGTTTCTCACATGTTATATATCATCGCTAAGCTTGCGCAATCCACTTCGAGATAATCTCAATAACATTCAAAACCGATGAATATAACATATAAATATATTGACTCAAAAATATCCTCACGACACTTTAATTACAATCCAATTCTTTTATTAAAACCCAATACTCCAACAGAAAGTAAGCTCAAAATATTAGTGCATGTATTTTAAAAAAAAGATATATTACCCGTTGCCAAATTAATGAATAATTAAATCATTTATCCATTCACCTAACATTATCCAATACCACTTTCCAACATCAAATACATTATAAATTACAAGACGGGCGAGCATTCCTCATACCCGAATTACCTATCACTTTTTTAAGAATTTTTTGGTCCCAAATTACTTGCCAATTTGTTGAATCAAGAAAGCATAGCATATGTTAAAGTTTATTAATTGACCAAAAGCAAATTATTTAGATTTTTAAATATAAAGATAACTCTGCTTCATGTTTTGCACAATGCCAAAGTAAAGGCAATACTACTTCTCCTCTCAATAAGGTTAATACAACCATTTAAGTTCAACATTTAAACTCAAAAATTGCGTTCAAAGAATCGCAAATATTGATATGTATGAAACAAAGATTTTTTAAAGAGGACAATGAAACAGGACGGAGATTAGTTATAACCAGAGACGGATGTAGGTGGTGGTTCCCCAGTGAAAAAAAAAAAAATCTAAATTATATATGATATATTTTACTCAATTTAAATAATAAATGTATAAATGACCACAGTGAATTGTTGTGTATATCAAATGACCCTCGATAATTTTTTTTTAATTATATATAATATATTTTACTCCATTTAGATAATAAATGTATAAATAACCGTAGTGAATTATTTTGTATATCAAATGACCCAAGTAAAAAAAAATCTGGATCCGTCACTTATTATAACATTAACAAACCTATAAGCTTTTCAAATAGTGATTTTATTTTCTTCCTTTTTTTTTGTTAGGAAATAAGAATATCTCAGAAGAATAATTGGACTTTTACACTTTTACACTTTCACTAATAACTCAACCTCCAATCTACGGTTAGAAAGGAAACTTTTATTGTTTGAATTGCACTTTGTTGTCAACTTTGGCTTTTCTCTTGACTTTTCGGTTCGGTTATAATGCATAACGGTTAAAATTTAGTATATACTGAACAATTTTGATCCTTTTGGGCATTGGATAAAAAAATTCAACAGTCCTTTTGGCGGAAATGCATGTTGTGATTTTTAGACACATATTACGTAAGATGTGTGTTATACGCCTAAGGACAGTGGTTCACCAGGATAAAACACATATTGCAGCTTTAAAACATGTGTTCATCGGGATAAAACACACATGTTGCAACTTTATGACATGTGTTCATAACGAGAAAACATTCGTTATATAAAATTTAACACATATCCAAAAGTATACAATAAATATTTCATATGTAATGAATTTAAAGGGTTATTAACTATAGTTGGCTTCCCCACATTAATGATTCATTCATTACAGTCACTTTAAGTCACCTTTTGGGGGTTGCCCATGCTTCTATTATTATATCATCTCATACTTCCGTAGGATATTACATTTATATCATCTTCCTACCAATGGTATCATGCAGTAATTGACAAATACTAGTTATATAGGCTACTAGAATTATTGGCTAAAAGATTGACTAAAATAGTTTTTTGGACCGTTTTGTCCCTTATAGTTGGGTGAATCCCTTATACCAGCAGGGGGTGAGATAGTCATTTAACACTCTCAATTTGGGGGTTTAGAGTTTCTATCTCCAAAATTCAAGGAGTAAATCATTTTCTATATATATATATATATATATATATATATATATATATATATATATATATATATATATATATATATATATATTTGGTGCTTTTATTCGCAATTACTATCTTCCACCTTCTATCATGAATCATTTTTCTATTTTAACTTAATCCACATTTAATTACATAACATGTTACTTATGTTCTTACTGCTTTTGTACTTTTATTCTATCCTCCCTATGTATTCTTAATTCATTTCTCCAACCTTATTCCAACCAAACTCTACCACATGTTTTCCTTTCTTACCCAATATTTGCCGGGTTCTGGACCCTCTTCCTGGCCCACTTTTCCGTTAGCTTGATTTTTTTTAATCTTTGATAGAAAATATTATTTATAAATTTTGTGGGGAAAATGTGAAATCCATGTCTTTTCATCTCCTAGTGGTGAATTTGGATTAATTTTCCAGTTAGTGCATTTGGATTTAATTTCAATAAAAAAGTCAATTTTTTGTTGAGAATCTCACGTTAACTAATTTATAAGTATCTTAGGAATTTATATTGCTTGAAAATGATCACACTCTTGAGGTACATTCTTTTAGGGATTACGGTTGTTCAAGGCTCAATTTGGATTGGATTTTGGTTTTCGGTTTGGGTTTGATTTTGAATTTTGGCGTGAGAAGTTAAAAAATTGGCGGAAGAAATTCAAATTCAAATTTTTTTCTCCAAATAATTGTTCAAGTTCAAATTTTGGCCTCTAAAATTGGCGAGAGAAATTCAAATTCCAAATTTTTTAGGCCAAAATTTGGAATTGAACAATTATTTGAAAAAAAAATTTTAAATTTCTCCCGTCAAAATTCAAATTCAAACCCAAACCCAAACCCAAACCAAAATCCAATCCAAGTTGTGCACAAGTCTAAGCTCATTCATGTTCACACTTTAAATGACGAACCTAAAAAAATAAGTTTAGTTAAAAAAATATTTTAAACTATAATTATGTCATTATAACTAAAATATCATTCAAATCTCAAATGAAATAGTCGATCTAAAATCTATCTGAATACGAATATTGAAAAAGAAATAAAAATGCTTGAGAAAGGGAGATCGGCCTAACAATTTTCATCTTTGGTCTTTTTCCTTCTAGTCTCAGTCAAACTTAAAAGGATCTTTATGCAAAAATGAAAAGAAAGAAAAGATTTTTAAAAAGCCCAATTTTGTGGCAAATATGAGAGTGAGAATACTGATAATTGGGTCCTACCCTAGTCGACTTCAACAAGAAAGAAATAAAGTTCGGTTGCCGGCAGACTAGGTAAAATATTCGTCTATCTCTATACATATTTTTATAAATATTTATATTATTAGAATTTGTTATTTGGATATTTATTTCAGTTTCATATATATGTGATTATTATTAGTGATCAAGAATAGATATGGATGTATACGAGAACAGATAATTTTTTATCCAATATACATATACGAGTTGACAAGTCTGATATGATATATAATTTAATAATCTTTTGCAATACGAGTTCGATTTTTTTTTTAATATTGTAGTTCGTAAACTTTCTCCCTTAAATTTCTATCAATCCTCAAATAATTCTTAATTTAAATCTCACCTATTTAAGAAGCCTCTAATTTAAAATGGAGTTTTTTCTTTAACCAGCCTTATTCTTTTCTTTAAAAATTAAAAAAAAATTTAAAAAAAATACCGGCTCAATAGTGCGGCGTTTTTCCGTCCCAGTCCCTGTCGTCATGGGACGGATTTATTAAAGATAATTCTGATATTAATCAAGTTCATTAAACTTTGCGGTACAAAATTGACCACGTAATAAGGAGAAAGTCAATCTTGTGATAATGTTGTCAATTTTGAATTACAATGTTCACATGAACCTTATCCGTATCAGAATTTTCCATTCATAAATGGTGAATTTCATTTTCTGAGTCCCAGAAATTGAACATGCATGCCCAATCGCACGCCTACGAAGCGTGAAAGATGCTTCTTGCACTCTTTAATATCGCACATATTCTAACATTGCTTAGGAAAATATTCTCTTTTATCTGAAATTGAATTATAAATGTGAGTTATTCATTTCCAAACGGAAATGATCAAACTCTCTGTCTATATTTAGATGTCTCAAGTAATTATTTTTGTGTCTATTTTTAGTATTCCCTTCATTCCCATATATAAGATTTTTATTACATGTTCCAAAAATTAGGGAAGTAAAAATTACAATATTTTTGTAATCAAAATATCAATATTATTTTTTTAAATAATACTTGTATACCACTAATTCCATTTGAGGGAGTAATATTGATATTTTGATTACAAAAATATCTTAATTTTTACTTTCTTAATTTTCGTTAGGAATGGAGTTAGTAATCTTTTTGCAATTCATTATTAGTTTATGTTAAAAGAGGCAGAAGATTAATATTTTAGTAAATTTTTTATTCTTTCATTTTTATATTTTTTTAAAACTTAATAATTTTCCTTTAATTCTTGTGTACTGATTATTTAATTTAAGACATTAAGACATATAAATGTGAACAGAATGAGTATTTAGATAAAGAGAGATAGATGAGAATGTCATTGAATTCGTCATAAGGTGGCGGCAAAACATGTTCAGCGAAATTAAGGATGGTTATATATGTTGCGTTAGTGCGAATTCGTCAAGAAGGCTTTGGCCCAGTGGGCAAGGCCTTGACTTGTGTCCATGAGGGCACAAGTTCGACACCCGCCTCCAACGTTGAGGCAAATAAAATTCGCTAGAATTAGTGCACTGATAAAAAAAAAAGAAGTAGAAAATAGAAAGAAAAAAAATACTAATTTTAGGTAGCCGTTTGGTAAAAGGTTTGGTAACGAGCAAAGGATGATCAAAACCAGGGACGAAGCCCCCAAGATTTTTAAAAATACTATTAGATATATGTAATTTTATATGTTATTCGGAAAATTTTATCAGTTTCGCTCAAAAATTTTATTATTTTATTATTTTTATATGTAATTCAACATACTGTTACAGTTTCGCCGCCAACGTTAAATTCTTGACTTCGTTCCTGATCAAAACTACATTACAACGAACAGGGGTGAACACCGAATTCGAATTGGCCAATTCGGTCATTTGAATTCGGTTTTTTCATTTTTTCATACCTCAAAAAATCGACTGAATTCGAAACCGAATTCGAATTGGTGAATTCGGTTTCGACCGAATTGGAGCAGATTTAGTTTTTAAAAAATTCTGCAAATTGAGGTTAAAATTTGACTAGTTTCTAGTTAAATACAACACAATTCCTACCCTGTTTTTATACAATTTATAACAGTTCATAATCTTTCCAAATGCAAACCAAAATCAGTCTAAATAATTTCCAACATCAGTCCAAAATTTACACAAATCAGCTCCAAAATTTAAAAATCTCTGTGATTCTGAGATTGGAGGGCTGCATATGTAGTGATGAGGAACCTTGACGGAATCAAGATTCGACGCAAGAAAAAAAGGATCTTTCTCTAACTTGAATTTAGTTTACGTGAATGCCTTACTACAACCTTCAAGCAGCGATAAGCACTTGACTACTATAGCAAAGGACTTTAAGAGTATCCGACACACTAGACCTCCAAGCAGCGATAAGCACTTGGCTACCTAGGCAGAAGAACACTAAACGGATGAAGAAACACCACAACAAGGAAACTAGCTTGTTGATTAGTAACAATGAAAGGAAGATCTAAAAAGAAATTCAATTCACAAAGCAACAAAGGAATAAACCTCACAATTATCATTAATCAAGTCTCCTCAATATGTGGTCGAAACCTCTCTTTATATAGAGAAAGATTTCAGCTGAAAATCCCTAAACAAGCTAAGTCCTAAATGGACTAGGATTATACTTCTAAAGAATATGCTAAAGAATAAACTACTTGCTAAAGAATATGCTAAAGCATAAACTACTTGCTAAATGGACCACATGTCCTTTATTTAAGTAATATTTCGAATTTAATAATATACTAAAATATGGAAATTAAATAAATGCTAAACTTTAAAAAACAAGATTATTTCTCGCTGAAAATCTGGACAGCATGGTGTAGTAAGTTGCACGACAATTTAGGACTTCATAAAGGCATAATCTGGTCTTGTGTTCTTCATGAAAGTTGTAGATATGCCTCTTAACTTTCAAAATAATCTAGAATGAGCTTCATTGGATTCCTAGATCGCAAGTTATGACAATTACACCAAACTGTCACAAAGTTCGAATTTAATGTTTATCCAAGTTGATGATAGTCTTTCATTCTTTTGAGTCTTTTGGGCCTCCAAAATGAGTGATGTGATGTTAAATCTTGCCTCCTATATCTCCTTTTAGACATTACCCAAACCTCATCATTTTTTAAAGGATCCGTATATAAGTTCTCATCATGTAGTTTTTAAGTAACTTTCTCGAGGTTGCCCCATCCTCGTTCTTGTCTTCTTTTCATTACTAAAATTTCTTCTAATATCCAAAAAAAATACAAAAAATCTCAGAGGCCAAAAAATTACCAAAAAATTAAATAAATAAGTTTAAATAAAAATAATAATAACTTTACGTCTTTACCTATTAAATCTCAGAGGCGGCGGTGGATGGATGGAGGAGAGGAGAGGCGGCGCCGGTGGAGTGAGGCGGTGGATGGATGGATGAGAGGAGAGGCAGCGAAAGGAGAGGGAGAGGGAGGGAGGCGGTGATGGATGGAAGAGAGGAGATGCGGCGCCGGTTGAGGGAGGCGATGGATGGAGGGAGGAGAGGAAAGTCAACGCCGGTGGAGAGAGGCGGTGGAACAGGTACTGAGTGGGAGAGGTAGGGCGCCGGTGGAACCGAGAGGGAGTTGTGAGTGTGAGGTGAGATGTAAGTTAGGGTTAGGTTTTTTTTTATAACTTACTTTATATATTTATTATATTATAATATTATTAATTTATTTAAAATTTTGAATTCGAATTCGGTCAGACCGAATTCAAAATTGGTCTGACCGAAACCGCACCAATTTCGACCAATTCAAATTCGGTCATACCCGAATTACCGAATTCATGCCGAATTACCGAAACCAAATTGTCAAATTCAATTCGAATTCGGTCGGAATTCGGCAAAAACCGAATTTGCTCACCCCTAACAACGAACCAATTCATAATGCGCCCACGCGAAAACCTTTTCACCGGTTTTCAATAAATTATGATTCACAATGGTAAACAAAACTTATTCTCATAACGGTACATTGTATTCTTTTCTCACAAAACTACCGTGGGCTTCTGTATTTATGTTTAGATTCTATTCCGCACAGCATGGACGAAAATAAGAAGTAGGTGGGAGCAGTCGGCCTTCCGAGCTTTTTGAAAATTCTATTAAATATAATAAATTTTATATGTAATTCGTAATATTTAATTAAATTCGCTCCTCAATATTTTTTTTATAATTTGTCATAGTATTGCATTTTTTCATCTCCAATTTCAAAATTCTAACTTCGTCCCATGTCGCATGCGATCCGGCATGTATTATTGTTAACCTAATATTATTACACTATTACCATACACTATGAATTTGATATATTGTATTTGCTTGGTCAAAATGAAACTGTTCCGATAGTGACAAACGTTTTTGCAGAGTGAAAATCGTCTGTTCTCCTGCTCTCATTCTTTTTACTCAATTAATTTAGATTTATTGTGTGAATATTTTTTTTAATAATATATACACATGTCGAATTGTAAGTGATTGAATATATACAAACACATGGGGACAGACAGATTTTTTTTTTTTCATTTTTGCCCAAGATAACAAACTTGGGTTCGCCGAAAAAATCGCTTCCCTTATATTGCATGATCACAAATTTAATCAAAAACCAACATAAATATTTTTTGGGGTCAAATAACACAATGTGAAACGTATAGGTGATCCACCGAACTAGAACTACCCCGAAGGAGACCAACCATAATAGATTATTTTTTTATTAATATAATCGATGACGTGGTGGAGCCCAACTGCATTAAGATTTTTTAAGTTGGGGAAAGCAATCCATGGAAGTAAGCAGATAACCCAAAAATGAAAGGTGTCCTAATCCAATGGGACAGCCGTCTGCCCACGATCTTAAGGTTGTGAGTTCGATACCCTCCACCTGCGTGCGGCAAGCTTTAATCTCCCTTTCTATGGCTATCTTCTCCTAGTCTGAAACAGTTCTATTTTCCTTATATGGACAACCGCCTAATCGAACTTAAAAAAAAAAAAAAAAAAAGCCAGATAACCCAAAAGAAAAAATAATTTCCAGGAATCCAAACACGCCGTTAATTTGTTATTTTAGCCGGTGAGTCATTTCTCTATGCTAAATAGCTATCCCATCAATATTAGTATATTCTTTCATTACATAATATAAGTTTTTATAATATACATAATATATTTTTAAATTAAATATTATTATTAGACTCTTCGATTCTTTTGATCAATATATATATATATATATAATATTTATAATTAAAATATTAATATTATTGTTTTAAATAAAAATCTTGTTTAAGAAAATAATATTGATATTTTAACTAACAAAGTATCTTTATTTTTTTACTTCTTTAATTTTTATTATACGTTTTAAATGACTAATATTATGAAATTGAAGTAATACTAAACTAATGTGATTATTAAATAATTTGATTTGACAAAGAAAATAACAATAGAGGAGAAAACAAATAACTCAAGGGTACAAATTATAAAAATTATAAATTGATTTGGTACGATATTGACACAATAGTCTTAAGTACCGGCACTAAAATGCATTCCCTTATCATTTCTCTTCGTGAGAACGTTAATACAACCTTAACAAATACTACAAGTACTACAATGAAAATATACGTAGAATGTATTTAACAATTAAGTACTCATGCGTACTTTTTAGAGGAATTTAAGGATAAAAGACAAACAAACCCCAAAAACAAAATAAAAAAACAAAGAAAATAAAATCCGAACTAAGAGAAAAATAATTAATTATTAAAAAAGTAAAGTACAATTAACGCCAAGCAGATGCGACGGTGAGGTTCCGTCCCATCCAACCACAGAAGATGCCACCCGATTGTTCATTTACAGTGAATCCCGGATTGCCACGTGTCCCCGAGTCGAGTTTGGATCTGAGTGAGTCAGCCACAGTCGAACTCATGGGCTTTAGCCCAAAACCAGCCATGCTTAAACGGGCCCGCCACTTGCCGAACACTTCGCATCTTTCAATACGGTCCCTCCCTTCGCACGCAACCGAGTTAGCCATCTTTCGACCCAGTCCTTCCTCTATCCTGACTCGTTCCGAGCTATCATTTGACACGGTCGCGTCCAGCGACTCAAACAAAACGCTGTAATATCCATAGGCTTCGTTCACGCGCGCCAAGAATGGCGCCGTGTTCGTGTTCATCTCTTGCTCCACCACCGTAACCACCATCGGCGACAGCGATTTCACTCCCCGGAGCAATTCGTCTCTCAAATTCTCCGTCGTAACGCTCTCGTCAGGCAATTTATATAGCCTGAAAGCGAAATTCACTACCAGAGCCTCGTCGGATTCAAGCCCCAGCTTTTCCCGACTCAGATCACAAATTTTCCACCTCATTACGTTAAAACTCAAGGAAACTCCGATTTTATTAGCCAATACTTTAAGTCCAATCCCCACGCTTCTCACGCTCGCTTCGCCGCCGTTTGCGAAATCCGCGAACGTCGTGATCTTTAAAGCGGCGGCCTTATTATCTTTCCTGGCCGCAAGCGCGTGGAGCAAATGCATGTACTGTCCGCCCTGACCAATATCAAAATCAATAACGTGAAGCTTGTTCATGTTTTGCTCCGATGTAGCATCAAGGATAGCGAGATTAGCCGCCATGAAACCGAGCTTGAAGCAAGGCGAAACCTCGTACAACATTTGTGTCAAAAAATTATGCTCCTTGCTGTAAAGCTCCGACACCGGAGGCGGATACTCCGAGGAGTACACGCGCGAGCGTAAAGCCGACGTCATGTAGGCGGTTAACCTCTGTTCAGAAGTGCCTTTAACATTGGAGACTTGGGAAAGGCGCGTGAGTATTTCTGCAGCGACCTCTGGCCTACCTTCGGATATTGCAGTCGCCGCCTCGGAGATAGACTGCCTGGGACAAGAAATTGGCGGAGAAGCCAAAGTAGACGAACACGACGAAGACGAAGAAGTAGGAGATGGTGAAATTGGCTGCTGCTGCTGTGGCTTGTTTGGGTTTATCATGTTCAAATTCCGAATCGTCTCCGACCATTCGCTGTTCGTAACAACCGATACAGCATCGCCATCGCCAGCAGTGTTTTCATTTTCATCATCATCCAAAAGCTGTTTCTCCAATTCCAAAAGCCGGTTCATCATTTTCTTCTCGGACTGATCTTGAACCGGCAATAATTCTTGACCCATTGGAATAATAGAACGCTGGTTTTGAACCAAATTTGGAAGGGAAATGCTAATATTTGAAGAGAAATTGTTAGAGTAATTATTACCAGCGGAATTTTGCATAAAATTCCCATTAGAGAGACTAGTTAAGTTTCCGAACCGTTGCTGGGACCGGAGTTGTTGAAACATAGGGAGTCCGTACCTCGGATTCATCGCCGCCGGCGAAGAAGAAGAATAATTTGAAATTGAAGAAAGAGAAGATATTTCAGAAGAAACAGAAGAGAAATCGGCGGGAGAAAGAGGTGAGATTGGGGAAGTGTGCTGGTAATTAACTCTGGGCTTTACGTTACGAAGAAGACTATTATAAAGTCCTCCTAAACCCCCCATCTGCTGTTGTTGAAAAATCTGATGATTTTGCTGTTGAAACTCAGCCAATGACCGTTTTCCGATCAAATCGGGTCCCCGTTGGACGACCTGAGACGAGGAAGACGACGGGTCGGAGAGAATTCCGCCGAAAACAGACCTGTAAGGAACTTGTTGTTGTTGTGAATTGTTCATGGACATCATCTGAGTAGATCTTCCTCCGGTGGTGTTGAATCCTCCGCCGGAGTAAAACTCCGGCCCTCCACCGCCCGGAAACCCAGATGACATCTTTTGAAAATTTGAAAACAGGATCTCAGCAGCAACTATAATGGGATTTTAATTTAATTTTTTTGTAGAATTACTAAAATTCTGCATTACAAAGTGAGAGCTTTTGTGGAAGAAAGTGCAGAGGGTGGTGAGGGGAGGGGACCCTTTTGAGGAAGAAGAGTTTTTTTGGTTTTAAGCGATGGGATTGATTCTTGTCATTATAAGAGGAGAAGGTAGTAATTTAAAAGGAAGAGATAGAATAGACAAGATGAGGTTTCCAACTGGCTATGAGTCCTCTTGAAAATATTTTGTTCTGTATTTCGATTATAGCGTAGAACATTTTATTTTTAGACTATATTAGAAATTGTGAAAATCATTTATTTTCGTGTATATACATATTCTTGTATTTAATTAATTGGAATTTTTTTTCAAATATATACACACAACGAATTGTATTTGATTGGATATAGAAATGAGGACACACACGAGCACAAATGCTTTTTTGTCATTATATTTTTTTGGATGGACATAAATACTAAATAACATGTATTCTCTTTTTATGAATATATGTCTTAAGATTGAAACAAATATTTTATCTTAATACAAACTTGTCCTTAAACATATAAAACATGTCTTACATAAAAGATTTCTGAAAATCATAATATGTGTCCGCAAAAAAAAAATTGGGCAATTAAAATTTATCATCCAACAATTGTTAAAATTGTTCAGTATATATTTAATTTTAACCGTTTTACACCAATAGTTGGGTGAAAATTGTTTGTACACGTCTGTTTACCTATTACATGTGTTCAACCAATAAGAATTCGCCATGTGATAAAAAAATTTAGTTATATATACACATGATGAATTGTCATTGATTCGACACAAAAATGGATACACAGACCGTGTATTGAGGATTATTTGCCCCAATAGTTTGGTCGTGTTTAGGTATGTGCGTTATTTTTATAATTTTTTATTAGGAAATATTTTAATATAAGCCCTAATGTACGCGTGGTTTCCATTTTGAGCCGTCAGATGAAATGAATCCCTACCTTTTTAAAACCTTTCCATGTGGATCGACGGTTGGAGGGTGAGGTGTTACACTATTTCAGATATAAAACGCTATACCTCTTCGAAGTAAGAGGAAATTATACACACAACTCACGCGCATTTTGTTCACGTGTCGCACATTCAACTTTAGTAAGTGCATGTTTGGTACGCGAAATTGAAAATGAATGGAAAGTTCTTTCCCACTTCTCTTTCCATTCCGACGTTTGGTTGAGCAATTTGAAGTGTGAATGATCATTCCACAGGGAATGACAATTCCAGGAATAAGTGGGAAAGGTCATTCCACATAAAAAACTATGGAATGACATTTCCAGGAGAAGTTGGAATCATCAATAAATAATAACTGACACTTATAACCCTATTTTAATTAATTATTACGTTCATTTTACATAACAATGTATTCATATTTAGTCATAAATATTCTATTTCACTTAGTATAATTTTATAGATGGTAATTTTATAAATATTTATTTTTCTTGGTAGTAGTTTTAATCTATTTTTAATTTTAAATAAAGATATTTTTATTATTATATTGACATTTTAATAAAAATTATGTTTCACCAATATATATATAATGTCAATGGTATTCAAGTAAAATTTTGTAATGAATGTTTAATTAGATTTTATCACTAATATATGCTAAAAAGCATTTAGGTCATATTCTATTTAATTTCATTCCTTTATGACATTAAAATATAGTTTTACCAAACACAGAAAAGGAATCGACATTCTATTCTGTCTTTGCCTTCCAAATACTTGAATGGAAAGAGGATTATGAAGTTATTCTGAATGAAAAACGATTATGAAGTTATTCTGAATGGAAAATAATTTTGCCTGGAAAGAGATTTCATTTCTTTCTATTCCAGCATACCAAACATGCTGTAAGGGTAAAATTCAATATGAGGACAGCTAGTGTGAGATTGGCCCCACAACCTTAATAAATTAAATGGGATCTACCTAGATATGTGTGATCCGCTTAATTCTTGTGAGAAAATTGTAATACTAATCTCACAATAATGGTCCTAAGATTGAGTGACCATGTAAAGGGTGTGAAGAGTAATAAAAGGATCTCGGTGATGTTAATTATATATTGAGTGCACTTGGATTAGTTTTTATTTGACTTTAAAACTCAAATTGAAACCTAAATTTTCTTTGAATTGAGGTTTGCAATTAAAACTCAAACACAAATTTACGAAGGATTTTGTTTGGGTTAAAAATTTATCTTAAACTAAAATAGAAATCTCATAAGTGAAATCCAATTCAATCATATTCATTGTGTAACTAATCAAATTTTTTTTTAATAAAAAATAATAATAATTTTTTTTCTAAGTAGAAATCCTTAGGTAGAACTAATTGATTAGCACCACAATAAAAAAAATTAAAGGTGACTTAACCCACCAACATAGACTATTAGTAACGATTCACCAATGTTACCAATAGGAGATTAGGGTTTGAAATCATATTAATTTCTTAATTTTTACCATAAAATAATTGATAATGTCTTGTTTAAAAGTTTTGATGACCAGTCCTACTTTTACTAAGAACCAAACTTTAAAGCAAAGCATTTCGCAAATTAAATCCTAATTAACTAATGAAGATTCTTTAAGGATAACAAGAAAAAATATATATTAGTGGATAGTTATGCCAATTGGACTTTCTAATGCTCCGTCTACTTTGATGCATCATCTCATTAATCATCAAGTTTGTTTAATAAAAAACTGTTATTTATCAATTTTATTAATTAAAATATATATTAACATTAAAAATAGTGAAATTTTAAAGTAAATACGTGTAAATCATCTATAGTTAAAATATGAGATGAAATAGGTAATCGTAAGATCGATTTTTTTTTTCCCTTCCTTTTGTTATACCAAGTTTCAAATCCATATCACTCATCTTTTCTCTAAACAAATCCCAGTGAATGTAAATCACATAATTTATTCCTTTCCTATTCATGGCCATTTCTTTGATTTTGAAATCACAACTTTTAAGTTACAACTAGTTAAAATTAACATAGTAATAAGTAATAAAATATAATACAAAAATAAATAATACAGATATTTAAACTCTAACAGAGTTTTTCATGAATTTGAGGGAGATTACTACAGCTGGTAAATGCAAAATATCAAGTTAAAAGGGAAAATAAATAAATATTTATTGTAAACAAAGTAAAAGCATTTCTTCTTTATTAACAAAGTTGACTTAATTGCAAGTGCATTTGAATTAGTTTTATGTTTGAAAATTTATTTACTAGGAATTAAAAAAATGAATTATTTGTAAGTGAAAAGGTGAGATTAAAAAGAAAAAGAAAAAAAAAGGGTGAGATTAAAGATGAAAATTTGTTTTGAAAATTGTGCAAAATTAATAAACAAATGCTTAAGATATGAACTCTTTTATCTTAGAATAGTGGTAAATCAATAAATAAAGAATAGTTTTGATATATATCAGGTACATTGGACCTTCTGCTTCATAACTGGTCACACTACTACAGAGTGAGGAGAGAGACAATTATATGATAATGTGGATAATTCTAAACCACGAGTTTCATATGTACTTGATGCATATTAGAACTTTTCATAAATAAAAGGGTTAAATTCGTTTTAGTACCACGGACTCGAGGTATTATCAGTTGAGTACCCAACATTTTTTTTTATGACAATCAAGTTACAAATTTGAGATTTTGGTGAATTAATTTGATCTAAATAATGAAATGTCCAATTTACCATTAAAATTAAGAGCAAAAGTTCATTTCAGTTCTTTTTATTTATCTGAAGCACGAAGAAAATTTAAAAATTATATTTGTTTCCTTCGTCTTCTTCAATCTTCCCGTAGGAACCTTCGTTCACATGTCATGTCTGGTGTGAGATGGAGTATTTTATTATTAGTTAATTAAAAAACTGAGCTGTCCTATTTACTTAAACGTCAACGTTTTGGGGAAGTTTAACATAATATTAGATAAAAGGGATAAAAATAGAAAGGCTTGGGCTGCTGTGTGCCATTCTGCTGCAATAGGAAAGGAGAGCTGCCAGGATCATTGTTGATCCTCTGATAATGTCAGGAAAGGGAGAATGAAGGGGGAGGATCAATCTAGGGATCCCAACCCTAGGTATAAAAAGGAATATGCTGCTGAGGAAGAGGGCATCCAGAAAAATATAGCCAAAGTGGCCATTGCCATTTCTCCCCCTTGTAAGCTTCCTTTATTCTTATCACCCTCTTACCCCCAATTCCATCCAGATTCTATATCTCTCTTGTTACTGAATAGCTGGTGCCTTGCCATTGCAGATTGAAGCTCAAACTGTCTGAAGTGGAGATTGCATCAACTAGAGCTTGCTATTTCTTTCCTTATCTAGATACTATTTCAGTTAGCTCATTAACTGTAATTACTAGTTGGCTTCTCATTTCCCTCTCAGTTATTTCTTAGTTCTTATAAGTTTATTTCAGTTATTCTAGTGACAGTGATCATTTGACTTTGATCGGTTATTACATTGGGGGAGCCCTGACTCTATTTTCTATATTAATGCTAAGTGGTGTTGCTGCTATTGTTGTTGAGTTGATTTGCTTGTTCATTGAGTGATTTACTGTGTGTTCCCAAGTGGGGACATGACAAATTGGTGTCAGAGCAGTTTCGATCCTAGAGAATCTATGGAATTGTCGTCGGGGTATATGGAATTCCAACGAGGAGTGGAGGAGATAAGTTCTATCCTTACGGATTGTGTTGCTCGCCTAATACATATGATGGAAAGTAACACTCTTTTTCATACTACCTCATTATTAGATTACATGAACCGATTTGAGGAGTGGAGACAATCCTTAATAAGAGTCGGATCATGTTTAGAATTAAAAAATATTGTGGATAAATTTATTGATGGGTTGAATTTGGAGTTTAGAAGTAGAGTTTATATTTGGTCGACATATTCTCTTAGGGAGAATGATTGTGTAACTTGAGAAAAGTATATGGTAGCCTTTTGTGAAAGATTTGATTATTATTTGAGAAATGAGAAAATGGAAAATGGTTTAATTGACAAACCGGAAGATAATTTTGGCCACCAAGAGTTTGACGAAATTCTTGTTGATAATAAACTAATTGAAGTCGTAGATGGAAAAGAAAATTGTAAGTATGAACCAATTACTACCAATGAGAATGTAGTGTCCGAAAACTTAATGCAATCTAAAGGGGGATTTCGCAATGAAGGTTTATTTGTGAAGGTCCATGATTCAATTAGTGAAGGGTTTGGTTGCAAATTAAATGTTCAACAAACTTTGATTGGGTTTTTGGCTGAAGAGAGTGAACAAAGTTCAACTATGTTCCATGGGAGAAGAGATAAGGAATGGAGTATAGTAAATTGGGATGCACTCAAGTTTGGTCTCATATGTCCTAAGAAGCATTTGAATTTTTTTATTGGGAAGGAATTATCTGCTCATGATGCTGTGGTAAATGACATTTGCTTTGACAGTGAAGAAGAATATTTTGGAAGCTGCTCTGATGATGAATCAGTTGTAATCAATAGCATATTCACAGATGAGAAACTGAAATTTGATTATCATCGCCCAATGAAAGCTAGTGCTCTAGACACATATTATGTGAAAAAATCACCAAGAAAAATTGTTTCCGGTTGTTTAGTTGATAATTTGTATTTTAATGTGGATAGGTGGATTGGATATAGTGATCAGATTCTGCACTCAGGTGAAGGTCCAATTCATATTTTTAAGTGGTGTAGTATTCTTATGACCGAGGCTAATAGTGCTGGAGTAAAAGGGTACGATACGGTTAATGATCAACGCATAACATTTATTAAACGGCCTCATTGAAGTCCATATCCTGAGATTCTATGCCCTCATTCAGTATGGCAGGATGATACTCTATTGGTCTTTGGGTGGGGGACATCTGTGAAGAGTGTAAGCATAAAGGCAAATCAAAACAATAGTATTAATGGAACATATAGACATATACATATGTCTACTATGAATCATGTGGATACTGTAGCAACTTTCAGACCACCGATTTCATTTCCAAAGATGATTTTCTGCTCCACGCATGGATTGAAAACCAACTCATCAGCGAGTTAAGTGCAGAGGATTATCATAGCAATGTAGAAGGAAGGCATCATGCCATCAAGCGTAAGAGCAAAAGTAGTCCAACTTCAGGATTTCTAGCACATACTCTAAGTCCTGAAGATTATGATTATGTTCCAGACATCTTGAACGGTAATCCGCCTCCGGTGCATTCGAACCCAAGTAGTGATTCTCCTCCTCTTGATCCTGCAAATCCAACAACTGATAGATGATGTACTTTTGATGTCACACCATTTGGAGTTGTTGGTGATGGTAACACTGATGATACTCCTGTTTTCAGGGCTGTTTGGAAAGCAGCTGGTCAAGCTGAATCAGCTGTCCTTTTGGTTCGTTCAGGATATCAATTCATGATTTATTCAACCACATTTTCAGGGCCATGGCAGCCAGGTCTTGTCTTTCAAGTTGATGAGGTCTTAATGGCACCTAATGAACCAGATTGCTGGTCAGAAACTGATAGTAAGCAGCAGTGGCTAGTATTTTATAGGCTTAATGATATAATACTTACAAGAACTGAAACTATTGAAGTAAATGGCTAAGGCTGGTGGACACTCCCTTGCAAACCTCATATAGGTCCCCATGGATCAACATTGACTGGACCATGTGACAATCAAGCATTAATAAGGTTCTTCATGAGCAGCAATTTGGTGGTTCGTGGATTGAGAATCCAAAATAGCCCAAAGTTCCACACGAAATTTGAGGGCTGTGGAGGAGTTATCATTGACAAATTATCCATTTCTTCTCCTAAACTTAGTCCCAATACTGAGGGAATTTATATTCAGGACACAAAACTAGTTGGAATATACAATTCAGTAATAGCATTTCTACCGGTCTTAGTTGTTTAGATGTCGATATCGAAGGAGTTACTTGTGGTCCTAGTTATGGTATCATCATTGGAAGCCTTGGGGTGCAACATTCTCAGGCATGTGTTTCCAACATAACAGTCCGGAACGCCATCATAATGGATTCTGATAACGGGGTGTGGATAAAAACATGGCAATGAGGATCAAGATCAGTAGCAGGAATTTCATTTGAGAACATTCAAATGGAGAATGTCAAGAACTGCATCATAGTAGACCAATACTACTTCTTATCAAAAGCCTGTAGGAATGAAACTGCAGCAGTTTGCCTTTTTTTTTATCTTTCCATCTGCTATTGCTTTAAGGGATACTCGCGACGTAACTACAAGGGAAGGACAGAGAATATTTGAGACTGTAGTTATTCTACATAAGGGATTGGTGAAAAGGAAGAACAACCTGTTAAGAATCAACAACTCTCTCAATCATCTAGAAGCTTGAAGAAAGAGAGAAATAAATTTACTCATTTAGAACAAGCTCTAGAAAGTTCTAGAATTAATCCATAAGTTCATTCCTAGAAAAGAAGTTCTAGAATGATCTATGAGGGAAGCCATAGGAAAACACTAGAGAAAATGAGAAGGTTAGCTTCTAGATTGTTCTAGGTTAAATGCCTAGCTGGTAGAATGCTCTAGATGGTTAGAGACTAATCTAACCAACTAGTATAAATAGGATATGAGTAGTAAGCATTTGTAAGATGTAAGAAGTAAGAAGTTAAAGAGCAAGTAAGAGCAAGTACTCCAAAGCAAGAGTCAACTTTGAGAGTGAAGCAAAGTTGTGAGCTTGAGAGCTAAATGAGCTCAAGTACATAAGTGCGAGTGTTAGGTGGCTTTGTGTAGTGTAAATTCAATTGGAATATAAAAGTGTTTGTTAATTGAATTCTCTACAAGTGGTATTTGAGCTAATACTCAATCAGTAGTATTAGATCAAAATACTCAACAAGTGGTATCAGAGCGAGGTTATGAGGGACCGTAGTAGAGATCGTCGATCGATAGTCGCGCCACGAGGAGACTCAGTCGAAGTAAACGGTCAGGGACCTAATTCGGCATTGACGAGTCAGAGATCAAGGTACGAGGAAACTCTGTCGGAGCACAATCAGGGATTGCGAAGTCGTTGGTCGGGGACCAAACTTACTTGGTTAGAGTGCAGGGCATCACCAAGTCACAATGACGGAGTTCGTAAATACCAGCAGCATCGAAAAACTTAGTGACGACAACTACCATGACTGGAGTATATGTCTCAAGTTCTACTTGAGAGGACAAGGCTTGTGGGATATGATCGACGGCAACCGGACAACGCCACCTACAGAAGGAAATATCGCGGAGTACAAGAAGTGGGATGCCAATGCCGGTAAGGCTTTATCTATCCTAGCCTTAACCGTAGAGAAAAGATTTTTGGACAAAATTAAGGACAATAAAACTCCCAAAGAAGCTTGGGATATATTGGCGGAGTGCTTTGCAAAGGCAAATGACTCCAAGCTGCAAAGATTCGAGAATGAGTTGATGAGTCTCTCACAGGGCGATATGACAGTAAATCAATTCTTTGTCCGAAAAAATTACAAAGCTAGACCCTCTTCATCCAGTCGATGAGACACGGATGAGAAGGATTATAGTGCGGGGGCTTCGACAAGAATTTAATCCAATTATAGCAGCAACTCGTGGATGGGCCAAACAACCCACTCTTAATGAGTTGGAATACATGTTGGCAGACGAAGAAGCTCTCAATAAACAAAAGGTTAGAGCTTCAGATAAGGATGATGAGAGAGCCCTCTTTATCAAAAGAGGACACTTTAAAGGGAAAAAAATTCCAGAATAAACAAAGAATGAAGGAAGGAGTAGCTTGAAACCCGAAGGACGCCCTGGAAGAAGGTCCCAACAAGTGGGAGGTCGACCAACAGTTAGCAACGGTCACATGAATCAACGACGTGATTACGTCTGCTACAATTGCGGGAAGAAAGGACACTTCGCCCGAGATTGCTGGCACAAGCAAGAGAAAGATAACACTATCATTTCAAAACAGACTAAGGGCAGTGACGATGATTGGGACGAAGAGACATCCCTGGCTATAGTGGAAGATCACGCGATGACTGCGGTAAGTGAAACTTTAATCGATTTCAACAATGACTGGATAGTAGATTCAGGATGCTCCAATCATATGACGGGAGATAAGGAGAAGTTTCTGAATATGGAAGAATATAATGGGAAACGAGTTGTTGTGACTGCTAACAACTCAAGAATGTCAATTACGCATGTTGGGAAGGCCGCAGTGGTACCTCGTTTAAACTCAAACGAGATAGAGCTAAAGAATGTGTTATATGTGCCTGGGATGAAGAAGAATCTCATCTCAGTATCACAGTTGACGTCGGACGGGAACTACGTGGTGTTCGGTCCGAAATATGTAAAGGTTTATCGCAACCTGAAGCCAGTGGAACCACCAGTAATGGAAGGACATATGCTAGAGTCCGTCTACGTGATGACGGAAGAAACCGCCTATGTGGACAAGGCGAGGAAGAATGAGAGGAAATGTTGGGTTTACTGCAACCCAAATACCGGGCGATGTTACACATCTAGAGATGTGGTGTTTGACGAAGCATCATCCTCGTGGTCATCTGAAGCTTTGAAACTACCCATTTTGAAAGAGATCGAGGAAAATGTCAAAGAAAAACTTAAGGAGCAATGGGGAGATTCCCTAACCGTTAAAGCGGTGGAAGAAGAAACACAAATGCCAGAGGAACGAGAATCAAGAAAATACCAAAATCCATGGGAAACTAGAGTATACAAGATTTCAGAGAAAGAAAGGTCGAGCCTGTATGAGGAAGAAGTTGAAGAGGAAAGATCTAAGCCACAACTACGGAGGACTACAACACAAAGAAAACAAAATCCTAAGTATGCTAACGCTTCTTTGGTCGAGGATGCTTCCCTAAGGAAGAAAGAGACGTGGAACGTAGCATCGAGATCAAAGAGTATACAACTGATTCCTTGGAAATGGGTGTACAAGCTGAGAGCTAGCCCTGACGGCTCGATTGATAAGTATAAGGCTCGATTAATGCCTCAAGAACTTTCATTGAAGGAAAGAGTACCAGTGAAAGAGAGTAGTTGTTGAGGGGGAGTGTTAAGACTCAACAAGTCTCTCAATCATCTAGAAGCTTCAAGAAAGAGAGAAATAAATTTACTCCTAGAGAACAAGCTCTAGAAAGTTCTAGAATTAATCCATAAGTTCATTCCTAGAAAAGAAGTTCTAGAATGATCTATGAGGGAAGCCATAGGAAAACACTAGAGAAAATGAGAAGGTTAGCTTCTAGATTGTTCTAGGTTAAATGCCTAGCTGGTAGAATACTCTAGATGGTTAGAGACTAATCTAACCAACTAGTATAAATAGGATATGAGTAGTAAGCATTTGTAAGATGTAAGAAGTAAGAAGTTAAGAGCAGGTACTCCAAAGCAAGAGTCAACTTTGAGAGTGAAGCAAAGTTGTGAGCTTGAGAGTTAAATGAGCTCAGGTACATAAGTGCGAGTGTTATGTGGCTTTGTGTAGTGTAAATTCAATTGGAATATAAAAGTGTTTGTCAATTGAATTCTCTACAAGTGGTATTTGAGCTAATACTCAATCAGTAGTATTAGATCAAAATACTCAACACAACCCTCAAATGCAATGGCTTATAACTTGGTTCAATAAGTATGAAATAGATGTTATGGAGAAAAATAATGATTTCCTAGAGCAGCAGTTTTTAATATTCAAGTCTTGAGGACAAGACTTGTTTCAACGGGGGAATATTGTCATGTCTGGTGTATGCTAAAGTATTTTATTATTAGTTAATTAAAAAGCTGAGTTGTCCTATTTACTTAAACGACAGCGTTTTGGGGAAGTTTAACATAATATTAGATAAAAGTGAAATAGGAAGGCTTGGGCTGTTGTGTGCCATTCTGCTGCAATAGGAAATGAGAGCTACCGGGATCATTGTTGATCATCTGACAGTGTCAGGAAAAGGGAGAATGAAGGGGGATGATCAATCTAGGGATCCCAACCCTAGGTATAAAAAGGAATCTGCTGCTGAGGAAGAGGGCATCCAGAAAAATATAGCCAAAGTGGCCATTGCCATTTCTCCCCTTGTAAACTTCCTTCATTCTTATCACCCTCTTACTCCCAATTCCATCCAGATTCTATATCTCTCTTGTTACTGAATAGCTAGTGCCTTGCCATTGCAGATTGAAGCAAAGAGAAACTCACTAAATTTTATTTAAACATGCCACTAAATTTAAAGTTTGTGGTGATAAAATTTAAAGTTTGAGCTAAAGTTTGACATGTATTTGGGATTCGATTGTTATAGGAAAAGTATTAAGTACTCAATTACCAATACCTTAGCATCAAAAAATAAAATACCAATTACCTCAGAGTTTGTGGCGATAAAATTAATTTAACCATAAATAATAAAATAAAATAAAAACTTTCCAGCACATGCTCTTTTTCCCTTTTTAAATTTTGTTTTAGGTATCAACATATGCTTTCTGAGTTCTGACCCCGCACCCCCCATCCCCATCCCACCCCCCACCCAAAAAAAAGAGGATTCAACTCCTTGTGGGTCCCAGAGAGTGTACCATACGCGTGATTAGGATATTGGCAAACAAGCCTTTCATGGTCAGGGACTCAGGGGGATTGAAAGTGGGAGAATTTTCGTTTTCTTTTACTTAATTGGTACAGCTTCCTCTTAAAAGAAAGTAAAATACTTGCCCCAATTTAAGTATTCTATTTAAAATATATATTGGAAATTAAGACATTAATCAACCAATTATCTATTAACAAATTCGGGTCTTTTAGTAAATTTTCTAGTACACTTTATTTATAATACACCAATAATATTATTAAATATGGTATAATGCGATTGATTTAAGTCCTCATATTCACTCTAAACTAATAATGATAATACATGTGTAATAATATTATTGGTGTATTAGAAAGTTTACTAGAAGATCCAAAGTCAATCTTAACTTCTATTAGAAATTATCAATGTTAATTAACTATGAGTGTTAAATGGCTGGTTGAGAATATGAGTAAAATTAAAAAATTAAATAATAATAGTAATTTTATTTAGAAAAGAGAGGACAAATAATTTAGAACAAATGAAAATAAAAATTGAGAATTAATTAGGAATTGTTCATTTTTTCTTTGTCCCTCCATCCCTAAAATCATTTTGCTAAATGTGCGTATATTAAAATTTTGATAAAATATAAGTAAATTAAAATATCACATCATTAATTATATTAATCTTATTTAGAACGGATGAAGTAATACAATATTCATAAATTCTTTTTTATGAATTTTTCTTTTATGCTGAATTACAGCTTTCATAAAACTGACAGCACATTTAATAAAGACTTTCTCAAAATTCTAACGACAATGACGCTTTAATGCAAACCATAATAAATGGTGATCACCAAAAAAAAAAAAAAGAAGGAGCTACAATCACACGTGCACCGGCACCAGCACTCCAGCAGTAGTTTCCCCTAAACCTCACGCTTCGTCCCTCTCCGTCACCGTTACCACCTGTTTCTTAGGATTTTTTGCATTACCGCCAAACCCAGTTATAGTTGTTGCGTTTTTAAATGACACGTGTTGGTAGTATATATATATATATCCAAATTAATTATTATTTTAATATTTTTTATTAGTTGTAAATAATTTATTCTAATTATACTCTCAACATATCTTTTATTGAAAAAGTGAAAAAGAACGAGGAAGGAAGAGTATTATTGAAATTGTGGTGGAAATATTATTATTTATTTGAGTTTCTTAATTTTTTTTAAATATTCTAAACGGTATATAGTGAGAAATGGGGAGAGTACTTAAATAGTGTGGTGTGTTTTATTATGTGTTAATAATTTATTCTAATTATACTCTCAACATATCTTTTATTGAAAAAGTGAAAGAGAATGAGGAAGGAAGGATATTATTAAAATTGTGGTGGAAAAATTATTGTTTATTTAAGTTCTTTAATTTTTTCAAAATATATTCTAAACTGCCTATAGTGAGGAATGGGGAGAGTACTTAAATAGTGTGATGTGTTTTATTAGAATTCCACTATGAGTTGATTATTTAAAACTTTTTCTTAGCAATTCAGGTTAAGGCGTATTAGTCCACTTAGTAGTTTAAACTTTAAATGATAAAACTTAACTTGTGATTTAAAAGAAATAAGAAAGTAGTAAAAAAATGTATATCTAACCCAGATAAAAATATATGGATTAAGTAAAAAAGCAACCAACTCTATAGTAATTTTAAAATATAGGGTAAAAAGTGCTCATACTCCTTAAACTATTTCGTTTTTTGGTTTTTGACCCTCAATTAAAATCGGTCAAGTTTTACCCCTAAACTATTATGTTTTTTGGTTTGTGACCTTCCATCCATATTCTCCGTTACATCATAACGGAAGTCCAAAAATTCAAGAACACTGAGCTATACTCCAACCAAAAAACCCAATTCTACAGAGAACCAACACGAAATCCGAGCACATATTCTTACTCATAGTAAAAAAGAAGAATCAGAGTATAAATTTTGAGCATCAAATTCTTCAAGAATCATCCAAAAAAAGCCTAAAACTAATAAACTACAAATCTCCCAAAAAAACAGTCCTAGAAACAGAAATTTTCCAAAGAAAAACCCAGTCATATGAGACCATTACACTAAAATCCAGTTATAAGCACCTGTTCACAGTTAAAAGACGCAGCTATTTGTGAAGTTTGAGATTCAAACTCATCAAGAATCAACCAGAAATCGCAAAAGAAGAACGAATAAAAATACTCCCAGAAAAATAGATTTTTCCAAGGAAAAGTCCAATCTTTTGAGACCATTACTCCTAAATCCAAACATAATATCTTATTCTCAGTTAAAAGAAGAAGATTTCTGTAAAGTTTGAGCTCCTAATTCATAAAGTATAAGTCAAAACACGCAAAATAGTGAAAGTACCACAGTTCTGCCAGAAACCCCAATTTCAATTATAAACTTTTAATTTAGGAAGATTACCAGTCAAGAACTCCAAAATCAGCCAAATTAGACCTTTGTACATCTTCCTAAAGAAGAAGAATCCAAGAGAAAAGCGTCCAAATCTTCAAGAACATCCCAAAATGCCCCCATTATTTGGACTTCCGTTAAGATGTAACGGAAAATATGGATGGAAGGTCACAAACCAAAAAACAGAATATTTTAGAGGTTAAAACTTGACCCTTTTTAGTTGAGGGTCAAAAACAAAAAAAAGGAATAGTTTAAGGGCGTGAGCGTTTTTACCCTAATATATATATATATATATATATATATATATATATATATATATATATATATATATATAGAGAGAGAGAGAGAGAGAGAGAGAGAAAAACTATCAATTACAAAAAAAATAAGAAATTTAAAAAGCGGGAATAAAAATCGAACTCATAACATTTAATTATGAGACTTGAACATTAATTATTAGACTAATGCTTTCGCAAAAACCTACTACGTACAAACAAGTGGCGACTGCCGAATGTCTATTGCTTCAGATTAACGTTAAAATTATTTTCTTGTGTTTTGCATAAACTACGTGAAATGACAAGGAAACCCCCATGCCGCTGGCTTTTTTTGCGTGAGATTTTGTGGTTCCTTGTGAAAATGGTTAAACGGTGAGAGGAAATTTTATGTTACCTTAAACATAGGTTACCTTTCTGTTGAATTGTTTTAGCTTTGAAATGCCGACGCGTGAAAGACCTCCATTGAATTAGTCCTTTGCTAATTACTCTCTTGGTCTCGATGTGTTTGTTTTGCCTTGATAAATGTGTTGGTATTAAAAAAATATAGATTAAATGTATAGTAAGATATAAGTAATAGTTTCAAAGAACCCGCAGCTCAGTGGGGAAAGTCTTGACTCCTGAGTAAGAGATTTTGAGTTCGACACCCTCCTCATACTTAAAGCAAGTTTAATATGTCTCCCTTTCTACGACTTTCTGCTCCTCCTGTGAGGCAGTTCTCTCTCCCCTTTATAGGGAAATCGCTCAGCCGAGCTTAAAAAAAAAATAATAGTTTAAATTACTCATCATTATTTTTTTATTTTTAATTAAGAGTATTAAATGATAAGTTGGGAATAAGAATATAAATGAAAAATAAAAATATTAGTACATACTTTGTACTAATATAAAACTTGCTTTAAACTTGCTTTAAGTATGAGGAGGGTGTCGAACTCAAAATCTCTTACTCAGGAGTCAAGACTTTCCCCACTGAGCTGCGGGTTCTTTGAAACTATTACTTATATCTTACTATACATTTAATCTATATTTTTTTAATACCAACACATTTATCAGTGCCGATTAAAATTTTCTTCCACTGTGATGCATTTTCCCAAGAAACATTTTGTAAAAAAAAAATGTAAATTCTTTTAAAGACGCAAAACTAAATATTTTAAAATAGTTTTTATAATCCAAATTACATAATTTTCAAAAGTTTGGCATACATGCATCTATCCCTAGATCTGCATAGCGTTACAAAATTCAAACAAAAATAAAGCATTTTCCCAAGAAAAAAATTACATGAATTCTCGAATTTCCTTTTTGTTAAATCTGATATTGTGGAAGAATCTCGTAATAGACAAACTTTCTAGAATATTCACAAATAATTTTTTTTTCCTCCCTTCTCTGGAAGACGTGAATATACACTGCATTTACATTTTCTGGCAGCTCAATTTATCTCTAAATTGTACCTTTTACCTATGATATTAATTAGTATTCAATTTATCTCTAAATTGTACATTTTAGTTATTGAAATAATTAGTTGTACCAAATGAGTAGATCACAACTTATTGAAGCACGGTGAATTGTTTGGAGTTGGGGCGACAAATTAACTAAACATACATTAACTTTTCTTTTTTGAATTGTTTGTGAATAAAATTTGTAAGAAATTCGAAAACAGAAAGAAAACGGGGAAAATGTTAAAAATGGACTTGAAGCTAACTCAATTCTTCAAAAGTATTTAAAGAGAGGGAGGATTTTCCAAACTTTATAAAAAACAAATTTGCTCACTAGCTAGTCGATGTGAGATCTTTAACAAATCTCACACGGGCAGAGCTGGACATTTGGACAATGAACAATAGTAGGGTTCCAACATCGAATTATGTGACTCTGATACTATGTTAAAATTAGACTTGTGTCTAACTCAATCTCTCAAAAGGGGAATGATTGCACACTATTTATTCTTAAATTTACTCACTAGCTAGTTGATTTTGTATCTTTAGCAAGAAATATTATCTCATAATTCAGGCAAGGTTAAAATACCAAAAACTTCATAAGTAAAGATAAAATAAGAAATTACAAGCTTTTTGATTTGTCGGAATTCCCACAGTCGGCAAAAGGATAAAATGACCTATTTAAATACTTTCTACACACAAAGGCGATACCCACGCTCAGATGGCCCACCTGTTTATATACTTTTTTTTGTTTTTTATTTAAGCCTCACCAGAAGAGGAGAATTATTGCCTCAACGGGAAAATACAGGAATCGAACTTGGAACCTAATCCCCAAGTGAAGATAGCCTTACCCACTTGGCCATCCGATTCCTATACCTGTTTATATACTTAAGGTTGCTAAAGTGTTGATTATTTTTAGTTATCATCACTAATGGGGTTCTATCTCGTACCAACCATACCCATACTTTATACTCATATTTTTATTCCTACGAGGAATCATACTAAAATTCCATTTTTCACAAAACCATACTCGTGAATTATGAGTTAACTCCAAATTATTACCATATGTTACAGGGACGGATGCAGGATTGAAATTTAGGGTGGTCCCTCAACAATTTAGGGGGAACCTACAAATTTCATTGCATATTAGACAATTTAGGATTGAAATTTAGGGTAGTCTCTCAACAATTTAGTATGGAAATTAAACTTGTTTTTTTGATCTTGGGGTGGTCCTGGGCATACTTGGACCACCCCGTGAATCCGCCACTGATATGTTAATGATTTATTATTTATCAAATAAGTCCAAGCAAGTATAACAAAAAATTTAATATATGCCAAAATTCATTATGAAAAAAATGAACAGGAAAGGAAAGGAGACATACATTATAGAATCGTCTAGTTTCCGTTAATGGGCGTTAATTAGGGTTTCGTCTCTTCTTATAAATAGCATACATATGTAATCTAAATATTGTATCTTATAACATGACAAATATACTAGCTCAGGCATATTCAATTCCTTGACGAAATGGGTAAACAATTTCTTGTGCCTTTCTTTATTATTTTCGATCAAGTTTTCTCTCTCAATATTCATGTTTATTTCCTAACCGATTGGTGTATATGGGTATAAATAAAAAATTCACAATTTTATAAACTCCAAGGCAAAAACCAATCTAAATATGGTGGAAGTTAATGGGGCTGAGGGTCCTCAAACACCATTTTGATAAATTTTAGGTATTAAATTATTTTGTTAGATGGTTGGAATTAAAAAAATAATTTAATCTTCAGTACATGAAAATATATATTTTTCTAAATGTGAAGTCGTTTTTTTACTGTTAAATTAAAATTATTATTTCATGAAGAACACCCTAAACATCATAATTTTTTTTTTTGACGCTACGATGAGCGATTGCCCCACATTGGGGAGAGAAAACACCCTAGATAAGGTAGAATAAATCACGCAGGCGGAGGGTATCGAACACGAGACCTTTTGATCACGGACCGATCAATACTCCACTAGGCTATTGGCCACTCCGATCTAAACATCATAACTTAGTAATTTTATATTAGTCTGAGGATAATTTGTTGTGATTTTAAAAGTTACTTTATGACCAATAAATCAACTCAATTTCTGTTATATTAATTGGATATTTTGACTTATTGTATTCCATCTCATGATTTAAAAATAACTTCAAAAATAATAAAAAATTACTTTACCAAGATAAAACTTCTCACCGTAACCGCTCCTTCTAAGTACGCCAGTCCTAGATTAGTTGGGGTTTGTTTGGGGCCCAGAACCAAAAGAGGTAGGTCTCGCGTCTTTTTGCAAATATACTTTCACGCGCCTAACCGGAGCGTAGACTTTGTGCAGCCGCCATGAACACCACACGAAATATTCACTTCCTTTTGATGACTCGAATTGAAGTATAATTTCTTGGTAGTGTTTCGAAGCCACCTGTCTCTTCATCCAACGGCTTATATTGATTAGCTTTAGAAGTTAAAGATTATTTTTAAGGAATTACGAGGAAATTTTTAATGAATAATTATTTTCAGCTAAACAAAATTAATTATAATTGGTCAAAAATTTAAATTAAACACTATTCATCCTCTGTTGGTATAAAGAATTCACCCACTTATTTATTATTTTACCATCAAATTTTAGCTCCCTACCAATGTCCAAACTTTATTAATTAACTTAACCAGTTTTTTTTTTCCACCCACGCTACTTGTTTCTCTTACTCTTCCTAAAGCGTTTTGACTATGCAAAATAATTGTTTGTTTCATATACGTGGAATAATTATAAATTTATTGAATAAAAATAACTAACTATTTTTCATAAATAATTAATATTTTTCTTCAAATTACATCTATCAAATAAATTATCTAATTATTTTCACATATTCGTATGTTCTGTACTGTACCCGATTTATTTCCTAAAGAACTTTGCGAAGGCTGCAAAGTGGTCACACACAACAACAAAAGATTCTTTTAAAGAATTAAATTTTATTTTGACTTTGAAGTACATATTTACCTAAAAGAAAAGGAAAGATTTTTATTTTTTTTTTTATTTTTTTATGAATATAAAAAACAAAAGACTTTTTTTTTGGGTGCTAAATATAGAAAAAAGAAAGACTTTTTTTTTTAACGCCCGAAGGCGATTGCCCCCGAAAGGGAAGAGCGGAGAGTACCCTAGATAGGGAAGATTGAAGCATGCTCCATGCCTGGGGAGGGAAGATAAGCCTCATAAGGAGGAGAAAATTATTTGCCCTATTATGGGGAGATATAGGAATCGAACACGGAACTTCCGCCCCGTGTTCGAATAGCCTTACCATTTGGGCTACCCATTTCCATAAAAAAAAAAAGAAAAAAGAAAGACTTGAAGTCCATATATCTCACAACTTTAATCAGCCGTTCACATGATCGCATTTTTTTTTTTTTTTAATGAGAGAAACTCAAATTGATGTTTGACATATGATCTCCTACGTGTGTCCATTTTGATATTAATGGTTTTGGGAATAAAGTTGGAAGAAAAACAAAGGAACTTTTGAACTCTCAATATTTTTTTACAGTTTTTATATATAATTCAGGATATTGTTGTAATTTTTACCCCAACGTTAAATTTCTGACTTCATTCCGATATATACTGACCAATGCCTCCAATGATCTCTTGTAATAGTCCAACTTACCGTACCAAAAAATGCCAAAGGCATTTATAACTTGTAGATCCGCCTTACAATAATGACAACGTTTTTATTTTACTTTTTCTTAAACTTAATTATTCGAAAATATGTATGTAACTCCGGATTTGTAATTTCAAGTTAAAAGTGTTACCTTAAATTCTTTAGTATTATATAACACAATAATTACACTGTGATTACTCAATAGATTCAAGGGAAATAAACTTTTTTGTTATAATTTTCTTTTTGTCAAGTGATAAATCTAATTTAGAAAAAAGAGGAGTGATAAATCTGATTCAATTTCTTATTCAATTTTAAATTTTATTTAGTCATACTAAAACAGTAAAAAATATATTCGTACTAGGTAAATATGTTTGACTGACTTTTATTGTGAATTCCCAGGAAAAAATGTCACCATGTTTTTTTGTGTGTGTGTGTGTGAAAGTTGTCATCATGCATGAAACATATATGTTGCTTTCATTATACCATTTGATATACACAATTGATAATGAAATCAAATCCACAAACCCTGTTGGATCGGAAGGTCCCTGTAGACGTGAGTATCGCCTTTTATTTAGGATAATGAAATCAAATCGCGTGTAATCCAATGTGCGATTGAAAAATAAAATGATCAAATGCAACCTTAAATGTGAGACTTTTTCCTTCAAATAAAAGAAAAGAATGTGAGTAGTAATTAGTTGCATTGTAAGTTTGCTTTCACGGCCAATCAATAGATCAAGTTTTCGAACCATTAAGAAAAAAGATAAACTATCATTGATCCTCTTATGAAAAAAAAAATATGAAGTGCTAGTTGGAGTAACCGTTGGAATACTATTTTTCATCACATGCATATAGAGAGGAGAGCAAATTCGGGTTTTTATCGAATTATCGATCGAATTTGAATTCAATTTGAATTCAATAATTTAGCGTAAATTCGGTAATTTGGATAAATCTGAATTCGATTGAGTAAAAAATGAGACGGAATCGGTTTGACCGAATTCGAATTCATATTTTAATAATTTTATTATATAGTGAATATGTAAAGTAAATAGACCCTACAAATTGTCATTTTTGTGCTATTAATTTTTGTGTAAATATGGTTGAATCAAACGGTGACGAATTTATTGTTTCTATTATTTTTCTGAATTTATTGTTTGTTTTGATTTTGTCTTATTGTTCAATTAAGTTTCTTTGAAATTAGTCAATTCGGGAAATTCGAATCCAAATTAGGTAGGGTTTTTAGGTTCTAAAAACTTAAAAATCCGGATTCAAATTCGATACTCACACTTACATGCAGACCACTATAAATTAGAAAATTCATTTGACAACTGTACTTTTGAAAGAGAAATATTTTTAATAACAATTAATTTTTTACTAATGCATAAATTATGTAAATAAGTGTAAGCACATAAGGTATTTACCCGTTCCGTATAGTCCCCGCGACGGGAGTGACCGGATACAGCAGGTAATTGTACATTGGAGTTGCGCATTGTCAAATCAGAAAACAACATTGTGACGGCCGACGTTACGAGGACAGCTGAATCCTTACTTTTTGCCCCTTTTTTGAAAATTCTGATCGCCGTTAATGGTAGATTTTGTCTGATGCTGTAATGACCGTCCGATCTTTACACTAGATTGCTTGTCAGTTAACGTGTCAGTTTAGGATTTGAAAGGAAGGTTGAACCCGTCATTTAACGGGGTAAGTGATCTAACTCCACTGACTTGTCACTGCACTATTGTTTTTTCGTTTTTTTTTTCTTTTCTAATTAAAGGTGTATTATCATCAGGTGCCGTGGGCAGGTGTCTGTCCCGTGACCGAGAGGTCCTGGGTTCGATACCCTCCGCCAGCGTGCGGTGAACTTTATTCTCCTTTATCTAGGGTGCTCTCTCCCCGTTCATGGGGTTGTTCTCTCCCCGCTCATGGGGTTGTTCTATCTCCCCGTTCATGGGGTTCCGCCCTCGGGCGTTCAAAAAAAAAAAATTAAAGGTGTATTTAGACACAAATTTTGAAGAAATTTTACTTTTTTTTCTTTCAATTCTCTTTCCTACGTGTACTGCATTTATTGATTTGGATGTAACTTTTAAACTTAGTCACCTATCAAAGTAAAACTACTCCAAATTTTGACATATTTTTAACACAAATTTTCATTTGAACCCTAATATTTCTTATAATTCATTTATCTTTCAAGATACTTTTTTAAAGTCCGACACAATTTCCGACACATATTTTCTCTTTAAAATTTATATTTCTTCTCATGAATAATTCAATTTTTCTATTATCCAAAAATATTCTTAATTATAAAAAAAAATCCATAGTAGTGAAATTTAGACAACTTAAACATAACAGACTAATTATGGAAGTTTTAAAGAAAATTAATCTAATTAAAAAATTAAATTTTAAAACAAAAAATATAATAAATTAAACATTTAATTTTAAACAAACATCAACTATAAATAAAAACTAGTGATATTGCCAAGGCAGATTTCCTCCTGCCAAGACAATTCGTCTTTAAATGACCAGATTATCCTTTTAATAAATATTAAACTCTCTCGATAAATTTCTCTCTCCAATAGTTTTTCCCTAATTTATTCACACTTAATCTCTAATTTTCTCTTTATTATCTCAAAAATCAGCACATGATCTCTCCAATATTTCTTTCCTAATATATTCACACTCAATCTTTAATTTGCTCTCTATTATAGTGCTAGAAGTTCACAAAAAAATGATATAAACCAAAATAAATTAATGGTCTAAGTTTTCCATTCATTAGAATAAATCAGCAATAAAAAAGATTGTAAATTTATAGTGCTCAATACGACTTTGATTATCGTCTCTACTTACTTCATCTGTGAAAAAAAGATCAATGTATAGGTATAACAAAATATTAAAGTAAAAGAAGATTTTATATATAGTGGTTGCTTGTTTTTTTTTGGGGTCTTTTTTGTGAACTTCTACTAGTATAAGAGAGAAAATTAGTGATTGAGTGAGAATAAAATATGGAATAAAATATTAGAGAGATATTGAGCCGTTTTTTTTTGGATAATAGAGAGAAAATTAGATATTAAATGTGAATAGATTAAGGAAGAAAATATTAAAAAGGAGAAAGATATTAATATTCACTAAAATAGTAATTTGAAGTCAAATCGCCTTAGCAGAAGAAAATTTACTTTGACAATATTACTAGGCATAAATAAAAGGGAGTAACACTAGATCGGAATGTGGACCTAATTGCCAGTAAGATATTAACTGAAATCATGATTCTCAAGACAAAGCCGAAGAAGTAAGTCCACTAATCTAATCACGTATGGTTAGGCCGTCAGTTTATATACGCTTCTGCATATAAGCCACAAATTGTAAACCATGGGTAACAGCTACAGATTTGGTGCAGTCATCTCTCTCTCTCTCTCTCTCTCTTTTAAAGTTGAAATAGGGTATTGCACATGCGCTATGATGATGAATATATAAAATTTAATATATATTTAAAAAATTGTTACCAAATAAAAAATTCAACGTTTCATATTTTTTTAAAACAAACACGTATTGTAATTTTGTAACACATATCTTAAGACATGTGTTCATCAATAGAAAATACGTATTTGTATAATAATAACACCTGTAAAAAATGTTATCAATTTTTTTGTTGCTGCACTATATCAGTCATTGCACATAGCACTGAAGTTCGGTGTTGAACTCAAACCTCCAAGTTCGAGAAGACACATTGTGACTGAGGCAAATCCCTCAGACTTAGCACAATGTTTTCCATTGAGTATTTACCAACAAAAAAAATATGTTTTCTATTGAGTTACATTATTATTTTTCCTTAAAATTACAAGCTAATTACTCGACTAAATTATTTTTGCGTTCATTTTATACGTCAGACATCCAAGCCTGCTCATGAAGTTTGACATTCCATCCAACATTTCACACTAATCCAGTGTATTCAGTGGCGGAGTCAGGAATTTTTCCTTGGGGGGGCACAATTAGCATTGACAAAATAAATTCATAAAAGCATATAAATATTGGCGGAGCCAAAAAATTTTTTTTGATGAAATCTTATAGATTAGAGTTATTCACATTTTTTTCACCCTTTTCACTCTACTGATCAGTGCTTCATAAACCTCCAAGTCCTTTGGCTTCATATTGTGGACTTTTTATAATTTACAAGAGAGTCCATTGTGGATATTTTATTAGTAATTTTATTTTTTAGTCTCTTACACACTTAAATTTGTTACCATTTTAACCAAAATTGTTAAAATATAAATGGTTTCATTCCTATAATTCACAAACTAAATAATTTAATTTTAAATCGTAAAGTGATTCAAAATGAGTACTAAATAAACAATGTTCACTGAGGCAGGTGTTATAAAAACAAAACTAAAACTAAAAAAAATTTGGAAAAAAACTGGTGGGGCACTTGCCCCACCATGCCCCACTGTGGCTCCGCCACTGAGTGTATTTAAACATAAACATAACATTTGATACAATTTAAAATAAAAAAATTTCATTTTAAATCTCATATTTCTTTTCATAAATATTTAGCTTTAACTATCTGCCAAAAAAAAAAAAAAACATCAATAGAAAAACAATCAAATACCCCTGAACTTAAAGAATTTTTTTATCTTGGTAGGCAGTACTAAGTTTATATGTTACATCCAAACCAATGATTGCAGTATACGTAGGAAAGAGAATTGATATAAGTCCAATTCTCTTTCCTACGTGTACTGTATTGATTGGCTTGGATGTAAGTTTTAAACTTAGTACCCTACCAAAATAAAAATACTCGAACTTAAATAAGAGATTTACACATTTTTTTTAGATATATATTTACATATCTATCATAAAAGCAACAAAAACTTTTACTTATTAATAAGTAGAAGAATGATTGAAGTGTCAATAGAGATGGTGATCGGACATAAGAAGGCTAAAAGTGCAATTGGAGGCACTATAAGCTATCTTTGTTGATGAAAAGTCTCAACTCCTTAGAGCCTTTTGTCTTTTATTAATTGTCTAATACTACTTTTTCTTCTTATTTTTATCCTTGCAAAATCTAATGCCGACATTTATAATTCGACTGTATCAAAATAAAATGTTGTCTTTTTAAGGTAAATTATATAATTATAGTGAATTCAATTCGTATTTTTTTAGATGAAATATCACAAATTTTAAATATAATATTATAAATATTACTAGCGATCTACATTTTCTCCCCTATTAACTGAATTATATTGTCATATTAATTATTTTACGATTAAGAATTTTGAACAAATGTGCAACGATTGAGGAGAAAAATTGACATATTTAACATTTTTAGCTATGGGAATCGGGTAGTCCAAGTGGTAAGGCTACTCGGCCACGGGACGGACGGAGGTCCCGTGGTCGATTCCCGTATCTCCCCTTATGGGGCAATAAAATTCTCCTCCTTGTGAGGATAAGTTCCCTCCCCGGCTTGAGGCATGCTACAATCTCCCTATCTAGGGTATTCTCCGCTCTCCCCTTCGGGGGCAATCGCCTTCGGGCCTAAAAAAAAAAACATTTTTAGCTCTTTTTGTTTTTTTATTTCAACTATCATCGAGAAAAAAAATTATAATCTACTTGACATTTAGCATGATTTTGAAGCATTGTTTTATTTCCTCTGGTATTTTTTACATTATTATAAGGGAAAATGACTTTCATCATCCTCAAAGTATTTATCAAGACATGATAAGATTCTTCATGTTTTTTTGAAGAACAGAGTTTTGCGTCTGTTAAGTCGTCCCACCACCATTTTCCGCGGCGGTTTTCGACCAAAAGTAGCCAAATTTCCCTAAAATTTGACCGAAAACCACCGCGGACAATGGTGGTAGGACTATTTAACAATAGTGAAATTTGTTTTGGGACCTACCAGGAAGTAAAAAAACGTGTAGGATCTTATCATGTCTTATTGAATAGTTTGAGGATGATCCAAATCATTTTCCCTTATTATAACAAAGTAATAATCTTATTGTTCTACAAGATATTATCAATGATCAAGTAGCTAACATGTATTTGTGACCTAAATGTGATTAGATCTATTAAAGGCCACTTCACATAAAAAATTGATGGATTTGAAACATATGTGTTGACCTTTACTTTAATTTAAATTATTTATATAATGTCTTTTAAAATGAAGTAAAAAAAATGCGCAACGCGCGGGCTCACAATTAGTAAATAAATAAAATATAGGAAGAAAAGAATGAAGACTGCAATTTCAAAAGGAAAAAGGAAAGAAAAGTGATGGAAGAGGGTTCCCTAATCATAAGAAGAACTGCTGAACTTTAGCTAATCATGCTTTTTAACGCAATAATTCGTGGAACCTTATCTTTCTAATATTCAGTGTTACTTTCTTAATCATTAATCACAATTGTTGGACTATCAAACTCGTCCCTTGATCACGTTATAAAGTCACACTATTTCTTATAAAGTTATGAAAGCCGGTTAGAATATTTAACAATATAGTGTGACATAGTTGCGGGATCGAATCGTATATATTCAATGTTACTTTCTTAATTATTAATCATTGTGGATTCTGTTGGACTATCACACCCGTTCCTTGATCACGTTATAAAGTCACCATCTCTTTTTTTTTTTTTTTTTTCTTTTTTTCTTTTTTTCTTTTTTTCTTTTTTTCTTTTTTTAGGGGAGGGGGATATGGGGATCGAACACAAAACTACAGGCCAACGTTCTTATAAAGCTATGGACGCCTAACACTCGTTAGAACAACTGACAATGTATTTAGCATTCAGTCTAAATGTTTCGGAATCAAATCTTATTCCTTAATGTTTTATTTTAAAAAAAAGAAGTTATGGGCCATGTTGGGTCTTGCCACGAGATATTCTATCGGGCTTCTATCTAGCTCTGACATTTGAGAGACTATACTATACTAATCTCCGCTCGCACCGAATTGGCCAACGAAGAAGTAAAGTGCTGTCCAAAGTGATGGCTCCATACATGAGCAGTGATCGATCCCCTAATATCTCTTAACGAGCGAAGCTGCCGAACCACAACTTTGATTAACAACGAAGTGGAAGATTCATGGGCCTTAAATCTGTTTAGCTATTTAGAAGCAGTCCAAATTCGAAAGTATAAAAGATAGCCGAGGTGACCTCAGCGTTTGAATCATGGATCTTGGCCCGCTAGCTGAGAGTTGGACTAATGCTCAATCTTGTCCAATTTGTTTCTCTTGATTCTGAAAGATACTTTTATTAGGCAAGTCCAATTTTCAGAACCAGAATACTTGAGCATGTCCAATTTGGTGAAATACAAGATCCATTTTCAAAAAATAAAAAAATTAAAATATCTAAGCACGTTTAATTAAAGGTGAAAATTCTTTGTCCCCATTCCTGTCCCCAATCAATCAGAATTTATTATATAAATATTTTTTCCAATTATATATACACATGGTAAATTATGATTGGTTGGGGATAGAGATGAGAACAAGAGGGGACAGAAGATTTTTTGCCTTTAATTTAGTACATATGGACATCCCTTCTAACGCAAATCTGTAGAAATTCTTATCAGATCGGTTGAGAGTGATCTTTCTAATGAAGCGAAAATTTAACATGTTTGCAAAAGTTCTTATTAAATTGGGTAAAGTGTCCTCAAAAAAATACTAAGGCCAAGTGTTCAACTCATCACTTGTGAGATCATGTTAAAAGAATTATGAGTTAAACTTTTTCTCCAACCATACATCTATAGTCCTAAGATTTTAAAAACTGCATTTTTTTATCTCTATAAAATTTTGAAATTTAAAAATGATTATTAACAAAATTACTTCTTGTGCTCTCCCTTCAGATTTTTTTTTGTAAAGTTTCTCTCTCTCCCTCTACATGAAGTTTTTAGTTTTGTCCTTATTTTCTTCAAATAAGAGTTAGACTCGAAAAAATCAATCTGTGCTGAGCTTTAATTACTCTTAGCCAATATAGGAATTTGGTATAGTAAAAAAAAAAAAACTATCTAACTATTCATCTTTTAAGTTAAACTCATCATTTAAAATGCTTATCTTCATATACCCAACCTGAAAGTGGAATTAGATGGAAAAAAATTTGTGCTGCATTTTATTAACTATGAGATTGATCCTGCTCACCCATTAATTATCTCCAACTGTAGGGAACTCTTGAAGGTCTTCCAAGGAATTAAGGTATCCCACATCTATAGAGAAGTCTATCATTTTTATTTACACTTCCGATTTAAAATAATAATTTAAAACTCGACATTACCACACTCTTTTGGCAAAAAAGGGAAGAAAAAAAAAAAAGAATTCGGTGATACTACTTCTGCCTCGACAAAGAATGGGGATCTGCACAAGCCACCTCCCTTATTGTGTTTCCTTCTGTTACGTTTTTTTCAAGTCAATTAGCAACCCGCCTATCGTGCATAACATCAAATATTTGGTAACCGTCAGATAAAAAATGTAACGGTTGAGATAATTTACCTTAAAACTTTTTTCATAATAAGTATTAAGACTAAAATAATTTTAGCCGTCAAAATCTTGATCCGACGGATACTAAATATTCCATTGATATTCTGCACTGTAGCCGGATTGGTGAATTAGTAACTGATAATATTCTAGAGACCAACCATGATAGGTTTATTTGTACGGGATGAAAATCCTCTGTCCCCATTCTTATCTCCAATTCTGTCCCTGACCAATCAGAATTTACTATATAAATATATATTTTTTAATTATATATACACATGGTGAATTGTGATTGGTTGGGGACACACACGGGGACAGAGGATTTTTTTGCCATTTGTACTGAACCTTCTTAATATCTTTAATATTCTTGTTTGCACTTTTGAAATAAAGCACTGGAATGAAATTAACACAAGAAAATAATTTTAAAACTCAAAGAAAAAAGTTGAAATTAAAAATTTAGGGGGAAAATTAATAAGTAAAAGAAAAGAATTTTGGAAATTTTTATGCAAAGCCAAAGAATGTTTGAAATTCATTATTTGTTTGGGAAACATATCTTTGATTTGTCAAAGTCTCCCATATTATTTTTCCTGCGAAAAGGAATGGGACTAAGTTCAACAATTCACTTACCGTTCTCAGCTATAGCTACCAGTTAGTTGAAATTGACCCAAAGGAAAATCTATAACTACCACTCTACCAGGTTGGTGGTATCTTCTTATCAAGTTGCTTTGCACTTTATTTTATCGGTGTGTTTGAATTACGCGTTAATTAAAATAAAATATAATTTCACCGTTTTATTAAAATACGTATTTTTAGGTACTTTAACATATATTAAGGAGGTAGATGCAAACGAAATTTTTACTATTATACCATCAAATCTTAAACACTCAATTTGTCTTTCCTCCTTTATTCCCTTAATTTGGATAAGGATAGATTGAAAAAAAACATCCTTAACAGTTGGGAAAAAACATATATTTTGGAATGAGGAGAGAATTTACAAAGACATCTATTATGGAACGGAGAAAATACTAAATATGATCATTTAAGTGTATTAAAATTTAAAATCTCATAAAAAATGAGAGGAACTCTAAAGAGAATAGAAAACTTAAACTATTATATACGAGAAATTTTATTTTGGTATGTGAGTAAGTTTAAAAACTTACATCCAAGCCAAAGAATACAATACACGTAGGCCAAAAAGACAATTATCTTTACTATGAATTTGCACTTTTGGCCTACGTGTATTGTATTCATTGGTTTGATATAAGTTTTAAACTTACTCACCTACCAAGATAAAACTTCTCATTATATACAATAATTTCATCCGTCTTCAACTGACGTGGATAATTTTTCTCACGCCTTATTATGTCAGCTGAAGACGGATTCCTTGACATGACACATCGTGATTAAAATTGTCCACGCCAGATGAAGACGTATTCTTGAAATTCGATTTGGCCAAATAAATTTTGCAAAATGAGTTATGTGTGAAACTTTCTAAAAAAAAGGCAAATTGGCTCCACGGGTCAAAAAACTATTTCGAATTGGTGATTATTGTCCAAAAACTATTTTTTTACAAAACACAATATCAAAACAATTTATGTTTGGTGGCATAGGTCATTCCGTCCAAAATTCCATCAGTCAACTGTTAATTTGAAATGTCAACATGGTCAACCCTAAAACTATGAGGGGTATTTTTGGGATTTTACATATTAAATTAAACCCCTCCCCTAACCCCGACCCCCATCGCTTCGCCCTCCCCCTCCCCCTAACCCGACCATTCCCTTCCCCTCACCCCACCGCCTCACCTTCACAGCACCACATTCATCCCCCTCCCCTTCACCTCCACCTTCACACCACCACCACCACCACCACCACCACTCCCCTCTCCCTCCCCCTCTCCTTCACCGCACCACCACCACCTTCCTCCCCTAACCCGACCACCCCTTCCCCCGACCCCTAACCCGACCCTTCCCCTCACCTTCACACCACCACCTCATCCGCAAAACCCGCAACCATCTTCATCCCCTCACTTCCTCTCTCTCACCTTCACAATTAACCATGAATTTTATATCAAAAACCCTTGTGGGTATTGAATTCTTCCACAAGGACAGTGGTGGTGTGTTTCAGGAGGGACAGTTGTGGTATCAGCGGTGATGGTGCGGCGGTGGAGGTGGTTGCGGATGAAGGTGGTAGAGGTGGTGGTGTGCAGGGGACAGGTTAGGGGGAAGGGGAAGGGATGGGTCGGGTTAGGGGAGGGGAGGGGAATAGTGGGTCGTGTTAGGGGAGGGGGTTTAATTTAATGTGTAAAATCTCAAAAATGCCCTTGATAGTTTTAGGGTTGACCATGTTCAAATTTCAAATTAACAGTTGACTGATGGAATTTTGGACGGAAGGACCTACCTCACCAAACATAAATTGTTTTGATACCTAGTTTTGTAAAAAAATAGATTTTGAACAAAAATTACCAAAGTAAAATTGTTTTTGGACCCGTGGAACCAAATTGCCCTAAAAAAATGTGGGCATTCTGATCAATTCCTCCCATAATTGTGATAAATTATAACCAATTCATAAAAAATGTGACTCGGTAGCAAGAGTTTTTACTTGAAAAAAAACCAATGTGATTCGTTAACTATATTTATCGTTCTCTCTTTAAAAATTTAAAAAATTCTTATATGAATCAGATTCATATAAATTTTATGATTTATATTTTTCATTTAAATGAAAAAAAAAACTGTCTCTTTCTCGACGTAGAATATTATGAATCACAAAGTTTGTCGATGCTTGTCCATAATAAGTATTTCAAAAGTTTAGGCTCGAAGGAAAATAGAAAACAAAAGGAAGAAGACTGGACCTCATATGCTGCCACACTTTTGCCAATGATACGCAGCTCTCGAGTCTTTAACCTACTTTTTTTTCCACTTGTAAATTGATTTTTTTTTTGTTAACCCCGAGAGGCACTGATGTCCACCGACAACGTGGTGACTAATCCGGACTCGACATGCGGTTGCCCCGTAGCGTGACCGCTAGAGGGAGGGCGCCCTATACTACTCTTATACATGTAGTCCTACCACCGCGGGAAAATCCCACGAGAGTCGATGTCTACTGTGAGAATCTAACCCTCGTCAACGGTGAGGCATATGACAACTCCAACCAATTACCCTAGAGCTCAGGGTTGTAAATTGAATTTCCATACGTAATTCAAGAAAATTTAAATTTTAAAAATTTCAATACAAACAAATAGTGCCATTAAGTGGCTTCTTGTAAATTATTAATAATTTCTTTATTCATTTGTGATATTTAATGATTTATTCTTAATAATATTAATACAAACGAAGTATATATATATATATATATATATATATATATATATATATATATATATATATATATATATATATATATATATATATATATATATATATATGAACACTCTTGGAGAATTTTATAATTTACTATATTTATTTAGTTAGGATATTATTGTTCCATGCTTCCCGTGAATCAAACATTGAAGCACTTCAGAAATAAAATAATATGCACAAAAATCCGTGACATTTCTATCAACATCAAAATCATTAATACTACAGACATGTGTTTATTCCTTAATTTAATATTTTATATGTTTTAAACTAATTGCCTTTATTTTTTTATCTCAAATAATTTGTCATTTTTCTAAACAAAGTAGTAGCTACTATCTATTTTTTTTTTTTATTTTACTTTTGCCTCCAATCATTCATCTAACTCATAAATCTATAATATATAAAGTTATGCCAAGTTGAGGTAGAAGATTCATGATGTGACACGTGACATATTATGATATGTGGTCCAATCATAAGCTTTCATGTGACAACTTTATCATTAATTTACTCTTTAAATTACTTCTCCATGAATCTTCAACTCCAAATTTAAGTTGTTATGGACATAAAAACTTGAGAAGTTTCTATAGCTAATGGCTATAACTACATATTTATAAAGTTCATTAGTTATATTAATTAATGGAGTAGAAGAGTTTTGTAACTTTTATTATAATGGCTATAATTACATATTTATAAAGTTCATTAGTTATATTAATGAATGAAGTAGAAGAGTTTTGTAACTTTTATTATAGTAATTATATTTATTTATTGTTGCTTCTTTGTAAATGAAAAAGTTGAATGAGTTTTTTTAAATAAAAAAGTTTAATTATTTTTTTAAATTAAGAAGTTCAATAGTTTTCAATTGTTAGGAATTCTAAAAGTCTTCTATCATAAATTTGATTTCATATTCTAAGAAAATAACATGTATATAGGAAATCTACTATCATCTAAAAAACTATTGATAAAAACAATGTTGCAGAAGTCGCTAGTCGAGCTGCAGACAGGGGACTAGCGACTAGTCGGCGTAGTCGGCGACCCTAAATTACAATGTATTTTTTAAAATTCTGTTATCATATATATTATACTAGTAAAAAAAAAAATTCCAGGTTAAATTAACAATCAAATGCTAGTCAAATCAAAATACATAGTCCATCTATAATAATCAATAGTTCATTTACAAGTTGGGAGCACCGCAATCGTCGGAAGCACCGCAGTCGACGTTTTGGTGCGTTGAAGAAGAAGAAGTCACGGTTATTTTTTTTTTTTTTGGAAGAAGAGGAACAAGACGATTGAAATTGAAAGGTTGGGTGTTTTTTTTTTTTTTTTTGGTTTAAATTCTCTCCCCAAAACAACATCGTTTTGGGTAGAGAATTTATTTTTTAAAAATTAATTTCTCGCTCAAAACGACGTCGTTTGAGCAGAAGCAGGATTTTAAAAAAAAAGTCAACCAATTTTGACCGACTAGCTCGACTTTTGACTGACTAGATCCGATTTTTGACCGATTTTTTTTCAAACCCTTTTTTACCTTTTTTTTATATTTCTAGGCAGTAGGTGGCAGACTAGTCCCCGACAAATCGGCTGACTAGGCCAATTTTTACAACATTGGATAAAAGAGATAGCTAGAGGAAGAGCACAATAGAATTTCAAAAGACACCTATATTGATTTGGTGAATTATAACCTCTTAAACACATTAGACAATGAATAGTCCAGAGGAGGTGGCATTCACATCTCATAGCATTTACTCTATGTCCATTATAAAGATCAATCCACCAATCCCTTTCCATTCAATTTTGCTAACAGTCCCACAATATTCCTCTATAGAGAGATATTTAAAATACAATTTATGGAGATTTTGATCTCATCGTGTGTTTTATTTTTTAGTTTCCGTTATTATGCATATTGATTTGTTTCCTCTTTGTGCAGATGTTGGTATGCTGATCTTCAACGTGAATTTAAGATTCAGAAACAGAGAGATAATTGATTTCTTGGGACTAATAAGTCAAGGTTCTTTGAAATCTTTTTCTTTGAATAATCTTTGTGGCCATTTAATTTTATATTTGTGTTTATATAGGTGAATGGAGTAAAAATGGGGGAGGGGGTTGACTATATGGGGACAATTGATAGGGGTGCAGTGAAACAGAATGCATACCTCAAGAAATCTGATGAACAACACACTAATGGTGATGAAATCTGAAAAAGTGTGCAACCCAAAAAATTTGATTCTATGTTTCTTCTCTTCAATTTGGAGTTTTACTCCTATTTCTAAACTTTGATTTTGTTTATTGCAGGTTTCCAATCACCAAACAAAAAAAAATTGAGAGAAATTTTGTTGGAGGGAGGGAAATCTATGGCTGGTGGCGGCTTAACGGAGGTAAGGAACAAGAAGTAGATGGTAGGTGAAGAAAAATAAGGAAGACGCCTCCGTGCGACTTGGAGAATATGACCTTATTGTCCATACATTTGATGGAGAAGGTACCGAAGGAGAAACAACATCAGGAGTGGCGGCTGAACCGGATAAGAAGAAGTAGAAGATAGAGCGTAAGGCTGTGGTCCTCTTTTCCAAATATTTTTTTGGCCCGGTATAAAATCTATTTTTTTTTTGTTGCTTCGATAGGGTAATTATTGAATTTTACATTGAACTTTTATACATACAATTATATATTGTTATTATTTATATTTTATTAAATTTCAGATTAAAAATACGAGCCCAAAAAACAAATTTTTAATACATATATGATCAAAATATTATTACAATCCGCACAACATATAATATTACACACTAGACGACACTTTCTTAATATTAAATCTAATGAAAATTATTTTAGATAAAATGGTTTTCCCCATAAAACACATATCGTAAAAAAAAAACTATTATTACACATCAAACTAAATTATAACCCGCGCAACGCGCGGGCTTAATGATACACAAAATCTATACTAGCAAGTGTACTAAGTCAATGTTGTAGTAATCAAGGTCGATCCCACAGAGAATAATGATTAATTAATTTCGTAGTAACTAATTCTACGATGATCAAAAGCAAGTAAAATAAATTCAATGGTTGATGATAGTATGATTTAACTAAATTAATTAAATAAACTAAAGAAAACAAATAACTTGAATAAGAAGTTTGATAAGAGAAAGATCTAAGGCACATGAATTCACTAAATTAACCAATATATTATTCTAACGACATGTTATTCTAGAGTGAGTTTCATTAATCGATCGATTTCCAATTATATCTAATAACCTCTTTCAAGGCTTATCAAACCTATTCTCATGAATAAACCAACTATATGTCTATGTTGATTTTAACCCATAAAAATGCATTAAACATATGAAATCATAAAGATCGCACAAACCATACAAATATATGTCTATCTTGCACGCAATTTATGTTCACATTATTTAACCTAATTAACAAGGTCAGATGTTGCAAATCTTCCAAGTTAATGTAAAGACAATTTGAGTGGTAGCTAATCACACAAAAGCATTAAGAATAATAATAAGAAATTAATTTCACAACACTCATCGAATAACAAAATCACAAGAATAATATATAAAATTAATCTAGCCACATCATGGCCTTAGAATAAATATTTAGCTCATACTAGAGAAAAATTCAATAACAAATTAAAACCTAGAATAATCTAATAATGACTGAATTAATTCCTAAGACTATTAAAGAGTATTTATAGCAATAGAAATCTCTTAGCTTAAGGTAATTGACATAGATCAAAACTCTCCCTCCTTTAAAGTAGTTGACATAAAATACAACTCTTCGAAATTCTTTAAAGTAGTTGACATAAAATACAACTCTTCAAAATTCTTTAAAGTAGTTGCCATAAACCAAAACTCATCAACATCCTTTAAAGTAGCTGTCATATCTTCTCTTCTAGTATGTAAAAATGTCTTTTCAATTCCAGCAGCTTCTTTCTTTTTCTGCCAGTTCATTTCACTTTTACCCTTCAAAAGACCATTTTGCCCCTAAAAATGCAAACACAGGGAAGTGAGGATTATACCATTCTAAACTCAAAACTCGATATGTAAATACTTTTTGAAGTTCAAAATTACTATTAAAGTAGAAGAAAATATAGATAAATTTACGAGTTGTCACTTAATTTCCTAGTTTCTACTATAAATCAAGATAAGATGTGATTGATTGGTTGACAAGAATTAATTAGAGACATTCTAGGTTTTTACTTACCATTTAATTCATGAAGGCATGAACGCCTTAATTCTCATGTATTTTTCATATAAGACAATTAATTTGGAATAAAATTAGTAATATAAAACACTCAATTTATATTTAAATCAACTTGTAAAAATAAAGGCATTTTCCCATTGAAGTAATAATACTATAATCAGTGAGAATACTTATCTTTCCCTAAAAAAAAAAGAAGAATATTACTCTTGAAGTAGTAGACTTGTAGTTCACACAAGGAATGTTAAATATATCATTGTTTTGGGGGTACGAAATGGCTTCAATGCAAAGCTAAGGGTTGTTCGGCTATTTTAATGACAGTCGTGTCCTTAGGCATTAGTTTGATCTCGTGGGAGTACTTTATGTTAGTTTGATATTGAAGTGTATTTTAGCATCTTATTAGGCGTTATGTGACCTTTGCATTATCTCCTCATGGATGTAGTTTTCCTTTTTAAATTTTTTTTATGTATTTGTTTGTATTATCTCCTGTGTTGCTGTTTCTTCCGGTACAACCTGTTTAGCAGCCAATTGCATATGTTGCCGCAAAACATTGGATTGTGCATCAATTTTCCAATATCAATACCTTCAATGTCTTTAATTCCACTTGTACCAATTTTTTTTTTTTGCTCCATCACCGGAAGTTTTCTTGTACTCAACAAAGAGGTAGATACCATATCCAACCATTGTCAGGCCAACCAAAGTAAATCCTCTAATCTCTGCTAAACATCAATTCTTCAATTACATAAGAGAAAATTTTGCGGAGTTTTGGATCGGGAGCTTAAAGATTCCAGCAGTCGAAGAGAGAGAAAGAACGGCCGTGGCCGGTAAGGATGAAAAGAAGAGGGAGAGAGTTGGGTGGGAAGAAGGAGATTTGGAGTATTTTTAGGTAAATTGGTGAATTTCATCCCTTAACAATTTGTGATTAGTGATTTTGATCACTGATCTATATTTTTGGGTGAAATACCCAAATTAACTCCGGTGTCTTGAAGAGTTTTTTTGAAAAAAAATAAAATTAATTATTTTCGTCACAATTGTGGACAGAAGGATCGTTGTCACCAAACAAAAATTGTTTAAGGTTCTAATATATATAACAGGGATTAAAATCACTAATCACATATTGTTAAAGGACGAAATTCACCAATCTGCCTATTAGATATAGTAAATTTTATATGTAAATCGAAATATTTGATCAAATTCGCTTCCAATATTTTTTTACAATTTTTATATGTAGTTTGACATATTATTACAGTTTTTCGCCCACAACCTAAATTGTTTAGCTTCGTCCCTGAAATAATGCGACTATAGATTTATGATTAATGTTTGATGTTTACAAAGTGCACGTCAATTCATTTTACATGTCCTCTGTTCCCTCCCCGGCTCTCTTCTCCCCCAAGAAAAAAAAAAGAAAAAAGGAAAACTAGCCAGTACCTTAAGAGTTAATTTTAGGGACGTGAAGTGGAAATATTTATTCAAAGAGACCGTTGCATCAGTTTGGTATTAGTGGAACAAAACACTGCATATTGAAAGCGTGTCTATTCCTGATCTGAAACAACTTGTCCAAGTGATACATATTAGGAGTTTGGAGTTGATGAAGTCATGGAGAAATAGAAAACTCACGCTTCAATACATCAGTATATATAATAGTACAGTTGACTAGTATAGGAGACTGTTTGTCTTTCTATGTTTTGTAATTTTTCTATCTGTATTTCTGGTTCATGTTGAAGTAATATACTATCTCTTTCTTCAAAAAAAGGGAGTTAATTCCACTTTAGTACATTGAACTTTGCACGTTTGTCAATTAAGCCACTTTTCCTTTGATATTGACAATGTAATCTTAGATTTTAGACTTAACATGCTAGGTTTGTCAATTAAGTCCATATTTCTTTGTCGTTGCCAATTTGGTACCAAAATTTCGTCGTCCATATAGCTAGAGAAGTTGAAAAGACTAAAATGACCCTGAATTAAATAGAGAGTCTAATCTTTCATTCTGTTGGAAGGATTGGAACAAGTATATTGAGGGAAACATGTATGTAATAATAAAAAAAAATTTCACATTCTTATCCTTACTATTTTATCTAGTCAGTATTTTAGTTTTAGCTAATAGTAGTACATATTACCTAATTATTACCTTCTTTTAAATGAATAACCTTATTACCGTTTACTGCAACCATCTTTACGCAATAATTAGTTTTTGTTTTGGGGTCACAAAAGGAATATAGCAATATTTTAATTATCTTTAAAAATAAAAAAATCAATTACTTACCATTCAGGCAGCTAATGATCTTTCACTACAAAAAGAGGTGTGTGTGCACGTGAAGTGGGACTATACTACTTACCATCATCATTGATCATTAACCCGAGCTTTGGACAGAAGGTAGGAGCTGTTATATTCTTTACTGATGAAAGTGTTCGATTCTCTTAAAGAACGATTATCGTGAGAATTTTTTGCGGTGGTAGGATTTTGTTTACAAAGAAAAGTATAAGTAAGACTCTCCTTGGTAACGGTCACGCTACGGATCAAACCGCAGGCCAAACCCGAATTAGTCACTACATGGTGAATACCAAGTACCCCTCGGGGTGAACAAAAAATCATCACTGATCACCGTGTAACTTCTTTTATAAATTATAATTAGGAAATTGCTTTTTGGTTAAAATCAGTTGAATAAAATTGACTAAAAATTAAAATTCTCCTTGGATTTTTTAAATTTTAAACAGATTAATTATAATAATTTTACGAATTATTTGCAATTTTAATACTATCTCCATTCCAAGATATAAGACTTACATGTTACGAAAATTAAGAAAGAAAAAATTAAGATGTTTTTGTAATCAAAATATCAATATTACTCTCTTAAATATAATTAGTGGTATACAAGTAATATTTAAGAGAGTAATATTAATATTTTAATTAAAAAACATCTTAATTTTCGCAACATTTAATAAAAATCTTATGTTTAAGAATGAAAGAAGTACTATTTAGACAATTTATCTAATTAATTTTAATCCATAACATTATCCTTATAAATATACACAAAAGAAGCCACTCTTCAAATCACACTCTGCACTCTACTACTACTACTGGTAGGCACAGCTTACGTAACAAACTTTTGAAAATATTGACGGAGCATCGCCGGAAACCAAACGGACCGGCTAGAAGTAACGCCGTGTCCGGCCGAGTCAGTGACTCGCTTTTTGAATTTTTGACTGATTTCCGGTATCCTCCTTCAGATCAACCGACCGTACTACATTAGAACAAAAATGGAGACGCCGTTCCTTAACGGCATCTCCGTCGGTGACGAGGAGGAGCTGTTCGACGTTAACGGCGACTACAGGCCGGCGAGAGGAATCAAGCAATTATGGAAAGTGTTCTCGGCTGAAACCGCGAAGGTTTGGATTATCGGCGGACCGATAGCTTTTAACATTATTTGTCAGTTTGGTATTAATCTGGTTACGACTATGTTCGTCGGTCATATTGGAAATATTGAGCTATCTTCAGTCTCCATTGCTCAATCCGTCATCGGAACCTTCTCCTTCGGCTTTCTGGTTCGATTTCCTCTTTCTCTGTTTGATATTCACATATCGATTCACGAAATATGCATGTTAGACGCCTGTTTTTTTAGAATTGTTTAATTAGAGAAAAAGTTCAACACGTGTATGTGTTTATATTCTTATATAATGAGATGATTCTGTATGTGAAATCTGTGGTTTTGTCTACTCTGTTTTCAACTTTTTTAACCAATCATTTAGTTACAAATGATACTGCTTATTAGTTAATATAAATCGTTTTAAACATTTAGTGAAGAGTAATTAAATAAAAAATAAAATATTTTTTAATTAAAATATCAATATCACCCTCTTTAAAAAAAAATAATAGAATACAAATTTTATTTAAGAGAGTAATATTGATATTTTGATTTAATAAAATACCTATTTTTTTTCTTCTTAATTGTCACTATATATTCTAAACGATTCATATGAAGGAAGGTAGATAGTAATAATTGTTTATATGTACTTTTTTATGTTCTTAAAGCAAGTAGACAGTTGGTGCTTAAAAAGTTGAAAGGTAACAGGTAAACTGGCCTAGAAGACTACCTGATACATTCGTCATAAAATATTTACTTCAACGTTGAAGATTTAGTATTACCTTAGGCATACCGGAGTATCTTACGGTGACAAATGTTTTTATCCAGTTTTTTTACCAGCCAGTAGCAAGTTTCAGTAAATTTCTTCCAAGAAACGATTATTTTTCTGCCACGGGAAATCATGTCTGATTTTCGTCTCAATTTGAGTATCCTTAACCGATTATTCTTAAAAGTTCTTTTAGAAATAAAAAACTTGTTCTGATTCCTTGTCAAGCAAGAGGATGTCTTTAATTTTTAATTGTTCTGCATGCTATCTTCTCACTGAATTCTTGTAAATTCATCTGCTCTGTGCAATAAACTTGGGAATATCAGGTCCCTTGAGTGACAAAGTAGAAAGATATGTTTCAGTTAAACTTTAGGAAATCAATGCTTTAGGATGGTTTCAGTGAACAATAGCATCTCCCTTTGAAGAATATTACTGCAAAACAATTGAAGGGCTGCCCTTGTCATTAAAGAAATTCATTTTATTAAACTATGTAAACTTCAAATTGATGCAATTTTGTTCCTGCTTTATCCCTGGTCACTGCTAATTAAACGGAAAACTTCATAGCCTGACTGAATTTTCCAACATTTGCAGCTTGGTATGGGAAGTGCCCTTGAGACTCTATGTGGTCAGGCATTTGGTGCTGGTCAACTCCACATGCTTGGTGTTTACCTGCAACGCTCAATGATAATTCTGTTTGCGACCTGTGTAATTCTTACGCCACTTTACATTTTTGCCACCCCTATGCTTAAACTGCTTGGTCAAGAAGATGCAATTGCCAATCTTGCTGGAAGATATGCCCTCCTTATTGTTCCTCAAATGTTTTCTTTAGCTGTAACTTTCCCAACATCCAAGTTTCTTCAGGCCCAGAGCAAAGTTGGTGTTATAGCATGGATTGGGGTTATTGCTCTCCTCCAGAATGCGCTTTCACTTTGGATTTTTATTTATGTATTTGGTTGGGGTATAATTGGGGCAGCCGTAGCTTTTAACATCTCGGGTTGGTTCACTGCAATTGCTCAATTTGTTTACGTTGTTGGTTGGTGTAAAGATGGATGGAAGGGTTGGTCATCCGCTGCTTTCAACGAGATATGGGCTTTTGTAAGGCTTTCTCTTGCTTCAGCAGTTATGCTTTGCCTGGAGATATGGTACATGATGAGTATTAGTATTCTCACAGGCCATCTCAATAATGCAGTAATAGCAGTCGGTTCCCTTACCATTTGGTAAGTTTTATCTATGTACAGCCCATTTTGATGTGCAGTAAATTCAAAGCACAACTTCAAGTTTCAGTTATCACAATGTCTATTAATGGCACTACCTCATCACTTTCTGAAGCATGTTTTCCTAGTTGTCTCAAAGTATATTCATTTTGACTCAGTGGTCTGTCAATCTCGTGGTTCCGTTTCTGTTGGCTTCCAGATTTTGACTTCCTGTGCACTTTATTCTTTTTAGCATGAACCTCAATGGACTCGAAGCCATGCTGTTCATTGGAATAAATGCTGCTATAAGGTAAAGGACTTGCATCTAAATTTGACATTCAATATCTTAATGGAGGTATACTTTCCAATCCAAGTGCTGGAGGCGATTTGCTTCAGTTATTTGGTTGAATGTGTAAGGTGTTGCGTGCTTGATGAAGGAGTCTCAACCTCTTAGAATAATTGAAAAGTTGACACAAACTGCTTTCCTATAGAATTCAGTCATGCTAACATTTCCCTACGATTTCATATGGTTTCACTGTGTTTTTTATTTTGCTGTTAGTATTGTATGGACATTGTGGAAACTTTATTTATGTACTTAACCTTGTCACTTTGTTATTATGTTAATCCTTATGCATCTCATCTCAAAGACTCAAGCTACTTTCTATCTCTTTACCAATGCAGTGTACGAGTCTCGAATGAGCTTGGCCTAGGACATCCAAGGGCAGCCAAGTACTCAGTATATGTGACAGTTTTTCAATCTCTGCTTATCGGGATTGTATGCATGGTTGTTGTCCTTGTTGCTAGAGACGATTTCGCCATTCTTTTTACAGCTAGCAAAGAGATGCAACAAGCTGTTGCTAAGCTCGCTTGGCTTCTTGGAATAACAATGGTTCTTAACAGCGTTCAACCTGTGATATCAGGTACTGTATTGGTTTAGATTTTCAGATGATGAGCAATTGAGCATCCCTGTTTAACTGATGTGCACGTTTCTGTAAGCCAAACTCTAATTGTGCATTGGATTCGTGGTGCACCTCTGGCTTCGATAACTTTACCATAATTAAGGTCATCTTGTGTGCAGGTGTCGCCGTGGGTGGTGGATGGCAAGCTTTGGTGGCTTATATCAACTTAGGTTGTTATTATGTGTTTGGCCTTCCTCTAGGTTATGTTCTTGGTTATGCTGCTCATCTTGGAGTTCAAGTAAGTATATTTGAAACTCTAATTGATAGAACATAGTAATTTATTTAAGTTGAATTTAAATGTGAGAATCAAAAGCAAAGAACAGTTATATGTTGTGTTATGTAAACTAGTCCTAGCTTTCCATTAATCCTATCAGCTTGATGATACGAACATCTTGGGAGCTCTAAAGCTGGTTGTGTTATGAATGCAGGGACTTTGGGGGGGTATGATAGCTGGGACTGCTCTTCAGACGCTACTACTCCTAATCATACTTTATAAGACCAACTGGAACAAAGAGGTAGGTGAAAGTGAAAGAAATCAATTTGTTGTTTCCATGGTAATTTTCTCGCATTAGGTAAAGACTCTTAAAACCTTAATTTGGATTTGCAGGTTGAGCAGACATCGGAGCGAATGCGCAAGTGGGGAGGACAAGACATAGACACGATAAAATCACCGAGTAGTGGGCTTCCAATTGAAAATGTCAGTACTGAACCTTAGGAAGTTTTTGTAGTTTCAAGAGTCCTGAGAAATTCTACTGTATGTTTGAGTATTACTTTGCAGATCATTTTTCTTGTTTAGGCTCGAAACAGCAAATGTAAACAAATGGTTAGCTGACCTCATCTATGCTGAAAGTTATAGATGAGGAGGCTTTTTATTTTATTTTAGGAAAATGCTTTACTACTAGAATTTTGGGGATAGAAACCCTAAATCCCCAAATTGAGGGTGTTAAATGACTATCTTACCCCCTACTGGTATAAGAAATTCACCCAACTATAAGGGCAAAAATGTCCGAAAAAATATTTTAGTTTTAGTCAATAATTCTAGTAGCCTATCAAGGTCCTTTATTTTATTATTATCTATTTGTCTTGTTCCAGATTAGTTCTGTCATAAAATTTGTAGTCCATAAATACTATATTATTACGTGGTAGGAAGAGAACATTTTTCAATTTATTTATTTTTAATGACATTAATTTTAATGATTCTGTAGCAAATGCGACGGCATAGGAGACTATTGTTACAGTGGTATTATGTGGGAAAATTCTGATATAAACCTAGGCTATATGTGGGGTTGTGGACCACTTGGTCCAGAATTAACCACATCACCTCTTTTGATTAAAAAAAAAAAAATTCTTATAAGGCCCCACATGTTTTTATTATTTTAATCAAAACTGTGATGTGGCTGAATGTGGACCAAGTGGTCCATGGCCACCTTGTGGCCCAGGTCCACGACAGAATCTGCCTATTATGTGAGCAACCACTTTGTGCACTCATAACCTTAGGAGGGTGTATTCAATGTAGAATCTATAGGATTTTTAAAGTTTATAGGTATTCAATTTGGATTTTAAAAAGTCCAATGAAATCTAGAGTTATTCGATTTAGGGGGTGTATTCAAACCGGTTTTTAACTGATCTTCAAAAGTCTATGGATTCTGCTGACTTTATGGATTATTTTAACCCTATGCAGAGTCTATGCAGATTCTACCATATTCTATTAGATTGATTTATCAGGATTTCTTTTGATTTATAAAGTCTATAGATTATTTGAATAACACCAAGAAATAAAGAAAATACTGATCCAGTGGTGTATTATACAGATCCAGCAGTGTTGAACATCCAAAGTCAACATATGTTTATCAATCCTTTTTTATTTATAATTAAATCATTTTGTTAAAAATTTAAAAAATTTGGTGATTGTCTTTAATTTTTTTTTAGATCACGTAACTGCGGCTTTTTTGGATTTATTTGTTCAAGGTTTGTATAATTTACTTACTGATATTTTTTCTTTAGTTTAATTAAGATATGTTTTATGATGGGTTTTGTTTCAACTCTTTTTCCCCTTTGATTTTCTATTTAAGAGGAAATGAAATCCATGTTTGAAAATAGAAATTTGTTGTTAAATAGAGAAGAAATTGTTTGCTTTCTTTAATTTTTATTTGAATCTGATTAAGAAGAAAATTGTTTGGATATTATGACAATAAATCTTGTTTTTGGGAAATAAACATTTCATATTGAGTTTTTAAACGATGTTAAAAAAAATCTCATTTCTTTTAGTTTGGATATTTCTTTATTTTCTTATAATTTTAAAGAAATGAGATCACTAAAAAAATTGTAATCAAATACATTTAATTTTAATATTAATGAGAGAAAATCAAAATCTTAAGGAATTAGAAGAGATTTCACAATACACATTTAAGCCTAGGAAATCCATCAAAATCATACATTTAATGAAATTTATGAAAATCTATAGAGTTTTGAATACCTCTAGATTTTAATGGACTTTTTAGTATGTTTTTTGCGGATCTCAAAATAATGAGTATAGTTTGCAGACTACATACCGGTTCACGAGTAAATGAACTTTCACCTTTTTTTTTTTGAAAATTTTCATTTTTTTTTAAAAGAAATATCAACTCATCCACTTGTATGTTATATAAAACCTGAAATTGGAACATATAAAAAAAAAGTCAAAACAAAAATTATAAGATTGATAACCTTAACTTTAAGAAAAACATCAAGGAAATACAACAAATATATGGAAAATTTTGTAGGGTTAAGAAAATTTTGAAAATTATATATATTATATTTTTGCATATCTGTTAAGACCTAAACTAATAAGTCCGTGTTCAAATAAACCTGGACCCAAAACATCTGTTTCTAAATGGACTTGAAATGTGAAGTCTAAGTCCAGTCCATATAGAACGGACCCGAATCGGTCTGCGGACTTCAAATCCATTCGACAGTATTAAATTTGACACATGACATAAATTAAGCCACCGCCTTTTTAAAATTTTAAAAACCAATTTTTTGACTCTATAAAATATACAAATTTTATATAAAAGAAAATTATTAACAAAATCTACTACTAAAAAATTATCGTCACTGTATATAAATAGGGGTGTCAACGGGTTCGGGCCGGCCCGAACCCGGCTCACATAGCTCGAAAAAATGTGAGCGTGAGCTGAGGTGATGTGAGCGTGAGCTTAATATTCAAGCTCGCTTCTTATGTGAGCTGAGCGTGAGCTTGACCCAGCTCAGCCCGAAAAAAGCTCGAATCCGAATAAGATTAATAATATAATTAAAATATTATATATAATAATAATAATAATAATATTATTATTATTATTATATATTGATAAACTCAATACTCAATACCACAGTTTAATTATTCTCTCCTTCACAAAACCCTAGTCAGTATTCACCGAGATCGACTCATCATCTTCCATCACCATCACCAGTCATCCTTATTCAGTCTTCAACACGTTTACAAGGTAAAATTCGGCTCTTTCTTTCTAATTGTACTATGCTACTGCATCAATGGAAATTAATCCAAATCATATTCTATATTTATGCCGTTTTGTCTCTTTTGCTTCTTTTTTTGTATTCTTGTCCAAATTTAATTTTAAGGCTTATTGTATTATACTTTTCTTGAGACAGGATTTTCGCTTTTTTCGCTGATATAAATGAGCTTGGGAAGCTCGTGAGCTAAGCTCGAGCTCGTGTTAAAATGTGAGCTGAGCGTGAGCTCAAGGTTTATGAGCTTTTCCGGGCTGAGCGTGAACGTGAGTTTTTCAATTTTTATGTGAGATGAGCGTGAAATTTACGCAGTTCTCATTCACATGCATTTCGATTGACACCCCTATATATAAAATACCAAAGTGGACGGAGAGACTACTAGTTGTTAGGTTAGTTAGAGTTGGTCTTTAATTGAATGGTTGTTGGTTAGTTAGTTGAATGGTTAATTAGTAAAACCTGATTTTCAAATCGAATTTCTAGCAACCTAACTTAAAAATCATCGACAGTTAGTGTGAAATAACCCAAAACTTGGCATTTAGCTCGTCTCCAATAGATAGATTATTGGAGATCACATGAGATTCAGCATCAGCAAGTTTACAACCAGTCCGGCTCCTATGCGAAAAAGGGAAAAATTTCATGCGATGACGAACAATTTTAAATTTGTCGAATGATAGTTTTAACTGATCAGGATTTAGAGAAAAAAAGTTGCATGTTGGATTTAAAAAAATTAAAAAAAAACTTTTCTCTACTAAATGCATGCTAGCTCTACGAAACAATCCCTGTTCCGCATAGGAGCCGAAAGCGTTTACAACCAACCGCTCTGATTTTCTTTGACCCTTTTTAGATCCCAATTGCATCCACTATTTATATAAGAGATTTCATGATTTTTTTTTTTATTATTATTCATCAAAAAAAAAAAAAAAAAAACCAATTAAGTAACTAAGTGCTTAGTTTATCCATTAAAAAAAAAAAAAAACTAAGAGCTTAGTTATATAAAACACTATTTTTACATAATTTTATTCTTTCGGTCCTCCTGGTTTAGTTGCACTTCCGAGCCATTAATGGAGTTCGCGACTGATTGCTCAAAATAATAATAAAAAAAAAAATTATAGTCTATTCAATGATAACTAGTTAAAATATTTTTAGAGACAAAAAGATCGGGAGATTCTCAATTTTCTACCTAACGGAGAAGAGCCTTGCCCCAACATTGCGTATTCTTGATACAAATGCTTACAATCTAGAGAGAGAATAAGCAACTAGAGACACGTGTTTTCTAAAATGAAAAGTAGTCACTCTTTTGTTGCATCTATCATCCTCAAACGCACTTCAAATTCAAAGACCGGTCTGGGTTCGTTCGGAATAGAATGGATTTGCATCACATGTTAAATCTGTTTAGAAGTTTTTTTGTGTGATACCTTTAGATGTGAATTTTATAGATCGAACTTGAACCAGTACCCAAAAAATAAGATGTATATTTTTTAATCTTAATTTTAAAAATAATAAGTCTTTGCGATCTTATTTGTTTTTTATTTTTGTTATATGTTATATAAATGCATATATAATTACATAGTCTTTTCATGAAACTTTATTTGGCAATCACAATTTAGATTTCTATACATGTAAATTCACATTTATTTCACTATTTGTTTTAAAAATTAGAATACTACTTTAATGTTAATATTCTATACTTAGTTTGGAGTTTGAATGAATGAATAGTTACTTTTATAAAAATTAAAAAAATAAAAGTTCATGGATTTGTAAACCGAATCATAGTCCGCAGACTTTAAGTGAATTGGATATGAGCTCAACATTTTATAGTAAAAAACAGATTAAAACTAATCCGGTCCAATCAGTTACCCAGACCAGGTTAGACTGGTCCGTTTGACAGTACTGGTTGCATCCAACACTTTCTTTACCATACCTAACACGACAAAAAAATCACCTGTCCCCATATACATTTTCATTCTTATACCCAACCAATTACAATACATTATATCTATATATAATTGAAAAAAATGTCACATAGCAAATTTTGATTAATTAGATACAATAATAGAAATATACACTGGAACAACCGATTTTCACTTGCCAAACACTAGTCAAAATCGACCGCCCCACATCACGGGATTTTTTCCTTCAAGGACCCATTTTACAGTCCGGCTCCTATGCGGAACAGGAAAAATTTCGCACGGTGCGGAACAATCTCAACCGTCGGATGATAGTTTGAACGGTTCAAATTTGAAGAGAAAAAAGTTGCAACTTGACTTAAAAAAAAAATTTCTCTCAAAATTTAAATTGTTCAAACCTATCATCCGACGAATATGATTATTTCGTAATGTGCATAACAATATCTGTTCCGTACGGTGTAGAGCCGGGAGCCCCATTTTAATACTTTCTGACCCCGCATCTCAACATAAAAAGTACGTTTGACCTCACTTACTGTCCAGTTCTACAAATAGAATCAGGAATGATTTTTTTTTATTTATGTGAGACGGGATACATTAGAACGGTTCTAAAAAAAGAGTTACTCCACGCCACATGCTCTTAACTAGTTTCTTGTTTTTTCATTTATTCCAAGTATTTATTTACGTTCAAGTTCTGGTGCAGAACGTCTTTTTTTTAATACATATGCAATTTAATTTTATCTGTTAAATTAAATTTTTTACTGTGAATATTGATTTAAAATAAATATTTATCTTAATTTGTACGATATCTGTCATGTTTTTAAAGATACATGTCTTGTTTTTTTATGCCTCAAGACACTTATTCTGAAGCGTTCCGCACATATTAAAAAAGAGACGTTCTGCATAGATCCGAACGGGTCTATTTATGCTTTGCTTTGATCATCACGTATAACTCATTAGCTAGTGTTCAAATTTTTTTACGTATATGACTTGTGCAATTATCTTTCTCTTGAAGTATTTTTCGAAAGTTTGAATTAAATACAAATTTATTTTTAATATGATACCAAAAATACTTAATTTACTTTTGAGTCCCTATTTATATTATTAATTGATATTTATAGTTTATATGTCAAATTCTAAATATTTATTATATATAAGAACCCAAGAAGAGCTTCACTTCACTTCACACTACACTTGGCCACATAAGAACACTCCTATACTAATACTAGAGAGTCAAGTCGAGCCGAATATCAACTCGAAAAATGGAAAAGACGCCGGTGCCGCCGTTAGCCGATCGCGAAATCATGACTTCACCCAGAGATGAGGAGCTTTTGGACGATAACGGCGACTACCGGCCGGCGAGAGGAGTGAAGATATTATGGAAAGTGTTTTGGGCTGAAACAGTGAAGCTCTGGGCAATAGGTGGACCCATAGCCTTTAACATTATATGCCAGTTCGGAGTTAACATCGTTACACTTACGTTTGTGGGTCACCTTGGAAATCTTGAACTATCTTCCGTCTCCATTGCCCAATCTGTCGTCGGCACCTTCTCCTTTGGTTTCCTGGTTCGTCTTCTCTTCCTCTTTCTCTCTCTGCATGTTCCCTGTTTATGAACATCGAGAAGTAGGCCTCGTCTACTTCTTGTGAGGGGTTTTGGGTCAGTCTCACACACGAACCGTTATAAAATTGAATTTTCAACAAATTATATGTACTCATTTCGTCACTAGTGCGGAGCCAGCATTTGCTCCCAGGGATGCAGAATTCATTTTTTGAGAAAACAAAATTTAATTCTTTTTTAGGGGAGGTGGATTATTTTTTTACACTATAAAAATAGAGTTTTTAAAAATGTTAGGGAGAAGTCCCTCCACCTCTCACTTTTAATTCCGCCACTGTTCATCACAATTAACAGACCCGGCTCCAAGGGTGTCTAAGGTGACATCCAGAACCGAGCCTCTCATTTTGAGGGGCCCTAAATTTTTACAAATTACTTAATTTGTATATAATTATTAGTTAAAAAAAATGAAGATCTTGATGTTTTTCATAACGTAATTATTACATACATAATTTTGTTGGTTATACCGTTGTATTTATAGAGAGAAGTTTTTTATAAATTGAAGTTGATTTGTGATTTCGCTTCAAAGGGTGTTGTTAGAAGGATGCTCATTTTTAAAATAAAATATGATTTAAGGATTACTCGCATTTGAAACTTGGGTATATAATTATGTTTTAACATTTTTAATTTTTAAAAAATTTAGGGGCCTAACTTTGATAAATAGCACAGGACCTCAATATTATTTGAGACGGCCTTGTCACAATACATAATAATATATATTCACAGTATATAATAATGGAAAATTTCAAAGTAGAGCCGCCTTTGTGGGATTGCTCCACAACTCTCTCGCATGAGTTAAGGCGGGTCTTATCTGTAAAGTAGGCCCTACCCCAACTCACGTGAGAGGGTTGTGGGCTCAGTCCTACAACGACGACTCCATGCGCGAGTGATCCCATAATAATATATATTCACGCCTACTTCTACACAAACAGGAAAAAAATAGATGAATAATTTTGTTATGTACTTGATCTAGTTGATCTTATGGTGCAAAACTATTCACACAATTACATGATGAGGAAAGAGATAATTCTGTAACGATATAAACAGTTCTAAATTACAAGATCCAATATTAGAATTTTTCAAAAACAATAGCCTAACTGTATTTTCCTTTTTGTAGCTGGGAATGGGAAGTGCACTTGAGACTCTATGTGGCCAAGCATATGGTGCTGGTGAAGTCCACATGCTTGGAATTTACATGCAACGCTCTATAATAATTCTATTAGCAGCTTGTATTATTCTGACCCCACTCTACTTGTTCACCACCCCACTCCTTAAACTACTAGGCCAAGAACATTCAATTGCTCATCTTGCTGGTAAATTTACAATTTTAACCATACCTGAAATGTATTCAATGGCAATAACTTTCCCAACCCAAAAGTTTCTTCAGTCCCAAAGTAAAGTTGGTTTTATGGTATGGATTGGGGTTATAGCTTTGCTTCTACATTCTCTATTGCTTTGGATCTTCATATATGCAGTGGGTTGGGGTTTGAGTGGATCAGCTGCAGCATTAAACATTTCAAATTGGTTCATTGCAATTGCCCAACTTGTTTATGTGATTGGTTGGTGTAAAGATGGATGGAAAGGCTGGTCTTGGTGTGCATTTAAAGGGATGTGGGATTTTGTGAGGCTTTCTCTTGCTTCAGCAGTCATGCTTTGTCTTGAAATATGGTACATGATGAGTATTAGTATCCTCACTGGTCATCTCAGTAATGCAGTCATATCAGTTGGTGCCCTTTCCATTTGGTCAGTTTTTTCCTTTTTATTTCTTCTAATTATATATACACATGTTGAATTGACAGATGATTTTTTTGCCTAAAAGAAAGGGGAATAAGAGGTAACTTCCTCTTAAAACCATACAAAAAGGTTCTGACTTTTCTCTCACACTAAAAAATTCAGCATTGTCTACACATGTAGGAGCGGGATTTACTTCTGCAAGTAATACCGCCTTTTTACGGGTAAAAATCTCCTGTTCCCATTTCTGTCCTCAACCAATCAGAATTTACTATATAAATATTTTTTTCAATTATATACACAAGTTAAATTGTGATTGGCTGGGGACAGAGATGATGACAGGAACGGGGACAGAGAATTTTTTGCCTCTTTTTACTAACTTTCATGTGAGACTTAAATGTAAACACTAAAAGACTATGAACACCTAAACTCGTGCTCTTTTTTTGATTTTGTTTCTGTTGGCTCATATCATAACTCTCAAATGTGTACTTTCTATATATTAATATATTTTTTTTCCAGCACGAACATAGACGGAATTATAGCCATGCTGTTCACTGGAGTAACTTTTGCTATAAGGTACTAAATTATATGCATCATCTGCCTTTGATATATACTTCAAATTCTCAGTTTCTACCTATAGCTATATCATCTTAAATAATTCTCTCTAACTCTTTACCAATGCAGTATTCGAGTCTCGAATGAGCTAGGCCTTGGACATCCAAGAACAGCCAAATACTCTGTATATGTCACGATATTTCAATCTCTGATGATCGGTATCTTACTCATGGTGGTTGTCCTTGTAGCTAGAGATTATTTTGTCATTCTTTTTACTAGCAACAAAGATATGCAAAGGGCCGTCTCTCATCTTGCTTGGCTTCTTGGAATTACAATCATTCTTAACGGCGTTCAACCTGTCATATCTGGTATATATCTCTTCATCTCTCCACCTTCAGCTTCCGAGCCTCACCAACACAAGTTGTCTCACTTGTTAAGAATTTAGCACGTCTTTATAAAGGTCAAATATTCAATTTCCTGTGCCGACATGAGGGCTGTGTTGGTGGGGCAATCTTTAAGTAACCATTGTAAGCGACATGTGGTCCTTAGGGTCTGTCATGATCCGTAGTGGTGACCGGAGCCGAACACATCCAAACTTTTTACTACAAAAAATTAAAAAGATTCTGAGCAACACCATTGTTTATCTCACCTCGATAGGGGAGAGTTGAAATATAAAGTCTAACATCGCTTGTGGTGGGAGTCAATTGAAGTTTTGCCGCATTGGGACATGCAGAGACAGTTCAAGTCATGTTACCCTACTTGCGTGGTACGGGGACAATTATTATTAGTTCATACTTCTACCGCATAAGGATCCGCCTCTGATACCACGTGAAAAATATAACATTTGTCTCCATGTCCACTCAAAACCGATTGACAATGTTACAAGTGACTTGAATCTTTATTAGGCAATTGATGTTAGACTTTATATTTTAACAATATGTTAGCTGGATCATAACTGGCGGTGCACGGGGGAGGAACCAGCGTGCAACATTTTTAAAAATACTAGATTTAAAAAAAAATAACATATATTAAAAAAAATTCTCTTTTTTTTTAAATGTTTTTTTAAGATTTTTAAAATTTTATTACAATATATGTTTCTGTATAATTCGTCTTTTTATTTATTTATTATAAAAGTCATAAATTTGCCTCTTGCGGTGCACCTCTAATTTCGACCTCTTTTAGAATAATATTGATCTTGTGCAGGAGTTGCTGTAGGAGGAGGATGGCAAGCTTTGGTGGCTTATATAAACTTGGGTTGTTATTATATGTTTGGCATTCCTCTGGGATGTGTTCTTGGTTATGTGGCTCATCTTGGTGTATCTGTAAGTAGATATGGTAGAAAAACTTCAAGTTTATTTTAATCGATGTGAGAATCAAAATAAACTAACCATAATGCCAAATAAGTGGTCGTAAATACTGTTAAACTCATGTGTCGTGTTTTGGACACGGAGCGTGACACATAATGTGCACTTTGATTTCATTCTTATATAGATTTTGGTGTTCGTGTTTTCTATTATTCCTACCAATACTAATATTGTGTATGTATTTGACCAGTGTTTTGTTTCGAAATAATAATTTAGATTTGGCTACCATGCATTATTCTATATCATCCAAGCTGAAGATTTATATTTATAATTGCAGGGGCTCTGGGGTGGCATGATAGCTGGAACTGCTCTTCAAACACTAATACTCCTGGTCATACTTTACAAGACCAACTGGAACAAGGAGGTAAGCCAAAGTCAATTGCGTCTTAAATATAGTTAGATAGCGCTTGATTTTGAAATTAATAGTATTGAATTTTATAAAAAGTAAATTATTTCGCCCTCAAAATTTCTTAAAATTTTACTAATTTCAACCTCCAACGCATAATTTCTGGATCTTTCACTTATTACAATCCAAATACATGGACTACATGAACTTAATATAAAATGTAGGTTGAGCAGACATCGGAACGCATGCGCCAGTGGGGCGGGCAAGACATAGACAACGTAGAATCTACTGGGCTTCCATTGGAGAAAAGCACTGTTCAACCTCATGAAACTGGGCCTGTTTTGAATATGGATTCCCACACTGGGCCTATCCCATTACCTCCAGCCTAAGAATTAGGAATTCAGATTAGGACAACCCTCAAATATTAGGACTCCTCATGTTCCAATTTCGCATTTATTAGTATTTTTTGAGTGTAAGATTTTATTTTGTTTGCAACTTTATTTTCTATTTATAGGTTATCTATCAATCTTTTGGCCTTTTTGTGATTAATAGATAATTATTTATCTAGCAAAAAGGTTGTAGTATGTATGTACCCCTCTCTCTCTCTTTTCTTTTACTTAATGAATTGACTATTAATTAAACGGGAATATTCCACTTTGGGTTTGGTATTATTTAAATGACGGGTTCCTAGTAGGGAAAATCTGTAGTTGTAGTTAATCACAGGGAAAACAGCCTCAATAGTCCCTCAATTATTTTAATTTCGCCTCGATAGTCTCAGTATGTTTTTTTTGTTTAAATAATCTTAATAAAATTTACGTTTCGCATAAAGAATCATAGCCACCACATTCGCGGTGTCTTGCAGATGATGATAAATTCGTCCTTTTAAACCCAGCCCACTCCAGTACCGGTTTCAAAGTAAAATTAAATATGGGCAAATGGGGAAGGCAAGACAGAGACACGTGAAATCACCGAGTAATGGCCTTTCCATTTAAAAAGTAGAACTGATGAGTGGTTTTTCCCATTCTTTTTTGTATGTGAGGCTTGAAAAAACAAATGTACGCAAATATAATTTTGAGGTTTATTTATATTGATTTTTCAAGTAAATTTTTGATGTGGCTTCGAGTCTCGAGTATAAATAGAGAGTGATGGAAATATGAGTTGAGATTCAATTGTTTATATATTTTTGCTGTACATTTTTTTATAGTATGTAACATTTCTGAAAATCTTGGTCTGCATCAACTTTTGTATGTTATGGATTTTCCCTATTTATTCAACTTTTTTTTTTACAAGCTCTAATGTGATCGTTGGTGCCAAGAGGCACATTGGTAACTTACCCAGCCACAGTAAACTTAGCAGAGAGATGCATCGGAATATTTAATGACTCGAAATTAAAATATTTGGATTAGTTCTTTTGGTGAATGGTTTATAAGAAAGATGTAAAACCCAAAGTTAAAATATTAATTTGAAAATTAAACACAAATAGTAACCTAGACAAGGACCGATGAATGCCATATTCCAAACCCCATCTTCATTCATCTAAAAGGGACTGGTACCAAGATCTGCTTATGCCATTTAGTCGATTTGAGTATAAAAAATACAACACTGACTAGTTAATACCAACAGATAACTAAAGGTTCCACAAAAAGAAGTTCGCACAACTAAACTTGCTAGAAGAAATTACGAATAAATATAAAAAGTTTCCATAATAATATCCAAAACAGACAGAAATTTTATAATTAGTTCCAAACTTATAGTTTTCCATGGCCAGGCTCTATCAAGAGAGTGCAAACTCTACTCCGCAGCAGCCTTCTGTTTCTTGGCCACTCGGTAAGCACCAACCACACAAGCATGGTCTCTCTCAAATGGCTCAAGGGTGACTTGTTCCATTGGCTTGAACTGCTCTGCTTGCAACTTCTTCACTTCTTGGGCAAATACTGCCTCGGCAGGTGCAGTTGAATCTATGCAGTTAGCCTGAAAATATGAAAATTAGGTCATAAATAATCTTCTTAGTTTATAAACAAAGCTTTAAACCTTCACAACATAAACCAACACCATCACCGATGGTTGAGAAATAAGACAGACTATTCCAAAAACCAAGCACAAAGGGCAAGATAAACATTAACTTGAGCAACGCCCATGCTGGATTGTAGTAGAATTAATGGAAGAAATCCGAGGTGCTTAAATTAATGAGACATTACTAACAGTGGACTAGTGATTCATAACATACCTTGATGGATATCATGAAATGACCTCCAGCTTTCAAGAAGTATGATGCATTCAGTGCCACAATTCTTGCCTGAAAATCAGACAAATCAGCAAAAGGAACAGAATACAGCCTCAATGCAGGCAACCTCAAAAGACAACAGTCAAGACCAAAGAAATATGAGTCTGTACAATAACATCCCAAAAGGGGGGAAAGAATTACAAATCAAGCCCATCCAAAATGCAATAAGGATGCACAACACATCAATAATCAAACAAAACAAATAGTGTTTCTACAGACAACCATGTAAAATAGATGGTTTAGTTTTTCTCAAAAAAAGACAAAATGGTGAAAAAGGCGAATGCACACAAAAATTGGGAAGGAATGGAAATCTAAAAAACTTGGAAAAGGTTTTTGAATACAAAAGGTCAAACTAAGCAAAAAAAAAAGTCTGTAGCATCAGAAACTCGGTTTTTCATCACCCATGATGTCTTGAAGGGGAATCCGAGTACTTCATCCTCTGCTGATTATTATTAGTACACAAAATTTAACAAAAAAATACGGGGACAGAATAAAAAATAAGGGCAACTAAAATTTAAGTAATTAACAGAATTTAAAATTCTCAAGAATGAAATCTATGATAGTCTGGAATGCTACTGCTGTCCAACATTTGGTCAACAACTTGTTCAGAATCAAGTTTTTCAGTTAAAAATCAAGTAAAATCCATTGCCGTTTATTTATAATGAGAAACTAATTACATGCAAGGTATAGTACAGTGACAAATAGTTAAGCAAACTATATAGTTAATTACATGCTATTTAAGTTCTCAAGTGGAAACACTTACAACCCCGTAAGCTTATAGCAATGAGAATACAATCAGGCTAAACAGGGGCCAAACCTGATCTGGCTGAGCAACATCAGAAAAGATGACATCAACCATGCCAACAAGCATTCTATACTTTGCGGGATGTCTAGCATCCTCAATAATAGGTATAATATTAGTTCGCTTCTTAGCCATGTTCACCAAATCCCTACCACTCCTATGAGAAAACTCCACAGCATATACCACTCCATCCTGAAATATGACAAATCCATAAGAACACAAAACAATGAAACATCTGCCTGCCCATAACAATTTTAATGGAAAAAAACTTACTGGGCCAACAATGTCAGACACATGGGAAACAGTGGTTCCTGAGGCAGCTCCAAGGTAAAGGACACGAGCACCAGGTTTCTATTTCCAAAGAACAACAAAAGATTTAAGGCACAATTAAAGGAGATCAGCAAATGAAATACTGGAAACTATAAAAAGATCAACACCCATTTCAGATAAACTTACAATCCATATATCATCAACTCCACCAAGAATTGCAGCAGCCAGCTTAGAACGGAAAGGATTCCACACTCTGTATTCAACCTTTGTTCCATCCTCATTCTGGTATAAGAATAACAGTAAGAACATCGTAGCCCGGCAAGCACAAACGATTATGAAAAATATAATAATCAAGTAAAGGTACTGCAAATTGAATAGATCAAACACAGAAAAATAACCAGGAACCACAACAAGAAGCACACCAAGTTTATCTCAGCAACTCATATCAGATTAGCAATGGATACAGCTATACATCAAGAAAAGATTGGAACTTTTTACAACTACACATTCAATAAAACCAAATAGCCTCATTATACAATTCTGAAGGTAAAAGCAGAGAAAGTATACCTGAACAGAGACTCTTTTCTCATTGTAGACAGCTTCACCAGGAACCAAATTCTTAGTAACAAGAGCATCTTCTTTTCCCTTGGCAACAAAAACTCCACCGTGCCTATGAGGTTCCACAACTACTCTGCTTCCACCCTTCATACCTCCAGGTCCACCTCGACCTCTTCCTCTTCCACGGCCTCTTCCTCTAGCATCACCACCTCTTCCGCCGCCAAATCCTCCGCGTTTCATATCGCTGCCTCCTCTTCCACCAAATCCTCCCCTACCACCACCTCTACCTCCTCCTCTTCCTCCATCACCGCCTCGTCCCCCACGGAATCCACCTCCTGTAAAAACAATTCAAATCGGTAGTAAAATTAGAACAATTCAATCTCAGAACTTCTTATTAAGAGAGGAAAAATAATCAAAATTAGTACCTCCTCTGGCGGCCATGACCATGGCTAAGGCGGCTACTTCTCTTTAGAGATTAAGCAAACGAACGTTAGAGTTAAGAGAGACGAACGGTTTTAGGGTTAGGGTTTAGAGAGAGTGTGGGTTTATATAGAGGGGGGCGTGAAGGTTTCTGTAAATGTTAGATTAGGGTTTAGACTTTGTAGTATTTCTTATTCATCCTTTAAAGCTTGGGAATTATTATATTTTAGTCCATCAATCCTTACATTTTGATATATTGCACCCAGTCTTTTTTTTAACTTGAGATTGGAACTATATTAAATTTTTTTAAAAATAATGTATGGAGTCTTTGTTATAAAATGGATGAAATTCTAGAATGAATTTCACCACAAAACTAAAACATAAACTAAAGAGAATGAACAAAAGACAAGAGATGGTATAAGTGCTTCTATATTATTCATATCTCTCCTTTACATAAACAAAAGCTCTATATTTATAGGGATGAAAAATATAGGTTATGAAACCTCTCATCAATAGGTAAGTTAGTGGACTCATCAATGGGAGGTTATGGACTCCTTGTAACTCCTCTATCAATGGGGAGTTAGGGGGATCCATAAAGTATAAGGGGTTATGGAATCCATAAGGACTCCATTATTTGATATTTCATAACACTCCCCCTTGGAGTCCTTAACATAAAGAATATGCCTCGTTAAAACTTTACTAGAGTAAAAACCCAGTGAGAAAAAAAAACTTCTCTAGTAAGGGAAAAATAGTACATCCTTCTTTATATTTTACTCCCACGTTGACTAGATCTTTTAAGAATTAAGATCATTGTACCGACACATGGCAATCTTATAAATCAACTTCTTAAAAGTTGAAGTCGGTAATGTCTTAGTGAATAAATCTTCTGGATTATCACATTATAGCAAATCGATTTCACCTCCTTATAAATGAAAACTTAGTGAAATTCGATCTTGTCATATATCTATTCATATATCCTCTTTTCAATTAAGTTATACAAGCTGTATTATTCTCATACAATATCATAGAGAATTCTCCCTCTGATGAATCATCGAATCTCAACCATAAGCGTCATCCACTTGCAAAAAATTTCATTACAAATGAAATATCAGGACAAATAGTATTTTCAAGATACATTAGTGCTCCAATAGCACTAAATATGGCACTTTAGGACCAAACAGTTCTTCATTCTTCCTTTCGCGATAGCCAGTGATATTTAGTAATATCTAACGATTAGACAAATACTAGGATACTTAAAGGATGTTCTTTGTCCATATATATCATCTTCTGGATGTCTAATTGTAAAATCAAGAAAAATCATGAATTTCTAAAACCCGAGATCATAATTTTTCCTTCAACAATCACTTGCTACTATAACATATTTAGGAGGAACATCTTGATAAATCTATAGTCATTTCTTTCAAGTATCTTATATGCTAAGACTTAAGATATCAATCACGCTTCAGGCATGCTCCTTAGTAGTACTGTCAAACGGATCGAAAGTCCGCGGACTATCCGTAACCCGCACGAAATGGACTGGATATGGACTCAAAAATAAAAATTCATTTAAATGCGGGTATTTTGTACCCGTATCCGTTTGGACTTGGACTTCGCGGACCGGACCCGGATTAATCCGTGGATTAGTCCGTGAAATTAAAATATAAAAACAGACCTGGACTTTATGGACACCAAAATCGGACTTATTCGCGGTTCAGTCCGCAATATACATATATATTGTTTAATTTATGTTTTAATTTTTATATATCAAAGTTTGACTCATTGATATTCATTAGTAATGTGACTAATGTCAAAGCCTCAACGATTTTAGATTTCTTACCCTAAAATCTATATAAAAACCAAATCCTATTTTCTCCATACTCCCTTCTTTGTCTCTCGATTTCCTTGCGCCTCTCTCCCTCCATTATTTGAATGTTTAATTTGTTGTTGGACTTTGATCTTTGGACATTTTAGGTTTTGTTAGGACTTCGGAGTTTGGATGATCCGTATTATTTTTTTTTAGTGGAGGATGATCTATTAGTTTTGTGTGTTTACATGATTTGTTTTTTTAATTTATCATAACATAAACGATTTGTGTTATGATTCATTAATCTTAAAAAAAAATTATATTATTTTCTTTAAAAATTGTCAAAAAAAGAGAAAGTCCGCGGACCGGTCCGTACCCCGTGGACTATAAGCGGACTGGGTATGGACTTACCATTTTGAAGTCCGCAAAAAAATGGACTAAGTCCGGTCCGGTTCGTTTAAAGTGAGTCCGTTGCGGACTTGGACCGGACTGAACTGGACCGGTCCGTTTGACTGTACTACTCCTTAGCTACATAACTCATACGTTATCCTACTTTCCACATATGGAGACATCTACTTATAGAGTCTATAAATGCATTAGGCTATGTATTTGCAATCATTTGCAACTGAATAAGTTATGAACTTCTGGTTCATTAATGCCTAATGCGTAGATTAAGATAATGATTTTCCTAAATAAAGTCCATTACATTGCCGATTTTCTCCCCCTCATATGGAGATCACTAACTAATAATGTTCATTAGCAAATTAGACATTTAGGCATCTTTCGTCAATAAACAAAGAATTGTATGTGGCAAATAACTAAATCCGATCCAAATTTCCTTATACATGGACATTGACACTATCATATAATTTTTGATAGATTTTCACTAAGGAAATAATGTTACGTTCTTCTGGAACAATTTACGGATATGCTTCAGGCATATCATATCATTCAAATACTTCATATATGTGCTAAGTATTCTTTATACTATTAAAACACAAACATACTTGTATCCACCACCTGGAAATTTCTTTCTTTCTAACCATTGCCAGACTTTTAAGAAGAACATTTTTGCTACTAGTAGTGACGTTTACATTTTTATAGTTCGCATTGTTGTCCCGCTATCCATACACTTCAAGTGTATCATCCATACTGAGAATATCATATACAAAACACAAATACATATATGAACATAACGATTCGGATTGAATATCTACCCAGGAGATAAAAAGTCTCACAAATCTAATCAGCTAACGGTAGAGGCTCGTGTTGATAACGTGTTATAAAATGGATGAAATTCTAAAATGAATTTCACCACAAAACTAAAACTAAATAAAATGAACCAAAAGACAAGAGATGGTATAAGTGCTTCTATATTATTCATATCTCTCCTTTACATAAACAAAAAGCTCTTTTTTCATCAAAAAAATAAAAAAAATAAACAAAAGCTCTCTATTTATAGGGATGAAAAATATAGGTTATGAAACCTCTCATCAATAGGAAGTTAGTGGACTCATCAATGGGAGGTTATGAACTTCTTGTAACTCCTCTATCAATGAGGAGTTGGGGGATCTATAAAGTAGGAGGGGTTATGGAATCCATAAGGACTCCATTTGATATTTCATAACAGTCTTGTATTAATTTTTTTTCTTTAAGTATGGAGAAAAGGGTTTATAGTCTCGAACACGCGTTTGCAGAGTCTTGTATTACTTTAGTATGGGGAGAGTTCGCCATTTTCCTCCAAATGAGGGAGCGTATAAACTAAATTGAGATGGAGCTTGGCAACCATCTTTGGTGAGAGTAGGGGCAGTGATTTGGGAGTTCTTACAAATCTGGATATGCACTTGAAGCATTGTTTCCGCCCTTCATGCCGAACTTTTTGCCCATCTTGTCTTGGAAGGGGTAAGCTTTGCTTAAAACTATGTTAATACCAGACTAGTCAGTTATCCTAGGCCAGCTAAAGGAAGAAGAAGATGAAGAAAAGGAAGCAAATGTTTGAACTCATTAGTACTTTTGTTACAGGAAACGTTGCAGAAGAGATGCTAGACTAGCTAAAAATACACTATCAATTTTTTGCGAGATGCAGCAGCAGCAATATAAACAAAAAAAAAAACTGGAGCTGGAGAAACCAATATGCAAGATGGTCTCCCTTAACGCTTCACCCACTGGAAGCTCTTTCGAGCTTTTGCCTTCCCGGGCTTCTTCCTTTCTACAACTCTTGAATCCCTTGTCAAAAAACCAGCTGAAAGAAAGGAAAAAAACCACATGTCAGATCAACGAGGAAGGTCTGGGCAACCACACAAGTAGAATAAGAAATGTAATATCTAAGTTTTGGATGACTATAATATGGAGATTGAATTCAATTCAATTACTTGCAGGTCACGTTAGTGAAGATGATAAACAAAATCTGTGTACAAATGCGATTAAAGTTGACATAGCTCAACTTCAGAGGAAATGCAAAGAGTTTAGAACGAGGTTAAGAGAGAATTGCAGAAAACCATTCGGGAAAGATTTATTCTTCTACAAGTGAGTGTACCTTCTCTGAGAGGAGGACGCATGTCTGGTGCCCAGTTTTGCAATGCTCTGCTAACACCGAGTCGGATTGCTCCAACCTGGCCTGTTCCAAGCAAAGTTTCCAAAAAATGTGCAAGTGGAAACGGCAAATCTGTTAAAAGATAAATAGTAGTAACCGAGATTTTTTATTCTTTTTTGCAGTACATCACTAGATAAACATATAATGACAATGATCATGATCATCTTGCTTTCTTAGTTAAAAATGAGAAATCTTGCATGAAATTTGTTCATTGTATGAAAAAGTAGAGTATTTTTCGAATATGAGAGTGTAAGCTAAAACAAAACTAACCTGAAACACCGCCTCCTTTTACAGTACAATTCACATCCCACGTACCCAATGTCTTTGTTTCAGTAAAAGGTCGAAGCAGAGACGCACGGTTATCAAGCATAGGAAAATACACATCAAACTCTTTGTCGTTAACAACAAATTTACCATCACCAGGTTGAAGCCACACACGTGCTATACTGCATTTCCTCCTCCCCGTTCCATAAGCCCTTCCTTTCACATCAACTTGCCTCACTCGGGCCTTGGCAACTTCTTCCTGTTTCTGGCGCTCAAGTTCAGCTCTAGTATATGTTTTTTTACTCTTTTCATATCGCAAGTCTTCTATTTCTCGTAGAGGCGGAAGTCCTTGGATGCCATCCAGGTCCTTCAAAGCCATTAAACTGTCCAGCATGTCCTCTGTGATTCCAGACGCTGAAATAAGGTCACCAAATGCACGATCTGGACCTGCAACCGCAAAAGGTTTGATGAATAAAACAACATCAGAGAGAGTGGTATTTTGTAACATGGAAAACTAAAAAAGAACTCCTAGAACATTAACTCTTTAGTTTTGCCCATTTTGTATTTTCAAAATTAGATGTATGTTACACATTTCTAACAGGACACTCCATTGGGAAATCGCAGAGGATCATTCACAACAATAGCATAACCCATTAAGTCCCCAATAATTGGGGGTATGGGCGGGGATGGACGGGATACAGACCTAACCTTTGTCAAACAAAGTGGCTGATCCAGGATACCACTGAAACAGATGTATTGGAGACTAACCTAACCTTTGGCAACAAGTGCACAAAGTGGTTGCTCATATAATACACATGTAACAATGGTCCCCTAAAATCGCAGAGGATCATTCAAACAAAGAAAATCAAACTATTAGTACTTCTTATTTTGACCTTACATTTAATCTACTTTTTTTAGCTGATAGACGACAAGAACAAAAAGTTCACACCCAAGGCTTGCAATTGCAATAGAGCAACAAAAAAAAAAGCTTTCTCAAGGCAGATATATATATTTTCCGATACCAAATGAAACACATATAAACCTCCAGCAATATAGTGATTGTTTACATTTTCACATATTAACAGAAGGAAAAGATAAACATAACTATTATCTCTTCTATCCTACTCACTCCATTCTACCACACAATTACCGACTTTTTTCTAATTTTAGAAATTAGATTTATGCTTTATCGACGAACATTTCATATTATGGTTCAGACGTTAAAGTTAAAAATGGGCGAGGTTTACTCTAAAATCGGTGAGGTTTACTCTTCCTTTTCGAACTCCGGGAAGTGCCTGTGAAACTCCTGTTGATAGTTCAATCAATTACTTCTTCTAATGATTTATTTTATTAATATATGTAATATATGCTCCTATCGCTCCATTCCATAATATAAGTCGCTTAGTACATGTAGCGAAATTAAGGAAGCAAAAAGCAAGATACTTTATTAGTCAAATTGTATACGACTAATTCTATTTAAAAGAGTAATATTGATATTTTGACTAACAAAGTACCCTGTTTTTTTTTCCCTAGTTATTTTCGGGTGCATGTCCTAAAAGACTTATCATTCCAGTTACTCCTCCAACAATTATACTCAATCTCAAATTTCAGGTATTGCATGCTGTTCAGATGCAAGAAATACAACCCAACAAAAAAAACACAAAATTTATAAGAGGTACTAAGTAAACTAGGCTAGCATTCCCTTGAAAATTGCTTACTTAATGTGAGTACCTTTAAGAATAGAAGTTTGAATTTTCTCCTCTTCCTCAAGCTGTTTCTCTTGTTCACTCTTCTTACTTTCCAAACTCTTCTCTCCTTCTTCTACACCACCACCACCACCACTTAACTCCTGCAATGGGAATTCTCCACCTTCTCCTAAATCAAATAGTTTCCCTTCTTCTTCTTCCTTCTCATTCACTGCAAAATTCCACGGCTTAAACTCCTCCAAATCACCCTTTTCTTCTTCAATTCTTTTAAATATATCATCATTAGAATGTGAAGATTCAGATTCTTTTGATTGCTCCGCCTCGTCTACATTATTTTCTGATTCCTCCTGAAATATTGAATCAATAGATGATTCCGTCTCCGAAGATAGGTTCCATAGATGCGAGGAATCATTGCCACAATTGTTGTTATCATTGTGATTTGTGGAGTAAAAACCGAGGAATTTTGGGGAAAATCCAGAGGTTTCGATTTGAGATTGGGGAATTAGGGAAGATGGGATTTGGTATTTTTTTACCGTGGTGAAATTGAGAGGAAATTAGGGCTAGAAATCGGAGATTTGAAGGTTTAGATATGAATCGAGAGAGCATTTTAGAGCGAAGCTGACTGAGAATTACACAGAAGGGTTTAAGAGAGTTTGTTAGGAAATTGAAAAAAGAAAAAAAAAATGGTCTGTAGGACCTGAATGATAGTTCTACTTGGTTTATTTATTGGGCTACTTTATGGACTTACTCTTCTCATTTAATTGGGCCTACTTCTATTAGATCCACTTTTGTTCAATCACCAAGGTTCTGTTCTTGGAGCCTTCCTCTAAAAGAATCATGGGTCCCTAATAGGCCTGCAAATGTGACGGGTTTTTATCCGTATCCGACTCGAATTCAAATTATTTTTTAGGATTTTGTAAGAACTCCAAATTCATATACCCGCATCCGACTCCGACTCCGACTCCGAATCCGAATCTGAATCCGAATCCGAATCCGAATCCGTATAAGAGTAATAAAATGGTTACGGATCTGAAATATAAAAAATCGGATTCGTTAGACCCGAATCCGTTTCAGCATATATATATATATATATATATATATATATATATATATATATATATATATATATATATATATATAAATTTTTTTTAACCTTTGGATCAATTCACATCTAAGGCTATAATTTTACCCTAATTTTAACCTCACATATAAAAGTATATGAATAAAAGTTATAAAACATATTTCTTCCGTTGTTTCATTCTTTTTTCATCATATCGAGGACTCGAGAGCCACCGCCACCACCATTAAAACACCTATGTTGCTCAGTCTCAATTGTTCAAGTGCTCTCGGTAGATTTTTATTATTTAATTTCGAAAAGTTTTAATCTCTTTATTATATGTTTTCAATCCGCCAACATAAAAAAGTAAAAATTAGGAGGATTGAACTTTTTGAAACGGGTTTTACCATATCCGTATTCGGATCCAAATCAGCGGATCTGGTAATACATATAATGAATCCGTTAAGATACGAATACGGATTTGGTAGAAAAAATTAAAAACGGATATGAATCCGGAATAGACAATTTTGCAGGCATAGTCCCTATTATTGATATTTTATTTTAATTAAAAAAAAATTACTTTCTTAATTTTCAATATATTTCCTACATGATTTATATTATGTAGAGAGAAATTTGTAATAAAATGAAAGTATAAAAAATACTTTTATTATATAACGGAAGAATAATTATTTTAAGTTGGAATAAAATGAAAGTATAAAAGTTGGTTTCGAATGCATTTTTGTTGGGATTATCTCATTATCACATCTAGATTGTTTTAGAAAAAATGGAAGGGAGAAATTTTTTATAAATAAGGACCTCCAAATTTATGATATTGTGTACACAATAGGTGTCATAAACTCAAATAATGAATTTTCTTAATTTGGTTTGTGGGAAGTTTTTATTTTTTATTCAGTTAAAGAATTATCAGTTTACTCCGTGTAAAATTTATATAGTGATTTTTTTTTTTTAAGATGTTAATACCAAACTATGTTTAAAAAATATTTATATTTTTATTAATTATCTTTTCATTTTTTTTTTGTTCCATATTATTGGTGTGTTTGCTTCAGCTACCCCCAACTATATTTTGTCAAAAGAAAGACTCATATTCATACCTATAGGGCATAGAACACTCATATTCATACCTATAGGGTATAGGACATTCTAGGAGTATCCCGAAAAAGAAAAAGAAAAAGAAAAAAGAAATTTTTTTGGCAAAACAAAAATTATTTGAAGAATATGTGATCATCATTGGATCATCATAGACAGTCTGTCACTTGCCGTAAAAGTTGCAAGCAACTCCGGTAATTTTGGTCGGTTTCCGCCGCAATTGCAATACTTTGAGCCACTCTTTAATTAACCTCTAAGATTGATGCATTACATTCCTTGCAAGCCAAATAATAAAAAAAGAACAATTCCCTAAGTCGCAATTGCAATACTTTGAGCTACTCTTTAATTAACCTCTAAGATTGATGCATTACATTCCTTGCAAGCCAAATAATAAAAAAAGAACAATTCCCTAAGTTTATATATATATATATATATATATATATATATATATATGGACCTTCTTAATTTCATTTTCCTCCCCTCTCTACCTTTTACCTCTTCATCCTCCCAAATAATATTTGGACAAATTCAACTGTTAAGTCGCACGTTGTTGCATGTTATAAAGTTTCCATTCCTCCGAGGGATTATTATTATTATTCTTGTCCAACTTTAGTAAAAATATTAATCTTTTTAGGCCTAACTTTTCCTTATATAGATCAAACGATTGAGAATTAGTATCTCTAACAACAACCTCCAACATGAAGATAAGAATATGTCCTACTAGACATCTGTTCACCACCACGCCCAACGGTACTCAACTTTTGTTTTCCTTTTTTCCTTTTATTTTGAGTTTATCAAGAATTCTATTAACATTTTTTTATATGAGTTTTTACGTATTTATAACACTTAACTAGGTTGAGTGTGTTATTTCAACCACTTATCTTTGTTTTACTTTTTTTTTATCATATATATCTCAATTATTTTCACGGTAGTTTGTATGCGTAATATTCCCCCAATGTCTTTTCTTTACTTTGTTTTCTCCTTATTTTGTGAGCTAAAAGTATGAGGCTAATGCTTTTGTTCACAGTGAGCCCAAATGACAAATTAAACCATTCTGAACTGGACCTCCGAGAAGAGTATGCAAATGCATTCCGTACCGAATCATACAATGTGTTCTGGGATCGGGTTGTTAAACTAACCAAAGGAAAGCCGGTTACCCAATCACCGGTTGGTTCGACCATAGCCACTCGGCTCTCATCTTATCGGATCTTTGTGGAGCATCTATTGGATCCGGATCAAACTACAGTCACTCGGATTTTGGACTTGACCCGAATCCATCCCAAAATCAAATTGCTCCTATCTGATTATTTCTTGGAAACCGCTAATGCTTCTTTTTTGTGCAGCCATTTGCTAAAAGATGTGGATCAGACCCGGATCAAGTATAAATCCTTGAAAGCCACTCTTAATTTCCTTCAAGTAGCTGAAATTGTACCCACAAATCAACTACCCGTGATGTTGACCCGATTAACCGAATTCTCAAATTCATGTAACCCGTTTGTCCCATCGGGTTCATCTCCTGATAGGATCCAACTCCAAGAAGTCCAAGCCAAGTGTTCTGATTTGCTCAAGCGGCTAGAGTTGAAACGTGACAAGACTCGAGCAAAACTCAAGCACATCCATAAGCTGAAGAACGGCTCAGCCGTAATACTTGTAGCTTTTACTATTTCCTTAACAGTAATTATTGCGGTTCACACCTTAGCAATGCTAGTGGCTGCTCCTGTTTTGGCATTGGCTTCGTTTGAGCTGGCTTCAGCCAATAAGCTATTTGCATGGTCAGCTCAGTTGGATGCGGCAGCTAAAGGAACATACATTTTAATAAGGGAGTTTGACACCATTAGTCGACTGGTCGGTCGGCTAAATGACGAGTTGGAACATATACATAGCACTATTAAGTTTTGGATAGAGAGAGGAGAGAATGGGATCCAAACTCGCAAAGAAGTGGCGCGCCAATTGAAATTGAATGACATGAGCTTCATTGAACAATTAGATGAGGTTGAGGAACACTTGTACCTTTGTTTCATGACCGTTAACAGAACTAGAAACCTCGTATTAAAAGAAATTCTTCATCCGACTCACCAAATATTACCATAGGTTCCTAATTTGTGAGCCAAATAATCAAATCCCAAATATTATATTTATTTTTTTGTGTTGTTCCTTTCTTCAAGAAATATTCTTTGGTTGTTGTGGGGAATACAATGTTGTTGGTTGAACATGCCCAAAATCAATAAAAACTTTGAAAATGAGGACACAAGCATGGTGGTACTATCGTGGTTTGGCTAGACGTGATCGAATCCTTCCTGTTTGCAGATTTTGTTTATAACAAATTTTATTGAAAAAGTAGGGGGAAAAAATGAGTAAACCAGTCGATGAATTCATGGGGATTGAGGAATCCATAACATTCTCTGGCTTCTGAGTCTCAACAAATAAAAAAAAGAAATATATTTAAATCCTCTTAGTCTACAAGCTGTTACATGCATTAAATAAACATTTGGACTAGTACAGTCAAACGGACCGGTCCAGTTCAGTCCGGTCCAAGTCCGCAACGGACTCACTTTAAACTGACCGGACCGGACTTAGTCCATTTTTTTGCGGACTTCAAAATGGTAAGTCCATACCCAGTCCGCTTATAGTCCACGGGGTACGGACCGGTCCGCGGACTTTCTCTTTTTTTGACAATTTTTAAAGAAAATAATATAATTTTTTTTTAAGATTAATGAATCATAACACAAATCGTTTATGTTATGATAAATTAAAAAAACAAATCATGTAAACACACAAAACTAATAGATCATCCTCCACTAAAAAAAAATAATACGGATCATCCAAACTCCGAAGTCCTAACAAAACCTAAAATGTCCAAAGATCAAAGTCCAACAACAAATTAAACATTCAAATAATGGAGGGAGAGGCGCAAGGAAATCGAGAGACAAAGAAGGGAGTATGGAGAAAATAGGATTTGGTTTTTATATAGATTTTAGGGTAAGAAATCTAAAATCGTTGAGGCTTTGACATTAGTCACATTACTAATGAATATCAATGAGTCAAACTTTGATATATAAAAAATTAAAACATAAATTAAACAATATATATGTATATTGCGGACTGAACCGCGAATAAGTCCGATTTTGGTGTCCATAAAGTCCAGGTCTGTTTTTATATTTTAATTTCACGGACTAATCCACGGATTAATCCGGGTCCGGTCCGCGAAGTCCAAGTCCAAACGGATACGGGTACAAAATACCCGCATTTAAATGAATTTTTATTTTTGAGTCCATATCCAGTCCATTTCGTGCGGGTTACGGATAGTCCGCGGACTTTCGATCCGTTTGACAGTACTAATTTGGACCACACTCAAAATTTATGAGTCCAACTAACGAAGATGGGATATTATTCTCTGGAGAATTTTATTAGCAATTCCATTTAAGCTATCTAATCTGTGTTAACACACAAAATAAACCCTTTTCTTAAAGTTATAAACTTGTTTTTATGGTATCATACATATTAATTGTCGCAACCAATGGTGGTACCATTCCATTATCAAATTGAACACAAACCAATTAGGCATTGGTCTAGTAGTCAAGCCTAAGACCTCATTACGTAGAGGTCATGAGTTTGAATCTCTCCATTTTTTTTAATAGATAAGTCCCCTTCCCCAATAAATAAATTAAAAAAATTGAACACTAAGAAATTTAAATTTCTAACTCACATTTTTATGTACAATTAATTTTTTATTCACATAAAATTCGAGATAAAACTTTTAAAAATTCTACCCATATTTTCCTCAATATTGTGTAACCAAGTATCAATCATCATTTTTTCCTTTCTATTCTTTTTATTTCATAGAAAATATTGAATTAGAGAATCTCAAACTCAAAAGCAAACACAATATATATATATGATGAATAAAATAATTTATTTACAATATAAGTATACCTATTCAAACAATTGTTAGTTGATCGCACCAACATAACATGTTATTATTATAAGTGATTCTATATATATATATATATATATATTACTCTGCTTGTCAGCGCAAAGTCATCATTTCAAGACATTTTATGCGCAAATAATGATACAAAATTACATAATTCTTTGCCAGCAGTTCAGAACGCTTATTCAATCTCAAACGAATTAGGTGTATAAAATACGCGAAAGTCTTACCTAAAAAACACGACGTGTCTTTTTCTCTCAAGTACGTGGTAATTTAAAATAAAAATAAAAATGATGGATGATAAATGAAGCTCACAAAAGAAGTTGGGAAAGGGGATACTTTTGCCTATTCTAGTAGGTGTGATCAATTATCCCTAGAGTCTCAACCTCCACCCAAAACCCCCAACAGCTTCTACTATAATTTAGAGAAGCCAAGATTTGTATTAATGGCTCCCAACTAACATTCATGAAGGCCATAAATGCAATCCCAACCATACCCATTACCAGTGTTTCCAAGTCTATCCTATTTAACCACTCCCATTATAACCTTAGTTCCTATCAACAATTCTTGATATACTTTTTTTCACTTGATCAAAGTGTTCATAGAAATGGCAGGGGAAGTTGCTAAGGAAAACTCTGTTTCAGTTGGAAAAGTGGAAGTTCTAAATACTACCAATGTGAAGCCCAACAAAGCAATTGGAAGAAAAGAGTGTCAATTGGTGACATTTGATCTTCCATATTTAGCCTTCTTTTATAATCAAAAGCTTTTGATTTACAAAGGGGTTGATGATTTTGAGAGTACAGTGGAGAAAATGAAGGATGGTTTAAGTGTGGTTTTGGAGGAGTTTTATCAGTTGGCTGGGAAATTGGGAAAAGATGAAGAAGAAGGGGTTTTCAGAGTGGAGTATGATGATGATATGGACGGCGTTCAGGTGACGGTGGCGGCGGCGGAGGAGATTGAAGTTGCTGATCTGACTAACGATGGAGGCTCTCTCAAGTTCAAGGACTTGGTGCCTTACTATGGTATCTTGAACCTTGAAGGTCTGCACCGCCCACTTCTATGCGTGCAGGTAATTAATTTTATTCCGAGTCGAAAGTAATCGCAAATCTTCATCAATTATTTCTTGCAAGTCTTTTGAATCCTTGTAATAAAACATATAGAACCATAAATTAAGGAGTACTTCCTCCATTCCCAAATATATAAGACTCTTTAGACAATTTGAGAAAATTAAGGAAGTTGTCCATTCCACCTAAACTTCCAATACTACCCCATCCTCCCTCTCTTTCTCTCTCACTTTTATATTATAAACAAAGGAAAATGTTGAGGGTATAATTGAAATGAATTGTTGACACCTAACAAAAGAACCTTAAACGACAATTAATTTGGACTTCTAGATTTCTCTTAAACGACAATTAATAAGGAATGGAGGGAGTACTAATTAGGTGCAAACCATGGCTTAACTAAAAATCATGTTTTCTCCACAGAAACATTAGAATTTATACTACTAAATATTGTTTGTCTCAGCTCTAAATGCATATATACTTGTAGCCACAATTAATGCTCAAATTGCGTTCTAATCTTTTGCCAATTTATTGGGTGGTCATTGTTTCAGAATACAAGGCTTTTAACCGAAATCCAATAGATTTACTTTGGCCCTACCGCTTAACAAACTATTCACCGATTTAAAGCAAAATTTTCACGCTTTAAAATAAGTGATCCTAATCTAACAACTAAATTCAATTGATCGGACCCGCCAATAAAGTTGTTATGTTAGTACATTTATATCTTAGAAAAATATTAAGATGTATTAATGTCACCTCATTTATATACGAGCCTCTGATAAAATTGATCACAGCTAACCAAGCTCAAGGATGGACTATCAATGGGCTGCGCTTTCAACCATGCTGTTCTTGATGGAACCTCCACGTGGCATTTCATGAGCTCATGGGCCGAAATCTGCCGTGGATCTTCTTCTATTTCCGTTCCACCATTCCTCGATAGAACCAAGGCCCGAAACACCAAAGTGAAGCTCAACCTTAGCAAGCCGGCTGACGCGCCTGAACATGCCAAGACAGCCGCTAACGGCGACGCCGACAACACCAAGCCACCCGAGCCGCCGCTGAGAGAAAAAGTCTTCAAATTCTCAGAATCATCAATTGATCAGATCAAAGCCACAGTCAATAATGCAAATAATCCATCCGACGGCTCAAAACCGTTCTCGACTTTCCAGTCTCTCTCCACAAGCGTGTGGTATGCAGTCACTCGTGCTCGCCAACTCAAGCCGGAGGACATAACCGTCTTCACCGTCTTTGTTGATTGCCGGAAAAGAGTCGATCCTCCGATGCCGGAAAGCTACTTCGGAAACCTAATTCAGGCGATTTTCACCGGAACCGCAGCCGGACTGTTGCTGGCGCATCCGCCGCAATTCGGAGCGGATTTGATACAGAAGTCGATTGAGGCGCACAACGCTAAAGCGATCGAAGAACGTAACAAGGAGTGGGAAAGTAATCCTAAGATATTCCAGTTTAAGGATGCCGGAATGAACTGCGTTGCCGTCGGAAGTTCGCCAAGGTTCAAGGTTTACGACGTGGATTTCGGAAGCGGAATGCCGGAATCGGTGAGAAGTGGGTCTAACAACAGGTTCGACGGGATGGTTTATCTGTATCCGGGAAAGACGGGAGGGAGGAGCATTGATGTGGAGATAAGCTTGGAAGGTGGGGCCATGGAAAGGTTGGAGAAGGATAAGGAATTCCTCTTAGAGGAGGCTAATTAATTAATTAATTAATTGTGCTTTGTTTATTTGGTTATATTATATGTTTGCTTAAGTTCTTTATTTATGACAATATATTGGGAGTGTTTATGTGAATTAATCAAGGATTCAATTAATTATAAGTAATTCAATTATATAAACAAGATTTTGTTGTTACCTCATTATATTCCATCCTCCAAATTATAATTTTTCTGATATGTATTATGTTTCAAGATTTATTAATATCAACTAAAAAATTTGCTCTGTTCCATTTAGACCAAATGGTTCATATCAGAATTATTCAAATCTTTATCTAAAGGAAGGTGACCGTAACCCTCACCCGTGTTCGACACTGGCTGGCCATTAGAACAAAAAACAAAAACAATAAATAAAAGAAAGAAAGAAAGAAATCACCAAAGTATGGCACAAAAATTAATATTAGGGTGCCCCAAAGTATGGCACAAAAATAAATAAATGCAGCAACTATACAACTGAACTTCAACCTACTACTTCCATCTTTCCTAATTTCCCTTATAGTTCAGAATATTCTTAGCCGAAAACTCATTCTATTGATCTTACAAAATGCACCACAAGCATTATACAAGCTATCAGGTAAATTGACTAAAACTAACAAAACTGCAGTTTATAGGTTCACTTCTCATTTTCGGTCTTTCCAGGCGAAGGCATGGTTGAAGCCGCTTCTTGAGGAGTATCTGAAACCAGTGGCGGAAAGGTGAAAGCCATAGAAAAGGATAAAAGAGGGAGTGGCGTGAGTAGGTCGATTTATATATCGTGCTTGCTAATTAAGGTATAACGTGTTAACTAACCTTGAGATTCTCTTTTGACTTCTGGTGGACTTTCAGCAGTTGTTGATGCGGTCTCTGTATTCTGCTGGGCAGCAGCTGCTGCTCTTAGCTGCTCCTCGGTTATCTTTAAGTAATCTTCACTTGAGTAGGCTTTATTTGGGGCTGGCGAACCATCTTTTTTGCCTTATTAAATGCATCAGAAAGACAAAACTTTATCAGAATTTACAGCAAATCAGAGAACGATAATTGGAAGATATGCTAGCAAAAGTAATCTGAAGTGCAAAGGAAATAAAAAGATGAAATGAAGGACAAATTCAGAGGAAGGGTTATAGAACAGAACTAGAAAAAGCAATGGATAAGACATGCTAATGTGAAAAATGCAAATGACAACATAGAATACTGTTTCTGCCTGTCACGAAAATAAAATTGACCTAAAGGGCTTTTTAATCAAGATTATCCCCCCTCCAAACTAGTACCATCAGCAGCATTTTTTCTTAACATCCAACATCACCAACGATAAGAAAATGAATACAGTTAAATTTAATTGCAATACTTCAGGAATAATCTCGGCCTCATTTCAACTACACTAGTTGAAGAAGTTCATTCCATGTACAAAACTATCCAAAACCAGTAGGTTTCCGTAACCCCAATCTCACTCGAGCACAATTCAAGGGAAAATATATATTCTACAGATTCCAACATAAGGAGAGGTTTAACACCTTTTAAATGGAAAACTTGCTTTCATTTTTAAAAAGGTAAGTGACTCACTAGGATCAATCTCCACTTGAGAATCCTCCGAGCCTGAATTTGGTGGAGAGCTTGAAGTCGTTTTGGTTATATTAGGGCGGTAGGCGTTCTGATTTGTAGTTTGAATCTCATCAAGACCAATTTCTCGCTCAAGGGTGCTTTTAAATTCCCTTGAAACATCCTGCAAGGAAGAATGAGAGGGGTGGCATGGTAATACTGGGATCCACTCCAAAAAGTAACAGAATGAAGCAGTTCATATAAGTGATGCAAGTTACCTGAAGTTCTCTGATTGTCGGTTGAAATGCACGTAAAGTTTTCCCCAGATTACGAGCAACCTGCCATAAAAAATCAAATAAAATACTGTCTGAAATGCATGTAAAACTTAACCATATTCTCTTTGGGACTTATTTATTTATTTATTCATTCATTTTCATCCCGTGTGTGGGGTGCGAAGAGGCTCTTAATCAGTGGCTTTGTACGTATCAACATGTCGCACCAAAACAGTAGAAAACAGATTATTAATCAAAATTGATAAATGCAGGCTAAAGGTCTACCCTTTCTGCAATCCAAAAAACCAAGCAATTCAAAAAGACCAAAAATTCCCAGTAAGCAATTGACAAGATAAACGAGATAGATCAAACACATGCTGACCCACTACCTCCGGAATCCACCACTTCTCAAGAAGAAGAAATAACATCAGAAAATATCCATCAACCACATAAATTTTTCTATGTTCTAGTATTTTGATACAAACACAAAAAATATATGAGCATACTTAAATGCTTCAATAGCATTTCTTCCTTTCCAAAGAACCAGGATAAGTTTATACAAGAGTTTTATTCACGCAAGACATAGCTTAACAACTTGTGATTGCTTATTTCTCTATTGAGAAAAAAAAACAAGTATGCATGAGGCTGAGAATTAGGGAAATACAAATTTCAAGGTTGAGCTTTTGTATACATAGGTTACGCGATAGCTAAATTTAACAATTCAATTTCTCAAAGCTCTAAAAGTTCTGCAACTTAATTCTGCACTGATCATGGTCAAATATAAAATCTCACAGCGAATTGTTGTCAACTAATTATCCAACAACTTTCAGTAGCTGATTTGCCCCATGCTTGAAATTTGAGATTTAGAAAATCTGCAAGACTTTATATTCACAGATCAGAGATGGAAATCCAGTGCCTATTTGTGACTCATATGTCGTGCCAGCCTCTTACGAAAATTGCAACCTTTCAGTGTATTCTCTAACAGGAATAATGTTGGTCACTTCAACAAACAATCCTATTTTATTAGACAATCACTGTAGCTGAAACAGATAACTAAATTTAGAAGTTGGTAAGGCCAAAACTGTTAGTAAATCTCATATTCCAGGGAGATTTTCATACTGACCAATGAATAATGGGGATTTTGTTTCCAAACTTTGATGATTCAATTTTGTATGAGGATGAACACTAAAAATTCACCGAGTTGTAATGGATATTGGTTCTCATCAAGTCCAAGGTTGCAAACATAAACTACTAAAAGTTCTACAAGAGAAAACATTATCAGACAACTCAAATACATACATTACACCATGTTGAGAAGCAATAAAGGTACAATCCAGAAAAAGACTAAAAATTGTCTGAAGGCTAACATACCAAAGATCTAATTCAAAAACTATTTTTATTGAGTGCACTTAAATCTCGATGGAAAAAAAGCCTCCAAATGGCAAATTGCATCTTTCTTTAACTAATTGAGCAATTTTCAAGCACATTCTTAATCATCATCCATCCAATAGCTAATGCTAAAAGTATGCCACTTAGCACAAATATGATCAAGAAACTTTCCACTAAGAGAAGTGATCTCCACAACTTCAATTAACAGGAGGGAAAAAAAAAGCATACCTCAGCAAGACCCTTGGGACCAAAAACCAGTAAAGCAACAACTCCAATCACCAAAGCCTCAGGAGCCCCAACTCCAAATAAAGATGCAAAAACTCCTTTGCCTTTACACTTCCCCTTTCTTCCTGCAAAAAAAACACATGTTCAGAATTCCAGCACCCAACAAGAGTAAAGATGGAAACAAAAGTAAAATGGACTAAAAAAGACTATGGATCTTCTAGTACACTATCTAATACACCAATGAGATTGTTCTACAGTACGTGTAGCAACATCATTAGGTCATAGTGAATTTATAGGTATGGACTAATCATATCGCTCCATTTGTGATAATATCAGTACTAAACAGTGTACTAAAGTACTAGAAGAATTGTAGCTGGTTGGAGCATTAAAACAAACAGGTTGCCTGCATTTGAGAATATCAATAGAAAAACTCAAAATCCGGATGAGAATAAACAAGAAAGTAGTACCCATTTTCACCATGATTCGGGAATTTGAGATGCCCAAAGCCTTCAAACCGTTCCATTGAGAAAATCGGGACATACCCTTTTCAAGAACCCGATTGGAGAGCTTAAAGTTGGAAACTTTAGTTAAGGAAATTGCAGAATTGGAAATGGTCCAGACCGATTGCTGCTTCCTGGTTGTGGATGATGTAGATGATAAACAAAAACAAGAAGAAGTAGGAGTTGAAATAGAAGAAGCCATGGGATTGGTCCAATTGCAACAGTATTCAGCTCAACAACGAGATTTCTCAGTTTCTCACACTATTCCAGTTCTTCCCTCTAAGCTTGATAATCCCAGTCTAGATAGGGAAGGGAAGACGAAAAGCACGAAAAACTTCTTTATAATCCAGATTTTTTTTTCTCCTTATGATGTATGGATTATCACTATACGGAATCCTCTATTTGGACGAGTAGGATCTCATAATAAAATATTTTTGTACTTATGAGAATATTGTAAAAGCAAGACCAATATAGTTTTTTTTTGGTGGAACAAGACCAATAGTTAGTTTAAGATAAAAAAAATCATGTTTTTTACCTTTTGGAAAAAGGTTAAAATGTGCTATGACAAATGAGCTTAGATTAGCAGGCTTTGTTTTCGATACTTCGTAGCTTGTTAAGAGAAAAGTCATGAATTCGAATTCACCAGAAAATAACTTAATGTTGTATTTATTAGATATATCATGTTCATATACCAAGTAAATTAGTTAGATAGATATCCACACCACCTGACATCCTGTCAATGGTTATAATGACTTGCCCACTTGCCTACCTATTAATGGTTAACTCTTTATTCGTAAAAAAATATATTCAAACATTCCATTATTAAGCTATTGGGAAATGGTTAATTACTAAGTAAAATTGACTAAAATTTCAAAATTAAACACTATTAACCCATCATAAAGAATTCAACAAGTTATTTAAAATTTTGACATAAATTTAGCTAATCCACCTAACATTATGGTAGGCTATTACCTGCGTTGCCCAATATTTAGATTTTTTCTGATATATACATGTTTCACATAGACCATATAATTCATAATTAGTCACATCACTGCAGAATGAGAAAAGAAATAATTTTGTAGTGAATCACATTCTCTAATAAATCAGGTCCACAATATAATGGTTCCAATCTTTAACCTCAGACGGAGATTCTTTTACCTTGGTCTATTACGCGGGCTTCAAGTGGGCTTCGATATTCATTGCCCACCAGAAGAAATGTATAAATCAGTAGACTGAGCAGTGGGATTATTACCAATTACTTGGGCCAATAGTTTGCAGGCCAGCACCCAAATTAAAACAAGAAGATGACAGCGCTTTGGGCTTGTTCCAGGCCTTTCTTCATCTCCTACTAATTTTCTTTTTCTTCTTTTTTTCTAGAAAATGAAATTAATTAAATTAATTTTTGTAAGAACGAGTTAAAATCTTCTGTACCACACAAGTTGACTAGCATTTTCTTTGATACAAAAATAAGTCCAACTGACCGCATGGACATCCGACTTGGAGAAGACTGAAATTCGAATCTCAACCCCTATATATATATATATATATATATATCTGTTAAGTTCTGAAATGGCTTCTCATGCTAAGGCATGATCTGTAAAACCTCCATGTATGCCAGTAGCTTAAAAGGTCCTGCCCCGTGATGGTATCAGAGCCATGGAATTTTGTTAGTTCATTATGAAATTCATAATTCAACATAAGGTTTATAAGATATGTCTTTTAAGTTTAAAAGCATAATAAACAATAAGACAACTGTTAAAAACAGTAGAACTCAAGAATCTGAGATACCTCAGAATTTAGATCTATTAAATAGATGGACAATTCCTAGAGTTGAACCTAGGACAATTTACCAGTTAGGAACTTTTGAAAAACTGGGTTTAAAACAAATTGTTAAAACAACAGAGGAATCTATTTCCCTAGATAATGAAGAAATGATAATTCCTTTGTTAACTGAAAGTGATATTAATCCTTATAGGTATTCAGAACATAAGTTTATACACATAGGGTTAGTGCAAGTTGCATTTAAACCTTTAACCTTAGAAGGGTTACCAGAAAGCTTTATAGCAGCTTTAAGAGATGGGAGAAATCTTGATTGGAAAAAATCAATCATGGGTGTTCTACAATCCAGTCTGGCCAGAGGACCAGTATATTTTAATGTTTATCCAAATTTACAGCTTTCATTAACTGATAGCAATATTCTTGATGCTTTGACATTAAATGTTAAAACTCATGGTTATAACTATGCTCCAGGATCTGAAGTTATTTGTATATGTTATAGGATTTATTTCAAACCCTTATATACATTAAATCCTCACTGCAAATTAGCAGACAAGAAATTGAATGAAACAATTATAATTGAAACTAATTTTGGTAGATCTAATATAACTACCAGAAGATCAATTAAATGGGATGAAATAACTTTCCCTGAGAATTGGCAAATAGAAAGGGCCATGAGACCTCAACCTGTAATACAGACAAATTTATTAAATGTTGTACAGACTCCAGAAGGATCTGTATCATTAAATTTTGGTAATAACAATAGATTAAAAGATGTTTCTAGATCATCAACCCCAAGATCTTGTAGATCTTTCATATCACCATTAGATCCAGATATCCCTGGACCCTCAAGACTTTTTGAAGAAAATCTTGGACCTTCTAGGTTATCTACCTCTTATATAAAAGAGGATAGAAAAGATGATAGCAGTAATGAATCTGTCAAGGATCATAAAGTTGATGGATTAAAATTACATGATGATAATATATTAAGAGCCTTTAATAATAAAAAGGACCCTGAGACTATGTCTCAAATGAGTTATAATTTTGGTAATGGATAGTAAACCCAAAATAGATTTTACTCCTGGCTCAATAGCCAGAAAAATTATTAGTAATGAATTTAAGTTACCCAGATGGGAAGCTTTTAGAACATGGTTATTTCAGAATTTTGATAAAATTCAACAAAAAGAATTTCAAAAAGAATTCTATGAATTTTGTGAATTACACAATGAAGTTATATATTTTGTTCCTTGGTTTTATTCAACCTATATTCAAAATTATATTAATATTTTGGAAAGAAATTATAAATTAACAAATGGTAATATCATAAGGGATATTAATCCTCCATTAACAGAGTTTAAGGTGGAAAATTGTGATTTTCTAGCTTTATCAAAACTATTTGAAGATGAAACTCTGACTATTACTGTTAAACAGATTAATTTGTTAATTAAACAAAATAATTTTGCTAATCTTAATTTGAATATATTAGGAGAGCAAATGGTTTCTTTACATAAGAAAATTGATAGTGTGATAAAACTAATGAATAGTCAAATTACAGTGGTAAAACCAGAAACTGTTGAACCTTTGAAGGTAGAGACTAATTTACAAAGTCCTCCTGAAATTAAAGACTTTAAGTCTAAGAAATCTTCTGTATGGGAGAAAGATGTCACTGACAAACTAGTAGAACTTCTAGGAAGTCAAGTGTCAAAATTAAGTTTAAATACTTTAAGTGATAAGGATATAAATCCTTTTGGAAAAGATTCAGATGAATCATCCAATGAAGATAATATTAATGTTGTAATAAATGACTCAGATGATAATATTCATGCTGTAGTAAATGAAAAATGGGCAACTAAGCCTATTCAAAAGAGTTATTATTATACAAAACCCTCACCGATAGACACTCTTCAAGAAGAAGATTATTTTCAGCTTAATAATAGCTATGGTGGAAAATATATCTATGAATGGAACATAGATAATTTCACTCAAAACCAAATCTTTAGTCATATGCATAGGATACTTATGTATTCTACAATTGCTAAAAATGAAGGTAATAGTGACCTTAATATTGCAAAAATGATAGTTGCAGGATTTACAGGCCAACTAAAAGGTTGGTGGGATAATTATTTAAAACCTGAAACTAGAGAAGGCATTTTAAAAACTGTTAAAGTTGAAAATGGTGAAACCAAAGAAAATGTTGTTTATACACTAGTAGTTCAGATAATTGAACATTTTACAGGGACTTTCTCTGAAAATTATGATACTATTAGAACTTTATTGCAAAATCTTAGGTGTAAAACACTTACTGACTTTAGATGGTATAAAGATACTTTTCTTAATAGAGTATTACAATTACCAGAGAGTGATAGTACTCATTGGAAAGCCAAATTTATAGATGGCTTACCGCACTTATTTGCGGAAAGGATTAGAAAATCCCTAAAAGGTAATAAACCTACAATTCCTTATCAGGAATATAGTTATGGGAAGTTAATAGGAACTTGTACCCAAGAAGGTTTAAACCTTTGCAATGAAATCAAATTGAATCAACAATTGAAAAACCAAAGAATTGTTGAAAGAAAACAATTGGGTGAATTTTGTGGTCAATTTGGTATGGATATGCCTGCTTATAAGCATAAAGGTAAGAAACAAATTCTTGATAAACCTTCTTATTATAGAAAGAAGAAAAGAAAGTACTCTAAAAAGAAATTAGAGGAAAAAGCTGATAAGAAAGAAAAGAGGAAATCCTCTAAAAAATACAAGAATTATAATAAGAGGAAAGACAAACTAATTGTTTGTAATAAATGTAAAAAAGTCGGACATATTGCAAAAAATTGTTGGACTAAAAAAGAGATTAAAAATCTTGAATTTGACGATGAAGTCAAAGATAAATTGTGCAAATTATTGCTAGATTCAACTGATAGTTCAGATCAATCTGATAGTTTAGACATTATAGAAAGTGACTATTATACTAGTTCTTCTAATGAATCTGAATGTGAACCTTGTCAAATAGGACAATCGTGTATAAAGCCTCCTAGGAAGGATGAACAGCTTTATAAGATGATATCACAATTTCAAGAACAAGATCTTGAAATTAATGTTTTAGAATCTGATCATTGGATAGAATTGTTAAAAACAATTAAGGATCCAGAATTAAGATTAAAAATGATAGATCAAATGGGTAATACACCTAGTACTTCTAAGAGTAAAACTCATATTAAAGAAGAATTTGATATTAACAAATATAAGGAAGAATATAGTATGTCTGAAGTTCATAAAATGATCTTAGAAAATAAGTCTTCTATATATATATATATATATATATATATATATATATATATATATATATATATATATATATATATAATCTTCACATAAAAAACGTTATAATCTTACCAATTGGTATTTATCATTTTTTTTCAAAAAATAAAAATATCAGAAACTTTTTATTTTTATTTTTCGACCAAAGAATACTACCACAAATCGGAAATCACGTAAGAGAAATAAAAATATCTATCCTAATATAGCTCGTGGCCTCTACTTTTTCTATCTGGATTTGAATATTTCGTTTTGACTTTAATTAAAATTCAATTTTTTTTTATTTAAGATACAATTACAAATTGAAATTTTAGTTAAATTTAAAAATAAATTATTTAATTTTGAACATTATAATAAAATAAACGAGACATTCAAATTTAGACGGAGAGAATATGAAAAAAGAAAAAATTGATGGTTATAATAATTATAGAGCAAGCGACCACCAACTTGAACATGTGGTATGCCGGATAGTGTTTTAGCGTGTAGGACCATTCGCCATACTTAGCCAAGATGCTCCTCTTTAAAATATCCAAATACTCTCACGTCTTCTTGGGGCCCTCCTACACTTTTATTTTTCTTAATAATTATTTTAATTCTTATACTTAAACTAAACCACAATATCCAATAATTATTATTATTTTGGTCCGACTGAGTACATTATTTGAGGTTCTAATGTTAATTATGAATTTTAATTTGTCTCTATTTTGAAAATGATATTTTTTTTAAGAGAAGTTATTCTAAATTAAAATAATAAAAAAGATATACGTATGTTATAACTGAGATATATTCTTTCAGAAGAATATGGTATATATTTTAAATCTCACTCAGATCACTTGCTTTTAAGGGGTTTGAATATAAATGATGAAGGATAAAAGGAGTGAAATAGTATCAATCAACATAGGAGCTAGCAAAATAAGGTGGAAAAAGGTTTATTAAAAATCAATCAATAATTATAGGAAATGCAAAAATTGATTAAGATAAGATTAGAAAGGGAGATGAAAGCAATGTATATTGTATAGAAAGTTGTTAATTACAAAAGGTGGTAAAAAGGAAGTGAATCCCCACGAATGAATGAATGATGAAGAGCTTTTTAGCAGTATCGTTGAGGCCAATAATGATAATACTCCCTCCGTTTCTATTTATCTGTCACTTTAAGATAATGCACTCGAATTAAGAAAATGATTATAATACATTAATTTAAAGATAGGTAAACACTTTACCCTTCAATTAATACACTTATATTGAGACAATTCAAATTAGTTATTGACTGAATTAATTAAAGATAAGGGTAAGTTTGAAAAAAAATACATTTAATACTCTATTGGTTTCATAAAGTGATGAGATAATTAAAAATTGATAAAATATATCTAAGCGACAGATAATTGGAAACGGAGGGAGTAATACTATAAATGTGAGGGGTTGAGATTGGAGTTGGGATATCATTGTCAAAGTGGGGAAAATGAGATAATGGTGTTGAGAGAGCCACCCAGTGCGTAAATTAGGAGAAGTTTTTATCTTGGTAGATGAGTAAATTTAAAATTTATATTTAAATCAATAAATACAATACACGTAGCCAAAAGTGCAAATTTGTAGGAAAGAGAATTGACTTTTTTGCCTGCGTGTATTGCATTAATTGGTTTGAATGTAAGTTTTAAACTTACTCACCTACTAAAATAAAATTTCTCTGTAAATTAGTATCATATCACTACTACTGGCCGCGACTATAGTGAAGAAAAAAAAAGTATCAATATATTATTTTATAGAAAGATAAAGATTATTTTTTGCAAGTGTCGAAAACAAATTGAATGTCTAAACAAATGCTAGCTGACTACTGATCAAGCATCTTGGAGTACTACTTGAGCGTCGAAGACGATTGTCACGGAGAAAGAGCGGAGAAATGCACTAGATAGGGAAGATTGAAGCATGTCCCATGCCTGAGGAGGGAAGATAAGCCTCATAAGGAGGAGAATTATTTGCCCCATTATGGGGAGATATAGGAATCGAACACGGGATCTCCGCCCCGTGTTCGGATAGCCTTACCACTTGGACTAACTGATTCCCATATCTTGGAGTACTACTTAAAATAAAATTATTGTCAAGTGGGAAAGAAAGAATTTAGTAAAAGTAGTAGTAATAGATATAGAAGGTGAATGTCATAGTCTCCCTTTCCATAAATTATAGCTATTGGGGTTATGCACACGTGAATACCTTTTGACAAAAGTTCAACCTCTCCCTTTCTCCCCTATACCCAATAATTTTCTATATAAGAACTGTGATTATATATTTGAGTTATTAAATTAAACTATTCGATTGAATTATTCAAGAATAGTCTGCTATAATTTGGATTGTCAGATTAAGCGATGCAACATTCTGAATTCTAAGCATGAATTTATGAATTTATAAATGATTTTATAAATATATTAATCTGTCTTTTTTTCTTTTGCGCCAAAAAAATAATAAAATGCTAAAACTATAAGTTAGAACACTTGGGGGGCTGTTTTGTCATTTATGCCCCCTATTACTTACCATAATTCATAAAATACAATGAAAAACACTATTACAAATAAGAGTTGTCCTTATTAAGGAGGTTTCATAGTATAATAGATTAGTTGAACCCTTAAACGGATATAAATACATGTTAGGTCTTATAAGAAGATTAAAATATTTTTACTTGTCAAAGAAAATGAGAGAAAGGTATTTTGCTTGCTGAAAAATTAGCAATGTTTTGAAACCTGACTCGTACATTATATTGGAAAAGTTATTGAGTTAAAGGTTAGTAATCGGGTTAGTAGGCTGACCGTTATCGAATTGTTTATCTACCCAAGAAGTCATAAATATTTTAAAATAATTAATATATTACTTTTAATAATTTAATACCATATATTATTTAACTAGAAATTTTATTAAGTAGAAATGTAACTTCATTTAAAAACTAATATTCCATAGTTAGAATTGTAACTTCATTTAAAATGGTTCTCAAATTATTATATCCACTCTTCAACGTTAAATTTTTGCACCTTGGCATATCAAACCATACATCAAGAGTAGTTTTATCTTGGTTAGTGAGTAAGTATTACACTTATATTCATACCAATAAGTGTAATACACGCCGATCAAAAGTATCAATTCACAAGAAAAGAAAATTGACTTTTTATTCTACGTGTATTACTTTTATTAGTGTAAATATAAGTTTAAAATGTACTAACACCCTTGCAAATTATGTTTATACACGTAAGAAAGAGAATTGATTTTTTTGCATACGTGTATTGTATTCATTGGTTTGGATATAAATTTTAAACTTACTCGCCTACCAAAATAAAATTTCTCTAGAATTAGCTAGCATAAGTACATGTGTTATACACATGTTTATATTTTATATTTATTTTATATATTGAAAGAAAATAGTTAAGAACATAAAGATTTGCATCCTTTTTCTTATTATGAAAATAAACACTTTTCTTTTCCGTAATGTATTTGCTCAATACATTACCACATTTGGAAGAAATATTGTAATGTAACATCGAGTATTATATAATAGATAGCTTAATTTCTCTGTCTTGGAATTTGTTTTAATCCTAACAAAATCCTATAATTGGAGAAATTGTGGATTGCAATTGTAGAATTCGACATTCATCATGTACAATAGATATATCTTTTATTTTTTTATTTTCACATTTACATATGTCTGAGCAATAAACAACAATTCTAATACTAGAAGGGCATTCATTTATTTTTCATTTTTTTTGTTATCCCTGTGGGGATGGTCGTTTTCCTATTATGTGACTAATTTGAGTCGACCTGTAGAATATTGCATAGTCTTGTAATATAAAAGGTGAAAACGTAATTTATAATATATAGATTATATAGATGGGAATCGTGTCCCTTAGAATAGGATGGTTTGTTTTCTTATTTAGGTCTCTGATTGCATAACGTTATTTTTTTCCGAACAAGTATTTTTAGAGCATATATAGCAGTGAATTTGTTTCTCCTAAAAGAAGCTAGACTTCCGTCCCTCCTCTTTTCTTGTATTTTTTTTCTCCATCAACAGAATTAGTAAGAGTTCACGTCAAACTCTTATCACAATAGATGACTTCTTTAAATAATAATTAAAAAAAACGGATACACATCTTAAATTCCTTATTAAAAATAAGAATTAACAATTAAAAAAGAAAAAAAGAGGGGGGGGGGTTGAAATCCAATAAAGAAATGAGTTGGCCAAAGAAAACAACCAAGATCACGACCGTCACGTGACCCAAAGTTAAAACCCACTGCCCCAAAACCGTGTGGTTCTCCGTCCATACCCGCACAAGACTCTACTCAGTTACATAAGCAGTAAACCATAAATGCCCCAACCTACACCACCTGGCGTCAGCTTTACCATAAATAGTCCCAACTAGCCCAGTCCGGTTCATATGAGGAACAAGTTTTTTTTCGTACATACGAAATATTTTTTACGTGAAAAATAATTTTTTTTAAAGAAAAAAAATAGGTGTTCGGAGAATAAGTATTTTCAAAATGAGAAAAAATATTTTTTTAAAATTAATCTCAACTCTGAAAAATTTAATTGAACAATTGAGAATTCATTCCTGCACTGGAGGCGTGGTGCAACTAGCCTATCTTGCGCCGCAATTAAAAATGACATCTTCCCTTAAATTCAACTCCTCCAAGGTCATTTCTGTCATTCCATCTTCCTTCCTACACCATAACATTATCCATATCCTCCTCACCACCAGCCTCCTAATTATTATTCCACAATTTGTCCCTCTAATTATTGTCCTCTACTACAATGTGAAATAACAAGTGCTCCATACATGTTAAACATTAAATAAATACAAAAAATTAACAGCTGAGGTCATTCTTTCATAACACTCCTTCAAAATTTTCTAAATTGACCTATCTTTAACTCGACAATTGACAGATATTTTAGATGTACAAAATATATATTTTTTTTCGCATTGTAGTCAAATTGTCTAATTATTTCTATGTCCCACCTATACCCATAAATAACTGCCTATTTATTATTATAAATACGCTTACTGATGTTTCTTATGTCAAATTGAATGTTAGTTTTTTTTTTTTAGCCTCACCAAAGGAGGAAAATTTATAGCCCCATGTATGAGGGAGGGTCTCGAACCCGGGACCTCACGATCACGGGTAAAGGCTTACCCCACTGGGCTGCGGCCTTCTTGACAATGTTAGTTTTATTTGAATAGGGAACTCAACAATTAAATTAAGACGGAATGAATAATTCTTTTATACAGTCTTCAGACCTTTAATTCATTCAGTCTAGTTGAAAAATGTAACCACCAAATATTATTCCATCAGTCTCAATTTGAGTTTCTAAATTTACTCTCACCTTAATCATGTATTAAATAATGCTAATGCTAGTTAATTAAAATTAACAATTTTTAATATACAATAAAAATGTTATTGATTCTCATAAAAATCAATTATTGATCGACTCAAAATATGTTATTTTGTCAAAGGTAATTAATAGAAGCATTTTAGACTTTGTCTACTTCTTATTTTATCATCTAATTCATTATACTTTAATGTATGTATTTTTGTTAGTTATTTTGGGTCAAAGGTAGTATTTGAGGAAAGTTATATGTTAAAATCATCCTAGCGGGACTGGTCCCACCACAAAACATTAAATATTTTTTCTCAACTCTGCTCGCATACATGGGCTCAGCGATTCTAGGGGACATGGGGTGATAGTCGCTCCTGAGATTTTTAAAAATACTAATAGATATAGTAGATTTTATATGTAATTTGAAATATTTGATCAAGTTCGCCCCAATTTTTTTTACAGTTATTATATATAGTTCGACATACTATTGCAGTTTTTCGCCACCAACAGACAATTTCTACTTTCGTCCCTGGCTCCAGCGTTTAAAAATGGATCTAAAAAATATTTATGTCGGGATGAGTTCTATTAAAATGATTATTAATTTTCATAATATTTAGAGCTAATGATTTTTTCCTCTAGAATTTTTTTTGCTAAATAAGAAATTATCCATTAATCATAAAATAATCATAAAATAGCCGAAGCCATTACAATCAAAAGATAAAAAGAAAATACAAGAAAATAAAAGTTATACAATGGCGGAGACAACCATGATAACAGATAAAAGTCCACCCCCGTACTAGGTAAACAATAAAAAAAATAAATACATAATAAAAATTTTCTCAGCATCTTCTTCAAAAAATTTGAACAGCAGTAGCAAGTTCAGTTCCAACACCTTTCTTAGAAATCAACCATCTACGAGACCATTGGCGTATCAACCGTCTCATAGATTATCTCGTAAAGATGAATAAAAATGAGGAAGGGCCCAGAACAACTCTGAGTTTAGAGAAAAACTCCAGATCTGAAAGGATTTGAAGTAGATTTTACATCTGAATCTTAAATCTTGAATTAGAATATCTTGAAAAAATTTCATCACGAAAAGAAGGGGATGAAAACACCCTAAGTGAAAGAAAGATGTGGTTGAATCTAGCTATGAAAGAGAAGAAATGAAGAAACTTCAAGAGGAATTAGTAGAGAGAGAAAAAAGAGAGAGAAGAGGGCTCGAATTTTTTTGCACACACCTTTTGGCGAAAAATCCTACTATTTCGTGATATGTAATTCACAAGATTGTACTAAAAATATTTTATCTTTTACAAAATTTTAGTCGAAAAATAATTTTGTCAGAAGGACTTATCCTAGTGGTGCTCTACATAATACCCTCCTTCCCAGTTCCCAAAAACTCTATTTAATTTCAGATTTTTTTTGAGAAACTATTTAATTTCATCACAATCACAAAGAGTACAATAATGGTGACAAAGAAAATATAATTCTATATTGCTTTGTTTCTTTCTTCCTTCCAATATAAGAGAAGAGAAGAGAAGAAATAATACTCCGTTTTTTTTGTTGGGTTGTTGTTTATAAAGCCACCGTTTTTTGGCTTTTGTTGTCTTCTGCAGTCTCTTCAAATCTCTTCATGTGATCTTTCTTTCTTTCTTTAATGGAATTCTGGCTGTAATTTAATCGCCGGCTTCGGCGATCTCTGCCGGAATAACTCTCACGTCACGTCATACCTTTTCTTGATCGGAGGAGATTCATTTCAGCATGAGCAGCGTTGTTCATAATAATAATAATAATAGCGTGGACACTGTAAATGCTGCAGCCTCTGCTATAGTTACTGCTGAGATCAGAGTTCAGCATTCAACAATCCAGGTAACTTTTTGCTTATGGGTTTGTTTTTTTAGTTGACCTGGCATCCGTGGCGCCCGTTATTTGGGTAAGGTGTCCCTCTAATTTTTTTTTATAGTAAATAGAGTTTAATTTTGTTTCATTTAGATGATTTGTTTATAAGTAATTTCATACAAACAAATTCACGAGTGTCCCACTGCTGTCAGATTTTAGATACACCTCTACTTGGTGGTGGTGTGAGTTTCAGTTTTTTTGTTATGTTATTATTGTATTCAATAATGAATCAAGGACAGAGGTAATTGAAATATTTTAGGATGATTGATTAGTATTTAGTTGCGAAATTGCTCTAATAAGCCCACCTAAGAAAGAATCATGGGAAAATTTACCTTTCCTTCGCCCCTCAACTTGAAGGATTTCTAGCTCCATCCTATATGCAATGGATTTGATCGAATTCTATTCAAATAAGTGCATTAGATTCCTATTTTGTTAATACTCCCTCCATTCTTTTTTTGGTGAATAATTACTCCCTCCATTCTATTCTATAATATAAAGTCGTTTATGAAATGTAAGAAGCAAAAAGTAATTATTTTATTAGTCAAAATATCAATATAACCCTCTTAAATATGACTTGTATATAATTAATTATATTTAAGAGAGGAATATCGATATTTTTGATTAATAACACATTATTTTTTGCTTCATTAGTTTTCATACACGTTCCAAACGACTTATATCATGGGATGTAGGGAGTATTATTTAAGGTTGGTTGTTTAAGAAGGAAGGAGTTGGTGGTCGGGACAAGGATTTTGGTTGACCGTACGATAGTTCTGGGCATCTGGCTGTCGATTTCTTTGTGATTCCGGAAAGAAGTAAAGCCATTGAAAGTAAAGGGATTAGTAGTGGTTAATGTATGGTGGAAAAGGGGAGAGAAAAATGAAAAGTAATATGGAAAAGGTATCTTAAAGAACAGAACTTTTTATCTTTTGACAAAATACAATAAATACTCAAATGTTGGTGTTGGAAATATGCTTGTGGATCCAGATTGCGGTCCAAGCTATATGTACCATTTGAAGCTGAACTAAAGTTCTCAGACATCCAGCTGAGGATTGCCGAAATATTTCTAGTTTTTTGTAGGGAAATTAAGCTTTTAGTAGTTTGGCTAACTTCTAGGATAGGGTATTCTTCGTTGATTGCGAGTCCGACAAATGCGTTTGTCTTTGTTTTGTTCCAGAAAAGAAGATGGGGTAGCTGGTGGAGTCTTTACTGGTGTTTTGGTTCTTACAAAAACAGCAAAAGAATTGGACACGCGGTCCTTGTCCCTGAATCCACGGCACCAGGAGCTGCTGCTGAGGATGTGAACCACTCTTCTAGCATAGTGATACCTTTCATAGCCCCTCCCTCTTCTCCTGCATCGTTTCTCCAGTCAGATCCTCCATCTGCCTCGCAGTCTCCTGCCACTGGATTGCTCTCTATGACATCCCTTTCTATGAATTCTTGTTCTCCTGGTGGAACCGCCTCAATTTTTGCTATTGGTCCCTATGCTCATGAGACTCAGCTAGTTTCACCACCAGTATTTTCTGCCTTCAATACTGAACCATCAACGGCATGTTATACTCCTACTGAGTCGGTGCAGCTTACAACACCATCATCTCCAGAGGTTCCATTTTCTCAGCTTCTGACATCGTCTCTGGCACGCAGTCGAAGAAATAGTGGGCCCAATACAAAGTACCCATTATCTCAGTATGAGTATCAGCCTTATCAGTACCCTGGAAGCCCCGGTAGCCATCTCATATCACCAGGCTCAGCAATTTCAAATTCCGGGACATCATCACCTTTTCCTGATAAGCAACCTATAATTGAGTTCCGAATGGGGGAAGCTCCAAAATTCCTTGGCTACGATCATTTCACTTATAAGTGGGGTTCAAGAGTTGGTTCTGGATCTCTTACGCCAAGTGGTTGGGGTTCAAGGCTTGGTTCAGGAACTTTAACGCCGAATGGTGGAGTCTCAAGGCTAGGTTCTGGTTCCTTGACACCAAATGGTGGAATTTCAAGGCTAGGTTCTGGTTCCTTGACGCCAAATGGTGGAGAGTTTCCCTCCGCTGATAGTTACCTAATCGAGAACCAAATATCCGAGGTGGCATCACTTGCCAATTCAGATCATGGATCCGAAAATAAGGAAGAACTAATGGAACACAGAGTTTCCTTTGAATTGACCGGTGAACATGTCCTTAAGTTTGATCAAGATGCAATTCCAGTAGATGATGACGCTGTCTTGGAACCGATCACCACAATTTCAGCTCAAGCTGCCAACAATTGTCAGTCAATTTCAAAGAAATCTGAGAACTGTTGTTGCGAATTCTGTACCGGGCAGATTATGAACGAAGAAAAAGCTTTAGGATCAGAAGGGAAGCAGTGCCGAAGAAAGCAGCAGCAGCATACGGTTTCACTTGGTTCGAGCAAAGATTTCAATTTCGACAGCAGAAAGCAAGAATTACCAGAACACAAATGGACTTTCTTCCCAATGCTTCAACCTGGTGTTAGCTAATGCCTGCCATACATACATCATAGAAATCATTTCTCTGCTAAAAAGACTATTATGCCATTGTATAATACAAAAGCAGTTTTGGAGTTTTGAGATTTTATAATACTGTAAGGAGAAGCAAGAATGGATCAAACAAGAGTGGGCTGTTGTTACTGGCGAAGAAACTGGTTGTTAGAGAACTAGTGATTATTGTTTAAACTTTTGCTACCAACATATACTGTAAATTATTATTATTTTATCCACCAATGGACAATCTGAATTCTTTTCTTTTTATTTTGTTAAAATTGTATGTTTATTAATAAGGGATAGTTCTTATATGGATCAGTTGGTTTAGAATTGACCACATCACTATAGAATAAGTAGAAAGACAATTTTGTGATAACGTGGCTAATTCTGCATCACAATGTCCATATCGAATTTTCCATTAATAAGAGCCATTAACTTTTTCCAGTTCTTGAGTTGTTTAATTAATATAAGAGCAATTATCATTTCTAAAGTTCTGAGAAAACATGGTACTTCAAAAGTGTAAGGTCGGTGAAGGCGACACTTTCGCTCAAGTCAGAGATTTGTAATTTAAATCGAAAGTTATACACGAGCTGATAGAGATTTGAGAGAGAACTAACGAAATACGACTTTAAGAAGAATTAAATTTAAATTGCCGAAAACTGTTAAGTTACACATCACCTCAGGATTACCATATCACCTATATCCTGGGGCAAGCAGGGGCGAAGACTGGGGCGGTGCTCCGAGATTTTTAAAAATACTACTATTTATCGAAATTTTAAGTGTATTTTGGAAAATTTTATCAATTTCGCCCCTAAATTTTTTTTTGCCTTTTTTATTGCCCCCAAAATTTTTTATCAGTTTAGTCCCTCCAACACCAAATTTCTGGCTTCGTCCCTGGGGGCAAGCATACATGGTACTTACTACATTTGTGTATTAACAGAGGAGGTTATCACAATTACCCATCGACTTTCAGGTGAAGACTTGTAGCTTATCCCTGGAAAAGGCAACCTGGATAAAGTACAGAAAAGATAGAGGGGGGAATCCTGAAACTGCAGTCTGATTTTGGTGTTGATAATATTTTTGTCAATATAGCATTAAATCAAGCTCAGACATCGAATTGTTTAATTTGACAGTTGTTCGGATTCTTTACAACATTTTTATCAAGACACTGTTATATATGGATATAAGTTTCAGAAAAATTCCGAACAAGAAAGTTTTAAATTTCAATCCCCCTGTCATTTAATTTCGTTCCTGGCAATATTCCATTTCGAAACACAATAAAATTTGTTCACTTTACTAAGCATAATTCTTAATTCAATTGTTAATTGAAGACATGAAGTGCTCAAGCTTCTAATATCATGAACCAACTTAGTAGCTGGAACATTAAGAAAAAAGCCAAATGAACATTCGGCTCTTCACAAAATTGATCATAGTACGTTTAAGGTTAAATAATTGATAATTCGAGGAAAAACATATCGATTTTATTAATTGAAAGAAAATAATCCCTCCATTCCTTATTAATTGTCGTTTAGAAGATATCTAGGTATCCAAATTAATTGTCGTTTAAGGTTGTTTTATTAGTTGTCAACAATTTATTCCAATTATACCCTCAACATTTTCCTTTCTTTATGAAGTAGAAGTAAGAGAGAGAGGAGAGGTGGGGTAATATTGGAAGTTTAGGTGGAAATGACAACTTCCTTAATTTTCTCAAATTGTCTAAAGAGTCTTATATTTAGGAATGGAGGGAGTATATGATAAGGAGGGCTTAATACCTTACCTCATCAAAAAGCGGAAACAAATCCACTTCTACAAACATAATAGAAATACAATAAACATAAATAATAACTGAGTTATTTTATTGGAAAAATGATGTAAATACGACATGATTGTGACAAGGTGGGGCAAATCAGTTTTCTCATACTTCACTCGCAACATTTCCTCCGTAAAACTTACGTATGCACGTAAGATTGACAGATATATGAATAAAGATGGGAAACCATGATTAATAAACCGGTCCAACCTTAAAATTATTTTCAAGGATAAAGCAAAATGAGACTCCTGATATCCGTCACAGGAGAAATCTTGTAATCACTAAAACCAGCTTCCTTGAAGAGAGATGCATATTCTTCTTCAGTTCTTTCTTCACTACCAACAAGTACCAGCATGTCCATGTCCATTGCTACTTGTGTTTTAACTGATTCCTCATCATGTATCTTGCTCTCCACTACTGTATCTATAATTATCACCTTTCCACCCTTTTCCTTTTCTGGAATCGTTTTTTTGCAGTTTTTCAATATCTTCACACAATTTTCATCGTCCCAATCATGGAGAACCATCTGTTATTTTAGATATACAATATAAAAATAAGATCAATTTGTCGAGACAATGATCTAATTGACCATTCTTTTGTAGAAAGCTCCACACAAGATGTGTGGAATGGTCAATCAGATCATTGTCTCCAATTTATCACATACATGCATATAAAAGAGGCAGTAGGTGCACGAAGCAATCACGCAGAATCTGGGGAAAGGCCGAACCCAAAAGGTGTATAGTAGGCAATCACTAAATCAGATCATTGCTTCAAGGTATTATATATCTCACATACATACAACAACAATAATAACATAACCCATTAAATCCCTAATACTTGGGAGTATGGGCAGGGATGGAAGGGAGACAGACCTAACATTGGCCAATAAATGCACAAAGTGGCTGATGCCAAAATACTACTGAAACAGATGGATTAGAGTATAACCTAACTTTTGACAATGAATGCACAAGGTGGTTGCTCACATAATACCTATAACAATAGTCCCTATGCCGTCGCGTTTGCTACATAATCATTTACTCAAATCAAAGCCAAAAGGCATCGGAGAAGGCAGACACAACAACCATATCTCACATACACGCATATATATAATTAGTAAATCAATTGGAAAAAAAAAAACTTGTTACTTACCTTGAGAAAGATTGCAGTAGCAGGAGGTATTTTGTCAAACATGTCTCCTGCAACAAAGTTCAAGTTCTCAATAGTAGCTTGCTGATCATGAACCACATGTGGGAGATCAAGAACAGTGCACTTTAAGCGCGGGAAACTCTCGGCAATGACTCGGGCGAATGAACCGGTACTACCACCGACATCGACCATTGAATCCAGGCCATCAAACAAGGAGGAGGAATTGATCAGAAACTTTGCAACCAAAAGTGAATCAGTAGCCATGGTCTCAATAAAAGTGTCAAAATCTTTAGGATCTTCAGTGATATAATCCCAATAATTCTTACCATGAGCTGTTTCAAAAGGAGTTGAATGATGATCCTGATCATTCTTAAACCAATCACTCAATGCATTCCATGCCTTAATTTGAAGTGGACCAAGCATTGGAAGAACAATTCCTCTTAAATTTAGTGGCTCATTTTTCAGTAGAAGCCGGCTCGAAGGCGTGAGTCCGTAAACACGAGTATCATTCCCAGAAGAAACAGAGAAATAGCCAGCATTGACTAGGAGACGCATAAGGCGGTGAAGAGATGGAGCTTTAGAAGGGTTGATTTGGAGAGCTTGAGTTAGCTGAGAAAGTGACATAGCTTCTCCATTATTATGATTATTATGGATTGCATCTGCTATACCTAATTGAAGTGCACATTTTAAAGCTGCACAGTTTGCAAAGGAGAATGCTTGGCTCCATATTTGACTTGCAGCTTTCATAAACTCTTCAGATTGCACATCCATTTTCAGATTTTTTTCTCTAACTATACAAAGAAAAACATATAGGGATTGTTCAATGTTGACCACCTATGCTATATATAAAAGTAAAGTGGGGCCCACTTTATTTTTAGGATAGTTCTGATATTAATCAGGTCCATTGGACCATATGGCTCAGAACTGGCAACATCACTACAGAATAAGGAGAGAGACAATTCTGTGATGACGTGGCTAATTCTTCATCACAAAGTCCATATCAGAAAAATCCTTACTTTTGTATATATACTCATCGGATCTTGTAGGGTGTGCAAATTCGGTAAATCAGATATACTGAATGAATTCGAGTTGAATTTTTTTAACTGATATTTTTTTACATGTATTATATACTGTGCAATAAACATGTCTCTTGATGAATATATATCTAAAGACATTTATACATATTTTACGCAACAAATATAACAAAATTACAATAGGTGTTCGCTCCAAAAAATCTGGGTCGTCAAACTTTCAATCAGATGACAAAAAACATGTTCTATACGTACTAAACTTTTAGTTTTCTGCATCATAGACAGTGACAAATGCACCTTATAGACAGTAGGTCACATGCCCCAACTGAATTTTTTTTATTTACATGTTTATGCACAATGATTAGATTTATGTGATTAAGTTAGTAAGTTAGTGACCTCGTTAGAAACTTTGGTCACTTCAGGCTCAAACAATAACCAAACACAGAGGATAATGACATTGCGATTCAATTCTCTAGACGAATGACCCACTATCACTAGACCATGTATACGTCACTTACCATAGTCAAACCGGGTAGATCCACCTAATCACTCCTCTTCCTTTTCTTTTCTTTCTGATTTTTTTTTTTTTTTTGTTGAGTGAATCAACGAGGAACTTCACTTGACTGCTAGGTGAGAGACGGGCAGATCCTACCCAATTACTCCTCTCTTTTTATCTTTTTCCAGAAATATACTTATTAATCAAATCACGAAATTAATTTTCTTTTATAATATGTGATGACTTATTTAGTTTGAAAATGTACTAATTAATTAATTACAAAATCCTCCTAAACGTTCCTTGAGCATTATATAAATATCCTTAAGTACTATTTGAAAGTGAAAATTAAAACACAAAATACATACACTTTAATATATGTATGATACGATATCAGCCATTACATTTTTCCAATTATGAGTTGTTTATTAATAAGTGCAATTTTTTTTTTTTAATTGGGAAGGGGACCTGTCTATTAGACTATTAAAAGAAATATGAGAATTTAAGAAGTGTGGAGAGAATTCGAACTCATGATCTCTACGTCATGGAGTAATTTTATCTTGGTAGGCTACTAAGTTTAAAACTTACATCCAAGCCAATCAATACAGTACACGTAGGAAAGAGAATTGAACTTATATCTCAATTCTCTTTCCTACGTGTACTGCACTCGTTGGTTTGGATGTAACTTATAAACTTATTAGCCTATCAAGATAAAAAAAAATTCTACGTCATGAGGCTTCAGTTTTGACCACTAAATCAATGCCTAATTGACTAATAAGTGCAATTTGCTGATTAAGCATTGGTTAGTATTGACCAAAGCTAAAGTTTCAAGACAGATAGGCTTTTAGATTCAAATCACACTCCCTACTTCTCAAGTCCAATCCTTTCTTCTTTGTAAGGAAAAAATAAAAATAATAGAAAATAATAATTTCTGAATTTCTGGGAATGCAGAGTACATTTATGTATAATACACGAAAAAACATGTTCTATACGTACTAAATTTTTAGTTATAGCACTTATAGCCAGTAGGGTCACATGCCCTCACTGAAATTTTTTTATTTACATGTTTATGCATAATGATTAGATTTATGTAATTAAGTTATTAAGTTAGTGACCTCTCTAAAAACTTTGGTCACCTCAGGTTCAAACAATAACCAAACACAGAAGATAAACGAATGACACTACTATCACTAGATCCTGTATACGTCACTGACCATAGCCAAACCGGGTAGATCCTACCTAATTATTCCTCTTCCTTTTCTTTTCTTTCTGGATTTTTTTTTTTTTGGTTGATTGAATCAACGAGGAACTTCACTTGACTGCTAGGTGAGAGATGGAAAAAAAGTTACACGAAGGTGATCAAAGTTACCCATTTTGACTTTCAGGTGAGACTTGTAATTCCCCCTCCCAACAAAAAAAAAAAAAGTGAGACTTGTAATTCCACCCCCTACCTTTACCCCTCCTCTCAGCCCCAACCCACCCTCCACCACCTAACTGTTGGCACTCTGTCACCGGAAAGGGCACGTGTCCTCTTCAAGCGGTTTTGGATTATTTACAAGCAAGATAGTCCAATAGTATTGGGTTGGAGGCATCCATGGGAAGGTTATGGTTATCATGGTCACGATCAGTAATTTATTTCCAATAAATAGTGATGAATAAACATCATAATTTTGAGTGTTCAATTTTATTTTAATTCTTTGGTTCTGAATACGAACTGCCTATAATCACCGTCCACCACCACCACCAACACCAAACTGCCTATAGATACCGTCTTCCCTGCTCATTCTGCTAGAGGGAGTACGAGGAGGTGAATCTGAAGAAATGATTTGGGAGAACATTTCTGGATTTTCTTGGGGATCGTTAATGGACTTTTGTATTGGGTTCATTAATGGTGGGTTTTGGATGATGAATTGTAGTGATTGGTACCAATGTTCTATTAGATTACATTGAATTTGCCAAAATTTGAAATCCTCAACATCATAACCCTCCTCTTTGCGTAAGATTTAGGATTTGAGAATAGTTTAAACAATGAGAAAATAATTTTATATCACACTAGTATTATATACATAAAATTCTAGCCTAATAAGGTAAGAAATCTTAATCATGTCTAATAATATAATACATTAAGGCACATAATTAGGAATTTGATTCCTTATTGTTTGTATGATCAATCACTTAATGATTTGTTGATTGATTTTGATTTCTTTCCTTCTTCCCATACTCTAACATCTAGTGGCAGAGCCAGAAAATTTTCTTTGGGGGCACAATTAACATTGACAAAATAAGTTCATAAAAGCATATAAACATTGGCGGAGCCAAAAAATTTTTTTGATGAGAAGGACTCTCGAGAAGAAAAAATAAATATTTACAATGGAAATTAAAATATATATCATATTTGATTGTTGAATCCAAAAAGAACAAGCTTGAATAAAAAGGCCCCAAAGACCTTTTTTGTATGATTAGACCAAAATAAAAGGCCATTTAGAAATATTATGGGTATTAGAGATGAAGTTGGAGGAAACATGAAGGGCTTATTATTAATGTGAACGAATATTTTTTTATCTTTGATAAAATCTTATATTATAATCTATTAGTAATTATGAATTTTTTGATGAAATTTTATAAATATTATAATCTCTTACACAATTAAGTTGGGGGCACTTGCCCCCCAGGCCCCCTACAGAGAGCAGATCTCTTACACAATTAATTTCAAAATGTTCACGGGATGAGGTGTTATACAAACAAAACTAAAATTATAATTTTTTTGTTTTTTGGAAAAAGTTGGGGGGGCCGCCAGTGCTAACATCCCCGCAAGCTGGGCGTAGAAAAAATATCGGTAAGACCAATGGATTGTGCAAGGAAATAAAAGCGAGGAGCCGAAAAAGCTTTTGTGAATAGATCCGCTAATTGCGAGTAAGATGGAATAGGCATCGGCTTCACAAGCCCAGCTTGAGCTTTCTCCCGAACAAAATGACAATTAATTTCCAAGTGTTTGGTGCGTTCATGGAAGACGGGATTTTCGGCAATGTGAATAACACTTAAATTATCACAGAAGAGGAGAACCGCTGGATTGTGAGAAATGCCTAGATCACGTAAAAGAGATTACAACCATATGATATCACAGGTGGTGGTCGCCATAGCGCGATACTCGGCCTCGGAAGAACTTCGAGAAAATGTGGATTGCTTCTTGGATTTCCAAGAAATTAAAGAATGACCAATAAAGAGGCAATATCCGGTGACTGATCTTCTTGTATCGGGATCCACCCCAATCGGAATCTGAATATCCAGTAAGTTGAAGGTTGTTGGAAAATGAAAAAAATAAACCGGAACTAGGAGCGCCTTTTAGGTAGCAAAGAATGCGATGACTAGCTTGTAAATGTAATTCTGTTGGTTGATCAAGAAATTGGCTTAGTCTCTGAACAACAGAGAAAATATCTGGTCTTGTGTTAGTTAGATAAAGAAGTTTTCCAATAAGTTGTCGATAAGCAATAACATCTTAGAGGATTGGAGAATCTTTTGCAGCCCATGGGAGTTGCAACAGGCTTGCATCCAAGAAATCCTAGTTGTTGCAGAAGTTCTAATGTATACTTTCTTTGACTCATGTGGATACCGGTTGAGTTGCGTGCAATTTCAAAGCCAAAAAAATACTTAAGCTTTCCTAAATCCTTGAGGCAAAACACCTGGTTAAACTTTTTTTTTAATAGAAGTAATCATTTGCATGCTATTTCCTGTTAAAATAACATTATCAACATATACTAATAAAGCAATAAAAGAAGAATTTTTATTGTAAATAAACAAACTGTAGTCACTTGTGACTTGTTTGAATCTACGAGAGAGAAGTGCTTGAGTTAACTTGTGATTCCATTGACGGCTTGCCTGTTTCAAACCATACAGAGATTTGTTAAGTTTACATACTATATTAGGATTTACGGTATGGAAACCTTCAGGAATGGTCATGTAGATGTCTTCATGGAGATCACCGTGAAGGAAATGCGTTATTAATGTCCAATTGTGCAAAGTGTCATCCTTTGATTGCAACTACTGCTAACAATGTCCTGATAGTCGTTGTTTTGGCAACAGGTGAGAAAGTGTCAAAGTAATCAATGCCGGCCTTTTGTGTGTATCCTTTGCCAACAAGTCTTGCTTTGTGTCGTTCTATGCTGCCATCTGCATTATATTTTATGTGGTACACCCATTTACACCCTATAAAGCGCTTGCCTTTTGGAAGGAGGACTAATGTCCATGTTTTATTTGCTTCAAGAGCCTGAATTTCTTTCTTCATGGCTTGGCGCCACTCAGGATGTTTTTACAGCTTCCTGATAGGAACTTGGTTCAATAGTGGTTAGTTTATTCAAAGTAAAATTTTGGTGAGAGGCAGATAAGTTGTCATAAGAATGAACTTTGTCCAGTTGATGTGGAGTGAGAGATATCTTTGGAGGAGTCTGATTTTGAAGGATTTGACAAGCATATTGTTGAAGATAAAGTGGATTTGTTCGAATCCTTGTAGACCTTCTTAATGGATGAGGATTTTGAAGGGGATATTGATTTGGAAAATTTTCCAAAGGAGAATGAGTGTCAATAATATCTTGAGTAGAAATGACAGGAGAATCTGCATATTGAAATGGAATAGGAAGTGATAGAGCATTTTCGCTCGAAAAAGACTCTTTAGAAGTGAAAAGAAAAATATTTTCATAGAAAATAGACGTTTCTAGATATAAAGAGTTTTCTTGTTTTTGTGTCCAAAAGAAAATAACTTGTTGTATTAGTTGGATAACCAAGAAAAACACAAGCCCCACTAAGAGGGTCAAATTTTGTTCGATTTTGTTCAATAGTGCTAACATAAGCGAGACAGTCAAATGCTTTAAGGCGGAGATAATATGTCAGAGATGATTACTTATTGAATCATATTCGAATTTACTCTATATTTTGGGAAGAGTCATTAAACATATAATATTTTAGTAATTTCCTTAAAAAGACAAAACAAAAAAAATGAAGAAAGAAAAAACTCCTTCAACAATTGCAAATTAATAAGTTAAGAATATAGAATTGAATTCTATATTAACAAATTCACCACAATAATGTCTTGCATTACGTTTGTTCTAATATTATTGAACATTAAATTTTAAATTGCTAATTTTCTTAATTCATTTTCCTTTATTTTCTTCCTTAATTGTCCTTCAATTCCAAGTGCAACATTAACATATTTACTTGTCACATAAGTCATAAAAGGGGTTTTGAGTTTGTAATTATTATATACTTTTGTTAATAGTGAAATATCATTACTTTTTTACACTCTGACCAAATCTAATTTACACATTGCGTTAAGAGTTTGTTTATGCTGAAATCGACCAAGAAAAAAATTGAGAAGTGAAACTAATAGGAGGAATTTTTTATTGGAGGAGGAGAGGATCTATCTATTAAAAAAACGAAGGATTCAAGAAGCGATAAGAGGATTCGAACTCATGACCTCAATGTCATAAGGCCTCAACCTTGACCACTAGACCAATACCTCATTGGATAATAGAAGGAAGATATTCAAGATATATTGTGAGAGAATAATTTTTTTTGGGGGGGTAGTGGGGTGGGTGGCCGGCCTTGCATGCTTAAAGAATTTTAAAAATTACAAGTAATTGTCCAAACATGAGTTTAAGGTATTTGTAGAAGGTAATATACATAAATGTATATAGCTAAAATAGAAGGGTTTAGTCGCAGTATTTGAAGTTTGGAGGGGTCTTAAAAGTTTTTTTTGGTAAACCCTCAGGGGTTTTTAATGCTAGAAACACCATGTCGATGATTGATTAGCATGTGGCTCTGACGTGTCCTTAAAAGAAAGTTCCCGACTGACGGTACGTCCTCCCTCAATTAACCGGTTAATTGGTGTCTTCCTATATGTCTCAAACGAGTATTTTTATCTTGATTAGTGAATATTTTTAAAATTTATATATACTAATAAATATAATATACGTAAGATAAAAAATTAATTCTTTTTCTTCTGAATTAACAATTTTTATTTCATGTGTATTACATTTATTAATTTGCATATAAATTTTAAATTTATAATTACCCAAAATAAAACTACTCGTAACGTGATAAATTTCAAATAATTGGAATAGATATAAAGACATTAGTTAGGACAAATATTTTTTTTTCCGATTCCAATCCACGTGTCAAATTGCTGAAATAAGTAGTGAACCAGTTAGCGCCTAACCCCAAGGCTGGATTCCCAAAAGGTTTGATATGAATCTGACCTCATCCAATTTTTGTATTTTTTTGGAAGGGGACAGGGGGTGGGGCGGAGGGGAATGAGGGAGGGGTGGGGGTTTAAGAAGAAGTGGTGGTGGTGTAAAATATCATAACTACCCCTTAAAGTTTTTATTTTGACTCAATTTTTTTCCACCAATTCAAGTTGATTGTAACTTTTTTGGACGAAAGAATCTTGTACACCAATTATAAATTATTTAGGAATTTTAATGTCTAAACTTAACTTTTAGGAACTTTACACCTGGCTATAAATTGTTTAGGGATAAAATCAACCAATTTGCCTTGATAAAATCGAATAATTTGATGGCTGAGATTAAAATACTTATTTTCATTCAAAATAAGTATTTAATTTGAGTTCAAAATACTTATTTTGAAATAAAAATAGGTAAGTTAATCTTTTGTTGAATCATTAAGTTTGATAGTTGAAATTTTATTTGCACATGCGGAAAAAAAGCTCGCTCACATGCACCTTAACCATTTCACATTTATAGACATAGATGGCCTTTCTATCATTGGACAACTTCCAACATTAATCTCAGTGACAGATTTAGAGGGAGACAGCGATTTAGTTTCTAAAGTTAAGAATTTTCTATAAGTTTTTTTTTCTTCTTAAATTTCCCCTCGTCTCCCCCTTTAATGATTTATCTGTAAAAAATTTGTCCTTAAATTCAATGTTCTAAGTCCGTCCCTAATTAACTTGATTAGGTCACTTTGTAAGTCTGAAGAAGGAAAAAAAATATCACAATTCAGCCTCTCAGGAGTTTACGCTTGTGAATGGAATTGGAAGCCGAGCAATCTCCATCAATAAAACACAAAAAAGAAAGAAAAAAAATTAACTTAGAGAGAACACATTATTAATCACTCAATTAGAGATTCCTGCAATAATTAGCTATTATTCTAATTACTTTACATCTTTTTATCATGTATTACAAAAGCGGTGGTTCCGCCGGGTAGTATAACAATTTGTTTCCTCAATAATTGATTTAAATATTTATTCAAAAATATTTGATTTAAATATTAGCAAATCATTTTTTTTTTTTTTTGATGAATAATGTCGATGATTGATTAGCATGTGGCTCTGACGTGTCCTTAAAAGAAAGTTCCCGACATACGGTACGTCCTCCCTCAATTAACGGGTTAATTGGTGTCTTCGTATATGTCGCAAACGAGTATTTTTATCTTGATTAGTGAGTACGTTTAAATTTTAAGGGGCAGGGGGGATAGCAGGATTTGAACTCGGGACCTAGGTCCTTTGTTCTTTGGCCGTTTCCACTGGGCCAGGAAGTCCCACTTACGTTTAAAATTTATATATACTAATAAGTGTAATATATGTAGAATAAAAAATTAATTCTTTTTTTTTGAATTGATAATTTTTATTTCAAGTGTATTATATTTATTGATTTATATACAAATTTTAAATTTATTCACTACCCAAAATAAAATTATTCCGATCTCAAATACTCATAACGTGATAAATTTTGAATAATTGGAATAAATATAAAGATATTAGGTGGGATAAATGATTTTTTTTCCGATTACCAATCCACGTGTCAAATTGCTGAAATAAGTAGTTAACCAGTTAGCGCCTAACCCCAAGGCTGGATTCCAAAAAGGTTTGATATAAATCTGACCTCATCCAGTTCTTAGCAAAAGTTAAGAAAAGACCGACTCAGATGAAGTGGGAAACTTTCTGGGATTGATTCAATTTTTGCAAGAACTAACCTTTTTGTCTTTTCTTTTTCATTGTCGGGTTAGTATTTTTTGTCTTTTTTTTTTTTTTTAATTTGTTCCAATTCTACTGGTTCGGTTTTATTCTTTATTTCTTGAATCATCAAGATTTCCTCTTTTTTCTCTGTTTGATTAATTTAAGGTATTTGGGATATACTTATTATATTGGCATTTGAAACTTCTGCAAATGGGAAGAACTTTGATTTACTGCTAAACGTTCTCTACATACTGCAAAAGTTTTGAAAGGTTCCATTTTTTTCCTTCTAAAGATCTGATTGAAGGGGAAATTTTGGGAAGATAGTCATTTTACCGGAAGAATCTGTCTTCCCAATTTGTTTTTCCTATAGAAATTGTGGGACAAAACTCGAAATGCATTAATTAAGGTAATTTGCTTAACACTTCTGACCGGGAACAATAAGGTCTGAATTCGAGGTTCCTACCCTGTTAATTAAAAAAATTAAACTACTAGAAAAGAAAGATTTTTCTGCTCATATAATTTTCTGAGGATTAGATATTCAGTAGTGAATTAAGAGGTTTTGAGGTCTGACCAGCTGCAAAGAATGGCTCTAGCTCCCACAATTAAAGTGGTTCTGGGCTCAATTGCCTTTGCAATATTCTGGGTTTTAGCTGTTTTTCCTGCAGTCCCATTTTTACCAGTTGGTAGGACTGCAGGGTCACTTCTGGGGGCTATGCTTATGGTGATTTTTCAAGTTATGACTCCTGATCAAGCATATTCTTCTATTGATCTTCCAATTCTTGGCCTTTTGTTTGGGACAATGGTAGTTAGTATCTATCTTGAAAAAGCAGATATGTTTAAATACTTAGGGAAATTACTAGCTTGGAAAAGTATGGGACCTAAGGATTTGCTTTGTAGAATCTGTTTGATATCTGCTATTTCTAGTGCCCTTTTCACCAACGATACGTCTTGCGTTGTTTTAACTGAATTTGTATTGAAAATTGCAAGGCAACATAATCTTCCACCCCATCCTTACCTATTAGCCCTTGCTTCTAGTTCTAATATTGGTTCTTCAGCTACCCCAATTGGTAATCCTCAAAATTTAGTTATAGCTGTCCTGAGTAAAATTTCGTTTGGGCGTTTTCTTTTCGGGATTCTCCCTGCAATGCTTGTAGGAGTTCTTGTCAACATCGTACTCCTACTTGCTATGTATTGGAGATTGTTGTCTGATAAAAAGAACGATGAAGAAGATCCTGCGGTAGAAGGAGTAGCTGAAGAAGTTGTGAATTCTCATCGTTTTTCACCAGCAACAATGTCGCATCATACATCGTTAAATTCTCAAGAATGGAACTCTACATTGGAAACTTTGAGTGTGAATGGTTCACCTAATATCAATGGTCATGCTGAGACCCTTAGAAATCGGGGGAGCACAAGTGAGAATGAAATCTTGAAAGCCCTTCCTTGTCAGGAACCGAACTCATCAGGAAATATGAATCCAGTAAGGGAAGGAGCAAATGATACACCACGCAGAAAGGAAGAAACTGTGCATTCAGAGAGGCTGTCTTCTGTAAATGGATGCGTAAATGGGAGTTTTATGATAACTAGTGAGAAAAAGGAAGGGTGCGCGAAGTTGAAAAGATTACTATGGAAGATTGGTGTGTATCTTATTACTATTGGAATGCTAGTAGCTTTACTATTAGGTCTGAATATGTCATGGACTGCAATTACAGCTGCACTTGCTCTCGTTGTTCTTGATTTCAAGGATGCGCGACCATGCATGGAAAAGGTAAAAGTTTGCTAATGATGTCAAAACGAAGTTATTACTATATAATCTGGTTGTCTGCAGCTCAGTTATTGATACTGTGTCATTTCATATCCAGGTGTCCTATTCGCTCTTGATATTCTTCTGTGGAATGTTTATCACAGTCAACGGGTTTAACAGAACAGGAATCCCAAGCTCGCTGTGGGACTTTATGGAACCTTATGCACAAATTAATCACATTAGTGGAATAGCAGTTCTTGGTGTTGTCATACTTTTCCTCTCAAATGTAGCATCTAATGTACCAACAGGTAGCATAACTTTTACACACCTTCCTTTTCGCCATAGATCCTTTCTTTCTTGTACAAATGTCCTTGATAAAGAACCATGCGCGCAAAGAAATTGGTTGAATAACAAGGTAAACTGTAAACGCGAAACAAGTTAAATTCACCCCATTTTGAAGATCATTAGAAGGATAGTTAAGGATTGAAGTGCCCTTGATATTATTATATTACAGCATGTTCTAAAGATGATAAAGCGCTTTTAGATACTGCCTCACGAGTTTGATTATAGTTCATTAATCAAGTTGCTTAGAAGGTTGTGAATGTGTAGTTTAATACTTAGTCATTTATCTCATGTATAGTTATAATTTCTTTCTGTTCTGGTTTTCAGTTCTATTGCTCGGGGCAAGGGTAGCAGCATCAGCAGCCGCGATATCTCCTTCTGATGAAAGAAAGGCATGGCTGATTTTAGCTTGGGTCAGCACTGTAGCAGGGAACCTCTCACTCTTGGGGTCAGCTGCCAATCTAATTGTCTGCGAGCAAGCTCGTAGTGCTCAGTTTGGATACAATCTTACATTTTGGAACCATCTTAAGTTTGGATTTCCCTCTACTCTCATCGTTACAGCAATCGGTTTGACGCTAATCAGATGATGTTGATACTTGACAATCAAAATGAGGATCTATCTTGTAAATGGGACCTTTGAACTAAGAACATTTCCCCATGTCCTGAAATGTGTGTGTGTGGAGAAACCAGGTGTACTTTTGTATAGTTCTTTTCCACTCTTTTGGGTAGAAAAATAAGTTAATATCATGGTGAAAAGAAATATATTATTAGCATTTATGGAAATTGTTTGATGAATATTTATGGAAATTGCTTGCTTGCCTATTTCTCCTGCTGCCCCTTTTACTGTAGTCCTGTTTCAAGTGTTGAATTTGACACAAAAGATGAGGAAGCTAGTTTTCTTCATAGGCCAATCAACCATCAAAGAGTTATATTGCGAGTTTGTGAGGTCTACTTATGTTGTGGTTTCTCCCCTTTTCATGTGTTCTGTTGCATCCGGCTTTTAATGCCGAATTCTTTGGTTAAAAAAAAGGAAAAAAAAATAAACCAACCCACTGACCAGAAGGTTTAGTAGGAATTAGAGGCTCCCTGTTCCTGTGCGGAATAGTCAAAGTTCCGCACTTGCGGAACAATCTCAGCCGTCAGATGGGATTTTGAACGGTCCAGATCTGGAGAGAGAAAAGTTTCAGATCTGGACCGTTCAAAATTCCATCCGACGGCTGTGATTGTTCCGCACATGCGGAATTTTGGCTGTTCCGCACAGGAGCCGGACTGGAATTAGAGGTATGAAATTGAGAAGATGCTACATCTGACTTTGTCTTGTGTTCACTTCTTTACTTTTGAGTTGAAAATGTTGTCATCTTGAGGCAATAAAAAAGCTACATTTGACTTTCATCTCAATCTTCATGCAAATGACCATAAAAGGAGAGTGAAGAATTCTGCATTGTTTGAAATTCTTGGTTTGACTTCCCTCATTCATAAAGTCTTCACATTAAGATTCAGAAAAAGAACACAAGTGGTCCCCTCCGGAGAATGGAAAAAGGAAAAGAGATTATTACTCTATCCGTTTTAATTTAGATGACCTAATGTAGATTTATATAGGTATCGAGGAGGGTGGAAATTGATACTAAAAATTGGTAAAAGTTTGATACTGGTAGTAAAATTTGAGAGTTTTTTCCTTTTCTTTTTTTAAAATTTCATTTTGGATTTCATTTTTTAGATTTGATATGGTTTGTTCAAAAGATCTTCATTTTTTGGCTTTCTATCAAAGATGAAACGTTAGTATGGAAATGTCAACATTTATACACTTGAAAAGTTTAACAAGTAAAACTACACGTTTTTTGTTTGGAGATTAAAAAAATGAATAATTTAGAAGGCGCGAGCGCTTTTAATATATATTTTATATAAAACAGTTATTGAAAAACATATAAGATTACTTTATGCATAATAATTATTCTTATTTGTGAATTTTCAACCATTAGATTAACAAAATGTGCTGATAAAAAAGCACATAAGTTCATGCAAAATGTAATAAATCGAACAACGGTGTTTTCAAAAAGCAATAAGTCACAATGAGTTGGAAACATTTCTCATTAGGCAATTAAGGTTAGGATTTTGGGTTTGATTTTTGCTCCCATTTCCTTGTTCGTTTTTATTTTTTATTTTTATTTTTTTTATTTTTTTTGGTCTTTTAAAAAGCAAAGCATTGAAGTAGGCATTTTTTCCCTTTTAAGAGAAAAAGGACATCCTATTATTGAAGGAAATTTTGCTGAAGTACGCATTTTGGGACAAAAAATTCTCTGTCCCATTCCCTGTCACAAATCACTCGTGTATATATATAATTGGAAAAAATATTTATATATTAAATTCTGATTGATTGGGGACAGGGATAGGAATGGGGATAGAGAATTTTCACCCCGCATTTTGAGGGGTAAATCTGCATTTGAACAACATTTTATATTTCAAATTTTAGAATGGATTTTACATCTTTTTGAAAAGAAAAAAAATTGTCAAAAAAAAACACTCAAGGCGAAACCTTAATTTTTTAGATTATATCCAATTTCAGTCTAAATATTTACCCATTTATCGGTTTTATTTTTCTTTTTGTTGGGAAGCTATTTATTTCCATATCTTGAGAGATAACATTAGAAGCCAATGCAATTGTTCAAAAGATCATAAACTTTATTATTTATTTTTTTGCTAAATATAATCTTAACGAAAGCGATAATTTGGGGAGCAAATTTCCCGCTTTTCTCCGGTGGGGTTGGCTCTCCACCTAGACTGGAGATGGAATCATCATCTATCCCCATTGGCCAACTTGGGCCGAAGACATGAATGCGATTAAGGAGGCAAAGTTAAGACCGGAGATCATGGTTTCCTCCCTCAGCTAACCTCATTGTCATTCCTATGTGAACTAGTATACACAAACATCTTTCAAAATATTTGATTTAGTATTATAAAAGCACTCGAGATGGAACATTATAATAATTAGATAAATAAAGACTAACAGTCCGGCTCCTATGCGGAACAGCCAATCGTCGGATGGAATTTTGAACGGTACAGATATGGAGAGAGAAAAGTTGTGGCCGACTTAAAAAATAATAATAAGAAAAACTTTTCTCTCTCCAGATCTGGACCGTTAAAAAATCTCATCCGACGGCTAGGAGCGTGTCTCGCACCATACGGAACAAATGCTGTCCCGCATAGGAGCCGGGAACAAAGACTAAAGGCAAAAGGCAAAGGAAGGAAAAATAGGAAAATGCCATATCACTATTATCCAAGAAGTGGCATGTTGTGGACTGTGATTTCAAATCATCATTGAAGTGTCTCACGGTTTATTTACACAATCAAATCACATTTTCCTAGCAGCATTTTATATGCAAAACATAATTTTCTTTAATCTTAATCATTCATAATGATTATCAAAATATTAATACTAACCTTATTTTTGTTCCTTTCCTAAATGTGCTACTCCAATAATTACTCCAAGATCCTTTGCTTCAAAATGTACTACTACTACTGTTGGAGTCTAGAATATCTGGTTCACTGAAATAATATTTCATGCACAGTTATTATAACTTCTGAACTGAACAATAACTGAAGACAGAAAATAGAATACTGCAATAAGTAAATATTATACTGGACAGGAAAAAAATATTTAAATGCATTGAAAAATAATTTATGGACAGGAAAACTGCACTGGAAAATAATTTATGGGACGAAAATTTGCACATCTGAAAAATAATTCATCGGGACGAAATTTCATATCGAAAAAATAATTACTTGGGCAGAAATTTGCAGCATTTGGAAAATTAAATTACTGCGAGTAAGGTTCACGAGAAAAATATCGAAACCTTAACTAGGTTTGGATTTTTTCTCCCGGGACGAGATAGCAGTTTACCGCTTTCCCTTAAGTTCAATATGTCCGGCCTTTGATCAGCTTCTGGCACTCTTGAACACTGAACTCCCAAGGTACAACGCCTAATCACTTTCTGTATCTCTGAAGCAAGAGAAGCAGAACCTTCGAATACTTTAACAGTGTGGAACTCTCAGCAGAATACTTATGAAATGCAGGAAAAAAAATAACGAACAGAATGCATAGGGAGAAGGGAAATTTTCGGGATAGAATTTTTGGCAGTGCAGATGCTTGCTTTTATAGGCTGCCAAGAGAGACTTGTAACAGTCCAGATATAATCCTGCAATAAACCTGACTATTATAGTCAAGCCAATAATCACAGAATCACTTTCTGTATCTCTGAAGCAAGAGAAGCAGAACCTTTGAATACTTTAATAGTGTGGAACTCTCAGTAGAATGCTTATGAAATGAAGGAAAAAAAAATAACGAACAAAATGCAGAGGGAGAAGAGAAATTTTTGGAATAGAATTTCTGGCAGTGTAGATGCTTGCTTTTATAGGCTGCCAAGAGAGACTTGTAACAATCCATGTTTAATCGTTTAATCCTGCAATAAACCTGATCAGGCCCGCGAGTTTTGGTCCGGCATTCCTTATGCAAGTCGCGCCTGCACACAAGTTCAAGCTAATTTGGTAATCCTCAGACCTCCCGTTTGCACTCCCCTTGCACGGGCGCACACGAGATTATCACTTGATGCATAACAGTGGTAATACAATTTAAACTCAATTGAACCATTTTTTCTTATAAAGTGAAAAACTCTTCCAAAGGTTTCCCATGTGGGATGTGTGTTAAAAAACCCATTTACCACATTTCATCCACCCCACTTTATACCAATTTATCATTCAAACCAAAAATTTATTTTCTCACATGTTATATATCATCATTAAGCTTGCGCAACCCACTTCGTGATAAATTCAATAACATTCAAAATCGAGCGGTGTAACATATAAATATATTAATTCAAATATGTCCTCATGACAAATTAATTACACTTTAATTTATAGAGAAAACCAAATTCTCCAACAACTACTACTTTTTGTATGTTATATTTCATTAATAATATAATATAGTATGATAATTTTGTTTAAATCATGATACAATAATGTATTAATATGACAAGCACAATATACAAGGAATTAAAGAAAACATAAAAGAAAGAGGGAATACAGGAAAGAAGAAGGATTCTTTGAATGATTAGATGGTGAGGATATTGTACATCAATCCTAGCTTAAAAGGCCTCCTAACTTAGTGGGGCGGGCGCCCACGACCGTGAGGTCGCGGGTTCGATACACTCCTCCTACGTGAGGCAAGCTTTAAAATCTCTCTTTATAGGGCTACTATCTTCCTCTTGTGAGACACTCTCTCCCCTACATGGGACAACTGCTCACTCGGGCTTCAAAAAAAAATCCTAGCTTAAAAAAGCAAGGCCTGAGTGGAATCATAAAAAGTTGACATGTTGGAATTACAACTTTTAATTATTTATTATAATTTAATATCCTAAGTTAGGGAATAGTTGAACTTTGATCCCTTGTGTTAAAAAACGATCATCGGAGCCTCAAGACAGTCAGCCAACAATTAAAGTAGTAAATTTCCGTTAAGTCGACATAAAAATGATCAACATGTCTTTCACTTATAATGAACAGTGATACTATTATTCACGTTGATATAATTCTATAATCAATTTTAATCCTTCTTTAACACACAGGACGTATTTATTATAGACTTGATAATTATTTATTGGGGAGGAAGTTAAAAATTATTATAGACTTATAACAATATAGATAATAGTGTCATTGCTTGTTGTAAGAGACATATTGATCATTTTCATACATATTTCACTGAAGTTTAATATTTTAATAGTTGATTAACAATCTTGAGGTTTCTAAGGGTCATTTATGAATATAGCGAGGGATGATAATTCACTCATCTAAATTAAGAATTCGTCTTACCCTGCCCCGATTAAGGCAAGGGCTGCAACAAAATATTGTCCGCTATAAGGGACGATGCAGAGTCATTATGTCGCATTGTCGTGTCCCCCCGCCCCTGCATTCTTATTGAAAAAAAAAATATTACTTTTTCTTTTGTTAGCTCTTGAAAACAAATATTTTTTTTATTATTTTCCTGAAAGAAAAAAACCAAAAGATTTTTTTTGGCTATTCTTAGCCATGAGCGGGATATGGTTGAAGATTTTCGATTTCCAACTGAGATGAGGTGGAATCCATCGACCCCCACAAGAGGGGATTGAGAATGGAAAAGCGGTCAGGATCCACCACAATCTTAAAGTTTTGACAATTAAGATTGATTAGCTAAAAATATATGTTTTCAAAGTCAAAAAAGTGTCCCGCATATGCAGAAAAAATAGATGTTCCGCATAAGAACCGGACTGATCTGGATCGGGATACCTAGTCTCCGTCCTCGTTGCCACTCCTAGACATAGAGAACTAAAGTGCAGTCACCCTCTTAATTTAGGGGTACTAAACTGCAATAAAGCTATTAATTAATTTTCATTACTAGTAATTTACCGTTTATATAGTAGTATTATTAAATTATTAATGCTTGTAATGATATCATTATAATTTATAAATTATTACACTACTGCTTTCTCTCTCTTTTCCCCCATACTCTATAGAGCTCTACTGTCTGTATCTGTCTCTTTCTCTCTCTCCATTTCTTCACGCGATCTTCTCGAAAACCCTCTCTCTGACGTTTGATTCTTCTAATTTCTCCTTCATTTGCTCTTTCTCTTTATTTATTTTTTTAAATTTATAGTGTTTAATTACCTATATACGTACTTCTAGGGTTTTTTTGAAGCAGTTTTTTGAGTAGATTCGGGACTAAATCTGAAGTAGCTCGGTGAGCGATGTAAAAAAGCAACAACTTGAGGTAAATTTTTCCTGTTTTTATTTAAACTTTTTTGTATATATATTCAGTTACGGTAATTTTGCGGTTAATTGCGCGATAGTTTTTTTTTTTGGGTTCAATTTTGTAATGTATGATTAGATCTGTGGTGAATAGTTGTGTTTACCTGTGGTTGAGATCGAATTTAGTTGTTGAAGTGACTGAGAAGAGATCAATGGAGTAGAGTCATTTGATTAATTGTCTTTTTTTTTTTTTTGGTCGATAAGAAGCATGAAAAAATGAGTTTTTTTTTATATTTAAGGTATGAAGGAAAAGAGGGAATAATTAAACTAGTGAAGTTAACGGAGGAGGAGGAGGGGGAGGGGGGGGATTGAAGTAGTATTACATTGTAATGGAGAAAAAAGAAGGTTATTTTCTTGTTCGACTTGCTCAACTGTTAAATTATGTTTGAATTTTAAATTGCATGATGAAGGAACTTAAAGTAGAAGCCTTGGGGTGGAATATGAAAAAATTTGAAGAAGTGGTAGGAAAATTTTGGGGATTTTTCCAAGAAGAAAAAGAAGGATGAAAGATTTTCGAAAGGACTTTAATTGAGAGGCTGTAAAATTTTAAAAGTAGTCTACTTTGCTGGATTTAGGTGCATATTTCTGGATTATTTTCTTATAATTTTAAAGAAAGGGCCCCATAAGATTTTTATTCCTCTCTTTTTGTCAATGTCTAAGTTTTTGGTAGAAATGGTCAAATCAAATGTAGTCACCAGCCAAATGCATTTTAGTTTCTGATCTTGCCTTTGTAAAGCTATATTAGAATCGTAGTGATATATTTTCTGTCACATTATGCAAGCTAGTGGAAAAGGTTAAGGAGCTTGGTAAGGTAATATCTGCGAGGGAATCCTTGTATTTAGGCAGTCTGAGAATTCTTACATGGAACCTGGGATGCTACCGCAAATGATGATTACCACGTGATAGCAAGTGTTTATTATTGATGTATTTGAAACATTGGGATTTTCTTTTGTTTAATGGGGAAGACGGGTCAGGATAGAAATCTTGGCTCAAGAATTTGAATTCGCTTGATCCTATGCTAATCTGAGTTCTAATTTGTAATATCACGGTTACAGGCATATAAATGTAGAGAGTTATTTTCTGGCTTCTTATTGATTTTTGAAATGTTTAGCACTAGGAAATATGTCTACATGGTGGGGGAAGTCATCATCAAAAGCAGCAAAAAAGAAAACAACAAAAGAAAGTTTCATAGACATCTTACATCGCAAGTTTAAGATCCCGTCGGAGAGTAAATCTAGCAGTAGATCAGGAGGGTCTAGAAGAAGAAGCAGTGAGACATTATCAGAAAAGGACTCACTGTCACGAGCCGAGTCAAGGTCGCCATCACCTTCGAAACATGTGTCAAGATGTCAAAGTTTTGCTGAAAGAGCTCAGGCCCAACCACTCCCATTGCCTGGTCTGCGCTCTGCAGCAGTACTTCGTACAGATTCTGGAATCAGTACATCAGGAAAGACAAGATCAGAGAAGAGCTCCAAGTCATCATCATTTCTTCTTCCCAGGCCTGCCTTCATAAGACATAGACCAGATCCTGCAGATGTAGATGGCTTGGAAGTTGTTGCATCCATATCTAGTGAATGTTCAATTGACAGTGATGATCCAACTGAATCTCGGCAGCGTAGTCCACTGGAATCTGACTATGAATTTGGGAGTCGAACTGCCACAGGCAGCCCTTCCAGGTTAGCTGTCATTCTTTGGAAATATCGAACTTACTTCAATCTCTCTCTCTCTCTCTCTCTCTCACACGCACACACATCCCAAAAAAAAGTGCATGTGCATGATGGACATTTTGGAAAAAGTAAATGGAAATATTCTTGTAGGCCTCCGATCATAAGATGTGTCAGTGTGCATTATTATAGTAATGTTCAATTTTTCTCATAATTTTCTTGCACTGCCTGACTTGTTATTTCTTTTCTTTTTCCTTAAAGCATGCCTGTGAAGGATCAGTCTCCTGTTAAGCAGAAAAGCCCAAGAGGCTCACCTGGACCAGTAGATCTTTCTTCACATAGAAATGTGTTTTCTTCATCTCCCAAGAAAAGGCCTTTAGGTAGTCATGTGCCTAACTTACAAGTCCCAAAGCACGGTGCATTCTGTAGTGCTCCAGATAGTTCATTGTCAAGTCCTTCTAGAAGCCCAATGAGAGCTTTTGGAAATGAGCAGGTTACAGGTTGTGCATTCTGGCCTGGGAAATCTTACGCAGACCCTCTATTACTTGGATCTGGTCACTGTTCAAGCCCAGGCTCCGGTCAGAATTCTGGGCATAATTCTATGGGAGGTGATATGTCAGGTCAACTATTTTGGCAGCCAAGTAGAGGCAGCCCAGAGTACTCTCCAATTCCTAGTCCTAGAATGACAAGTCCAGGTCCTAGCTCCAGAATTCATAGTGGAGCTGTCACCCCAATTCATCCAAGGGCTGGAGGTGGGGCACATGATTCACATGCAAACAGGGCTGATGACGGGAAAAAACAAAGCCATCCATTGCCACTTCCTCCTGTGAAAATTTCCAACTCTTCTCCTTTTTCTCATCCAAATTCAGCTGCAACATCTCCCTCAGTACCTCGTAGTCCAGGCAGAGCTGAGAATCTTGCAAGCCCTGGTTCACGCTGGAAAAAAGGGAAGTTGCTGGGCAGGGGCACATTTGGACATGTTTATGTTGGTTTTAACAGGTAATTCTGATAGATCGAGCCCCCCCTCTCTCTCTACTTCTTTTTCTTGTATTAACCTGTGATATATATGGTGTATTTGGAGCCAGAATTTACTTTTCATATTGTTAAATTGGTCAATGCGTAGTACTGGTAATAGCAATTCCTCATTTTTATTCGTATCATTTATTTTGTTTACTTTACTGTTCAATCTTGATTCTTGACACTAAGATGCATGTGTAAAGTTTAAGATTTAGTTATTCTTAATGTTTTACAAGGATTTAACTGCACTTTTACGTTACTGTTGATTTGGTTTAGTGAGAGTGGTGAAATGTGTGCTATGAAGGAGGTCACTTTATTCGCAGATGATGCAAAGTCAAAGGAAAGTGCAAAGCAGTTGGGGCAAGTAAGATTTCTTTTCCATGGGACTAAGCTGTAGATTCTTTATGATTATTGTACAAGTGAACTCTTACTATCACCTTTCCTTTTCCAAACTTATATGAATACAGGAGATAACTGTGCTGAGCCGTCTGCGACATCCGAATATCGTGCAGTATTATGGCTGTGAAACGGTAGTGCTATTTCTACAGATTTATTTCCAATATTCAAGTGTATATGCATGCACATATATTTTCCAAAAAAGTAATATTCTCTAACTGTACATTTGGCACAAGGTAATTTGTTTAACAGTCTGAGACAGCTCATCTCCTCGAAATGTACTGGTTTTCAGGGATTTCAGTTATTGCCATGACTCAATGGCACCACTTCAAATTAACCATCTTGGTGGGTTGTGGGGGGAATGTTTCTAGGACTCATACAAGTTCAATTCATATTATTGTGCTTGTGGCAATTAATTAAGTAATTTGTTTTGTGGTGGCGATGCATTTTCTGAATTTGGTTTACCCTTGATCAGGTAGGCGATAAGCTGTACATATATTTGGAATACGTTTCTGGTGGTTCCATCTATAAGCTTCTACAAGAATATGGACAGTTTGGGGAATCCGCCATCCGCAGTTACACTCAACAGATATTGTCTGGGCTAGCTTATTTACATGCTAAAAATACTGTGCATAGGTATAATAGATTTTACTTGGGCCTGTTACCAAGTATAAGTGCCCTTCTGGTCCTAAACTTTGTTTCTTGACATCTTTCCTCTCATGTTCTGATGCCACACACATGTTCCAGGGATATTAAAGGTGCAAACATACTTGTGGATCCAAATGGTCGGGTGAAGTTGGCAGACTTCGGAATGGCAAAGCATGTAAGCTTCTGTTTTGTTGTCTTTAGACTTTTCAGAAACATTTTATGTAGAAATGTAATCTAATACTCCCTGTCAATCACCTACTTGCTATTTTAGGAGTTAAAAAATATTTGGCATTTTCCGTCAAAGGAATACTTTTAGTATAATGTACTCTCAAGAAGTTAATGTCTGCATCGTATAGTACCTGCGCATCATTAGACCTCACAAAGTACTCAATGACCCACATATTTTTCCTACATTTTTTATTGTTCTATGCTACTGTCATATTACAGTTTCGACTTTTGCTTAAAACTTGTCGTGTGTCGAACAAGGTCATTTGAATTGGGATGGTGGAAGAAATAAGTAAATGGCGGGCTCAATTAAGTAATTCCCTTGTTGTAAAAAGATAATTTATTTTCTGTTTTCTGCTTGACGAACTCAATTTGGCATTTGCTTCGCTGCAGGCTGGTTTCTTCGCTTTTGTATATTTTGTTAGTTTGTATTTGTATGATTCTCATAGTACTCTCTGATAATTTTCATTATTGGGGATAGGTAATAGCACTTCATCTACTTAGTACATGCAAGTTTATATCCTTTGTGCTCTATACATACTCTTAACATATCTCATATGTTCTAACTCCTGCATTCTGGGGGATCCTTTACTTATTCCTATTCTGTGATGAGCAGAATTACATGACCTTAAGAATTGAAGTCTATTGCATTCTAGTTTATTTCCAATTACATACCAATTTTTCAATCATGCAGATCACAGGCCAATCTTGTCCACTGTCGTTTAAGGGAAGCCCATACTGGATGGCACCTGAGGTTATAATTTATTTCCCATGGCATCTTTTAGGATCTTGACCAATGCTCTTCATTGCTTATGATATGAGCTTATTTTTCTCAAACTGCTGCTCAATTCAGGTCATAAAGAATTCAAGTGGTTGTAATCTAGCTGTTGACATATGGAGTCTTGGATGCACGGTTTTGGAAATGGCAACTGCCAAGCCACCTTGGAGTCAGTATGAAGGGGTCAGCAATTTTATAACTCTAATAATTGTGAATTTTTTTATCGTACCTATCCCCGTCAATAACCCCCCAAACCCAATATATGCCCGAAAATGCAAAGAAAAAATGAAAATGGAAAAAAGGGAAAAACAAAAAAAGAAGAATAGACTGTTTGGAGAACTAGCATATTCTGAAACTGAAAATTCCTGTATCCACAATATGTTTGTTGATATCTTGTATGTTTTGTGGTTTGAAGGTTGCAGCCATGTTTAAAATTGGAAATAGCAAAGAGCTTCCTGCAATTCCTGATAATCTCTCAGAGGAAGGAAAGGATTTCGTTAGACAATGTTTGCAGCGGGAGCCACTTAATCGTCCTAGAGCCGATCAGCTTTTGGAACACCCTTTTTGTGAAAAATGCTGCTCCTCTGGAAAAGCCACTTGCCTCTTCAGATCCACTATCTGCAGTTACAAATGGCGTGAAGTCTCTGGTATTCTATCTTTTGCCCCTACTCTGTTATATTTTTATAATTGTTCATGTTCTTGGCTACTAGCTTCCTGTTTCTGCCTTTATGGATGTATAGATCGTTGCACATGTGCTATTTTGCTACATATACCTTTTAGTTTTTTGTGCTAAGTTGAAGATTCTTTGTTATTTGTGATTCTAAGTTTCCGAGCTCTATATCTAATCTGTTGGATGCATGTGAATGCTAAGGCTTCTCCTCCATACATGAAGTACGACATGGGTGTTAAACATAGCTAGATTTTTATGTATGTGAATGCTAAGGCTTCACCTGCATTATAAGCTCCAAGTTCCTAATGCCGATCTGTTTTCTGGTTCAGAAGATTAAACTCAATGAAAATGATGTGCAACTAGAAATTCTAGAAACCAGATTAGCCCTTTCAATAAAAAGAAAAAAAAAAGGAAAACCGAAACCAGATTAGAAACAAGACAGTGAATTTAGGTGGGAGACCTGTGCTGTACAACCATTTTATTCTTTCAGTAGTATAATCTCAAGGAATGAAAATTTGGTATGGTCGGGACTTGGGAATATTTACAATGGAAAGGCAAGTAAAATTACATCATTAGACCCACCTTTTTCGTTTATAAGTATACCTCTGAATCTTCTTAATGGGTTTAAGGGATTTGATCAATAATAACATGATGGAACTTGTGGTGATCATTTGAAAGTTAAATTGCGTAAAATTTGTACTGTGGGAAAATGATTTGGTACAAGAACATGGTATAGTAGCGAGTTTTCACATTTGATGAATAAGGGGTTTCTTTGCTGTCATCCAGAGACAATTTATACTTCCGGGTAAGTATGAAAATGGAATACTTGTGGCGAGCTTTTAGTGCTCCTAAAGCTTATTCTCCCAGCTTTCTATTGGACAAGTTTAGCATCTCTTTATGCTTATGGAGCACATTGCATTTGTTGCTTTATAGTGAAATCATCACTTAGCATCCCATATAGGTGAACTAAACTATATATGGGTCTGTAATCTTTAGGTTATTCTTTTGCATATTCCGCAATATTATGTATGTCCTTCGGACCTGCACCGTCTGTTTTAACCATCCCAACTTCTTATGATTTTTTCCCCATTGTGGCTTCTGAATTATGCTCAGAGCATTGAACATGCAAGAACTGCTCCTACTCCAGAATCAGAAAGGCTTGCTATCCACTCCTCCAGAGTATCAAAATCTAATTTCCATTCCAGGTTTGTCCCTCCCTACTTCCCACATACAGACTCTCAGGTTAAAGAGTTAGTTTTATTAAAAAAAAAGGAAAAAGAAGATAAAAGAGTAAAAATGGGAACGTGGAAAGAATCTTTGGATGAAACAAATGAGTGAGTTATGCATTGCGTCTTTACCTGATTGATTCTTTTGATTTCAGTAACATCCACATTCCGAGAAATGTATCTTGTCCAGTCTCTCCAATTGGGAGCCCTCTTCTACATCCAAGGTCACCTCCACATTTAAATGGAAGGATGTCCCCATCACCTATATCTAGCCCCCGTGCTATGTCAGGCTCATCAACACCTCTAACCGGTGGCAATGGTGCTATTCCATTTCATCACCTTAATCAGTCCATGTATCTGCAAGAAAGCTATGGAAGTATGCCGAAGTCCCCACAAAGTCCCTATATGAATGGTCCATCATACTGGGAAACTGACTTTTCCAGGGGGATGCAGTCAGGATCTCCTGCTTTCCGGGAATTAGCATCCCCCGAAAATGGTCCTCCTGCAAAGCATTTTGGAAGGCCAGGTTTCGGAGAACTTCATGATGGCCAATCTGTGTTAGCAGATCGTGTGTCTCAGCAGTTGCTTAGGGATCCTATGAAGTTGAATCCATCCTTGGATCTGAATTGTCACTCTCCATTAACAGGCCGCTCAAATGGCGCATAGCTGGTCCTGCTGGATCCTGGAGGCCTATTCATGCAAGGAAGCTTTTGCCCAATTGTCAATTCTTTTCGGGTCCATAAATTTGTTTAGGCTATATACTGTGAAGGGAAGCTCATTGACACAATAAGGTTCTATCATAGCCGCATAGGAAATATCCACAAATAAGGTGATAGTTAAGTTTTGCAAAAGATGACTTCGATGGGTGGATGATGCCATTCGGGTGATACAGCTGAGGCAAAGGGAGAAGAACGAATGCAGAGAGTTCATTTCTTTCGATATTCAAAGATAAAGCTTCTGTCCTGGCTAAATGGTATGCAGCTGATGGTCTCATATGAAACTGCATCGGCCTGTACAAAATTGTGAGCTTAAGATTCGATTCATACAAAGTTAACCGACTAGATGTCTGATTGGAAGATTGATTGGCTTGGCAAATGTAGATTCAGTGATGTAATGTATAAGCCTGATCCTTTCATCTTCACTAAGAAATTCACGATAGCAGATTTGTATATTAACAATGCCAGCATACTTGTGGTGTTGTCAGGAAATTACGAGTATAAACAATCCAGTAGCCCTGACATATGCCGAGGTTTTGACAGTGATTACCAAATCTTGTAGAATGTGGTATGATTTGTTTAAAGCAAAAATATTACTTTCTATGAGAGCCATTTTTACTAATGTGCCCTTCTAACAGGGCATTTGTGAACGAGCCCCGCTAGCATTCTTCCCATCAACAGTGCATTAAAATATATTCATCAGTAACATAACTGTCAATTTGTAGTTACCACAACACTACAAGGCTACATACAATACTATTATTGCGATTTCAGGTTGAGGCATATTTTTTAAAAATTTTTGTGGTTTCTCATTTATCACCTATCTTTGACTTCACCAAGTTCGTGCTGAAATCCCAGAGTCTCCTTGCTAAATCAGAGTCCCTAGCCATTGAGGTTGGCTTGGCTATATTGTTGTCGGAAAAATATTCGCCACTTTTCCCCTTCACTTGTGGGTGTAATGCTACATAGCAGGTTGTTGATGCACCCTGAAACCAAAATCAGGTTAAGTAAAAAATTGGGTGAATTCCAATTTGGTCCCCAAAAAATTGCGGTTGTCTCAACTCAGGACTTGAAAATTCCAATTTGAGACTTCTGGCATATTTCCAAGGATTCTTTAGAGACAGCTGAAATTTCGGGCACTGAGTTGAGATAGCCGCATATTCCTAAAAAAATTAACTCAATGAAACATATTTTAAAGCATTCCAGACAGTAGGAATTCTCGATAGAAAGCTAAAGAAACATGCTTTACTCTACATCCTCAAGAAAAAATTGGAACTTATTTCCTTCCGTCGCATAAAAAGTTTAACAAACCAATGTTATAGAAACATGTAAAAAGGTTGATATAACTTACTTGCTGAACATTTTTAAGCACTAATTTACCAAGATTACCAACAAGGCCTGCATCATAGCAGAAAGATTCATGAGTTGAAATCCAAAGGTCCAAACATCATCAACCAAAAAACTGATGACAAGCTATAAGCAAACACTTGAAGATTTCCAAGTTATTAAAGCATGAGAGGTGGAGGGGGGGGGGGGGGGGGAATGTTTCAAGTGCAAAAAAAACTGCTACCAAAAGGTCATCAACCAATTTAATCATCATGGTTATGGATAAAGTGACCATTGACTATCCTGTCAAAACTGATAATGACATGATTATTTCACGTATTCAAGTAATAAATTATTTCAATCAAACAGCTTGTGTATTACCATTAGCAAAGGTGAAATGCCGGAAAAGATTAGTTGCAATCATCCCCGGATGAAGCGAGTTGGCAGTTATGTCCACCCGTTCTTCCTGTTTAAGAAACAAATCACCAAACTAAGTCTAACAGCACGGATCTAATTGCTAAGCATAAGAACATATATCATTAATGAGAAAAGACAGCTTGGGCAGATAATCAATTTCCCTCCTCAATGATCAATGCAGCCTACTTCCTTCCTTCCTCAATGATAGTATGAGTAAGAGGTCAGTATAGCAAATGGATAGAGATGAATCCACCTTAGTTCGAACCACTTTGTGGGCTAGAGTAAAAACACAACAGTGGGTGATAAGTTTTGTTTTTTCTCTTTTTCTTTTCATGTTAGTTTGGTTTTGGGTTGATTCTCAGTTGACCATAAGATATTCCTAGATGACCATTTTCACATAGAGACCCAAGAAAAGCATCATGGAAATAGATGGTTCAGTTCAGAAGCAATGCTATAAATATATGGGATTAGCTCCTATTTGAATTCACTAACAAAGTATACACCTTTAAGCGTCTCGTGAGCTCATTTGAATGCAGTATGTTAGCAAGCTTTGATTGACCATAAGCACCGAACCTGCTGTACCTGCAGTATTACAAATATGAGAACATGTGGGGGAGACAAAGAAAACAGAGGAAAACTAAAAGCTTGCCAGTCCACACGGACAATATCTCAAAGCTACAGAGATATGGGTTTTTAGTCATTATAGAGTGTAGTTTGAGAATCTTTGGACCAGTGTGGCTCATTTTTCCTTTTAGCTCTACCACAAATAACTAGCACACAAGACTGATAACTCAAGGGTTACTCTTGCGCTTAAGTATCAAACAAGTAGTTTAACAAAATTAGAAACCAAAAGATCTCTCACTAAGCACATAATTTTTCGAAGCAAACAAATTTTAAGTTATCCTGGAATGGTCAAATCATATCTCATAAACAACATCAAAGAGCATGTAAACACAACTAAAGGTGCAGATGTGACATAGGCATCAGGAAGCTCATCAGGAAAGCCTAGCTTTGAGCACATGTTTGTTAATGATCCGGAACATGATGTCATAAAACAATTTGGTGCATATCATTAGCAGGAAAATAAACATACCCTTCTTCATTATTTAATCTATCAAATCTAATGCCTTCACGATATGCAAACCGGTGAGCTTCTGATGAGACATTTACAATCCTTCCTTCCTTCTTGGTTTTCTGAGCTGTTTTCTTCATGGTGTCCAATAACAGATTCGTCAGAAGAAAATGACCTGCAGAAGGGACAGACTACTACAATCAATGACTGAAATAAGGGAGAGATTGCCCGAGCAGCTGGGGGCGAATGCTCAATGTTGATAAAGGGGTTACCTAAATGGTTTGTGGCAAACTGTAGTTCTATATTGTCCTTGGATAGCCTGAATGGGTTTGCCATAACTCCTGCATTATTACTTACAAAACAAGGAGACAAAAGTCATTTTCAATTGTTATTTGTTAAACAAGCCTTTCTAACATGTAATACAACAAAAAAGACAAGCCAAATTTCTATGACAAATTTCAGATATATACAACTAAAGTCCACATTTTTCTTTACTTACACCAAAATATTCAATGGACGACCGGAGGACTTATACTGAGATGCAAACTTTTTTACTGATTCCAGTGAACTGAGATCCAACTCCATTGCATCAACTTTAGCAGCAGGAATTTCCTTGATAACTGATTCTTTAACCTCATTTCCAGCAGCTACATTTCTAACCCCCATAACAACATGGACGCCACGCAACGCAAGAACACGGGTTGTTTCAGTTCCAATACCACTAGATGCCCCTGTCAAGTCAATTCTTCCCTCCATCAATAAGAATCCAGTCATGTTGAAAAGCCCTTTTCATGTCTCAAATTTTTATCATGCCTCCACAAGATTTATAGGAAGGGAAATGATTAATGGCCAAGTAAAATTGGCTACAACCCCAAATTAAACATTATTCAACCATGTTGCACAAGGGATTCAACGTGTTATTTTCAGTTTTGCTCCCAATTAATTGACTAAGTTTGAGCAACGTAGCATCACCCTTATAGGAACTCCTAACCAGTGCTAAACAAAACAGTAAATCCTATAAAGAAAACAACTTTATACGCATTCAATTACTGAAAGTAATATCAAATTCAAGAATCTATTAACAAAAACCAAAACTGATTTTCTTAGAAGAATTAAAAGAGAAAAAAAAAGGAAAAAATAAAATCTTTGAAATATATTAAAAAACTAAAGAGTGGCGGCAAATTGAGACCTGTAACAATGGCAGTGAGACCAGAGGCATCAATTCCATGGGTTACTTCCTCAGCTGTGGAAGAGTAAGAGAACCCAGATGGCCCTTTTTCCCTGAAGAACCACATTTTTTTTAATTATTTTATTCTTAAATACTATTTTATTCTTTCCAAATTGCTTTTTTCTTGCGATGGCAGAGCCTACAATAATAAGTTATCTAATTGTTCTTTGGAAGGAAACTAAAGTTACAGGACACGTCACTCTTCTCTCAACTAAAAAATCAGTCGCCCCAATAATAAATGGTAATGGGAACCCACAAATCATTAGCTACCTCAAGTTCGCAATTTTCAGTCCATATCCGATGCAGAGATAAAAGGGAAATCTATCATCACCACATAGATAAGTCTAGTATGTCAAATTGGCTGATAAGACGGTTGAGATTATTAGAATTGTTTCGGATATTATTGAAAATGTTCTGGACAGTTATTTTAGAATAGTTCATTCTAAATTACATGTAATATTGTTGATATAATAAAAAATTTAATGAAATCAAAATATGTTTATACGGTAGAATACAACATGCAATTTATTTCAACGCCTCGCATAGGCCTAAGTGCACACCCATCATTCCCTCATTTACCAAAATTTTCTTTTTCTCTATGTCAAAAGTTTTACACCAAAATACAAATTTAATTATATTTTTAAAAAACTATAAACTAAACATGAACTTAAAATATAAAAACAAACATAATAATGCATTAAAAATTAAAAATGGAATTTTTTTTGAAAAACATAACTTGCTTGTAAGTTACAAACGGGTACAAGTTAAAGCCGCTTACAAATTGCACAAGGGTATAAAGTTGGAAGCGTGTACAACTGGGGCAGAGTGTGTATTTTTTATTTTGCATTTTTGCATTTTCTTGTATTATTTCGCATTATATACTGACAAATCATTTAATTTCCTATAATTCGAAGCAAATTCTGAATTTGACCATTTTCGTTATATTTGGATTAGATATTGATTGAAATTTTTAAGTCATGGTGATTGTAAAAGTAAATTACTTGTGAACGTGACTCAAATTACAAATTTTATATTGAAGAATACATGGAAATGCTGTCCTCCAAATACACCCTAGTTAATTTACAAAAAAATACTGAAAATTTACAAAGAGTTTTTTGAGTTAGCCACAGCAAGTTCTTTCATATCAAGCAAAGCATCTTCGAAACATTTTGCAAGAAATTGGGGATCTGGAATTATGTCTTTTGCTACCAAGATTTGCAAATCGGCCCTCCCAGCATAGCTCACCATATGCATTGTAATTGCCTAAAATAAAAGAAAACCATTGTACAATATAAGTTCCTCAACAATAATACTACCTTCATTCCTAAATATAACTCTTGCAGGGCAAGTAGCCAAAATTAAGAAAATAAAATTCAAAATATTTTATCAATCAAAATATTATTATTATTATTATGTTAAATAGAACTTTTTTCTATTTAAGATAATAATAGTGATATTTTGTGTAAAAAAATATTTTAATTTTTTCTTCCTTAATTTTCACTACTTATCCTGAAAATCTTATATTTAGGAATTGAGGGAATAGTATATAGCCAAACACAGCCTCAGTCAAAACGAGAGAAAAAAATATTACATGGGGTAGGCTTGTTGAGTTCACCCTCATGTGAGTTACTGGATTGCCTACTATGGTGATCTCTTCAACAGGGCCAATTACATTTGAGATTGTGAAAGTGGTGTTACAAACAATTCGATAGTTCAGCATTCCCGCCAACTATTGAAAATCAATCGATGAATGCATGTTATTTAGGGACGAAGTTAGGAATTTGGTGTTGGGGGGCAAAACTGCAACAATATGTAAAACTACAAAACTCGAGTGATAAAAAATAGGAAAAAAAATTCTTAGGGGCAAAACTGATAAAATTTTCCAAAATACATATAAAATTTCGATAAATAGTAGTAGCCCCGTCTTCGCCCCAGATGTTATTAATAAGAGAAGTGGAGTTTATACTCCTCTCTCTCAAAGGACGGAAAATAACACTTTTAACTCAAAATAATAGATTTCGAATTTGATAATCTTTTCCTAAAAATTAACAAAAAATTAAGAAAGAAAAAGTAGAAACTTTCACCTTTGGTCCAAAACAGGACATGACAAAGTTGCCAACATTGTAAGAGAAGGGGGCTTCCAGAGAGAGTTTTTTCTTGTCAATCATGGCCTTAGCTCTCTTAACAAATTGGAGGACATCACCACTTTCCTTATTACGGTAATTAATAGGTAAGAGAAGCATTCCAAATTGGTTTCCAAATCGGATTTTTGCATTTCTGTTATTCAACAGCTTGGAAATCTCCTGAAAATACAATAATAACATCAGACCGAGGCACCATTCAATTTTTTTCTGCTGAATCATACGGAAATAAATGTCAAATTTTCTATAATAAAAAAAAAGTAAACATTCAATTCTGAATAAAATAAGTATATGTAACATAGATCACAACCTGCAATCCTGCTTGTGGTCTCAAGTTGACCATGGCCACACCGGTGATTTGAAGCCCATCTTGCACATCTACGAGAAAATTACAAACAGCAAAAATGATATTTGAATCAATTTGATGCAATAAAGTACAGATCAACAATTATTAAAATTGATAATAAATATTTACCAAAAAAAAACTTTACCTGTAAAAGTAAACTACTTCCGTTTATTTAAATTATTTTTATCGAATTTATTTCTCACACATATTCAAGATCACATTGAAAATGTTTAAGATAATTGTGAACAAGAATTATATTAAATATATTGATAAAATAAAATTGGATGGAGTAATCGATATATAAGGGTCTATTTAGTCCTAGATGTATTTTGAAATACATAAAGGATAAAGGACGAAATATGCTATTTTGCCCCAATATAAGAGGTGATAGGTTTATACCTTTTGGTGATCTGATGTCTAAGTATCGAGAAAGCCCACAAGAGATGATCCCGAAAAGAACGTCATTAATAGTCTGCAATAATGTCAATTTTCACCAAAGAGAGTGTGAGTTAAAAGTTAGATAATTTTTTTGAAAAAGTAGTATGAAATCTCACAACATTGCATGTACCTAGACTAGGGATGGCAACGGGATCGGGTGAGCGGGTCCGGTTCCAATAGGTGAATTGACATTTCTAATTTAGATTGTAGTCTGAATTCTATGCGAAACAGTTTTTTTTCAGTATACGTCTTAGTATAGGTGTTCTAAAGCTCAGAATAGGTGTTCTGGAGGTAAAAACACGACAGGTGTTCTGAGGCTCAGAACATGTGTCCGTTTTAATCAATCTTAACCGTCAAAATTTTAATCAAAAGGATGAGAGAAGTTCCGCACGTGCAGAATTAACCCAGTGACAAAATATGTGTCCATTTTAAATATATTTCAACCGTCAAAATTTTAAGTTTTGCACTGGAGCCACCGTCCCTAGACTGGTGCAGCATGACACGCTACTGTAACACATGGCTTAATCACATAGAGAAGAAGATTCGTGAAATGACCATTTTTGTTATAAAAGAAAATTGGGAGTATATAGTTTCCTCTGGATATTATTGCCGTTTGAAAACTTTTTTATTCGGAGATAATATATATGTATCGAATTTGAATACTTCTATCCATTAGACATTGTGGTAATTTATTACAGGACGAAAAGAAAGACAATTATTATGAATTATTTATTTTTAAAGATGAATTTTGAATTACAAAATTCATATGCGAATATATAAAATTGGTTCATTTCAAAATAGAATCTCGATTTCATCACTTAAAATCTTAAATTTTAAGTATCGTGTAAATTAATATTTTTAAACAAGAATTTATGTCACTTAATATATGAAAAGTCATATAATTAGGTCAAGATTAATTAAAGAAATAAAAAATATAGTATCAAATAGTTAATTATAAGGATTATCAAGATGTAACATGAAAAGTCCCCACAGCCAGGTCAAGATTAAATTGAGATAAGTGATATTAAATGATAGATAGAGGCAGCCGGTCCTAATCTATCGCAATAAACACTACTTGAACGATTAAACCCGCAAGAAAGAATAGAGAGTGACGTATATAAAAATACAACGACTATTTAAAAAAAAATTGACATTGAATCAAGATTTTTTAAACTAAGATTCTAGAGTTATGTTTGAGTTTTTTTTTGTGGTGAAAAATGGTTTGAGTGTTTAATAATAAGGAATAGGTTGTGAAAACAGCCACAAATTTGTAAAACTCGCAACAAAAATTGACCGGTTAAAATATGTCCACCTCCGAATCATGCACATAGTCACATACCAGACGGCTCTTTTTCTATCAAAGGTGTCTTAATCCAGTGGGGCGGACACCTGCCCACGACCGTAAAGTTGCGGGTTCGATACTCTCCTTCTACGTGGGACAAGTTTTAAATCTCCCTTTCTAGGGTTACCATACTCCTCCTGTGAGGCATCTCTTTCTCCTACATGGGGCAACCGCCCAGTCGGACTTCAAAAAAAAAGACGGCTCTTTTTCTTTTTTTTCTAAGCTCCATATGTGCTCTTGTTTTTTCTTTTTGTTTCTTTTTCATTTTTTTAGAAGAAAATGTCTTTTATTTTGACGTAAGACTTAAAATTAAGAATCTATGAGAATGTAAAGTTGTCCTCACTCCCAATCAGTTGACCCATGAAAAATATAATCGTAGAGAAACAAGTTGACCCATGAAAAATATGTTTTTTTTCTGTGTTTAACTACTTAGAATTCGTCATGTAAATATTTTTTTTAATATTATATACACATGATAAATTGTGAGTAATTAAATAAAAAAATAAAAAAATACACAGATACAAACGATTGTTTACCCACAAAAACATAGTCTAACGGGGTCTTAGACGGTTTAACAAGTGTGTATTTGCCCTTTCCGAATTCGAACAAACAAAGGTTGTTACCATTACCACCAACCTTTTCTTTTTCCCTTTCTTTCGCTGGGTAATAGTTACCAACGATAGGAATATTGTCTGATTTTGATTATGACACTAATACATGTATTTTTTTGGGTGAAGATCGTCTGAACCCTCAATATCCTCATTTATGTGTTCAATCATTTATAATTTGTCATTTAGACTTTTTTTTTAATTATGTATAAAATATGGTGAATTGTGAGTGATTGAGAATAAAAATAAGTACATACATAAATACTTATGATTATGTGCCGTATTTTTTAGCATATGATAGATTTATTATTAGTCCTCAAATCAATTAAATCTAAAAGTTAAATTTAAAAAAATTATAATATAATGTTGAGAAGTAACCGCAACTATCTATAAAAAAAAAGGACGTCACCATAACTAGTTTTACCTTTTTCATTTTTCTTTTTGACGAAACTAGTTTTACCTCTTGAATTGAAAAGTTAATCTCAACATAGTGTTGAGAACATCATCAGCACGTAACTAAATCACATAGTTTTTTCTTGTTTTTATTACTTATTTTTATTTTTCTCCGACTTAAATTGAAATTCTACATTTATTTTTTCACTATAATTAGAATAAATAATTTGACTAAATGTAAGTGATTATAACACTTTATTAATTAATACTAATAATATGACTTATAAGTTAGTGAGCCTACATTCTTTAAATGTAAATATTACTTATAAAGTTTAGAATTAAAAAATGTCCATTTAAAAAAAAATACACATATAAAAAAAAATATATATATTTAATAGAGAATTATTTTATTTTTATCTTTTTTGCTGAATTAGTCTTTGTTGCTTTTGGTAGGAATATAAATTAGACAAAGTAGTTAAAGTAGAACGTTCAACGATCGAGATCCCCTCAAAGTCAAATGCATTCAAAATCCAACGGTGTAAAAAAATTTGAAGAAAGAAAAAGAAAACATACCGCATCAGTGACGGCTCTTTTGACCATCTTCATATCATCAAGCCTGAACTTCGCCGTCGCCAACTTTCTTGGCCAAAGCTCCACACCATCTCCGCCGCTCACGACGGTTCTTTTATCTTTCAACCACAAACTCCTCAAAATAAATTCAAAAACAAATATCAAAGTATACCAAACCACCTTAACCACCTTCCATAATGAGTTCCATCTCCTCTGCTGGAGCCGCCTCGAAGCCGAGCTTCGACTTCCTCCTCCTCCTCCGCCTCCGCCGATAGTAGGAAGCTGACTTTGATCATCAGATCTCCGACAACACGTCAAAAACATAGACATTAAGGAAATTCCATCTCCAAGCGCGTGATGGACGCGGAAAACAAAGGAATTATGAGCCATTAATAGATGGATTTCCCATAAGGGCTTATCTAAGCTAAGCGGCGATGAGACGGAAAGATCGGCGAGGTAATCATTAATCGCGTCTTCTTCGGAGATAGATGAATCGTTAATAAGGGGTTCGTGATGGATTATGAGGTGGTTTTCGACGTTGACTTGGGTCTTACGCCAGTGTTCCCGCCCTTTTGAGTCTATGACTAGTAGACTACAGAACCTAGGGTTCTTTAGCATCATGGAGGTTTCGATTTCGGATTTAATGGAGTCTACATCTATGGAGTTTTTTAAACCGATGAGACAGTTTATGACTTGGTTCATTTCTGGTCGGAGAAATAATCGACCCGCCGGAGTAAGTGGCTCGTCGTCTCTCTCCGCCATCTGATCAGAGCAGAGTAAAGGACGAGAGAGATGTACGAGGTTTGGTTGACGTTTAATTATTACGAGCGTTGGTGTTATTAGCCGAAGGATTGATTGAGGGTGGTTTTTGTTACATGAAAGGGGTAAAGGAAAGTCAGGGATGGCAGACTCAGAATTTTCGGGGCGATGATTATGCTAAGTATAGTAAGCAAGCCATAAAGGTATTTAATTGGAACGTGTTATTCCCTAGTCCCTACGTATTGATATTAAGTAAAAAATATTGATCATTGATGGTCAACCTAATTTTTGTGCTAAACACTTCCTTTTTTTTAGGACCGTGGATATAATTTTAATGGTTGATTGTCAACTTAATAGTTAATTTACATGTTGAATACTTTTTTAATATGTATTGATGTAATATTGATAATTGATTGCCAGCCTAATCGTTGGGAGAAAATAGATTTATTAGTTTGAATAGTTATTCACTTATACAAAATTTGGTTGTCGAAATAAACTGATATGGTAAGATTGATAATATGCCAATATATATTGACCAAAAAGCGTTCAACACTAAATTCAAAATGTATTATTGTTGTCTTACATGAAACGATTTAATTTTTTTGTAACACTCATTATAAATGTCTTTGATTCATACTATATCCTAAATTAGATAATATAAATATTAAACATTGAAAATACTATAGTGTTATATGGAGTTGTGCAAAAAATGTTGTTCCCTCCATGTCAAAATAAGTGCCGTAATCTTTCCACTTTTTCCCTTATTGATTCATGGAGAGAGAAAATGATGCATTGAATGAAGCGAGACAATATTAAATGATTAAGGGTATTTTTTAAACTTATTTGAAAAAAAATAACATTACTTTCGGCTGTTTTAATTTGTGTGTCTAAATCTAAAATTATTTTTATTCTGACATGGAGATAGTGTTAGAGGATCCGAAGTTCGTGCATGGAATGTGTGTAAGAGATGTAAAGTGTATATAAGAGCATGATTATCAACTAGTTGTATGTATTTATTAAACGTGTAATGATGTATAGAGTTTAAGATTTAAATATTTGATGGTCATTATCTCATGGACTAAATTGACACATTTTTCCTATTATAGTTACATAATTGAAAATAAATAAAAATTTAAAGACTAAATTAAAAGACGTCGGTTAGCTTAAGGACCACATTGATACATTTCTGCCAAATTCATAAGTTAAATTGACTAAATGCCACTTTTAGTGATGAACTTGAAAATCCCGCCCATTTTTAGGGACCGAATTGAAATTCATCCATTTATTGATCAGATTTGACATCTGGTATTAATAAAAGGAATAATACTGTTTTTTTTAATTGGTGGAGTACATACGGAGTTGAGCCGAAAATAATAATATGGTATGATATACCTTAACCACTGGAACAACCTTGCTCCCATATTATTGTTATACGCCTGGTAGATGAGGTATTACCGTATTATTCTTTTTATTCTTTTTTTTGTTGCTAAATATGCCGTATTAATTTAAGACTGATAATCAAAGGTTTCTTAACCCAGTGGGAAAAGGGTCTGTCCACGACCATGAGGTCGTGGGTTCGATACCCTCCTCATGCAATGGGATAAGCTTTAATTGTCTCCTTTTCTAGGGCTATCTTCTCCTCTTGTGAGGCGTTTCTCTCTCCCTTTATGGGGCAACCGCCCATCCGGGGTTAAAAAAAAAAATTTAAGACTGACAAGTTTCATTAGAGAAGTTCAATTAGAAAAGCATCTCTAGTTTTAAAACTGGCAGAATGGTGGATTTAGTCCATATTCTCCATTTTTCCGCCCAAATGATCCCCGTTCTATTTTTTTTTGTATTACACTCCTCAAACATTTTGTTTTTGCCGGAAGGTCCGTCCACTTCAGTTAGAGTCAACAGTTAGTCAGCAAAAAATAAATGAAAATACTAAAAAAAGAAGGGTAATTTGGAAAGATATAATTGAAGAAAAAGATGTATTCTTCTTCCTTCCGCCATTGATGTTGAATTGAATGGTAAACGTGAATTTGGATCAGGCCTTCAAGAAGCATATCAAGATAGTAAGAAAAAAGGGAGGATTCCATCTCGAATTCCAAAAATTCTTGTACATTCATTTGATTCAAGGAAATTTATAATCGAATTCAAAATCAAATTGGAAATTTTTTGAGAATTGATTGTGATATATAGTTATTATTATGGTTGAAAATTTGCAATCAGCAGCATCCAACTTATCTTCTTCTCAAAATTGCAGATTTCTGCCTCAGTATGTGAACAGTCAAACCGCTATTGCTGCCCAAATTTTTTTGGATTCTGCCCAGAATTACAATAATTTGCACCATAATTTGAATGTCCTGCTTGTGGTAATGATAATGGTGGATTGGATATGATGAAGAGTGAATTGGAAACTGCGTCTCTGGTGAATTGGATAGAGCATGCTCTGAATTCTATCCTGAGAATTATCTTAGGCACTTCTAGTATTCAAGAGTTCATAGCAGCAGACTACGTTTTTAAGAGCTTTTGTGAGGTTTGTGTAAATTCAATTTTTACCTGTTGATGAATTTTGTATTAGTTTATACTTTTGGAAAACCTGGTTGATCATAGCATCTAGGCTTTGAAATTTTAATTCGTAGTTAGTTTCGATTCCCTTATGCTGTGTTTGAAGAAGAGAGAAGACAAAGTGTGTGTGCGTGTTGAGGGAGGGTGCTGCTGATTTGGACATGCACTTCTCTCACCATGGACTTGTTGTTGGTGGTGGTGGTGGGAGAAGTGCTGATGTTTTGGTGGTGGAGACAAGCGTTGGAGTTGGAGTTGATGGGGGGTTTTGGTGGTGGAGAAGAGGGAGGGTGGGGAAGGAGGAAAGGGCGGCGGAAGGGAATGATGGATGGTGAATGGGGGTGCGAAATCTGGGCTGGTTTGGGGAAGATGGAATGGTAGAGAAGAGAAAAAGGGTAAAATGGTCATTTTGTAACAACTTTAAAAAAAACAAATCAAAATTCATTTTGTTAGTAACTGAAGTGGACAAAAGGACTACTTCCGCCAAAAACTAAAATGTTTGAGGAGGGTAATACAAAAAAAATGAGGACTATTTGCGCGAAAAAATGGAGAATAGGGACTAAATCCACCAATCTTCCTTTAAAATTCAACTCTAACTAACTTGAAAGGTACTTGAACATCAAATTATACTCCTGCACCAATGACCATACACCATCTCATGCTTTTCATCATCAGCAATAAATAAATAACTTTTTTTTTAAAAAAAATCTCATGATTTTCCTACTCCATTAAACTCTAGAATTTGTACATGAGATATATCCACACATCTTTCTCCTCATTTTCAACCTTCATCTTCTCTCCCTACCTCAAATCTTTTATCTCTAAAATTTCTCTCTAAAATTTACAACATAATACAAATTTGAAAACATTTTCCAAAAATCATATCCTCTGTAGAAAATGGGGACCGTCCAATTGATTATGCATTGTCTGGCAAAACATGAAAAATGATATACAGCCAACACCAAAAAAGACCCCCAATTGTTACAGAAACATTAGTAACAAATAAAAAATCTCTCTTCATCAGGTATCCTAATCGCAATGCTGGGATAAATTGGACGAAAACAATATTCCTAGGATGTTTCATTTTTGGACAGAAAACCGCTAGTAAAACTGGAACCTCTGGTATGAACGAAATGGCTTCGATTATACTGCACAACTGGAGTATCAAAACAAAATTCAGATTCTCTTTAATCCTACGTAGGAACTTTTTGTTTGGGAATGTACTTGATCTTCACACCTTTTTCGGGATTTGTTCTAACTCTTCCTTTAGTATTTCTGCCATTAGAGGATGAAAAAAGACCTGCAACAATCACCTGATTTTCAGCATCACCAATAACAGCAGCCGTTGATGAATCATTTTGAGTTTGAATGCCTAGAGGCGGGTCAGGCTCAGGAGACAGCACCAAGGTTACATGATCCGACGAAACAGCCTCCTTCCATCCTGCCAAGATTTTATGCCAGTCAGGGACGGTTCAGATCCTCTATACCACTCCCTGTAATAATCTAATAATGGGAACTTTTATTTCTATAACCTAAACTCTAACTTGTAAACCCTGGGGGAAATGGTTATAATTGGGAATTAATTAGAAATGTTACATGGAGTGGTACAGAGAATCCAGAGTGGTCAGGGAAATGCAGAAAGCAAAACCGACAAGCACCTTAATCAACAATATATCAAATATTTAACTGAAAAGGAAACATCAAATTATAAGAGAAGCATACTCTCTGCAAGAAAGGCTTTTGCAGCATCACTTGAGAAGTGTGAAGGCATTGCTGCTGCTTTCCAATCATCGAAACACTCCCCACTCTGGATATGCTCGTCATTGGAGGAAGATGTGTGCAGACAACTATCATCAGATGTCATTTGATCATCAGCTTTTTCACGAGGATCGATTCTTTGAGCTAGCAATAATCCTCTTGTTTCGTGTCGGCTCACAGGTCTCCAATGCTTCACAGCACCTCGACTTATGCCACTCTGAAGATTATCACTATGGTCTGCTTCCTCGGGGCCATTGCTCTTCTCAGGCTTGCCCTGCTCTGTGCTATAAATATATTTGGCATCTTCAGGAGTAAGACCCTTTTTCCGTGAAATGCAGTTTCTAACAGGCACAGATATTGAGCCAATTATCAACTCACACTTCCTTTCTTCTGTCTGATTTACCAGCTCTTCGGATCTGAGTATCAAGCTGTCCTTGTCATTTACCACTTTAAATTTCTTTGCCCATACTTTACTGCTGTTAACTACGGCACCTCGATCTTTTGTAGGGGCATGCTTTTGTGGAGGAGGTTCAAGTTTCGACATTTGAAGGTTGTGATTACTATGGAAGCCATTTCTTCCCATCCTTTGTGATTTAGGCACCTGCCACCGCCGACGAACATTCGCTGACACCATAGGGTGTTCAACATTCTGAACGTCTATAGTATCTAGGCTTTCATACTTCAAATCATGTTGAGCTTCAACATCATCATTTTCTTCATTGATTGAGAACTGAACTGGATCGGAACTATAAGTGATGTCAGTAAGCATGTATGGAGCATCAGCAACTATATCAGACGGACCTATGGAGCTGAATATTTCTGCTGGAAGTGATCTCTCCAAAGTATTCGTACAGCTAGAAACTGTGTTTTCCCCATAAGACTGCTCCCTTGCTTTCTGTTCCTTCTGCCGAAGCTTTTTCTGCCTTTTCCTCTCTAATAGCTCAGCCCGCCTGTTATGATTTTGGATGGTGTAATTCAAAACTAAAAGATATAATCATAAATATATCTGGATGACAGTATATAGGAGCAATAAAGCACCAAGGTAACTTGTCAAGTGACCATCGTTACCTTTTCTGAGCAGCTTCTTCCTCCTCCACAAGTAACTTTTGGCATCTCAAAGCCTCGGCATCCTTGTCGGTAAGCCATGCTTTCCACTGAGTACAAAGGAAAATTTGAAGTGAAATTTTGAATATCTAAAAGATATAGTAAAAGCACATTTATAAATTTACTGAATTTTCCTCCCTGGTTAAATTTAGGCAAACACTAACATTTGGAGCAAATGAAAGTCTCAGCAGAAAATTACATACCAGTTTTAGTTCAAAAAGCAAGCTAGTACAAGCAACTAAATTCTTCAGATCGAAGGCGACTTTTCCAGCTTCCCCATCAAAGACATACTTTTGCACTGATTCAGCAGTGCCAGCACATAAGAATGTTCTCTCACTTGCATCATCAAGAATACAGAATAATTCCTGTGAGGATATTGGAAGCCTGGAGGGTTTAGCACTAATGATTTCCTGCAAATAAAACAGCGATAGGTCATAGCTGAAATGAGAGAGAAAACCAATAAAAAACACAACACAGAGATCAATCATTTGAAAATATGATTAACATATATAATCCAAACTAACCAGTAAGGTATTGCCGGACTTCACATAAACCTGCGGAAGTGTCCAAGCCCCGGGCTTGCGGAGAGATGCCGCCATAGCCTTGGCGACTGAAGGCCCAGGAACTTCCTGTAAACAGATAATTACACACAAAAACTCTGAAATTTTGATAGAAAAGATCAAGAGAAAAGAAAATATTCAAATTTGAAATTGTGTTATTTAAAGCCTCTCCCACCCAAAATAAATAAATTAAAGGTTATTCTGAATTCATTGAAGCCAACAAGTACAATTATGGGAAGCTAAGGGCACCATTCCTACTGTAATTAGCATATGACAAAGAGGTCTAATATACATCAAACTTTCAGATTTCAAACACTAAAAGCAAACAACTTTCTAAATAGTGAGTTCATACCATGACACTTGAGAGTATGTAAATAAAAACTGAATAGTCAACGTTGTCAATGTTTTAATATGGAAAGCCTAAATATAATCAAACGGACAGTCACTACTAGCTTAGTATAAATCTTTGGAATGTACAGAAAGCGCCCCCATTAATACTCAAGGACAATATATGTGGTTGTCAAAGTTTAGCAAATTGAGAACTTTCCAGATACAAACAGAAAAAAACATGAAGAGAGATTTAACATCAGTTTGTTTAATTGAATGATAAGAAGGGCACGGAAATGCATGTACATGAATGAGGAATAGAGAAATGTTTGTACCTTCAGCATCGCATCATTAAGTGATACAACTTCCTTTGCTTCCTCTAACGAGAGCTGAAAGTTAACAAGTTCAAGTATAAGAAACTTTAGTGGCATTCCTTGACATACACATTGAGCGAGACACAATCTAGAATTAGAAAAAATGAAAGAGATGCAATTTATTACCTTATCCCAAAAAGCTGCCAACATATCCCTTATTTTATGAGACTCCTGCACAATTTAGTTGTAATGTTGGATTCATTGAATGAAATAAAATTACAAAGAAAATACATTATACAAATTTTACAACAGTACAGCAAAATGCAAACTGATGTAGCTATCATAGTCAGAAGAAAACCTTGTTAATGTTTAGTGACCGACGATGCACTCGTATGTGTCTGCGATAGTTAACAGGCGAACAAAATTCCCTTGAACACTTCTCACACTTCTGCATCTGAACCTTCAAAGGTGTCAACAAGGGCCAACCAGGGAGCTCTGCCAGAAAGTAGGCAGAACCAATCAATATTCTGAGATTTAACTAATTCAATAAAAATCATAAATACAAGAACCATATCCACAAATTTCAAACTTCAACTACAACAGTGTTGTCAAATGGCGCTCATGGCGGCGCCATGGCACTATGGCGTGGCGGTTTTTGCAGCCACCGGTATATACGCAATGGCGCCGCCATGGCGCTATAACTTTTGAGTTATTTGTTTGATTCATGTTGTTTTTTTCTTTTTATTACATTATGCAGTGTTTTATACATATTTTGCATATTTTATTGTGTCCGCTATAAGCCGTTATGGCGTCCGCTATAAACTTATGGCATTTTTTTGGCTTGCCGCCATGATCCGCCATCCGCTATTGACAACACTGAACTACAAACATGCAATTTCTCAAATACACTTGTCAGCGATTGACATAGGCTTCATTAAATGATTTAGGAAATGCCAAAAAAGTCTTAAAGCAACTAAACCGTAATGCTACATTCCATCTAGTTTGCTATGAAACAGAAAAATAACTGCTATATACCCTGCTGGTCCAAGGCATGAAGCAACTGAATCAATTGCACTGGGCTGTCTCCCGCCCTTGAAAAAGAAATAAGAGGTTCCTTGCCTACGGTTTGTCTAACGAAAGTGTCCACACCTTCATTCCCATCAATTGATCTCATTGAATCTATAGTACCAGTTGTGCTGATATTTGCAACTGGCGTCTATTATTAAAAGCTGTAAGAGAGCAAGAAATATTTAGTACATTAAGAAATATGAAGAGAATTCAATTCAAAGTAATAAAGTGACACCCATTGAGATTTTCAATAGCCAAAAAGACATTGAAAAGAAAAAATCGGAATATGCAACTCAATGTGAATGGATGTGTGATTAGACACATCCCAATACGGAAAAACAGGTTGAAAAGAGCTGTTTTGTCATATGATGAAACTTTTCCTATTTATAGAAGTCCATGACGATTTGCATGAATCCTAAAGGCGAGAAACCGGATAAAAGGAAGCAAACTTTTGAAGTGAATCTTTTTCGTATGCATTTATTGATCAACAACATTAGTCAATATTGGGATTTCAGGAACCCCGTATGTCGGTGCGTAATAAACTAGCCAAAGTCTCTGCTGATTTAAGACACTAGCGTAAAATGACGCAAGAGATACGTAAACAGGATGTCAGAAAAAGTATATCAATGCCCCCCTAATAAATACTAGTGAGACAAATAATTCCCAATATATAGCAAAACAAAGATGGCAAAAAGTAATACCCCCAACAGTGCATAAAGGCTTTCTGGAATTCACTAAACTCAACCCAGATCCTTCTTCTACATATACTCTCCACTTCTAAATGTTTTATGGTTGCGTGAAGTAATTAAACAACACGGTGTGCCACAATGCTATCAGATTATTCAAAAATAAATAAAACCTAATGTCTACCATCAATCAAAAGATGCCGCCTCCCACTAATAGGCATTTCTAGAACATGCATAAAGGCAATGCAATTTATCAGTAAACGAGAAGCATATCGAACAATTCGAAACTTGAATCCAATCCAAAATAGATGAGATCCAGCCTCATCAGAATATCCGAACCAAAAAAAACTACAGGTGGCCATTCCCTAAACACAGTTCCGAAACTTCACATTCATCAAACTTAACAAAAAAACACAGTAAATCCAAAACAATTCCAAATAATTAAAACAATAATAATCATTAGCAAATGCATCAAAATTCACCTAATGAAAAAATCAGCGGAACACTGATTGCAGATCATGATAAACTCGAACAATGAAAAAATAAATTATTACAGAACAATAAATTCACAGAGGAAGAACATTAAGCTAGGGTCTGGGGTCACGTGATCTGTGATCACAGCGCACGTGACCTCCTCCGGCAACCAGTACAACAACGACTGGCCTAATAGCTCTCAACGTACCGGGGGCGACTATGATGGTTAACGAGAAGATCGCCGATGAATGCGCGGCTATAATCGCCGCCGGAGAAATAGTGGCGTCGAATGATCTGGAGTCGGCGAAATGCTGAACTGGGAAAACAGAAAGATGAAGGAAATTTTATAAAGGCGGAGGGAGATGGAACCCTTCCTTTTCAGCATGAAAGGAAACAAAAATATATTTATTTTATTACTTTTTTTGTTTGAGAATAATTTTGATAACCCTCTCCTAATTTGAATAATCAAAGAAATTATTCAATAATCTTTTTTAGTATATATTTATGCAGTTATAAAATGCCCTAAGGGTGGCTCCAGTGCAGAACTACTCTCATCTGTTTAATTAAAATTTTAACGGTTAATATTGATTTAAAACGAATAGATGTTTTGAGTTTTAGAGCATCTGTTGTGTTTTTAACCTCTTAATACATGTAACTGAGGCAACACATGTATTAAGGCATTCTGTATGTATTGAAAAAACATTTCCGCATAAAATTTGAATTATTTGAAAATAAAATATATTTATATACTCATAAAATGATGTCCGTCGCAGAGACGTAACACTTTTCTTTCTTTCTTTTATTACTAGACGTAACACTTCAAAATACTAGATGTAGGGGCCCTTTGGCAGTTTGGCGTTCATTAGAACTTTTTGGTTTTGCTAAAATGATGTTTTTTTTTGTTGAATTGCTAATATTTTCCGAAGAACGGGCAACTACAAAATCAAAGTTACTCACATTCTGATGTACTATCAAACTTTTCTTTCTTTCTTTCTTTTATTACTAAATGACTGTAACATAATTATTTGTAATAAAAATAGTAGGTCGAGTATGTGATATGATATGAATGTAACACTCTCCCATATCATAAATTATTTAATCGAGAATAGTCTTATATAGTTTACGGACGATTGTATAATAATTTGTTGCTATTTCTTTTGTTGACAAGTTCTGAATTTCAATTTAATAAGTTTTATATAGAGTTCAATAAAATTGAAATTAATTAAAAAAAATGAACCAAATTATAAATCTTGAAAGATAAATTTAACATGGCGCTATCAATATGAATAATTTCTTGAGACTCTTAAGGTTCAAAGAGCATTTTTTTCATGGACTATGCAAAGAATTTGTAAAGTTCTCATCATTCACCAACCATTCCAAGCCTTCTACACTGTTTCGTTGCGACCTACGTTTTTCCCGCCACAAAAGCAAACCATTTTTGTAAAAATCGTTTGTCCCCGTGTATATCACTAATCATGTACTCAATCAATTAAAATTTATTATGTGGGACATTTCTTCCAATTATATATACACATGGCAAATTGTGATTAGTTGAATATAAAAATGAAAACATACACAGACACATAATTTTTTGCCTACTTTTGGCCCCCTTAAACTTTAATTACCCAAGTAACCAAGGACATAAATACCCTTTTTCCTTTGGGGGAGAAATGATTGAGAATAATTTTGTGAATATTAAATCGAATCATTCAGTAAGTAAAGAGTATTTTACTAACTAAATAAATATGTTGGTTCAAGGAAAAAGGACTTGTAAGTAGTGTCATAATTTGATGATCTTACTCGTGATTCAAATGACTAGAGTTCAATCTTTAAAATATTCATAACAAAGAAAAAGGAAGAAATAATGTGCATTATTTTCTGAAGTAGTGGAAAAATGAATATAAAGCTTAGTGCATAGTATAGTACTCCCTCCATTCCCTATTAATTGTCGTTTAGGAGATATCTAGGTATCCAAATTAATTGTCGTTTAAGGTTGTTTTATTAGTTGTCAATAATTTATTCCAATTATACCCTCAACATTTTCCTTCCTTTATGACAAAGAAGTGAGAGAGAGGGAGGGTGGGGGATAATATTGGAAGTTTAGGTGAAAATGACAGCTTCCTTAATTTTCTCAAATTGTCTAAAGAGTCTTATATTTAGGAATGGAGGGAGTAATAGATAAGTATATTATCAATTGATGCTCTAGATGATGGCTGTAACCTTTAAGGTGTTGAAATCCAGAAACAAGAGAGTTTTCAGGAGGACTGCTGCTGCTGCCATTCTTGAATTGCATAATAAAGGGCATAATTGGGAATTAGATCCAAATGCTCAAGTTCAAGATTTGTCATGGGTGATGTATTGTGACCACTATTTAACCATTCTTTTATTGCATCTGCTTCATATGTAAAACCATCTGCTGCTATATATGGATCCTCCATTACTTCCTGCAAATTTCACCATTCAACAAATTAGCCTCTGTTGTCGAAGAAAACTAGCACAGTTGGTGAAGCACTTCCAACTCGTAACCATCATCCTTAAGTATAGCTCGCATGATTTTTATTCCATATTACCTGGAACACGGGGCAGAGAAAATGAGAAGGAATTCGACGTTTATAATCAGAATCCGGGCTTGGAGAAGTTGTATCCGTGCCTGACAACGTGCACAAATCCCTCATTGGCTCGATCACAGGCCAAACTTCTTCGAGAAGGTCTGGTCGATTCACTCGCTTCTCTTCACAGCACCTCAATGCCAAGTGAGCTAACTGGTCTGCTACCTCAATTGGCCAGTCACCAGCTGAATAATCAAGAACTGTATTTAAGTTCCCAGCTTCCTTAGCAGATTTAACATCCTTAAGTATACTGGAAGCTGTTCTTGCTGTTAAAAGTCGAAGTAGTATAAACCCGAAAGAGTAGATATCAGATTCTGAAGAAAGCTCTCCATCTTCAATAAGTTCAGGGTCTAAATAAATATCAGTCTCCGGGTCATTCTTGATACGCGATTTTTGAGTATCATTTCGAGAAACCAAAAGATGGATGCCCAAGTCACTTATTTTGCTGACCAAATTGGCATCAAAGAGGACGTTGTCAGGTCTTAAATTCCCATGGACAAAACAGTTTTGCTTAGCACGAAGAAAGAAAAGAGCTGAGCATATCTCACTTGCAATTCTTATGCGAGTTTGCCATGATAAAGCTCGACTCTTGGAATGTCCAGTAAGGTGATCTTCAAGGCTTCGATTTTCAAGATATTCATAAATAAGTGACCTAGATTCCGTACATGTTCCAATCATTGTAACAAGATTTGGATGCCTCATCCTGCTTAAAACTTCTGCCTGTGTCCAGCCAGTGAAGACGAATCAGTCAACAAGTTGCATACTAGTAAAGTAAGTAACAAATCTGACCCTAAAACAGAACCACATAAATTTAGATTCAGAGTTATCGAGTAGAATAAAGTATACATTTACCTCGCGGTTGAATTCCATATCACTTTGAGAACCACAAGAGGGCAGCATTTTAATAGCTACCTTAGTATGGTGGATGATGCCCTTGTAGACACTTCCATATCTTCCCTCACCTATCTTCAAGGATGGATCAAAATTTTCGGTTGCTTCAACAATATCCAAGAAAGAGAAGTCGAAGGAATACGAACATAAGCGAGCAACATCTTCTTTTACCGGTTTCCTGAATCGATTAGCACTTTTGAGTGCGTTATCTCGCTCTATCAACAGCATATCACGTTGTTCCTTGAATCTATTCAACAGTTCCACTGCTTGAGTAATCTTCTCCTCTAGCTCCTTTTCAGCATAACAGTTTTCTGAAATCTGTCTTTCTAGAGCAGGCTTCTGGTCCAGGATGATCTGGAGTTCTTTTGAGAGTTGGTCATGCTGATTCTTCATCCTTTCGAGTTCTTGCCCTTGTCTGATCAGCAAGTCTTCCATTTCTTTTCTTTGGAGTATCTCCTCCATACACAAAAATTCCGACGCTACAGCCTATAACATGAAAAAGTCAATGAAGATCGGATCATGGGAAACATACGAGGATATTCAATTCTTCCAATGATTTGGTTTAAGACAGGTGGAACAACCTACCCATGTTTTCCAGACAGTAGACAAGAATGTTAATGCACATGATAGAATCTTGTTTAGTGAGAAGACCATAAAATATTTTACCTCCATTCCTCAATATAGGTCGTTTAGGACAATTTGAAAAAAATTAAGGAACTCAAACAAACAATAATTTTCCCACCACAATTCCAATAATACCCCTTCCTTCCTCCTCCTCTTTCAATTTTCCAATAAAACATATGTTGAGGGTATAATTGGAATAAAGTATTGACAACTAATACAAGACATGTAAATGACAATTAATTTGGATACACAAGACATGTAAATGAGAATTAATTTGGATACATATATATCTCGTAAACGACAATTAAATGGGAATGGAGTGAGTATAATGAAGCTTTCACATTCTGCATCAGAAGAAGGAAGCATCCTATATTATTAGTCATGCGACTTTCCTTCGAGTAAAGTTAGTTTTACATAGACATTCTTTTGAAGACCATAGAGATGGAAACCAAGTGGTATAGTTATAAAACTTAAACTTACCGCGTGCATATCCTCCATTGCATCTTCTTCAGCTCTCCATCGGCTCACTGACTCTCCAAATGCCCGTTGCTTTGAGATTTCAGCATCTATTATAGCATGCTCTAATTTATTATGTATTGTTCCTTCCACTTGCATCATATATTCCTGAAGTCACTTACAACATTAGTCGGAAATTAACAGACAAATGATCCAGACATCTTAGAATATCTAATAATTCTCAGTAGCATAATAACTTCTGTTGGTTAATAATTCCTGCAGGGTAACAGGGACGATGCCAGGAATTTGGCATTGGTGGCGAAAAACTGCAACAGTATGCCGAAGTACATATAAAAACTGCAAAAAAAAAATGTTGGCGGCGAATTTGATCAAATATTCCGAACTACATATAAAATTTAATATATCTATTAGTATTTTTAGAAATCTCCGGGGCGACTGCCACCCCGCCCCTTGTCTTCGTCCCTGAGAGTAACTGCAACCGTCCCCATAGCAACTAAACAACAATAATTATCTCAATAAGGTATTACTTTATCAATACTGTTAGACCTAGGTCAATAATATGATATGTATTAATGAATGAGTGAATCAGAAAGCTTGCTAAGATCATCAACTCAAAACTTCAAGTCCTTAAAGTTTACAAGAAATAAGCATTCGATCTCAATAATAAATGAGATTCCACAACAAAAGATAACAATCAAGAAGGAAATTCTAACGCAACATAAAAAGCTAACACAAATCGATAGCTTTAGCTTTCATAAAAAGGTATTCTAATTTGCTATTATTGTGAAATTTCCAATTTAACATCAACGGGAAAGCAATACACAAAGGAAAAAAGAAAGACAAATTAAGAACTTACAGAGTGAGACAGAAGGAGAAGGCTGATGAACATGAAGAAGAAGACCGATAATTTTGCCGGGAAAACTAGCTGGTGAAAATCGTTTGTGTACTTATTCTTCTACTCAACTAATCAAAAATTCATTAGCTGAATATTTATTTCAATTATATATACACCATATCGAATTGTGAGTGGTTGGATACAGTAATTTGAATATACAGAGACAAAACTAGCAAGTGCCCACAACAGTTGAGACTTAACGTCCTTCAAATTCTTACCAACAACCACATATTTTGAAGACTGAGTCAACATTGTAGTTAACCGAACCGTACGTCAGGGAAGAGGTCTGCACTTTCCGTTCACACTCATTTTGCTTTTTCTGTAAAAGTTGAAAAATTCTGATATAGACCTGACCTACAAGTGGGGACATAAACCACTTGCTCCACAATCAACCACATCCCCTCTTTTAATTAAAAAACAATAAAAATGCCTCAAACAATGCACCAAAAGGGGGAATATTTTTATTATTTTAATCAAAACTGTGATGTGGCTGAATGTGGATCAAGTGGTCCATGTCCACTTGGTAGGCCTGGTCCATGACAATTGATCGTAAAAGTTGTGCTAAATTAATTTAAAATATCGAATATTTTAATTCGATGAGTGAAATAAATATTAAGTAATAATTAACTATGGTCGTTAAAATAAGATAATTTAAAATTAAAATTAATTCAACACAATATTATTTTTAAAAAAAAGATTACACAAGGAACAAACTAATTCACACTTTTTTTTGGGGGAAGAGGATACAGGAATCGACCCAGCACCGAAGTCCTGAGTCATGACAACCTTTTCCACTGGGACTATCTGATGCCCATAAAATAATTCACACTTTATTTGATGGTAACTAAGATGAATTGAAGGCTTTGTAGGTTTTTTTATAGCCAAGTAGTACAACGTTTTGTATAATCATCACAATGTGTATTTTTCTTTTTCCGAACAGTATCACTTTGCAATTATTTCTCAAATAAAAAAAACGATCACTCTGTAATTGAGGAATTTTGTCATAGTATTTACAAATAGTGTATCCTCTCAACAGAATTTTTTTTTTTTTAAAAAGAATAAATTGTGAATGGAACAGTAGTTTGTTGGGTCGTCTTTTTATTTTTTTTTTGTATTTTCAAAATATAAGAGGCGTTGGACTTTTCAAGAATACCGTCTAGGTACAACATTGTTCCTTGTTTTTTTTTCCAAGTATATTTCTTTGTTCTAAAAGAAAATACTTTATCATGTCACTTTCTTTACTAAAACATTTCAAATTTTCTTTTTTAGGAATAAACATTTTTCAAATTCTTGGGATTACAATGGCACGGAGGGCGGGGTGGACCATATAATCCGGAGTCACCCCGCCTCCCTATACCCACCACCTCCGCTCTTGTTCCTATCTTCGCCCGAGTGAGTTTTAAATATGATCTCTATTCTCATTCCTGTTTCTCAATTCCTGTTCTCGCCCCCGTTTAGGTGAAAAATATTATCTCCATCCTTACTCGAGTATGTCCTATTTTAAAAGTTCATTTTTTTCTTTGTTTTTCAATGTAAAATTTTATTTTCATTGTAGGATAGTATCAATATAATTTTATTTTTTAACAAAATAAATAAATATATTTATTTAATAGTATTAAATAATTATAATAATAGTATTTTATAAATATAAATAGGACGGTACAAGAATGGAGACATATCTCTCCCTCTGCCCTTACCCCATCCCGACCGGGTAACAAATTTCAATCCCATTCCTGTTTAAACTGGGGATTCCCACCCCAAGCGGGGAGGGGACAAAGTTAGTTTTACTTGCAATTTCCAAAAGGAGAAAATCACTATTTATACACCTGAGGTATCTTTCAAAAGCAACTGTTAACCCTAAGGAATATATCGTGTCATTCTTGTCCCCAACAATTTACAGGGTGCCATTTATGCCCAAAAGTGGCGGCGTCCGGCGAAAAGAGGCGGTGTTGCACATGTGCGAACCGCACAAGCATATTTTCAGGGGTAATTTCGTCCATTCATATTTTTAATTAAAAACAAAAACAAACCCTCCTCCATTCCTCCCCACCCCTCTCCCACCACTACCAATTTCAAGAACAACCACCTATCCCCACCAACACCAAAGCCGCTGCCGCCTCCTCCTCCTCCATCAATTTCTTCACTTAAACTCCATTTCACAGAAGCATCTAAACATCACAAAGAACAAACCCTCCCCCATTCCTCCCCACCCCTCTCCCACCACTACCAATTTCAAGAACAACCACCTATCCCCACCACCACCAAAGCCGCCGCCGCCACCTCCTCCTACTCTACCAATTTCTTCACTTAAACTCCATTTCACAAAAGCATCTAAACATCACAAAGAACAACAAAGAAAATGATCTAAGAACATGAAGAGAGAAAAAAAAAACCCAGCAGTTGTGAGTGGCGGAGGGAGGGAGGGGTGGGTGGCGGGGGAGGGAAGGAGGATTCCGCCATTTTTGGGCATAAATGGCACCCCGTAAATTATTGGGGACATAAATGACACGATATATAATCCTGAGGGATAACAATTGCTTTTGAAAGTAAACTCAAGGGCATAAATAGTAATTATCTCAAAAGAAACGAATTGGTTTTCTTTTTCAGTTTTTCTTTTTTTCTTTTTGGAGAAGAAGAATGAAGGGTGAGTGGTGGAGGAGATGGCGGAGGGAGGGAATGGTGAGTGGCTGGGGAGAGAGGGAGTGGTGAGTGGCGGGGGAGGGAGGAGAGAGAGAGAGAGAGAGAGAGAGAGGGAGGGGTGAGTGGTGGTGGGGATAGGTGGTTGTTCTTGAAATTGGTAGTGGTGGGAGAGGGGTGGGGAGGAATGGGGGAGGGTTTTTTTTAATTAAAAATATGAATGGACGAAATTGCCCCTGAAAATATGCTTGTGCGGTTCGCACATGTGCAACACCGCCTCTTTTCGCCGGACGCCGCCACTTTTGGGCATAAATGGCACCCCGTAAATTGTTGGGGACAAGAATGGCACGATATATTCTTTAGGGTTAACAGTTGCTTTTGAAAGATACCTCAGGTGCATAAATAGTGCTTTTCTCTTTCCAAAAGCCATGTTCAGATTTCTATGGTGATTGATGGAGTTTTTCTCTGTACACCCCCCCCCCCCTCCCCACCACCACCAGCACCACCACCAATGATATGATAGTGAAATGGAAGCACAATGACAGATTTATCCAGAAAGATTATTGAGATGCTACTCATCTCTCTGAGCGTTGGCTTGAAGACGAAGCTGATGGCCGAATTCAGACATTGCCATGGTTATCTAAGAATAAACAACTACTCACCACCACCTCCCGCAGAAACCATGAAATCAGATGAAGAAGAAGTTTAAGGGCAACTGAAAACGAAAACGAAAATCTCAGAGGCTTTTTTTTAACCACACATTTCTCAACTTTTCTAAGCAACTGAAAACGAAAATCTCAAATAGAGATCATATCCAATCGCACGGAGGAGAGGAAAAACAGAGAATAGTTTGTCATATGGTAGAACTTCATAATGTTTTCCTTTCTGAAACTTCTATATAGGGCAAATGATCCAATTTCGGATGCAACCATAAAAGGACCAAGAAATTAAAAGTTGAAAATAAAGCTCATAGTGGCAGCTCAGAGGCTGCCGAATCTTTAAGTTTAATTCTTTTTCATGTAAGGGTAAAGGAAACAAGGCCAAAATATGAAACTTGAAACTAGAAACAGAAGTAAACCTGGACTAGCCCATCAGCAGGAATTGCAACTCTTCCTGCATGTTCCATAGTAATCGGGAGAACCAACCATAAACACGGGATTTCTCTGACACTCTCCCACAGCAGCCCAACGAGGACAATTTTCATCTTCGTCTGTGCAAACAGTATCATCAAACTCTTGTATGTTCTCTGTTTTAATGGATCGTAAGTGGAACAATTTGGTGGCACACCACATTTCTCCCTCAAGAACTGGGCATCTGGCATGTGAACTGCTCTTATCAGGAGCTCCACTGAGATGGGCGTTGAAGAAAACAATGGCATTTCCCTTGGTAGGTCTCAACGCGTTACCATTCTTCGAACAAGCCGACAAGATTTTGTCCTGCATGATAAGTTGTCCAAAAAGTTGGTTAAATCCAACATAGCGATAACTGAAAAACACGCTAATAATAGCTCAAAAATCATTGCTTTCTTACTTTTGACTCAGGAAAGAGAATCTCACCACCCCGAGAGACGCTTGAAAGATATAAAACAACTGTTGCCATCAAAGGTTCCTCAGGAACTGTTGTAGACTTGTTACCCAAGTAATTATATTTCTGCTGGGAATCTTCATCACGAAAATGCCGAACTTGTAAAGGCAAGCTGTTTTCTGAAAGTAATATCCATTTCAAATCGTGTTACTAAGGTCATGACAAGGGGAAGAAAATTCCAGGAACCAGGAAAAAAAAACAAATGAAAATCACCCCTGGGAATAAAAATCCAAGCTGAGATTCTTTCCTCAATCCTTGCAACAACTTCGTCCTGGAAGCCACAAAGTCCACAAATCAAGTGATGCAAGTTCGAAGTTTCTGTTGAAACACATTATAATTCAGGTTCCTGAATATTTGTCAGCAAAATCTCCATCATATTTTAAAAAGTTAATTTTAAACAGTTCCTTCTCTCCTTTTCGTGTCACGGTACTTCAACCAATTTGAATCTACTATTCTCAAACCCCAAATTCCCAGGAAATTTCGAAAGTGGTGTGTGTAAAACAAAAGGGAGCACAGAAAAGGAATATACAAATTGAAACATTCTTCTGAAGTTAGATGTTAAGAACAGAAGCGATGAAGTGCACGGACAATTAGTACAATAAGTTTAATAGTAATTCAAAGGAGAAATATGAATGCAGCAGGCTACCTTTATCACTTAGCTGACCGTGGAGGTACTTGGATTGGTTTTATGTTTGAGAAGTTTTATCTCGGAGTTCGAAAAACTATATTGTTTTTGAGAGAAGATGTGGAAAAAAAATGTGTTGGAGATTGTGCAAGAGTGGTAACCAAATGCACGGCCCAAAACAGAAAGCCAAAAAGAGTAAACACATGAATAAAAGTGAAACTTCATCTTTAAAAATAAACCAAAAAAAGTTGAAAATTATTAGTATTACATCTTTTTTGAAAGGTCTTCGCCTGCTACCTAAAAAAAAGTGGTCTTCCCCCACGCCTACTAAAAAAAAGTAATAAGTTTTCTTAAAGTGGTATACATGATAAAAAAGTTCAGTGATGGCCCAATCCAGACACCAAAATTCGTCTCAGAATACAAAAGCTCACCTCTTTATTCAAATGCATAACCAAATTACTAAGCAGCTTGGCTGGGTCAACCTTCTCCAAACCATCTTTTGTGATAGAGTCCCCTCTCTTGTCATGCACCTAAAAGCAAGACAAGCGTGCTTAGAACAGACAACAGGAATCAATAGTGCAAAGAGAAAAAAAGCAAGAATATACTAGAGATATCAAGTGGTCAGCTTCCTCTTCTGATAGAAAGTCTCGATATAAGAAGACCCTGAGACCATAAGGAAATATAAGTTATTCTTTCTAGCCATAATAAGTGGTATCATGCATGTCATACATCTACTGACATCAATTAATCTTATCCGCAACTTATTTGATCCTCAACAGAATGATATTTCTTATTCCTAATAGGATACAATTGAACAGTAGAATCAAATTGTTTTCAAGAGGCAAAAGAAGAAGCAAATCAATCTACCTGACCTTGGATGCCAAGATAGTTGAGTGACTTGAGACGGACGAACAATTGTTATTGGAAGGCTCGGTTTAAATATATCCTCCATCACCAGCTTGGTTCTTAGTTCCTTCCGGCTACTGAAGAAAACAGAAACATGTAAGTAACAAAGGTCACATGTAGTGATAATCAAGACTTTGAAATAGGAAGCTGAATCACAGCTCACTCTAGACGCTGGGAAATCTTAGAGCTCTTCATGGAGTGCATAAGCATGGCCTTATTAATCAGTGAAATTATGAATTTCTGAGAATCATAAATCAGAACATGATGCAGTTGCAAGACAAGTAGCCTTCTTTAAGATAATGCACCTATAGAAGAGCCAGTCTCCCACACAATTCAATTGAACATAAGGTTGTTTTCCCTTCGAAACCAACATAAATTTGAACTTGTAGGAGGAAATCACGTTAAAGTTTTGTATTTTACCAAGATGAAACATTTTATAAGTATACGAGATTTTATCAAATTTACTCGCAATAAACATATACTAATCCTTCATTTCTGCTCATCTTCCAATTCCCTTCTTGAAATCCAAAAGGAAGTAGAATCCTAAATTCCAGAAAGTATTCAATTGTCAAATAGGTGTTGAGAAACCTTCAATCCAACAAGGAACATAACTATTCCCTCCATTTCATAAGTCCTTCTAACAGTTTAGCATAGATCAAGGAATGACAGAATGGGGAAACAAAGGCATTTTTACTATTATATCCTTAGACAATTTAATTTATCCCCATTTAAGTCTTAATCACCAACCTATCTCTCTTCCTCTCTATTCCATAATATGAGTTAAGGGTAATCTTAGTAATATAGTACTCTATCTGTCCAAATTGAATGTACACTTACTATTTTAGTTTGTCCAAAATGAATGTATATTTTCTTCAAATGAAGGTATTTTCTCACTAAACTTCCATAACTAACCTCCAGGGATGCAAGTTCCACTAACATGTATCATTCTATATTTAAGGATATTATTATAACATAACCTTGGTCAAACTATAATTCTTAATTCTTATGGAAATTCAATTTGGGACGCAGAGAGTAATAACTTTTCAATCTTCTGGAGCAACCAATAAAAACAGATTAGGTAAAACTTAGGGATGTAAATGTATAACAGATCAAGATAAAGAAGCAAAATTTAAGAGGAATTCAGCTGGTACGAACAAAAACTCATCGTAATCTACATGCTATTAAAAAAAAAAGTGAATCAATTGAGGCTCAACAACTGGAAATCAATAGTAAAAAAACCAATTACATAAATTACTCACGTTTCTGCAGAAATGCATCCAGAAATAGTTGAAAAAATAAGAAAATCTAGGAAAATAGATAAAGAGGCCGCCATGGATGAGTATAGAGAAATGAATAAACGGTGACGGAGATCAGTATTCCAGAGCTGATTCACTTGAATTTGTGAAGAAAAAGAAGAAGAGGTTCCACAATCGCTTGAGCTTTGAGTTCTTCCTGATTATTATTTAAATTATGCCTAATCATGAAGCCAATGTAATTGGTGACCACCCGGGAAGTCGAAGAGTGCCACTATTCACGAGAAAGCCGAGGTAAATTGAGAAATATTTCTCCATTAGAAGGTGTTTTTTTGTTTTTTTTTTCTAATTAACCTGCTTCTCAATTTTTTTATTTTTTTATTTATTGGGAAGAAACCTATCTATTACAAGAAATTGAGGATTAAAAAAGCGGAGAGGGGATTCGAACTCATTACCTCTACGTCATGAGTACCTGCTTCTCAAAGTTAAACACCAATATTATAAAAGTCTGGATCATACATGGAATCACCAAAATTCATTAAGTGCGAAATGCCTCAAGGCATGTATCTTTCGACACAAAAACAGGACATGTATCCTTAAAAACACGACAAGTGTCGTAAAATCAAGATATATATCTGTTTTAAATCAATATTAACTGTAAAAATTTCAATTTAACGGACAAAATTAAGTCTCGCACGTGCAAAAGTTAATCCCATTTCACACTGAAGACACATCGAATATCATAAACTTTCATGGCTAGTCGTTTACCATTTCGTAAATCTCCACAGTTAGGGATTTTTAACAGCTCCACAGTTAGGGATTAGTCATTGTTTTCAATGACTGGCCTAGACAAGAATAATAATAAAAGAAAAAAAAAAGTTAAACACCCCGATTATAAACTTTAATTCTTCTTTCTTTATTTTTTCTTTTTTTTAAGATATACTTTTAACTTATTTCTTTGGTTTTGAGAAACTTTTTTTGCTGTTATGCCCATAGAGTTTTTTAAAAGGACAATGCTAAGCTACTAGAATTATTAGCTAAAACATTGACTAAAACATTTTTTCGGGCCTTTTTGCCCTTATAGTTGGGTGACTCCCTTATACCAGCAGGGGGTAAGATAGTCATTTAACACCCTCAATTTGGGGGTTTAGGGTTTCTATCCCCAAAATTCTTAAAAAAAAAGAAGTTATATGCACATATCACAAATAGGAAATGTATTAAAAGATGTACTATAAGATATATAATCTATTTTAATGTTGAGTCAATAATTAACGATCGCAATTATATCTTTGTCGCCCTGAATTTTTAACATACTCTTTAATATACATGTAAAAATACGCCACGTGTTAAATTTTGTTAGCTTCTCCTAAACCCTCTCCCTAAGGATGTTAGTAGGGTAGATCGAGACGGGTATCTCAATACCCAACACTGCCTCCGCGCAGGTAACCTATCGCCCTGCCCTGCTCCATGACCCGCCGCAGATAAAAAAATATATCTTTCTGCGCCCCGTCTTGTGCGGAGTGAATTTGACCCGCCTCGCTCTACCATTTTTTTTATAAAAAATTATTATTATTAGCATTGCACTTAAATATAATTAAATTAAATTAAATAAATTCTTTTACATGTCAGCAAAAATTAAATAAAAACTAAATAATATTATAATAATATAATATAAATGTGACAGAATGGGGCGGGACGGACGAGTCTCACACAAAATTCAGTTTTACTCTGTCATGTATGCGGGGCGGGTCTGATCTACCCCATTCCCTTTACAGGTAGGGTTTGATCTTCCCAAAAAAGTGATGGGCAGGGCGAGGGTCCACCGTGTAATGCCATCCATACCTCTCCCACTAACTCCGTCAATTACTTGCGGTCCTGACTCCTGAATGAAAAGAAGAAGAGAAGAACAAATCCGAAGCAATAAGGACTAATCAATGTTTGGGTTCGGATTCATACCACAGGCTCACCATATAAGTGGGCTTTTAAGAAGACCAATGTAATGTGGAAACATTAACTGGGCTGGGCTTATAATGACCCGTCCTAAATAATTTGGTTTGGCCCATTACAACTTGTGACTTCCTATAAATATCCACAAAGCTCTCAAGAAAAAAACCCTAGTTCGCCATTTTCGTAGCCTGCATCGAAGCAATGACGGTGACTAATTAAACTCCCCTCTTTTGCTTTTATATGTTGAAATTTTATTTTTCCTATAGTTTACAATGTTCCTTCAAGTTAAAGTTAGCACTTCCGGCTGGGAGCCATATGTTTTGAGTCTGCTTATGTATTGTTAGAAAAAAGGAGGAAGTTAAAGCTATAAATATGTTTTCTACCAATGCGATTTTATTATCTATTAAAGCTGTTTAGTTTAGATTTTGATTTTGAGGGACTTAAAGATGTAAATTTTCAAGTTTTTTTAATTTTCTATTGGATTAGTCTTGTAAGTGATCTCAATAGAGAGTTTGCAATTGTTTTTGGTTGATGTAGGGGACTGTTGCGAAACAGCCGAATACAGGGATTTTTGTGGGACTGAACAGAGGTCATGTTGTGACCAAGAAGGAGTTGGCTCCACGTCCATCCGATAGGAAAGGGGTAATCTTCTTTCTGTAGTTGTCTGTTTTATGGTTTTGCGATTTGTGTGTCATTAATGCTGTAGTTTGTTATTCTTATATCTTCATTTTGATTTGCCTCTGCATACTAGTTTTTTTTCCTAGCTTATGTGATTGTCTTGAAATACCTGCATTTAGTGGCGGAGCAAGGATTGAAGTTTAGGGGGGCCGTAGAAAAAATTGAAAATTCTCGGGGGCCGTAGTACAAATTTTTTTTTTGTGTGGAACCGTTGGATATATATACCTAGTATATAAAAAAAATTGAAAATTCTTCCCCCCCCTCTCCTCTTATGCTCCGCCACTGCCTGCATTTGTATGTGAAACCTTCTCTAAGTATTGTATTTCTGCCTGTGAGTAGGGATATCGGCATGATCTACAACTAATTTGCACTCTCACATTTGTGGTGGTGGTTGTTGTAATGAGGAATCAGCAATGATGCTAATCTGAGGTGCTTTATTTGGTGTGTTTTTATGGGTATATACTTTTGACTTCTTGATTTCCAAAATGGTAACCAAATCTAAATGGTGAACTTAAAGTTAGATTTCTTTCGGTATTAGTTTGTTTGCTACATTTTGTATTTCTGATTGAATCAGTAAACAATAATGATTGTTTGATCAAAAAATTTGGATCAAACAAGGATCAAATAGTATAAAATGAAAATGGTTGTTAGAATTTAATGTGACTTTATGCCTTCTTGATCCAAATTTGATCCCAAATTTTTTATCCAATAATCACTATCCATCAGTAAATGTGTGTGTGAATAGCTATTGCCTGCTTATATTATGCAACTGTCTTGTTGCTCAAACTTGTGCATGGATTTCAGAAAACAAGCAAAAGAGTCCACTTTGTTAGAAGCTTAATCAGGGAAGTTGCGGGTTTTGCTCCATATGAGAAGAGGATCACTGAACTCCTTAAAGTTGGAAAGGACAAGCGTGCTTTGAAGGTGGCTAAGAGAAAATTGGGCACCCACAAGAGAGCAAAGAGGAAGAGAGAGGAGATGTCTAGCGTTCTTCGTAAGATGAGGTAATTAATCTGTTTTTTGGCATTCTGTCATACGATTTTCATCATATCTTGTTTCTCCGTTCTTTTCCGAGTCTATTGTTCTTGCCCAGGTTTGAATTGTAAAGGAAAAAAAAACAAAGAAAGTGGAAGGGTTCCTAATTAATTTGCTTGATGTTTGCAGGGCTGCTGGAGGTGGTGAAAAGAAGAAGTAAAACTCATTTACTACCCTTTTGTTTGGAGTGGGAAACTTAGGTTTTGGTAGTCTGGATGATTGGTTATTAGTTTTGCCCTGTAATTGTTTTTTTTTTCGTCTGAAGACATGGATTTAGTTTCAAAAAAGAATTTGAGTTTCAGCTTTACATTTCAGTCTATTAGTATTATGATATGAAATTAACTTAAAACATTTAAGAAAAGGGCAAATGTTTAAAACTACTTGGTTGTACCATATAGAAGTTAAAATGAGTAGTTGAAGTGTTGGCTATTACTCGCTTTGTTTCACAATATAAAACATTTAGCCATTGCCTTCCGTTTCATACTGAACTTTTGTACTATTTTTATATAGTTCAATGAAGAAGAAAATAAATGGCACTTTTCCTATTATCCCGATTAGTTCATTCCACTAACTTGATAGACAACAATAAAATTATATTTATGAGTGGCCATAACTATAAAAAAATAATCTTCTCAAGCAAGACATTTTGGGAAGAGAGAAAAAATCTAAAAAACCTTATATGTATTGTGAAAGGGACGGAGTATAACCTAACACGTACATTTTCGTCAAAAAATACCCAATGCATACATTGCATCCCAGGAGATCTGCAAGGATGTATTCAGTTGCAGTTCACCTCCGGAGAGGCAATCAATCATCCAATAAAACCCACAATTGCTTTAAAGGGCATAAATTTACTGTCGATCTCTCTCCTCACAGTTCTCTTATTCTTCCTGTCCGTTTTGGTTCCCCGAAGATGCTAACAGTTACTCCTACAACATCCTCTTTTAACCTTAATTGCAACGAAAATGCAGTCATATGAACCTTAAATAGAAGAGTATCTGGAGAACTTTATTCGACAACAAGGCTCCTTTCAGGGAGAGAGTAAGCGTTTATGTCTTGAATTTCTGAGTAATCTTTTCAACTCCTCCTCTGCAATCTTCAGCAATCCGCTTAACTCCTCCCTTAACAGTTGAAGTAAATTCAACTGAACTTTGTTGGAACTCTTGGAATGAGTGATCCATTCTGGAAATAGCGTCATCTTTTAGTTCCCCGGCTTGCTTTCCCACTGTTACTGTCCACTCCTTCAACATCTCTATCAAGTGAAGCAACTTCTGGATAATTATATTAATTGTATCCCTAGATTTTCCTCTTACAACATCTGCCATTGATTTCAGCCTGTCCACCAAGTTTTCAGCTCTATCAACAGTTCCTTCAACTGAGAATTCCTTTCCAACACCCGCCCAGGTTGCACTTGCATTTTCTTCTTCTCGGAGGTCATCATCAACAACTACTTTAATTCCTTGCTTTGACCAACGTTCTCTAGCCTCTTCTAGGGCATTTACCTGCTCTCTTGCTCTTTTGGCTTCCTCCTCTGCCCAAGATCTAGTTGAAAATGTAGGGTCAGATACAGGATTTGAAAGAGTATAATCTGGATCAGGAAAATATACAATACGAAGATTGCCTTTGCCGTTCAAATTTCATAAAAATGCAGAGTTCATGAATGTAACAATTAGCCCAACATCACACAATAGCCATGTTGCATAGAAGTTATGTCAAATAAATAAATATTCAGTTCAGAAAACAGAAGGTGGAGATATGATTAGCAGCCCCCTTCTCTAGCCGATTTTTTGTAAGCCAAACCTCTCAGCATCTTGACCTAATTGCTTCTCCAGATAAGAAAGTTAAAGAAACTAAGCTAAATTTAAGTGCAGAAGAGCAAATAGAAATCAGCAATGACAGATCATTGAACACACATGCACTTCTCTCTTCCACTACCCTAGAATAGCATGCCTAGCAATTGAGTCATTCATACAACTAAGCATCACCTTTCATATTCATTATACCCTTACGAGGTGTACAACAGAGGAAAATAAACCTCAATGGCCACTAAGATAAATGCAAGCCCCCCCACCCCCACCCCCACCCCCGGCCTTCCCCACAAAAAATAATATTAAAAAATGAAGAAAATGTTTTCTTCAAATATCCATAATTTTTCCAAAGGTTTTCTTCAAATACAACAACAACAACAATAGCATAACCCATTAAGTCCCCAATAATTGGGGGTATGGGCGGGGATGGACGGGATACAGACCTAACCTTTGTCAAACAAAGTGGCTGATCCCAGGATACCACTGAAACAGATGTATTGGAGACTAACCTAACCTTTGGCAACAAGTGCACAAAGTGGCCAAAGGTTTTCTTCAAATATCCATAAATTTTCCAAATGTTTAATAGATTGTGGTCCTAAATTTTTTAAACAAACCAGATATTAAGCAATGACTTAATAAATGCCTACCTTACCTGGTGGTTAATATGGCTCAAAAGTATCCGTATCAGTCTTCAAGTCTATATTTTATCCCCTTTGGTTTTGTCAATTGAAATTGACATTTCACGTTCATTGAGGCTAATGAGGCCAATAGTATGGTAAAGAAGTTTTAAAAGAAATCCACATCCTCACCTGGCCATTGACAAGGCTTTGCGCTCGACCTCCAGTTCATATTGTAGTCGTGCAAGCCCTTGGTTTTCAGTTTCTGCATCTTTTCGAAGTTTGCTAAGCCTTTCTTTTTCATGTGAAATCTCCACCTTGTTACTCATTAGCGTCTGCAACTCCTCTTCCACATTACGTCTTAACCTAGATAAGACTTCCATTTCTGAATCAACAGCAGCTCGCTCCTTCAGCAATGCCAGATTCTCAGCCTCCCGCTCAGCTCTAATTCTCTCCAATTCTTGCCTTGTAGCTTCTGCCATTTTTTCTACAGCATTAATCTTTTCTCTTTCCAGTTGGAGCTCCTTCTCATAGGTTGCATTGACATCCTCCTCAACTTGAGCTACTAGAGCATTATGTGCAGTAACAACATTTTCTGCGATAGACTCAGCTTCAATACGCGTAAGTTCCTCGCTAACAATGTCAGAAGCCTCACCAGTTGCAAGGGCAATAGCAGCTTGAGATTTTGTTACAGGTTTACCTGGCTGGAACAATTTCGTATACCCTGTCACAGAGCAAAACAGTTTACCTTCAAAGGGAAAAGAACCTATCATAATGGGATTGAAGAAGAATTCAGCATACCAAAAGCAAGGGCAATTATTCCCTGTTCTCCAGCTCCTATGTCAGCAACAAGTGCAGGCCATGCATCAGGATTAATTTTATCGATATCTATGAATCCAGATACTTGCAGCACACACTGTTTTCAGAAAGGGTTTGAAAATGGAGTGGGGGTTGCTAAAAATTAGAAGCTGAATCGTTTCCATAAAGTGCACTGGAATAGAATTAATTTAATTTGTGAACCTTTCTATCAACCATGGGAAGTTGTTTTTTCTCAAGTGCCATCTTCCAACTTACGAGATCTTGACGTGACAAAGGGCTGCAATGCAAAATAATTGACAAATTAAACAATAGGCATATTCAGATACTACCAAATACAGAATCATAGGCTTTAGAAAGCCAGCATTTGCCTGGGATAATGGCGCCTAGAACAATGAAAGCATAAGATATGATATCAATCTGTGGTAGAATTCTAGAGTATGTTGCAATGGCATGTCTATCCCATAATACTTCAAATTGCAGGACAGAAATTATTAGAACAATCTTTTCTCGTTATTTTTGGGACAGTATTCTATAATGATTATACTGACAACGAATTCAATCCAATAATCAATTTTCTTTCTTCAAGGAAGCCAACTTAACTGACTCTTTGGAGAAACCAATGCTGAATCATGAGTATGATAGTGTAATGGTATACCTTTCTGGAGAAAAGAAGAGGGGATCTGTGTCATCACCCAGAGAAGGCTGCATATCTCGTCTTGAAAGCTTACTAGAAATGAGGCCCGCTTCTGCTAAACCTGAAAAAGATTCAAATTTTCAGGAACCTACAAGATAAATAATTCAAAATGCTGCCATTACAATTTTGTGTTTTACCTTGAATGGATGGAAAATCAGGGTCTTGGGCTGTAATATCATCAAATGCAAGTTCTGTGACATTCTCTATGTACATTGCAGGGTAGACCTTTGAAACCGTGCTCCTACAGGAGTTGACCATTCAGATCCATGACAACATTACGCAATGGATAAGTAACGAATCCAGATATTGTCCCGCGTGTTACTATAAACACATAAATCATAAAATTACAAGAAAATTTTACCTTGACAAAGCACTACTTGCTGAGACCAACCAGCGAGCATATTCACGGCGCTTGCATAGATCTCCTGGTTGAACATCAGCCTCAATCACCTAATTGATTTTCAAGATGGATAGCACTATGTATAAAGAGCTTCAAGTGGCTTTGCAAAGACATTGCAATGAATTTATCACACAAGGAGTCAACCAAGTACCTTTAGTGCTTGCAATGCAGCTAATGCCTGAGCTTGAACTTGATCAACAATAGCAGGAACCAAAACTTCGCCTGGAGCTGACCGCAAAGCTGCAGAGACAACATATGGAGCAGGTTTGCCAACTGAAGTAAAGAAATTTTCAGGACTGCTTGGATGTATTTGTGATCCGCTTTCATTTGTATTTTCATATAAATTTCCAAGTTCTTCATTGGCCAAAGTATGTGCCGTATCTGATGTCATAGTTGTTCCAGTAGGTTCAGTTCTGATTATGCTATGAAATTCCAGAGATGACTCATCTCCTTCAGCTGAAACCTCCTGTGTCTTATCTAGGACAAAGTTTCCAACCGAAGATGTGCTTGTAGTTTCTATGGGCATGTCGTTGATAACATTGGGTTCTAAAACTGCCTCTGACTGTGAACTAACTGAGATGCTTAAGGTGGTGGGCTGACCTTGAGTCATATCAAATGAAGAGTTTGGATTTACAGTTTCTTTAATGACAGACAGCTCCTCCTGCTCATCATTATTTAGGTCAACCACATGGTCATTAAATGGTTCTGCTTTCTCAGAAGCAACAGAGGCATCTTCACGTATAGAGTTTAAGGTACTGGAAATCTGACTATCTGGTTGTTTAGGTACAATTTCAGGATCAACTGAAATGAGACTATTGGTGGATTCATTTTCCAAAGCTTGTTGAATGACAGCATTACTAGTGACAGTAGCATCACGGGGTGCGTCGCCAATATCAGTACTTTCATTATGCTTAATTTCTTGACTTGAATAGGGATCTGTGTCTATACATTTTGTGCTTTCAATGCTACCATTTTGACTCTCATGTTTATTTTCCACGATTGTATTATTATGGTCATCCGACAACAAACAGTCTTGTTGGGTTGCTAAGGGCTCCATCTGTTGTTTTACTCCTGCATACACCAATAGATATACTGGCCCAATGAGCAAAACAAGAACTTTTAAAAACAATGAAAATAAATCAAGGAGTAACGCAGAAAAAAAATTCAGTGGCTTAACAATAGAAATATATCCCCACGATAGAAAAATATACAAACAACACGACAAGGCTATTGAAAAGTACTGTTATTAGAAGCTTGCAACAATTTCTCAAGTCAATCAAATGGATACCAAGTAAGTTAGCAATTGGCCTTGCACTATTCAAAAGAACAAACCAAAAACAACCAAAATTCGAATATAAAATGAAAGTAACTTAACTGGAAGAACTTCGCTTGCCTATAGCCAATGCAGCAAAGGTAAGTCCAGCCACCAGAACAACTCCAGCTATTCCAGCTCCCACCATTCCTGAAATTTAACTATATAAGTGTTATTAGTCTACAACTAATCGAATTTTGCCTTTCCATTCGAAACTCATAAATTATTTCAGAAAAAAAGAAACACTAATTCTAGGGATGCATTTCACATTTGTCTCTCACCTTTAAGAGATTGCTTAGGAGGTGGCAATTCGCCAGATTGTTCATCAGAATTCCAACCGGAAAATTCCCCATCGACCGCGGACGAATTGGATTTTTTTACAGCCCTAGAATTTCTAGCACGACCTTTTTCGATTCTATTATTATTATTGTTCACATTAGTAATTTCAGCAACAGTAAATAAACGAAATCGTAAGCGATCCAGCTTATGAATTCGCGTCCGTACAAATACAACAGAAGACTGAGTCGTTCTCCTCCTCCCGCCGCGGCCATTAAATGCTGCTAATCGGAGCTGAAATGAATTCGGAGACCATGTCGTGGTCAACGACGTCATTATACACCGAGATTTCGAGAAGAAATGGAGCTTGAAATTTGAAATTCGATGAAATTGACAAGTTTTTTCGAAAAAAATTTAGGGTTCTTAGTCTGTGGCTCTAGGACTGAGAAGAAGGGAAAAAAAAGGTGATGGTGATTTGTTAAGGTGGGTTCCGTTCCGTGAGGCTATCGCTTTCTTCCGGGTAAGTCTGGCATGGGGCGGACCCAATGGGTCTGGCCGCACACTCCTCTCACATAAATTTAGACAGGATTCACCTGCAGGGTAGGTCCCGTAGATCAATCAGGTGGGTCCTTCCTAATTTATATGAGAGGAGTGTGGAACCGTACCCATTGGGTCTGTCCCATGCCGAATTTTTCCCTTTCTTCCCCCTTTTTTTTTTTGTCGGAAATTTTTTTTGGTGGATCAGGACAGGCCATAGGGACAATAGTTCACTTATAAGGGTACTTACAGATCTTATCAGTATGAAATGCGTATTGTATTGGGTATTATCTTATCAGTGGATACTTTTTCAACCACTTAAAAGTGAAACGTCCTATTTTCTTTTGAATAAAAATGTTGGAAACCAACCGAATTAGCATATTTACGTTCAATTCGTGCCGAATCGACACTACACCGGTGTTTTCTGTGTTTACGCTATAGAATAATGTTAAACGACTAAAATTAATTGTTTAAATTATAATAAAATTATAAATAATTAGTGATATTATTGTAATTAATCAGTTAAAAAAATTAGAAATTCAGGAGATTTTGAATTTTAACCAAAAATAAAAACATTTTCCTGTAATATATATCGTCCCAAGTTATTTTCACTAAAAAGTAGTCATTCTTTTATTCGATAATATAAGTAGTTGATCATGTTGAAAATCTATATTATTAACTTGTATTATAAAATTGATGGAATATAATTTTATAATCCTTTTTTATGTTAGACCCCCTCTTATCCATAAATGTCTCGAATAACATTTTTCGTGTCCAACTTTAGTTGTCCTTTTGTAATTCCAATAATGTTTTAACAACTGTTTCTTACATTTGCCCTTTTTTTTTTTTTTTTTGAAGCTCAGACGGGTGTAAGTTTTAAAGGGGAGAGTAGCACCTCACAAGAGGAGGAGGAGATAATCCTAGAAAGGGAGACAATTTAAAGCATGTCTCATGCGCGGGGAGGGTATCGAACCCACGACTTCAAGGTCGTGAGCAGGCTGTTGCCCCATTGAGTTAAGGATCTTGTAATACATTTGCCCTTATTTAATACAAAGAAGAACGAGAATATGATTGTTTGAATAAGCTAATGTAAGCACATTTTTGTCTTTTAAACTCATATTTACATGAAATTTCACATTACCTTAATTCTCGCACATACAATAGTTGAGAGTTGAGACATGTAAAAGTGAATTAGAGAATACCATTCTACCGATGAGAATCATAAGATATACAAAAAGCTCCAGTATATATATATATATATATATATATATATATATATATATATATATATATATATATATATATATATATTTTTTGTTGGAATTAGTCCTTGATAAATAGTGTATTAATGTAAAAGATAGACAATAGATAAATAATTATTTTATTATTGATGAATATATAAGAAGAACATATACCTTGTTATCTTAAACAAAAATAAAACAATTATAAAGTACCAAAGATTATCGAGTGAGGTATGCCGTAGCAAATCTCCTTAAAGCTGAATTCGCCCCTGCTATGGTGTCAACAGTTGATAGACGATCGCTTCCCAAGATACAACACTTGTAGTGTATGAAACGACACTATTATCTCACACTCTCAATCGAACCAAATAAGAATTGCACTCAAAGACTTTATGGAATTATCAAGAGAGACACAAAACTTTGCTAGAAGAATTGTTGTTATAACTTATATTTTTAAAAGTGAAGGAAGAAGTTCTATTTATAGAGTTTAGGAATGACCCACATCAAAGGACACTAGGAACATTCATGAATAAGAATTGAATGGATGAATTTTCATTAAACCTCTATACATGAACCGTATGATACATTCATCTTATCTCATTAGATTACTTGAACCAAATGTTCATCTCATGATTGTATTTAATATGTGATTCATGACTCAACTTAAGAGATTAACACACATACATTTATCTCATGAATCTATCTACAAGATTCATACATGTATTTGGATTATACAATGTATTGTATTTTTCCATTAATCCATTCTCTCTCATCCAACATATATATATATATATATATATATATATATCTAGAAAGAGAGAGAGAATCGCTATGTATAGCACAATCTTTATACTCCACTTGCATAAATAGCAAAAACTTTAAATTAAACTATTTTTAGCACGAAATTTTTACGGGCTGCTAAAAGTGTCCAATTAAGGATTCCGGCCAAAAAAGTCACGTGCCGGGCAAGTTTTTTCGGCCACAGGGGTAAAAAAGTCTAAGAAAACTTAATTGTGCTAAAATGTAACAGGTCCACAAGTGGGGCCATGCACCAAACTACTAAAATATCACAACTAATCACTTCGTACACATGTCGTATTTTTGTGAGTCCGATCCACAACTAAACCATGGACTCGATACACCCTAACATTACATATCATCTTCTTCCCGTCTCTCTCTGAGACATTATAGCCCCCCATCACCTCTAACTCAACCTACTTCCACCACACCTCCGCCCAACTCCTCCACCTCTTAAATCATTGCAGCACCATGTCCCACCTCAAACAGATTAGGGTAAAATTGAATCAAGAACCATAAACCACCAGCACCACCAAAACCTTCCCCGTAAAACCCAAACTAAAATTCAAAATTTGGATTAATTGGCACTCCAAAATTTGTGGGTATTCTAGAAAATCTGCCCAGGAAAATGAGGCATTCCTTTTGGTGGATCATCATCTGTGGGAGCATTTGTTGTGAATGAGCAATTTTTTAAGTTTCTCATTTTTTCTTGTTCTTGAGCTGAGCTTATTAAAGGGATTTAACAGAGTAAATTGACCCATCTTTGAAGCTGGTGGTGGTGGGCTTCGAGGCTGTGCCCAATTTTTGCTGCGGGGTTTTGCTGCGAAATGGTTGAGTGTGTGTGGGTGGGTGGGTGGGTGGGTGGGGGGAGGGGTAATTGGGGTTGGGTAGATTGGGGAAGAAGAATGAGGAGTTGGGTAGTAGAATAGGACATTTTTGCCCTTTTTTGACGGGAACACGTGCCCGACATGTAACTTTTTTGGCCAAAAAAGTGCTCGGAATCCTTAATTGGACATTTTAGCAGCCCGTAAAAAGTTCGTGCTAAAAATAGTTTAATTTTAAATTTTTGCTATTTATGCAAGTAGAGTCTAAAGATTGTGATATACATTGCGATTTTCTCTCTCACTCTCTCTCTCTCTCTCTCGTTGATTGAAATAGAAAATTTAGAAAAAAATTGGATTGAGCTCAATTTCCCATCATTTAGATTCCTTTCCAAATACAAAGATAGGAATCAACGAAATATCTCTTTAATTGAAAGAGTATGATTCATATAATAAATACATCACTTCATTCAAATCCACTGGAATTCGAAATGAAGATCTTTTGATTTTCATTTAAAATAGTTCAAAACTCGTTTCAGAACGATCTAGAAAACAATTTATACAGTTTGATTCCCCTAGAGTGTGTATACATATATTGACTGCGATTCAGTTAGTACATATATGTAGCTCACATCCATAATTATTCTAAGAAATCACATCTAAAAGCAATTTATTTGTGCCCAAAATAAAATTTGTGCCAAAAAAAAAAAAATTGTGCCACAGCCATAACCGGCTTATTCATGGCCTTGTATTACAGTTTTTCTACTTGGCCTAATCCTGATTTGTACCAAGAAACTGATGCATACGACTTACAAATTAAAATGACAACTTGCAACTTAGATTTGTAACCTACATTACAAATTCCTTTCCATAAGTAGAGTTGGGGGGAGTTCATCTCTGCGAGACGAACCTTGCACCCCCCATCTTGATGAAACTTATATTTTCCACCAACGTCAAAGCTGTCCAGTGACAACTTATCCACCATAGCTAATTTTACTCACCTAGGGTTTCCTGGAAAGCCGATATGATGTTCGATGATGAAAGACCATTGGTTCAGACCTCTGTCAAGTGAATCTTCTCTTTCTCGTTCATGTTTACTGTTGATCCTTCCCATAGTTCTGATAGCTCCTTTCTTGACCAAGAGACAACGATTATGGGGCCTAAAGTAGACGGTACCTGTATAAAACAATTAATAAACAGAAATTAGTCAAAGGAGATGAAGAGGAGTGTCTTCATTTTTAAATGTAACAAGTACTCAAACCAGCATAGAACTCAGTTACAGCATAATCAGTGACAAAATTCTTAGGAGAATCAATTCAAAGTACTAGGAAAATTTAGAATTGACACATGCAACTAACTTCAGAAATTGCGTATAAACAGACAACAGCTACCGTCTTCCGGCTAAGCAATATTTGTACACAAGATAAAACTGAAAATTGGTCCAAAATGTTCCAATTTCCTAATATTGTAAAACCGATATAAAACTTATATTGGAGGAAAAAACACCGAGATTTTTAGTATCAATTTCCAGAATGTGCCAGCCATGGTCCCTTCCCCCGTAACTTTCACTCGAAAACCAAAGAACTACAATAAAGTCACAGGCATCTAGCACATATACATGAGCGAAAATAGTAATGATCAAAATTTTGTTGGCAAAGCCTTCAAAGTTATTGATATAAGTTGCCTTCTGATAATATGTACCAGGTATAGAAGTGCTGGTTGGGGTGAGCGAGTCAGGATACCGGCTGCCAAGGCAGTGACTAGTCCAATTGAATATCCAGAGAGAGCATACCAGATATACTTGGAGCCCCTTGACTGTGGTATATCCAGAGATTCCTTAGAATCCCTACCTTTTCGATAATCGAAACCAAGAACGAGAGCCAAAAGCATAGAAGGAATAGCCTGCAAATCCAATAACAGTATGAATTTAATTCATTCTCAGGAACGAAATATGGCAACCATGTACCAGAACTAAACTCAAAACTCAGTACAAGTAAAAGAAATGTACACAATAACTTACATCAGGATAAACGTGATACATGCATAGCAAAAATCAATCTAGCAGAATAGATATTTTCCCATTGAAAAAGAAAAGCAGGATCCTTCCCTTTACTCAACTACAATCCGGCCCCAAAAAAATGTAAAAGGGGAAAAAAACACCCAGAACAACAAAACAAAACATACAAAGAAAAAAATGCACTTGCAAGACATCTCAGATGATAGTTTTTTTCTTAAAAAATCTCCCGCAAACAAGGCCTGCGGTTTACCTCATCCTCCAGACAACAGGTTCTCCCCTACTTTCATGATAACCCTTTCCAAAATCTAACAAATGGAAAAACTTAAAACTATGCATAACATTTACATATATAAAGAAAATAAGAACTCCGAATTAGAGCATTCCCTAATCGAGAGATCCTAATGTTGTAATTCAGATAATGGGTAAACGTTAACTACATTGTCATAATGCTTAGGAAACAAGAATGTACAGGAAGGAAATAACAAATAACAGTGAATTTTGGAATTCAGCAAAAGAGTGGTAAAATAGTTATGCAAATAAAGCCGAAAAACATATTACCATATCACCCAGGCCAAGCATCATAAAATCAGTGGCATTGTTACCAGGTACTACACCTCCTAACAAATTCCTGGGGAAGACAATTTTGACTGGCAATTCAAGTTTCTTAGTAATCAACTGTAATCCAGGAAGATTCAAGCTATTAGCCACTGTATGTACAGGATTAGATGCCTGCTGGGTTGCAACTGATACCATAACATTTGCCCCAAAAAATCTCTCCGAATAGAATACCCAGAAGATATCATACACGAATAAGCAAACAAGAAGCATTGCACATATTTTGATGTTCGGAAGGCGCACATGGCTCACAAAAGCAATACAAAGCGAGATACCCAACAAATTGTTCAATATCCAGTGACCAGAGACAAGCCATGCCACCACGATACATGAGCATACTAATGCCAGAAGAGCTTGGATTCGGGTAAAAGATTTGGAACAACACTGAGATACAAACGGATCACTTAAACCAAATTGGGACTTGAAATGTGCAGTATATGGTGATACACAAAAGTACAGGGCTGATGCCGAGGCAACAGCAGTGAAAGCAGTCAAGATCTGTGAGACGGAAGAGAATAGATAGAACATCAACATCAAGCTGCAAGAGCTCATAATTGGAATCATCAGTGCCTGAGACCTATCTAAAGTAATGGTTGCTTCCAATAGATCCCGATTTTTCTCCATTTCTTTCCCATAGGTCAGAGCTCGAAAAGCGGATCCGTATGTCACAGCTATGGCCGTCAAGATGAGAGTGACAGGCGCTGGTTCCAGCAAAAAGACAAGCTTTGAAATGGGCTCCATAATATTAAATCAAACACTTTCAGATAATTCAACTATTGATTACCCCACGTGTACGGGGTCAGCGTCTATGGCAATTCCTTGTTTTCGCATTCCTACGTCATCAAAAGGAGATATTCCAATCAGCAAATGAAGACAAAATATAAGAAATAACAAGTTAGCACACCCAAATTCACGATTATTTTTTCACTTATTAGCACCAAACAGAGAGGATTAGAGAAAAGAAACAAGGAAAAGGAAGGTTTTCTCTATGTAGACGAACTTTTCAACAGAATTACATTCGCAAAGCATATAGATTTTATTTCTTTCCATAATTTTAACTCTAGAAACGTTCTTTAAATGCAGCAAATGCCCAAAGACCACCTTTCTACAATGTTTACTTAAAAGTAATTTAGCTATCAAAATCTCCTTCAGACATTAACTCCTGGCTAAAAGATCATTATTTCCCTAGATAAATACACATTACCTAGTTGACTAGTTAACATTATAAGCAGCAGCCAAAGAATGCTAGCACATTTGGCATAGTACTTCTGAGTCCTGACTCGTTATAAACAGCTCTCAAAGAAGTCTAGCGCAGTTCTGACTCATTATAAGCAATGTCAAAGTAGGGTAGCGCTGCGCAGTTAGTGCAACACTTATGACTTGTCTCGTTCGACATCCCTAACGCCCATACAACAACAATAAAAACATAACCCAATAAGTCCCTAATTGGGGGTATGGACAGGGATGGATATGAGACAGACTTGACCTTTGGCAATAGATTCACAAAGTGGCTTCTCTCAAAATACCACTGAAAAAGATGGAGTGGAGACTGACCTAATGAATGCACAAAGCAGATGCTTACAGAATACCACTAACCCTGATAATAAAAAAAAATTATATTAAAAAAAAGAAGGAAAAAGAACACACCCTATAAGAAGCTCTCTCGTGTAACAATAAATAAAGCGTTTTGCAATTAGGTTTCCAAATTCCAAATTCCGAACACCATTACCAAATGCAGACAAGCTTCACCGGACTATGGAGCTTAAATGCTTATCCACGGCAATTTTTGCCGCTAACTAACAGAAAATGGATGATTAATTCCAAAATTAAGAGCTATAACAATGGAAAAAGATGCAATTAAATACCCAGAACAATTTAGAAGATCTGAAATTATATATGAAGTGTCTTTTGATGTTGATTACCTACATAAATTGCAGGGAAAATTTGTTAATCGAGTTTTCCCCAATTTGAATTGGAAAAGGGTTTCTGGAAGAAGGACTTACCTTGGACTTGAAGAGTTTGAAAATCGCCTTCTTTTTTCCAGAGAGTTTCTTTCCTCTGCAAATAATAATGGAGGATTTCTTACATGCTTATCCTATTTTGCTTTTTTTTTCTTTTTTCTATAATATCTTATTTGCATTCTAATACTAAAAGTTTTATTTTGATGGATTAGTAATATATTATTCTTCTATAAGTTGCTTTTGGACCAATAAATATAATATATATGGGGTTATGTTGTGAGTAAGTTTTCTTAGCCCCACGTATACTATATTAATTGGTCAAAAATAATTTTTAAACTGCCCGAAAACTAAGATAAAATTACTCTATAATTTGCCTTTTTGTTTTTGTCTGACGAAATTGGCTAAATTAGTCTTTTATGTATTTTCAATCTGTCAAATTGGTTTTGTTTGTTTATTTTTTTATGAATTAGTCATTAACGTATTTTTGATATACCAAAATAGTATTTTCGTCCAATTTTTTTTTATTTTATATGAATCACGTTAAGTTGGTCATGCAGTCAACCCACAATATTTTTTTAAGAGTATTTGGGGACTTCTTCTCATTCTCAATATCTTTATCATCATCGACATCTTCGTCACTTCCTCCATCACCATTAATTTTAACATCATCGTTCCTCTTTGTCAGCTAATCCTATAACAGCAAAATCAATGACACATATATCAAACAAAATGATTAATAGATAGCAGAAATATCATAAAATGCATGATATATAAAGTGGAAGGCATAAATTATACTAATGTTCAATATAAAATCGGACTATTCAAATTCATAATCTTACCATTTTTTAAGACTTTAAAAATCATATATGTAAAGGTAACTGTTTGAGAAAAAAAATAATGAATCACGTAAAAGTAGACTGAAAGTTTGCGCCCAAAGTCCAGTGCAGTTAACGAGTTGGGCCTGAAAGGAATTACTTCTCATTTGCTGAGGAGAAGTCCATTTGAAACCGTACAGTATAATATGGGCTTCACAAAAAAAAACCTTTGATCCGTCAGCTGACCGAGTTCTTGTGATGCAACTACTTGGGCCAGTGGCTTTTCTTTTATTAGCCCATTCAGAATATTTTTAATCCATAAAAAAGAAAAAGATGAAATATTTTTATGGAAAATGACTATAATTATCTTTTTAACTAAAAAAAGAAAAACTACTTTCGTAATGTGTATCATATTCACGGGAAGGTCTGGCATGGGAGCAGACCCAATGGGTCCGACCCCACACTCCTCTCACATAATTTGAGACAAGACTCGCCTGCAGGGTAGATCCCGCAAGCATTTATGTCTCACAAGCCCCACACTTCTCTCACATAATTTGAGATAAGACCCACCTGCAGGGTAGATCCCGCAGTCATTTATGTCTCACAAGACCCCATTGGGTCCGCCCCACAAGGGGAATTTCCATATTCACCTTACATCAATCACTTTTACCATCCAAACTCGTGAGGAATGTATAATTAGAGAGGGGCATAAGTAGATAGACGGGTTGGTAGGAGCATTTGACAGTAAAGTACAATTCAAACAGTAAGACGTGTTTTCTTTAATTAGTATGTCAGAAATTCAAATTATTAAAAAAGAAAAATAGAGAATCATTATTAATCTTTATGAGGAGGGAATGTTTTATAAAGAAAGATGGAAAAAACAAAGAAAAAAATTAACTTGCATCTTACATCACAACTAAACTATTCCCACCCCCAAGGACGAAGCCAGAAATTTGGCGTTAGGGGGCAAAAACTGCAATAGTATAACGAAGGCATATTGGTGAAATCCGTCCCTAAACATATTACGATTGGTGAGTTGGGTCCCCTAACCATTTTTATTTTTTATTTTGGGTCCCCAAACAGTTTTCTTTTTTGCACCATGGGTCCTTCTGTTGGAAAATCCGCTAGTCAACGGTTTGTCAACAAAAAATCGAAATTTTCCAATGAATAACGAGGGGTATTTTGGGGGGTTTTCCAATGCTGAACCCGCCCCATTCCCAATATCCATTCCCATTAACCCAAATCCCTAAAGGAAAAAAGAATCGAAATATTCTCTCTGAAAAACCTTCCCCAAACATTTGAAATCCTCAAAGAGAAGAAGAGATATTCTGATCAAATACAAGATGGTTTTAAGGCGAGGTCACCGGAAAACACCACTACCGATTGAAGATCAGAATATTATGAGTGGAATGCTGAACTCTCGACCGTCGACAAATACTTGAGGTACGAAATTCTGCTTTTAAATCTAAGGGTTCGGGTGTATTTGAAAGTCTATTTTTTTACTGTAGTATATTAGCGAAAGAGGTTGGGGAGGAAAATATGGCATCATTTTCAGTGGTGGATGCGTTGTGGTTCAATATTTACGCCGTTGGTGCACAACGTAACCCCTGAGTCATTACTTGGATGCAAAAGGGGAATTTCTTGTCAAAAAACTTTGTTATGATACCCATTGTGATGTGGTATGTAGATTTCTTGTTAATATTGTGGTCTTCTATTAAATACTTAAACTCTGTAATACTTACAAAATTTAAATTTTAGGGGTCATTGGAATCTTTTAATACTCTGCAATTTTAATGAGGAACTGGATGCATGCAACCAATGCATGATTTTGTTAGACTCACTTCAATCTCTTGAACATCCCTATGAGCCTGAAATAAGGAGCTTTGTGTTTGATTTGCTCAAATCCGAGGGGAAGCTTGGTGACAATGCTTATTCAAACAATATTCCATTGCTTGTTCCAAAGGTTCCCCAACAGTTGAATGGGGAAGATTGTGGAGTTTATTTATTATATTATGCATACTTATTCATCAATGGAGCACCACTACCCTTCAGCCATAGCAATGGTTTCCCTTACTTTGTAAGTATAAATATACTAGCACTTTAAATTATAAGAAGGAATAGTACAATATTGATATTTAAATTGTATTTGTAGATGAAGGCCGATTGGTTTACCTTTGATATGTTCACTGCATTCAGACAATGGCTTCATAATTTGGGGGGAGATAAACAGGAAAATGTTGATGTCACTGAATTGCATGTGGAAGTAAAGTGTTCTGGTTTATCCTCTGTAGGTGAATTCGAAACTAAAAATGAGTTAGATGACAAAGATAAAGTGTTGCCATTTTATGAAGATCCAGAATATAACAATTATGGAACTGAAGACCTGTTTGAGGATATTGTGGAGCCTTTGTTAGAGGACTTTGATGTTTCTGTGCAAAAAGAAGCATTGAAGGGATTGTCATTCAAAGAGAATGAAGGAGTAGTAAATGAAGAGGTTACAAAGGCTGAGCCTGTTGAAGATGAAGCATTAGATGATGGTTTTGGGGGAGAGGAAGAAATAAAAGGAACATTTGATGATTTAGCAGATTTGAATGATGTTGAATTGGATCTTCATAATAGTGCTTCTAAAAAAAAGACTAAGAAAGGGGGTAGAAGAGGTCCAAAGAATGAATGGATGTTACTTGATTCTACTCCTGGTATGGCTGAGACACATGCACCAGATTCAGTATAAATACCTGTTGAAAAAGATTACTGCTCAGATGATGCCTTTTACAAGTTGGATAAAAGCTCTGAAGAGGAAGGTTCAAGTAAGAAATGTTTGAAAAAATTCCCTATTTTTAACATTGAAAGGGATGGTAATATCCAAAATTTGTGGTTGGTTTGTTGTTTCAAAACAGAGACATTCTGAAAAATGCTATTCTAAATCATGGTATTGCACAAGGTAGACATGTACATCTTAAAAAAAATGACAAGGAGAGGGTTAGAGCAAGATGTAAGGGGCTAGATGGAAATTGTTCTTGGGAATTGTATGGGCATAGATTTGGTAAAACAAATACTTTTCAGATTAGAACCTTGAAAGTTAAGCATGACTGTTCCAGAGACCTTAAGCACAAACTTCCTACAGTCAGTTACCTTGCAACAAGATACTTAGATTTGTTTAGGTCTGACCTCCCACCAGTAATGAGGGAATTTGAGCAAACTGTTCGTAAAGAGGTTAAGTGTGAAATATCCAAATGGAAAGGATATAGAGCCAAGTACGCTGCTAGAGACATTATTGAGGGTCAATATAAAGATCAATACAAATTGATCCCTAACTACATTGCAGAGATCAAAAGAAGTAGTCCTGGCAGTCAAGTTGAGATGGTTGGTGTTAAGTGTTTTCCTAAAGGGACTGAGGAAAGGTTTCAGCGGATATATGTTTATCTTGAAGCTCTGAGAAAGGGCTTTCTTGATGGTTGTAGAAGAGTAATAGGGCTGGATGGGACTTTCCTTAAAGGCCCGCACCATGGAGTAATGCTTACTGCAGTCGGAGTGGATGCCAACAATGGTATGTTTCCCATTGTTTATGCTGTAGTTGAGAATGAAAATGGCAGCAGTTGGGCTTGGTTTGTTGAAAGACTTCGAAGAGATTTGAGAATAGACAATCCAAGTCAGTGGTGCATTATGAGTGACTGGCAGAAGGGACTTATTGGGGCAGTTACATCAGTGCTGCCAGGGATTGAGCATAGGCATTGTGTAAGACATTTACACAACAACATGAGAAGTTTGTATCCAGGAGAGGAAATCAAAATGTTTGTTTGGCTTTGTGCTAAGGACACATATGTAAACAAATTTGAGGAAGACATGCAGCAACTTAGATCAGTATCTGAAGGAGCATATAAATGGTTGCAAACCAATGCTGATCCACATTTCTGGTCCAGGTCACATTTTAGAGACTCCACAAAATGTGACATGTTATTAAACAAGCATGCAGAGGCATTTTGTTAGCCCGAAGGGCAAAATATCCTATGTTGTTTTGATGATAACAAACCATTGATAGTTCTAATGTTTGTGTGAGCATGTTCTTTATAATAGGATCCTTAGCACTCACATCAACATTGATGAAAATGGTAAGTTAGCTTCTTGTGTAAACTAAGGTATGTATATTACACACAAGAAAGATACATTAGGATGGAATGAAGGAGGAAATGAGGTTGGTTGGGATATAGGGCTCTTCAAAGAGTCCCTAATGCAATGGCAAAAGAACTTATCGTGCTAGTGCTTATGTCTTTCGTTCCACTCTCGGTTTTATCTTCTAAGCACTAGTCTCGCTCTTATATGTTCTTGTCTTATCTTTTGCCTTGCTTCCTTGCACTTAAATTAACCATATTCTATCTAATTACATCAAAGTTTGTCATAATAAAAAAGGGGGAGATTGTAAGCCCTAAGGCGAATGTGTTAGTAGTGCCCCTAGGACCATTAGCACATGTTGTGCGTTTTGTTATCTTTTTGAGCAAGTAATTGAATAGTTAATTTTGCTTTTGATTATCAAATGTGTGATTTGATAGTAAAACTCATTAGCTTATGTAATTACTATTCTAGAAGTCCCTAGTTTTATGTAATGCTTAATTACTTATGAAATAAAACTAGTATGATTGTTGATTGATGATCTTGTTTTTACTTGATCATGTGTAATGGATACAAATCACATCATAGATGCGATATATAGGGATACATTGTATTGGATGTGATCAGTCGAGAAGTAATACTTCATGGTCTTAAGTCGTAAGTATTACTTCCTCAATACTATTTTAGAATCCTTAGACCTTATGTCTTCATTGATTCTAGTATGAATGGAGCCACGTTTTGACTCGGTCGGACGTTACTTGTAACGAGTAATCAATACGATCGATGATCGGATGTAGTGTCCTATCATAGCTTGAATGTGAGAGACATTGTAAGGAATTTGCCCTCTCTATTATTGAGAGAGATATCCATGGGCCCCTCGATAGGAAAAAGGCTGTTTAAATGCATGGCCGTGCTCAAATGTGTTTGATAAAGTGGTTATCAAATGCTATTTGTCGAAGCAGTCTACACGGAGATCGAGCATAAATATAATTAAGCTTAATAAGGGTGGCGACCACATGCACTTATGCTTAATTAGGATATCATGAGACAAAGAGATTAAATAGTGGATTGATATTAGGGTTCAGTTGTATATTCATTCACTTTGGGTGAGTCACGATGTCCCTGCTAGGGGACCGCTTGTGATTTATGGACTCACACTACTACTAAGTGTGTTTTCATTGCCATTGTGAGATGAACCTACGAGGGTCACACGCATAGGCGAGCTAACGAGCTTTATGTCAGATTCGATGAATCTAGAATGTGTCTAGGTTCATTGTATCGACATTTGTCTTCTGGAAATAATAAAGTGTTTATTATTCGAATTAGAGATAGGGGCAATTTCGGTATTTTACCTATAGCTGGGATTACGTGGGAGTTATTATCCGATAAGGACTCCCACTACCGCAGTAAAGTCTAAGGGGACGTGGGAGTTGAGGACTCCCATTGCCGAGAAGGAGTTGAGGGCGTGAGAGTTAGTTACGGGAACAAACTCTCACACCCTATATAATAAACTCTTGTCGAAACCACTAGACATTAATTCTTTTTAGCGAAATTAACCAAGAAACCCGAAATTAGATTTCGGTTTGACCTCTCCCTTTTCTCTCTAATTCCCGAAAAAGCAGAAAAAGGCGAAGAGCTAGCAATCGTTGCCCGTTTAAAGTCAGCGTGGATACGGTAGAGGACTTTCGCATGAGGAGATCAATTGGTGGCGATTAGCATCCAAGAAACGCCATCCTCTATTCGAAGCGAGCTTCTTGAATCAGTAAAATGTAAGTTTTTACCGCTATTTTCGATTCGTTTCATATGAGCGGATCCTTCAGGGGAGGATCCATGGGTGTTTGGAACGAGTTTCCGCCTATGAATCCCTTTAGAATGAACTCGGTTTTTTATAATGGACAAACACTTGATGTTGTGTCTAATGTTTTATATCTTTGTGATAGAATATCGGAACTTATAATGGAAGCTCTAAGTACTTCAATCAAGCCATGATCAAGATTCAAAGTCATATTATTCGAGGCTCATCTATCAAGATTGAAGATTGAAGACTTATGTTTGGTTAGAATAGCTTTGTCTTTAATGGTCATTATCTTATAAGCTCTAACCAATGCTCTAATGAACATAAGTACACAACACTCAAGTCTTGCATGTTTTCATAAACACGTTTTCAAAAGGCTAAGTTTCAAAATGATTCTCATATGTGTTCATATCTCAAAAGCCTTTGATTTCATAGCATAAGTCTTTTAAAACGGTTTTCGAATGCTCTTACTTGTTACATATTGAGAAAACCTTTTAGACTTCAATAGATTTCAAAACGTGTGAAAAATCAACATCTCTCAAAGCTCAGAAGGTCGGATCTCCTCGGATCAACCGAAGAGAAACTGAGAGTTGTGATTATGAGCTTCGGTCGACCTAAGGGTAAGGTCGGTCGACCGACCTTGGGTTAGGCTCAACCGAAGTGAGCTTCGGTCATCCGAGGTCTCTGTTCGGTCAACCCGAACTCTGCGAGAACTAGCCGTTATTTGACCGTTGCAGAATCGTTTTTCAGCATATTTTGAAATGTATAAATACTCCAAAGCTAGAGAATGACTCTAAGACTTGCACATACAATAAACATTGATTTCTTATCAAGTCTCAAACACTTTCAAAGAAAATGCACTTCATTGCCATGATCTAAATCATTCAAAGGTGAATTTCAAAAGCAAGACAAAGAGTGTGCTTCATATGTTCTAAAGAGCTAAAATTCTTGTACTTCAAAGGTATCTATCTTTCACTTAGAAGAGTGAACAACCTTGCTTTTTATCCATCTTAATTCCCTTTCTTAGTGATAGGGTAATTCTTGTATAAGTCCTACTTTGTGTGGGCAATTGACTCTTAGTGAGTTTTGTATTGTGGTTGTGTTGTAAAACTCTTAGTGAGTTGTCCACAAGTGTAAAATCCTTCTTAGTGAAGTTGTTGAAATCCTTGGGTGCGGCTCAAGGTAGTGGATGTAGATTCTAAGTGAATCGAACCACTCTAAATCTTTTGTCTTGTGATTGGCTTTCGTATTGCTTTTAATCATCTTGCTCAAACCTACACTAGCATTGAATAGATTCGAAAAAGTTTGCAAGATCGATTAAAACCCAATTCACCCCCCTCCCCCCCTCTTGTGTTTTACACATTTAATACTCAATTACTAATGGCAAGAACCAAACCAATCATAGGCATTCTAGAAAGGGTAAGGGTTTACCTAATGTTGAGGTTGCAAGCTAGAAGAGAATGGATTTTGAAACAAAAAGGAAATATCTGCCCCACAATTGTGAAGATTTTGGATCAGGTGAAGGAGGACTCTGTGTCTTGCATAGCCATATACTGTGGAGGCTGCAAATTTCAGGTAAATGAATCTAACTTGGACCAGTTTGCAGTTGATACAGAAAATAGAACATGTTACTTGTAGAAAGTGGGATATTTTTGGTATTCCATGCATCCATGGTGTGGCTGCGTTGTGTTTACAATGTTCTAGGGTTGAAGATTATGTTGACAACTATTACAATATAAATGCATATAAGAAGGCATATGCCCCTGTTATCTGCCCAACCAATGGCCCAAATAACTGGCCCAAGACATCAGAAAAACCACCACTGCCTCCTTTTAGAATTAGGATGCCTGGTAGGCCTAAGAGGAAGAGAAGGCTTGAACAAGAAGAAAAGGAAGTCAAAGCCCACAAGTCTGAAGAAATGGTCAATGTAAAACTGTCAAGGGTTGGTACAAGTACCAACACTTGTAGGAAATGTTTGCAGACTGGACACAATGCTAGAACATTTCCACTTGTTGGTGGTCCTGCCAACCTAAATAGGTGCACAAGATGTAAGGAATTGGGACATAACAAAAAGGGATGTAAGATAGTCTTGGAAAATGATGTACTCTCTGAGATTGGCACTGACTTGGTCAACAGCTTGAACACTGGCTTGGTAGACACTACAGATGCTGATATTGATGAACAGATAGTACATGTACTTTTGTATTTGCTTGAACACTAATATCATTTTAAAAATTATAAATTTTATGTAATACTACTTATTTTCTTGTATTAATGAAGGTCAATGTTGCTGCAAAAAAACCAAGAAAGCCTACTAGGTGCAGTTGGTGCTTAAAGATTGGCCACAATAGACTTGGGTGGTCAGAGCCGGGTTCGTCGCGACCGCGTCAAATAAGCAAGTTTGATGTCATGTATAAGAAGGTGGATTGAAGTTTAGGGGCTTTTTTGGGGCAACCTTTAGAACTTGCAAGTTGTTTTTTCAATTGGATGTCCATTTTTTGTAGAATTTAGAACTTGTTGGTTGTTAGGAATGCTAAATTAGGCTGTTTTTGTGCCATTTTTTTGCTAAAATTGTATGAAAAACTTGGCGGTGTTGAACTTGAATGCTATTCAAATGACAAATATTTCTCCACTTCATATTCATTTGTCAATTCATCTTGAAACAACAGGAAAACACTGATACATTACATTCAAATGAGTACTAAAACTAACACAACAGCATCAGCCGTGAACTCTAACAACAAATGAACCCAGGTAACATTACCCTTTCACCATCCAAACCACCAGCAAAAAAAAAAATAACCAGGACACAATCAATACTACCCTTAAAGTCTATATCTTCCTCTCGCCCAAATTTAGTTGTGCATCCATCTTCTTCAGCCTTCTCATAACACCAGGCATAACAGCCTTACCTCGGGCACACAATGGCCGATCTAGCCACTTAAAGAATTCACATTTCTTGGAGCCCTACAGTGAATCAAATGTTAAAAACATATAAATTATAAATTACCTCAAATTAACATGAACAGAAATATACTTTCAACGAACCTTTTTATTTTCACATGTCATGGATCTTCTACCCGGATTCCATTCCGTCCATGAAGTTCTGATCTTGGTAGAAAATGGGATTCAGCAATCTCACTGACTTGGCAAATCATCGGGAGTGAAACCATTCTCAACGCACATTGACCTCCATTCAGCTAACCCATTCCCTCCTTAACACCATAACTTTTTTTTTTTAAAGGAAGACCTTGAAAATCTAGAAGTTGTAGACATTTTGGAAGCAAAAATAAAGAAGAGATGAAATAGGGTTCTTCATGAGGGGTTTGGGGGTTTATAAAGAAGAAGAAGGAAAACGATGGGGGTTAATGGAAATGGGTATTGGGAATGGGGCTGGTTCAACAGTGGAAAAACCCCAAAATACCCCTCGTTATTCATTGGAAAATTTTGATTTTTTGTTGACAAACCTTTGACTAGCGGATTTTCCAACAGAAGGACCCATGGTGCAAAAAAGAAAATTGTTTGGGGACCCAAAAAAAAAAATGATTGGGGACCCAACTCACCAATCGTAATATGTTTAGGGACGGATTTCACCAATATGCCTATAACGAACTACATATAAAAACTGCAAAAAAAATATTGGGGGGGAGGGCCAATTCCATAAAATATTCCGAACTACATATAAAATTTACTATATCTAGTAGTATTTTTAGAAATTTCGGGGGCGACTGCCTCCATCCATTGTCTTCGTCCTTGCCCTTATCTTCGTCCTTGCCCAGACCCAGAGAGCCACAAATTAAGGTGATAATTTGTTCAGTGGTATTGATAAGATGTTACTCCCTCCAACCCATTTAATTGTCATTTAGAAGATTTATAGGTATCCGAATTAATTGTCGTTTAAGGCTATTTTATTAGTTGTCAACAATTTATTCCAATTATACCTTCGACATTTCTTTTATTTGCTGCCTCTGCCATCTCTATTTTTTCCTTTCTTTTCTTATGCTATAGAAGTGAGAGAGAGTGATAATATTGAAACTTTCGGTGAAAATGACAAGTTCCTTAATTTTTTAAAATTGTCTAAAAAGTCTTATATTTAGTAATGGAGGGAGTAGTGAAAACTCTAAAATTTATTAGAATTAATATTTTTTTAAGGCGATATTAGAATATTAATATTTGACTGACTTTTTAATCAATTACAAGTTTTTTTTTTTTCCTTTTACCTTTTATTTTTTAAGGAATCAATTACAAATTCAAGATTAAAAAAAATGATATTCTCACATTTTGAAAATACACTTTCCTATATACTTTATAAGTTAGGAATTTTTCTCCATTTGGATGAAAAAATTTATTGGAATGAAATTTGGATTTGAGGATAGAGAAAATTCAAAAAGTAAAATTTTGTTGGGATTGAAAATTATAGAATGTTTGTTTGGATAGAAAAAAAATGTTTTGTTTTTTTCCATTTTGATGATGGATACTCTACCAAAGCCCCACATGGATGTACCTCACTATTTTTGTGCCAGGATTTCTTATCTGTTTTTTGAATTTGCACTACATGTGTGTACTGATGCAGTCAACTATTACAATAACACTATTCACACTAAACAAACACATTTTTATTTGAATTCAAAAGAAAAAAATATTACAATATTAACAAACACATTTTTTCGATATTCAAAGGAAAAAAATTACAATATCGATAATAAACTGGGTCATTACTAAAACACATGCATACTCTCTATCAGTTGCCTCCTCAGCACTGTATTTGGCCTTCTAGTAGTCGGGATAGGTATTACATTCGCTGTCGAACATAATTCCTAGAATAAAGAACCGTGTCTCCCCTTCGATCCAATAGTAGATTACATACAATTGGGATGTTGTCAATTGACTCTCATTAAATTAATTGTGTTTGTCAACTTACCCCATGATTAATGATAAATTGTCAACTTACCCGCAAGAACAAGATTTTTTTTTTTAAACGGTTTGTAGTTATACTCCAGTTAATAATAACATTTGTGTGGAAAATGGTCAAGTTAACCAAATTTGTCTTATCTGGTACTATCAACATGACCACCTAACTCTTTGTTAAACTATCGTCTTACCCTCTAAATTCATTAAACATTACAGTCAAGTTAAACTCATTATTTTATGTGAAACTGTCAACTAAAATAGTAATGAAGTGTAGGAGAAGAAATGTAATGATTGATTGAGGAGAAATAAAAGTGAGTCTGTAAGATATTTTGGATAAGAAATTTAATGATTGGTTGATGAGTTTGTAAGATATTTTGGATAAAAAATGTAAGTAATTTTTTTACTGTTCACAAAACATATAATGACAAATAGTTTTTTATATTTTGATTGAATAGAGTTGGAGATGTATGTTTGTACATACCTTCATTTTCAATTAAAATTGGATTTGAATGGAGAATTGAGTATGAAAATAGCTATCCAAATGGTGCCTTAAAGTTCCATTTTCCTTTTTAGTACGTTCATAATTGAGAGTTTATTAGCATGACATGTTTTTTGTCGATTGATCCACAAGTGACATTGTTTTTAGGGGAATTTTTTTCCAGTAATCCATCTTCTAACTGCTAATGAGGTGAGCTCATCAATTTCCAGCAACCTCTGAACACCTTTGTTTGCAACCAACACGCGAGCCCTCTCTTATTGATTTTTTCATGGTTGTCGATTTTACTAAAATTAAATATTGTAAGGAAGATGAATAGATCAATGTCCGGATCAATGTACGCCGATTTCCTTGATTTAATGTTGATATCACTGATCTTATTAGATAAAGTGAGAGAGTTTTCTTGTGTAGAGAGAGATTTTATATGTTTTTTTTAAAATGAAGGGAGGAGAAATGTGCAAAAAGTTCAAGAGGCCGTTCAAATAATTCGGGTGAGTCTGGCATAGGACGGTCCCATATGACCGGCCCCACACTCCCTCTCACATAAAATCATTCAGGACCCACCTGCATTATAGGTCATGTCTGCATTTATGTCTCACATGCCTCATTGGACCGTCCCATACAAGAATTTTTCAAATAATTCTCCAAGAAAAAAAAAAACTAGATACACAAGAGGAAAAATGAAAAAAAAAATATAAAACTAATTTTCAGTTAAAAATCTAACCACTAAGCAAAATATATATATACTCTCAATTTTATAATATAAATTATTTAGTACATGTAGTAAAAATTAAGAAAGTAATTTTTTTTAATAAAAATATTAATATTTTTTAAATAGAATTAATAGTATACAAGTCTTATTTAAAAGATTAATATTCATATTTTAACTAACAAAATACCTTACCTTTTGTTTGTTAATTTTTTCTATACGTTTTAAATGACTTATATTATACACTCTTCATTCTATAATATAAATCGTTTAGTATATATAGTAAAAAATAATGTATTTTTAATTATAAAATATCAATATTACTATTTTAAATAAAATTAGTGATATACAAATTAAAATTTTGAGAATAATATTGATATTCTAAATAATAAAATACTATGTTCATTGCTATATTAATTTTTGTTAAATATATTAAACGATTTATATTTCAGAAGGTATAATGAAAATACTAAAAACAAACTTGAATTTTATGGTTTTCTTATAGGGTCCCACGGGCCACAAATGGGAGATATCCCGATTGGCCCGGTTTGCTACTTTATCAAACATTCCGAGTCCGTTCTAATATTGGGAGCCGCAAACCCAAAATTTAATTAAATTTACTTAGCAAAAATAAAAAACCCAAAATTTAATTCCCATTCCCATTCATAAAATAAAAGCTCCCTTTCCGTTCCCGCTACCGCCTTTTCTTTTATTATTCATCCTCTTCCTCTCGACAGTGGCTTCAGTGCGGACCCGTGTAATTTTATATTTACAATTTTTTTTTTATCCGTTAGATTAAAATTTTAACGGTTAAAAATATTTTAAAATAAATACTTATTCTGAACTTCAGAACACCTGTCGTGAGCCTTATAATACATGTATATGAGTCTCATGACAGATGTCATGAACCTTATAACACATGTACTGAAAAATTACATATATAATTGAAAAAAACTGTTTCGCATAGGATCCAGACTGCTTCCTCTCTCCAACTTCCTATTCATTTCACCGCCTTTGGTCTACTTTATATATTTCCATAATAACTGATCCAGCTTTTAATTTGTTTTTTCCCTATTTTGCTGAGACTAAATCCATTCATTCATTCATTATTTTGTTTGAACTTAATATTTTCAATTAATTAGTTTCCCCGGTTTTTCTTTCTTTCTGGGAATACATAGTCAAACACATTTATGATTCTGGCCTCTTAATTTCTTATTATACTTGTTCATTCACTCTCGTTCAATGCTATAACAAGTTCATTCCAGTCCTCTCTGAATTCACTTTCCCATCAGATCAAATACAAATTAATAGTCTAATTTATCTAGACGCATAATTGAAATCTCATATATATATATATATATATATATATATATATATATATATATATATATATATTGGGAAAAGTTTCGAATTTCGAATCAAAAGTGTTAAATCAACTGAAATCAGAATGAACGACAATCTACAAGCTGTCGCAATCGTCAGCTTCATCTTGCTCTCGTTTGCGCTCCAATGCTCATTCGCCGACGACCGGCTTCTGGTGAATATGACTCTTGTTCAAAACTCTTCTGTTATTGAAGCTTGTAAGTACAAAAAAAAAAAAAAAAGCAGACATGGTGAGACTATGATTTTTATAATTAATCCATTCATTTTTTTTAATGATTCTGCGGTTTTGTGTTTGCTTGTGGATTCTTCTACCGCGGCGGAAGATTGCTTGGACGGGAGCTTACCGGCTTATCATCTGCACAGAGGATTCGGAGATGGAGAACGCAACTGGCTTTTGCAGTTTGAGGTATAATTAATTCTCTCATTTCTTTTTTGTTTTTTGTTTTCAGTTTTTCTCTGGCGACGGCTATAGTGCAGAATATCAAAAATTAATTCTTTTAAATAGTGTGAAAATTAGTTCATGGGCCTCCATATCCTCTCAAACCTAATTGGCAAGGAGAGGTGTTAACCCATGAGCTTAGCTTACATGTTATTTGAATCTTCCTTAGACATTCGGTGTGGTATTTCATATTTCAACAAATAGATATTATATTATATTATATTAAATATATGTTATTTCTCAAGTAACACTTGTTCTAAGCGTGTAACACATATTTTACCCAATATGTATTTTAAAATCACGACACATATTTCTTTTAAAAAATTTAAACCGTTAAATGTTTAATTAAACAATAAAAAAATATTAAGTATATATTGAATTAACCCTAGCGGAACCGTTTAGGTGTTCTGTTCTGTACTGACAGTAACAGAAGTCAGCCTGAATTATGAACAATTCTGATATGGACCTGGCCTACCACTTGGTCATGGACCACATTCAGCCAAATCACAATTTTGCTTAAAATAATAAAAACATGTGGGGCCTTATGAGAATTTTTTCTTTTTTTTTTAATCAAAAGAGGTGATGTGGTTGATTGTGGATCAAGTGGTCCACAACCCCACATATAACCCAGGTCTATATCAGAATTTTTCCTGAATTATTGAGTCTATTTTATTTCTTCACTGGTTGACTGATGCATGAACAGATAAAATTATTTTACTTTTTCTCATTTTTTTTCCATTGATATAGAATTTGTAGAATAAGATTGATACAGTGAAGGTAACATTTTGATATATAAGCTTATGCTAAGTTTCGTAGTCATTTTAGGATATTCATTCTAATATATAAAATACAGTTACTAAATAGGTGATTGTAGACAACTCTTATAAATTGAAGGTGTCCGCTAAAAATAGTGTTCGGCAAACCTTATCTAGAAAACATTATAGTCAAACTGCGGTAGTATGAGCTAAGTCCTGTATCTAAATACCAATCCCTTCCTTTATCTCTATAGCAAGAGCATTATTTGAAAAAAAAAAAATTTAATAGTTGAAAAACGATATATATTTAGAGAAGAGATAAAGATGTTAAAAAGAGATATATTAAAAAACTAGGAAATTACTATCTAAATAAGTTACTCAAAAGTTAAAACTAATGTATATATGTGCAATGTGTATCTAATGTTGGGTAGTATATATCTATGTAAAATAAATATAGTTGTTTGATTATAAACATAAAAGAATCGTTAACTATTTGTATAAGATTATGAAGTATAAATTTGGACAAATATAAAGTATACCTAGTAGGAGTCAAAATAGAATCAATATGTTTGGAGACGAATTATAAAAGAGCATGTATTATACTTAATTTTAATTTTTTTTAGAAATTGAGATGTAATATTTATAAGAATATTTTAAGATTTTTTTTTTAATTTACAAAATATCAAGCATATTAAATATCTGTTGGGGTGATCGACACCCTATCTCTAATTCTGCCTCTACTTATAGGAAAATTTATACTTAATATATATTGTAAATAGAATAAATTATCTTATATTACGGTATTACGGAATGAGAAAAGCGACTTATTTATTTGAAAGTTCTATTGTAATGGTAAAACAGGGTGGCGGGTGGTGCAACGATATTAAAACATGCTTGGAGAGAGCCCAAACACGTAGAGGATCAACGTGGTACATGCGAAAATTGGAAGTCTTCTCCGGCATTCTAAGCAACAATGCCTCTCTAAATCCTGGTATTTATTTTTATTTTTTTTGGTTAATTAGCATAATATATAAAAAATAAAAAAACTTAACCCTTAGGGAAAGGTACAAAGTTATACAATTGGGTCTATCTATCAAAACCTCTTGTCCATAACTTGCCGATATAAGACTAACAAAAGGATGAATATGGATAGAGGTATCAGAGATAGCCCTGTCAAAAGAAGTCCCACGGGCATCCCCGCCACTAGTTGGCTAACAAATGAGAGAATAGAGTTAAAAACAACAAGATCGAAGGACGTAACAAGTCCTCTAGCTTTAGCAAGTCCATCGGCGCAAGAGTTAGCCTCCCTGTAGATGTGAGAGAAGCTAATATCCGGCACCTGTCGGATCAAATCCCTGCAATCAGATATAAGAGAGGATAAATGGTGAGTAGAGATATCATCATGAATAATAAGACCAATCACCACTTTCGCATCCATTTCAATGGCTAACTTATGTGAATTGATATCAATGGCTATTTTCAGACCATACTTCAGGGCCCAAAGCTCAGCCATATTGTTGATGCAGTTACCTAGGTTCCTATAGAACCCCCTTATCTAATCCCCTCGATTGTTTCTGAGGAGACCACCACTACCGCTTCTTCCTGGATTACCAATGGAAGAACCGTCAACAATGAGCTTATACCATCCATCCAGCGATTTTGTCCAGGAGATCTGGATAATTCTTGTACTCCTTGCCATTCTCGCACCCGCACCCAGGGAGCGAAACTCAGTAGATCTCTTAATCGTATCGACAAACGGACCATTATTTGGTTGACCTGGATTGAATAGATTATTGTTTCTGAAGGTCCAAAGGAGCCAACAACCATAAGCAAAGAGACAACCCCAGGGAACATTGTTGAACGGCGATATAATTATGCATGACGCACATTTGCTAAACCAATGTTCAAAGTTTAGCCCCCGGGAACTCGGAACGCCACGAAACAGATCCAAATTACGGCTCTTTATAGGAATTTCGTTATTGTGGGAGAAAAATAATGAAGGTTTTAGTGAAACTTTTATTTAGAAAGTGGTAAAAAATTTATCTTTTAGACTTTTTTTTTTACCGTGAGTGCTCTAAGTCAATAATATTATTTTGTTTCTCTTTTAACGAAAAGAAAAAAAGTGTTTTTTTTACGTAAAAAAAGGGTATTATTTGCCTGTGTTATCTAGCGACTGGCAACAAATTCCAAACTGTTGACTCGTGTATTTCCCATCTCGTGGAGAGATCAGAACATACTAGGGTATATACATTAATAATCCAAATCATGTTTGCATCGATTACCGACTCCCACACCCTTCTTCCGGCATATGCAAATGCAGAACGACATAGACCTTATTTTCACGTTTTTTATAATCATGTTAGGGTGTAAATTGTTAAAATTTAATTTAATGTAAGTTTGAATTGGGTAAAAGAAAAATATTTGTGACAGAAATATGAATTTACGAGACTAAGCGAAAGCTAATTTATATAATGCATGTTTAAGCTTTAGTCACGAAATTGAATTATTTTTGTGGTGTTGTAAGTTTAAATTTAATACACCATAAGCAACTAGTATTTATCAAAGTCAAAGGACATTAATGCTTTAGGATGATTTGTTCTTATTTCATCCTCGGTCCATTTCGAATTTCTTTCTTTTTTTTTTCTCCAAGAATTTCACATTTTTTTAGTTCTATCTTTTTTCTGAATAAATAAAAAAGGAAAAAAATAACGAGTGACACATTTATAATAGTGAGATAGAGAATAAAATACAAAAAAAGATAGAAAAATTTAGACTGGGTGTATTGTTGTCAGAGGAACTTGCCCTAGTGGCAGTAGAAAGTCCCCTAGAGCTTGAAGACTCAATTCGACACTGGCTTTAGTGCGTTATAAGATACCTCTATTTAACTTGAAAAACGAAAAGAGAAGAGTGTATTATTAGATTTTTATTCAAAAAATATTATTTTTGAGATAAATGAAATTAGATTGTTGATTAAAAAAAGTGAAATTAGATTATTTTTTTCTAATCTACTGAGTCGGCCCATATATTTTGTCTAGCAATCTGAGCTGACTCTTGGAATGGAACCATGCAGATTTTTACAATTGGAACCGGGTTAAGATCAGATATTGCGACGGTGGCTCTTTTGGTGGTGATACTAAATTCGACAATGGGGTGAGTCTTTCATTTGGCTTAATACAAAAATCATGGCCTCTTCTAGTTTAGGTTCAATCAATGGCAGCATGCATAACACATAAGCTCTTTCCTTGTAGTTAGTTATATATTGTCACTGTTTTATTTTATTATTGAGATAGAAAAATTGAAACTCATAATTATAATTATAAATTTGAGTCGAAAATGTTGCACCAGGTGATGTGTTGTTATCTTTGACACTACCACTGATGGATATCTTTGACACTACCACTATTTAATTATTTCTAACTAAGCTATAAATCTTAATGTTGATGAACACGCAGACATCGTTGCTTTATTTCAGAGGCCAGAGGATTTGGCAAGCAATTATTCATGACCTTCTCCCAAAAGGTTTGGGCCAAGCAAAAAAGGTAACAATATATTTTTTAAAATTTTAAATTTCCCTTAGATTTTCTACTGATGCATGCACTTCTCTGGGTTGACTTGATAGAGACTTACTACATTAAATTTGGATAACAATCTTAGGCTACTTAAAACGATACTCTATCTATTCCTTAATATAAATCGTTTATAACATTTAGTAAAAGTTAAGAAAACAAAAAGTAAGGTATTTTTTTAATGAAAATATCAATATTACTCTCTTAAATAAAATTACTGGCAACTGGCATACAAATCTTATTACTCTATAGTAATATTAATATTTTGACTGTTTTTTAATGAAAATATCAATATTACTCTCTTAAATAAAATTACTGGAATACAAATCTTATTTAAGAGAGTAATATTAATATTTTGACTGACAAAGTACCTTACCTTTTGCTTCCTTAATTTGCGCTAAATGTCCTAAACGACTTATATTATGGAATGGAGGGAGTATTTATTTAGTTTGCTAAACTCATGTGTTTGCTTTAACTTCTTTTGTTGCAAAATTGTAATATAGGCACTGTTATCTGGTTGTTCTGCTGGTGGATTGGCAACCTTTCTGCACTGTGATAACTTCACCAGTTATTTACCAAGCAATGCCAGTGTCAAATGCTTGAGCGATGCCGGCTTATTCTTGGATGAGTTAGTTCTTAATTTATTTGCTTAAAAATGACCCTCATATAGGGCAAATAAATTTTATGTACACATTATGTGTCCCCTTTTTTATCCCACGAAGGGTTAGGAATCTCCTGTCCCTGTTCGGTGTTCATTCTCTGTTCTCACTATTAAAAAATTGAAATGTGTTAATTTTTTAATTAAAAAATTATAACCTAAAATAAATAGTGGAACACGTAGGGTTAATGTGAACACGTGACAAACATCTATTCGTGGGACATGTAACAGGACGCATAATGGGGACAAGATTTTTTTCCCACAAATAAATGTTTGATACATGTTCACTTTTACACTACAAATTCCACTATTTCTTTTGAGATATAATTTTTTAATTTATAAATTAATACATATTAATTTCTAATTTCTTATTAGTGGTAACATAATGAGAAACCGAATAGGACGGTCTCGTATAGCTTCTTTTCCTTATCTTCTAACTAACTATTTATCCCTTTCTTGTAGGATGGACATCACTTTGAAATACACTGCAAGATCTTTCTATGAAGATCTCATCACTTTACATGGAATAAGCCCGAATTTGAATGAGAATTGCACGAGTACTCATTTATATCCCGTTGATGTATGATTCCTTGACCGAATCTTGTTTCAAGGTTTATGAATTTGAGGAGGATTGTTCTCAGGATTTTTGCAGTGTTTCTTTCCACAATATGTACTGGAATACACCAAAACACCAATTTTTATTCTAAACACAGCATATGATGTGTACCAAGTAAGATCAATCTATACATATTGCCAGTGGCGGCTAAGACCATGTGCGAGGTGATCGACCGCACAGGGCCCCCAAAAATTCGGGGCCTCAATTTATATATATATACACTTAGCAAAAAATTCGAGGCCCCAATTTTTTTTTTTATATACATACTTAGCAAAAAATCCGGGGCCCAATTTTTTTTTATTTATATATATGCTTAGCCTAAAATTCGGGGCCCCAATTTTTTTTTCGGCACAGGACCTCGGATATGTTTGAGCCGCCCCTGCATATTGCTATATAATCCTGGATTAATATTCATGGAATTGCGTTGCTAATAATAGAAACTTCTGAAACCAGTTTAATCACAATTTGGTGCCACCTTCTGCTGATCCTCTTGGACATTGGAAATGCTGCAAGCTTAATCTTTCAGCTTGTACTGCTGGACATATTAATATTTTGCAAGGTTTTTCTTGGATTATTGTTTTTTTTTTTTCAAAATTGAAGTGAATATTCTAACTGATTAATTCGAGTAATTTATAATTTTTTTCTTAATTTAAAGTATTGGGTTTGGCTTTTTTTTTTTTAGGATTCAGGAGAGATATGCTTGATGCTTTGAGTTCCTTCTATCATAATTCAACAAGGGGAGGAATGTTCATCAACTCTTGCTTTGCCCATTGCCAAAGTGAATCTCAGGACACCTGGTTTGCTTATGATTCACCAAGAATAAACAACAAGGTCAGACATTTACATTTACATTTAATGTTTTTACAATGATACATGTGACCAGGGTCGTCTCAATCATTTTGTGTCATATGTTAAACTTTAAATTAAGGCCTTATATAACCCAAAAAATAAAATTTCATAAAAATATAACCCAACAAAAAAAAAATTGTTCTCTCAAAAAAAAAAAAATAACCCAACAAAATTACATAGTTTTTCGTCGGAGTTGATTATGATTTATTTGAAAAAAGAAATAGTATAAATCAACATATTGATTATTGAGCCCGTAAGTCCTAAATAAAATATTTTTTTTAAAATTGATATATATATATATATATATATATATATATATATATATATATATATATATATATATATATAACCCAAAAATTTTGTAGCCCCGGATTTTTGGGGGCCATGTGCGGTGGAATCCACCTTGTTGAGAATCCCAAATCGACTAGTTAGTGAGCAAGTTTGTTCTTTATAAGGATTGTTGTGTCAATTCCACCCAGAAGGTAGTGGATTACCCTACATCACGTCCTTGTACAATGCTCAAATCCACTTTTGAGTTACATTTTGAGGGGATTGAGTTAGCCTACATCCAATTTTAACGCACCTTGCACTCCCTAGTAGCCGCCCAACATGTGACATCATCTTACGCGCATTATGTGTAATATATTCACTCTCAATAGTTAAATGCAAGTCTATAGAACGTAGAAAGGCATGATGTTCATTCCAACGCGAATCAATTACAAGAAATTTTCCTAATGAACATGATATAATTGAACTGACCGCGCAATTTTCTTTCAGACCATAGCAGAGGCAGTTGGAGATTGGTACTTTGGAAGGATGAGTATTCACAAGCAGATCGATTGTGCATATCCATGTGACAAAACTTGCCATAACTTAATCCCCGATTAAACGGGATCCAGGCCTCATCTGAATGCTTAGTACATGAAAAATCTTGCAGGTTCTGTTGAAAATATCAGAGTTAGAAGCAGTTCTGAATATTCTGCTTCTGGTATTAACATCTCATAGTTAAAGATAGATTTTTTTTGTTTCCTTTTTAGGAATGACATGAATAAAAAAATTCATATATGGATTATACATTCTTTCTATAGAACTCTGAACAGAATATACTTTGAAGAGCAATTTGTACACCTGGAGGCTGGAGGTTCATTTATTATACAAAAGGTTCAGATATTCTTTGATTCTAAGTTTGCACAAACAGCTTTGCATGTCACTTCCTTTATGTTGTTGGGTCTATGGAGCCTGAAGTACTGAATACGTGCACACATTATGAATTTTCTATTCATGAACCGTCTACTTAAAATTGTAATTAGAGCTTCGTCTTTTCTTATAAATAGTCTTCTTATATAACTTAAATATGATATATCGATATAGCCGTATATCCTGCTTTGACAGCGTCATAGACGTAGTTAATTCCTTAACAAAATGAGTTAAAAAAATTCATGTATTTTTTTTAGTTTTTCGATCCCATTTCTATCCTATTATTGTTGTTTTTCCCCTAATAAATATAAAATTTGTATATGTTCTTTGTCCTCCTGTTTCAAGAATCGAACCTCTTTAGTGTTGACGTCAGGGACTTCTGAACCTAGGGACCCGATCATGTGTATTTGTTTTGCAATTCCAAGGATAAATAATACTTTACCCAATTCATAATATAAGTCATTCTATGTAATTTAATATAAATTGAGGAATGGGGTCGTTAAGAAGGTCGTAGCCCAGTGGGACAGACCGAAGTTTCGAGTTCGACACCCTCCCCGTGCATGGAGCAATAATTCTCCTCCTCTGGTGAGGTTAAAAGAAAAAAAAAGAGACATTTGGTCTATTATACTCTTAAGTAATTTAGTTTATTCTTAAACACCAATCATTTTCCTTTTTTTTTAATAAAATAAATGCAATGTTAGAAAAATTGTCTTAAAAGTAAAAAGGCATCTATTAAGAAACAAAAGAAATACACACACCAAGATTTGCGAGGGAAAGTATAGAAGCGTAGAGAAGAGAAATACAAGGTTAATTAGTCCAAGAAGTATGTTATTGCCGTAGTAAGATAGGTCCCAAAACTTAGTTGAATTGAAGAATGACATTACGGGGCGTATTCAATACGGATTTTAAAAGATTTTAACTGATTTTCAAAAGTCTATGGATTCTGCTGACTTTATGGATTGTTTTAACTCTATGCAGAGTCTGCGCAGAGTCTATCAGATTTTATTAGATTGATTTATCATGATTTCTTTTGATTTATAAAGTCTATAGATTATTTGAATAGCACCAAAAAATAAAGAAAATACTGATTAATTGGTGTATTATATAGATTCCAAATCTGTTGAATTTCCAATGTCAACATATGTTTATCAATCATTTTTTTTAATTAAATCATTTTGTTAAAAATTTAAAAAGTTTGACGATAGTCTTTGATTTTTTTTAGATCACGTAACTGCGGCCTTTTGATTTATTTGTTCAAGGTTTGTATAATTTACTTACTGATATTTTTTTCTTTGGTTTAATTAATATATGTTTTGTGATAAGTTTTGTTTGAACTTTTTTTTCTCTTTGATTTTCTCTTTCAGGAAAATGAAATTCATGTTTGAAAAATAGAAATTTGTGGTTATAGAGAATAAATTGTTTGCTTTCTTTAATTTCTGTTTGAAGATGATCAAGAAGAAAATTGTTTGGATATTATGACTTCTTTTTGGGAAATAAACATTTCATATTGAGTTTTCTAACGATTTTAAAAAAAAATCTCATTTTTTTTGTAGTTTGAAATATTTCTTTATTTTTCTTATAATTTTATAGAAATGAGATTACTAAAAAAAATTGTAATTTAAGATAAAATTATCAAAGACATTTTAATTTTAATATTAATGAGAGAAAATCAAAATCTTGAGAAAAAAAGAAGAGATTTCACCATACACATTTAAACCTATGAAATCCATCAAAATCCTACATTTAATGAAATCTATGAGAATCTATAGAGTTTTGAATACCTCTAGATTTTAATGGACTTTTTAAAATCTAAATTGAATACCTCTAGATTTTAATGGAGTTTTTAAAATCTAAATTGAATACCTCTAAATTTCATTGGACTTTTTAAAATCCAAATTGAATATCTATGGACTTTAAAACTCCTTAAAAATCCTATAGAATCTATGTTGAATACACCCCCTACATCTTGTCATAGTTTTCTTTTTTTAAGAAGTTGCTAATTGGTACTACTTATATGTTTAGTCTAGAAAGACCACCTATAAAAGCAATACAGTTACATAAGTTTGTATTTTAGAAAAAAACGTTAAGCCAGAAAAAGGTTATCATCTGACGTGGAAAACAATAAAAAAATCGGAATTTTAGTAAAATTTACTCTTGAAAACTTATAATTTCTAAATGGAACAGTACATAATACATAGCGTTTAAGTTTAAAATATTATAAAACTAGTTTATACAAATATACTAGGTTTGATCCCCGTGCGATGCGCAGTTGCATTTCTAATTTGTATATCTTTTGATGATGTCGTACATGTTTTCTACCTTGCATTTTGCTTAGAGATATAACTGAAACTGAAAATATGTTAATATGTCTCAAAATAAATTTAGATAAGATGTAATAATTCTACTTTTTTATTCATAAACTTACTAATTCATTCTTTTTGTCTAAGAACAAAACCATCATAAATATTATTTTTTTCTAGAAAACAAAATAGCCTTCATATTTTATAATTGTTCTACATATGATATAAAATATATATTCAAATGAAATAAATATAACAAAATACAAAAAACAATCCTCAAAGAAGCTTAACCTACATTTTTTTGCCCCCTTTTCCCGTCAATTTTTTTGCGCCCACTCTCTAATTACTCCTCTTCAAGAAGCTTATTTTGGGAACCTTTAAGAGCCATTATACCTGCACAAAAAAAATGTTCACCCTCTATAGCGTATTACATGTTATCCATCCTCATTCTCAAACAAATAAAAGTAAGAAAATAATTACACAGCAAACAAAACAAAAGCAAGGAAATAATTATGTAGAAAAAAAAAGGCAAGAAAAGAATTGAATCAAGTATCAAGATTTTCTATTACCCATGTTTTTCAGGTGGCAAGCTCTCTGTCTTCAATCAACAAAAACATGTTCTGGAAATTGAGACACATATTCTCTTAACTTGGTACTTGAAAAATAATTTGTCTCTAAATAAAATTATTAGATGTTTGTTCATAAACATATAAATTAATATATCAAGTGAAAACATGAATTGCATTATTTAAAAAAATGAATTTCTTACCTATTAAAACCAAGAATACCATGACATATTTGCTCATATCATTTCTCTATTTATAAGAAGAAAAAACTCTTGAACTTTCCTAACCGACAAAACAATAACAATAATAATGACAATAAATAAAATATATAAACTCTTAGACTTTTTGGTTTCCCGAGAAAGTCAAAAGTTACTTTCTTAGAGAAATTAAAAAACCATTTTTTGAAAGATTATTTTTTATTTAAATAGTCATTATAATTTGTTGTTTGTAATATGAAAAGTCATTTCTTTGAAAAAAGAACGGTTTTTTGAAACCTATTTTTTTATATTATATTTTTAACTATTAAAGTTTTTATTGTTATAGAATATTAAGAGTCTTTCGTTAAGGAAATAATAAAGTATTGGAAACTGATATTTTCTTTTTCTTTTTTAGTTAATCAAATCCAATTTTTATTTTTTCATATTTAAATTATTGAGGGAATGCATGATTGACTTTGATTTTTATAGTTGGTTAGAAGAAACTAAAAAACCACTTCATTGATTCATAAAAACCCAAAATTTTATATTAATGAATGAAGTTACAAAACTCTTCTACTTCATTCATTAATATAACTAATGAACTAAATAAATATAGTTGGTTAGAAGAAACTAAAAACGCACTTCATTGATTCATAAAAACCCAAAATTTTATATTAATGAATGAAGTTACAAAACTCTTCTATTTCATTCATTAATATAACTAATGAACTAAATAAATATAATTACTACAAAACTCTTCTACTTCATTCATTAATATAACTAATGAACTAAATAAATAAAATTATTATAATAAAAGTTACAAAACTCTTCTACTTTATTCATTAATATAACTAATGAACTAAATAAATATAATTACTATAATAAAAGTTACAAAAATCTTCTACTTCATTTATTAATAGAACTAATGAACTAAATAAATATAATTACTATAATAAAAGTTACAAAACTCTTCTACTTCATTCATTAATATGACTAATAAACTAAACAAATATAATTATTATAATAAAAGTTATAAAACTCTTCTACTTCATTCATTAATATAACTAATGAACTTTAAGTTAAGTATGTTGGTTCATATTTCTTTTTTTATATGAACTTGAAGAGTCTTGGGAGTTAAGTATACATGAGTTATAATTTATAATTAACTCTTTTAGAATTTCCTTGCATGAATGAGAACTCCAAAACTCACTTGAAACATCATAACTAACAATAGTTAAAGTTTTTCCAATTCCAATTAACATTAATACAATGCCTTTTAAAATTCCCTTACATGAATAAGAGCTCCAAAAGTCACTTGAAATATCATAATTAATTATAGTTCAATCTTTTTCAATTCCAATTAACATTAATACATGAGTTATATCATTAGTTGTATGTTATAATTAATACTCATTTATAGTTTGTGTGTGTATATATAGAGTTAAAATTTCTTATAGCTAAAATTTGTTACTTCATATTTTATCTCAATAGCAATTTAAAACTTTAGCTTAAGTTATTAGCTAATGGAGCACAACATCTTTTGCATTTTAAAGAGTTTACATTGCCACATGTAAGTTTCTAATTGGTTCACATCCCACAAAATGCCACATGTCACTCCCTCAAACTTCTACCTCAACTTTTCCTAACTTTATATATTATAGATTTCCATCTTGTATAGGTAAATTAGAGTATTATTTTATGATGTTTCGTTTTAAAACGGAAAATCTTATATTTGTAAAAATTGAATGGTTTGTGAAATATATGAGAATTCAAAATTCAAAATTTTGTAATTAATTTCAAAATAGAACACGGTTCAATAAAAAAGTAGTTATTATCGTTTGTTCTACAATATAATCTAAATGAATCTCGCATGTAGAGCTCATCAGCAAATTCCACTATAAGACAAAGGTTTTTGTTAAATGAAGAGTTACAGAGTAACATATATGAAAATAAAAAACAATTATAAACAATTGAACAATCACAGTGAAAAAAATAAATAATATTGAATTTGTTAATGCATTTCGACTAAACAAACCTACTAATGTAGAAATACTTCCACTAATTTTTTAACAAAAATTATAGACAATACACTTATCTCTAAATCCTAATGAATTTCCTAAGTGGAAGAATAACATACTCCAGTTTGTTGAGATCAATCTCCCTCTATCATATTGTTGAACTCCCTTCAACAGATATTTAAAAACGATGAATGAATGTTTTTTTCAAAACAATCTTAACCATCAAATTTTATAAATGTAATAAAAAATGTATCCTGCACATATCGAAATAAGGGTATTACTAACGGAAGCCGCAAGAAGTCGCGGACGCCAAATGAATAATATTGTTGTTGATACGGAAAGGTAGAAATCAGTCAGCATCCTATGCGAAACAGTTAAAAATCAGTACGTATGAAACGTTTCAAAATAATTGTTATTAAACATAAAAAATCAAGACAAATGTCCTTAAAAAATATAACAGGTGTCATAAAATTATGATATATATCTATTTTAAATTAATTTGGACTATCAAAATTTCAATCCGATGAATGAGGTTAAATTTCGAACGTGCTGAATTTAACCCGTTACGGACAGCAGCAGCAGCGGTAGAAATGGTATTCTGGCGAACTGAACCATGATCTCTTAATGGATAATCCCAATACCTGAAACACAGCCCTTGTTCGCCGGGTGGCATCAGCCTCCACTCCGGCTACCGCCATTACCTCTAGAGTCTAGTCATTTACCAAAACACCCCCTAAACTGCCACACTAAAACTCCTTAGACTCCTTACCCAATACAGTAATTACACAATTAAATAAGTCATGTACAGTATAGTCCACCACTACATAAAGTGGGCTACTTCACTGCACTACAATTATTTCCTCATCATCGTCTACTCATCACTACTCTCAAAAAAGTCCGCCATAACTAGAGAGAGAAAACATAGTCGAAGCAGTAGAATTAAGGCAATGCCTTGTGGTTCTTCTCCTAATTCCGGTGAAAACAATGGAGCTTTGCGTAACTTCAAACTGACTGAATCAACTTTCTTAGCTTCTCTCATGCCGAAGAAGGAAATCGCCGCCGATCGATTCATTGAGGCTCATCCTCACTTCGACGGCCGCGGCACCGTCATCGCTATATTCGGCAATATATACTTTCAATTTCCCCCAATTTTGTGTGATTGTACATCTGTATATGTAATGAATTACATGCACGTGTGTTTTAAAGATTCGGTCTCGGAATTTGAATTTGAATTTAGTTTAAAGCTGGTAATGTATTTTTTCTGTGATTGTGAATGTTTATATGTGATGAATTACATGCATGTGTGTTTTTTAAGATTCTGGAGTGGATCCGGCTGCTGATGGACTACAAGTGACGTCGGACGGCAAGCCTAAAGTCCTTGATGTGATTGATTGGTAAGTTAGGAAGTGTTTTTATCTGTTGAAACCTGAAACTTGCGAGGAGCGAAACATTTTCTAGATTTTCTTGTCTTTGTTTGTTCACAACAGTACTGGAAGTGGGGACGTTGATATATCAACTGTTGTGAAGGCTGATGCTGATGGTTGCATTTGCGGAGCTTCAGGTATCGTATTGTAGTGTTCATTGGAGATGAAATGTAGCAATTTTGAATTAATTGTTGTGTGATTGTCATAATGTACTTTTATACTGGTAATTCTTTTGGTCTGCTATTTAGAAGTTGTATCTTTTGGGGCACATTGGAGTTCTAAAGGGATAAAGTCTAACTAATCGCATTCATCCTCTACAATTATAAAATACTGAGGAAGGAGAGACATAATAGGCTGAAAACATCCAATCATATGAGCGTTCTATTTTGAGGTTATGCTGCTATTCATTGTTTAAAGATGTTTAGTTCTTATTTGATTGTAGAAAATCCCATTTTCTGTAACGGGAACTCTGCCACCATGATTTCTCCGAACTCTTATGATGAGGAATATATGGGATATTGTGCTTTTATTATCTTGTTGGGCTGGTTTGGTGCATGCCTATTGCAGTTTATTGTGAATTTTTACACTGTTGCATGATCAGAGAAGAAACAATGAGAATGACTTGGCTTTTTGACAGAAGTCAGGGGCCTGCTTAATTACTATTTTGATTTCGTATTACTGTTTCTATGGATGCATCTTTCTCTGTATTTACTGAATTTGAATCATGATACATGGCCATATGTTAGATAATTTTTTACTGTGTTAAGAGTTGGTGTTTCAGACTTGTTAATTACTTAACTGATTCAGGGGCATCTCTTGTTGTAAATTCCTCGTGGAAGAACCCAAGTGGAGAATGGCATGTTGGATATAAGTTAGTTTACGAACTTTTTACAGATACACTGACATCAAGATTGAAGGTAAACCTATATTTGTTATCTGCCAGCTAGGCAAATGTTTGATGATCCTTCTTCTTTTACATTAATTTCTTTCTTTTTTATTCAGCAAGTTTTATTTATTTTTTATTTTTTATATATATCTTTTGTTTTCTTATTCTTTTGTGTCTCTCACATATTTTATTATGCACAGAAAGAGCGAAAGAAAAGGTGGGATGAAAAGAACCAGGAAGCTATAGCTCAGGCTGTGAAGCAGCTCGATGAATTTGACAAGGTGTAAATGTTTAACAGAACATCCTCATTTGTTGAATAATTTATCTTCCTTGCTTTTCTCTGTCTGTGTTTCAGGATATATGTGTCATGAATTGTTTGTCTTTGACAATTTTCCTTAGAGATATAGTCATGAATCATTCTATAATTTTAGTAAGATTTAGTAGTATAAGAGGATATGTTAGTTCCTCTTGGACAATTTTCAGACCACATCCATTTTAATTATGCTTTTCTGATATTTAAAGTGTATAGGCAGATATGTTAATTCCTCTTGGAAAATTTCAGGATTATAACCACGTTCACAACCATTTTTTATTATGCTTTTTAGTTCATAATATCAGTGGATGCATACACTTTCACGATGCAATTTTATTTCTTTGGATATCTGGAGTAAAATGCACTGCTCAAGTCTGTAAGCTGTATAGGAAAAGGGGAGAAAAAGTACACAACTTATTCTTTCTCTGTCCTCCTTTGCTGTTCAAATTTTTGCTCCACTGATGGGTATTGTGGCTCAAAATTTTACTTAAAAAGGAAAATGTGGGGTAAAGGTACAGTGCCATAAAAATCGGATATTGTTCACATGTTTTTGATTTTTTTCCTTTAAAGTTATTTCAATTAGTCATCTGGATAATAAACTTTAGTTCATTTCAGTTCCAATTTGAAACCTGGATTTTACAACAACACCTTAGATTGAATAACTGCCTATCTATTCCTTGCATACACTACCTTAGATTGAATAATTTGGAAAACTAATAGATAGAAATCTTATCTTATTTTTTTATTCACCTTTTATTTGGAAAATTGATCCCAGTATTTTTCATCATGATTTCAACATGTCCTTAGCTTGACATTAGAGGATAATAGCAATGCTTACTAGGGTAGTGAAGCGTGCTTCCTTGTTCATTTTCCTTTTTCTCTATTTGTATTTTCTGAGTGCACTGCTGATTGATATTAAATTTTGTCTCTAGAAAAACAGAAAAGTTGAAGATTCAAAACTGAAAAAGGCCCGTGAAGACCTCGAAAATAGAGTTGATATGCTTCGCAAGCAAGCTGATGTCAGTCTTTCTATATGAACTTCCTTTTGATGGCTTTGTTTTTTATTCATCTTTCATACTCTTCCCTAATTATGCTTTTCTGTTATAGAGCTATGATGACAAAGGGCCTGTTGTAGATGCTGTTGTATGGCATGATGGAGAGGTATGGAGAGTTGCTCTTGACACCCGAAGTCTTGAAGATGAGCCAGGATTAGGGAAACTTGCTGATTTCACACCTTTGACGAACTATAGGTATGTGATTCCATGTAATGACAAGGTTTGTGCATATGCAGGAATGGGGTGTGTTTCGAGAGAGCTTATGGTACAAAAACTACTGTTAAAATTTATTCTCATCAAATTATTCTAAACAAAGAGTTGGTGTAGCTTATATTCCTCATGAAAACAACTTAATAAGTTTAAATACAATGTACGTCAGTATTCCCAGCCAAAAAACAGATCAGGTTCTTTTTTTGCTCCCTAATTTGTTAAAGAAGTTCCAGTGTCCTATTACATAACTTATGTTGCATAACAATTAGTATTATTTAAGTCGGGATGACATTCTTATCTTTCTGATACTCCTAATCTTGATTGGGGTGGATTTTCCATTTGTTTGTTATAGAATGGCATTTGTTGCGAAAGTAAAACCATGGAGGAAATTTACTGAGACTACGCCAACCTGACAGATAAATTTCATTGAATATTATAGTGCATGGCCTTTATACTCCAACAACAACAACAACAACAACAACAACAACAACAACAACAACAACCAAGCCTGAAAATATCCAATATTAAGATTTGGGGTTGAGTTGAAGTTTTTCCACCCTGAAAATATCGATAGCTATATTATGAGTTTTGTTCTCATCATAATATTAAGTCGAGACTATACCCTTTTTGCTCTGTGAGGTACATAGATATCTTTTGATGTTATTCAAGTTGATAGTTCACTATTCATCAGTGTAGAAACTGCTTGTTTAATTCATATTTATTGAACGCCCGAAGATATGAAATTGACTAGGCAATTTCTAACCTTAGATGTTCAACAGGCAGGCGGCGTTCGTAGATTATGCTAATGCGGCCTAATAAAGTGTTTCATTTTTTTTGTGTGGTTTTGTCTTGTCTTAATAAACATTTGAGCTTTGTGCATTAGTTTCCGGAATGTTTAACTTGATTATATCGACCTGCAGGATAGAACGGAAACATGGCATTTTCAGCAAATTGGATGTGTGAAGACCGTAACTTTTACTATTTTTTTTAGACGGGTCAACGTCGACCGAGGTTAAGTCAACGTTGACCGAAACGCGTCATATTTGCTTAAGTGTTTTATTTGCTTTTATTATTTGCTAAGTGTTATAACATGTTTTAGGACTTGTATAACATTAAGATAAGATAAGAGACCTTTGCTGATTTCTAGGAAGTAGTGGGGAGTGGAGAAAGTAGTGGGGACTTGAGAAAGTAGTGGGGAGTGGAGAAAGTAGTGGGGAAGAAGTTAGAGGTGGTTTCTAGACTTCTTAGGCTGTCATTTTCGAAATCCATTCAGTTCTAAGTCTTAGAAGAGAGAAAAAAAGAAGAGAGCAGATTTCTGACAGATTAGGTAGGCTGTGGGAGAATACACTTTTGAGATAGCAAATGGTGTCGGTTTTCAGCGATTCTTAGGGCGTTTCGAAGTGGACCGATAGATTTACGCTTGGGATTCGACGGAGTAGCATTTGGAATTCTGGATTTCTAGTTATAGGATTTGGAAGTCAGTCCTAAGTCTCAGAAAAGCAAGAAAAAAACAGATTCTGGGCAGCCTGCGTGCACTGCACTAGAAACGTCATAAAGGTAAATCTAGAACTCCAAATCCTCTGATTCTTTTTTATTTAGAAACTAGACTTATAGGGCTACGATTTGACCAGAGGGTTTAGGATTTTAACTTTCAGATTTTCCTGTGTACGTCTTTCAATTAGGAACACGAACCAGATTTTCTGGATTTTTACAAGTTAAGAACATAACGGTGATAAGGTAAGGACCCTTCAACTTTGAGTATTTCCAAAGCTTTCATGAACTGATTTTTACAGATTATGTATGAAGTATGGATGAAAAAATGGTTTTATCATGTTTTTCTTGCATAAAAGTGGATGAAGCAATATTTAATGTGAATGTATGAATTGTATGATGTTTAATTGCGCATGTCTATGATAGCATGATTACTTGCTGTTTTATGATTGTAAGCATAAGGGAACATCCCATTAGGGACATTGACTAAGAAAGGATCCAATATGTTTATGTTATGCTTATGTTATGTTATGGATTTCATGAAGAGTCAATGTACCTAATTTGGGATAAGATGTAGCATGTAGAGTTGTATTATATGATAAGTACGTAGATAAGATGTTGGGAGAGGCCCAAACATCAAGTCATGATGTACGATGTCACGAACAGTATACAACGATATATGATGTTTGCATTTGTTATTTGATGTGAGTGGGTTTTGCAGGGAAATGGAAGTCATTTTCTAAATGTTTTTCTCGAGGTTTTGGAGTTGTTTAGTTGTCTCGTAGTAAGGGTGTAGAGCGACGGCCATCGTCTCGTACTCGAGCTAGTGAGAAGCTAGGCATTCCCACGTATACGCTAGGCTAGAACCTTCACTTCCTAGCGGTCTCGCGATGGAGGGGTAAGAATGGCAGGGTGCGTAGTCAGTCGTTCCTAAAAGTCGTCGAGAAAGCTAGGAGGTTGAGTCGCGGTATTTATGATTTCTCGAGTGGAGGGGTAAGATGTGTAGGGTCGTTGTATGGGCGGCGATTTCGCACTCCCAATATTCTAAGAAATCGAAGTATTTTGCATACCATGATTTTCTTGCTTTATTGGTGATTATGTTTTTAAAAGTTATGAAATATTTTTGGGATGCATAAACTATTTTAATTAAGTGTCTATATATTTCTTCATCCCGAGGTTGAAGGGATCTTACTTGAGCAATAGTTGGTTTTGCTCACCCCTTATCCACCTTTCATTTTCGGATGAGCGGGATGTTAGCTACGAAGGTGCGTGGGGGGACGACGTATTCGAGTATCGAGGAGAGGACACTTTATAGACGTCTAGCTCACCTTTACTTGTTTTAAAATAGATTAAGTGTGACTTTGAAGTATGTTTAAGTTGTATCATTTCCTTTTAAGTTATGAAGTACCCTTCTAAGTTAAGTTTTATATATATACTATTGAGGTTTTATTTCTTAGCATGTTTTATAGCTTAGTTGATGCGTTTATGAGTTTTATGTTATGGGTTACGTATTCAGTTTGGCAGACAGACTGCGCGAGTCATTTCCCGGTTACGGGGCGTGACATAAGTGGTATCAGAGCAGTTCGAACCTTAGGCCATAAAACCTGACTAGAACTAAGTAATAAATGAATATGCGGTGTCGGGTAGAGTTTAAATGATGGTTTTATATGTTTTTATGTGTTTTTTTTTAGCGTTCCGGTTGACCGAACCTACTCGGAAGAGGTATAGATACCGACCCGAGTATGTGATTCGGTCGGCCAGAGGTAAGAGTCTAAGTGTGCGACGAAATTCGGTCGACAGGAGATGACTGCGGTTGACCGAACTTCAATGTTTTTTTTAGTTTTTCAGCCACGTTTATGTGTTTATTCTATCCTATATGTCTTATATGCTCTAACATTATGTGTTCGGTTTATATATATCATTATTTTTCTTATATTCTTAAGATGGATCCCAACTTTAACCAAGAGGTTGGCGAAAAGCGGAGTGCCGATTATTACTTATGGTAGAAGGGGTAATCGTTTCGCGGGTACATCATCTGGGAATCAGCCACCTCCACTCCACCGACGGCGACCTACCGATATGGCTGCAATGATGGGCATGATGGCCCAAATGTTACGAATCATGAACAACAATTGAATAGGCAGGCTCAGATTCCGAGGGTACAAGACCCAGGTATGTACTTTGAGCGCCTCAAGAAAATGAGGATGGTTTCGTTTGATGGCAGAATGACCCCAGGATCAGGCGAGGTTTGGTTGGAAGATTTGGAGCGATACTTTGAGATCATACAGTACCGGGAAAATGCAAAAACAGATTGTTCTTTATGCTGCAAGTATGACCGGTGAGGCAGCCGGGTGGTGGAAAGGAGTATCCACGCTTTACGGGCGAGAGGCCAAGTCATTGCTTGGGGACAGATTTAAGGATGCATTCCTTAGCGGTATTTTCCACGCACTTTCCGCGTGGGACCGAGCAGAACCGAGTTCTTCGACCTCAAACAAACGAGAGGGATGTCGGTTTCTACATATACCGTGAAGTTCAACACTCTTGGTAAGTATCTTTGCTCGACTATTCGAGGATCTTTGAAACGAGGACTCGGAGGTATGTTATGGGGTACATTACGAGGGATTCGGGCTAGATTGTCGGGACACGAGCTTGTTGATTTTATGGATGCGTATGAGCGCAGTTTGGAGATAGAGGTTGAGTATACACGATCTAATGCTGATTTCAGAGGTAAGCGTTCATATCAGAATATGGCGCAGGGACAGACTTTCAGGGGCAGCAGCCGACCCTCGGCTTTTACACCTCAAAAGAGGCCGGTTTTGCGGTAGGACAAGGTTCTAGGCGATTATCACCGGGAGCTAGCGCAGATTAAGGTAGGAGGGACAGAGACAGGGAACAACGGTTGGGGACTGGGCTGACCTAGTGCATGTAAGACTTGTGGGAAGAACCATTCTAGGGTGTGCAAAGTAGGAACTACAAGTTGCTACAAGTGCGGGCAGCCGGGTCATTTTTCTTACCGAGTGCCGAAAAAACATGAATCGGGGGCCAAGTGGCCAATGCTCGAGTCTTTGCCGCTTACTCGGCGGGATGCAGGGATTGCTAGTGATGTTGTTACAGGTACCACTTATGATAAATTACATGCACTGCTATGTTTTGTTTGATAGCGGTGCAACACACTCTTTTGTATCCCGTAGGTTTGCTAAAACTCTTAATAGTCCTTATATGCATTTACAACATGTTTATAAAGTAGTCTGTACCTAGCAGGCGAGTGTTGGAATCTAATGTTGTACATAAGGGGTGCTTGGGGTAGATATAGAATCCCGAGAGTTGTTAGCTGACCTTATACGATTAAACATGGTTGACTTTGGCGTTATTTTGGGTATGGGCTGGTTAGCGAAGCATCATGCATTACTTGATTGTAAGGATAAGACTATTCGGTTTGTGATTGGGGATGGTGAGATTGTGATGTTTCGAGGTTCGAGAAAAGAGAAAAGATAAGTGTCCGCCGATCATATCGGCGATGAAAGCGCGAAATGCTTAAGGAAAGGATGTGAGGCATATCTAGCTCTATGCGGTACTTAAGGATGAAAAGAAAGATGGAGCTGAAAGCATGTAAGAGTGGTGAGCGAGTTTGTGGGACGTATTTCCGGAAGATCTTAGGGTGTACCACTGGCCCAGTGAGATTGACTTCGAGATACTTCTACAACCCGGTGCGAGCCTATTTCTAAGGCGCCGTATCAGAATGGCACCAGTGAACTAAAAGAATTAAAGTCTCGAGCTTGGGGAACTTTTGGACGAGAAAGTTTATTCGACCAAGTGTTTCACAGTGGGGAGGCGCCCAGATCTTGTTTGTAAAGAAGAAAGATGGGTCGATGAGGATGTGTATTGATTATCGGGAACTGAACAAGATTACAGTCAAGAACAAGTATCCGTTACCGAGGATTGACGACCTGTTTGATCAGTTAAAGGGTGCAACAGTATTTTCGAAGATTGATTTGAGATCCGGGTATCACCAACTCAGAATCAAGTCAAATGACATACCAAAAAGTGCCTTCAGAACGAGATACGGTCATTACGAATTCCTTGTTATGCCGTTTGGAATGACTAACGCACCTGCGGCATTCATGGATATGATGAACCAGTATCTTTCGGGAATTTGCTTAGATAAGTTTGTCGTTGTCTTCATTGACGACATACTCGATCTATTCGCCAACCGAAGAGGCTCACGAACAACATTTGAGAACGACTTTCTGATTTTGAGAAAGGAACAGGTTATACGCAAAATTCGACAAGTGTGAATTTTGGTTGAAGAGTATCGACTTTACGGGACATGTAATTTCAGCGAGAGGGGTATCGGTTGATCCAGTCAAAGATTGAGCGGTGGTTGAATGGCAAAGGCGAAAAAGCGCTTGAGGTTCGCAGCTTTTTGGGGGTTAGCGAGGATACTACGGAAGTTTGTCGAGGACTTCTCTCGCATTTCAAAGCACCGATTAACAAAGTTAACTCAAAAAGCGGGTGAAATTCGAGTGGAGTGAAGAATGTGAGCATAGCTTTGAGCAGATTGAAGGAAAGATTGACAACGGCGCAGGTTTTAGCACTACCCAGAAGAATCGGTGGGTTACACGAGTATACGGTGATGCTTGAAAATTGGTTTTAGGGATGTGTTTTAATGCGGAATGGTAAGGTGATTGCGTATGCTTCAAGGCAGCTGAAACCGAGTGAGAAAAAACTACCCAACACATGATTTAGAACTTGCGGCAGTAGTGTTCGCGCTCAAAATCAGGCGTCACTACCGTACGGTGAGCAGTGCGAAATTTTCACCGATCACCAAAGTTTGAAAGTACATTTTCACTCAAAAGGAACCCGAATATGAGGCAGCGAAGATGGTTGGAATTGATTAAGGATTACGATTTGACTATCGGTTATCACCCAGGGTAAAGCGAACAAAGTGGCGGATGCATTGAGCGAAAAGAGTTCGGGGATGTTAGCATGCATCACGAGGCGGCGAGATTTGGTGACGAGTTTGAGAAGTCGAATATCGAAGTTGTCGAATCCACAAACAATGTTTTAGCAACTTTGATAGCACAACCAACATTACTTGTTCGAATTAAAGAGGCTCAGTGATTGATGAAGAAATGGTTGAAATCAGGGAATTGGCAAAGGTAGAAGGGGGCTGATTTTGAGGAGTTTGAAGATGGCGGTTTGAGGTATCGAGGCGAGAATCGTGTGCCGCGAGTAGAAGACTTGAGGGACCGAGATTATGAAGGGCGTGCATTCTTCGAAGTTGACGGTCCATCAGGGGCTTCGAAAATGTACAAGGATATGAAACTAAACTTTTGGTGGAAAGGTATGAAACGCGATATTGCTACCTTTGTATCGAAATGTTTAGTATGTCAACAAGTGAAAGCAGAACATCAAAGGCGGCGGGACTCACTGAAACCTTTGGAAATTCGGTTTGGAAATGGGAGCACATTACGATGGACTTCGTTGTGGGTTTGCTGAAAAGACAAGAGTGGTAAAAACGCTATTTGGGTGATCGTGGACCGTTTGACAAAATCCGCTCATTTTTCTACCAATGCGAATTCTTGCTAGTATGGAGAGTCCGGTTCGATTGTACATGAGCGAGATTGTGAAGATGCACGGGGTGCTTAGGTTAGCATTGTATCGAGACAGAGACCCGAGGTTCGTATCGAGATTTTGGAAAAGTTTCAACGAGGCGGTGGAGTACGAAGCTTTCGCTAAATCTTGCTTATCATCCTCAAACGAGATGGGCGATCGGAGCGAACTATTCGAGACTTTAGAAGACATGTTGAGGGCTTGTGTTATGGATTTCAAAGCGGTTGGGTCGAATATTTGTCATTAGTTGAGTTTGCATACAACAACGGTTTTCGAGCAAGTATTGGTATGGCTCCTTATGAGGCTTTGTATGGCGGGAAAATGCGAGTCACCGGTTTGTTGGGGCGAGATCGGTGAGAAGGTAATTACGAGGGCCGAGGTGAGTACGAGATGACACTCGAAAAGGTACCGCTAATTCGGGGAGCGGATTAAAGCTGCACAAGACCGAGCAGAAAAAGTGAGGCTGACGATGAGCGAAGACCAAATTCTGAGTTCGAAGTTGGTGAGAAGGTATATTTGAAGGTTTCGCCCGACTCGAGGGTTATGCGATTTGGGAAAAGCGGAAAGCGAGTCCACGTTACATCGGACCTTATGAGATTTTGGAAAAGGTAGAGGACTTAGCATATCGCCTAGCATTACCACCGTCATTGGAAAGAGTACACAATGTATTCCATGTTTCTCAACTTAGGCGATATGTTAGTGATCCTACACATGTGCTAGAAGCGGAACCGGCGGAGTTGCAAGTTGATTTGTCATATATTGAGGTACCGGTTGGGATTGTGGATAGGAAGGAGCGGATTTTGAGGAACAAAGTGATACCGTTGGTGAAGATTCAGTGGTCAAATCATACAGAAAGGGAAGCCATTTGGGAAACAGAGGTAGAAGCAAGAGCCAAGTATCCTCAGCTCTTCGACGGCAGCAATTCGTAAGTTTCGGGACGAAACTCTTGTAAGAGGGAAGGGATGTGAAGACCGTAACTTTTACTATTTTTTTTAGACGGGTCAACGTCGACCGAGGTTAAGTCAACGTTGACCGAAACGCGTCATATTTGCTTAAGTGTTTTATTTGCTTTTATTATTTGCTAAGTGTTATAACATGTTTTAGGACTTGTATAACATTAAGATAAGATAAGAGACCTTTGCTGATTTCTAGGAAGTAGTGGGGAGTGGAGAAAGTAGTGGGGACTTGAGAAAGTAGTGGGGAGTGGAGAAAGTAGTGGGGAAGAAGTTAGAGGTGGTTTCTAGACTTCTTAGGCTGTCATTTTCGAAATCCATTCAGTTCTAAGTCTTAGAAGAGAGAAAAAAAGAAGAGAGCAGATTTCTGGCAGATTAGGTAGGCTGTGGGAGAATACACTTTTGAGATAGCAAATGGTGTCGGTTTTCAGCGATTCTTAGGGCGTTTCGAAGTGGACCGATAGATTTACGCTTGGGATTCGACGGAGTAGCATTTGGAATTCTGGATTTCTAGTTATAGGATTTGGAAGTCAGTCCTAAGTCTCAGAAAAGCAAGAAAAAAAACAGATTCTGGGCAGCCTGCGTGCACTGCACTAGAAACGTCATAAAGGTAAATCTAGAACTCCAAATCCTCTGATTCTTTTTGATTTAGAAACTAGACTTATAGGGCTACGATTTGACCAGAGGGTTTAGGATTTTAACTTTCAGATTTTCCTGTGTACGTCTTTCAATTAGGAACACGAACCAGATTTTCTGGATTTTTACAAGTTAAGAACATAACGGTGATAAGGTAAGGACCCTTCAACTTTGAGTATTTCCAAAGCTTTCATGAACTGATTTTTACAGATTATGTATGAAGTATGGATGAAAAAATGGTTTTATCATGTTTTTCTTGCATAAAAGTGGATGAAGCAATATTTAATGTGAATGTATGAATTGTATGATGTTTAATTGCGCATGTCTATGATAGCATGATTACTTGCTGTTTTATGATTGTAAGCATAAGGGAACATCCCATTAAGGACATTGACTAAGAAAGGATCCAATATGTTTATGTTATGCTTATGTTATGTTATGGATTTCATGAAGAGTCAATGTACCTAATTTGGGATAAGATGTAGCATGTAGAGTTGTATTATATGATAAGTACGTAGATAAGATGTTGGGAGAGGCCCAAACATCAAGTCATGATGTACGATGTCACGAACAGTATACAACGATATATGATGTTTGCATTTGTTATTTGATGTGAGTGGGTTTTGCAGGGAAATGGAAGTCATTTTCTAAATGTTTTTCTCAGGTTTTGGAGTTGTTTAGTTGTCTCGTAGCAAGGGTGTAGACGACGGCCATCGTCTGTACTCGAGCTAGTGAGAAGCTAGGCATTCCCACGTATACGCTAGGCTAGAACCTTCACTTCCTAGCGGTCTCGCAGTGGAGGGGTAAGAACGGCAGGTGCGCAACTGTCGTTCCTAAAGCTGTCGAGAAAGCTAGGAGGTTGAGTCGCAGGTATTTATGATTTCTCGAGTGGAGGGGTAAGATGTGTAGGGTCGTTGTATGGGCGGCGATTCTGCACTCCCAATATTCTAAGAAATCAGAAGTATTTTGCATACCATGATTTTACTGCTTTATTGGTGATTATGTTTTTAAAAGTTATGAAATATTTTGGGATGCATAAACTATTTTAATTAAGTGTCTATATATTTCTTCATCCCCGAGGTTGAAGGGATCTTACTTGAGCAATAGTTGGTTTTGCTCACCCTTATCCACCTTTCATTTTCGGGATGAGCGGGATGTTAGCTACGAAGAGTACGTGGGGACGACGTATTCGAGTATCAAGGAGAGGACACTTTATAGACGTCTAGCTCACCTTACTGTTTTAAAATAGATTAAGTGTGACTTTGAAGTATGTTTAAGTTGTATCATTTCCTTTTAAGTTATGAAGTACCCTTCTAAGTTAAGTTTTATATATATACTATTGAGGTTTTATTTCTTAGCATGTTTTATAGCTTCCGTTGATGCGTTTATGAGTTTTATGTTATGGGTTCTGTGTTCCGTTTGGCAACGGAACGCTGCCAGGTCATTTCCCGGTTACGGGGCGTGACAGGATGCGTGTACATGTGTTGTTAATGTGTACGATGAGGGTAACATTTTGAGCATTGTCACGGACTCCTCCCCACATGGTACTCATGTTGCTGGTATAACTGCTGCATTCCATCCAGAGGTATTTTTGTCGCTAACTCTTTCTTTCACTGCATGCACCATACCTAATATTACAAGAGAACTACTAAACTACAATATATGATCCCATCCTGTAGGAAACTCTGCTAAATGGGGTTGCTCCTGGAGCTCAATTGATTTCATGTAAAATTGGAGATTCACGCTTAGGTTCAATGGAGACAGGAACAGGGTTGACTCGAGCAGCAATTGCAGCAGTGCAGGTAAGCTAGTAGTAATTTTTCTCTGCCCAGAATATTTTTGACTTTAAGAACTCCAATTCTTTCTATTTTTATTTTCTGAAGTTAAGATTCATGATTCCTGGCTAAAATGTGTTGGTTCATCAAGTGGTTCAGAGCATTAAAAGTAATTATGTAAATACTCCTTACCGTATTGTTGGTGGTGAATTCTTTCTCATTGAACCTAAAATGTTTAGCATTTCTTGGTTTCTGATTAACTTCTTTAAAGAGAGAGGATGATGTCTAATTTTTTGGGAATATTTATGTAATTTACCTACACAGCAAGTTTCCACTTAATTTCTGCCTCACCCTATTTCGGAAAAAAAATTAATAATGGGTTCGGCTTAATTTTTAACATCCGATGTGGACAAATAGCAAAAACAAGTGAGGCAGCTCTTTTCAGTAATAAGTTCTTTAATTTCCTTAAAAACAAAACTCCGAAAAGATGCTCATCTGCTGCATTTTTTGCAGCACAAATGTGATCTTATCAACATGAGTTATGGAGAAGCTACGCTGCTACCTGATTATGGTCGGTTTATTGATCTTGTTGACGAGGTAACATATTCAAGACTCTGCAATTACAGCTTTCTGTTTGTGGTATCTGGCAATGAATGTTTGCACATTGATGCCATAAATAATGGTTGTTGTTGATATTAGATGGTCAATAAGTACCATATGGTATTTGTGAGTAGCGCCGGCAACGAGGGGCCAGCATTGAGTACTGTGGGTGCTCCCGGTGGTACTACTTCGAGCATAATAGGAATTGGTGCATATGTCTCTCCTGCAATGGCAGCCGGGGCACATTGTGTGGTTGAAGCTCCTCCTGAAGGGATTGAATACACTCGGTATAATCCTATCTTTTTTTTGTTTTTCATAATTTTCACTTCTTGCGATGGCGAAAAGTTTATCATTCCAAACAATGCAGTTTTCATTATCTTCCATTTCTTCTGTTCTCTCACTTAAACTTGAGAAGCATGATAAAATTTCAAAATGCCAATAGAAAGCGGTGTTATAAGTGAGCTTCATTAAATAAACTACACACGGTGCAGGTCTAGCCGTGGACCAACCACTGATGGAGATCTTGGTGTCTCTATAAGTGCTCCTGGTGGAGCTGTTGCTCCTGTACCTACATGGACTCTTCAACGACGTATGCTTATGAATGGAACATCAATGTCATCTCCATCAGCTTGTGGGGGAATGGCATTGCTTATCAGTGCTATGAAGGTCGTTTGGCATCGCTGGATTTATTTCTTTTGCATGTATTGTTTGTGTATTTTCATTTTTAAACAGCATTATTTGTGTGCACTTTTTCACCATTTGACAAGAGGATGTTGATGAGTAGGCTGAAGGTATTCCTGTGAGTTCTTATAGCATTCAGAAAGCAGTTGAGAATACATCAGCTCCCGTGGGTGACCTGCCAGAAGATAAACTATCTGCCGGACAAGGGCTTCTGCAAGTTGACAAGTTAAGTTTCGTGGCTTAGAATTTTTGTTTTTAAATTCAAAGATATATCAAACACATCGTAATATGATTATCTTTAAATCGTTTTATATTAGGGCTTTCGAGTATATTCAGAAGTTGCACAACGTTCCTTGCGTTCGGTATCAGATAAAGATCAATGAAGCTGGCAAACCAAGTAAGGTTTCGCCGGATCTCCCTCCCTCACTCCCCTGGCCGCTCTATCATGCATGTCAACATGCATACAAAATTTCTCCTAAATGTTAACTGGTTGTCTGTTGCCTATCAAATACTCATTAATTGCTTCAGGTATTAGTGATAAGTTTATCCTCCCAATGAAATAACTATTCCCTTTCAATCTGAATGTCCTGGCCTGAATGAATTCAAATAAGAAAACCAAAATTACTTGTTCAAAAACATGAATAAGAAAGTTGAAAACGTATAGCAATTCCTAAAGAAAGTAGGAAAAGAGTGTCTAACCACCTTTCCAGTTCATTAATATTTAATATTTTATTAATACTTCATACTAAAGCTTTCTATTTTATCAAAATGGACCCAATTTTGGCATCGACTAGAAAATAAAGTGGTCATTCTATTTAGAATTGATATGGTCAAGGGATGGAATATCACTTTTCAGTGTCTCTAAAAGATGAATAAAGATCAGAATGTACTTCGCTGGTCTCGATGTGTCAAATGTGATTTCAGAATATTTCCGCAATGTCTTAACATTCTTATTCAAATGGATATCTGAACTACACATAATTTTGGGTTGCAGCCCCTACATCGCAAGGTATCTACCTACGAGAGGCCACCTTTTGTGAACAATGTACAGAGGTAAGACACAGTTTTTGTAGTTTTCTGGTTTGTTTGTTTGACTTGGTAAGTTTCTGATCCCATTCTTCTTGAGCTTTCAAATTGCTTGGAGCCAAGTGATACATCTTGGCTCTTGAATGAGAGCCTGCCAAAATTATATGATATCTACTTTGGTATGCTCTGTTTCCAAAACTTCCTGGTTTTTTTTTTCCTTTTCATTTTACTACCAACCCTCCGAGTCAATGGCTTCTGGCAGTAAGCAGTAAAATACTAATCCAGTGTTTGTCTCAACCTAGCAATTTTGTTTTTCTTGCCGCATGTGCTGATGCTAGTTTTGCTCCAGTGGACTGTGCAAGTGGAGCCGAAGTTCCATGAAGATGCAAGCAATTTGGACCAGTTGGTTCCCTTTGAGGAGTATATTCAGTTACACTCAACAGGAGAGGCTGTAGCGAAAGCTCCTGAATACCTTCTTCTAACTCATAATGGCCGCAACTTCAAGTAAATTATTATCACTTTTGGTTTCTGCTCCCTTGCTATAAACCATTCCTGGAGTACTCTTTTACATCTATTCTTAGTCGTACTTGGAATTATCAGCTCTTTAGACCCTTGCTTTTATTTTCCGAGATGCCTCCGTTTTTTTATTAATCAAACTCGTAATTTTGAGGTCCATGTTCCAATTCTGGGTAAATGACGGGTATTCTCATCCTTAATGGTTGAGAGTGAATTTTCCTTTTGATTTTTATATATTTCTTCCTTTTGATTTTTATATGTTTCTTCAAAGAACTGTACAGATCATTTAGTTTAGGAGGATATAGATGTATTAAGAGTTTATCCTACTAATGGCCAACTTCTAAGTAGGTTTTCTTGAATCATGCTGTCCTTATGAGTCTTTATGGCTTCTCAGTTGAGTTAGCTTACTTTTTCTTGGATTCATCTCATTTTCTTCTATGATTCAAATCCAGTGTGAGATCATCATTACTCCATCCATTTCCAACCTATCATCCTAGCTGCATTTCCTATCTGTGCCAAACAAATTTTTGTTCTCATTGTTTTATTTTGTTTTTTTGGGTCTCATTGTGATTGTTACAACTTGCTGTTTCCTTCTTCTCTGGCAAGATGGTTAACATTTTCTTGCTGTTTATAGGTGAATGCAAGTTCTCTCATTTATTTATTTATTTTCTTTCTGCAGCGTAATTGTGGATCCCACTAAGCTTGGTGATGGTTTACACTATTACGAAGTCTATGGGATAGACTGCAAAGCACCATGGCGTGGACCTCTTTTCCGAATTCCAATTACTATAACTAAACCAGCAATTGTGAAAAACCTACCTCCTATAATCTCATTTCAAGGGATTTCATTCCATCTAGGTGATCACAATGTTTTGCGGGAATGATGAGCTCAAATTGTTTCTGATTCTTCCCTATTAAGTTCCTGCATCCACATTTTACTCTAAATCAGTTACATTTAGGGTTTCATTTCTGCATGTATTTGTTTCTTTCTTTCTTTCCATATGAAAAATTGTTGTGGCTTTGCTGGATTATGGGGAATTAAGTTCCTTTTTGGATTATTTAGGTTATACAGATCTCTGTGATTCTCCTATTAGAGAAAGATTATCTTAATTGCTTATTTTAGGGCTTGCTCCATTATATTCACTGACTACCTGATAAAATGTTTTTTCCCCTCGATAAATGTATAGTTTTATAGATGCACTTGTTGTGAAGAGAAACCATATGGATATGGTTTTTAGATTGCCAAGAACTCATCTCATTCCAGTAGTGAGATAAGAGGAACAAATGATAATGTCATTTAGTTCTCAATCAATTCAAAGCATAATGACTTTTCCTTTAAACTGTTCTTCATTTGTCCTCATCTAGTCTCTTTTCCCCTAAATACTTCTTATGCAGGGCATATTGAACGTAGATATCTTAAAGTACCACTTGGTGCTACATGGGTAGAAGCTACCATGCGAACGTCAGGGTTTGATACACCTAGAAGATTCTTTATCGACACTCTTCAGGTATAATATTAGTGGTGGTACTTAACTTTCTATTTTTTTTCCTGCTTTAACATGCTTGTTCTGTAGATTTCTCCACTGCGAAGGCCTATGAAATGGGAGAATGTTGTCACATTTTCTTCTCCTTCTGCCAAAAGCTTTGCCTTTCGAGTTGAGGGTGGCAGGACGATAGAGCTAGTAATAGCTCAGTTTTGGTCTAGCGGCATAGGAAGTCATGAATCTACCACTGTTGATTTTGAGGTAAAATGTTACATGAGATGAATGCTTATTTAAATGAGTACCTTTTCTAGTTGTGTGATTGGGGATCTTCATTCCTATCGGGAAGGCACAAATCCGACATTGATTGTCCTGCAAAATTTGTTTTACTGGTTATTTTGTGGCTATGATTTTTTCTTTCCAATGCTTATTTTCTCAGCTGATGTAACAGTCACTAGTATTAGTTGAAGAGCATCTATGTTGCGGAACTATAAGAAATGATGACTTACGAGTTGGAGCTTTGTGATTCAATATTATCCATTCTAAGAAGGCTTTTGATATGTAATGCTTCTTTGGGCTTAATTATGAGTGTCGAGAGACTCTTGTAATTGATGATACAATATATATATATATATATATATATATATATATTCAGCCAACAAAAAGAAAAAAAAGAGCGGATTTTATTGTTTGAATATGCTTATTTTTGTCTCAGTGCACCATTTTTTGTTCTCAAGACGAAACCCTCTTCTTGTTGGAGTATCTTAGTTTTGACTTTCATATGTATAAGTTCATAAATTCTTCTCATTGAAATTGGCCTATGGTATCTCTAAATACTAAATAGTTTTCTTTTTATTGGATTTAAAATTCTTATTTGGTTTCTGATGTAACTGTTTTAGATTAGTTTTCATGGGATCAACACCAACAAAGAAGAAGTGATACTTTACGGAAGTGAAGCACCTACACAAATTGATGTTGAAGCACTTCTGTCATCAGAGAGACTTGTCCCTGCTGCAATGCTGAACAAGGTGAGTTTCCTAAATTCAACTGAGTTGTCTTTAAAATTTTCTTACATGATATGCACTTATCTTCTGATGATAACAATGCTTAAACTACCTCCCTTTTTCTCTATTTTGCAGATTAGGATTCCATATCGTCCCATTGATGCTAAACTGGCTACCCTATCAGCAGACAGGGATAAATTGCCGTCTGGCAAACAGATACTAGCACTTACACTAACGTATGGTTTTGGTTGAATGGTGGATTATTTTCCCAACTCTAGATTTGTAAATAAGCGATTTCGTGATAGTTTCTGGCTATGCTGCTATTACAGTTACAAGTTCAAACTTGAAGATGGTGCTGAGATAAAGCCTTACATTCCATTACTTAACAACCGCATATACGACAATAAATTTGAGTCTCAATTTTACATGATGTCTGACTCAAATAAGGTATACTCATCTTTCTTTCATTCTTGTTGTTTGATTGTTACAGCAACTTTATTTATACACCTTTACTTACTCTCTTCTTTGTTATCCAGCGTGTATTTGCAATGGGTGATGTATATCCAAAATCTGCTAAACTTCCCAAAGGTGAATTTAATTTGCAGCTGTATTTGAGGTAAGACCCTTGCCTTTCTGGCAAAGGCAAAGCACTACTGTATCATGCAAGTTCCACTTGTAAGATTTTTGCCTAGTGCATTTTATTTGAGGCGTGGATACTTTTAAACCTTGCATATATTTAACAGCAAAGGAGAGTGAGAGAGATAGTTGACTGCAACTTAAAAATGGAGCTTGTGATCTTATTGAGTTGTCCTGATTTAGGATTTTTCATTGTATATTCATTCCAATGGGGAGCAAGAGTGAAAATAGTTAATTACTGAAAGAGTATATACATGGACGGATAGTGGATTTGTCTATTTTGGTTTGCACTTCAAATACATGAACTGGCAGGTGGATGTGGTGCATGATTGCTGATCTCTTGCTTCAACTTGTCCTTGTTTTAGGCATGACAATGTGCAATATCTGGAGAAAATGAAGGGATTGGTATTGTTTATCGAAAGAAATTTGGAACAGAAGGTGGTTTAGCGTGTTCTCTTCTGTATACAATTTTCTGCCACTCAAGATCGACTGCAGTTTTATTTGTTTAATTTTCTTGCTGGTCCTCCCTGTTCTATCTTCTCACCTTAGCTCCTTGCAAGCACAGGAAATTAAATTATCTCTTCTGCTTTTAGCTCCTCTATGTGCAACTGTTGACAAGCATTATAGTTATAACTTTGGCACAAATGTTTTACCTGGATGTTAAGTTGTTTAATGAATAAAAAGCAAGAATATTAAGACAAAAAGTTATGATCTGTTATGTTCTTCATACTGACGGTTAGAAATGTCAGCGTGGCTCCAGGAAATTTTTGCTCATTTGAATGGCCTCCATTCTATTATTTCCTCCACTTCTGTGGTCGCCCCCTCCCTGGCCAACAATATTTCTTGGAACTTTAGGACACTTTTTATTTATTACTATTATTATTTTTAATGGCATTACATAACCTTTTTCATAATCTTTTAACACCAACTGTTGCTTTCTATGCAGGAGGTCATTGGCCTGAGTTTCTTCAGTGAACCAGATGGTCCTATTATGGGGAATGGCAGCTTTAAATCTTCAATACTAGTTCCTGGGTATCTTATTTATTTAATTCTCATTATCTGTAATTTGACTGGTGTATCTGCTTAACCTCTTATTCATTTTATGTTTTAGAAAGAAAGAATCGTTCTATGTGGCTCCACCAACAAAAGACAAGCTCCCAAAGGTTTTGAACTTCTAAGACACACTCTCATTGGTAGTATTATTCTCCCCTGGTGCCCCCACCCCCAAAAAAACACAGAAGAAAAACCTGTGGTTTAGGTATAGAGATGATCCTGCTCAAGGCTGATCTCAAACGTTGCATTTGGTATGTTTGATTTGCAGAACCCCCCAGAAGGGTCTGTTTTGGTTGGAGCGATTTCGTATGGCAAGGTCTCCTCTGCAAATAACGAAGAAGGGAAAATCCCGGAGAAGAACCCTGTATCTTATTTGTTATCATATCTGGTGCCGCCTCCCAAGGTCATTTTTCCGTCTCCACTATTTTTTCATATTTGAGTTTTCCTACTGTACTTGATGATACAGGTGCTTTACTTCTATGTGGTTGTTTATAAGATACCTTCTATTAGCTATTGCAATCTTTCTTACTTTAGTACTTCATACCATTTTCAGTGTGATGAGAATAAAGGAAAAGGTTCTTCTGCAGCTTGTACCACGAGTGTATCTGAACGACTAGAAGAGGAGGTAACTAAAATCAAGTTAATCTAGCTTGTATTAGCATAGACATTTACTACCTTTCTTCTCTCTACTCAGTGAAAATTCTTAAGTAGTTGCTTCAGTATTTTTCTTGTATATGAAGAGATTGAGTCTAGCAGATTAATCATTTTTCTTTCAGTTATTCTTCCGGTTAGTTTTAGCTCGTAGATTCATCTTCAATTAGTAGTGGGATGAATATAATATCATTATTCTGGTCCAATACTGCACATTGCACACTTTATCACCTATCTTGCCTTAAAGGAAGGGAAGGAAAAAGGGGGAAATGAACAAAAGAGAGCACCTGTGCATAGAAAAACTGAAGGAAGGATGGTATTTTTTGTTGTTTGTCCAGCCATAAAAACAAAAGTTCCATAACTGGATCTGGTTTTTGTGCTTAGCTTTGAAATAGTAAAAAACAGAGATTAAAATTTGCTTCCTTGCTGCCAATATCAATATTGAAGTGGGACTAAGCATCATTTTGAAGGAAGTTCCTTTTTGCTTCTTTCTTCCAGTGGTAATTCGATGATATGCAATATTCTCACATTCTAGGCATATCACATTAACACGATCTTACTTTCTTCAAGAAAGCTGTTCAATTTTCACATGGGCTGTCCTTGCTTTTAATTAGTATTCTCCCAGAATATGCGAGGGAAAGTTCTTTCTTGAATATTTTGTGCATTCTTTTGCGCATATACTTCTATCTGCTAGGCTTTGGAATTGACTGTAATATGTATTTATGCTTGTGTTGGGTTGATTTTTGCAACATAGGTCTGTACTATTAGCCATATAGAGGGTTATGAAGGGTCTAAAGTTCAATGTTAGCTGCCTGCTTTAGTTGCTGAATTGCTCTGGTGTTTTTTGAGTCTGGACTTTGACTATGTTTATGCTGTATCATCTGTACTGACTTTCCATCCCTGGCTGTTTTGTCAATCAGGTTCGAGATGCCAAAATAAAGTTTCTTGCAAGCCTGAACCAAGGCACTGATGAGGAACGTTTGGAATGGAAACAGTTGTCTAACTCACTTAAGGTAGTTATTCTGATACTTTGTCATGAGAGCTCGCTCTGTCAAATATTCTTTCATAAATGATCGAGCTGCTTTCTTTAATCCTGATAAAGGTTAAAACCAACCCCCTTTTTCTAAACTTGATCCAATTAACTAAACTTTTTTCTTTAACATGTTGCGCCCTTTTATTTGTGGGTCCTTAATGTACATCTTCCCCCTGTTGTCAGATAACCTACTGAGACAGTGTCTCCTATGAACTATTCTTTTGAACCTCTTCTAAAAGACAACCCCTCTTGTTCACCGGAACCATTAACCAAACTTCTTATGAACCTATTGCATCCCTTTATTAGTGGCCCTTAAGATAGTTTTCTCAAAAGTCTCAGCATCATTTAAGTATTATCGTTAAGGGGTTGAGATAGGGACGGGCGTACTTGACTTGTTTTTTATATCTGAATATGACCGCCTGAATAAATAGGTCAATATGATTGACACGATTTTGAACATGAGATTAAAGATGATCAACCCTAAAAAACTTGTTAAAATCATAACTGGTTCTTGTTATCTGGTTGCATCATAAATTACCATTTCAAGACTCTCACTTTTCATTGTTTTTTTTAGCATGCTGCCTTAATGTCCTTGTAAGCAATGTATACTACTCTTTTGTTGGCACTTTTATTCTTTTATCAATGTCCTGGATGGAAATTTCGTTTCCAAATATATCTGTAGGGACAAGAGCAAATAAACATTTAAGGTTTTCTAGGTTCTATTTCTATGTGCAAATTGATCATACTGGTGTTAATGAATCTCCTTGTTTGAAGAAGATTCATACATATTTATTTTCCCGAGACTTTTGTGCTTGTTCTTGAAACTTATGAAGGAAATTTGTTCACAGACTTACTCTGGTCATCTTAAGTTCTAAAGCTCAATAGGAACTCAAGGGAACCTGCTAGTCTTTCTATGTTTTCCAACATATGTTTGCAAAATTTTCCTATTAACCTCTCGATGAAGACATCTGTAGTGTAAGATTATTGTCTTCTCGTGCCCTTATGTGGTAATCTGTGCATATTTTTGGGGGTAATCTGTGCACGTAATTCAGTTGTCCTTTTTACATTCTATTTTATCTGTGCACATAGCCCTCCTCGTAAGCATTATATCCTAAATCGATTTTACTTGAAGTTTATCATTGCTTTTCTTTTATCTCCAGAGGTTTTTTTCTACATCATTATGCAATAGGGCTTGTAATTTTTTTCTTGTCGAATTTTTGCTAATTATGATTTCTTTTTGCAGTCAGAATATCCCAAATACACTCCATTGCTTGCTAAAATTTTGGAAGGTTTGCTAGCACAGAATAATGCTGAAGACAAGACTCGTTATTACGAGGAGGTATTTAGTGTTACAAAGAGGCCTAGGCTTCAAAATTTTGTTTTACTTAAAGTTTGTTTCTCCTTTTGGTGCGATATAGTATGTGCAACTTATGATTCTTTCCAGTCGTTTTACCATTCAGTCTTCCGGATATTTTCTTGGCAGTTGCGATTATATATTTTTTTATCTCTTTTTTTGTTTTTGTTTTTATTTTTCTTCTAAATACTTGATGGTTCTTAGGAGTCTAACAACTTGGATATAAGCTTCATTCCATGACCTTGAGCTGTTTCATCAAGGCTGTATTACTTCATTTTCAGCTATTTTACATGCAGTACTACTATCAGTTAGTAAATTCTTTATTATTATAAAGAGTAGCTGGAAAATATAGCATCAACACTATATCAAATTTTATTTTTCCATTAGTGTTCACAAATGATAAATTTTATTTTGCGCTAGTTATTATCTAGATGTGCACTAAGATATGCTTGAATAAGTTCATCTGCCCAATACTTAGCGGATAGAATAGGTCAAATTTATGTGGCAACCTCGATTTCTTACAGTACCTAGAGGAGTCTTATCACGTGATTGCAAAGTGATGTTTTTTTAGAAGAGGTGGCTTAAGGTCTACATGAAATCGAGGAGTATTAGGAGTCATTTCACCAAATGTAACACTTACCCGCTCTATTATCAGTATTTAAATACCTCTGGTGCTTCTTCAAGACATGGCTGCTTTTGCAGATAATTGGTGCAGCAGATGAGATTATTGACAGTGTTGACAGAGAAGAGTTAGCCAAGTATTTTTCCCACAAAAGTGATCCAGAAGATGAGTGTGCAGAAGTGAGTAACTCTGATCTTGATGTTGTTGTGGTTTTGCTCTGCATTTGATACTTCTGACCTGCTAAAATGAATCTTGAAATTCAAACACTGCTTATGCATGGCATGTTAAAGATGGCATTGCAGATGAACTTTCTTTCTTTTTCCTATTTTCTGTTTTCCCGGTGACACGTGATAATTAGTATATACTGGATGCTGACGACAATATATACTCTGCTGTATAGAAATTGAAGACGAAGATGGAGGCCACCCGTGACCAGTTAGCTGAAGCACTTTACCAGAAAGGGTTAGCTTTGGCAGATATAGAGTCACTAAAGGTTCGTTTTCCTGAAATGGTTTCACATTATAGATATTGTCTGTATTAATTCGCTTAGAGGATATACATATTTTTAATGTCTTAAAACATGGTATTGTTAATGTGACACTTTGAAATGGATAACCTAATTTTTGTAGGAAACTGAAAGTAGCAAAGTGATATGCAGATAATGTTTATAACGCAAATACAATACTTACAAAGCAGCAGATTTTATGAGCTGATGAGATTGAGTCCTGGATACTTTCAGGATATCATTAAGTGTAATGCCAAAATTCGGCGTGATCTTTGGAAATGTTCATTGCATCTTTTGCAAATAGGCGCTAATAACTAATAATAAGTAGTTCTGGGGAGTATTTTTATTTTACTAACATGTTCTGTTCTCTCTCATTTACACTTCTTTGTCATTTGCTGGTAGTTGCCTGAAATAATTCCTAAATCGAGAAACAAATATCTTCTTTTAGATTAGTGTTTCTAATAATAGAGAGTGTGTATTCATGTTAATGAACACACGGAATTCTTTCGTTGATTCATGTAGCGACTCCAATTACTTGGGACTAAGACTTTGTTGTTGTTGTAGTGTTTCTGATAACGAAAATGACTGTTGCAGAACAAGGAAGATTCTCAAGTTGCAGAGCCGGTCGATGCCCACCCAGATTTGTTCGAAGAGATTTTCAAGGAACTTAAGAAATGGGTGGATGTAAAATCCTCTAAATATGGCACTCTATCCGTGATACATGAAAGACGTAGTGGAAGGCTTGGAAATGCACTGAAGGTAACCTGGTTCTTCCTTTGAAAAGTTATACGCCTATATCATTTCATCCATTTGTCTCTTATCCTACTACTTTGGAACAGAATATGTAGGAGATGATTTCTTTTCTAGTTTTAGGTCATTGATATACCTGTTTCAAAGTGCTGCATTCATTACTCTTTTTGGACCAAGAATTGGAAGTGTATCTCATTATGGATAATTCTCCTATTGAAATGTAATCTATTGTTGATCTCGACTGAGGACTAGAAATTCGTTTCTCCTTGTCGGAGCAAAAATTAGAACATGCTGACTCCGCTTTGTTTGAGTAGGTATTAAATGAAATGATCGAAGATGTAGGCGCACCCCCAAAGAAGAAACTTTATGAACTTAAGTTCAGCTTACTTGATGAAATTGGGTGGAATCATTTGGTTTCATATGAGAAGGTATGGATGCTTGTGCGTTTTCCACCTGCTTTACCTCTCTTTTAGGCTTGCTGTTGCATGGCTTCAACTGCTGGCACGAATACAACAAAAGTGAGTTTTAAATGCGACTTCTTCTGTGGAGTCATAAGGTTGCTCTCTTGGAAATAATGCACCAACTCAAACTTTGCAAGCGTTTCCAATATTCTCCCCGCATTTTAATTGTTAATTTTTCCGCTTGGGGAGGTAGATTTTTCTTTTTTCTTTTTTTGCCCCACTTTCTTGTGTGGAAACATTGTAAACATTATAAAGCAGTGACTTAAGTTATGTCTCTTCTGGTATTATTCTAATTTTACGGGAACATTGGGGTTCAAATTGTATGCAGGTTATTTATAGTACAACTAGTTTTCAACGTGAAGGATAGATAATGATGAAAGATGAAGTGCAAAATCTGAATGAAGTCAAATAAGGACATTTTTTGTTTCATATCAAACAAATATATAACAATTTTCTACAAAATCAAAGAGGTGCAAGGATTAAAGGTAATCCGTGGGTAGGTCTTAGGGAAAGTAAAATAGTAGGAGAATGGGAGTAGTTTGGGGAGAGGGTAAGGGAAAATCTAGTGAGGATTAGAGTCAACACAATCTTGTACTCCATTGTCGTTAAGTTCCTACGCCCACACATCCTCCCTCCAAACCCAAAAGGCAAAAATCCCATCTTGTCTTGTGTTTGCATCCGCTGTGCAAATCCTCCTTAAATCTCTCGGGTTTGAACTCGTTCACGTCTTCTCCCCAAAGGATCTTATCATAGTGCATAGATACAACGTCAATCTGCATGTTGGTTCCGTTGGGGATAACCCCGTTTTCAACACCAATTTCTCCTCTTGCTTGCCTTTGTACATTAGGGGCCGGTGGGTACAATCGCAGCAGAACCTCGTTCATCACCCATCCCATCTGCATTGCACATAAGCACGTTTAGAAACACTTTTAACAGACTTCATCCAAACCGAAAAAATAAAACGACAAGAATAAAAGTGGAATATTAATTTTAATAGTAAGTTTACCTTCTTTAGACCAGCAAGCATGGTGGTGTCCATCATTTCACCAACACCCATAACTTCTCTTATCTCATCTCGTAGCTGGTTTTGCCAATGGAGATGCATGGCCAAGCATAGCAACTTCCAAGTCAGCGCCAATGCAGTTGTCTCATGACCCCCCAAAGAAAAATGTCTTGCTTTCATCTACCAATTCCCTAGTCGATAATGTTTTCCCTTTTTGCCCATTTACTTTGTTCTGTGCCGATAAAAGTCCCAGCAAATCCGACTGAGGACGTTCGTCATCGCATGAGGATAATGCGTTTCTTGCCGCGATTATTTCTAATAAGAGATTGTCAATTTCCTTTCCTAGCTTTTTTGCCTTTAGGGTTCGGCCATAGTGATTTACTGAATGGTACTCCAACGTCACGGTTTGAGTTGAAAAGTGTAATTTGCACGGTATATTCAGATCAGGATGAAGAGAAATCAGAGAGATAAAATTATACCTTCAAGTTGGCGGGAGAGAAAGCGGGGGTTATAACATGGCGATGGCGAACCCAGTCCTCGCCTTCCACCATAACTAGACCACTACCGAACATGGATTCTCCATCTTTCTTGAAGACATTTGGTTTACCCCAACTTTTTCCCATTACACCTGAAGATATGCTCTTAAGAAACTCAGGGTCTGCTATGTACAAAAATGGCTCTGTCCCCAGCTAATACACGAATACTTTTCCTGAAATTAATTAATGTACGTAGCTAAAAGTTTAGTTAAATATGCAGAGAATTTGTATTTCTTCTGTTTGAAATTGAATGTCTATTTTATTTTTATATTTAAGTAAATGAGAAAATATGTTGTTGGGAGGGAGGGGGGAGGGGCGGGTTTACCGTGAGATTTTTGCCATTGAGCAAAGAATGGAAATGTTAAAAGGGTGAATGCCATGGTTGATGATGCTCGTCGAAGGAGTTGATGAAGAATTGCTTACATTAACCTTCTTCTTCCTTTTCATTTCATTTGTGTTTCCGAGAGGAAAATATGGCGTTGTAAAGTTTTGATGGGGATATTGCGGTTGAAGAACCAAAAGGGTATTTATAGAATTGGAGAAGAAAAAAAAAATCTCAGGGGTATAAGATTTTGGGAGTATTAAGGTTGTGATTCATCTGGGAATAATTTTGTTTGGAGTATTTAATGAAACAAAAATGAATGTGATGTTATATATATATATATATATATATATATATATATATATATATATATATATATATATATATATATATATATATATATATATATATATATTCCATGTAAAAAAATTCATCCAGATTTGTCAACGTTCTTTAAGCTATTAGCAATTTTACGGCTCAAAACGAGTAATACCCATTCTCTACATTTGATTTGAAGCCGGCTTTGCCAAACGTCCACACATAGACATAGACTTGTCAAGGATACCTACCCGTGCATCCCAAATATTACCACCTTTTGGCTGTTATTAATGCCTTAGGCCTTTAGTACGTTTTGCATTTTATTGTTTTTTCATAAATATTTTTTAGGATAATTTTGTTGTAAAATATGTTGTCCAGAATGTAGTCTGTCATTATAATGATAGAGAGATTGAATTTCTCTCAATTTTCTATGTGTAATGATGAATTCTTAAATACAAAATCCATGTGTGAAGATAATGATTGACTGGTCCATAATATAATTATCTTAATTTATATACATGTATGTATCATAAAGCAGAGAGTGAATTTCTCTCGTTTCTTTATGTTTAATGGTGAATCATGAACCGTAAAATTCATGTGTTAGAACATGATTGAGTCTATAATAGAATTATCCTAATTTTTATATGAATATAATATGGTAGAGACCGAATGATTTCGCATCACAAGTTTTTGTTTTTTAATAAATAATTGCACTACAAGGTTCATATGTGAAGACATGGACCAAGTCATACTTTTCCTTTTCCGTTTTCTTATTCTTATTATTTTTTTAAATTGTTAGATTTTGATCTTGGTCATTTAAACTTAAAGACATTCGCTCTAGCAGGGTAACTAGGAAGTTGATAGATATTGATCATTTTTTCCCTTACCTAATATTCTTTGATCATGAGTGAATTCTCATTAGCTCAACGTCTATACACAGTGAGCCAAAATATAGTGTGTGAGGGGGAGCCATCATAATTACTGATATTTATAAGGGTGTGCATTCAGTTTCCGTAACAAAAGTTTAAAATTCAATTCGATTTGTAACAATGTGATTTTAAAAATATATGTAGCGAAGGGACTATAACATTTTGAAGTGGCAATTTTTTTTCATAACATTGTGATTTTAACATAACATCGTCACATCCTCACTCCTTATGCTTTCACTCTCACAAAATATCGTGATTTCAAGTGGCCAAAAAAAATTCATTCTGAACCTGAAAGATAAACATTTTGGTGCTAAGAGAATACACGATCGTATAATCCACAAGTAAAATAGTTGTTCAAAAAAATAACTCTGTAATTGGTCGTTTGTCTATCGAAACTGGACGGAGAGAGAAATGGAACTCATCAATGGTATTCTAAATGAAAACGAGTCTATAACCTAAAATGGAACTGATAATGCTATTTGTTATATAATAATAATAATAATAATAATAATAATAATAATAATAATAATAATAATAATAATAATAAAATCTTGAATTAATTCTTTTCTTATGAATCAATGAGTGAGATTAAAATAATTGTTTTCCACTTAAAATAATGCTACAACGTAAAAAAAAGCTCTGCAACTCGAAAAATGAAAATTATGTACAATGGTCTACGTTTTCCAGATCAGTTGCGATTACCAAACAATCAGACAATTGACAATAACTATTGTACATTGTTGTGATCGTAAAGAATGAATAAATGAGGACCATTTTTTTTGTAAGAACTATAGGGAGATCTGGAGATTCCATAATCTCCACTATATCAGACTTGCAAAGACATCATAAACTAGGAAAAGCAAATAAATATGAGGAACCTGCTCTGATGCCGAAAAAAGGCCAGCCTTCAATAATAACGAGCTATGAAGCCTTGAAACTAGAAGTTATGGAAGAGCATCAAAGCATCATCAAGATTCATCAAGCTGGATTCCAGAATAATTCTAACTTTTCTTAGACGCTTGAATTTTTTGGCCAGTTCACCGTCGAGCTTTTCTCTAGGTACCAGCAGAATCTGCAAAATGTTTCAACAACTTGTTAGTACCACATGCTGCTGCTCTTCAAGTATTTAAACTTTAATATCTTCGTCATAGAACATGATAATTTTAGAGCCACCCCTTTTGTCGGAATTCATCTGGCAGCAATAGTAAAGGCGGTTACAAACCTCTTTGCCTTCTTCTTGCTCGTGTTGATATCGAAGCCTCAAATTCAAGGCAGCATGATACATTTCGTCGAGGACACGTTCAGAGAGAGTTCCTTTATTTACTTTCCACAAGGAGAACTGCTGCCTAGCTCCAATTGTAACTTTCTGCCAAAAAAGCCAAAAACAAAAATTCAAAATAAGGACCTAAAAAGGTTCACCAATAAAAAACCGAAGAAACCCCTGTTTGCAATACAAAAATGTCCATTTTTTGTCGTGCTTCAGTGGAACTTTGGTGAAATCAGCAGTTTGCTACATACTTCAGTCATATAATAGTTTTGCTAACCTCCAAGTGCCATTAAGTTGGTGAGCAGTACCTATCAGGAAATCTGTGTGTAGAGGGATACGATACGGGACCTAAGATGAGCCATCCTTGTGGCTCTTTTCCCTCTCTCTGGGTTCCTGGTTTTATTGCTTCAAACTTGAGAAAGCAAATAATTCCATATATCCAAGGATAACTTATAATTGTCCATGAAGGTGGAACCAGTCAGAAGAAACTGGTAAAGTTCTAAATATATTCAATCTCATGAACCACATCCTAAATCCATGATTGCAAAGAACAAGCAAAACAAACTATGCAAAATGACCTATTTCGTCCTAAATGTACTTACGATTATTCTTTAAGGTCCTAATTGAATATTTTTAACTTTTAACATCCTAAATGTATTTACATGACATCCGTCCAATTTTCTGTTTGTTTCCCGTTTGTCTAGTCAGTCGGTCAAAGTTTTTTGTCTTTTCCCAGGGGTATTTCTGTCAATCAAATACCAGAAGGGTCTTCTTCTCTATCGCCTAATGCTCAACTTCGGAACCGCCCCAAATGCTTTCACTTTCCCATTCTTGCTCAAATCCTCAAAATTGGAAGGAAAAAGTCAGATCAAGATTCTGAAGCACAGCAAATGTAGAAGGGATTTCACCGGTAAACATATTATTCGACAGATCCATTGATTTCAAGCTCTTTAAGTGTCCCTACTCGGGCTTTAACGGCCCGTAAAGACCATTCACTTGAAGAAAAAGAGTATCTAGATTCTGCAGCTTCCCAAGCTCTACCAGAATCTCCCCGGTACGTCCGCAGTTTGCAGCGTCGAACCGGACTAATTCGGTTAAGTTCCCAATCTCAGGTGGGATCCCACCGGAAAATGTGTTGAAGTAACCAATATAAAGCTGATGAAGCTTAGTTAAGTTACCTAACTGCGGCAGGATCTCACCGGCAAGCTCGTTGCCGGAGACAGCAAGGTATTCAAGATTAGGAAACATTCCGTACTCTTTCGGAATGGCGCCGGAGAATAAGTTTCCACCGGCAAAGGGCCGCTCATGTTATTGTTATAGAAATCAAGAACTAGAAGATTCTGAAGACGAGTGAGCTGTCTGAGAAAAGTAAGGTTAAATTTATTGTTTGAAAGATTAAGGTATCTGAGAGTGGAGATCAAAGAAAGTTGGGAGGGAACGGGGCCGGAGAATTGGTTAACGGCGACATAAAGGTTGAGAAGGAAACGGAGATGACTGACGTTGGGAGAAAGTATGCCTGTAAGATTACGACTAGAGAGGTCTAGTACAGTTACGTGGCGGCGGCTGGAGTCACAAGGTGCAATGACTAGTGGAGGGATTCCATGAGGATAAGGCGGATTGTGGGTCGTCGGAAATGGCGGATTTTATGGAGAGTAAGGCTTGGTATTCCTGCAGGCGGGCGGCGGCGAGGGAAGAAGATTGAAGTAATAAGAGGAAAAGGAGAAGAAATAAAGGCTTCATTGTTCTCTATGGGGAGAGAAGTGGAGTGGGAATGTGAGTGAGAGAGCTTGGTATTCCGACATTCTTTTGGGCTGCAGTGAATTAGAATCTCAAAATTTGACGATCAAAATTTGACGATAGACAATGAAGAACCCAAGAAAAATGATGAGGGTGGAGATGGTGGTTGTGTGCAGTGGGGATGGTGGTTGGCGGTAGAAGTGGGTGATGGTGGTGTTGTGGTGGTGGATTGCCAGGGTGAATGGAGAAGGGGAGGGGAGCGGAGCGGGTCGGATTGGATCGGATCGGATCGGAATAAGTGGGTCGGGTTAAACTTGTTTAATTGAGCAATGAAAAGTGACTGGACAAATATACCCCTGGGAAAAGACATAGTTTGAACGGCTGACTAGACAAACGGTAAAGAAACAGAAAAAATGGATGGATGTCCTTTATTGGCAGACCGTAAATACATTTCGGATTTTAAAAGTTTAAAAAATTGAATTAGGACCTTAATGAATAATCGTAAATACATTTAGGACGATTTGGGCCATTTTGCCAGCAAAACTAATACACTGGATTCTAGGAGAAAATGAACAACTTGATCAACACAATTGAAAATATTGACCTGAGAGCTATTTCAGATATTAGGTAGTATTACTTACACAGTACCCTTGCAATCTTCCGGTGCTTTACATCTTTTAATTTGATAAGATTATAGGCAAAGTAACTATGGCCACTAAACCGGGTACCGCCTCATTGATTTGGCAACAGAATAAAATAACTCATCTCATCATGGCTTGTTAGCCGTGCATATATCCCCATGGAAAATGTCTAGAATTAAAAATTTCCTTCTCCTACCATTGAAAGGTTTAGGGAGCCCAATTGCACGGGAATTTCAGTTAGATTTGACACAGTGCAGGTCGGTTTAAGTAATTAACCATTTTCTCATGTTCAGGGTCTATAAATTATAGGAGTAGAAAAGAAAAATAAACTAGAAATAGTCACCTCTCTTCATTATGTGGAATTCCTACCTGGAACTATTCAACTAATAAAATTAAACCACCAGGATACAATAATAATATAAAACCGAGAAGAGATCAGCATACCTCCATCTGCACATAATCATCCTTCCATAGTTTATAAAGAATCTTCAAAGCATCTTTCTTCACCACAAACGTTGTATCAGCGATCTACATAGAAATAAAAGTAATACTTAATATATACTTCTTGAGCTCCTTAATGTTGAGGCCTACATGCCAAACCTATTGTTTAGTAGGACTCATAAACTTATATGTCCAACTCATATAGAGGATACTCAGTCATTCTTCTGAATGCAAGTAAGATCATAGCACTCCGTTCGACTGATTAATTACCTTATCTGTTTCAACAAGGCGACCAGCCTTTGACAGTAACCTGAATATCCTGTGGGCCTCTCTTCCATACCTTTTCAACACAATGGATTCCACCTGTAGAATTTGTAACATTGTCACTTCATAGTCATATAGTTTAGCGTTCTGCGTTAATGAAATCAGCTAATTAGGCCAATCTAAGTACCTCTTCATTCTGAGCCATTTCTATAATATTCTTCAAATCTGCATATGAAACCGAATATGAGTTTATAACGAAGATCTTAAACTTCATTAAATAGGAACTTTCTATTCCAATTCCCTTTTTTCTTTTCTTTTTTGTCTTTCTTTTTTTTAAAGCAGAAATGGCATGCGAAGGAATTGTACCAATGCTATAAGTTTCGTCTATCTCTATCATTGGCACTTCACAACCCAGCTGGACAAGGGAAGCTCTGATACGGTCTAAGTTCATGCCAAGCCCGTCTTCCTTCTTTATCACCTCATCATAAATATCATTTGGAGATAGAGAAGCTGCAAAAGAATTACACAAAACCTATAAGCAATGAACACATTCAAGCGGATAAAATGCAAAAAAAATCAAAAACTGAGCACTCAATATGGAAAACAATCAAGTTCACCTTTCACTAATAATACAATTGTGTGAATTCCTCAGTACCACTATTTGGTGACAGATGAAAACACAAAAGATCAACAACTTCCACAGATAATGAACAAAATCTTCAAAAGAATGAATTATCCTGAATCTAACCCAGTAGCTTCGCCACATAATAACACGATGAAGCCATACATCATAGTATTTATGGGAGAAAAAAGCGCATTTAAGATCTAAGGATTTATAATTAGTGGTATTAAAGAATGAATTTTTAGTGTCAGAGAAAACAGTAAAGCACAATCACAAGGTAAATCCACTCAAGGACAAAAAGTAACTCGTGGAATATAATTTCAGATTTTCTTGGACTCGATCAAATGGCAGGAATAACTGCATATTGCAATTTGTAGTATGACAGAACAGTACAATACTATATTCAGATCCTATGCACTATTCTTCAGCTAATAACTGTAACTGATTTAGATGATGAAAGTCAGTACATGGTCAGAGTCAAAAAAGTGTATTCCATCCATATTTTGAATGTGCACGTGTGTAGAAGTTCTGTAATACTTTTTCTACACATTGAAAGTACTGGATCTTTCTTCCTGCATCTGAAGCATCACTCATCCTCGAAACTAGTCTATTTCTTTTTTCAATTTCCAGTATAAACTGATTATTTAACAGTATAATTTCACTTTTCCAGCATAGTGAGGACAATATGAGATGTTACATCTTCATGCCAAAGCAAAGAACTAGTGTCAAAAAGAGTAAGTTTACAGCCATGATAAATGATATGAACAAGTAGCTCACCTGTAGTATCAGTTTTCACTTTAGTCTCTGACCTTCTCGATAATTCTAGGGCTGCACTCAAAACAATGGCAGCATCATCATTAAGCCGGGATCTCACATTTGCAATGCAGGCCTACACCATGCACATTTAGAACACCAAAAAAATCAGTATTTGTGTACCGCATCAAACACTCAAACAACAAATTCTTTGAGAAAGATATCATAATAAGATATAACTGAAGTTTGTAAACGATCTGGAAACACGTGAATATTTCAAGCAAAAACAAACCCACCTTATGCCTCAATCGACGTATAAATTCCTCAAAATTAGCTCGCCAAAGGACTTTTTTCTTGTCATGTTTGTCCATTATGCCTCCATCGGACTCCATGGAATTGTGCTTCCGCTTCAAATGAGAAAAATGAACACTAAGCAAAATAGCAAAACATGATAGCATTCAGTAAATATCACTATGCTAACCTTCTCACCCACTGTGGCATCACTAAGTTGTTCCTCGCTAGTTTTCTCTGAAACATCACTCCAGGAGTCCATTTCCACCAAGAATCGCAACGAGTCCAAAGGAGCAGCTGCTGCCAGAGCACGTTGCTCTATTGTCTTAGGCCGTTCACTACCCTATATAGATATTTGATGTAATTCTTCTTTTAATTAATAATTTTTTTCTTTTGTTTAAAAATATGCTAATGATTATTGTGCAAGGTTTTCCACTATAAGGCAAGTCAACATCAGTAATACATGTAAGAAGAATGAAAAGGCATTACACACAACTTCAGATCTCATGGCTTTCAGAAAGTGTTATTAAAAAATGCTAGACGCTGAAGATGACAGTTTAACAAGTGCAGAAACCTAGTATCAAAACTGGAGGGCAAAAACCAAATAAATTCAAATTTGGGTGCTTCTTTGCTGGAACAGTATAATATTGTTATCGCATCAGAACTGAAAGTCACTACCTTGCCAGCCTTGGCTGCTCGTTTCTTTGCAGGAGTTTCATCTTCACTCGGTGGTTGAAGAAAAGGTTCAGCAGCAGGACATCGCTCCAAAAACCGGGCATTTACAAGCTTATTGAAGCTTTCTAGGACTGCCGCTGTACTACAATTTCCTGGGAAATGAGAGAGCACATATAGAATTTTATTTTTCTTTCGGACTCAACATCAATATTTAATTTATCAAAAAAAATATTAATAGACAATAAGTTACTCATCCTGACTCATTAAACTCTCTGCTCCACCCAAATGGTGTAACAAGAAGAAAAAGATAAATTTAACTATAAACCAAAACGATGAACCTGAAATAATTATATACTGGTTTTTTTTGTGAAAAATGCATCTGAACCAAACAACAACAACAACAACAACAACAACAACAACGACAACAACAACAAACCCTAAATCTTTACATCTAAAATTATAAGGTTTCACGTCCAAAACAGAAAGGACAGAGGAAAGCACATGTTAAAATGCTGAACAAGTAGCACGTGTTAAAATTCAAGTTGGCAGTGCTAAAACTGCTAAGTGACAAAAAAAATCTACCTTGAGTGGAAGTTTGCCTATGGCGATCGATAATTTCTCGGAGTTCAAGCCTACCATGTTGAAGTAGACCTTCAAAAATCTCTTCACACTACACAAAACCAACAACACCAATTCCAAGCAAAAAAAAATTAACTCCCCAATATGTGAAGTTTAAACATCTAACTAAACCAGCATAAACAAGCAAAATTAACCAAAACTCCTTACTTCTTTACCGAGCTCCTCAGACACAATCTGTACGAACTTGGGGAATCTGATTACATTGATTACATGATCAAATAAAGGCATGTACTCTGTTATAACCTTTGGCGGCTCCCCAAAACCACCTATATATCCATAGTAAGTAGCAATATTAACACTTATATTTCGAAAAACTATTTTTGTTTTTTCTCTTTTTTTTATTTTAGCTCTTTGTATCTCTAAATTATTTACTATTTTCAGGCTGCTCAGTTCATAGCTTAACACTAATTTGACAAAAACACCAGTCTGAAAAACAGTTTAGATACGGAAAGAGTTAAAATACAAGTTAACCAACATAAAAAAAAAAAAAGGAAATAAAAAATAGTTTGTGTGTGGAAAAATAATTATACCTTCCTTTTGGATTGCAAAAGCTTGAACACAATTTTGATGGATTAAGACGCATAAGGACTTCCTTACATTCTCTCTGTTGAGTTCAGTGAACTTTACAATTTGAGCCAATGTTAGGGTTCCTCTGAGTAGCAAGCACTCAAAAACTTTCTGCAAATTATTAATGAAATAAGCTAATTGAATTTGAGATACAAAATAAATAAATAATAAGTTTCAATTTTGCTTGACGGAAAAAGAAAAAAAGGAGAATATTTTTACAGAATTTTGAGCGCCCCAATGAGATGAAACCAAATAAGCGGCAAGTCTGATCCCGTTCTGCGATACCATGGCGGCGGCGCGGCTCTGTTTCTCTTTCTTTTTTGCCCCCGCGACTGAGGAGGCAACTGAAGCGGATTATGGAGCTGGTTGGAAGACAAAGAGACCTGACCATAAACTAAATCCTTAAGGGATAAATAAAACTAAGCTTGAGTCATGTCACAACTCAGGGTCCATAGCTCAGTGGTAGAGCATTTGACTGCAGATCAAGAGGTCACCGGTTCGAACCCGGTTGGGCCCTTTTTAATTTGTTTTTTATTAAAGTTATATATAATAATAAGTCCCTAAACTATATTTATAGTTTCAATTTGGTCCTTGCGTATTTATTATTTGTTTATTTAAGTAATAGACAATATCAGTCCCTCAACTATATTTATAGTTATCAAATGTTCCTTATCCCATTGGGGCAAGAGTTTGCCCACGACTATGATGTTCGTGGGTTCGATACTCTCCCCATACATGAGATAAGCTTTAAATTGTCTCCCTTTCTAGGGCTCTCCTCTTGTGAAGTGTTCTCTCTCCCCTTATAGGGCTTCAAAAAAAAAAAAACTATATTTATAGTTGCAATTTGTCCTTTGACGTATTTTTTAATTAATATTAGTTTCATTTATATTTTATTTTTTATCCTCATGCAACGGAATTAATCATATTTTCTCAATTTAATAAAAACTTATTTTTCCTATGTTATATTTTTTATCTGCATTTCTTATACTATCATGTTATCGTTTTTCCAAAAACAAAAAAAACAAAATGTACTACCATGTTCTCATATATACAATAATACAACCTTTTAAAGATTTTCCTTTAATTCTGCAAATAGAAAACTCAGTTTTTTTTTTCCTTTCAAAAAACAAAAACTATTTCATATTGCTGTTAAGCATTTGCCCTGAAAATGGTCTGGATATTTACACAGTAATATACAAATATTATACTGGACTGGATATAATATATTATCAAATACTCCCTCCATTCCAAATTAATTGTCGTTTAGGAGATTTATAGGTATCCAAGTTAATTTTCGTTTAAGCCTCTTTTATTAGTTGTCAACAATTTATTCCAATTATACCCTTTACATTTCTTTTATTTGCCGCCTCTACCATCCCTATTTTTTCCTTTCTTTTCTTATGCTATTGAAGTGAGAGAGAGAGAGAGAGAGAGAGAAGGGTAATATTGAAACTTTCGGTGAAAATGACAAGTTCCTTAATTTTCTAAAATAGTCTAAAGAGTCTTATATTTAGGAATGGAGTGAGTATCATTTATTAAAAAAGACAAAATAGTAGTGATCAGTTTTAACGTTACACAGGTGGAATTCACCTGTTCCCATACATGTACACACCACTCATAATTCTCCATGTGAACATTTTCTTCCAATTACATATATACACATGGTGAGATGTAAGTGATTGAATACATTAATGAAAATATACACGGGATATACGGGTTTTTTCCGTTACAGGCACTGGCGGACCTAGGGTGGGCCTTTCCCCAAAAAAAATTTATTTTATATTTTTAGCTTTGTTTTTGTAATACCCCGTCCCATAATCATTTTTTAGTGTACCTATTTTGAGTCAGTTTTCGATTTGAAATTAGATTTTATGGTTCGTGAATTATAGGAATAACACGACTTATATCTTAACAAGTTTGGTTAAAATTTTAACAAGCTTTTAAGTGTATAGATGGACTATGATGTTTATTAAAAAAAATTAACAAACTTAAGTGTAGAAATTTGAAATCTTGTGAAAATTTTACTATATGGTGATTATCAAAGATATTGGTAATGACTTGTTTTCTATTCTTGTTGATGAATCCCATGACTTATCAATGAAGGAGCAAATGTCCGTTGTATTTCGTTATGTGAAGAATGTGCAAGTATTAGAGTATTTTGTTGGTGTCAGTCATATATCAAGTACTATCGCGAATGAGGTAATTATAGAATATTATCAAAGTATGAAAACGCGCAGAGAACAATTGTAATAAATATTCTATATGCTTTTATAAATTTGTTTTGTCAATGTTGATTGTGCCCCTCCTGTCTTAAGTCTGCGTACGCCACTGGTTACAGGACGTAAGTAGTTCACATGCATTGCATTTGCATATTTGCATGCGGAATAGAGAATCAAGAATGCAAATACGTGCGAAACTCTAAAAACGTCCTAATTGATGATATTATTTCTTCTAATGGAGGAACATCTTCCTTAAAATCGTCAAACATTTCATGCCTTTTCCACTGAAAATGTTATAGTAAGTGGTAAAGCGGTTATCATTTTTTTAGGCCACGACTACAGTGCTGATGTAGAACATTTTTAGCAGAACCAGCAGCGATTTATGGCTGTTTGATTTGATCCTTCTTCATCCAACGTCCAGGACTGGTTCTGCTGTCCATGGTGCGCGTCACACTCAATCGATTTTGAATTTGTTGCTGTCCCGCGCTGTTTATGAGTTGGTATGATAAGATCGCGATTTGGGCGCGATCTTATCATTATTTTCACGCGTGTTTTTCCTACATTCGGGGAATATTTGATTATTTTGTGAATCTTTCTGTTTTATCCTCCCAATTGTGATGATTGTTTATTAATATAGGGGAAAAAAACCTAATCGCTTCTTCATCTTTTTCCCCTCTTGTTTTTTTCTCTGATTCCTTCAATGGATCATTCCATTATCGCTAGTTTTAAATTACCAATTTCTTTCACCTTACTGATTGATAGCCAATCAATCCTTGTTTCTTATTCAATTGATTTGTCGTGACAAATGATAGTTTTTTTTATTCAAATCCAAGTTTTAATGTTGATGCTAAAGTTATCTCTGTCTAATAACTATTGATATTGTAATTATATTACACTGTTCTTTTAACTTATGGTAGAACATAGTGAAGAAGTTTATCATATTTTTTGTGAACTTTTTGTAATGGATTTACATCAAAGGGTTGTTACTAATTTTATGTATATGTATAATATTGAATATGTTTTTGCTTAATAGTTATGTAATAGAGTTGTAGTAGACTATATTTGATTCTTTAATGTTTTGAACAGATATTCAGGAATATTGTTAATGACAATTATTTTTTGCAGTTGTAATATATAAGAGTGTGATAGCTTATAGCTATTAAATTCACACATATATATTAAAAAACATTCAAATTCCCAGAATATAATTAAAAAGTATTACATTTAAATCTTGCTACTTTTCATCAATTCTTTTGCTTGTGATTTGTTCCATTCTATAACTGTGTTCTCTTTCTGATTAATCAGATGCGATGCAATGTTTTTCCGCTTTCCAGCATCGTACTCGGCGGTCGGCCATATCATGAAACAATTGGATGAAAGACTCTCTTCCCAGTGCTCTATCATGCTCAGTAAGAAGACACCACAACTGTTAGGACTGCTGCTATGTTGTACTGGTACTGATCCTCACTCGAAATTTGGCATGAATATAGGTATCTTTTTACTTGGTAAAGCATCTCTCATCCACGGTTCAAGAAATGCAAAAACTGCATCTGCAATTGATTTGTAATTGGTATCGATAACATGACTTTCCACATCCAGGCTTCTCAGACACCAATGTTTGCCTGTTTTCATGTCGATTGTTATCAACTAGTAGTGATCATTTCTACACACTAGGATTTAAAACTGTATATTTTCACACATTGAACGGATGTTAGTGAATAATTTTAAAATAGGTATACAATTTTTGTAATAGTGACGTCAGCTGTAATTAATAATTATATGTATTATATTGTATAGTTGTAATAATAGTTTAATATCATATTAGGCAAATAAACTTACTATTTCAACTTCAAGCGGTATCCATCGCTCTCCAACTTTGTTCATAAGCAAGTATGGTAGTGTTTTGAAGAATGTATCATCCATGAATTCAATTATATCCCCATTATTAATGTTTGCGCCAGCTGCAACACTTGATAGCGTTGTTGTGAAGAAGAAGCATTTAAACGTTGTCCCCTTGCTTTCTTTCCTATTCAGCATGTGTGCATAAGCATCGATGATCGTGCTCTCCATTCTTTCTCAGACTTTTAGCGATCTCATGTCTCTCCTGTATAGGGTGAGGAGCCCATCCCTTAGGAATGCCACTTTCTCGGGTCCATCACCCCAAGAGAACTCAACCAGTGCATCTTCAACATTGACTGCTTTACTTTTTGTTTTTTCTTAATTGATTGAGTTTTTTTTCTTTCCTTTCCCCTTTGGGTTTTTACCTTTTCTGTTTTTTCAGTTTCTTCAACTGCAGGGTCAATCTAATATAATACAAAACAAAATTGTTTTTACAAATCAAACAGTTTGGAATAGACATTTTCCCAAATTAATGAATTTTTAAATCAATAATAGTTATTAGACTCATGTAATACAACTATTATATATACAATAAATAGCTATGTTGCACATACCTCAGGTTTCTTATCATCATTTGTCGGGTTGTTTCGTTCTTGATCTTCTCCTAGTACCGCTCTCATTCTTCTTGAATATTTATTGTTATTGGGTTGTCCACTATTTCTAGAACAAATGATGTTTCTTGTGGTGACTCTATTTCTTCTTGGGCCTTCATTGAAATAATATGTTCTCTTATACGCTCCAGCCTTTCTTCATATTTTCTTTCAAGGTTATATAATTCTTCCAGTGTACGACCTACCGAAGATCTTTTCCTCTTTTTTTTTTTGAAACATGTTCACTTTTGTCTGATTCATCTTCCTTCTCATCACCTTCATAAATTATTTCTTGCACATTTGAGAATCCAATCTCCCGAATGTTGTCCATTTTAACCAAGACATCTTGATTGTCCCGGTATTTTAATGTTGTTGTGAGTCTTGATGTGTGATGTCCGATCACGTAGTCAAGATAATGAATTGTTTTTAAGGTGTTGCAAAAACAACATAAAACTGCTCAATAGTTAAAAGCAACATAAAAGTTTAATATGTACACATAGCTATTAAACACATATGTTATAGCTATTACAAACAGAAGTTACAGTTATTTACAGTAAAGTTTGAATCTTTTATTGCTATAATTTTGAACATAATAGATATATATATTCTCCAACTTACCATTATATTTTTCATTACTAATTTCCACCATGTCTAATATTTATTATATGCATGTGTTATAGCTATTAGTATCTTATGTTGCCGATGCAACACAGTTTCATTCATTAGATTAGATAAAAAAAACTATATTCGCAACAGTTATTAACAATGTAACACATAACTATTATTCGTAAGTGTAATAACTTTAAAAAGGTCATACCATTATCAAAATGCATATTTCCAACAGTCTTTACGTTCGTCTGGTCTGAAGCCATTTTTATTTTAATTGTATTTTTTAGCATCTGTCAACGGATCCAGCATCATTGCATACATCATGTTCATGCTTTCGGTAATATCTGCCAACATTGTTGTAGACATTACAAACAAGATGTATAGGACATACCACATGTCATTAGCTTCGATTTCATCTTGTTCCAACAATCATTTCATTACTTCCTCCTTCATGTAAGCTTTTTTGCTGATCTTTACATGATAGTTAGTTGTACAATATTCCTTAGCCCATGGTGCTTTTGGCAGTAGGTTCTCATTGAAGGTTTCCCCCTTGTTTTTCACACTATATACTCGCTCAATATCCGCTGCTGTAATGTACAGCTTACGGCCACCAGAGAGTAGTATACATTTTTCACCAGAATCGTAGTTTTGGGCAAAAACCCAGTACGCATCCCCAGAAATTTTAGACAGTTTTATATGAGTGAATCCAATAAAACCAGACACTTTAAGCCTGTCTAATTTATTTTTGTATGTAGATTTGTTCCTCTGAATCTGATTGTTGATGTGTACAATACATTTAAAACCACTAGATACTTGAATATTTTGTTTATTTTGCTTAATAATTATGTATCAGTACTAGAATAACTATTACGATATTTGTAAAATCGATGTAAACTTTTCTAGGTTTGTGCAATTGCTTACCCAAATTAGTTCACTGTTATATTTATACTATTCGAATTTGTGTGATCGATTAATTTGGGGGGAGGGGTGAACGTGTGCCGAGGTTACCCGATTAATAGTCATTGATGAAGTGATTTTCGTGGGAATGTAGTTAATCGCCATTAATGGTGAAGGAGATCGTGGGGAGGAAGACGAAATAATAGGCGGTCGTTGGATGTTACCGATTAATAGGTATTGATGAAGTTTAATTGTTGATTTTCGTAGGAAGTTGCAGAATCTCCATTAACGCTGAAGGTCATCGTTGGGAGGAAGAAGAGGCACATCCGTTGGGGGTTTCTGGGTTAGATTTATTGTGTGTGACGCGTTATTTTTTTTTAATGCAACGCGCGCCTTTCTTGGCCGTATGATTTGAACGAAATTTTACCAATAGTTGGATTAAGGTTCTGCAGGTGCTGAACCCCGTCGCATCTTTTTACGTTGTCCTAATTAAAGTGGTACTACTTCCCCTTATATCCATAATCATTTTTGGAACATCAGAGTCTCTTCTTTCAGCTCGATTTTCTTGTACCTCCATTTTCCTGGTATATGTCCTTTCATATCCTCTTAAGCCTTCATTAACAACCGATTGAATTTGGTATAGAACATATCTTCTATCGATCTATACATGTGAAAACAATATCGGTCGTTGATTTCCAATTCTAACAGTTGAGAGAAACGGTTGTCATCTTACTTAAAATTCAACTATTAAATTAATTAATTCGAAATTGAAACTATATTAAAAATGTACGGACAAAACATTCGTATACAAATTCCATTAACCAATTGCAAGTTTCAACCCAAGCCAAACGCATGAACTTAAATACAGTAAATTAAGAACGAAACGTCTTTCTCTTGCACCCTTATATATATTTGTATAGCAGATCTTCAAAACTAAAACTATCAGCCATAGACGGCACCAAGGGGTGACCCGACATTTTTTTATTGTTTTATTTTATTGTCTAAATCGTCCCTCAATATATTTCTAAAAACTCTTTTCATAGATTTTGTTCCTCAAAACTCAATGTTCTACTTCTGAAAATGTAAAGGGAGCAAATGGAGAATTCCAAAGGGATCACATTGATTCAATGGAGAAAAAAAACAGCTAGGTTGTGATTTGAATACCCAGTTTGTTTGAATGATTCTCTGGATCATGCGATCCCTTAGGAATCTTCCATCACTTGCTCTAGATTCTTGATCATCAATTTGTTTTCCGCGGGTATTCCTTCAGGTCAGTTAATCAATATGCATATACAAACATGATTTTTGGGATTTATCTAATAAATCATCTTGATCAATTCTTTATTCATTCAAGGATGATAATTTTTTTATTTCACTAGGTTACGATGATTTGTAGAATTCAATGTCAAGCAGCTTTGAAGACGGATTACGGAAATACGATTTAGTTAAAAAAAAAATAGTACTTAAAAAAATTAAGACTATATAAAAATCACTACAACAAAAAAGGTCTATTACGACGTTTGTCATATGTCGCAATAAGGCAAAAAAAATGTCGATATAAATCTATACCAACATTTATTACAAATATCGTGTAAACGTCGCATTTTCCTGTGTCGTTATGGTTTTTTTATGGCATTTGTTACAAATGCCGATAAAAGTGTATCAAAAGGTACTTTTGCCGACATTTGTAAATAATCGCAACAAGACGTCTATTCCGACATTTGTAAATATTGTGAATAAGTAGTTATTATGACATTTTTAAATAGTCGCAACATAATATCTATTCCGACTGAGCCCAGTCGAGTCTAGCCACCTTTGAATAATATATAATAAATTTTCTCCCTACTCAAAGAGATGGGAATTGAAGACCTCCTGCATGTATGTCGTGCAATGGGCCGCTGAGATAAATGATCATTTGTTATTTGTTTATCCTCCTATTATATTTATTATAATGAAATTTTGAATTTTGTACCTTTACTTATTTTAATTTCTCTTTGGGTTTTGATTTTGTTATGAATCAAATTAAAATTAATACACTCTCATTAAAATTTTAATGATTTAATGTTTAATTTTTCTTTAAAAAAAATATTTCAGAAACATAATCTTTGTATTTGTGTTTGTCTGGAAATGTCACGAGATCTAACGACAAAATATATAAATATTACTATATGAGTCGCAAAAAGTAACAATTTATAACATGTAATATAAATGTCACTAACTTACATCAAATTGTGGGTAAGAACAAAAATTACTATAATGGTCGTTATGAAACGTTGTATAAAATCCAAATATAGAGACGTTTGTATGAAATGTCAAATGATTTAATGATGTTGTATACAAATGTCGCTATATGAGTCGCAAAAGGTAACAATTTATAACAACATTTAATGTACACGTCGCTAACTAAAATCAAAATGTCGATTTTATCAACAATTATTATAACCGACGCTATGAAACGTCGTATAAAATTCAAATTTAAATGACATAGTATATAAATGTCGTTATATGAGTCATAAAAAGTAATAATTTATAACAACATTTAATGTAAATGTCGCTAACCAACATAAAAACGTCGTTTTGAACAACAATTACTATAATCGACGCTATGAAACGTCGTATAAACTTCAAACATTGCGACGTTTGCAAAAAGTGTTGTTCTAATTTACTCTTTTTTGTTTTAAGCAACGTTTGATAAAAACGTTGGTACAAAAACGTCGCAAAAAAGGTATTTTTGTTGTAGTGAATTATCCTACAAATAAATGGTCATTTTCAAACTAAATTATCGCAATAAACAGACTCAGTGTGAAGTGAATTACGGAAGTGAAGGCGTAATTATTACTGCTTGCAAAATTTCTGCCTAAACCTAATTCCCAAAGACATATGTCACTCGTAACTACATAAACCACATGAAAAGTGATTATTGAATTATGACTAGGTTTTTTTTTTTATTATTTGCGAGGGGAAGGGAGGGGAGGGGGTGTCGAATTTGGGACCTCAGAGTGCCAGACTATGACTAGTTAGTTATAGAATTCTGACTCAAAAGTCTATGCTGTAATAATTGGCTTTTCTCATTGTTCTGTGGCCTAACTATAAACTGTTCTTCCTGAATTCCAACCGTGAATGACGGGGAAATTGGAGCTTGGAACATTTTCTTTTTCAAAATAGGAAAATAGCTTTCCAAATCGTGCATTAGAAAAATCTGCTAAAACAGCTGAAAAGCTTGAAATATTAGGAAGGACAAAACGTGGTGAAATTATTATTATTTTTTGAAGTTTTTTCTAGAATTAACAATTTGTAACTCAAAAATTGCAGTACAGCTCATCTGTAACATTGTTTTTGTAATCATTTTATTATAAATTTTTTAAATAATAACGTTCATTTTTTAAAAAAAAATTTAGGAATTTTCATTTATGATTTGTGTTTTATTTTTAATTTTAAGAATAGTTCTAAAATAAAAATGTTACAAAACAAATATTATAGGAATTGGGACCACGTGAATTAAGGTGCGAAACCGATAGGTGGACAGGTTTAAGAATTCTAATAATCCTGGTCTTCACGGTCCAAAAATGAAACTGCTAAGACAATTCCAAGTTTGTTGGATGGTGACTTATGACTTCATATTGTCATATTAGAGCACTCCGGCTCCTATGCGGAACAGGAATTGTTCCGCACTGTGCGAAACAATCTGCGCCGTCAGATGATAGCTTTGAAAGGTTTAGATTTGGAGAGAGAATTTTTTTTTTATTTTTTTATTTTTTAAGTCCACCGCAACTTTTTCTCTCTTCAAATTTGGGTCGTTAAAAATATCATCCGACGGTTCAGATTGTTCCGCACGGTATCGCACGGTGCGGAATTTTCCCTGTTCCGCATAGGAGCCGGACTGATATTAGAGAGTTAGGCAGTTAGCAGATCAGAAATTTAAGAAATCGACAAAGCTATATCAAATGAAAACACTTCAAGGGTAAGACGACCCTTTGAAAGTAGACCAAGTCATCTTTGTCAAATTCTTCTATTATTTAGTCACTGATATTATAATCTCGATTTATTTTATTTTGTGAAAATTTTAAAATTATATTTCGGATATTGAATATTCAAAAATAAAAAATATTTTTAATTTAAAAATAATTATTTAAAAAAAAAGGAACGCAACTGTTATACTAAATCGGTATGTATCTTTGCATATTAATACCTCATTGCATATTCTATTAATAAAACTATAATCAATAAGAGAGACGTCATAAGCTTTTAAGAATTAGTTAGCATATGTGGAAGATCATATTTAAAAAAATATTCATTCAGGTCGGCATTAATCATTTGATATAGTATTCAATACCTATGTATATACGTTTATATATGCTAACGTCAACCAATATCGATTTAAGTATATTCAATTTTGTTTGTAAATGAAATGTCAAATATTCTCCTATGACCTTTTTTTCCTAGGCGCTCATTTTGTATGGGCTTTTAGTTTAATATTTATATTTAGTGGACGTGGTTATTCGCACTCTTTCAAGGGTGGCTGCTTCTAGGCAAACCTCTTGGCTGTCTCTGCACCCCTACCTCCTTTATCACTATTAACTAGTGCACAAAAGCTCACGCATCATTAGAATTTAAGGAAAGTTTCGATATACACAGTCTTACGTACCTTTATTTTTAATATAGACCCTTACCCATTCAACAAGACTTTGGAAGATCTTAGGAATTCCGATATTAATGGCGTCGTCCTTGACGCGTAATTAAATCAGATTTTTTCCTGGTCTAAAGCACAAGTCTTTTTTAATTGGGTCCCACAGCTCTCAATGCTTTTCACAGAGTGGAAAATTCCATTCAACAGCTTCTTTAAAACACTATAAATAGATTTCCCGTTAGACGATCTTTTCATCAATTCCCCCACTACCAAACTCTTCGAGCTTTCTAAAATAATTCCTTCCCCAGCTCAGATAGTTCCTTTCCTAGCTACAATGGCTTCATCTCACGGCATCAAAACTTGGGCCATTATTGCTATTTCCTTTGCTCTTTGCTTGCAAACTGCTCGAGGTTAGTAGAAGGGTGTTTGGTTTCAAAAAAATTGTCTCGTTTTTTTTTTTTTATGAAAAGTTAAATTATATATCAATCCGCTCAGTTACCAATTCATATTTTACAATAGGAAAATTCTGATACGGACCGGGTCCATGTGGACCATGTGGTTCAGATTTGGCCACATCCCTACAGAATGAGGAGAGAGAAGGAAATGCAGTGATGTGGCCAAATCTGAACCGCATGGTCCAGTGAACCCGGTCCATATCAGAAGTGTTTTTTACAATATATGTTGAAGTGAAGTGATCTCTACTATTATAAATTTAACAGTTTAGAAAATAGCTATTTTATCTAGTTTAAATAGTTATTCATCTATTTTAATATTTAACAACAGTCGTGAACAGAACATAATTGATTGGAAAATTAAAAATGCTAAAACAAATATGTTTAGGCAAGCATCATATAACTTTTTCCTCATCACCTAGTGATAAATCATAATCGTTGTCCGTTTATCTAATACTTGAGAAATATCATTTTATTTTATTTTTTGCAAGCAATAACTATTTCTCTTGAAATGCCTTCTTTAATACTTAGCCTTAGCCATAGGATCGAACAAGTGACGATGAAAACACCATTCACCATCTTAATCAACTCGGATATAATTGAAGATTTGAGCATGACATCGAACATCTTATGTTAGATTTCAATATATATACGAAATACTATCCAAATACAAAATTCGCGAGTGCATATACTATGCATGTTATCTTCACGTACGAATATGTGACTTTTCTTCATTTTAAGTACAAAAAAAAAGCTTTTTATTATTATTTATTTTAAAAAAACAATACTGGTGTAGGTAACATTTCTTGCGAGAATCTGAACAAAGATTCATGCGGCTTCGCGGTATCATCGTCTGGGAAGCGTTGCGTGCTGGAGAAGCAAGTTCGCAGAAGCGGAGAGGAAGCATTTACGTGTCGGACGTCCGATATTGATGCTGACAAATTGAAAGATTGGATCGAAACCGATGAATGCATTGAATCATGCGGCCTCGATAGGCATTCACTTGGGATTTCTTCAGACTCTCTTCTTGAATCTACCTTTATCCAAAAGCTCTGCTCTCCATCTTGTTACAGTAGCTGCCCTAATGTTGTCGATCTCTACTTCAATCTTGCTGCCGGCGAAGGTAACAATAACTTGCATTTATTTCGACTATATATATTTTTTTTCCCTTTTCTTTTCTTCTATAATATATACGAGTCAAGTTGTCCAGTTATAACAGGGCGTCTCGAACAATATTAAGGTCATATACTAATTATCAAAGTTAAGCCCTTAATTATTATTTTTAATATAAATTATAAAAAATGTTAAAACATAATTATAAACTTAAGTTTCAAAAGTGTGAACACTTATAATATTGATATTTTATTTAAAATTGTCATCCTTCTAACAATATTTACAATGTTTTACAAAAGATAGTTAATTCGTTAATTTTCTTGTATGGCCCGAATTATTTTCGTATTCACTTATTCATGTCCGAATTTCAATAAGTGTCTTCGTGTTCTTATTTGTATAAACACCTTAGACTTAAATATGTACCTTCATCTGATACCCTGGTATCCAGATAACATAGAAATGAAATGATTTTTAAAAAAAATTGGGCCCCTCAAAATGGGCAAAAAATTCGTCTGTACCCATGCATGTACCCACCACTCAAAATTTGCCACGCAGAGAAAGAAAATATTTTTTTCCTTACGGGTTCCATTATTTCCTTTAGGTTATAGATTTTTAATTTAAAAATTGACACGTGTCAATTTCTTATTGGTGGTACATACATGAGTACACAATTTGGGGATAGAAGATTCTTAGCCCTCAAAATGAGAGGTTTGATTCTACATGTCACTTTGAACATGGTAAGAGTCAGGCATGAGTTATAAGGTGCTGAAAGATTTTTTTAGCACATGTTGATTTTTAAATAAAAATGAAAAAAATGTATTTTTTCATAAAATAATTATTTATCTTAAAAAAATAGTCATTCTTAAATTTGACTGCTAATAAACCAATCAATATGTGCTGAGGAAAACACTCATAAAGTCTTAGTTAAATATATATTTCGTCAGTATTGAATTTAATGCGTGAATAACCGGAAAAAATATGAATATTTAATTTTAGACATATATATTATGTTGAAATTAATATTGTTAAATATGCCTATTTATTTATTTTAATTATTATATATAGGTGTGTATCTTCCCAAGTTATGTGAAGTGCAAGGAGCAAATGCACGCCGTGGAATGGCGGAGATCCAAAGCTCAGGTTTCGTGGCACCGGGGCCAGTATCAGGAGGAGTGGAGCCTTTGAGCATTTCTCCGGCTATGTCTCCTATGTATTAATCTTCAATATTTTTATTACAATCTCCGAGTGTTTCTTAGGTAGATTTGATTTCTTGTATGATCGAAATGTGTTTGGATATTGTGTAGGAAGGTTATAGGTTACCAGTACGACACTCTTTCCCTCAATATCAATAAAAAAAAGTTTGAATATTAATTAGAGATACAAATAAATTTGTAGAAGCTCGTTTAGACTCAATATCACAATAGAACAGTAATCCACTGTTGTACCGTCCAGGAAGATTTTTGTAATATGGAATGGATGCTTATTGAATATATTTGCCTCTCCTTTACAGTCAAAACATTACTCCCTCCATTCCTAAATATAAGACTCTTTAGACAATTTGAGAAAATTAAGGAAGTTGTCATTTTCACTTAAACTTCCAATATTACCCCACCTTCCCTCTCTCTCACTAATACATCATAAAGAAAAGAAAGGAAAATGTTGAGGGTATAATTGAAATAAATTGTTGACAACTAATAAAAGAACCTTAAACGACAATTAATTTGGATACCTAGATATCTCCTAAACGAAAATTAATAGGGAATGGAGGGAGTACTAAATAGACTCTTGTTGTTTGACCATTCTTCCCTGGAATTGGGGGACAAATAAAAATATCAAGCAATAATAGCTCAAACAAGTTCTTAAGAAATCAATATATATATATATATATATAATAGAGTTAAGATAAATCTCCTGCAACTTTTTTTTCTTCCCATTTTCTCTCTCTGCAAGTCTCTTACTTGCATATTCTACTGGCCGGATCTGGTCATTGACAATGATCGGATCTTGACCAGTTAACTTTATTTTCAACTTTTGTTTGTGTAATATAACTCTATTTTGTACCACAAATCATATGAGACTTTTTTCAAAGTGTGTTTTTTCAAGATTCAAGATAAAGAGGTTAGATCTGTCTCAGATCTTCACACAGATCTAGACTTGTTTCTCTGTTCCTAGGAGAAATTGTTCAACACGTACTTGATCTGGGCCCTTTATCAATTTTTTACATCTTCCCGAGGCAATTTGTGGGACGGTTAATATGCACATGATCCTATAAATTTTCGATTCATAAGGAAGATGCTAAAACTGATATTCTCTCGCCTCTGTGGTTCAAGGATTGCGATGAAGATGCTGCGAAAAGAAAGATTATGTATTTGTTTATCTTACTAGTTTTAATTTTAGTATCTTCTAACCATCCAAGTTTTCTTAGTTGTGGCTTTTGTGTATTACTATGATTTTCTAAATCATTGTATAACTTTTATTTTCTTATATTGTCAGATTTTTTTTTATTATAATGGCCTCGGCTATTTTGTGATTAATGAAAATTTTCTTATTTAGCAAAAAAAAAATATATATATATATATAATATATTTTTTACTGTTTCTCTATTAAGCCTCCAAACTTCTCATCCTATTTTTTCTAGACTTTTTGCACCTGAAATTCATTTATTAAAATCACACATCAGGTTATATTTGATGCCCCTTAAAAAAATGTTATATTTGATGAGTCGAACCCAACCCCCATGGCTTGGCCCAATAGTTGTTGCACAACATAGTAACAACTAGTAAGGCGTTGGAAGAATTGCCAAGTGTAAAGCCTGTGGGATTCAAGGCCCAATAATGATACTTAAAAATATTTAGGGAAGAAAAAAACGATTAAAAAATAGCGAAGGGGCAAATGACCCAATTCAATTTCAATGGCTGGTTTTCCAAAATTTTCTAGTCCTTATCCTTAGCTAAAAAAAATACAAATTGTCAACAGAAAGCAAAATCGAAGTTGGCATTTACAATACATCCCCATTTACAAAGTGCCAACAGAAAGATTTTTTTATATGAATCATGATCTAATAGATTATTTTGCTTAAATTTATCTATTTTTTTTTTATGAATAAAAGATTATTCATGAATAACAAGGTAACAGATAGTAACACATCCCCAAATATCTTAGATGGGAAGCAACTAAAACTATTACTAATAATAATATAATAAACAAACAAAAGATAATCTTCTCCGTAACATCGTCATGTCATTTTAAAACCACATAGACAAACACTTGATTTCAACATTTTTCATAGATGGCGATTCATAAGAATATGAGTGTATCAAAGATTTAAAAAATCGCTTAGAAAATAAGTGAAGACTCAAGAAATAACCCAGCTCTAATATGGGTAACCATATCATTCCACCAAGGTAAGGAGCAACAAGCCGATCTAAGAATATCGGCAAAAGATCTCGCCTTGAATTCTTGAATCTTAATGAAAAAACGCACAAGAGAAAATCCATCGATGTTTGTGGCCAAAAGGAGGGGTGAGGATGCAAAAAGAGAGTGAAAAATGACTCGATCCGACCGGTGATCGGAGCTCTTGGCCGGATCTAGCTATTAGAGAATAGAAGAGGAAGAAGAGACCAATGAAATAATTTTTTAGAGAGAGCATTTTTGTTAAAAGAAAAGATGATTCAAAAAAATAATGTTCAAATTTAACTATATCAGTCAAAATTTGAAGCAAATAATCTATTAGACTATAATTCATATCATAATTAACCCAAAAAGCAAAATCGAGGTTGGCTTTTGCAATCCATCCTTATATTCTTCCCGTCGACCAACGATCGCAACCCACACAATTTTTTTGCTGCCTCTACCAAAAGGATAATTCGATATGGGCTAAGCGTGCAGTAGAGGCCTCAGTCACACTGACCAAACAACTGGCCACGTCGCCCCTCTCCAAAATTTTTTTTTCGATTCTGATTAAAATACTAAAAAGATTGTTACGATATGGGACGCAGTTAAAAGTAAAAAAAATTGTACAAATTTGTCACATCACTATAAAATGAGGAGAGAGACAATTTTTTACTTTTAAGCGTGTCCATATCGAAACAATATTTTTTTGTATTTTTAATCGCATTGAAGAAAGAAAAAAAATTTGAGGGCGGCGTGGCGGGATTTCTTTAGCGCAGTGCATGAGGCGCTACTACTTGCGCAGTCCATATCGAAATTTTCCCAACCAAAAACGTCAAATACCGCCACCCCACTTGACAGGTCACCGTCAAGACATTATTTATTTTATTTCATTTTATTTTTTGGATAAAATTAGTTGGAAAGATCTACGTCCGGTGCCTTCACAGAAGTCCCATTTCTGAAAGAAGAATTTTTTTTTTTCAGAAGAAATATTTTGGGTGGTATGCGGAATAGATATTATTCAGTGTGCAACATATATGTTAAATTATTCAGCAAAAAAAAACAAAAAAAAATATATATATATATATATATATATATATATATATATATATGTTAAATCTTTGAATAAAGAGATCTAACGGATGAAAAAAATAAAATTTTTAATATATATAAATAAATAACATATGTTTTCCTCTCTAAATTGCATTATGAGATGAAATTATCTAACGACTCTCTACCACATACGAAAAAATTATATTTTCACCATAGTCGACTCGGGCCGAAGAAAATGGTGAAACTATAGGTATTGGGGTTTGTTTTCTCAGTAGCATGTTGATATATTTTAACTCCTGATCGTTTAATTTAATATTTGAAATTTAAAATGAAAATAACTACTTAAAAATAATAATTATTTTTTTGTGAAAATATATTTTAAATAAAAAGAAAATGTGTTTTCACCAATGCATAAAAATCAACGTTAAGACTTATTAGCATATATATGTTGAGGAAAATACTCCTCAACACGGTAACCTCTTTCATATAAAATGTTTAAACAACTTTTAATTAGTTTTTGTAAGGAGATATTGATCTAATGGCTAAAGTTAAAGAAGGGTTCATGAATTCCAATTTTCTTCGCTTTTTAAATCTCATATTTTTGTAATGGACAAAAAAATTCCACAAATAAGAAAAAAACTTTTAATTGGTTTGGGTTCACTTAAATCAATTTGGAGTTAGTGTGAAATACGCGTTATATATATATATATGATAGTTGTTTCATTGTTATTTTTTAATTTGATGGTAAAAATATATTTATTTATTGTATAGTTATACTACTTCCATTAAATAATATAAGTTGTTTAAAAAATGTAATGAGAATCAAGAAAAAAAATTAAGGTATTTTGTTAGTTAAAATATTAATATTACAATTTTAAAATAAAATTATTAGTATAAAAGTAACGTTTAAGAGAGTAATGTTAATATTTTGATTAAAAAATAATTTATTTTTTATTTTATTAATTTTCATTATATATGTATTGAACGATTTATATTATGAAATATGAGGAATACTTGTGATGATGATTCTATTCCTACGTTGTCCTTCACCAGTGCTTTTAACAAGTGTACGCATTTGAAACAAAAATCGTGATTTTTTTTAACCTCATTAGAGGGGAGGACCGTCAAGGAAGAGAGAACTTATTTGCCATATAGAAAAAAAATGTGTCGAACCCTCAACCTAAAGTTGTTGGCCGACGTGGGCTATGGCCCTCTTCACAATCAATCATGAATTTGGTTGATATTTCCTTTTGGCCTTTTTTGAATAGGATCAATTGATACCTAAAATAATCAAATCAAATCAAAGTTTGATTTCGCCACGTAGGAAAGTGACTAGTAGTGCAGCAGAATCGTCATCAAAGGCAGGCAGCCGAGCATGCCACGTGGAATACCCCTTCACCGAGTCCGACCTTCCCCTGACCCACATGAATCAAAATCCCTATATCAGTTCGTCATCTCCCATTGCCATTGTCATTGATATGTGTGTTGTGCATGCTTAAATAGTCAAAATCTTTTCTTTTCTTCTATACAATTCAATTCAATCTGTTCTTCTGAATTCTCGATTTTTTTCCCTCTTATCAATAATCTCTGCAAAAAAAAAAAATGGCCATTTCGACGCTCACCGGATTGTTAAAGCACGTCGCCCGCAAATTCCCTTCCGAGCGTGCCATATCGATCTCCGGAAAATTCGATCTTACTCATTCAAAGCTTGATCAACTCATCGATCGTGCCGCTTCCCGCCTTGTTGCTGCCGGTGTTAAGCCCGGCGACGTCGTCGCTCTCACCTTTCCTAATTCCGTCGAGGTCCATTTCTTTTCCTTTGTTGATTTTTATTCGTTTCAAATTGAGGTCTATATTTCTATACAAAATAAAAAATAATATAATTTGAAGAGTATTTTAATATTATAAAAATGAATAATTGAAAATTGAAATTCAATTTGAGATAGAGAGATATTTAATAATTTTTATAATGTCGAAAAAAATACCTAATTTTCTAATTTGGTGTTGAATTTGAAGAGTATTTCAATATGATGAAAACAAATAATTGATTGATTCACGTTTAACTTTTTATATTTGATCGCCTTCGCAACGGAGAATATTTGGCATAATTGTTTTTCTTGTCTTCTTAATTTTTAATTCTTTTCTTGTAGAATTAGGTTTCCTTAGAATTTCTCGTATCATTTTAAAATTAGTAAAAAAATAATATAATTAACGGAATTTTGGTGAATTGCAGTTGGTAATCTTGTTCTTGGCCGTGATTCGGGCACGTGCCACAGCGGCGCCATTGAATTCGGCGTACACGGTCGACGAATTCGAGTTCTATTTGTCAGATTCCGAGTCGAAGCTTCTATTGACTTCAAAAGAAGGAAACCAGCCGGCTCAAGCCGCGGCTTCCAAGCTCACCATTTCCCACGTGACCGCCACGCTCTCTGATGCCGACTCCGACGTCGTTCTGTCCACCACCGTTGACTCGGAATCGAACTCAGTACCGGATATATCGGAACTGGTCAATGACCCGAACGACGTTTCTCTATTTCTCCATACCTCCGGCACCACTAGCCGCCCTAAAGGAGTCCCGTTGACTCAGCTTAACCTTGCTTCCTCTGTAAATAACATCAAATCGGTCTACAAACTCACTGAGTCTGACTCGACGGTGATCGTTTTGCCGCTCTTCCATGTTCACGGGTTATTTGCTGGGTTATTGAGTTCCCTCGTGGCAGGTGGGGCTGCAACACTCCCGGCGGCTGGGAGATTCTCTGCTTCAACATTCTGGGCTGATATGAAGAAATACAATGCCACGTGGTACACAGCCGTACCAACCATTCACCAAATTCTTTTGGATCGCCATACCAAAAACCCGGAACCCGTTTATCCTAAGCTCCGGTTCATCCGGAGCTGCAGCGCTTCATTGGCTCCGAGCATTTTAGCTCGTCTCGAGGAAGCATTTGGGGCTCCGGTGTTGGAGGCATATGCAATGACTGAGGCAACCCATTTGATGTCGTCTAACCCGTTACCTGAGGATGGTCCCCACATTCCCGGGTCAGTTGGGAAACCCGTGGGTCAAGAGATGGCTATATTGGATGAAAGTGGGAAGGAACAAGAGGCTAATGTTAATGGGGAAGTTTGTATAAGGGGACCTAATGTAACTAAAGGGTATAAGAATAATCCTGAAGCCAATAAATCTGCTTTCCTATTCGGTTGGTTCCATACTGGTGATATCGGCTTCTTTGATTCCGATGGTTATTTACATCTTGTTGGCCGCATTAAGGAGTTAATTAACCGTGGTGGTAAGATTTTCGTTTGCAATTTATTTTCATCCTTGAGAAGAAATGTGGAAATAACTGTTATAATTGCATTGTTAATGTTCGTGTACGTTGGTGTTTGTTTTAAAGGTTGGACAGCTTATGTTGACCATTCTTAGTATAAATTAGTGAGACTTAGTACTAAGAACGTAGAATATGTTTGAACCAAGTATATTATATAAACCATGACATCTAAGACTTGGTACCAATTTAGCTGAATAGTAAAAACAAATGCTTGCTTATCTACTTCCTTGTCATGATGGACGGAAAATAATAAAATGGTCTAGGACCGGGGCTAGTGAATGATCAAATTTCAATTTAGTTCTGAATATCAAGTTAATGGTTCGTAATCATCATAGTTTCATTGGAACCATGCACACCGCATTAAGTGGCTCTTCGCATGTATCAAGTAATTTCTTGAATTTTCGAAGGTTATGATCGCTTTAATTTTGAAATTTATAAGCACTTCATCTACCCTAGTCATTGGCAAAATTTGTAACATAGAATTAACCTCTCGACAACCTGAACTCTTTATCTTTGTCATCTCTGTAAATCTATCAGTTTTGCAGTTGGAACTGCCTTTGCCTTTGTTAATGTGGCTTTCCAAGTTTGACTGTTTTCATTTAGTTGGGATTCTATAATGATCGCCCAATCATCTCAACTATGGTCAATAAAATGTTTAAGATGGTATGGATTTTTGTTTCTAGAACATCTAAGTGATGGATTTGTTATGATTTTAGGGGAGAAGATATCTCCAATTGAAGTGGATGCTGTCCTGTTATCTCATTCCGACATTGCTCAAGCTGTTGCTTTTGGAGTCCCAGATGACAAATACGGTGAAGAGGTGTGAAAATAGTTTCTATTACTAATTCATACTTTCATATATGAATTTCTCGTAGTTGGTTCTTCCGGTGGCTTTAGTCGGTCACCTGAGGAAAATATGCAGTTTTCTCTTACTATGTTGGTTTTCTATGTTGTGACAAAGTTCTTTTCCGGAACTCTTGCAATTGATTTCGTCTTGTCACTCGCAACTAAATGTGAGCATTCTATAAAGCTAATGATAAAATTGGAGGTTCACATATTTATTTTCCTTATATTTGTATGGAGTAGTAGTGTTACCCAATGCTTAGCATCCCCTTATATGCCCTAGTAACACCAGAAGCATCTCATTTTGTAAGTTGTATACTTGCCAGGCCTCGTTCTACTTCTTTGAGCTTGTCACTAGTGTCGAATTCTATTGCCATTTCTTGAATATACATTGTTTCCTAAAGAAATCTGAATGTTGTTTTGGGTGGGGAAGGATCCATGTGCTTGTAGTTTAACTTTGCCCAGAGCCCTTAGGGTGATTTGATTTTATAGTGCTGGCTGTTTTTTTTTCAAATTATTATTATTTGTTTAAGTTATAGATAGAGACGATTCCCTAATGGAAGACGGTGCATTTTCAATTGACTAATCCCCCAATGATGGTTTTTCTTGCACCAGTTGTTAGTCTGTTTCTAGAATTGGATGTCACTAATTTATTTATTTTTACAGATTCCACTCTTTCCCTTTATGTTTTTTGTGTATATGAACAAATAACAATGCTTTCGTTCTTTCAGATAAATTGTGCAGTAATCCCTAGAGAAGGGTCAAACCTTGATGAAGCTGAGGTCCTGAGGCACTGTAAGAAAAATCTGGCAGGCTTCAAGGTTCCGAAGAAGGTTTTCATCACCAACTCTGTACCTAAAACAGCAACAGGAAAAATCCAACGACGGATTGTCGCAGAGCATTTTCTGGCGCCCAAATCCGGAGCCTAAACCCAAAGGGTACTGCATTTTCTTTCATTCGATATTGGTTGAATCTGAGATCGATGAGGAGTATAACTTACTAGTGCGTAGATTTCTTGCTTTGGGTTTATTAGAACTATCGGGTATATGTATGTTTTCAACTGTTTGTGAGGTTATCTTCTTTAGGTACAATTCTGGTGAAATTATTTGAATATGATAATGCCACATGAAATGTCCATTAATTCTAAAACTATTTAAAACTCCAGCTTAGAAATCTAGACCATTTAGTTTCTATTTGAGATTTTTTATCATTCATAAAAATAGATTGTTTTTAGAACTAGGAAGCAAAATGCTTTTCCATTAAATTTCAATTAGATAAACCTTGTTATAATTACGCCCTCAGGTATAAATGTGGATTTATGGTTTTCAAAGCCGGTAATAGAGATGACGGCAGCAACAATAACAACCTATACCTTAATTTAGTAATTGAGATCGAATATACGAATCAAATGATCAAATGAATGATTTTATGTCTTTATTAATGGATGCAATTTCTTTATTTGCTTCTATCTAAATCCTACTATAAAAAAAGCAGGTCTCTAAGCAGGTAGTAGAGACCGAAAAAAGAAAAATGTCACAAATATCTTTGCAGCACAATTTGCAATATAGAACATCACAAGAACCCAACAGAATTACCACAATTACATCCACTCTACACAATGGACCAAAATATCAGTTTAATAGGATGATTCAGTTATAGTAAATATGTAACCTAGCAATCATTGACATTTTAAAGTAAAAACAAGTTCAAACAGTACTACTAACTACAATAGCCACACCAACAACAGACTCTGCCACAATAGTGTGGCAAGACAGCAACGATCACAAGGAACCAGAAACTCCCAAGCACAAACATAACAAACTATCTATATAAAATCACAAAATCCACAAATTAGTTTAATTAAGCTTCCTGAATTTCTTCCTCTTCGTCTTCATAGTCATAGCCTTCCTCGTCAGCTGTTGCATCTTGGTATTGCTGGTACTCGGAAACTAGATCGTTCATGTTGCTTTCAGCTTCGGTAAACTCCATCTCATCCATGCCTTCTCCAGTGTACCAGTGCAAGAAAGCCTTTCTGCGGAACATAGCAGTGAATTGTTCACTGACTCTTCTGAACATTTCTTGGATTGAGGTTGAGTTACCAATGAAAGTTGAAGCCATCTTCAAACCAGTGGGAGGGATGTCGCAGACGGTAGATTTCACATTGTTTGGAATCCACTCAACAAAGTAGGATGAGTTCTTGTTTTGTACATTGATCATCTGCTCATCGACTTCCTTGGTGCTCATCTTTCCACGAAACATTGCTGAAGCTGTCAAATATCTGCCATGACGAGGATCAGCAGCACACATCATATTCTTTGCATCCCACATCTGCTGAGTGAGCTCAGGAACAGTGAGAGCACGGTATTGCTGTGACCCACGGGATGTGAGTGGAGCAAATCCAACCATGAAGAAGTGCAATCGGGGGAATGGGATAAGATTGACAGCTAATTTGCGAAGGTCGGAGTTGAGTTGACCGGGAAAGCGAAGACAGCAAGTAACACCACTCATGGTGGCAGAGATCAGGTGATTCAGATCTCCAACTGATTGCATTGAAATGTCAAATTAGTTACTTGTTTAATCACCATATGTTAATCAAGTATATATTAAACTGTTCGAAACATCAGACTCTCACAGCTCAGACTAAGGAAATGGGTACAACAGAAGTATTTTAGTATCGCACATAAAAGAGAAAATCATGCTTGCAGAAAATAGATCAAAACATTTTTTTTTATGAAAAAAAATAGATCAAAACATAATCTAATTATACGTCATTATATCATGTCATAATAAACTAGCAATAAGGTGCACATAGATAATCAATTGGACATGTGATTGACCACCTCATCCAGCTGAAGTCAGAGTTTAACATTAAAATGTAAATTACCAAGTAAAAATAGTACACGAATGATGAAACAGCCTCTAATGCAATTGATCTAAACTTTCACTAGATAAATATACTTACAGCTTGGAGTGGTGAGCTTAAGAGTTCGAAAGCAGATGTCATACAGTGCTTCATTGTCCAGAACCATACATTCATCGGCATTCTCAACTAGTTGATGGACGGAGAGTGTAGCATTGTAAGGTTCTACAACAGTGTCAGACACCTTAGGGGATGGAAACACAGAGAAAGTAAGCATCATCCTGTCAGGATACTCTTCACGGATCTTAGAAATAAGAAGCGTTCCCATTCCTGAACCAGTACCACCTCCCAACGAATGACAGACCTGGAAACCTGATTAATATGAAGAATCCCAGAGTCAGACAACAGGAATAGCAAAACGAACCAAAAAATATAAGTAATTCTTTCCATCAATTAACTACTCCCTCCATTCCTTAATAAAAGACTTTCAACGCAAGTAGCAAACATTAAAAAATTAAGAAAACAAAAATCAAGGTAATTTATCGGTCAAAATATCAATATTACTCTCTTGAATTAGACTTGTATATCCACTAATTATATTTAAGAGAATTATTTTGATATTTTGATTAAAAAATATCTTTTTTTTTGTTTAGTTAATTTTGGATATATGTCCACTTTCTTAGTCAAAATACTAAGATTACTCTCTTAAATGAGACTTGTATATCATTCATTCAATTTAAGAAATTAATATTGATATTTTGATTAAAAAAATTATAACTTTCCGCTGCATATCATGAGAGTCTTATATTAAGGAATAGATGTAGTACTAAGAATGTACCTTGAAGACAATCGCAGTTTTCAGCCTCCTTCCTAACAACATCAAGCACAGAATCGATAAGCTCAGCTCCTTCCGTATAGTGACCTTTGGCCCAATTATTGCCAGCACCAGACTGTCCAAAAACGAAGTTATCAGGACGGAAGATCTGACCATAAGGACCAGATCGGACACTGTCCATAGTACCAGGCTCAAGGTCCATAAGGACGGCGCGTGGAACAAACCTACCACAGCTAGCTTCGTTGTAGTAAACATTGACGCGCTCTAACTGTAAATCAGTGTCACCTTTGTACCTTCCGGTGGAATCGATGCCGTGTTCGGCGCAAACTACTTCCCAAAACTTGGCTCCGATCTGGTTTCCGCATTGGCCTCCTTGAATGTGCAAAATCTCACGCATTTTTTTTTAGTGGATGGGAATTGAGGTGCAGAGAGAGAGAGAAGGGGAAGAGGTAGGGTTTGTGAGAGATTTGGAGAATTTTGTCAGAGTGAGAAGTGAGGTATGGGGAGACTGTGAAGGAAGGGGTTTATATTCTGGGTTGTGACAGAGGAGAAGAAGCAATGTCAGTGGGGGTGTTTGTTCTGTTTCAATTTTTTTTGAATTTTAAAATATTTTCAGAAGACATTAATTCTTTTTTTTTATATATGGGTTTGGTAAATCTGTTTTTTTTTTTTTTAATTCTATATTAAATTTCAGGAACGGCATTTTTATGATAAATAAATGTGAGGGTGCGTACACAGGCACGAAGACAGAGGGGGGCGGGAGGGGGCAGTCGTCTTCCCCCCGAAATTTTTAAGAATACTACCTAGCATATTAAATTTTATAGGTAGTTCGGAATATTTTATCAATTTCGCTCCCCAATATTTTTTTTTACCGTTTTTATATGTAATTCGACATACTGTTGCAGTTTTGCCCCTCCAACGCCAAATTCCTGGCTTTGTCCCTGTGCGTACATCGAAATATTTTTTGGATACTATTAATGCGGGGAGTCTTATATACTAAGTACGACATTTTTTTATTAGATTTCGGAGTAAAAAATTAGTAATTTGGACATTTTAAATAAAAAATCACAAATAAACAAGGTGAGAAAGTAATGGTATCGCATTAGTTGTGATTTCTTTATCAACCTCATAAAAATCACGACCTTTCAACTTTTAATTAATTATTGGTAAATGTTTAACTTAAAAAGCTATGACTTGCTTACCAAAAACAGATCTAGGATAGGACAATATTGATTTTTTATTTAAAGGAAAGAAAATGTAGATGATTTTTTTTTTCTTTTTTATTTATTTCGGAAGAAGACATTAGATGCTAGAATAATCTTTAGAGCAATAAAACATCATAGCACAGGTGAATTTGCTTATTTTTTCACTCATTGAGTAATATATTATATTCCAATCTTACTCAAATACCGATTACAAAAATTAATAAAGAAAGAATAAGCTTTATACCCAAAAAAATAAAAACGGAAAATAGGATTAGCAGTTGGGAGTAAATGCAGGCTGGGCCAAGACTGTAGAGGGCATAGGATTTTAGTACTTGGCCCATAGGGCCCAAAACCAAACGTGGTTCTCACTCTAATCTGAAGAGCAAAGGTGGGGCCCCATTGGAAAGATGGAAAACGAACTAAAGGCTGGATGCTTTGTTTGGAATTTGGTTGATTGATGATGTTGGCATCAAACAGAAGCAATGTGTTGGACTTATGATGCTGGAAATAAAAAATTCAGTATATATTAAATATTTTTTATAATTAAATAAAAAAATTTGACGGTTTATATTTTTTTTGGAAAGAATATGTATTGTGATTTGTAACAATTATTGTGTAAATCAGGTGTTACATGTCTTAAAACTGATGTTAATCATTAAAAAACACATATTATATAAAGGGCAGTGCTACATAGGGGTGTTCAAGAAAAACCGAAACCGACCAATCCAAACCCATTTTTCATTTTGAGCGGTGCATTGGACTGGTTTCGATTTGAACTAAATTAAAACCGAATTTTTAGTTTGGTTTTAAAAAACTTATAATCCAAAACGAACTAAACCGAATATATATATATATACACGAACTCTCATCCGGCCAATTGTTGATTAGGGTACGGAATCCCCCAAATGGATTCAGCCCTTTATGGAAGGAAAATGATACGGAGAAGATTCCCTCTTTCACAACTTGGGCACCGGTTGGCCCGACCATTCCTTTCGGTTTCAGCCTCTCACCCACCAGTAGCAGATATGTCATGAGCAAGAAGCCACATTAAGGGGTTGGCCATGAGACTTCTTCTAATTCTTTGAATCCGAGGAATTGGATAAGCAGCATCTGAAAAGGAAAGTCGAATCCCAGGGGTACTTTACCTTTACATATAGAGAGGTCGTGGAATATTATTCTAAGAATCAGCCTCGTCTTCCTTCACACCCCAAATAGGACTTTACCAGGAGAAATGGAGCAGTCGACAACTTAGTCACAACTCTGATTCAACACGACTTGGGAACATGACCTCTATCTCAGAAGGGAAATCCCACGGGCACATCTTGACTATGAAAATGATATTTCGAAAATGAAATTAAATAAGGCTAGCTCCTCATATCTTTCCCTCTGAGCTGGGATATATATACACACACACATATATATTAAAAAAACTCTTGCTATAAAATATATTTAACTTCTTGTTTATACTCCTGACAAACAAGTTCTTCAAGTGCTAAAGAACGAGATTGAAGAGTTATCAATTGATATGTGATTTTAGATTTACCTGAAACTTTTGTTTTATTTTGAACAAATATAGTATTTTTATTTTTATTTTTTTGCTTTTTTCTTGTGGAATAAATTTGGTATAATTTGTTTGAAGTTCAAGAATCAAGATCAAAGAATTATGTTTAATAAATTTGTTTTCTTTATTGTGTTTAACTTGTGAAAATAATAGACATATTTGTTTACATTTTTAGCAGCTAAGTAATTATATAAATAATGTTGTCTTATTTTTATTTTATAATAATTATATTTTGTTTCTCATAAAATACCGAAAAACCAAACCAAACCGATATAAACCGAATACATTGGTTTAAAAAATTTCAATCCGAATATTTCGGTTTGGTTTGAAAAATGTGTAAAACCGAACCGAATCAAACCGAACTATTATTTGAATCCATTTTAAATAATGTTGATTCCTGCTCATCATCTTCACATATAAAGCACACACATTAAGAAGTTAAAACATTATAAATGGTAAATGATAAGTTAGAACATAATTTAGTTACCTTCAAAGATGAAATAGTGAATCCAATTGCGTACACATATTTGAGCTTTTACTTTCTAGTAAGAAGATGACTTATATATTTATTAAGAACGTGTGCAAGAAGATAATGGAGTTATAGGACTCTGGTTCAGTTTGGAAAAGACTGGAGAGCCTTATTAATCACTATCCAAAATTAATAAATAAATAAAACAAAGCGGGCATGCCCGGTTGCAACCCGCTCATACATGCATTGCCCATTACCCGCACGGTATGCCGTTTATACCTGCATTTAAATGGGTATGAAATTTATAGCCCCACACACACCCCATTAATTTTACGGGTCAGGCATACTCGCGGACATTAACCCATTTTGACAGCTCTACATGTTGGTAAATGTTCATGCTTGTGAAAATTGAAAGTTGAGTGATGGGATTCTAATTTTTGTTGGCATTATTACTTCTTAGTTTCAATCTACTTTTTTATCTTAGAAAATGAAATGGTGATGGGATTCTAATCTTTTTGTCATTATTACTTGTTATCTTCAAATTATCTTAGAATGGTTTTATTTTTCTGGTTTCAAATTAATTTAATTAGGATGGTTTCAAAAAATCTATTATGCGTGCTCTATTACTCTATCATTCAAATAGTAATAGAAGTTCTCTTTTTTTTTTTTTTTACGCCCCCACATTGGGGAGAGAGAACACCCTAGATAATTGGAGAATAAAGCTTACCGCACGCAGGCGGAGGGTATCGAACCCGGGACCTCTTGGTCACGGGCCGGCCAATGCCCCACTGGGCTATTACTCGATCATTCAAGTAGTTAATAGTAATAGAAGTATTTTAGATACTTTCAAGTTTCAAATATTAAATAGACTTTTGTCAAGTAACATTAACCTATTGAGATGATAAGTCTCTAATTTGACATTTTCTGTTTCAATAATAATATTTTTGTGTTATAAGAAAAGAATTTTTAATTCATAAATTATCCAAAATAAATAAACAACCAATATTAAAGAGAAGGGAGTTGTTTGAGTAGTTGTGGACGATGATGAGCTCTAATTCTCAACCCATGATTTATTTCCTCAAATTTCTCAATTTCTTCTCCGCAAAATTCTGTTCCTTTAAAAAGCTGTCAATTATCTCTTGGTTTCAACATTCTAAGGATCTCTCCTTTTCTTTTCTTTCTTTCTTTTCATTTTGCTGGGTAATTAGCCCTTACCCCCTCCACCAACACAAAATGGTAACTTCTCCATCTTCAATTCTTCTTGAATCAGATAATATGTTTTTTTTTTGTATTTAAATATTAATTTCTTGTTTTGGTGATCATATATTTTTATATTTCCCCTGACATTATTATTGATGGTCTGAAAACAGAATCATCATGATCTGCATCTTCTACTTTGCAGGGAAAATGTAAATTATCAAAGAATGCAGCATTGTTTTAGCTAGTTCTTGATAATTTTACGTTAAACAACAACAATAACATAATCTATTAAATTCCCCAATAATTTTACGTTAAAAAGAATGCAAATTGTTCCTCCATTTATGTATGCACTGTTTTCATCGATTATCTTGAAATGGGTCAAGATGTGTGTTATTTGGAAAATTGGAACATGAACATGACATATTTAATATGACCGCAAATACAATTTTTTTGGCAATTTGCATAAGTAGGCATAAGTAACTTCATTGAATAAATAAATAGTTGTATGACAAGAATGGACAATGATCAATGAGTCAGGTTCATGCCCACCTTTCCATCTTTCCATGAATATTTTTTTTATTAACGCCGAGAAGGATATAAAACTCGGGGGAGACGTGTAGTTTTGAGTCAGAAGGCGGGCGTAAAATGAAAAATGTGGTGGTGGTTGTTGTTTAATTATGATTTGATAAATGATAAATGTTGGACAGGCGAACGCAGTATCAGGAATGGCAGTGCATGATGAGTGTAAGCTGAAGTTCCTGGAATTGAAATCAAAGAGGAACTTCCGATTCATAACCTACAAGATTGAGGGACAACAAGTGGTTGTTGAAAAGCTAGGGGGTCCTGATGAATCTTACGAGGATTTCACCAATTCTCTCCCTGCTAATGAGTGTCGTTATGCTGTCTATGATTTTGATTTCACCACCGACGAGAATTGCCAGAAATCCAAGATTTTCTTCATTGCTTGGTAATAATAATCCTATAAACTTGACATTTCTTTTGAGTTTCGACATTCTCTTACATTTGTGTCTCGTTTTCTGTTTCATTATTATTAATATGTCATAAGTCAGTTTTTTTCTTTTAAAAAATTTAAAATCTAAAAAAAATTGTGAAACTCTAATGAAAAAGTATGTAACGTGATAAAAAAATGAAAAAGAGGATAAAATAAATAATGAGAGAGATGATCTAAGCCTTTTTCTTTTGGGCACTATGAGTGCTAAGTTTAGATCTTCTTCCTATTCCCTGTTTCACCTTCATTCCCATCTTTATTAAGGAACAATTATGATATGGAGGGACCACTTGGTCCACATTCAGCCACATCACAGTTTTGATTAAAATAATAAAAACAGGTGGGGCCTTATGAAATTTTTTATTTTTATTTTAATCAAAAGTGGTCCACAACCCCACATATAGCCCAGGTCTATATCAGAATTTTTCTTTATTAAGTTGTCAAATGTCTATCTTTTGTTTTAAAAATATATAGAATTTATAGGAATACGTGTCACAATGAAAAAGTGAGATGTGTGATAACTTTTTACGAGCGGGGATAGAGGATGTGATAAGGTATGACTCTAAACCTAGCTCACGGCTCCTATGCGGAACAGTACGGATTCCGCACATGCGGAACAAAAACTCGTCCGTTAGATTAAAGTTTTGGCGGCTGAAATTGATTAAAAAATGAATAGCTGTTCATTTTTTCTGAACAGCTGTTCAGTGAACAGCTATTCTTAGCTAAGAACAGCTATTTTTAGCTAAGAACAGCTGTTCTCAAAGCCAAAAAAATGTTCCGTACGTGCGGAATTCGTACCGCACAGGAACCGGACTGCTAAACCTATAGCATTGCTATTTCCACCTTCAAGGTTCAGTACTTCCTGTCACCGTTTCTCGTCTTATCATATGTCCCATTTGTAGAAGACGATCACGTATCTCACTTTATCCTTAATGTTCTACCACTTTTTTTAGATTTTAGATATTTTAATTCACAAAAGTTGAAACAGTTAATGAGTCCGAAGATCCAAACTGCACCCTTAGTAAAACTAATTTGAACTGTGTTCGAGTTGCGCCGAGTTTAACTCTTACTCAAAGAGAAGATCTGAGTCAAAACTCTTAGCAATATCAATGTCATTTTTGTTTTCTTAACGTCACAAGTTTCTTGTGGTTTGTGTTTTATTGTTCAGGTCACCGGATTCATCAAGGGTGAGAATGAAGATGGTGTATGCAAGCTCAAAGGACAGGTTCAAGAGAGAATTGGATGGCATTCAAGTTGAGCTGCAGGCAACTGATCCAAGTGAAATGAGCTTTGACATTATAAAAGCTCGAGCTTTCTAAAACTATATAATCCCCCCATTGGAATTGAGCCTTAAAACTCTATTCCTCTTTGCTGCTTCTTTTTTTACATCTTCTGAGTCTCCCAGCATATATTGTATTTTCATTTTCTTTTTTAAAGTTTTATCGAGTCATCATACCAACAGAAAACATTTTAGTGTGATGTAATATTATTGCACAATTCATTAATTCTTTTTTTACATTTAACAGCTTTCACTCATTATCAAATTGTACCCCGTTCATTCTTTACCATTTTTCCCCTCTAATTTTCATTTTCTGAAAAAAAGTACTACTACCTCTATTCCATGATATTACTTTTTTTTAAATAGAATTAGCAGTGTACAGAACAATATTGATATTTTAACTAAGAAAATATTTTTCTTTTTTCGCTTCGTTAATTTTCAATATATGTCATAAAAAGATACGTCTCAATCATTTTGGAAGTTCTGTGTTAAATTTTAAAATTATGTCCTACATAACTGGAGAACCTGTTATATATATATATATAACATAAAATTGTGGAGACCCAATTTTTTTTAGAGGGCCCTTTGCGGTCGAGCACCTTGAAAATCCTCTTAGCCGCCGTGGTTATAAACGACTTATATTATCAAGGGACTAAAATGCACTTATTGTCTTTTGATATTACATTATAAGGAGGAAATAAATACAAAAAGTTCTATGCTAAACCTGCTTATTTTGACTATCCCAGAATTGTTTTTCCCATGTTTCAACTTTTTTTATTGAATTTTCTTTTCTATCAAGAATGGAATGAAGAGTTGCAGGATCATAAGGTGGGGGCAGGGTACAAGGGGTTCTCATGCTGGGACCTTTAACAGTAGAATCCATCATAAATTCCTTCTCAAATCCTTTTGCTGGGCAAGCCATCAACTCTGAACAGAGTTCAATTGCTTTAGGAGGAACTGTTGGCTTGTATTTTAGAAGCTTCGAATACTCGCTTAATAAATGAAACATGTAATCGTACACATTATTCATTGCCAGTTCGTCGTGAATGAAACTGCTCGCTGCTTCGCCAATGGTCTGCGCCTGCAAAACACAAACCAACGTTGTTGTTAGCCATGAATCGAATGAAAAAATGAAAGGACAGAAATATAAGGCAGTCCCACCCTAAATTTATCATGCATAGTGACTAGCCTAGATGGTTCAAATGAACGTGCTCGACCCAGGAATAGGGACTCTGTATCAGATGGCGATGGTGATCACCATCAAGCACGAGACAAACGTGTAAATTCAGGATATATACCGCATTTATATGGTGGAATTACCGGTGATTAAGCATATGCATACAAATGTTATCTTAAAAGTGTGAGCGTTGATTAGAAGATTACCTCGTCCATATGGCTATTGCCCCACTCAACAGCATACTTGATAGATCTGCACTTATCATCTTCTTTAACTGGCCAGTAGTGTTCCAACGGCATCAAACTTCTTGTGAAGAAATCATAATACAGTGGCTTTACTAGTAAGGTAAGAGAATCACAGGCAAGAATGTACTTCTCACTGACTGACCATGCCGATCCTTCTATATAGATTTTGTACCTGCATGTGCATTTAACGAAACAAGATATTGGCGAAAACATGACAAAAGAAAGAATAATATAGCTATACAAGATTATTTCTCATACCGGTGGATACATTGGCTAGCCAAATCGGATTGCTTATAACCTTCCTTTTGTTCTTTAAGCCAGTCCTGTAAAATGCGTCCACATTTCTTGATCGTCAATCAAATGTTCTCTTGTCCAAATTTAAGTCGAAACACGTTACACAATCAAATAGTAAATTGTCTCTGACTACATTTCACATGGAAAATCCTGGAGATAACATGATCCTCATGTAGCAACCAAGGATGTAAGAATACATAACATCTCAAAGTTTCGATTTTTATTCATATAATTTAGAACTAATGCAGCTATGCATTTCTGTCCGATGTTTCCCTAAAGAAGATGGAGAATATAACCTTAAAAAATGCAACCTCACCACTTACATGAGCTTCCATATATATCCTAGTATGCAAAGCAAGTTTATTCACATTTTACCTGAGCGTAAACACGAGCATTCCAGTCCTGCTTGTCCGAAACATTACACTTTAGCAAATCCATCCTCGTTTTTGCTACTACAGGGTTTCCCTTCCAGTAAGCATATGGTTCTCTGTCCACCCATTTTACCCTCCCATTCCCTTCTTTCAAGTCCTCTGATAATGCCACCCATGGCTTTATATTAATTTCAGGCCTACAATTAAAAATAAAATAAAAACACTATAATACCAGCCAACACTGTCTAGTTAAATAGTATTCCGTCTTATAACGAAATACAAAATTTATACCTCTTTTGAAAAATAGGGGATGGAGCCGACCATTGGGTCGGGTCTCACCACCCTCTCACAAAAATTCACTCTAACACCTGTATGCAAAAGTGGCCCCGCATTGCCACATCAATGCTAGAGTAAATTATTTGTGAGAGAGAGGTGACACCAGTACCACCCTATATTCTATCATAAATAATTTAAATTTTATTTTCGATTTGAAAATAAACACAATCCAAACAATTGGATATTAAATCAAGAGAAAAATTGTTTATTACCATCCCCAGAAAGACCAATCTGGAAAAACAATGTCCAAGGTTGTATCATCCCCACAATAGCGGAACAAAGGTGGCGGGGACGTGGCATTGCCACCTCGATAAGCTTCCTTCTTAATAATAGGCCAGTCAACACAGTCAAACATCAAGTCCAAGTCAGGAACCTGACCGGGGTACTTCCTTAGCAACTGTAGAATTCCCCACAGCGTAAAAGTATCTCTACTCTGGAACGATTTCCTGTACCTCTCAATATAAGCTTTACCGTTCAAAATAATCAATCGAAAATTGGCCGTCCGATGAGCCGTCTCCACCATTTCTTTGGTGATTCCGGTCTCTCGCCACGGCCATAGATCTTCATGGATCCAACGGAAGTAATCAGGACACGTGGAGAGTGGAGTAGGTGGAGGGTTGGGATTCTCTTTTGAGAAGTTAGATGGGTAGTAATTTGCCGGGCAAGTTCGTGTGTCACCAAGTGAGCAATTCAATGGGACCTCAATTTGAATCGTCGAGGTGGAATTTTCCACGATCCTTGGAGATTCATGAGGATAGTTGCGGAATGAAATTGCATTAAATATTGATTTTTGCGGTAAATATTCAGCAATTTTCTGCCATTGAACAATAAGAAGAAATTGTCATTAGATAAAAACAAATTCTAGATCAATAAATATTACTACATAATTATTAAGATTTTTTGAGGGAATTATTATTAAGAAATTGAGTGTTAATAATTTTTTTATGCTAAGTTTATAAATTTATTTGGGTAAAAATACTAACTCTCTCTAAACCATTTGTGTTTTGATTTTTTATTTTCGGACAAAAAAATGTCAAATTTTACCACATGAACTATTCAAACGTATTAAATCCGTCCCTTCAATCTATTTTGACTATCGAAGAAGCCAATAGCCCAGTGGGGCATTGGCCGGCCCGTGACAGAGAGATCCCGAGTTTGAAACCTTCCGATTGCGTGCGGTAAGCTTTATTCTACCTGATATAGGGTGTTCTTTTTACCCAATGTGAGACTGTTCTCTCTCCCCAATGTGAGACAATCGCTCATCGTGGCGTAAAAAAAAAAAATCTATTTTGACTGTTACTCTCTGACGGAAAGGGAAAAATAAGAGTATTTTGGGTAATTTATATAAAAAAATAAAGATAAAAAGAAAAACTAACTTACAAAAGGATGAGACGACAACATTTGTCCACCCCACTCATAATGTAAAAGGTTAAAACTAAAAAAGGTGACCGACACCCCACACAAATGAATAATGATGATATAAAATGCCAATAATAATTGTAACTTTTAGAATATCTTAGAACAAAGTAGCAGTAGTCTGAGATTCTTTTTTCCCAATCTCAAACTTAAATTTAAATTAAATTTTAGACAATTTAATATTTTAAATTATATATATATATATATATATATATATATATAATTCAAAACAATTTGAGTTTGATTTCGTTTGATTTGGACATTAGTTAGAGTTTCCAACGAAACAAATTCAAACCAGACACAATTTAGAACACCATATATGTATGAAAGAACAAATAAAAATGTTCTTTTTTACAAGGTGTTTCCACAGCAGGATCAGATCCAGTCCGACTCTATACGGAACAGGGAAAATTTCGAACGGTGCGGAACAATTCCAACCGTTTAATGATAATTTTAACGGCTCAAATTTGAAGAAAGAAAAGTTACGGCTAGATTTAAAAAATTAAAAAAAAAAAAAAATTCTCTATCCAAATATGAACCGTTAAAATCTGTCATCTGACGGCTAAGATTGTTCCGTACCCTGTTCCGCATAGGAGCCGTGAGCGATCAGATCAATGTCAGAAAGAAGAACAGAAGGGAGCAAGTACTAAGAAAGAAGTTGTTTTGTCATATGTGACACTTTATGTAAAAATTCTCTGTCACGCTATAATATTATTAATTTTTATTTTATATATTCTAAGCTGAACTAAATAAAATAAAATTATAATTAAAAATTAATGGACTTACAGTGACAGAAGAATCGAGCAAACGCGTGGAAATGAACGCGCCAATACAGAGAACGACGAAGAAGGAGATAGCGAGTGAAGATCTTGCTATAGCAAGCTTCTTAGCTCTAAAGGGCGGAACCCAGATCTTCCCTGATCCGTTTAATACTGCTCCTTGCTCTTGCTCTTGCTCTCTCATATTTACAATATTACCCTCCCCTCCCTAATTTCTCCTAACGGCAAATTCAGCAACCATGGCATAAAATATATTCTTGCCGTTTAATTATACACATAAGCTCTTTTGCATGGTCTCCCCGGAGCTAAGAAGAAATCAAACTGAGTTTTACTGTTATGGAATTCTTGAGTTTGGTGAACAAAATTGAAGATGGACGCGACGAATATTACAGCTAGCCTAGAACTAGGCTCTCAAACTAGAGAGGGAAATCGGGAGCAAAAGGACTAAATATAGGCTAAAATATTAGAGAAAGTTTATCTTTATGAGTGAGTAAGTTTAAAATATATATTCAGATTAATAAATGCAATACAAGTATGGTAAAAAATTAATTCTCTTCCCTTTCAATTAGTATTTTTAATCTACGTATATTTCACTCATTGATTTTGATGTAAATTTTTAAATTTACTATTCAATATAAAATTACTCAAAATATTATGTGTACTTAAATTAAGTCTATTATGATTTGAAAATCAAACTGAAAAATAAACTCTTTTTTTATTAAGTTTAAAAATAAAATATAAAGTATTAAATTATATAAAATTAGTCTGAACTAAAATCGGAAATTTCATATCGAGACAAATTAAATCAGACCAATAATAGGCGTCTTGATGGCCTAGTGAAAAAGTCGTCCAACGCAGGGCTTCGCTCCTGCGTTCGATTTCTGTATCCCCGCCCCCACAAAAAAAAAAAAAAAAAAATCAGACCAATAGTTTGACCTGGCACCGTCCAATTAGCCGAAATTGTGAAGATTTTCTCTTTTCTTCTTTTATTTGGAGAAGTGAAAAAGACTGGTGTGTAAAATATGAACTTGTGAGTTGTGACTGATGAAGAATGAGATAAAATGTTTATTTACAGGGGAAAAGTGTGATGGTGTCGGAACATTCTTGAGTTTAAAATAATATTAGAGTATGAGGCTCGTGATTGCTTCAGAATTTGGTCACTGGTGGTTCCTCGCTGTTGAGTTTAAACAGCGAAAAAGAAAAAGAGAACGCCATAGAATAGTTTAGATTTTGATGCGGAATGAGTGTTCTTTAGGGGAAAGTCTGGCATGGGGCGGATGTAATGGGTCCGGTCCTACACTCCTCTTACATAATTTTAGATATGACCCACCTGCAAAGTAGGTCCCGCAAGCCTTCATGTCTCACAGGTATCCACAAGGGCCGTCCCATAGCGAATTTTTCCGTTCTTTAGGTATGTGTAAAACAGATTAATTCATTCGACAACTAAATTTTTTTGTCAAATGAATATGTGTTTTACTGTAAAATATTATTTATAATTAAACAAAAAAAATAAGTATTTTTAATTATTATATTAAAATTTTACGATCAATAAGATGTCTTGCATGTCCAACAAGATAGATATTTCGAGATGGAAATGATTAGTACCTCAAAGGTGTTGGATATAAATTGGATAGAGGGTCAATTAATTGTCTATAAAATGGATAGAGAAATTATAAAGACATTTATACCCTTATTATATACAATTGAAATTGACCAAAATAATTTCTATTATTTTGATTTTTTGCTCAGAAGTTAGAGAAATTAAAGGGAAACTCCTAGAGAAATATGGCTTCTTCTCTCGGCCTTCGCCACCTCTCAACAACTACCGCCGCCACAGCCACCACTACCACTGCTACCTCCTCCTCCTCCTCAACCATCACCATCTCCAAAGCGAAATCAAAGATCAAGACAGTTTTTGACCCAGACAAAGCCCTCAAAATCTATTCCTTAGTCTCTTCAAATTACACTTCCCCACTTTCTTCTCCCTACACCCAAGAATACACCGTCCGCCGTCTCGTCAAATCTCATCGGTTCTCCGACATTGAATCCTTCCTGGAGTCCCACAATGGTCTCTAAATATTAGACAAAATTGTCAGATATTTTTTCATTTTTTTTAGAAAAATATATTTTTCCATTTTAAATAAGGTTTTACAATATAAAATATATAAATATCAATAAAATAAAATAAAACAATTGAGGGCATAATAGTCATTTTAAAAATACTATTCAAAATTATAGTTAATTAATTAGTTCTATTATAGCTACCTAGCATCTTCCATTTCGAAATAAGAATGGAATAGTTACATAATATAAGTGATAACAACGAGGTTGTCTTAGTGATGGTGAACAATCTGTTCATAATTGAACGAAAGAATAAATATTTTTAATCATTAAATTAAACTAGATGTATGTATAGTAAAATACTTGTTCTGAAATCGGAATGGAATAATTTTAAAAGAGAAGCGTAACGCATTCGTTGTAACGGAAAATCTTACCAAGGTTTATTTCCGTGTATTCCTTCCCAAGATTAAAAAGAGAGTTGTAGAAGAGGTAGATGCAGATCCAACATGATTTGATCTTGCTGAAAAGAAACAAAATTAGTATAGAGTATATTTTATTTTATTTAAATAATAAATATATATGTAATTCATACAAATCGTTATGTGACTTCAGTATCCTCAATTATTGGATTCGCAACTCACGAGTGTGATGTACTACTACTACTACTTGTGCTATGTGTGGGGTTTGCATTGAAAATGAAGCTACGTAGATAAGTAAAAAGTCGACGAATGGCAAGGTGTGCCCCCACATGTCCAAATGTCAATGGAAGACTTCTCAAGGTATTGCATTTTCCATCAGAAGATGATTAACTCAGTGGGGCAATAACCTGCCCACGACATTGAGATCGTGAGTTTGATGTCCTCTCTGTGTATGAGGTGTGCTTTCAATTGTCTCCCTTTATAAGGTTATCTCCTCCTCCTTTTGTGAGGTGCTACTCTCCCCTTTGGGGTGTACGCCCGTCTGGGCTTCCAAAAAAAAAAAAAAAAGTATTGCATTTTCCTTTTAAAAAGAGGTATTGCATTTATTGCCATTTTCTTTAATTAGTAAAACATTTATTACAATTACTCTGTAGTATTATCACCTACTCTTATATTTTGTTTTTATATAAAAGAAAATTATTTGCGATTTTCTAAAATTTAAAAAGTTTACATCTGAGGTTTTAAATTTCAATCTAGTTTTATTGTTCTGCCAAACACTGGTAATAATTAAATTTTATTTTTCAAAATAAGTAATTTGGTCATCTGGTTATTAATCATAACTTTCTTGATTTTTTAAAAATATATGGAACTTAGTTATTATATTGACGAAGTGTACTATTTTTTTAGGAGAAAGTGTATTATTATTTGTATATACTATTCCTCAATGAAAAAAGAGTATTATATTAGGAAAAAAAATACTAGTTTAGCTTATCTAAACTTGGATCAATTCTGCCATGACATCTTTTTTAGGCAATAAGAGTTTTTTTCTTTAATATGATATGTTTTCCTTCTTAATTATATAGTCTCAGTTAATAATATACTTAATCATAATAGTTATAAATCAATTATAAAATGACATCAACCTAGAAAATGTAACCTCATGTTACATAAATTAAAGAAGAAGGATGGGGTTGGAAATCCCCTTAATGTAACCTCAACCTAGAAAATGACATCCCTACCCTCCCCAAAAACGTCTACCGCACTACCACCGATGACCACCCACTTTTGCAACTCTCTTTCCCCGAGCCATACCTTCCTCCACACCCGCTGCACTGTTTCCCTCAACGCCCCCTAGAAAAATTAAGGGATCCCGGGGTTTTATTTTTTTTAATAAAAAAATATTTCTACTAATATTGTTCAGGCGAATTTCATTTTGGTACCTGTAAATGACCCGCAGTGTTAAATTTATCCATAAAATGTCAAAAATGTCCATATCGTTCCTATAAATGTCCCTTCTATTATAAAAAAAGTCATTATGTCGTTCATTAACTCTATGCTAACAAAGAATAAGTGAAAGTGGGAAGAAATGCTAAAATTTAAAACTTGTGGGGAGCAGAGACGGAGTCAGGAATTTGGCGTCTGGAGGCAAAAACTGAAACAATATGTCAAACTACATATAAAAATTGCAAAAAAAAAAAAAAATGTTGGGGGCGAATTTGATAAAATATTCCGAACTATATATAAAATTTACTATATCTAGTACTCCCTCCATTCCCTATTAATTGTCGTTTAGGAGATATCTAGGTATCCAAATTAATTGTCGTTTAAGGTTGTTTTATTAGTTGTCAACAATTTATTCCAATTATACCCTCAAAATTTTCCTTTCTTTATGACAAAGAAGTGAGAGAGAGGGAGGGTGGGGGATAATATTGGAAGTTTAGGTGAAAATGACAACTTCCTTAATTTCCTCAAATTGTCTAAAGAGTCTTATATTTAGGAATGGAGGGAGTAGTATTTTTAGAAAACTTGGTAAGCGACTGCGATCCCCCCTGTCTTCGTCCCTTGTGGGGAGAGTGTGAAATTGTGAAAAATTGGTTCTATCTTCCCTATTTTTTGAAATCATTGTTTTTTTTATCACATCTTCAAAATTCTGATTGAGGTAAGGAAGATTTTCAAGTTCAACATATTATTAGAAAAATATGTATCACAATTTGCCCATTTTCTCAATATATTTATAAACTTTTATATATCACAATATCACTTGGTGTGGAGGCTGACATTTCCGACATTTCAGGGACGAACTTGACACTTCGAGCCATTTCTAGGGACGAGGTTGACATTTCTGTAATTTTAGGAACGGATTTGACACTGCTAGCCATTTAAAATGACGAAATTGACATTACGAGCAATTGTTTGGAACGAGGTTGATATTTCATAAATTTTAATGACAAACTTGACATTGTGAAAATTTACAGGGACCAAAATGAAATTTGCGCAATATTGTTTTCAATTTTTTTTTTTATTATCTACAATCCTTTTTTTTTTTTTACTTAAAATTATACTATTTCTTTCTTGCATAATCAAACGATTATGAATATGGAGGATACTGATTATTGTTAATGAAGTGGAGGTTTGCATGTTGGGATGGTGATTTGTTGATGGGATTTTTGGAGATGGCGGTTTTGCAAAAGAAAATGACGGTTTGTGGTGGCGGTGGCTTCGATGTGAATACTGGGGGTGGCTAGATGAAGTGGGGAGTTAGTGCTTGGTAGTGACGGAGTCAGGATTTGAATTTAAGGGGCCCGGATTAAAATTCGCTTATAGTGTAAGACGATATATTTGAGGTATGATGATATATTTTTATTAGAATAACTGAATTTAAACGATACTTATATTCGAAAAGAGAAATAAACTAATTTTTAAAAAATTGACAAAAAAATTTAAAAATAAAGAAAACTTGACTAATTTGCAGAGGCTATTGTCACTGATTATAAAAAAATATTATTTGATTAAACTTCAAAATAGCATGAGAAAGGTATAAAAAAATATTATTTGATTAAATGTACGTATATTTTTAGAGAAGAGTTAATAGCTATTTTGGTCACTATACTAGTGAATTTTAATTCTATTAGATTATAGGTGACTACTAGCGGAAGTTCAAATGAAAACCGTACATTCAAATTCGAAGAGTGAGTAATAAATAATATTATTATGAAAGTTGATGGTGACACTATGTGTTAGAGAGTACTATTAAATTTCAAATTTTTTAGGGGATCAAGACATTTTATATCATAAATATCTATTTATACAAAAAAAATAAAAAAAAAATCATTATACTAATGTACAAATTTTCAAAATCTTGGGGGAGTATGACCCCTCCTGCCCTCACTATCCTCCGCCATTGGAGCTTGGGGACGGATAGATTGATCTAAAGGGAGGTAGGGAGAAGAATAAGAAGAGAAGTAGAGGACTGATGACGACGACCGAAATTAGTGCGGCGTTGAAGATGTGAGAGGGGGTTGCATGGGAGCGAGAAGATGGAAGGAAATCACATGGTTTTTTATTCTTTTTTGTGTTAATTAAGATTAGATACATGTAATTTTATTTTTTGACAATTAAATACTCAAAGTTTTGGCGAGAAATTGGTTTAAGTCTCCAAAATACCCTTAAGAAACTCCTCAAGTAGGATTCACATGACCTATTTGATGTAATTCCGTTTATAAATTGGACAAAAATCTTAAATGAAACCTCGAAAAAATATTTTAAATCTTAAAAGGTAAAATTAATTATATTAGACCTTAACGAAGAATCCAAATTTTTTTTTGAAATAAATAGGCGAATTTGTCTTGAACCCCTCCCCCTCCCCTTTAGTTTTTTTTTTTTTTTAGCGCCCGAAGGCGATTGCCCCCGAAGGGAAAGAGCGGAGAGTACCCTAGATAGGGAAGATTGAAGCATGCCCCATGCCTGGGGAGGGAAGATAAGCCTCATAAGGAGGAGAAATTATTTGCCCCATTATGGAGAGATATATGAATCGAACACGGGACCTCCGCCCCGTATTCGGGTAGCCTTACCACTTGGACTACCCGATTCCCATTACTTTTTTATAGTGTCAATTGACATCTGATCTTTTATTTATTTTTTTATTTTTTCACAATTCATCACCTCATTTAAAATTTCCACAATAAATCAACTGGATTTCTGATTCTTCTTTTTTTTTTTTTTACAAAAAAATATAATTAAATACAAAAAAAAAATAATTTGTTAAAATACACTCTAGATAGAGCAAAGTCTTGAAATATCTTAAAGTATCGGCCTAAAATGTTCAGGAGCGAGCCAAGACACAATGACGTTGAATTAGGCACCATCCAAGGCAACCCCGCATGCCAACCCAAAGCTATTTTCCTTTTTTTTTATGAAAACAATAGCAAGCTTGCAATTTCCTTCAAAGACTCTCAGTAGTCAGAAGACCTTTTGTTCGATTTTTTTTGGAGAGCGTAGACCGCTGTAAATTGCCACCGAGTTGATGGAGGATAAGATTTATCAAACAATTTATGCAAAATTTGTAATATAATTAAAACTTTTTAAATGTCAATCACTCTAATTCAAAATTTAAAAAATATTCATGGTCGTTTGAGAGGGCATAGCTATCATCAAAATATTCATCACGTTTGCTAATGAATAATGATGATGTTTCCGGTAAGGCCTCTCATATAATTAGTACTCCATTCTCCGGAAAAATTCGCTATGAGACAGCTCTTGTGTGTATCTATGAGACATGAAGATCTGCGGAATCTATCCTATAGATTGGTCCGGACTAAAATTATGTGAGAGCAGTGAATGGGTCCGGCCCCATGCTAGACTTTCCCCCATTCTCCTCTATGCTCATATCGTCATATAGAACAACTTGATTCCTTGTCAATAGAACTTTTATTATTATTATTATTATTATTATTATTATTATTATTATGTTGATAGGATTTTATTTTTTGGATCGTCGATTCGATAATTGAGAAATATTTTTTAATAATTATTTTTAAATTATTAAATTAACATTTAACGGCTGAATTCAAAATACAAATTGAAGGGACAAATAAAAAAAAAGATAAAAAAATGCATATATATATAGGTAAAATAAAGTTTAGTTAGATTCGGTTCCGGTCACCACCACGGTTTAAGCAAGGCTCGCTTACAAATGTATTTATAGACCGCCCACCAATATAGCCCTCACGTCGATAACGGAAAATGAACACTTAACATTTGTAAGTACGTGAAAATTCTTACCAACTAATCCAACTTGTGTTGATAATGCAGATATATATTTTTTAAATAAAATTCGGGTGGGATTGACTAAATACAGATATTTTGAGAATGATAAATGCAGCATTATTTGATTTGCAGCCTTCTATCAAAAGAAGCAGAAATGATCATAGCATATTGGTTTATCGATCATCAAATATTCATCAACCCGTGACAAAGATCTCATGATTTCCCACATGAATCCACTACAAACTTCAATATCATTTTTGTGCAACAATAGCTGTGTGTCCAAATATCAATGACCAAGAATGAAACAACCATTTTGGCTAATTCTTGTCCTGTTATTGTCATCCTATGTAGGTGCAATAAAAATTTTCTAGTAGATTTTTTTTTGTCTTTTTTCCCCTAGAAGTAGAATCTATTGATAGATGTTGTAGTTTTTAGATAGATATTACATTTTAAGTAATATGTGTTTTTTCTTGATAAATAAATATCCTAAGTTATGTAATATTTATCTTACTTGATATGTGTTACAAAATTATAATATGTGTTTATTTTTAAAAAATTGAAATAATCAATATTTAGTGAATTTTTCGTGTTTTTCACTATAACCAGACCGATAGCGGCTATTCTCTGGTTTGGATACAGAAACAGTACAGTGGGGAAAAGGTAATTTAGCTTTAGGGGTGGGGAATAGGGATAAAGTCATCACGACATTCCAGTCCACGCGTGAATCCGCTCTGTTTTCGATTTTCAAACCCCCAATGCTTCTTATTACTTGTAAGTTGTAACACTTTATATACTTACTTGATACTAAACCAAAGATTTTTCTGATATGGATCACATTCATATACGTCTTTTTAGATAGTTCAGTATATATTAAGGAAAGTAAAAAAAAAGAGAATTTTTTTCTATTATATCATAAAGTCTTAAGCACACAAATTATCTCTCTCTCTCTCTCTCTATTCCATTATATGAGTAAGGATAATTTTAGGAAAACATCCTTACAAATTGGAAAATAACCTTTATTTTGGAATAAGAAATAGGTAATAAAAAAACATTTATTAAAAAATTGAGGGAGCATTGTTTACTTTCCTTGCTCGAAAGGAGATTAGTTCTTGCGGTCAGCGGAGAATGCTTCTGGGCCATGATCCAAAAAGAAAAGAAAGGAAAAATTGGGAGATCGGGGGACTCCAATAGTCTTGGACCTGTCTTCCTTCTCATATAATATTATTTGTAGTATTAATGAAAATACTCTTGAAATCAAATAATATTATGTGAGAAAAATGTAAAACTATGACTAAAGGAGCCATCACCTTCCAGTTGCCAATACATTCAATATCCAAGAGTATTATAAGAGCATATGCGGATCTTGAGGCGGGTGCCGGTCGCCCATAGATTTTAAAATTTATATATTTTGTTTTAAGGAACTTTTTTTTCCAGTAAAATTATTTACTATATTAAATTTTGCCTTCAAAAGTATTATATGTACAATTTTTCTAATACTAAAATTTTGGATCGTCCATGTGTGAAACCAATAAGAAGATTTCTAAAATGAGGATGCAAGTTCAACTCTTTGAATGACATTAAAAAAAAAAGTCGTACACAGTGCACAAGATGAAAGATTATTTTAAATATTAAAAAAATTGAAGTAGGTTTTTTTTCTAATAAGAGTTAGGTTATACGAGTGTACCACTTTGAATTAATATTAGAGTGAGAATATTGAATATTATAAAAGAAAAAAAGAAAACTCTAAAGAACCATCATATACACTTTAGGTATATATCGAGACCACCATAAAAGCGAGGGCTCTTTTTGTTGTTAAGACTGCTATAAAGTGAGCTGAGCTCCTTCTTTACATACCACTCCATTGATCCTACTCTTCCTTTCCTACATTGTGTATCATATCATCAAGATGTCTGTAAGTATTTTTCTTTCCCCTCTCTTTCATCTTCTGTAAAACTTGTGTTTCAATTTAGGCAACTCCCATGGTTGATAATTTTGGTTTTTATTTATTTATTAATTATTTTTTTGAAGATGGTGGAAGTTAGAGTTCCTAATTTGGATTGTGAAGGATGTGCTACAAAGATAAGGAAAGCTCTACACAAGCTCAAAGGTAAATAAGCAACTCATAGTTTAGGGAAAATTTTATTGTAGAACCGCCCTTTTTGAACTGACCCACATCTTTCTCACATAAATTGGTGTGAGGCCTACCTTGTAAGTAAGTCTTTCCCCAACTCATGTTTGAGGGACGTAGAGTCAGTTCTACAAGGGCGTTTCCATGTCAGAGTGATTATAGTTTAGTACTTCCTCCAATCCTAACTATAAGATTTTCATTATATGTTTCGAAAATTAAGAAAGCGAAAATTGCTATTCGTAGTCCCTTACACTAATTCTAAATGATTCAATTTAATTGGAATATAATAATAGGATAAACCGAGAGTTAATTTCCTATATAAAAATAAAATAGTCTTAACTCGTAAAAAAATATTTTTATGCTATTTTACATATTTACCCTTAAATTGATCGGTCTAGCCCTACTACTCCTTTGCATAATGTTCCTTCTTTTGAACAGGGGTAAAAGAGGTAGAGATTGAAATGGAGACACAGAAGATAACAGCAAGAGGGTATAATCTGGAAGAAAAGAAGGTGGTGAGAGCAATAAAACGTACAGGAAAAGCAGCAGAGGCATGGCCATATCCTTCAGGATACTCTTATTTTGCTTCATTTTATAAGTACCCTTCTCATGTTGTTAATCACTACTACGACACATCAAGGAATGTCGCCGATAACAGTATCCATAGCTTCTTCCACACTCCCTCCGTTTACTCCGTCGCCGTCGCCTCCGATGAAGCCGTTGCTTCCCTTTTCAGTGATGATAACCCCCATGCATGTTCAGTCATGTGACCTAATCTGGAAATTTTTTTTTAATTTTGTTATATTTTGATATGTACCTTATTGCTTTTTTGGTAGCTGGTAATGTAATGTGACATTCGACCCGCATATTTCATTGTTGCCCCTATGAGTTTACAAAAGTGAAGTGCAACTATGCAAGTAATTCCAGGAAGATTTTGGCTAAAATTGAGGTCTTGAGGTTGCAAATATTTTGGCTAAGATTTTGGATAGATGTGAGATGTGACGCTTTGAGATTAACAATTGCATAATATTAACTAGGACCTTGCTAGACTACTAAAATTATTGGCTAAAAGATTGACTAAAATAGTTTTTCGGACCTTTTTATCTTTATAGTTGGGTAAATCCCTTATACCAGCAGGGGGTAAGATAGTCATTTATCACTCTCAATTTAGGGGTTTAGGGTTTCTATCCCAAAATTCTAGGAGTAAATCATTTTCCTATTAACTATTATAGGAAGCATAATAACTACCTCACTCACTCCGTTCATAAACATTTGATAAATTTAATTTGTATGTTTCAAATTATTTGATATATTTTTAAATTTGATGAATATTTGTTTTTTTTTTTAACTTTACCCTTAATTAATTCAATTAATACTTTAGTGTTTCTAACAATTTTACACTTTTTTTTTAAAAAAAAAAAAATTAAGGAAAAAGAATTCATGGCAACATGCAAGTCGATTGTCAGATTAGATTACTAACGACTATGGCACGTTATCCTGAAACCTTTAAGTGTAGTTGGCCACCACCTTAATGGTGTGTTAAGTAATATTAGTACAAGATTTTCTCAGATCTAAGTAGAAGATGGACTTGTGATCTGAAGAAAACTTTTGGTATATTGCGTACAACTTCGTGAGAAAGAAAAAAAGGAATCCCATAAAAGGAGTAACACCAGAAGACGAACAGCCTTTTCAAACTTCAAAGGATGGCTGATGGGCAAAGAGCCAACATGTTTTTCTCAACTTTAATTTTAGCCCATTGAAACTCAACTCTCATAAAAAAAAATGTTACCAATTACTTCCTCTATTTCAAAATAATCTTAACATTTCAATTTTTCACATAAATTAACCAATTCCTAAACACAATAAGAGTGAAAGTTAAAAGACTAATATATCCTTATTAGCCACTTTTTTGAAAATTGAAATGGTAGTTAAAAGAAAAGTAAGAAGATAGTAAAAATGGTAAAAGTTCATTAAATTGTTATTGATAGTCGAAATGTTAACTTTATATTGAAAAAAAAATTGAAGTTCAATTGGTTGGGGAGAGATTGAGGGTTAAGAATCATCTGTCTCCATTTGGTGTAATTTTTTCTAGCCCACTAATAAGAAAATGACATGTATTAAATTTTTAATTAAAAAATTATAATTTAAAAGAAATAGTGAACCAAGAAGAAAAAATATACACGTGACAAATATATAATCGTGGGGATACAAAATGGGACACAGAACGGGGCAGACAATTTTTTGCCGAGATTGAGAAGGGAAGTAAATGTGGAGAGGGAGAGAGAGAAATCCCAAAAGAAAAGAGAAAAAGACAATAACGTTAAAAACGCGCATTTTAGCGGGAGTTTTCCATAATTTACGAATCTGATAAACAACACCGCCATAAAGAGAACAACCCCAACCGTTGAGTTTGAAGTCTACTCAAAACTCAAACACCTCTCTCCTTCCTCTCTTACTCGTAAACAACTGAACTGAAATGCATTCTCTCGGCTCTCTCCCGATCGAAACCCTAGATTTCCTCCGTTGTCCTCAGCCGGACTTCACTCCGACGAGCTTCTCAAAAATTGAATCACTTCAAAATTGCTTCGACGACATCGATGTTCTCAACAATATCTCTTTTGAGATCCAGAAACTGCCGATGAATATTCGCTTTCTAAATTCTTCTCCGATGTCCTTCATCAGATCATCAATGTTGAATTTGGAGATTTCGGAGAGGATCTGTCTGATTGTGGAACAACGGCTTTCTTTGATTTGCGGAATTCCGTTTCTGAGCTTGAGATCGATGTTTCACAGGTAATTTGAGCATATTCTTTGAATTCTGGTTGTTCTGTTTCAGGTTTGAATTGTTTCTCTCCTTTTTAAGTTTTAAATTTTCTCATGTATCTCTACTTGTCATGTTTTGCTTGTTTGCTTGTATTTAATTTCCTTTGATGTCGGTTCTCTGAAGTGGAATTATGATATTTTTTGTGAGCGTGAGTAATGCGTACTATTCTGTTTGGATGAAGATTATTTATAATTACATAACTTATGAGGAGAAGTTGTCTCAAAATTTGCAAAATAGTTTCATTGATAGTATAACTTGGAATACTAGTTACTTTATACTTTTTTACCTTCGTTTTTGCTGAAATATTTGTTGCTGGAGGACTACTATGAAGTTATTGCGAGTATTGAAAGGTACCGGTCTTCTAATTTGTAAATAAATGTTGAGATTCATAATTTAATCAACTTATTGCATTTGTTGAACCACAAAATTTGATCTGATTCTTTTGCTCTGGTTATTTAGGCATTGCTTAGTTTGTGAAAATCACTGTATTGATAAAAGCAATGCCATTGCTTAAAAAGTGCCAATCTTAATGAATAAAGGCATTTGAGGTCAAGTTGTTTTAAAGTACATGGGTCAATTTTTAATAATTGGGAGATATTGAACATTCTTAAAAAGGTTACTGGTAATGTTGCTCTGACGTAACCTCTTCCAAGTTTCTCTTTGTTTACTGGGAATTTAGCTGATCCAGGTCCAAAATATTGCCAAAGCATTATAGCCTTTAAGATTATCTCAAGGACTCAATGCTAGTGTCTGCAGGGATGCATAGCTTCTTCTGAGTATTAGATTCGGTAGTTCATGACTAAACTGAATTTCTTAAAACATTGAAGTTGCAATATTGCATGTTTGTTTATGTTTGTAAAGGCAAAACGGATAACAGCCATTATCAAAATGCAGGAATAGATGCGCATTTATGTACATATTTCCTGGACTGAATCCCGATAGTTACTGCTTAATAGTGTTGGAGAAGTGTTTTCTCAAAGAATTAATGTGTAATTAATGTGTCGTGAGGACATATTTGAGCTATATATTTATATGTTACACCGCTCGGTTTTGAATGTTATTGAGTTTATCACGAAGTGGGTTGCGCAAGCTTCGCGATGATATATAACATGTGAGAAAACCAATTCTTAGTGTGAATGATAAATTGGTATAAAGTGGGGTGGATGAAATGTGGTGAATGGGGTTTTAAACTCACATCCCACATAGGAAACCCATGAAAGAGAAAATCACTTTATATGTTAAAGTGATTAACATGAGTTTAAATTGTGTTACTTGTATTATGCCCTATGTGAGAACCTCATGTGCGCCCGCGCAAGGGGGTTGCAAACGGAAGGTTTGTTGATACCAAATTAGCTTGAACTTGTGTGCAGGCGCAACCTGCGTACACGAATGCCTGATCAGCCACGTTTTTTGCTACTGGTTTAAATTTTCTTTTTCGAAGCCAACTTGATGGCAGCCCTTAATTCTTTTGACTGTAACTGCTGGTGGGAGTAATGCAGCATTATTGGCAGACTTAATTCTGTAACAGCAAAGGGTTTATTGCTGATTTATACCTCAGCAGTTACAAGGCTTTGAGAGAGCCTATATAAGGCAGCCTTGCACTGCCAGAAGAGACACACGAAAAAGATTTCCCCTCCCCCTCTGAAAACACTTTTCTTTCCTGCATTTTTTCATAACATACTGAGAGTTCAGCTGCACCACTGCGATTCGAAGGTGCTGTTTCTTCCGCTTCAGAGAAACAGTTGAGTTGGACGTTGTACCTTGGGAGTTCAGTGACTGAGAGGCCTGAAGCTGTAAAAGGCGGACATATTGATCTTAAGGGGAAGCGGTCTTCTGCTGTCTCGTCCAGGAGCAAATCCAAATTACCGGTTTTAAGGTTTCAGTATTGTTTATACTGTTTTGTTCAGAAATTATTTTTTCTGTTAAGTAATTTAATTTTTCAGTTCAGTCCAGAAATTATTTTTCAGTTCAGTAATTTAATTTTTCAGTTCAGTCCAGAAATTATTTTTTCTGTTCAGTAATTTAATTTTTCAGTCCAGAAATTATTTTTCTGTTCAGTAATTTATTTTTCCAGTCCAGAAATTTATTTTCCAGTGCAGTTTGTTTCTGTTCAGAAATTAATTTTTTTCAGTCCAGATATTATAAAAAACAGTGCAGAAATAATTATTTCAGTAAATCAGATTTCGATTGAAAGTTTAGTAATACCAACAAATAGTTCTTGTCGCTTTTGCTCAGGTAGCTAGATGTTATATGGTTCAGCTTTTGACTTAACACTATTTCTTCTTTCCATTCTTCAAATTGCGGAATTATTAGCCACTTTGATCATCAACGTTTTTTCGCCTAGCCACTTTGGTCAAAATTCAAGTTTTTTAACTTATTTCATCATTAAACATTTTTCGACCTGCCATTTTTGTCAAAAATAATTTTTTTAACTTTTTTCATCACTAAAGTTTTTTCATTCTGCCATTTTGGTCACTAAAATTTTTTCGGTTTGCCATTTCAGTCAAAAATTTTAGTGACCTAAATGGCAGAATGAAAATACTTTAGTGAGCAAAATGGCAGAGTGAAAAAACTTTATTGATCAAAATGGCAGATAGAAAAAACTTTAGTGATGAAAAAAGTTAAAAAAATCATTTATGACCAAAATGGCAGGCCGAAAAATGCTTAATGATGAAATAAGTTAAAAAACTTGAATTTTGACCAAAGTGGCTAGACGAAAAAACGTTGATGATCAAAGTGGCTAATTATTCTCAAATTGCGTAATGCCATGACAAGTTCTTGCCTTTCACCTTCTACCTCTGCAAACTTGAGACTTATTTCTGAGTATCTCTCTTGCATCTCTTTCAAATCAACTTCCTTCTGTTTAGTTTGTTCCTTTAGCACTGCTACTTCATCTAATAACGCAGCAAGATGACAAACATTGTTGGCTTGTTCTCTATCTATTTCCACCACATGTCCTGCACGAGCCGCATTGCTGCGAAAAAGTAACTTTTAGTTACCTGATCTTCCAAAATACATGATTGCTTTCCATGTTTGAGACACTAATATGAGATGCCAAATCCATAAAATTCACAGGTAGTTATGCATAAGTACCTTCTTGTTTCTGCTGTGAAAGATCCAACTTCTGGAGTACCGCCTTTGACATTGCCCAACATATTTTCTCTTGTAATTCTTCCTTCTTCAAGTCTTCTATTATACATTATTGAACTGTCGACCAGTGCAGTCTCCTGTAAATTAAGTTCAGGAATCAGTGAGTAGCATCTGGAGAGCCTGTAGCAGTAGGTTATGTAGATACAAACTTATGGAGGTTCATTCTGAGGTCTGGTGAGATACTGCCTAACACACTATATGACTAGCCTGGATCATATTTGGCATGGATTACAACAACAACAACAATAGCATAACCCATTAAGTCCCCAATAATTGGGGGTATGGGCGGGGATGGACGGGATACAGACCTAACCTTTGTCAAACAAAGTGGCTGATCCTAGGATACCACTGAAACAGATGTATTGGAGACTAACCTAACCTTTGGCAACAAGTGCACAAAGTGGTTGCTCATATAATACACATGTAACAATGGTCCCCTATGCCGTCGCGTTTGCTACAGAATCATGCCCTCAAATCAAAGCCAAAAGGCATCAGAGAAGGCAGACCCAAGAACCATTTTGATTTATGTGCACATCACCATGCTTCTTTCATTCAGCATACAGAGCATTAGTGGTGCACAAATATATTTGGCATGGATTATGCCTAAAATATTCAATTTTGTTGAAGCAATAAGATATGAAATTGTTGGTATTGATCTGAAGATATTGTTGGCTATTTCCTCTTACAACATGCCTATCCTTCTTCAGTGTTAATAATAAATTTCTTTCATTTATTGAAGTATCAGCAGTGCCCAATCAGGACCAAAAGAGTATACAAATACAATCTATGCTTGTATCTAATGTTTGTTTTATGTTTATGTACACACATGACACAACACTAAACTGAAATATGTATAATAAAGCTAGTGATTACTTTCTGGGGTGCATTAATATTTTTCATGGTTAAAACAAACCCCGCAACGATCTACATCTGCTGAAATGTAGTTACCCATTGTCATTATCTGTATGCATGATTTGACGATTAATCGAGTAAGGATGCAGCTCTGTCGACTGCACTTCACCCTCTGAAGTTGGTGTTATATTAGGATTACTAAGCAAAAGACTTAAATAAATTAAAAGAATCAGGATCGGATAAGGAAGCATTAACCTCTTACATTAGGTGGATTTATCAGGTCTTGGTTTAAATGCTAGAAACTGGGGATAAGATCTGTACATGTTTTATGGTTTTCGTAAGTTATATATATGACACTACAATTGAGTGAAGCATATTCTCACTGTTATATTTTCTTGTATAATTTCTTAATTCGTCAGTTAAGGTTCTTGAACTTTGATGATCTTCTACCTCCACGGGACCAATTCAGATTAATTAACATAGAAAGCCAGTTCTCCAGTGTTTTGTGTTTTTTATTTTTAAGTTGTTTCTTGATGTGAATAGTTACCTGTTCATTGTTATGCCGGCCGTCCTGCTTTAGTTTGAACACCTGGCTCTTCAGGTTCTCGTTCTCCAGTTTCAATCCAAGGGAACGATGTATCTGTTCAAAGATTTCATCTATTCTCTTCTTTTCATCTATCAGGGTCCACGAGCTAATGTTATCCTCAAATAGCTTTTTAGCTTCCTTCCTTGCCGAAATAAGTTGTCTTTCTAATTCTGCTTTTTCTATAGTCCATCTCTGAAGTATCTCTGACTCACCATGCGATATCTCTTTTTGTTCTTGATCATACTCTCCTTTTGGTTTTGCCTCTTCTTTGCGGACACTTTTTTCTATCTTCTCTGCTTGTGCTTCTGGGTATATTTTATGTGAAATATCTTGGAGTTTCCTCTCGTACACATCTTTTGTTAACTCCAGCTTGCCGTTTGTTTCTTGAAGAAGTTTCTGCAGATGTTCGCTCTGAAGGTGCAAATTATTTATTTCTGCAACTGCCTTCATGGCTAATTTCTCTTTCTCGTCTATCTTGCATGCCATTTGTTTTGATATCCTTCTGAATTCTGCCTTGAGACGCTCTACTAAACTGGAATTATTCCTGTTAACATTTTCTAAGGTTTCCTCTGCTTGACTGGCCCTCTGCTCCTGTTCAACCTTGTCTTGAGTGAGTGATTTCAGGTCATACTCGAAATCCAGAGCCTGCTTTTCTAGTTCTTCCTCCAGGCTCTGCACCTGGGTTTCTAGTTCATTGATTGCAACTAAATATTTCGACGATAGAAGTGTCTGTTGCTTGATTTCTGCCTCCAGCTTCTATTGCTGAAGTTCGAGCTGCTTCACTGTCGCTAAGGAATCAGTGTATTCATATTTCATTTCCTTCATTAAAATCTGCTCTTTCTCTAAATCAGAGTAGATGTCTGTCTTTTCCTTCTTTAGAATTTCATAGTCCTCACTAAGCTGTTGCAGATGTATGTTTATCTCTTCCTTCCCTTCCCTGTAGAGCTTTACCTCATTATTCAGGTTTTTGATCTTCTGCTTCAAGACTTCCACTTCATCCTCTCGTCTGTCTTCTTTAGCTAGTTTTTCTAGAGCTTTAATTTCTTCATTTTGATCCATTTTAAGTTTCAATGCTTCTGAGAGAGCCTGTGGATCATCTTGGTTGACCTTTATTTTACTTGAAAGATGAGATATTTCCCTATCTTTTTTATTTAACATTTGTTTGAGGTCTCTTACAGCAAGAGTCAGTTCAGAATATGAGTCTTCTGTCTTTTGCAGCTGAAACCTCAATTTTTTGTTTAAATGCTTCTCCCGCTGAAGCTCTTGCCCGATTTCTTCTGATCTTGAGCTCAACTTTGCTGTCTCTGGATGTGAACTGTTTGAAGCTTCTGGTTCCGAAATGCTTTCTGGAGACGACTTCTGTCCTTCACATTGTGCTTTAAGGAAATCCCTTTCCTTTTTCAGGCCAACAATACCTCTTGACAATTCCTCTACCCTTCTGCTTTCTTTAACTATTTGCTTTCTCAGGGACTGTAATTCCAATTCTGAGAGTTCTGCCTGCCTTTCCAACATTTTAATTTGGTTTAACAATCTTTGATCTTGATGCATGCTCTCAGTGATATAAGCAAAGTCTGGAGAAGCATTAGTATTTTCAGATTGAGGAACATCAAAGCTGCCAATATGCTTAGGATGATGATGGGGTGGTGTTATACTGTTATCTTCCTCCTGTGAAATAGTCAAAACAACAATATATATCTTTGATGAGTGTAACTGAGTGTTATTTGAGAAGCTGTCCATTCCATAAGTTTTACCAGAATGGGTAGTCTTCCTCTATCAACTCAACTATTGACCTCCCAAGCCAAGGTGGAGGTACCTAATTGTTGCAACAACTGAGCTCAAACTCAAGTCTATAAGTAAACTGATGAATTAAAGATTGATTGGATTAGGTTTGAATCAGTGTCAAATATGTTCATGACTTTCTTTCTAAAGTTATATTACAATATGTGCTTATTATCTTTTACAAGAAATTTGATTGCCTTTTGCATGGCTGACTGAGCTTTTTTTTTGCATATCCAACTATTGAACCTCTGAAGACAGGCTAAAGCTACTTTATTTTTGCACCAAGGTTTGCCCCATGAACCTTAAATCTTGTGACTGTAGACCATGTTTCCTAATGACCTTGAAGTTGATACAAATTTCACTAGCTAGACGTGTCTAAGGTCAAGATGAATCAAGCTCAAACTCAAGCCTATAGTAAAATGATGTACTAAAATTGACTGGATTAGAGTTATATTAGATTAGAACATACATATAGTTAGAGGAAATTATTATATAGTATCGCATAAGTGATTATTGTGTTCGAGAAGATATTAAAAGAACTTGTAACTCGATTTGTCTTTGGATAGTTATTTGGATTGAGCTTCTACTTGAAGCATACGAGTTAATTCAAGCTAGAATCAAGTTAAACACTGATCTATTTGCGAGTAGGAACTAGGAAGTAGCCTATATCATTTGCTCCCTATTAAACACTAGAATACAGAAGAAATCTTTGAATGGATGTAGGGGTTGTCGTCTCAAATTTGTCATTTTCTTCCAGATCCATCTCCAAGCTTTTCTCACATGATATACTGGTTGCACTTTCTTCTTCCTGAAAGCATCTGAAATTTTTCAGGAGAAGATAACACATCACTTTCAAATCTTTGGTTGTTCTTTTCTGAGACTGTTGAATGAGATATTAATGCATCATGAACTAGTTATTAATCCTTTTCACCTTTGATCAACAAGACCTCCTTCCAACTGAATGTTAACCTGTCATTTGCATGAAGAGTTTTAGGATGATGCGCATCTGTAACTTATCAGTGTTTCGGGTTTTTCCATTCTCATAGTAAATAATTACACATCTTCTAGTAATTATTTTTGCATTCCGTAAGTATATATGGAGAGAGGAAGAGAGAACGAACATGCAAAATTGCACCCGAGTCTGATTCCTGAAGAGGCAGTGATAACATCACAGGTGTTGTTGCCTCCAATAAGTATGCAAAATCAACTCCCGCCTCTCCTAGGTAACCTGATTTTGATGATCCCTGCAAAGGATATATGTATTACAAATGATAAATAGAAGTGGAGGGTGAGAATTACAATTACTTACTGTTGAGACTACGAAGTAGTATATTTTGGCTTTAATTTTTCCTGTTTTTGTCTCTTGGACTAATTTCACCGTTTCATATATTGGGTTCTCCCAATAACAGGTTCCTTCAACAATTGGAGCTTTTCCTAATCTAACAGTTGGCTTTCCAACATCCTCGGGGATCAGTGAAATCATCAGCTTTTTTGCTTTTAGTTGTGGCACCTGAGAACATTGTGAGAGTTAAATTTTCCTGACAGGTTAGATGAAACATTGGAACTTGAAAACCTACATAACTTTCTTCTTTTGATTCTAAATACTTACATTGATGAACTGATTCATCTAAACTGTAAAATATATATCTCTATGATGATTCTCGTAATTTTAACGAAACAAGATTCTATTTCATAGACAGTAGCAATATAACTTGGAAAAAGATGCTATTTGAAATAGAGGAACTACTCTCTTGATAGCAAACCTGTGTTGCCTGAAACTGCATTATGAATACAGCTTTGATCTTCTTTTCGTTCCTCCAACTAGCTGACTTGAACATCTTTTTGAAAGCACTGCTTTGCTTCAACCTTGGCTTTTGTATTGAGAACAGAATTCTAGTGGAAGATCTGGTTTCAGTCTTTACCAGAAAGAAAAGAAAAAGGGGAGTCTGAAATAACAGAAATAACTACTGTAGTCTGCAAATTGACAAGAAAAGGAACTAGTTAAAGTCAATAGGTTTAGAGCTTAGGCACACAGAGTTTTGGCAGATTAAATGTAGTGGCCAGCTTTATTAATGTTTTTCGCATTTGGTTGCTGTGGTACAAGGAATTGCAGCTTAGATTTTGCATCGTCTTCTGTACTCTTTTTAAGCCACACCGACGAAGTCAACTTTTTTCTCATCTTGATGCCAAGTATCTATGAGTTGGCGGGTGCACAAGTAAGAAAATGTGTCTACTTCGAAGGATTCTAAATCAAGTGAAAATTTGTTTACATCTTTATATCTATTGGAGAAGAGGGCGTGAATCGAACAAGATCTATTGCTATTTAGTTAGATTATACTCCCTTCCTTCAATAATATAAATTGTTGGTACAATGATTTGAGTATTTGATTAAGGGTAGTGATAGGTAGCTATAATATAGACAATTGACTATAATTAAATATAATTTGGGGTAAAAATATAAAATACCGTGAAATCATTTATAAAAAAATGAATCAATTGTATTTTATAGCCAATTATAACCAATAATTTTGAGACATTAATCATTTTCCTTTGACTAATTAAAATGTTTGTGTCATAATTTTGTTTTCATTTTTGCGGATGAATTGTCTTTTTTTTTTTTTTTTTTTGTGTGACGACTTTAATTGATTATGTTTTTGTTGTTGTAGAGATGCATATCAGATTGATACTTTGTTGAAGAGCAATCAAAGGTAAAGAAGCTTCTACCAGAATACAAATGTTGAGAGAATTAGAAGTTTATAACGGTAAGAAACAAGGTTTGATTATTGATTTCTAATAAAGGTGTTAGAATTGAACTTTCTACTGTTGTTAAAATTTTTTGGAGAAGATGCTGCAAAAAATTTTATTATGTATATTTTTTTTTACTGTTTGTAGTGTTTACTAAGTCCAGGGGTGTGAGTTTTTATCTGTTATCATGGTGGTTTACACCATTGTATAATTCTTATTTTCTTGTATTTTCTTTTTATCTTTTGATTTTAATAATTTCGATTATTTTATGATTAATGGATAATTTCTTATTTAGAATGTTTGATTGATCTATTTATGATATAGGAGGCTACCAGTTTGTACTTGTACACACAACTTCTTCAGACTGTCGAACCCAGCAAATCTGTAGATGCCTATGGCCCACGTGAACACATGGGCTGTTTTTGTACATTAAATTGTCAGAAAATTCGAACATTAAGGAGGGTAGAAGATAATTTGTGTATTTCTTCTGCTTTTTGATATATCTACACTTTTAGAAGTTAGAAATTACTTTCTCGTGGTATAAAGTTTCTTCAACAACTGCCTACCACAATATTCTTTATACATTAAAACAATATGCTAAAATCGGATTCAAAACTATTTTCCTTTTTTTTTACTTTGAAAATATTTTCCCTTGTTCGTTTGGCTTTCATTTGTTTCCCTTTTATTTTGGATGAATTTGTAATGCTAATCATATGTTTGACAAGATTGGGTCAAAATAAAACTTTGTTTAATATTTAATCATTTTGTTTATGACATGAAAGTATTTCTATAAACATTTTAAATGAATACTCAACCAAAAAAATAAAGTTTTAAAAGAATAAGTTTTCTTTTTGTCTTTTTCAGATTTAAATGACGGTTTGGTCTTTTAGATAAAAATAAACGGGGCCACTATAGGGGCACCCCAACCCATTAAGTTAACACCCCCCTCCCACATTTTTTAATTTTCTTTCTCTCTCCTCTCAATTTTTGCTCTCAAAATCTCCCAAGCCTTACTGCTGCCGCCCCCAGAAATATTTGTTGCCGTCGGATTTCGTCGGAACACCGCCCGGAGCTTCGCCGGATTGTTTTTGCATTATTTTTTTTAAAACACTAATTAACATATTCTGCAAAAAAAAAAAAAATCAAAAAATCAAAAAATTCGAAAAAAGGGGCGCATGATGACGTCATCATGGGGTGACATCACTACGCATGATAGCGTCGTCATGCGATGACATCACCCTACGCCCACGTGATGACATGGGTGATGTCACCCCCTGATGACATCATCATGCGCCCCTTTTTCGATTTTTTTTTTTTTATATCCTAATTAGTGTTATTTATGTGTTTTAAAAAAAAATCAAGTATTTTCTTTGAATTTAGGTTTGAACAATTAGGGTATATTGTTTCTTTTCACATTATTAATACATCTAAATAATCAATAATTCTTACAAACTAAAATAAAATCTTAATAAATTACAAATTTAAAGTCTAAATAATCAATGACAAGAAGTTGGTATGATGCATTGATATCCAGATTTACTGAGTGGGACACATTAGCACAAATATGTATATGGATTTTGAATTTTATTCCAAACTTTATTTACCAATGGTAAGAATTGTTGATAATTTTATTAATACTTGTATTTTATTAAGACTTTAAATTGATAATTTTATTAATACTTGTATTTTGTAAGAATTATTGGTTATTTAGATGTATTAATGTGAAAAGAAACAACATACCCTAATTGTTCCAACCTAAATTCAAAGAAAATGCTTGAATTTTTTTTTTTTTTTCATGATTTTTCTTTTTAAAACACATTAAAAACACTAATTAGGATATTCTGCAGAAAAAAAAAAAAAAAATTTGAAAAAAATGACGTCACCCATCCCCATGATGACGTCATCATGCGCCTCTTTTTTTTTGCAGAATATCCTAATTAGTGTTTTTAATGTGTTTTTAAAAAAAAATCATGAAAAAAAAATTCAAGCATTTTCTTTGAATTTAGGTTTGAACAATTAGGGTATGTTGTTTCTTTTCACATTAATACATCTAAATAACCAATAATTCTTACAAAATACAAGTATTAATAAAATTATCAACAATTCTTACAAAATTAAATTATATTTGAAATAAAATTCAAAATCCATATACTTGTGCTAATGTGTCCCACTCGGTAAATCTGGGTATCAAATAGTGTATGTTGTTTCTTTTTCAACAAGTATTAATAAAATTATCAATAATTAAATAAAATTAAATAAAGTTTGGAATAAAATTCAAAATCCATATTTTACAAATTTAAAAGTGTTACTAAAATACACACGTCTAAGTAAATTACAAGGTTTAATTATGCTTCTTCATTATTCGTTTTTTTATTAAGACTTGTATTTTGTAATTTATTAAGTTTGTAAGAATTGTTGATTATTGTCACTTTGTAAAGAAACAACATATCCTAATTGTTGAAACCTAAATTCAAAGAAAATACTCGGAATTTTTTTTCACTTTTTTTTTCTTCCAAAACTCATAAAACACTAATTAGAATTTTCTGCAAAAAAAAAAATAAAAAAAATAAAAAAAATTAAAATTTTGGCCGCATGATGACGTCACTCATGATGGCGTGTGCGTCGTAGTCAGTCTCCCGCGATGATGTCATGCGTGCGAAATCGCTATGATGCGTGATAGGGTGATGTCACCCCATGATGACGTCATCATGCGGCCAAAATTTTAATTTTTTTTTTGCAGAAAATTCTAATTAGTGTTTTATGAGTTTTGAAAAAAAAATTCCGGCGATATTTCGGCGGCGGCGGATATCCGGCGGTGGCGGCAACAAAATCCGGCGATGGCAGATGGGGGTGGTTGAGACTTGAGAGTTTTTTTAGAAGAAGAATAGAGAGGAGAGAGAAAAAAATGAAAAAAATGGGAAAGGGGGGTGTCAACTTAATATAATGGGGGTGGGTGCGTAGTCAACACCCATAAATAAATAGAGATAATGTATAAATAACCCTAGAGCGGGCCCACCTAGTAGTATAGTAGCCAATGAAAATGGTACTGATGGGAGGGAGGAAAACCAAACACGACGGCGTTTAAGCGTGGGAACCATCAAACCACGTAGGCGCATTACTGTCCCTGGTCAAACCCAACCGAAAATCAAAGGATAGGAATAATCAGACCGGCTCCTATGCGGTACATGGAAAAATCCGTAAGGTGCGGAACAATATAAGCCGTCGGATGATAGTTTTAACGGTCCATATTTGGAGAGATAAAAGTTGCGGCTGAACTTAAAAAATTAAAAAAAAACTTTTCTCTCTCCTAATCTGAACTGTTAAAATATATCATCCGACGTTTGGGATTGTTCCTCACGGTGCGGAACAATCCCTGTTCTGCATAGGAGCCGAGGAATCAGGATAGGAAACCTATTGTTCTTCATCCCATGACTTACCCTTCTGATCTCTCAAGATCGTCAAAAATAATTATTTCGTGGAAGCCACAAGCAGAGGAAGCTGAGACTGAGAAATATGGCGATTGCGGTAAAATCAATTGCTTTTGCCTTGGTGGCTCAAATTCTGGGAATATCTGCTATTGTGATGGTGTTGATATGGTGTTTAAACTTCAGGGGTGGATTAGCATGGGAAGCTACTAATAAAAATCTTATCTTTAATGTAACTCTTCTCTCCCTTCCTCTCTGGTGTTCTGCTTCATGTTTCTTGTGTTCTTCAAATTTTTTTCCAAGTTTAATTAAGTCTTTTTCTGTTGTGTTTGGTCTTGGGTTATGAATGAATTTTTGTGGGTTCAGTTATCAGGATGATTTTGTTCATGTAGGCTATATTATTGATTGTTTTGAGCTTTCAATTCCGTTATACTAATCTTGTTCCGATGATCATTTGGTTGGCTTTAGGTTTGACGGGAGGATTTTAGTGGAACTCTGGAAATAAATTCCCATTGCGAGTAGTGGTTAGAACTACATCTATTCTATAATATAAGTCGTTTAGAACATGTAGCGAAAATTAAGTAAACAAAAAGAAGGTACTTTGTTAGTGAAAATATCTATATTATTCTCTTAAATAAAATTAGTGGTATACAAGTCCTATTTAAAGAGACTAATATTGATATTTTGACTAATAAAATACCTTGCTTTTTGCTTCCTTAATTTTTCGATAAATGTCCTAAACGACTTATATTATGGAATGGAGGGAGTATCATATAAGCAATATTGTTGCTCTTCCGTTTAGATTCTCCACAAATTTTGGAATCTCTAAGCAGCTTGTAATGCATTTCTAGAGATATAGAAATCTATATATGTAATGGAAGTAATCTAATAAGAAGACCTTGTAGTGTGACAACAGGCCGTAAAATAACTACTCCTGATCGACATGCTTGTGCAAAATCCTTTATTCTTATGAGTAGTAGACAACCCCAAAGAAAGTAACAGAATCTCCCTTCAAAAAATTTACATGTCCTGTTACGTTCAAGTGAACATTGTATCAGATCCCTGAAATTAGAATTGACTAATTTGGCATTAGTTAGAAATTGATGATGGTACAGTTTTTTATATCATAGGTTATAACTTATACTCCCTCCGTCCGGATTTGAATGCCTCATTTCAATTTTGTTTTCACAGCTTCATCCTGTTCTGATCCTGATTGGCTTAATTGTACTCGGGGGTGAAGGTAACTCAAGCTCCCTTTATAATCATAGAGCAGTTAAAAGAACATTGCATCTTTTTGGCATGTATACTAATATGCTTTATGATGTTTCCTTTCGGTTTTTTCATTCTTAATGCAGCCATTATCACTTATAAAGTTCTTCCCTTGAAGAAGGAAGTCAAGAAACTAATACACCTAATATTGCACGCAATTGCCCTCATACTTGGCATTATTGGAATATACGCTGCGTTCAAATACCACAATGAAAGCAATATCCCCAATTTGTACAGTTTACACTCTTGGCTTGGGAATTGGGATTATCGTTCTCTATGGTGTTCAGGTAATTTTGTCTAGAATTCTTGTACACTTAAGCTCATTTGATTGACCATGCAATATTGAGAGTTGAGACAGTTGTCCAGCTTCAGTTCTTCCATAAAACCTCTAAGGTCACTATATTTTCTGCTCCCTTTTAAAAGCAAGCTCAATGTGAAACTGAGTTTAGAGATAACTTCTTCTTCTCATTTTCATAGCATAAATTGTAGCTTGATCAATTGATATCGAATGAAACAGTTTAGCACTTGTTATACTGTTATATTGTCTAATTGTGCAGTTTAGCACCTCCGGACTTCCTGAGCATTCTCAATCTGGGTTTAAAAATCATATTTCGAATCTCGATTTTGGACCTTGCCTTGGACTAAATATATATATGGGCTAGTTTTGGTACTACGTTTGTCGCTTAGTTTACTGCTTTTATTGGATATTCTATTGTTTTGCTATTTTGTCTGAATCACTCAAAGGCACAAAAAGGTTTCAGGCTTGTCTACCAAGTATTTCACTTTCTAAACATTGCTCTTCTGCAAATCTTCTGTTACAAAATGTACCTACTATTTGATATATTTCTTTCTCATTTATCTAATTCCGCCTTTTTGCAGTGGATCTATGGGTTCCTGGTTTTCTTCTACCCAGGGGGGACTGCAGAAATTAGGCGCGAGTCACTTCCCTGGCACGTCCTCTTTGGGATGCTTGTGTATATCTTGGCCATTGGCAATGCCGCATTGGGGTTCCTTGAGAAGCTTACATTCCTTGAGAATTCTGGGCTGACTAAATATGGCTCCGAGGCATTTCTTGTCAACTTCACTGCCGTTGTTACAGTATTATTTGGGGCCTTTGTCATCTTTACAGTTCTTTCTGAGCCGGTAACTGTGGAAGAAGATGATTATAGCTACTCAGCCATATAATTTATCCACACCATTATTCTCACCATTATATATGTATATCTCCCCCAGTGCATTTCTAGAAAAAATCTTAGTTGTTGCACTCTTCCACCAGCAAATATCTGAAGATTTGCATTCTGTTAAATTTACCATTTATTAGCCTGAATGGACCGCTGGTTTGCTGTATTGAAAATAATGACAAAATGTTATGGCCACAAGCCACCATCTCATTCAATCAAGTTCAAACCTTTGTACATTAGTTCATCTCGTGAACTTGGAGAAAAGAATAATTTGGGTGTATTTGTATTGGTTAATTTGGAGGAGGGAAAAACAACAAATTTTCGGATAAAGAAGCTATCAGAAAAGAAAGAGGAGATAACTTCCCTGCCTCATCAGTGGAGTTTGAAGCTTTTTTTGGGTGATCAGATGCTACATCTGAGTCTTGGTTGTGATATCCAGTCTCACATGAAATAAGTGTAACTAGTAATATATAATTATGTGTCTATTTCGTAATAGCGATGGTGGTTGTCAAATAACTAGCACTGTCAAACTAATAAATCGTGCTTTCTAAACCCTGACGGGTGCTTTCTAAACGTGGGTTCGATATCCTCCTCATGCATGGGGCAAACTTTAATTGTCTCCATTTCTAGGGCTTTCTCCTCCTCTTGTGAGGTTGTTCTCTCTCCCCTTATGAGGCATTCGCCCAGCCGGACTTCAAAAAAAAAAATTTGCAACAAAGGATTATTTGTGAGAGAAAATATGAAAGAAAGCTCTTGAATTTGGAGCAGGTGGTAATAACTTGCTAATGCTACACTAATAATGAGAGCTCGAATCTTCCCAGGGGACATATTCAATCTCCTAGCAAGAGAAGGACTCTGCGGACCGGGGGGCGCTCCGACAACCGAATCAGAATTAGTTAAAAATGAGAAGACTGGTAAGCCCCTCAGAGTTAAAAAGAAAAAAAGGAAAAATCTTTTGAAGTCTTGGCAGAATATAAATTGGAGGCATGCCCGATTTCAAATAAGAGTTAGATTCTTCCAATGTTTCGATTTTTAAATTCAAATTAATCTCAAAATAAAAACATTGAAAACTGCATATCATAACAAATGTAAAAGAAAAGAAAAGAAAAGATTCTTTTTAAGTTCTTGGCATAGTGTAAACTGAGGGACCATTAATTCGAATGTCGAGAGAAATGTTTTTTTGTATTTATATAATACAATCTCAGTCGTTACACTTTTTATCTAATAATTAAAAAGATAATAAATACTTTTCCTTAAAAACACATTTTCTTCCCACAAAAATACTGACCATTAATAAATTACATTTCTTTTGCATAAATAGACAAAATACTGTTTCAAACAAGATATCAAAACAGGGGACCATAGCTATATCAGCCAATTCAGAAGCTTTTTGGGGGAATTAACGTCCCCACCACAACGCGTTGCGCACCGTGACAGTTGCTGACAATGAGTCTGATTATATTGAGTTTGATCTTTTTTAAAACTCAAACTTAATTGAGTATTTAATTAAAACGTGAAGTATTAAATTATTTAGAATTTAGTTCGAATATGAGACCAAAATCTCAAACCAAATCTAATCACACCAAAGCCTGCTTTTTCTTCCCTATTCATTTCGCAGCGTCATCATCGTTCATCACCCTACACAATTTCATCAAAAAGAAATTGTCACGCCTCGATGCTTGCAGCCTCAACGCGACAACGTAGGGCGTAGCGATCTCGCGATCATCTATTTAAGCATCCGAAGCTCGCAGTATCGAAATGGATATCTCAGAGGTGATAGTGGAGTCTTAGCTACCATATATACCAGTCACAATTTTCATTCTTATTCAATATGGGACATTTTCCCAGACTGGGGTTTTACAGAAATGTTGAATTATGTTCCTAATGAATTAAAAAAAAACCCAATAATTAATCTTTTCTTTAACAAAAGCAAGGCTGTGCTTCCTTTTTTATGCCTTTTTCTGTCACTCTCGTGGTCCTCCAAATGAAATTTTTACAAACCCAGTACATAAAATTGAGGGGAAAAATAATGGAATCTTTTCCTCAGCTTGAGGTCGCTGTGGTTGGAGGGATTCAATGGTATCAGCTGGCTGAGTATAATAAAATTGTTCAGTGATGATCAGGAAGGAGGATTGGGGAAATTCATGTAGACCTGGGATTTGCAGTCTATGTGTTTGATGTAAGACCTCATCCACACGTCTTCTCTTCGTGAAATCTAATGCCCCTTTCGTGTAATCCGCATTCATTGTTGAATATGTGTTTCTTAAACAATCCATAACACGTGTTTAGCCGTTAATGTTTTATTTAATAGTTTAGAGTATTTAGTTTTTCGTATAATTATGAGTAATACACATACAATAAATATTTATTTAGCAAAAATGCTTAATCATCAAATTAACTCATTCAATGGTACACTGGATTATTGATTTTTTATTTAATAGTTGACTACAGAACAAGTATCCATTTGACCAAAAAAAATTATTTGTCAAATCAACTTATTTGAGAACTAAGAGATAAATTGAATGTGTAAACAAAACAAATGTATCATATAATATCCCAACTGTATTTCTTGGGAGGGACACTTAGTCTCCCTCATTATTTATATTTGTAGTAATATTTTAGGGAGATAAAATTTGCACTCTGTTTAAACCTAAATTATTTGTTCTGTTAGTTGATTTTAAACATAAATTATGGGTATGAAAGCCATTTCATCTATAAAAAGACAAGAAGTTTTTTTAAGTTGTGTAAATATTATTTCTCATATGCTATTATTGTCTTAATGACTACTTGTCCATTATTAATTGACTTTAGTATTTTTTTTTTATTTTTTATTTTTTTTGTGATGAAAATTGACTTTAGTATTACAACTCATTCTATTTGTGTGTGGTTGGTGAGGGTGTTACCTGTCATATGTCAAATCCAAGACAACTCATAGTTGAAGGCATTTCTTGTTTACCAGTGATGATGATACTTATGAGTTAAGAGAATATTTCTTGAGAATTAAGGACACTCTATCCTTGAAATTATTTTTACTCAATATATATATATATATATATATATATATATATATATATATATATATATATATATATTCTCTAATACTTGATGGTTGATCACATTACAAGAAAATAGAAATAATAGATAAAAGAAACCAAAACAAGCTTTACCAGTTGTATAATTCATTAAGGGTTAATTTTGATACACACACACACACACATATATATATATTTTGATGAATAAAGGATTATCCATTAATAATAAAATGGCCGGGGTCATTACAACCTGAAAAGTTCCTAAACTCTTTCTCTAATACAACAAAAGAGAAAATTTGAGAAAGGAAGAAAGACAAACAAGACAGAAAAATAAAATTACACAAAGTAACGGATAAAAACCCACACCCCAGGAGGTGGGGAAGCAACTAAAACTACTAATTTAACAAACAAACAAAATATAGTCTTCTCCGCAACATCTTCATTGCCATTTTCGAACCTCAGAGGCAAGCACTTGGTTTCAACCTCTTTCATAGACAGCGATTCAGAAGAACATGAGCTTATCAACGATCTTAAGAATCGCCTAGAAAATAGGTGGAAACTCAAGGAAAGGCCCAGAACATTACTGGGTATCCATATCTTACCACCAACTAGCCGATCTGACAAAAGATCTTGCCCCCAAGTCTTGAATCTTGATGAAAAATGCATTAGAGAAGGTCCATCGATGTTTGTGGCCAAAAGTAGGGGTGAGGACACCAAAAAAGGGTGAAAAATGGCTAGATCCAACCAACGAAAGTTAAGACTTGAAGAAGCTTCAAGAGAAAGAAAGGGGAGAGAGAAGAGACAAGGGGTTTTGGGAGTGGGGGAGGGTTAATTTTGATATGCACCATATCCATTGCACCTTTTTGAGCGCCCAGGGCGATTGCCCCCAGGGGAAGAGCGAGAGTCACTGGGGATAGGGAAGATTGAAGCATGCCCCATGCCTGGGGAGGGAAGATAAGTCTTATAAGGAGGAGAAATTATTTGCCCCATTATAGGGAGATATAGGAATCGAAGAGGTCCCCGTGTTCGGGTAGCTTTACCACTTGGGTTACCCGATATCCATTGCACCTTGAGATGCAAAATTGGTTACATCATCATAGTAAAGATAATTTTGTGATTATGTGGCCAGTTCTAAATCATAAGGTCCACATAGACCCGGTGCATATCAAAATTTTCCTTCATTTGAATCATTTCATTAAGGGCTTTTTTTAAGAAAAAAAATATAAAAACCTGTTTTTTGTTTTTCGAAAAAAAGGGAAAAAGGAAAAGCTTCAATCATCAATCAAGAAACGGTCATATATGTTAAGAAAGGTGTAAAAGTTTCTGAGCCAAACAACTTTCTTAGTAGCAGTGGAATTGGCCGACTCTCTACATACCTTTGTCCCTTAACGGCCCATGATATATTTGGTTGCAAATTTCTGTTTCTTTTTTTTGTTTCATTTAGACTACCAGTTGAGACTACTATACATGCCTTCCGGGAAATGTTACTGGTGCATAAAAGTTTGGTAGGAGATTCTTCCGCCAGAAGATAAAAGTAGATTTTTTGCGTTACCTTATATAGACACTTGGATTAATTGTAACATTTGTAAGAGACACATTGTTCGACTCAGGAATCTACCTTTAAAATATGTATTTAGAGAAACCATCTCTACTATTTGGTATTTGAGAAATAGGGTTTATCACATACAAGAGGAGCAACTCCCTCCTACATTTTGTATAGTGGAGCAAATTTTAGATAGAGTAGATGAAATATGTAAAGTTTGGGCTACTTAGCTTTCTACCAGATTAGGTTTCTTTTGCTCACAACTGGTTTTTTGTAACTATATATCCATTTAGTGAAAGGTAGTGATTATTGAATAAAAAATTTGGGATCAAATTTGGATCAAGAAGGCATAATGTCACATTAAATTCTAACAATAATTTTTACTTTATACCCTTTGATCCAACAATCATTATTGTCTAGTGAAATATAATGATCCCTTTTCCACCAAAAAATTACCACTTTATCTTTATAAGTTATGGATTCGCATATATAAATATGTATAGTAATAATGCGTGAATATTTTATTTTGTATATTAGTTGTGGCTCACAACTATAATGTTGAACACTGCTTTTTTACTATATATGTGACACTTTTTAGATATGTATTACATTTTGTAAATAGATGTTAAATCACATTCAACCGTTGTTCTCTTGTTATAGACACATGTCTTAAGGCTGTAACAAGTGTTTTGAAAAACACAAAACAGGGGTCCCGAAAAAATTCTTAAACTATTAATTTTTTTTATCCAACTACCCATGTCGACCAAAATTATTCTTTATATACTAAAAAAACGTATTTTGCATCAATGTATTCTGAATTGTCACTTTTTTTTTTTTTTTTTTATGGATAAATTTTTAATTACTAATATTAACCGAATCACTTACATTACCATCCTCTAAAGAAGAGAGGACATCCACCCCAGAAATTTGCGGATTGGTCAAAATACTATGGGGAATAGAGGATGGGGAAAAGATAACCTACAAAAGAGTTTCTCTTAGCCCATTTCGCCAAATTATGAGCCAAAAAATTACAATTTCTAGAAACAAATGAACATTTCCAATCTTTGAATTTGTTCAAATAAGATTTCCCTTTAAGTATAGTAGTGCGGCTCTGCCAGTTTTCCATGCTCTGATCTCCTTGCAAGGCTTGGATCACAAACAGAGCATCACCCTCAACAATAAGCATTTGAAGCTCCAAATCTTCACCCACCACTAAGGACAAATTTGCTGCAGCTGTTTCAGCTCCAAAAGCATTGATTTCCATAGATCTATTTGTCCAACTCTTTAACATCTTATAAGCAAATACATACAGTTTAACAAACAGTTTAGGCTATTTTTTCCCCTCTTTTCTCTCTCTTCCCGGTTCTTCCTGCATTTTTTCTATGTTTATAGGAGAATTTGTTCAACCCGGAATAGATCTGAGCCCTTTATCAACTTTTTACATCTTCCCGAGGCAATTTGTAGGACGATTGATACGCCCAGTGGTCCCCATAAATTGTCGACTCCCCTAGGAAGATGTTGAAAGTGATATTCTCCCTGTCCCTCGTGGATCAATGATTGCGATTGAGATGCTTTTGAAGGAGAAGATTATGTATTTGTTTAGTTGGATAGTTTTTTCAGTTGCTTTTTCCCTAACAATCCAAGTTTTTATTGGGTGTGTCTTTTGTCTGTTATCGTGATTTTTTTAAATCATTGTATAACTTTTACTTTCTGTATTTTCAGATTTTCCTTTGATTGTAATGGTTTTAGCTATTTGTGATTAATGGAAACTAAATTTATTCAGGAAAAAAACATGGTAATAAACTTGTCGTAGCAATGTTATTCTCGCAAATAATAAGTTATTTTTATGTTTATCGTACCATAATAATAGTAATACCACGTATATCATAATAGTAGTAATGTAGATGGAAAGTAATTTGTATTCCATAAATAATTTATCATTTCACCTAGAAAATAAAATAATAAAATAGTAAAAGAAAAGCATATGGTATTTTGTAAGAAAGTGGGGATTTGCCAACTAAGAAATATCATCCAGGGTGTCACTCATAACAGTTCATTTTCATTTCAAGCTACTAAATATCTCCATTCCCTTTCATTCTCTACCTGCCAAAATCTTCTTCTTCTTCTTCTTCTTCCAAGCCATTTTCTCAATTTTCTGAATTATTATTACATATGGCAGAGGAAGAAGTTAAGAAAGTAGAGCCTGTGGCCCCACCACCATCTGAGTCTGCTGCACCACCAACAGCTCCTCCACCCCCACCTCCTGCTGAAGCTCCAAAGGATGTGGCTGAGGAGAAATCTCTAGTCCCATCACCTCTCCCTCCTCCTCCTCAAGAGAAGCCTGATGACTCCAAAGCTCTTGTTGTTGTTGAAAGTAAGCAATTTTAAAAAGAGTAACACTAGGTTTTAACCTAAATTTAAAATAACTAAAGTAAGACGATTCACTTCCAATCTGTAGGTTGTAAATTCTAGTCATACCGGAGAGAAACTGGAAAACCACTATTGATCTTCGTGTGTAGTGGATTTAAAAAAAAGAAGTTAAATTTAGAAAGAAAAGGACCAATTGTACAATTGATCTTTTTTTTTTTTTAAGATTCTCTAATAATTTGTACATGATGTATATATGGCAGAGACAGCAGAACCTGCTCCAGAGAAACCTGCTGAGGGTTCCATTAACAGAGGTAATGAATTCTTGATTTCCTTGTGAAACAGATGGATATTCTTTGTTTCTCATAAGTATAGAAAGTTTCTAATTTTAGATGGTTTCAAGAAATCACCTTAATTTACTCAAAAACTATCCTCAGATGCGGTACTTGCACGAGTTTCAACAGAGAAGAGGTTGTCGTTGGTCAAGGCTTGGGAAGAAAGTGAGAAATCTAAAGCTGAAAACAAGTAAGTTCTTCTTCAGCATAGTTAGATCATTTGTAATATTATGATGGTAACTGGGTATCAAATTGTCAAGTACTACCTGCATTCCATAATATAAGTCGTTTAAAACATGTAACGAAAATTAAAAAAGAAAAAAAACAAGTTACTTTGTTAGTCAAAATATCAATATTACTATTACTATTTTAAATATAATTAGTAGTATACAAGTCCTATTTAAGGGAGTAATATTCATATTTTAACTAACAAAATACCCTACTTTTTGGTTCCTTAATTTTTTCACTACATGTCTTAAAACGACTTATATTAGAGAATTGAGGGAGTACTAGATACCGCAACAGCAGAATAAACCTATGATTGATCATGTTTAGGACATGCTACCTCCATTTCATAATATAAGTTGTTTAAAATATGTAGCGAAAATGAAGGATGTAAAATATAAAGTACTCCCTCCATCCCTAAATATAAGACTCTTTAGACAATTTTAGAAAATTAAGGAACTTGTCATTTTGACGAAAGTTCCAATATTACCCTTATCTCTCACTTCTATAGCATAAAAAAAGAAAGGAAAAAATAGGGATGACAGAGGCCGCAAATAAAAGAAATGCCGAGGGTATAATTGGAATAAATTGTTGACAACTAATAAAAGAGCCTTACACGACAATTAATTTGGATACCTATAAATCTCCTAAACGACAATTAAATGAGAATGGAGGGAGTAGTTTATTAGTCAAAATATCAATATTACTCTTTTAATTAATTAGAATTAGTGGTATATAAGGCTTATTTAAGAGAGTAATATTAATATTGTGACTAACAAAGTACCTTGTTTTTTGCTTCCTTAGTCTTCGCTACATTTCTAAACGACTTAAATTATGAAATAGATGGAGTGATTTTTAAGGAAATGGAAATATGGAATAACTGATTTTGCGATAGTAAGTCCAAAGATCAGTTGATACTTGATGTTATTTATTGTTGATTGAACCTGTAATGTGGAATTTATGGACAGAGCTCAGAAGAAGCAATCATCAATTGGAGCTTGGGAAAACAGCAAGAAAGCAGCTATAGAGGCTGAACTCAGACAGATTGAGGTAAAAATAATTCTTTTCCCCAAGTCTATTATGCTTACAGATATGGATTTATGACTTCATACGGTTAAACGTATGAAGTTGTCCACGTCAATACACCTTTCCGGGGCCAAATTCCACATTCAAATCCTGTTTTCTCCTGTTTTGGTAGTCGATTTTTTGATAGTTGCAGATGCTGGAATCCAACACATTTTTATCAACTTGATATTGACCGATGAGTTGTGGTGTGCAGGAGAAACTGGAGAAAAAGAAGGCAGAATCTATAGAGAAACAGAAAAACAAGATTGCTAATCTCCACAAGAAAGCCGAAGAAAAGAGGGCAGCGATCGAAGCCAGGAGGGGTGAAGATCTCCTCAAGGCAGAGGAGATGGCAGCCAAGTATATTGCCACTGGGACCGGTCCAAAGAAACTACTAGGTATTTTCTGATTGCTGAATGATGTATTATCTATCAGGTCTGATTGAAGGTTTTTTTTAGATTGTCGAAGTCGCATTTGTTAACTTTTTTCTTCTTTTAAAGGTCCTTGTTTGTTCATAGATAGATGTCTTTGGTGTGCAAAGCATTGTAGAAGTACCAAGTAGAATTTGTTTGTATGTATTTTATGTCAAAGCAAAACATAATTGTGGATTTCTCAAACCAATGCTGGAAAGACATATTCATGTAATTTATAGGAGATTCTATCATTCAGTATTTGATTTGTAACAATACGTATTGAGTTTTGTGAAAGTTAAATTGTTCGTGAGAAAACATCTATGGATTGAAAGGTTCTAACGATCAACTAGATCTGAAACTTGAAATTTTATGTTATATTTCGAGACTAAACACTATTTAACTAGATCTAGTAGTACCCCCGTTTTCTTTTAAATGATCAGGCAAGTTATGGGGGGGGGGTGTGGTAGCATAAACTAGTTAACTCCTATACTATTTTATCCAATGCGGGAGCCTTTTGCATAAGGTACGACTTTTTGTTTTTTAAGTACCGGACAAAAAAAATCATGGTTAACTCCAAGTACTCCACTTCAGAAAGACCTTAGCAAGTCACTCAAACAGGATCTTGAAGGTAAATGGAAACATCATCAAATGGTTCTTGCAAATATGCCATTTCATCACCCTCGTGAAAATCTGAGTATGCATCCATTTTGTATGACTTTGATGATTCTGAAACCGCTATGCGGCATTCTGGATCATTCTTCACGCTTATATTTTCTATGTGCTTTTCTGTTTTCACGGTGTTAGTAGAGCCGAGCATCCTTGAGGGATCGGTCTGTATAGTGATTCCTGATCTTGACTCATCTCTTATCGATGATGATACTCGAGACATTGGACTTTGATAACAGACTTCGTAGTCAGTACCCTTTCGAAATGATTCCCCCACTTGAGAATTCCATAGACGAAGGAAGTGATCAGATTCAGTTTTAACAGATGAGTCTGCATCCATGAGTAATAGATCCTTTGATAGCCAAGCCTCACCTTCTAGTCTAACTCTTTCCGTGTTTCGAGTTGATTCTGCTTCTTCTAGTTTAACATCAGTAGATTCAGAAAAGAAAGATGGTTGATAAATGTTCCGATCAAGGCTTGGCATTTTTCGCTTCTTGAGACATGTGTTCCACAAGTTCTTAATCTCACTGTCTGTTCTTCCTGGTAAATGAGAAGCTATGGACGCCCACCTGGAAATTTTACAAAAATGAGAAGCTATGTCCAAGTTAAGTACATTTTATCTGTAAGAAACTGATTTAGGAATGGATGGAAAAATTACTTGTTACCCAGCATGCTGTGTAGCTGAATGAGGGTATTCTCTTCCTCAGGACTGAACGGACCGCGCTTAATGCCAGGTCGAAGATAGTTTTCCCACCGGAGCCTGCAGCTCTTACCAGATCGGAGGAGACCTTCAATAAGAATAATAAAACAGAATCACCACTTAGATAAATGGGATAAATGAAAATAATAATCATGGCCGTGGGAGAAATCTAAAGTGAAACCACAGTCCATATGGGATAATAATGAAAAATTTGACTGATATATAAGGTGAGTATAAATATTCAATATTATCTCGGGATATTTCTTTTAGTATAGCGAGTTCAATTGCCAAGATGGTCGCGGGTGTTGTCAGACCCATATGCCCAGTTTTTTGCACGAGGCGTGACATATGACGGTATCAGAGATGTGTGGGATCAGAAACTCGAAATGTCCGTGAACAGAGCTGCTGCGAACGAAGAATTCACTCAGTACCTTTGTCCACGGGATTCAGAAACTCGAAATTTCAGTGTAAATTTGTACATAAAAAGTCACTTTTTGCAACACTATGATCACAATGCAGGAATTCCAGTTTTGACTCCAAACCACTTATACCAAAACCACATAACATGCTAGAATCACATTCACAACATTTGACACTCACAAATTGGAAATTATGCCATAGGCACCGTGTACAACCCACACACTTCAAACGGATTCGTAAGTCAAACATTCTAAAATGGATTCCAACAATTGATACTCAAATATGTTCACGCAATTGAGCTCACGTGTCTTGCTAAGACTCTATACCCTGTTAACAGTCCATAACTATTCATTTACCAGTCACGGAGGGCCACTAACACATAGGTTCGGATATTGCACCCTCCAAACGAAAGGGCCACTATTTTAAGTTCCCGTCAGTTATGTCATCGCTCACCCTTGTGAACTCCACAACAACGGTTAACAGTAGTGTTGTTAATCTCGGATAGCGGTGCGGAGCGACCGACCTGCAAAAATGCTATAACGGGATAGTAGAGCGGTGTGCTATTTGATTTTTATTTTTTAAAGAGGAAGGAATTTGTTTGGTGAAGAATTGTTGAAGATACAAGGTTTTTTTGGGTCGTCGGTGATTGGGTTGCGATTAATTAGGGTTTTTTGGGTTTGAAATCACCAATTTAACCTTAAGATTTTGACTAAGGTGAAAGATCATGATTGATGTTAAGGGCGCAATGGGTTTTTTAACCCATGTCCAGATAGCGCCGCTATTGCGCGCTATTTTAGCCAAAATAGCGGCCGCTATTTCCGCTACAGTGATCCGCAACGCTATCGAGTTGCCCATAGCGGCCATAGCCTGCTCCGCTCCACCGCTACGGGCCTCTATTGACAACACTAATTAACATCTCATCTTTTTATCCTCATTAGGATCCGAGTCAATACGATAAACATTTACAATAGTATTCCCGAGCACTTAATCAAAACGATACTGACGAGTCCTAGCATAGGATCCTCAACAGACACGAACTCTAATTGGGAACAACGTACAAGACTCTAAACGATTAACATCAATCATATAGCAAGTACATACGCAGCAATTCCAAATTTGCAAAATCGCAATCAACACGATTTCATCGACACTTCATCCAATTTAATGCAATTGAAAACATGAATGAAAACAATAATCATAGCAATCAATAACTTTGATAAGAATGACAGTTTATGATTTTTTTAGACTGAAAAAGTAAAGGGTGAAGGATCCTTAAAATGTCAACTTAATGGAAACTCCAAAATTACTTCAAGAACTCCAAAATTCCAGAAATCTGACAGGAATCAGCCTACGGTTTCTTCAATTACTCTCACCCCATAACTCGAAACTCTATTCCGTCGATTCCTATGCGTAGCCTCGTCAGTTGGCTTCGAAACTCACTCGAAATCACTCAATTCCGACCTCCGTAGCTATGTCAATTGATCAGAAATCCTCTCAGCACTCCAGAATTCTGCCCTATTTTCTTTCTCTTCTCTCTCTAATGTTTTTAACCGTTACTCTTGTCTTTTCCCTTCTTTCAAAACTCCAGCCAACTTCCATCCTAGAGACCCCTCACATTCCATACAATCAAGTCCCTAAGTTTTTAAGTTCAACACTTAAGTCCCTCAACTTACGTACCAAAACTAACACATAGACATGTTGCAAGTAACAACTAACTAAGCACTCAACACATTACATGTCACATATAATCATGCTAATACAATTAAATAACACATAAATACAAAATTTAAAGCAAGACATGCAAAATAATTTTCTAAAAATCCCAGATATCACATCCCCCCAAAAAATGTGGTGTAAGAAAAAATATACAAATTATGCAAGAACAGGGGCAAGTCGGTAAAATCTGAAATTCGATTGTTTTTCAAATTTTTTTTTGACATTGCCACGGTCTAATCTCTAGTCTCCTCAACTGCAAGTCATGCATTTGATAGCAAGAAAAGATCGCAGACAAAATAAATAAATAAAAAAACAAAAGAAATTGAGGAAAGAGGAAAAAAATTACCAGCGAATTTAGGGAGAGAACTCCAATAACCATGCCCATTCTTATTGATGTAATTAATTAAAACCTGGTCCTCTTCAGCAGTCCATCCTCCTTTGTTTATTCCATGTTTTTCACGACATGGACTTCTTCTTCTCATTTTCTTCTCTTTCTCCAAAACCCTCTTAATTAATCCTCTAATAAATTAGAACGCAAAAAAAAAAAGGAAAGAAAAACTAGAATAAGTAAAACCACTTTTCAAACTCCACAGTAAATTTCACATAATTTTTACAGCCTAGAATTTTTTTACTGTGAAAATCATGTTGTATGTATCCATAGATATATAGAGATAGAGAAGAAGGCCATGGATGAATGAATGCTTGGTGGAAAATCAAGATTGTAGAGGAAGGAAGAAGAAGAGCATGATGTATTTTGATGTGATTGGCTAAGAGTTAAGAGGAGCTTCTTTTTATGTTGCAGAAAAAGTTGGCAACAAAAAGATTGTGATTTTTTCTCTTTGCTAAATCTTGTTTCATACACTTTAGTTGGACAACACTACTTATTCTACATTTATCTTATATTCATTTTTTTTTAAAAAAAAAGTTATCATGAAGCAAATTCCTTCAATTAATTATTCAGCGAAAAAAAAACAAAAAAAATCCTTCAATTAATTTTTTTTTTTGAACGCCCGGAGGACGGAACCCCGAAGGGTAGAGCAGCGAGAGTACCCTAGAAAGGGAGATTGTAGCGCACCCCATGCCTGGGGAGGGTATTACCTCACCAGAGAAGGAGGACTTGCCCTAAGAAGGAAGATACATGAATCGAACTTGGGACCTAAGCCCCAAGTGAAGAAAGCCTTACCAACTTGGCCATCCAATTCCTATATCCTTCAATTAATTACAGCAATAGGAAGGGTAAAAGATGTTCAATAATCATATCTTAATTAGTTACAATTGTAATCTTTTGGGTGCATTTGTGTATATTTCATTCACGTCCTTCAACATAAAATTTTGAGTTTAACTTACACATCTTTCTCACAAATAATATCTTTTTTCAATCTTTGAAAAAGAAATTCTAAAAAAAAAAACCCAATCCAAATAATGTGAAGTTGCAGGTGATTTGTAATATCAAATACTCTGTAACATTTTTAATTATTGAAAAAAGATATGCCCTGCCACCGGATTGCAGAGCTTGCACTCTGTTCACATTTAAAATTTATTTTTGATTTATTTTAAAATTTATAAATAATTTTTTTTTGTAAGAGTGACACGATGGATCCGAGTCGATTGCAGAATTTCATATCAACCGAATAAGTAAAAAAAATATAAAAAAAAGTGTTATTGGTTCATTTAGCTTTTACTTTTTTTTTCCAATTAATTAGAGCAAATCGATCCAACATGTGTATATTCATGAGAAAAAAATATATATTCACGAAAAGAAGAGACATGATAGAGACTCTTGTTCATCTTGCATTGTATGAAAGGACATTTTGAATTACCATCAAGAAAAGTAGAAGACTTTTTTCCCTTAAAAAACGAGAAGTTTTTGTAAATAAATGAATAAAAAACAAAATATTAAGATAACTAGAATTTCCCCCTAAAAAAAAAGAGATAACTAGAACTGAACCAATATATAGGCCTTGGGTTGGGCCTTTTTCTTATCCACCCAAAAAAAAAGTTGGCCTTTTTCTATGTGAGGAAAAAGGAGTAATTGTGGAACGTGGGCCAAACGCATAAGGTCTTTTAATTATTTTTCTATCATACCACACATATTATTACAACATCTGTTTCACAATATAAGGTTTTTTAATTACTTTTCTATTATATCATTTTTTTTTTTAGTTTTACTAATATAATATGTAGGGTGAATTTTATTTTGCTCCCTGTAAATGGCTTGCAGTGTCAAGTTCATCCCTGAAATTACAGAAATATCAATCTCGTCCCTAGAAATGGCTTGGAGTGTCAAGTTCGTCCTTGAAATATCAGAAATATCAACCTCCGTATCAAGTGATGCTGTGATATGTAAAAGTTTTTGTATATATATTTTTGTAGTTTGAGTATGGTTTCATTATAATTGATTTTGAATTTCGTTTACGAATTTTTTCCTTACTTAGTCTTTATTAGCATAGAGTTAGTCCACGACAAATGGACTTTTTTGGAACTTGAGGGCCATTTTTAAGGATGATATTGACATTTCTGAAATTTTAGGGATGAACTTGACACTGCGAGCCATTTCTAGGGACAAGATAGACATTTCAAAAATTTAAGGGATGAAATTGACACAACGAACCATTTAGAGGGACCAAAATGAAATTTACCCTAATATGTATAAGGGTAAGTTTAGAAAAATAATCTTTAAAATTTTACAAAATGCGCAACTGAGATGCCCTTCAGGGTTCTATCTAGCAGAACTTTGGGAAAGAGGTTGATAAATGATTAGGAAATTCACTAGTCGAATCGAAAGGGAAATATTCTGAAATTCATTTCAGATTATTACATAAGGTTTCCAATTTGTCTAAACTCGGTACAACTTACAAAATGATGTCTCTCTACACGAAGCCAATTTGTAACAACAATAACCACTAATTACACCTATCATTATTTTCTTATATCGTATGAAGACGTAAATAAAAATTAATAATTATCGCCTAATAAAAAGTGCTTTCTAATACTGCTGAATTTCCGTAACATGATGTCACAAGTACATATCACCACTAGTCAAATTGAACTGTCCAGATATAAAATCAACAAACCCATTTTCTGAAAAGTGCTCCTCAAACTTGGGAGTTGTCTGAAACACATTTTCAACAGCAGCACCATTACTTGGTCCTTCTCGATGATTAATGTCACTTCCAATATTTCCTTCTTGAAAAAATAGGTCATGCATTAAAGCATCTTGAAAATCTGAATTATAATAATCAAAATTATTCTTGTCAACAATTGGATCCTTTGCTGAAGTAGTACTCTCAGCAATATTATTATTATTATTTTGGTCCCCAAATTGATCCAAATTAAGCCACTCAGCAAATAATACTTTTGGTACCGGTCCTTTATTACTAGCTTCTCCAGGAAAGTCCATTTGTGAAAGAGATTGTTCTGTATCAATCGACGATCCTTCAAAATTCTTAATTGATTCAGATGTCGAATTTTGAGTAGTTAATTTTGCCAGAGAAGGCGAAGAGTCTTCTCTATTCCTCGTTGAACCCGAATTTTCGAGTTTAGTATGAGCTACTCTTTTCTTGAGATAAGAATGCCAATAATTTTTTATCTCATTATCTGTTCTTCCAGATAAATATTGTGCTATATGTGACCACCTAAAAAAACATATAAATCAGTATATAGAATATTCTCATTCTGTTGTTCTTTTGAAAATCAGCACTATCTATTCTATTTATTTTGTTTTTTTCTACTATTAATATATGTTTTTTTGTACTAACTCGAGCATGCGATTCTACGTGTGGCTGAAAAGGTATATAAATTATGCAGCTGTCTAAAGTTGTTAAATAGAAGAATCCAACTGGCTTTACATGCGAAAATACAAAATGCAGCTATGACCTGGCATGGAAGCACGACTTCTAAACTCTGATGGAATCAATCATGTAGTAAAGTAGGTAAAATCTTATACCACGGCTCCTATGCTGAACAGTCTAAATTCAGTATGTTCGGGACAAACTGTCAGTCGTTGGATTTTGTACTTTTTTATCCAACGGCTGTATCAAAAAAGGGTATTTTAGAGATAGCCTTTTTCTCTTTTTTACTTTTAGCTGGGTGTTGATAATCGAAACGTGCGTTCGATAATAAAAAAGCGTGCGTTCTACTAATAGAGAACATGTGTTTCTTGACCGAGAAACGCATTCAATAATCAAGAACATCGTTCACTAATAAAAAAATGTGCGTTCTCGAATAAAAAAATGTGTTCGTTGACAGAGAACGTGCGTTCTACAATAAAAAATATGTTCACGATATACGAGAACGTGTGTTCTCTAACGAGAGAACATGCATTCTTTTTCAGTATGACTTTTCTCTCATCACATGCTACCCTTTTTTAAGCTTTTAGTATGAACTTTTCTCTCTCCTCTAATAAAATTACATATGTACCCTTTTAGCTTTTCTCTCTCCTCTAATAAATCTCAACCATTGATCCTCTTAAAAAATGAAATCAATGGCCCTTGTTGTGTCCCGCACGTGCGGAATTTAAGGCGTTCCGCATAGGAGCCGGACTGAAAATCTTAGTAATATATGCATAACAAAGATATTACTTCAATGTTGATAACTTACAAGTCTACCATTCTAATGCCATTTTCCTAAGTGAATTATCTTAGTGATTGGTTTATTCTGAATCCTATGTAACATTCTTATTATATACTTCCTCCGTTTGGAATTAAATTAAATGTCTCATTTCTTATTTATTTTGTTTAGATTGAGACATTAAATTCCGGAAGGAGAGAGTAGTATTCATTGATTTAGTTACCAAGGTTGACCCCACTTCACGTTTCTTATGTTTCCATTCTTTCCAATAATAATAAAAAAAAGAGTAATATCCTTTATGAATAAATATTGTATAATAGGAATGTTACGGAGATTATGTTACAAAGAATCAGACCGTGATTGAGGTCCTTATTCCTATGTTTAGAAGAGATATTAAGGGTTGGATTATAGTTGCTTACTTGTTGCCTAGCATTGCATGGAGGGCGATGACAGTTTCCTCCTCTTCTACACTAAACACCCCATGCTTAAGACCCGGTCGAAGATAATTAATCCACCTCAATCTGCAACTCTTTCCATTTCTTTGCAAACCTACAAATATGAAAGAACAGAAAAGTCAACCATATATGAAAGAAACTTTTATGCTAAAATATATGAAAGAAACTTAAAAAAAAAAAACCCTATATATGGGGTGAAAATTTTCTATCCCCAACCCTGTCTCCAACCAATCAGAATTTATTATATAAATCATTTTTTCCAATTATATATACACAGGGTGAATTGTGATTGGCTGGGAAAAGAAATGGAGACAAGAACGGGGACTGAGGATTTTTTGCCCTATATACGAGAGAACTGGTCATGATCATTCTTTTTGTCTTTTGACTTGCTGCTTCCAAAACAATGTTTCTAACTCTACGAAACAAAGAATATTTACACTTCTTTTTTCATTTTTCACTGTACATGCAAAAAACATTTTAAAAAAAAAAAAATTAATGCAAGTTGGTTTTTTCTTGGGGTTAAGTAATTTCTGAATATTTGGCTACAATTGGGAATATTTCTCTTGTTGATAAGGTATTAGTGTTAAAGATTTAAATAGCGTGAATGAGCTTCTTGGAGAAATTAATATTCCAAGATACCTCGAATATGGTAGTTAATGAAGCTCCCCTTGGTAAGAAAAATTCTTGATATTAATTTACTACATTAATTGACATTTGACAAACTTATTAGTCCCTTCATTCCTTAATATAAATCGTTTATAACAAGTAGGGCTGTTATCGAGCCGATTAAATCGTTAATCGCTCGTTAAAATCGGTTCGTTAAAATCGGTTCGTTATACTCGCTCGGCTCGTTAACGAACCGGTTACGATTCGGTAAAATGGCTCATAAATCGTTTTAAATCGCTCGTTAAACCGGTTAATAATATTCTACCCGATTTTAGCGAGTTAGCGAGCGATTTTAACGAACCGATTAACTGGCGATTAACGAGTTAACCGATTTTAGCGAGTTAGCGAACCGATTAACGGCGATTTGCGAGTTAACCGGTTCGCCAGCGACTCTAGTTTTGTAATAGTATGATCCGATTAACGAACCGAATTACGATTTAATCGCGAATTACGATTTTCGATCCGATTAGCGAACCGGTTTTGCAGCGATTTGATACTGGTTCGATTAACGAACCCGGTTTTATGCGATTTTATTTGAGCCGATTCACGAATTGAACAACCGAATCAGTTGACTAACAACCGATTAACGATCGATTCGGTTTTCTTAACGATCCGAACCGATTTGGCCCAAAACCGGCTCGGTTCGGCTCGTTAACAGCCCTAATAACAAGTAGTGAAAATTAAAGAAGTAAAAAATAAGGTGTTTTATAATCAAAATATCATATTATTCACTTAAATAGAATTAATGATATAAAAGTGTTATTTAAGAGAGTAATATGACATTTTGATTAAAAAAATACCTTATTATGACTTATTTAATTTTCGCTACATGTTATAAATGACTTATATTAAGAAATGAAGGTAGTAACATATATCCCCAATACCCTCTCCAGCAGAAACAAAGACAGAGACAGAGACAGGCAGAAAGGAGATCATAAAGCTAAAAATGCACTGTATTGGAGAGGAGTCAAACCCTAGCCTACGGCCAGGGACAAAGACAGGGGCGGGGTGACTTTTAAAAATACTACTAGATATAGTAAATTTTATAAGTAGTTCGGAATATTTTATCAGTTTCGCCCTCCAATATTTTTTTTAAAATACTACTAGGTATACTATTGCAGTTTCGCCTACGCAACCGAGGGACGAGCCCGAGAATTTGATGTTGGGGCGAAACTAGTAAAAAAATTCCAAAATTCTTGGGGGGCGATAAAAAAGGCAAAAAAAATTCTTGGGGGGTGAAATTGATAAAATTTTCCAAACTACACATAAAATTTCGATAAATAGTACTCCTCCATTCCTAAATATAAAGACTCTTTAGACGATTTGAGAAAAGCTAAGGAAGTTGTCGTTTTAACTAAAAGCTTACGATATTATCCCCACCCCCTCTCTCTCACTCCTTTGTCATAAAGAAAGGAAAATATTGAGGGTATAATTGGAATAAATTGTTGACAACTAATAAAACAACCTTAAACGACAATTAATTTGGATACCTAGATATCTCCTAAACGACAATTAATAGGGAATGGAGGGAGTAGTATTTTTAAAAATCTCCATGCCTCCAACGCCAAATTTCTGGCTTCATCCCTGCCTACGGCGACATATTTGCTAAATCTCTAGCTTGTAGGCTACATATTTGCTCATTTTTCTTTTTTTGACTAAAACTATACATTGATTTAAACCGAAGAAATTATAACGTTAGTAGTAAGAGAGATTTGGTGTAATAATCTAGTGATGGTACGTACTTGATTATCATTCAGTTAATTAATTAATGCAAGAGTACTGAAGACATGAACATAAACATGAAATGTAGACTGATGAAGATCAATATTATAATTAAGAACTGACCGGCATTGACGGGGACAGAGCTCCAGCAGCCATGACCATAGTTGATGATATATTCTCTAAGCTTCTGGTCTTCATCTGGAGACCATAACCCTTTCTTGTGCTTTTTCTTAGGCTTGTCTGAAATTGTACCCCCCATTATTGATCTCCGACAACAAGAACCAACGTATGACTTTTATGATTCTGGGTGTTTCTTTTCTTGTGTCTGCTGATTTCCTGTGTGCGAGGAAGAAGAAAGAAAGGAAACTTGATTGTGAGATTAGCAGACCTGGCGGCTACTTGTTTATAAAGGCGAGGATTCGGTGAACATTTTTTTTTTCAGTAACATAACCTTATTTACCTCAACTACTTCGCTATTTTTTTTTAGTGTACTCCTCCATTCTTATCAATATAAGACGTTTATAACACTTTAAAAAAATTAAAAAACTCAAACAAATAGTAATATTTCCACCACAATTCCAATAATACTCCTTTCTTCCTCCTTTTATTTTCACTTTTCCAATAAAATATATGTTGAGGGTATAATTGAAATAAATTGTTGACACCTAATAAAAGACATTTAATAACAATTAATTTGAGCACATATATATCTCTTAAACGACAATTAAATGGGAATGGAGAAAGTATAATTGTTATTACTCAATAGTAGTAGGACGTGTCTCTGTCCTCTTGGTTCTGGATTATATAATGGATAATTCTGATATTGACCAGGGAGCACTTTGGTAGGGCCACAGTCCACTTAAACTAGTAAAAAGAGCACGTCGCCCTCTCTTCCCAAAAATTTCTCTCGATCACGGTTAAAAATACAAAAAAGATTGTTACGATATGGACACGAGTTAAAAAGTAAAAAAAATTGTACAAATTTATCACATCACTATAAAATGAGGAGAAAAAACAATTTTTTGACTTTTAAGCGTGTCCCATATTAAAACAATCTTTTGTATTTTACTTGTGACTGAAAGAAAAAAAATGGAGAAAGAGGCGGCGTGGCTCTTTTACGGCCAGTGGGACAGGGCCCTACCAATGGCTCTAGTCCATACTCAGAATTTTCCTTATATAATGGGTCAAGATGAATCCAAAAAAAAAAGGCAAAGTTTTTTGAAGAGACAAACTAGGGCTTAATCTCCCCTGAGTCATTAAGCAGACTTAAACCTATTCGACAGGAGTCACTTTGGCATGTATCGATCTTTGTCGGATTGACTTCATATTCCTTTCACATGGGTTAGGGTGGAATCTACCTGCAAAGTAGGTCCCGTTTCAACTCATGTGAGAGGAATGTAGGCCAGTCCCATAAGACCGGCCTTATATTAGAATTTTCCATTCGACAGACATCCAATAACGGTTTCCAGACTTTTTTTTTTTTTTTTTTGGGTCTGAAATGGGATCTTTTGTATACCAAACAACATGAGCAGTGTACAAAATTATACATCCGGCCTCAAGCCATAACCTACTGTAAACCTAGGCTAGTGTAAACCAAGATACAAAACTAAGTTATATCCAACTGTGTACAAAAACTTTGTAACGTTTCCTTGCCAGAATGAACTTGCCAAGCTTGGCTCAGCTGCTTCACCCTGGTCTCGATGTTTTGAACCAATTCATTAGTACCCGGTATAGTATCCAGATCTGTGAAGAGGTATTTATTCCTCCAAAACCAGATCGTACTTACCGCTTCTCGAAATATATAGCTCCATTCTTCTTGCATCCACCCGGGAGCAGTATTGTCAGTGAGATTCCAGTCGATCCATTCTTCAATACGGTTGAAAGACTTGAACTTATTCCAATAACTCTGCTGAATCAAGTCCCTCCCACATCCCTTTGAACATCCCGCAGTCCCGTAGGGCATGTAGGCTTGTTTTGACTTGGCCACAACAGGCACACCATGGATTTTCCACACAGAATCTATTGAACAGAAGACTTTTGGTAGGTAGTTTATCGTGTCTCACCTACCAAAGTAACATGTTCCCCCTCTGAGGACCTTTGAGCTTCCAAATCCGTCGCCACTGAGTAGCATTCTGCTGACCATCAGATTGTAGGAGAGTTTGATAGCCCTCCTTAACTTGGAACTGTTTAGGGTCCCCATCCTGAGCGAAGCTACCCAATCCGTGCAGAATCCCAGCCCATATGTGCGAGGCCCCATGCTTCTTACTCGATTGGCTGAACGGATCACCATATTTCTTCCAAAGGACCTGTGCCCACAACCTATCCGGGTTATATATCATACGCCAACCCAGTTTAGCCAACAAAGTAGAGTTCCACTTCCTTAGGCATTTAATCCCGACAACCCCCCATTCTACCGGCTTACTCACATTTTCCCATGCTATAGGGTGAAATTTTCTATCTTCTTTCGTCTCTCCCCAAAAGAATGATTTATGACTGCGCTCTAGCTCTTCAATAACCGAGATTGGGAGTTTAATGCTTTGCATAGAATAGTTGGATATGACAGTTGTAACTGACTTGATCAGAGTACACCGGGCCGCCCGTGATAAAATCATCGTCTTCCATTTGGTTAACCGGTTTCTCACTTTGGTGGAAATATAACCACATAGCTGTTTAGATAGCTTACCGTGAATAATTGGTACCCCCAAATAGTGCCCTAAGTCTACCGTTAATGGGATGCCAAATTTTTTGCTGAGAGACTTCGTTACTTGAGGCCTTGTGTTGGGCGAGACAAACAGCTTAGACTTGTGCATATTGATTTTCTGCTCGGATATGTCACAAAATTGTGTAAGAATCGATTCCATAACCGCAGCTTGTTCCTCTGAAGCTTCTCCAAAAAGGAACAAATCATCTGCAAATAAGACATGGGAGATTTTTGGACCACTCATGGAGGTTCGAACCGGTTTCCATTTCCCCTTTTCAACGGCTTCTTCAATTTTTCGTGCCAGATTTTCCATACAGAGGACAAATAGATATGGGGATAGGGGGTCGCCTTGTCTCAAGCCTCGTTGTGGAGAAAAGGGTTCCAGAGTTTCCCCATTCCACAGAAGTGATAATGAGGCATTGGATGCACAATGTAGGATTAGGTCCCTAATTTCTTTTTTAAACCCCACAGCGGTGAGAGTTTCCTCGAGAAATTTCCAACTGATCCTATCATAGGCTTTTTCTAGATCAATCTTAACCGCCAAACACCCTTTCTTGCCAGCTTTCTTTTTCATGCTATTTATAGTTTCTTGAACCAGAACAATATTATCCACCGCTTGTCTACCTGGGATGAAAGATGATTGTGTCTCGCCTACAAGTTTATCCATCAATGGTTTAATCCTATTGGCGAGTATCTTTGTAATGCATTTCACCACCACATTACATAGGGAAATTGGTCTGAAGTGACCCATGCTAGTTGGATTATCAATTTTTGGTATCAGAGTAATTAGAGTGCTATGCATACCCGACGGAAAAGAAGAAGATCCAAAGGCTTCCTCCACAAATTTCACCACCGCTTCTTCCACTATAGACCAATTCTTCTGAAAGAATACAGGAGGTAGACCATCTGGACTAGGAGCCTTATAGGGCGCCATTTGGAACATTGCAGCTTTGGTCTCGGCCATGGAAACTCTCCGGTTCAATAGTCTAATATCAGCATGGGATAATTGTGGAAATTGGATTATATTAGTGACCTGATTGCCAACACTGTCCACCACATCCTGAGAATAAAGTTCCAAGTAAAAGGTCCTCGCCATGTTCTTCAGTGATACCTCATTCTCTTCCCAAGCGCCATCTTTATTCTTCAATCTACATATCCTACTCTTGTTTCTTCTGGCGACCGTAGTCAAGTGAAACTACCTTGTATTATTTTCGCCTTCCGCTAGCCATTTCACCCTCGACTTTTGGAACCAATACAATTCTTCCTGTTTCAAGATTTGGTTGTACTCATAGATCAATTGAACCCATTGAAGCCTTGACATGTCACTTTTTTTTTTTGAAAAGGTGACGTGGCACTATTTGCTTCTTTTTTATTTTATTTTAGGGTAAAAAGCGCTCACACCCCTTAAACTATTTCGTTTTTTGGTTTTTGACCCCCAACTAAAAAGGGTCAAGTTTTACCCCCTAAACTATTCTGTTTTTTGGTTTGTGACCTTCCATCCATATTCTCCATTACATCTTGTCAAAAGTCCAAATAATGGGGGCATTTTGGGATGTTCTTGAAGATTTAGACGCTTTTCTCTTGGATTATTCTTCTTTAGGAAGATGTACAAATATCTACTTTGACTGATTTTGGAATTCTTGGCTGGTAATCTTCCTAAATTAAAAGTTTATAACTGAAATTGGGGTTTCTGGTAGAACTGTAGTACTTTCACTATTTTGCGTTTTTTGATTTATACTTTATGAATTAAGATCTTACTTTACAGAATTTTACAGAAATCTCCTTCTTTTAACTGAGAATAAGATCTTATGTTTGGATTTAGGAGTAATGGTCTCAAAAGATTGGGCTTTTCCTTGGAAAAATCTGTTTTTCGTGACTATTTTCTGGGAGAATTTTTGTCCGTTCTTCTTTTGCGATTTCTGGTTGATTCTTGATGAATTTGAACCTCAAACTTCACAAATATATGCGTCTTTTAACTGTGAACAAGTGCTTATAACTGGATTTTAGTGTAATGGTCTCATATGACTGGGCTTTTCTTTGGAAAATTTCTGTTTCTAGGACTGTTTTTTGGCAGATTTGTAGTTCATTAGTTTTAGGCCTTTTTTGGATGATTCTTGAAGAGTTTTATGCTCAAAATTTATACTCTGATTCATCTCTTCACTGTGAGTAAGAATATGTGCTCGGATTTCGTGTTGGTTCTCTGTAGAATTGGATTTTTTGGTTGGAATATAGCTCAGTGTTCTTGAATTTTTGGACTTCCGTTAAGATGTAACGGAGAATATGGATGGAAGGTCACAAACCAAAAAACAGAATAGTTTAGGGGGTAAAACTTGATCGTTTTTAGTTGAGGGTCAAAAACAAAAAAATGGAATAATTTAAGGAGCGTGAGCGCTTTTTACCCTTTATTTTATCGTTTTCAATGTCATCACGTAAAAGAAGAAGAAGACAACACAACGCAGCAGGTTCCGATTTCCTCATACTTATAATTTAATTAATCTCCATCTAATCATTATTGTAATCATCAGTAATATTACACAGTCACACTCTCCTATGTAACTTGGAATCAATGGTTAATTAAAGGTTCATAAAAAAAATGGTTAATTAAAGGGATAATAGTCAGTTGAAGCTGTTGATTAAGAACATATAGTAACTTTTAGAACATGACACTATTTAGTGAATTTTTATATATTTTTACGTTTTTTTATCAATTGAAAAAGTGCATTGAAATTTTAAATAAATTTATATATAATAATCCTTCTCCATGAGGCTGAAATGGCGAACGCTGGTTGACGCAAGAAGAAGACCTTAATCATGCTTTAATCAACCTTGTTAGATTGACGGAGACAATAATTAACGGTTCGTGCAAAAAGTCAGTAATTTATTTCGAAATTCTTTAAGAATATTCAAATTTACTGCATTCACCCTAGACCAAGAGCAAATACTAATTCATCAACCCAAAAAAAAAAAAAAAAATCCCTCAGCATTGACACATTCGTTTTCGGAATAAATTAAATAAAAACAAATAGCGACAAGTTCAGCTATTTTTTTTTATTTTGTTTTATTATAATAAAAAATATTTAAATAGCTCTATACCAATTTGAAGATTTTTTTAATACGCGATAATATATATATATATATATATATATATATATATATATATATATTGAATAAATATTTTGGTGGAGAGTGAGGAGTATAAAACACACAGATCAAATCTCACAACAATATTATGTAGACAAGTAGATAATATTATATGCATCAACTCTCAATTTCACAAACATTAATAATCCTAACCACACCACAATTCTAACCCACACCACACGCAAAACCACACATAATACATTTACAACTCTCCTGTGTATATAAGAGTCAAACACCTAATAGAATCTCCAAGATATGTAGGAAATATAATCTGACTAGAAAACTATTAAAGCAAATTTAATACAATAAGACTAGTAACTACAAAAACTAAATATTCTCCTAAATAATAATAATTTTGATTTAATAATTTCAACATATAATATCATAATTAATATTGTGGATGTTTTCAAATGATAGGTTCAATTAAAAATTAGAGCTCATGTTTCTCGTCTAATCCAAAACTTGAACTTCACGATACTAATGATATTTCATTCTAACTGCAGAATCTTCATAACATAGAATCTTCACGAAAATCAAAATCAAACAATAGAGAATAAGTTCTAACTAAATGATAATTAGTTGTTAATTTATAATATATAAAAAAAAATCTTCTAGCATTGAATTACTACTTATTGCAGTCCCCTAAGCATGCAATTATATATCAAGAAGACATTACTTTTGTTAATGATATGACTTGCCCACATGGAAAAAATATATTTCTAAGACGTACCCGAATACATGCTAATATTATTGTATAAGTTTTTTAGAATTCCTCATATCCGATAGAATTTTAGATTTTAGATATAAGAGGTTAATGGTTAGAAGTTAGAGAGAAAATATACATATTTTAAAGAAATGAACATTCATTGAGAAAATTTAAATAAAATATTTATATTTAGTTTTAGACAGGAAGTTTATATTTTAGGATCAAATAGCATAACCAAAATAGAAATTGATAAAAAGAGGAGAAAAAAAAAAGGAAAGAAAAAAGAGTACCAAAATAGTAGGAGAGAAAAAAAAGGAAAGAGAGCAACCAGGGAAAAAGTAATCCCACATGGAACTCATATGGTTAGGGGTGTCAACGGGTTCGGGCCCGAACTCGACTCAAATAGGTCGAAAAAATGTGAACGTGAGCTGAGGTGAGTTGAGCGTGAGCTCAATATTCAAGCTCGAAAAAAGCTCGAACCTGAATAAGAATATTATAATTAAAATATTATATATATATATATAATAATAATAATAATTAAAAAGAAGAAGACCTATAAAATTTATTTATTTTGTTTTAGTCTATATAAAGATTTTTGTCTACGTTGTATTTAGAATTTTCAACCTTTGATCTTGCTATATATTTATCTTTTGTTATCTTTTTATTAGTTTATTTTGCTTCAAGAAATTAAGTATCATTGTATTATTATGTATATATGTATTCTTGTCAGAATTTAGTTTCAATGCTCATTGTATTATATTATTCTTGCTATAGGATTTTTGTTTTTTTTTTGCTAATATAAATTTAGCTCGTGAGCTCAGCTCGAGCTCAAAATGTGAGCTTAGCGTGAATGTTTGTGAGCTTTTTCGGGCTGAGCGTGAGCTGAGCTTTCCAATTTTTATTTGAGCTGTTTTTCAATTTTTATTTGAGCTGAGCGTGAGCTAAGTTAAATTCGACTCAAATAGCTCGATCAACACCCCTACATATGGTGATGAAGGACGTCAAAAACTTTATAAAATATGAGTAGAAATTTCACTTTCAGCCCATCAAGTTTAAGGAAGTTTAAAGGTTTGGCCCATTAATTTTTAAAAGCTTGCAAATTGGTCAAAATTTCCGAAATGTATAAATTCCCTGATTAGTCAAAAATTTCAAATTTCCGTTAAACTGGTTCCGAGCCATCCGGTTTTAGGTCTAATAATTGCCGGTCAACCCAGGTTTTGAGCGAGCTTGACCAAGATTTTGTTTTTCAACTTTTGCCTCCAATTTGGACTGGAAGCCTGGCTGGGTCGAGGTCCGACCGGCCCTGGTCCGATCCAATTTTCAAAACACGGTTTCTCCATATGTCTATAATATATGGTATTTTAAGACATTTACATATATCAAGAAAGATGAAAATAAGTGACATTTTTTCTATTATATTTTTTTTACTAATTCTACTAACATAATAGAAATATTATAATTATATTTATGAGTAAAAGTAACTTTAGAAAAATAATCTTTAAAATTTATAAAGAAAAAAAAAACATTTTAGAAATAGGACGTAACTTTGGGCCCTAATAGATCATAATATATAAACAAAATTATCACCTTTTACTACAAACAATTCCTTTTATAATCTCGGAAAAAGAGATTATCAAACTAAAAACCAGTCAAAAACACTTTAAAGAACCCTATATTGTCAATCAGAGGAGTACTAATCTCCTGAGTAGCTTAGCTGGCATATTGCATAATACATATTCTGTCATATTTTGTATCTCATTCTTTGTCTCAATATTATTAAGCTATTAAATATCGGTTTTCATTATAAAAAATTTATAATTTAAAAAGAAATTATGAAACTATAGAGGACGTGAAATATCTGACAATCATTTACAAATGAGACTGAAAATAAGGCAGAGAATGAAGACAGCAAATCATAAACCAACTATTAGTAATCCCTGCTATGTCAATAAAAACACTCAAGCCTGTCACATAAGAATGAATATCGAATACCGTTTCTTTGCGTTGTATTATTCAAATTGAGTTTTGTTTGGTGAAATCTGAATTGGTCATGGTACGGTTTTACAAATAATTTCAGCTGTTTGGTAGTCTTTAGTATATTTAGTGTTGTGAATGGCCTGGAGGAATTTAAATTCTCATCTATCCTCATAATTAAAGAACTTGTTTTTTCTATGAAAAGAAGATAAGCTAAATATGCAATTTAATTTAGCTAGCTTGGACTTAATCAAGTTTCTGGTTTAAGAAGAAACAAATAAATCAAGTTTATAGTTGGTGCAATTTCATATAAGACAAAAACAAAAGTTTGCCTTCAAGGACATTTACGAGTTGGTCAGGCCTGAGGTGATTATGTGAGTAAATTCTTCAGCAATACAAGTTAGAATTATATAAAAAGTAGATTCTCAATGAAATATTATACGATATGTTCTTATATTTGTCTCGTTACTCTCTCCCTAAGATATCTACCAACCCGTACACATCAAAGAACCTCTTACACACACCGGAAGTTGCCTCTTTGGGCCTTTCCTTAAAAAATAAAAAAATGGATTTCGCATGGTAAACACTTGAGGAAAAAAACCTACTAGACTGAATTAATTCTATTTGTCCTCAGCAATAATTCTAATGTAAAAAAAAATAACATAAAAAAAAATAAAATAACGTCAACCTAGAATTCCTTATTAGTTAGTTGGGGGGTTTTACAAAAAAAATTAAAAAAGGCAAAAAATATATTCTGCATGATCACTCAGCAAATGAAAAGAGACTGAGAAATGGAAAATTCTATGTGGAACCCATTAATCTAATGTTAACTCTGAATTCTTAATTTTCTATCGAATTCATATTGTGTGAAGAATAAATAGGAACTCTATGATATTATTAAAAACTGCAAATGCAAATCATTTAGGCCTCTTTTACCTAGACAAACGGGCTACTGGTCTCTAATCTCTGCCCTATAAGAAAGCAAACGAATTTTGATGAGGAAAAGAGTATCATACGAGACAAAGACAGCTAGAGGGTGGTGAGAATGCTCATAATCACTTTTCGATTTTTAAGTTAGCTTTTTAGATATAAAGAGAAACCGAGAAGAGAACTCAATGTTTAGAAGGCAAGTAAACAGTATGAATTAAATCAATAATAGATATATGCTATTAAATCAATAATAGATATATGGTAAGTGTACATGTTAGGAGTACACTTACCATGTTATAGTCAAATATGTTTAAGGGAAGTGCAGTCTTAGAGCTGTCAAAACGGGCATATGCCCGCGGGCATGCCCGCCCCGTGAGCTTAATGGGCGGGTATTAATGGGCATACCCGTTTGGGTAACGGGCAATGCGGGTATGGGCGGGTTGCAACTGGGCGGGTATGGGCGGGCATACCCGTTTGGGTAACTTTGTTTTTGGATATGGATTAATTTTCACAGTTGAGACTTGAGAGTCAAAAGAATAAGGAAAAAAAAACCCTAAAAGCCCAAGATAAAAGTTGAGTCATGCTATATATCTTGGGCATATCCCCTTGAAGGTTTCATCTCTGAAAGTAACTAAATTATGCTCTAACTTATAATTGATCATTTACCATTTATAATGTTCCATGTATAATGTTCTAAGTTCTAACTTCTCAAGTTGTGCGTGTTTTATAGGTGGAGATGATGAGGAGGAATCAACATTACGTACGGTGAGTTCAAATAATACTTCTAGTGTTCAAGATCTAGATCAATATATAGAGGATATTAAAAAAAAAAACATATCTATTTTTTGTTGCTTTGACTTCAACAATATATTTGTTAATTTTGGATAGTTGATCTTGAATTATTTTTTAAATTATGGACTTTGATTGTTTTTTTATAACTATTTTGGATATTGTGCACTTTTATTTGATTGTTCTTGAACTATTTTAGATATTTATTTACCGTCTACTGGACTATAAACTGCAAGTGAATGAGAAAGAATTACATTTTGTTGAATTTTTTGGATTAAATTTATTTTAAAAAAAAATTAACAATAAGGGTCGCGGGCATGCCCATTTGCACACGGGCATTCGGTGGGCGGGTACGGGCATCCCTTTTGATGACTCGTGAAAAAAGCGGGCATCCCCGCCCATCCCCATTTAAGAAGTGCCCATGACAGGGCGAGGGCGGGGCGGACGGGCATACCCATTTTGACAGTTCTAAGTAGTCAAACTTTATAATAGTTGATATAAACAGTACATATCTAATGAGCACGTGTCAATTAACATCATAACAGGGTCGATTCGGATCGGGACAAACCCAAAACCTAATAATAAATCTCGGGCCTAGGGATGGCAATGGGGCCGGGTGGGGGCAGATACCATGATCTCCAGCCCCAGCCCCGCCTCTTCCATCGCATCCCCATCCCCGACCCAGCCCCATCACTGGGGATGGATGGGCATCCCATCCCCAACTCAGGTGGAGGCCCACCCCAGCTGAGGAAAAGCGGGGATTTTTTTTCTCCCAATCTCGACTAGAACAAATTATAGAATTTCAACAAAAATCTCCCAATACAACCTTGAAAAAATAATGTAAAATAAAAAAATTTAACATCCGTAAAAATAAATAACACTATCTAAAATGATACTAGTTTGCTCCCTAAACATTACTAGTTTATAGATACAACTCATATGTCACCCAACAACATAATATAAATCAATTAATGTCTAATGAAACAAAAATAAAAAATAAAATAAAGAAACTATATTAGGAGATGGAGGAGTTTATGGAGAGAATTTGAGATCTCCCATGATCTTCTCTAATCTTTTAGGTATATTTCATTTTTGTATAGATATTTTATTCTCAATCTATTTATTATTTTAGACAAGTCATGTGGGCCGAGCCGGGCCGACCTGGGACTGGGGAGGTTACTTATCCCGCCTCCGCCCCCACCCCCGTTAGCGGGGCCAAATTCATCCCCATCCCCACCCCCACCCCCAACTTAAATCGGGGAATCCCCGACCCAACTGGGCCAGGCCGGGACGGATCCCCAATTTAACTGGGTCTATTGCCATCCCTACTCGGGCCGGAACCCACCACGAATTATTTAGGCATCGTCTGTTGTTTTTTTTTTCTGTTGGATTAGGCATCGTCTGTTGGAACACAAGCAAAGTTGTCCTATTCATCAAAAAAAAAAAAAAAGCAAAGTTGTCTTAGATTAATGGATATATTATATATATAAAGAGCACATAATCTTTTCCTATATATCTTGCAACCTCCGATAAAAGAAATATGGAAATGGGTGTTTTTATATCCACCGCGTGCTTAGACCATCATATACTTGTTACATTTTTATATCATATATTCTTAGGTTCCCTCCTAGTTGGATAGAAATCATCTGCTTCATAACTATGTGTTTATTTTTAACCCTCCTATAATATTACGCTATATGATTTATCAATTTCAACGCTAAAATATCTACTTGTTTAATAATTTTGAAAGTGGTGAACTATATAGTATAATCTTATGGTAAAATCAGTGTTAAAAGTGGTGAAACACATGACGTGATATTATAGAAAGGACAGGACGTACGAGAATAGTTATGGAATAGAAAATTTCTAACACTACTTGATGATTTGATTAAGCCATCTTATTCAAGGAAACATAATACTTGGTTCCACTCTTCCGTCCAATTATGTGTTATATTTCCTATCCTCTTAGTGCATATGCTTATTAGTGTAATTTTACTCTATAAAATATACTATGAAAACTACATAATGTATCTAAAAATTTCAACTGTTGCAAACTCGTATTCAAAGATACCATTATTTTTCTAACCAAGTCAATTAATAGTGTAAACCACTGGTGGTATTTATTAGATATTTGTTCCAAGGAAAAGACTTGGAAGGTCTTCTTCCTTGGGGAAGAACATATTTGCCCCATGTGTGAAATGAATGCGATGGATTCATAAAAGAACACAGGGATTAAGCAATCACCTTAAGCTGGCGGTGGCAACATGGTTTAGACAAATATCATTAATTAATTACCATAATCAGTTTAATTAGGTTTTTTTTAATTAATTACGTACGTACCAAGTGGCTCTAATAACTTCTAACAATTTACTCAGATGCAAACAAATAGTGACGAAGGATACAGGTCTTGTTCCAAATCATTATTCAAAGCTGAATCCATGAGAATATATATATATATATATATATATATATAGCACAAGCAGTATTGGATTTTGTGGGGGTAATTTATTTTTCCTGTTCTTTGGTCCAAACCTTGTTGATGATGCAACTAAGACCACGCCAATGTCCTTAAATAACCAAACACTTTCTGTAACTATAATTAACTATACCATTATATACAAGCATCCGGTCCGGCTATGGTGTAAGAATGTAAAATTTTCAATATATACTGAATAATTTTAGTTTTTCTGAACTATTAGATAAAACATTCGACGGTCCAAATTTTTTGGAGCGAACACCTGTTATGAATTTTAGAGTACATTGTGTAAAACAAATCTTACATATCTTAAGACATATATTGATTAGGAGAGAATATATGTTAAATATAAAAGTAGCATTTGTCCAAAAATATACAACACTTATCATACAGTATTGAATATATACTGACACTTTTTTATTTTATACTATAATTGTGCACACAATCATCAGCATGAATTTGTTTTACAAGGCCATCATCATAGCCAAATTAAGGATCGTCATTACCTTTTTAAGAGTCAGAAATTTGTTATTCAAAGTGCACAATTCGGGCACAGTCCCCTTGGCATGGAAAATATTTTGTTCCTTTCTATGATCTATTCTGTCTCCAAAAAGGCCCTTAATCAAGTTCAAACTCGTAGTATTACGATTACGAGTTTGAACTTGCTTATGTGTGTAACCGTTTCTAAAATATGCACGAAATATAATATTATCTTTATCATACAATATAAAATATTTTGACTATTTTGTATAGATTAAAAAAGAAGAAAATATGTGACATTTTTTACTATTATATCATTTACTCATTCCACTTATAGGATAGGAATTAATTAAAGGATAGGAATTAAAAAAAATGAATTTATGCGCAACAATAACTTTACAAAATAAAAAGCCCAAACACTTTATATTGTGAAACGAAGGGAGTTATCTAAATTTCTAAAAATTAGCATGTTGTGGGCATGCACAAGATACAATATTAAACTTCTATTAATAGTTTGACCGACGTGTACTCATCACACTAGAACATACGATAACATTACATGTAATGTTGGGTCGGAACTATTACGCTACATTGCTAGACTTTCTTGACCAATTAGGTGGCTTTACTTTTAAGGAATTACAAGTAGTAAATAGGTCACGTAAAAAAAAGTAAATGGATAGATGAAACTCATGACAGGGAAAGCAGTAATTCACGTTCAAAATCTGGCTAGTATTTTTCTATCCCCATTCAATATCTCTTTCTCTGTCTTAACAATAAGAAAATAACATGTATTAAATTTTTAATTAAAAAATTATAACCTAAAAAAAATAGTGAAACCCACAAGAAAAAAATATACACTTGGTAAATATCTATTACATGGTGATACAGAACGAGGACAAACAATTTTTTGCCTCAAAATCTTCCTCAGTACTAGTAATAAACAAAAGGTTAATAGTCAATGCAGTAACTATCATCATCAGACATCGGTCTTTTACTGAAATACAGTACCAATATTTGCTGATGGATTCAACTGTATAATCGTAAAGAAAGACCAAAGAAATTACTTGTCAATAACCATTTGAATAATAAAAAAAATTAACTTTTTTTCTATTAATCTTCTTTTGGGGCATTGCATTGCAATCGTCTTGCAGATGATATCATAGTATACTCAATAAATCTACTGTCAAAATCATTTAATAAAAAGTGATCGATGTGTATATATCATTAATATATTTATGTGTAATTGGCAAAATAAACAGATGAAAAAAATAAGGTCAAATGGTGTATATAGTACTAAAACAATTTTCGCTTGAAAAGGTTGGTCCCTAATGATTGTTTGCAACTTTTTAGATCCTCAATCAATTTACGGGTGGCATACAAGATCCCTAATGATCGTTTGCACCTTTTTAGGTCCCTTTGTATTTGTTAGCCAAGTGTACAGGGGTATAATAGGAACTTCACGTATTTTTTAGATAATTAATACCACGTGTACTCAATTGTAAATATACTTAAATATAAATACCTAATTATAAAACTAAAAAATAAAACCCATCCCATTCCCATCCCACACCCGGCACCAGCACAATTCCGACCAATTAGCTTTAGCTTTTATTCCGGCCAAAAATAAAACCCATCCCATTCCCATCCCACAACCCTCAACAGCATCATCATCATCATTCAAATTCCCATCTCGTCGGCGGTGGAGAGAGTGGCGGAGGAACTGGTGGACAAGAAGGGAGGAGGTGGCAAGGAGGGAGGAGGGAGGTGATGAGTTTTAGGTTTATTTTTACAATTAGCTATTTTTTTTTAAGTATCTTTACAATTAAGTCCATATGGTATTAATTATCTAAAAAAATGTGAAGTTCTAATTTTGCTCACATCACTTGTTGACTAAAATTTAATATTTTTTAAAAAAAAAAAAAGACGGAAGGACCAATTTCCGGCCTACAAATTGATTGATGATCTAAAAAGTTGCAAACAATAGTTAGGGACCAACCTTGTCAAACGAAAATTATTTCTAAATACACTAATTGGCCAAAAAATAAAATAAAAAATAGTCAAGTTCAACAACTTTATAAGAACCTATTAGAAGTCATTAGGAAGGTTCGAATGTCAACAAATATAAACTAAGGTAACAATCATTATCATGCGTATTAAGTAAAGAATTAATTACCAATATCATAGCCATATATAAAAATAGGAGATGAAAGAATAGTTTATAGGAGGAAATTTTTAGCCAATCTTCATATACCAGCATGATACTGTCGTACAATTTTCCGTTCGCCATGCGCAAAGAGTTTCAACTCTTCCTAATTTTATGCACAAATAGTTTCAACTCCTTTTACTTTTAGCACAGTATGCATAAAATCTAAACTATTTTCTATCAGTGTGAATGGGTGAGTTTGTGTAATTTCAGAGTCTGACAATACTTACGATTAAAGGCGGACACACAGTCTCCTTTAGCTAGGGCTTTAATTTGCCCCTCACCCCACTCCACCCCACCCCACTCCACCCCCATTCCATTTTTTCCAATGTAATATATATGATAGAATTTTTAGAAATCGTCACTTATTTAAAAATGTTTTTTGTTGGGATTCTCTCAATATCCCACATCGGTTGTGTTAGCAAAGTAGGAGGGAGAAAACTTTATAAATAGGGATTTCCTAGTTTAGTATTATATGTGTGTGCCGCGTTGGGCGCCACCAACTCAGATGGTGAGTTTCCTGAGTTTGGTTCCCGAGAGGGTTTGTAATTTTGATCCGTCCAAAAATTACATAGTGAAAGTTTTTACTCTTCATGGTGGTCGTGGATGTAGGTCTGCGTTGAGATCGAACCACGTTAAAAATATTGGTATTTTTTCGTGTTGATTTATTTATTCTTCTTTATCTCTCCATATTATCTGCGTGTTTGCTCAAGATCCCAATAGTGATAGGTTTCTTTATTTTGTTTAAGTTGTAGTTTGAGAAATTGAGAGAAGGGAGGATGTGTTGGGATTCTCTCAATATCCCACATCGGTTGTGTTAGTAAACTAGGGAGGGAGGAAACCCTTTGTGATGAGTTCGAGTCTTGGGAGAAGCGCAGATCTTAGAAGAAGGCGCCAGTTTTCGTGACTGTGATGAGAGCAAAGAAGCATTCCTTGACCCAACATCAAGGAAGTAAAACTGAAACAGAGAAGGAACCCAAGAGAAGACCTATTGGTTAGGGGTTTTCTATTTTAATTGTAATTTGGGAACTTAAGAAAAAGGAGGATTTGTTAGAGATTCTCAAGATCCCATTAGTGATAGGTTTCCTTATTCTGTTTAAGTTGTAATTTGAGAAATTGAGAGAATGGAGGATATGTTGAGATTCTCTCAATATCCCACATCGGTTGTGTTAGTAACTAGGAGGGAGGAAAACCTTATAAATAGGGATCTCCTAGTTTAGTATGATGTGTGTGCCGCGTTGGGCGCCACCAACTCAGATGGTGAGTTTCCTGAGTTTGGTTCCCCAGAGGGTTTGTAATTTTGATCCGTTCAAAAATTATATAGTGAAAGTTTTTACTAGGTCATGTTGATTTATTTATTCTTCTTTTTCTCTTCATACTATCCGCGTGTTTGCTTCCGCTGCCCTATCAATTCTCCCCTCCAATTCAAAAAAGGCTCGTATGAAATAGTGCATTGTATTTTTATGATACATAATCTTTTGGAAATGGGAAGGCAATTTAATTATTATTATTTTGTGAAAAAGTGCCTGTATTAATTACCCTTGTGAGAAATTTACAAGCGACGATCAAAAGTTCCTTGTGCTATCTCTGGGCATTATTAATAACATTTACAATATAAAGTATGGCACCTATCCTATGCTGTAATAAGGGAAGCTGAAAATCATCCTAAAATATTAAGAAGTTGCGCCACCACCATAGCATATGAATCACGACTCTAAATAATTTTTGTCAATATTGATCCCGCAGGTTGTCATCAATCCTTGGATTCTCCACACTTAGTGAGACGTAAATGTTGAAGATCAGCAACATAAATGGAGAGCAAGCTGGAATTCATTCAAGGAAGAAGCTAGCAAAGAAGGATGATCAAGAAGAAAAGAAAAGGAAGCTGCAAAATGGCCAAGGCAAATAAAGACTGGATATGTGATTTGGGCTGAGCAATTGCGACTTAGTACCCCAAGAACAATCCTTCTAGCGTGAAAAGTAGTTTCCTCACTAGTTTACGGTGTGTCTGTGGGCAAAAAATCCTCTGTCCTGTGTGTGCCCCTTGTGTATCCCAACCAATCACAATTCACCATATGTATGTATAATTGAAAAAAATATTTATATAGTAAATTCTGATTGAATTGGGGACAGAGATGCCACAACATCATTTTCATCTTAAGCTAATTAAGTCTAGCTAACCAAAGAATTAAGGAATGGCTAAGCAAACCTTTATTATTCCACACCTTTTCCCATTCCTTGTAATCCGGTGGTCAGTGAAATAATTCTTTGTAGGCAGAGCTTGGAGAGAAATGTCATGACTTTTGTTCATCTCTACTACCCATTTGCAAAGAAATGTCATTGATTAAGTCTACTACATGTATATATAATTGAAAAAAATATTCACATGGTAAATTCTAATTGGTGGATACATGGGAACAGACGATTTCCACGCCTATGTCTTTGCATAAAACTTCTAGTAAGAATTATAATAAAGTACACTGTAAGCATATTAAGAAAATGAATGACAACGAAGCGCAATTCAAGTGGTAAGACGTTTCACTTCCAATCGGTAGATCGAGAGTTCGAGTTATACAGTGGGGGAAGTGGGGACTACTATTAATCCTCCTTTAAAAATAAAAATAAAAAGATTTTTTCTAGTTTCCTTTTTCATGTGTTATATATATATTTGTCTACATCAAGGATTAATAGCTCCACATGAAACCCGAATCTCTCCTTCATTACCATTCTTCACTCCAATGCTAGTAAGCCTCAAGAAAGACTGTCCCCAACTTTCGAAAAAACTGTCCTGATTATTTGCAAATCTCTCAACTCTACTAATCGTTCTTCGATCGTCTACAAGAACAGAATCAGATTGAAAAAGTCCCTTATGCATCATAAGATCTTTATAGTACTGATTATCGAACAGTTGAGGAGTCGATGGATCGTTGTTAACTGTTATTGTGGCACTGGCCCCTGCTGGACATTGCTTCGTTAGCTTAACCGCGTAATCCTTATCCATTGATGATGAATCGATGAGTGTGAGATTTCCATTCCTGTCTAGCTTGAATCGCTCACTAAATGCGCTGCAATGAGCCGATCCTATAGTGTGAGCTCCTGGAAAAAAAAATGTAATTCAACATAAAGAGATTGTCTATGCCAACCGGACGACTAATTAAATGTATTAATTGAAATCGCGCTCTTGTCATTTAGTACATTTTTTTAAATAGTTATATTGAAAATTAGGTAAATCTTTTTTTTTCATTTAAGAGAAAATATTTAAATGTAATGTGTGTTTACCTGAGAGGGTAACAAGATCATCCAAAGAAAGACCCTTAGTTGAGAATGTGTTGAGCATTTCTTCTAATGTAAAACTTGTATCAATTATATTTTGTCTCACATTTGAAGCCATAGAACTCCTCCCATCCCTCCTTCCTGTTGGAATCTGTATACTTGGTCCTCCTGTCTGCATCATGGTGTAATGATTAACTTTTAACTAATACTGGTTACATGTACTATTCACCAAAAAGGTTACATGTACTCCCTCCAGGCCCAAAAAACCATACTCCCGTGAATAAATGTTTGCCACGTGTTCACTTTTTCTCTACAGGTTCCACTATTTCTTTTAGGTTATAATTTTTTTAATTAAAAAAATTAACACATGTCAATTTCTTATTAATGAGAACACGGAATCAAACACCGAACGGGGATAGAAGATTTCTAGCCCTCCCTCCGTCTCAAATTAAGGGTCATCTTTAACATTTACACGGTAATTAATATTTTGATGAATTAAATGATAAAATATGAGTAAAAGTCTAGAATGCCCCTAATTAATTTTTTTGTCAACCAGCCAATTATCTTTAGTATTAGAAATGGCTAACTTTAATTAACTAGGAGTATTTTATTTATTTATTTTTGGCTAAATAAATTAAGTATGGGTATTTTTTTGCCTGAATAAATTAACTAGGAGTTTGTTTGTTTTTTTCGCTAAATACATTAACTAGGAGTATTAAATGGGGTTGATGAAGGTAAGAGTGAAATTGGAAATCTTAATAATAAATATTTACTTTATTTAGAAAGATGATAAATAATTTAGGATAAAATCGAAAAATGAAATGGGAACAGTTAATTTAAGACAGAAGTAACGTTAATCGCGACATGAAAGTAAAAATCGACAACTCAAAAAGTTAAGGAGAAAGTAATAGTTAACATTGTCCTTGTAATGCAAATAAAATGAAATTGAGTTTACCAATTGAACAGCATCTCTAGCAGCCAAAGCTAGAAGATCAGCACAAGAAACAATTCCCGGGCAGAAGATTTCTAACACTCTCTTTGCTGAATCAATTACTGAAAATCCTCCCAGAGATTTGTTTGCTGGATCACTCTGTTCTGTTCCGTCTCCTTTTAATAATATTGAAGCATCACAACCCTATTTAGGTCAAACATCAGAAAATTAAAATTATAGCTTCTTCTTTCTTTCTTTTTTTAAAAAGCCCGACACGATTTAGATGTCCCTTTTCCTTTAGAATAAATTTTCACGTCAAAAAATTTAATATCATTAAGTAATATGAGGAGAGTACACGCACAAAAGGAGAAAATCGTATGTTCCCCACTATCCAATGAAAATATATATATATATTTTTTTGGACCTCACCAGAGGAGGTAGCCCATGTAGGGCGGAAATTATATATGTAGAAGTGTCTCACAAAGAAGGTAAATTAGAAGACCGGCAAGCCGGTTGCCCCATTAGGGGGAATATAAGTACCTCACAGAGGAGGTAGATTAGAAGACCGGCAGGTCGGTTGCCCCATTAGGGGGAATATAAGTACTTCATAGAGGAGGTAGATTAGAAAACCGACAAGCCGGTTGCCTCTTGAGAGAGAATATAAGTGCCTCCCAGAGGAGGAAGATTAGAAGACCCATGTAGAGGAATATAAGTGCCTCACACAAGAGAGAACCCAAAGAAAAGTAAATTAAAGAATGCCCTTTGTGTGAGGAGGGTATCGAACCCACGACCTCACGGTCGTGGGCGGGCTATGGAACTTGTGATAATGAAAATATTATGAAGATTAAAAAATCATTAATTTGATTTGATATATTCATATTGGTAGTTAAAAATATAAAAACGTTATAAAATGTTGTTATGAAACCATCTTGATAGTTAAAAATGTAAGTTTGTTTCTTAGGTGAGTTAAAAAATATAATTAATGATTTAAGACTGAAAAAATAAATCAGAGAAAAATACCTCTACAAAACAATCATGAAAAAGCAAGCGAAGAAGCTTTCCAGGAATTGATGGGTCCTGAGAGGAAGCAAATCTCACAGTATTCTTCACCATCATTTCTGCAGCTGGACATGAACTTCCATAGAAGTCAATGGAAAGACTAGAAGAGTGTGATGCTAATATACCAACACAAAGCACCAACACTAAGAAATCAAGACATGAACGAGGTGTTACAGGGTTTCTAATCCTACGTAGAATCTCGAGTTTAACTGACTTGGTTATAAATGTCGCATTCGTCATAGTCTCCGATCAACTCTTTTTCCAGACCTATGAAATTTCTGCTGCAAAAAACACCATCTTGCATTGGTAAATAGGGGAGGTTGTTCTTGATCATTTAAAGCTGCATTTACTTGGTTTTGGTAATGTCAGAGTTTACATTATTGGGTTAGGAGGAGATTGAATTTATTTTCAAAGTGTTGTCATAAATGGAAGTGTGGGTTTTCAATCATTTTCACTATTGGATACATATATATATATATATATATATATATATATATATATATATATATATATATATAACCCTTGCTATTCACGGGGAATAAATGCTTCTAATTAAAACAAAAATTCAAAATTTTTAATTGAAGCTAGGTGAAATACATTTAATTAAAAGACTAATAACTTCAGAAAATTACATGTGGGATTTCTAAGCCATAATTGGTCAAAACCTAAAAACATATTATGTAATATAAATATACTAGTCTAACGACCTGTACTAAGCACGGGAACAAATTTAATTATTGATAAAATATTAAATAGAATAAAAGTGAAAAAATGATACTCTACACTGTTTTTTATTTGGTTTTTCAAAACTACATATATAGATAAATAAAAAATATAAGAATTTTGTATTTATATACAAAATATACAAAAAAATCAAAACACAAAGAGAAATTAAAATAATTAAGTTACAAAATCAAAAATCCATTATAATAAATATAATATGAGGAACAAAAAATAACACAGGCAAATGCGATATTTATTCGACATTTACAATAAATATTGGTATAGATATATATCGACGTTTTTTTCCTTATTACGACATATGTCAAACGTCGCAATAAACCTTTGTTGTTATAGTGTATATGAGGTAACAAACTTTCGATTCAAATTAATAATTGAGAAATGAAAAGTCAAATTAAGTTGCTAAAACAAAACTAACAATAATAATAAATTCACCTAATTTTTTTTTTTAAAAATAATAATGGTAAACAAAACGGAGGCACACAAACATTATAGTAATAAAATGGAGGCACACAAACTATATAATGTATTAACATACTATAATAAACTAAAAAATTCAAACTGCTGCAAACTCGAATTCAAAGATACCATTATTTTTCTAACCCGGTCAATTAATAGTGTAAACCACTAGTAGGATTTATTAGATATTTGTTCCAAGGAAAAGACTTGGAAGGTCTTCTTCCTTGGGGGAAGAACATATTTGCCCCATGTGTGTGAAATGAGTGATAGATTCATAAAAGAACACAGGGATTAAGCAATCACCTTAAGCTGGCGGTGGCAACATGGTTTAGACAAATATCATTAATTACCTTGATCAGATCGAAGTCATCAGTTTAATTAGGTTTTTTAATTAATTACGTACGTACCAAGTGGTTCTAATAACTTCTAACAATATACTCAGATGCAAACAAATAGTGACGAAAGATACAGGTCTTGTTCCAAATCAATATTCATTATTATTCAAAGCAGAATCCATATATAAGAATATAAATTCAGCACAAGTAGTATTGGATTTTGTCAGTCCGGCTCCTATGTGGAACAGATAAAGTTCCGCACGTGCGGAACAATTTCAGCCATCAGATGGGATTTTGAACGGTCCAGATCTGGAGAGAGAAAAGTTACAGCTGACTTAAAAAATAATTAAAAAAAAAATTTCTTTCTCCAAATCTGAACCGTTAAAAAATCTCATCTGACGGCTGAGAACGTGTCCCGCACCGTACGGAACAAAAGGTGTCCTGCATAGGAGCCGGGAGCGGATTTTGTGGGTGTAATTTATTTTTTCCTGTTATTTTGTCCAAACCTTTGTTGATGATGCAACTAAGACCACGCCGATGTCCTTAAATAACCAAACATTTTTTGTAACTATAATTAAATATACTATATACAATCATTAGGTCCAACTATGGTGTAGGACTTCAAAAATTCAATACATACCGAATAATTTTGGCCGTTTTGAACCATCATATAAAAATTTGACGGTTCAAATTTTTTAGAGCGAACACTTGTAATTTTTAGAGTACTTATTGCGTAAGACTCTTAGGACAAGTGTTGATTAGGAGAGAACATATGTTGTACAAAAAAGTAATACTTGTCTAAAAATATACAATACCTTTCGTACTGTATCCTGTATTGACACTTTTTTTTATTTTGTACAATATCCGTGCACACAATCATCAGCATGGATTTGGACAGGTTTACACAAGGCTATCATCATAGGCAAATTAAGGATCATCGTCACCTTTTTATGAGTCAGAAATTTGTTATTCAAAGTGCAAAATTTGGGCACACGGTCTCCTTGGCATGGGAAACATTTTGTTCCTTTCTATGATTTATTCTGTCTCCAAAAGGCCCGCAATCAATTAGTTTAATGAACTGTTAGTATATACTCTCTCCATTACTAAATATAAGACCCTTTAGACAATTTTAAAAAATTAAAAAACTTGTCATTTTTACCAGAAGTTTCAATATTACTCTTCTCTCTCACTTTTATAGCATAAGAAAATAAAAGAAAAAATAGGGATGACAGAGATAGCAAATAAAAAAAATGTTGAAGGTGTAATTGGAATAAATTATTGATAACTAATAAAAGAGATTTAAACGACAATTAATTTAGATACCTATAAATCTCCTAAACGACAAGTAATGGGAATGGATGAAGTATTATGCTACGAGTGAACTTGCTTAATTATATGTGTAACAGTTTCTCAAATATGCACGAAGCATAATATTCTCTTAGTGGTACAATATAAGACATTTTGACTATTTTGTATAGATTAAGGAGAAAATATGTGACATTTTTTTAGTATTATATCATTTACTCATTCCACTAACATAATAGAATAAAAAAAAAGTTTTAATCTATGAGTAACAATACTTTTACAAAAATAAAAAACTCAAACATTGTATATTGTTAAACAGAAAGAGTATCTAAATTTCTAACAAAGTTGCTTACTTAAGGTAGCATGCACGAGATATACAATATTTAAACTTGTAATATTTTGACCGCAATGTACTAATCACACTCAGGGCAGTATGAATGGAAAATGGGGCATGGGACAAAATTTTATGAGAGGCTTATATTAAAAAATTATTTTGAAAAGTTTAACGAATTTTTTTATTTTTCTTAATTTTTCGACTGCAAAATTACTTATTAAAGTTTTATATTTAGGACGTTATAATAAATTATTTTCAATAGATAATATACATAATTCATCTAATCTATCTTGTGACATAATTGATCTTAGGAATGAAAATGATGGAAAATAGCAAGACACGGGGGTTTTATATTCTTAAAATGAGTCTTTATGGGATTAGGCTAGGCCTATATTTGGTGGGGAATGAATAAATGTAATTATATGGGGTCTCTATTCCCTTTTTTAAAGTGAAGTGTTAGTGAAATAAAATAAAATTGGTACCTTTATTTTGTGGAGACCTGAGATAATGATTTAATTTGCCTCATGACTGAAACGCCTCTGATGACACTATAACACACGTAGCCTTAAGACATATAATTTTGAGTCGGAACTATTATGCTACATTCCTAGACTTTCTTGACCAATTAGGGGCATTATTTTTAAGGAATTAAAAATAGTAAATAGGTAACGTAAAAAAAAAGGAAAACAAAAACAAACAAAGTAAATGATTGGTGAAACTCATGACAAAGAAAGAAGTAATTTACGTTCGAAATCTTCCTCAATACTACTAATTATAAATAAAAGGTTAATAGTGAATGCAGTAACTATCATCATCAGATCAGGACGAAGCCAGCAATTGTATTTTTGGGGTAAAAAACTACAATAGTATGTCAACTTACCTATAAAAACTGCAAAAAAAAAAAAATTTGGGGGCTAACTTGATAAAAATAATTCGAACTACATATAAAGATTACTATATTTTACTATATCTATTAGTATTTTTAAAAATCTCGGAGCGACTGCCACCCGCACCCTAGAATCGTCCCTGCATCAGACATCAGTCTTTTACTCAATTACAGTAATAATATTTGCTGATGAATTCAACCATAGAATCGTAAAAGAAAGACCAAGAAATTCATCAGCCAAAGAAATTATTTGTCAATAACCATTTGAATAATTAAAAAATTCAACTTTCTTTTTTCTTTCAATCTTCTTTCCGTTTGTCCATTATTAAATATGTGGACATTGCACTGCAATTGTCTTGCAGATGATATCATAGTATAATAAATCTACTGTCAAAATCATTTAATAAAAAGTGCTCGATATATATATATATATATATATATATATATATATATATATATATATATATATATATATATGTGTGTGTGTGTGTGTGTGTGTGTGTGTGAGAGAGAGATTGGCCAAACAACATCAATAACGTAACTTATGAAATCCTCAATAATTGGAGTATGATAAGAGACAGATCTAATATTTGACAATATGAACAAAGTGGATGCTCTTAGCATACCACTGAAACAAATGGATTAAAGACTGGCATAATCCTTGACAATGATGTATAAAGTAGTTGCTCACAGAATACCGCTGAAACAACTCATATACCGTCACGTTTGTTAAAGAATTATGTCCTCAAATCAAAATCAAAACGAATCAAAAAAGACAGACCAATAATCATTTTAATTTATGTATATCAGCATTCAGAGCATCTATATACGTGCGCTGTTAGTAAGTCCAACAACTTTGTAAGAACCTATTAAAAGTCATTAAGAAGGTTCGAATGTCAACAAATTATAAACTAAGGTAACAACCATTATCATGCGTATTAAATAAAGAATTAATTAATCATAGCGTATATAAAAATAGGAGATGAAAGAATAGTTTATAGGATTAATTTTTTAAGCCAATCTTCATATACCAGTTTTCTGTCCGCCATGCGAGGAGGGCCTTTGCCGCAGCCCGCCCCCACCCCATTTTTGTCAAAGTAATGTTATACATAGGTGATAGAATTTTTAGAAATGGCCACTTAAAGAAAGTTCTCCTCTCCTTGTATGAAATATTGCATTGTATGTTTATGATACATAATCTTTTGGAAATGGGAAGGCAATTTATTTATTTTTATTTTTTTTGTGAAAAAGGGATCTGCATTAATTACCGGGGAAAAGCCCAAAAAAATTGGCATGGGGACTGCTGCCCCTGAACCCCTAGCCAACTCACCGACGAATTAAATCGTGGAGAACATCCAGCGTCTAACTCAAACTTCATAACCTAACATGACTTTGGTTCATCTCTACTACCATTTGCTAAGAGTCAACTTTGCTAAAAAGCTAGAAGGGAGAAGTACATGGCATATTAGGCTCAACTTCATTACTATATGTATTTGCATAAAACTTTCTAGTAAAGAATTACTCCATAATAAAGTACACTCCTAAAGCATATTAAGAAAATGAAATTTAACAAATCCAAAAAAAAAAAAAAAAAAGATATTTTCTAGTTTCCTTTTTCATGTGTTATATATATATATATATATATATATATATATATATGTCTACATCAAGGATTAATAGCTCCACATGAAACCCGAATCTCTCCTTCATTACCATTCTTCACTCCAATGCTAGTAAGCCTCAAGAAAGACTGTCCCCAACTTTCGAAAAAACTGTCCTGATTATTTGCAAATCTCTCAACTCTACTAATCGTTCTTCGATCGTCTACAAGAACAGAATCAGATTGAAAAAGTCCTTTATGCATCATAAGATCTTTATAGTACTGATTATCGAACAGTTGAGGAGTCGATGGATCGTTGTTAACAGTTATTGTGGCACTGGCCCCTGCAGGACATTGCTTCGTTAGCTTAACCGCGTAATCCTTATCCATTGATGATGAATCGATGAGTGTGAGATTTCCATTCCTGTCTAGCTTGAATCGCTCGCTAAATGCGCTGCAATGAGCCGATCCTATAGTGTGAGCTCCTGGAAAAAAAAATGTAATTCAACATAAAGAGATTGTCTATGCCAACCCGACGACTTATTAAATGTATTAATTGAAGTCGCGCTCTTTATCATTTAGTACATCTTTTTAAATAGTTATATTGAAAATTAGGTAAATCTTTTTTTTTTTTCATTTAAGAGAAAATATTTAAATGTAATGTGTGTTTACCTGAGAGGGTAACAAGATCATCCAAAGAAAGACCCTTAGTTGAGAATGTGTTGAGCATTTCTTCTAATGTAAAACTTGTATCAATTATATTTTGTCTCACATTTGAAGCCATAGAACTCCTCCCATCCCTCCTTCCTGTTGGAATCTGTATACTTGGTCCTCCTGTCTGCATCATGGTGTATTGATTAACTTTTAACAAATACTGGTTATATGTACTCCCTCCAGGCAAAAAATCCACTCTCCCGTTCTCAATCCTCACGAATAAATGTTTGCCACGTGTTCACTTTTTCTCTACGGGTTCCACTATTTCTTTTAGGTTATCATTTTTTTAATTAAAAAAATTAACGCATGTCAATTTCTTATTAATGGGAACATGGAATGGGACACCGAACGGGGATAGAAGATTTCTAGCCCTCCCTCCGTCTCAAATTAAGTGTCATCTTTAACATTTACACGGTAATTAATATTTTGATGAATTAAATGATAAAATATGAGTAAAAGTCTAGAATGCCCCTAATTAATTTTTTTGTCAACCAGCCAATTATCTTTAGTATTAGAAATGGCTAACTTTAATTAACTAGGAGTATTTTATTTATTTATTTTTGGCTAAATAAATTAAGTATGGGTATTTTTTTGCCTGAATAAATTAACTAGGAGTTTGTTTTTTTTCTCGCTAAATACATTAACTAGGAGTATTAAATGGGGTTGATGAAGGTAAGAGTGAAATTGGAAATCTTAATAATAAATATTTACTTTATTTAGAAAGATGACAAATAATTTAGGATAAAATCAAAAAATGAATGGGAACAGTTAATTTAAGACAGAAGTAACGTTAATCGCGACATGAAAGTAAAAATAGACAACTAAAAAAGTTAAGTAGATAGTAATAGTTAGCATTGTCCTTGTAATGCAAATAAAACTAAATTGAGTTTACCAATTGAACAGCGTCTCTAGCAGCCAAAGCTAGAAGATCAGCACAAGAAACAATTCCCGGGCAGAAGATTTCTAACACTCTCTTTGCTGAATCAATTACTGAAAATCCTCCCAGAGATTTGTTTGCTGGATCACTCCGTTCTGTTCCATCTCCTTTTAATAATATTGAAGCATCACAACCCTATTTAGGTCAAACACCAGAAAATTAACATTATAGCTTCTTCTTCTCCCGACACGATTTAGATGTTCCTTTTCCTTTAGAATAAATTTTCACGTCAAAAAATTTAATATCATTAAGTAATATGAGGAGAGTACACGTACAAAAGGAGAAAATCGTATGTTTCCCCTATCCAATGAAAATATTATGAAGATTAAAAAATCATTAATTTGATTTGATATATATATATATATATATATATATTTTTTTTTTTTTTTTTTTTTTGAACCTCACAGAGGAGGTAAATTAGAAGACAGGTAGACCGGTTGCCCCAAGAGGAGAATATAAGTGTCTCATACAAAGAGAACCAAAGAATTGAAAATTAAATTATGCCCCTTTGTGTGAGGAGGATATCGAACCCACAATCTCATGGTAGTGGGGTATGTCCTTGTGATTGATTTGATATATTCATATTGGTAGTTAAAAATATAAAAACATTATAAAATGTTGTTATGAAACCATCTTGATAGTTAAAAATGTAAGTTTGTTTCTTAGGTGAGTTAAAAAATATAATTAATGATATAAGACTGAAAAAAGAAATCAGTAAATACGTGTCCAATTTTACAAATTGATAAATATTTTAACACCAATTTTTTTTCTTAAAAAAATAAAATAAAAATAACTAGTAAATTGGGAATAAAATACCTCTACAAAACAATCATGAAAAAGCAAGCGAAGAAGCTTTCCAGGAATTGATGGGTCCTGAGAGGAAGCAAATCTCACAGTATTCTTCACCATCATTTCTGCAGCTGGACATGAACTTCCATAGAAGTCAATGGAAAGACTAGAAGAGTGTGATGCTAATATACCAACACAAAGCACCAACACTGAGAAATCAAGACATGAACGAGGTGTTACAGGGTTTGTAATCCTACGTAGAATCTCGAGTTTAACTGACTTGGTTATAAATGTCGCATTTGTCATAGTCTCCAATCAACTCTTTTTCCAGACCTATGAAATTTCTGCTGCAAAAACACCATCTTGCATTGGTAAATAGGGGAGGTTGTTCTTGATCATTTAAAGCTGCATTTACTTGGTTTTGGTAATGTCAGAGTTTACATTATTGGGTTAGGAGGAGATTGAATTTATTTTCAAAGTGTTGTCATAAATGGATGTGTGGGTTTTCAATCATTTTCACTATTGGATATATATATATACATACTAGCTTAATAACTCGTGCTATTCACGGGGAATAAATGTTTCTAATTAAAACAAAAATTCAAATTTTTTAATTGAAGCTAGGTGAAATACATTTAATTAAAAGACTAATAACTTCAGAAAATTACATGTGGGATTTCTAAGCCTATAATTGGTCAAAACCTAAAAACATACTCCCTCCATTCCTAAATATAAGACTCTTTAGACAATTTGAGAAAATTAAGGAAGTTGTCATTTTCACCTAAACTTCCAATATTACCCCACCTCTCCTCTCTCTCTCTCTTACTTCTACTTGATAAAGAAAGGAAAATGTTGAGGGTATAATTGGAATAAATTGTTGACAACTAATAAAACAACCTTAAACGACAATTAATTTGGATACCTAGATATCTCCTAAACGACAATTAATAGGGAATGGAGGGAGTATTATGTAATATAAATATACTAGTCTAATGACCCGTACTAAGCACGGGAACAAATTTAATTATTGATAAAATATTAAATAGAATAAAAGTGAAAAATGATACTCTACACTGTTTTTTATTTGGTTTTTCAAAACTACATATATAGATAAATAAAAAATATAAGAATTTTGTATTTATATACAAAATATCAAAAAAGGTTCTAGTAAGAGAATAATATTCTTTCAATGATTACTCAAGTTCGGCGTTGTAAGTTTTCTTGAAAAAAATTAACGGAACCATCCAAAATAAATAAACCCCGCTTTCCAATTTATTGGGCAAATTCAAACTCATTTAATGAAATGATAAGAATTAAATGATTGTAAAGGCTTATGATTGGTTGAAAATCGAAAACATGTTATATATATATATATATATATATATATATATATATATATATATATATATATATATATATATATACACTAGTTAAACACTCACGTGCTATGCACGGAGAAGATTATTAAAATAAATTTTTTGAATTAGATTCTTAAAGAAATGGTATCTGAAATTTTATCGTCAATTTCTTATAAATAAAAAGTATTTTAGATGTAAGTAAAATGAATTTAATGTTTATTAATTGCCCACCCCTTATTCTCGAACCCAAAAAACTCAAAATGAATGTATATGGAGACTTTTGGACAAATGCCGCTTTAATCTCCCTATACCACGCACCCTCTCCCTGACCACAATAGGAAAAAAGAGAGAAAAAAGAAAAAAGGGAGAAAACCCCCTAAAATGCCGCTTTAATTTCCCTATACCACGAACCCTCTCCCTGACTACAATAGGAAATAAGGGAGAAAAAAACCTAAAGGTAATGTTTTATATTAAGAACTTCAAAATATTACCACAAAAAAATTATAAAAAATCATTAAATTTAACGTTTAAAATGTTCTTCAAATGTACACATTTTATTTTTTCTTTCAATCAGTGAACGTTCTAGTAAATGTCTTTGATTTCACTGAGTAGAATTGAACAGTCGAACATGAAAAAAATTAACTTGCGGTAAAAAAGAACGATGGGAAAATATGCATTAGAGTAGACAAACATGAGTACGGGTTACAAAAAATGTAAGAAATTTTAAAACTTTGATATAATCGGCATCTAAGGTTTGGACCCTAACAAATTTCTTAAAATAAATATCTTGCAAAAAATAAATAAATTATATGTAACAGTTTATCACTCCCAAAAAAAAGTGGATAAAAATTTAAAAGGAAAAAGAAAAATCAACCATATGATAAACTCTTAAGAAGTTTTTCTATGAGGAAAAAGAACGGTCTAGAAAATTAAAATAGAAGAAAAGAAAAACTCATAAATATATTAAATTATACAATTTAATTTGAACAAGTTAAAAATGTCAATCAATACTTTTAAAATAATTATAAAAAAATCAAAAAATTTGGAAATTAGATTGAGGACCTTACTCGAGAACTCTATAATGCTAAAAAAACCGCAAATGGCTTTGTTGATATCATATATTAGTTTTATACACATTAATTTTCTTTTATAGTCTTGTCATTTGTCAATTTATAAAAATAATAACTATTTTTTTAGGTGAGAGGACCCGTTCTTTGTTAAAACTTTAACCATTTATATTTGTATAAATAAAAAATATAAGAAACAAAACTGTGTTTCCCTAATTTGATAGGCTGAAATGTCAGCCAAATTTCCCATCAAAACAACATGTGAAAGTACTCTTTTTTTGTATTGTCAACCCCAACAAAACAATCTAACTTTTCAATGTGGACATGCATTTACTCCTTTTATAAGAGTTCTTAGTCTTCTTTTTTTTATTTTATTAAAAAAAAAAAAAGAACTCTCGAAAATTACATGTAGATTTCTAGAGAATGTGATTGTTAAAAACAAAAACACCTTATGTAATATAAATATAGTTAGATTAAATTATATTAGATAGTTTAATAACATGTGCTATTCTAGGGATTCCATTTTATCATATAATTAAGAGTATATGAAAACAATGGCTCTACGGGGTTTTTTTTTAAAATTTTTTGACTCTTTGAATGAAAAACAATAATAAGCAGGTTTTCTCGCAAGTTATACCAAAAATCAAATAGCTCTGTTAGCTAATTTTTTAATTTTTTAAAATAAATAAATTTTACTATTGAAATGAAAAAGTTGAAAAGCAAATTGAGCTTGCCACTGAATTTAATGGGCTAAATATCAACCCACCAATTCATTCAATTGAAAAAACATTCTCAACCCCTTTCTTTATAATGTTGTCAAACTCCAAAAATTTCGTACACTTTCAATGTGGGATCTTGAATAATATTGAAAAAGAAAAAGAAAAATATAGAAAATTAGAATAGAAGAAAAGACATAAATATATTAAAAACCATAACTTTAGATTAATACTTTAGTTTTAGAGAATTTAGAAAGACATTCACTTGTTTCCAGTATAAACGGAGCGAATTGATTTTTATTCATTTTAAAATGTCCATTTTTATTTATTTTTCAAAAGATATTATGAAAATAAAAATGTTACATAAGAATAAAAAAAACAAAAAATGAACATTGCATAAATCTAAGCTAAATCGAACTTGATTGTAAGCTTGTTCGAAATTCAGAGAATCCAGCCATTTAAATTACCCGTTATTTGTTAAAATTTTAAATATTTATATTTATATAAATAAAAAATATAAGAAGCAAATAAGTGTGCTTCCCTAATTTAATGAGGTGAAATATCAGCCCAATTTCTCACTCAAAACATGTGAAAGTACTCTATTTTATAGTATTCTCAAACTCAAACAAAAATCTAACTTTCCAATGTGGGATACTCTTATGAGCCAATCAAGATGTTACAATAAAAGTAAAATTTAACCAACCAATTTTTTTTTAAAATAATTAATTAAACCAAAATTCATGAAAATTACACGTAAGATTTAGAAGAATGTGATGACTTTGGAATTTTGAAATTAAGGAACATAATATAATTAATGTAAATTATTATACCATACAAAAAATACTGTTAGTTTATATTTGTTAGAGACCGTGGAAAAGTTTACTTAAATTACCATTCCATTGAAAAAATTAAATAAAATAACTGTCAAATACCTGCTAGAGTAGCTGGCAATGTGGTGTAGCGTTTAAACTGCTGGCTTGGAATCGAATACCTCCTCCAATTTAAATAAAATAGTTCAATTTTTTGCACCAGTTAAAAGTTTTATAACTGATTAAAAACATAAAATCCTAGAAAATGGCACGTGACATTATATATACAAATCTGAAAAGGTGATCTGTAATATATAGATAGATACTAGCATAATCACCTGTGCTATGCACGGCCCCGATAATTAAATTATTTATCGAAAAGTTAATGAAGAAAACATTGTGTATTAGCTAAACTTTTAAAACAACAAAGTAGCCTGGGTAAGTTAAAAAGCATATTACTAATGCCAAAGTGATGACGTGTTTGATTCTTAATTATGTTGTCATGTTCAAAGATATATGAACAAAATTTTTTAATTATATATGATATATTTTACTCCATTTAGATAATAAATGTATAAATAATTCCAGTAAATTATTGTGTATATCAAATGACTCCAATAAATTATATTACTGAATCCATCACTGCATATAAGCCAGCCCTCACTCTGATTAAGACTCAGGTTCTAAGGATGTAAATATGGGCTAGTTGGGATTAATCTTTACTCAAGGTGAGGATACCAAAAGATAAAAAAAATAAAGAAATAAAGAAATCATGTAGTGAAGTATAGTAATATATAATTCTTTTACACTCAAAAGAAATATTAAAAAGTGTGACATTTTTTTTCCTTACGTCTACAAATATTTATTGAACAACTATTTTTTCTCGACTTCTAATGTATTTTTGTGTTAAATGAATTCTTAAGGTACTTAAATTATGACCTTTAAACTATCTCGCATAGAGAGAATCAAGGAAATCAAATTCAATAAATAAATTAATAATTCATTTTACTAAAGGCAGTATTTACTTGTCTATTTCATTCATTTACTTGACCCTACGTTTTATATTAAAAATGAAGAATATATAAAGAAATGAAATAAAATATGCTTGACTATGGAAACAAAAAAGGTCAAAAGTCATTCTATCAACATTACCAAAACCCAGAAAAAACTATGTAGACCATGAACACTGCAATAGATTTCTTTTTCCATTATCCACGATTTGTCAATAAATTTAATTACATCCAACTGATTTAGGCTCTACTTGGATTGGGTTTGAGTTTTGGTTTGAGTTTTTGGCGGGAGAGGCTAAAAAGTGTGCGGGAAAAATTCAAATTCAAATATATTTTTCAAATAATCGTTCAATTCCAAATTTTTTTCTCAAAAATTTGGAATTTGAACATCTCCCGCCAATTTTAGAGGTCAAAATTTGAAGAAAAACGATTATTTGAAGAAAAAAATTTGAATTTGAATTTTTTCCGCCCACTTTTTAGTCTCTCCCGCCAAAACCCAAACCCAATCCAAGTAGAGCTAATATTTGATATTCTGGCCATTACCATAAACAGGGATCAAGACAGGGGCGGGGTGGCAATCGCCCCCAAGATTTTTAAAAATACTACTACATATAGTAAATTTTATATGTAGTTCGGAATATTTTATCAAATTCGCTCTCCAACATTTAATTTTTTTGCAGTTTTTATATATAGTTCGGCATATTGTTCCAGTTTTCGCACCCCAACGCCAAATTCCTGGCTTCGTCCTGACTATAAATATAGTTGAAGATTCCATTGGCAAGTGGCAACCCATCTTTTCCGTTGTTAGCTTTCATTTAGCAAAGTCTTAATTTCTTGTTATCAAAGCTCTATTAAGAAAATGCATTTCAATCACCTACTATTTTATTTTGCAGCCTTGAGAAATCCTTTACAGTAATATATATGAACTCAAAGAACTCTGATTAATATTGAAATGCACCCTCAAACATGTACTCTCATTCTAATTGAAGTTTTGTAACCCCTCCCACTCTCGCAACTATATTTGCTACTTCGTGTCAATCTTAAAAGCAGTTGTTGCATGCCTTAAAAAAATAATAAGAATCATGAGCTTCTTTCTTTTGTTTTTCTTCTTTTTTTATGAAAAAAGAAGCATGAGCCTCTTGTACACAAAAAGCGATACCCACGCCCCCAGGGCCCTCACCACCCGATCCGACAGGCATTGTGGAGCATGTAAATCATGGTGACCCAGCGGTTCGATTGGTGGGAGGCCTTGTCTTAGTCCACCGCAAAAAGCCACCCCCACATTGGAGGGTTGAAACTTCCACACTGCGGCTGCCAAGATTCGAGCATGCGCCCTTGTACACAATCTACCACCCTCGAACCAACTGGGCTACCCTTGCGGATGCATGAGCCTCTACTCAGAATGAACGTGGTGGTGGTATAGGTTTTCTAATCCTACGTAGGATCTCGAGTTTGACGGACTTAGTTATAAATGTCGCATTCATCATAGTCTCCGAGCAAATGTTTTTCCAGACCTATGAAATTTCTGCTGCAAAAAACACTATCTTGCATTGGTGAATAGGGGAGGTTGTTCTTGATCATTTAAAGCTGCATTTACTCGGTTTTGGTAATGTCAGAGTTTGACATTATTGGGTTAGGAGGAGATTGAATTTATTTTCAAAGTGTTGTCATAAATGGATGTGCACTGAGTACGACCTTTGTCATAAATGGATGTGGGTTTCCAATCATTTTCACTATTTGGGTAGATAGATATATTCTGGATTACATTTTATAGAGGGACAGTGCTAGGCGGCTAAGACTTAGTCAATTAATTGGCTAAAAACCCAAATTGAAAAGTTAAAAAGTCTAATATATCCCTCTATCCATATATGAATATATTTGTTTTATTTATATTTTTAAATGTCTAAATGTCTATTATACCCCTATACCTATAACCTACCCTAGCACTCTACACCCTACACCCTACACCCACATCATCATCACTATTGCTTTTATACTTTACATATGTATTTTATGTATGTATTTGTATTTTATTTTATTTTGTTGAATAATTTGTTTGTGTTTAATGTTGTTCTCTTCCTACATTCTTTATAATTACCACATCCATGAACAAGATTAACACTTCATAAAATTGAGCTAAAACCAAACCTATGAACACATTAAAAAAATCTTAAAGATTAGTAAGACTTTATGAGTTAAAATCACCAAGAACTCAAAAAATATTACCAAAAAAGAACACATTTTTTCTGGAAATGAACTCTTAACACGAGAATGAAATCATGGCTAAGAATCATCACATCTTTAAAATTAGTAAGTCTTTATGAGTTAATATAATTAAGAACTCAGAAAATAATTTATATTTCTGAATCTGGAAAATATTTCAGATTGTGCCTAGTTATTATTACATTTCCAAAAACTTTAGAAAAACAAATAATATGGAAAATGCATTTAATTGATTACACAAAGATATTAACCAGAGAAATTTAATTAATAATTTCATTGATCATCATTCATACATATTACATGGTAAATGGAGATAGAAAATCCATTTAAACATCAAACAAAGTACCAACTGCCTGAATTAATTAAACAAACAAGCCGAAAGAAGCAAAAACACAACGAAAATCAACTTACCTAAAAGGTCACCAAACTACATAGTTTCAGAAAAACATAAAAAAAGACATACAACATTCACCAGAACAACGGGCTAGAAGCCCCGAAAACTTCAAACTTCAAACTGTAACCTTGAAACTTCAAACTAAACTTCAAACTTCACACTTCAAACGGCACCACCACAAAAACCACCACCAAAAAAATGAAAACCAGCTACCATCCCTTACCCATGCCGGTCCCCCTCTCTTAAAAAGTAGCCTCGTCCCCCGTCTCATAACCAGAGGACGCAGAAGAGAGGCTAAGTGTTAAAATAGGTGTGGCGACCTCACCTGAATCAGACCAGGAATCAATGTTAATAGGGTTTTCAGGGGTCCCTTGAAAATTCAGAGTGGGTGATGAAGGTGGGGGCGGAGGACATGGTTGGGGGACATCAAGGATTACAGGTGGCGGTGTGACCAAACCTGCTGGTGTACCAAACAAAACCTGAGTGGGGTTGGATGATGCGGTGGTAAAGCAGCTTGGCCAAAGTCTGCTGCGCGTTAGGATTGAAGGAGGGGCACTCCAAGAATGGTTCAGCTGCTCATTTCTCTCAAGCCCTTCCAAGATTCTGTTTGCATTCACTAGGAGTGGGTTTCTCCTCACACAAGTTCTCAATCTCCTTGCACCAAAGGTTTCCGACAACATTTCCAGAGTTGCCCTGAGCTCAACTCTATCCATGGTAACGGGAGACTGTTATAGGCCGAAATTTGGGGAAGGCGAAACCCTTGATCTTTTTGCAGAAGCCATTTATATTTCTTTGAGTTTGTTGAATTTTGCTAAGTACGACCATCTTAGCCAATTTCGTATTTATAGTAAACAAAATCGACCAACTTCACACCAGCTAAATTAAATGGAGTAAATACTTGAAAGATTGATTTGATTTGCCGGAGTAGTGGAAGTAGGTGGCGGAGCAGTGGTCTTTGGTATGTTGGAGAGAAATGTAATATTTAAGAAGGAAGATGTAGAGTATATAGTGTATTTGAATTGTAGGGATGCGGCTCAGAATAGAAATGATTACTTTTGACAATGGAGAATAGTATTGATTATATGTTCATCTTCTCCACTTTCCCATATACACTATTCGCGTAGGGATGCGTCAAAATTCTCCATTTTTGAATTGAAAATGAATAAAAGAAAGAAAGAATAGGAAAAATGTGCTAGTAAATTTGTCTTCCAATTATTAATATTTTTAAAAACATATTATGTACAAAATTAAATTTAATAGTATTTTTACTCACTTTTAAAAGAACAGAAAGTAATTTTACGCAATTAAAGTAGAATTATTTTAATAAATTTGGAGTGATCAAACTTACTAATAAATTTGTTTTTTCAAGACACGCCACCTTTCTTGTCGGTGTTGCCCCCAATGCTCGCTCCATTACCGAGAAGAAAAGTTTTCTCAGTCAACTTAATATTAAATTCTTATCAGGGTGTTAAGATTTTTCAGTCCGGATCCTATGCGGAAAAGAACATATTTCGCTCGTTTCGAAACAGCAGGGTCCGTCCGATTATACTATTAATCGCCCAGATTTGTAGACAAAAAAATTTTGGCTGCACTTTTGTATCAAAATTTGAACCGTTCAAATTTTTCATCCAACGACCGACATTTAATATTGGTGGTGCATTAAAAATAGTCTTGTCCATCACACTTTTATCTAGGCAACCAGAGCTGTCAACGTCAAATACTTTTTGATTTCCCAATACACGTTTTCTACCCCCAATACACGTTTTCTTAATGGAATCAGTCAACCAGTATTAATTATTCTTGGAAGTGTAGTGAATAGTTTATACTTCTTGTACATTAAATAGTTAACTCTGTTTTAAATCAGCAAAAGTAGTAGTTTGTTCAATTGGATTGGACATTGTCCTCAAGTTTTTGTTTGTTCATTTATCCTTGGTTCGAATCTCTTCATGAACAAATTTATTTTGATTTTTTTTCTTTTTTAAAATTTTATTTAATTGAAAATGTCAATTTTTATTTTTTTTAATTAAATTGTGATTGAATGATTCGTTACAAATAAATTTAATAAACACGAGATAAACAAAGTGTAATAGTTTATGAATCGTAAAATTACTATCAATATAGTATTAGTTATGTTATATGAATCTTATACTAGTCAAACAAAGCGTTTCGATCGTTGAGTTAGTGTAATAGTGAAACAACACCATTATGAATCTTATAATTAGTATCAATATAGTATTAGTTATATGAGTGTGTAACGAAGCGTTTCGATCGTTGAGTTAGTGTCACAGTCAAACAACACCATTACGACTCTTATAATTTGTATCAATATAGTATTAGTTATATGAGTGTGTAACGAAGCGTTTCGATCGTTGAGTTAGTGTCACAGTCAAACAACACCATTATGACTCTTATAATTAGTATGAACATAGTATTAGTTATATGAGTGTGTAACGAAGCGTTTCGATCGTTGAGTTAGTGTCACAGTCAAACAACACCATTATGAATCTTATAATTAGTATGAACATAGTATTAGTTATATGAGTGTGTAACGAAGCGTTTCGATCGTTGAGTTAGTGTCACAGTCAAACAACACCATTATGAATCTTATAATTAGTATCAACATAGTATAAGTTATAATAGTAATTTTCCTTTGCAATAAAGTCAAAATTAATGTTTAATTGAAGTATTTTTAGTGCAATCAAACAATACTATAATATATAGGGGTTTGATTGCAATAAAACGAATTAATTCAAAGGTGTTAAAAATCTACATTTTGTAACATTTGGACATAGTTGTAATTAAGTTTTGGACTAAAGGGTTTCAATTCAGATATTGTAATGGACATAGGGTTGCAATTTTTGTAAAAGTAATACTAGCCATGTCATCGATCCGGATTTACCCTAGAGGTTAATCCGGACCGTTGATATGTACAACATCCAACAGTCATTAATTGTTACTCCGAAACAAAACCAAGTATCTTTCTTTCTCTATTATGTATTCCGCTCAAGATTTATTGCGGAACAAATGTTAGTCTTAGGATTATTAAATTAACGGCTGAGATCAATTACACTATAACTGTTTAATAAAATCTGTTAAAATCCAAATGATCGCGGTTGTCCAATTCCTGAACCGACGGTTAATATTTTCTTTGCACTTTGCTAATGAACATGAAATGGGCACTGTATTCAACTCGTATTCCATTCTACACTTGCTATATTCCATTCTATGTTGTTGCTTCTTCCCCACTTGTCTCCCATGGGTTAAAATCTTTCCTTTCATTTTCATTCAATTTGAAATGTCATATTCATCTGTGAACAACAGTCAAATTAGGAATCGCGGACAATCAAACGTTATGCTTTGTCACTGTGATTATCCTGCACTTCTTATAACTGCCCAAACAGAAAGGAATAGGGGTAAAAAATTCCTTGGTTGTCACTTTTTCAAGGTAAAGATTTAGTACTTGTATAACATCAATACCCTCTAGTTCATTGATATTTTTAATTTTTTTGAACTGTTTTTTTATACACTCTTTAGGACAAGAATGCCATATGCAATTTCTTTAGGTGGCTTGAGGATGAATATGAAAGATCCATACTTGCAACTGGAGGAGGAATGATATTGTTACAAACAGAATTAGCATCCTTGAAGGAGGAAGTGAAGAAACTACAACAACTTGTTCTAGAAAATAATAAGCGTTCACACCTTGTTCCTTTTTTCTGCTTACTTTTAATGTTGTTGTGTATTGCAGTTCTACTTAAATGATTTTACTTGCATTTTCCTTTGATTTTATGCTTTTTGGTATGTGGTAAAATATTTATTGGACATTTCTAGGTTTCTGTTAGTTTGCCACTGTTTAAATTGGTAATGGGAATTAGGAGCATTTTTTAGCCAAACATGCACGCAACAACCGTCAGATATTAATGATGAATAATTATTGTCAACCGTCATCATGTAAGCCCACTTTTATTTCCGCCTCTTCGCTAACCCCCCCCACCCTCCCCCTCCCCATCTTTTTATCTTCTATATAAGTGAATCAATACCTTCAATCTTGAAGGCAAAATCTTAAACTAAATAATGGCAGTCGAAGCACCACTTCCATTGTTCAAGAAAGGTGACTTGGTGGAAATCATTGGCTATCAGTCCGACTATTTAGGATCTTACTATCCTACAAAAATTCTTGCTCCAATGGAAGATGATATTTTTTTAGTGCAGTATGAAACCATTTTTACCGACTCAAAGAACTCACCCCTACTGGAAATAGTTTCTAAGAGGTTCATACGGTCGCCGCCGCCACCGACAGACAGGAACGCGTCTTATAAAATGGGTGAGGAGGTGGATGTCTATTGGGACCATGGTTGGTGGCATGGGTTTATTGTGGGTTATAAACCCTATTATAACCTGTTATCCGTTGGGTTTCCCCACCATCCAGGCCAAATTGGGGATTATTCATTGACTGTCATTCGCAAACACGTGTGAAGACACTTTTCTTTTGGCTGGATTTCTGAAATTGCGTCTCCCACATATACCTTGTAATGCAATTTACCACAATATTCTTGGATTTGAACTCTGCTGCAGCTTCCTTCTCAATCTTATTTTTTATCGCAATTTCAAATTGCTCCACAAATTGCTTCAGAGTGCTTGATGAGTGCACGTAACCATCAAAGAAAGCGTGCATACCATCGCTTCTTTGAGTTGAATACATTCCAGCCCAAAAAATATGATTCAGGTAGACAGGAACCCACATTTCTTTTTCGACAAACAATTTTAACAACCACGGATTACCGTGCAAATTATATTTTTCAACAAACGATTCCCAATTCCTAACAAAAATGACTTTACTAACACTCTCGTATACAACGCTTTTAAACTCTTTTTTGACAAGTCCATGATGTTCAATCCCCTTGAACTTTTCTGGCAATTTTGATAGTATATGCCAGATGCAATACCTATGAATTGTTGTAGGCAAATCAGCAGCAATGGCATTCCCAATACTATCACACTAATCACTCATGACAGCAACGGGTGGCCCCCCCCCCCATAGCATCCAACCATGTCTTAAAAAACCACATATATGTAGCAGTATCTTCTTGAGATATAAGTGCTGAACCCAACAAAATGGATTGTCCATGATGATTAATTCCGACAATACAAACAAACGGCATCTTATATCGGTTAACTAAATAAGTTGAATCTACACTAACTACATCACAAAATTGCTCATACGCTGCTCTACTATGTGGGTGCACCCAAAATACACTGTCAAGTCTGCCCTCCTCGTCGATTTTTACAGAGTGAAAAAAATTCGGATTTTTCCTTTGCATTCTCGTAAACATTTGGTAAATACAATCTGCATCCCCCTTACCTAATCCTTCTCTCCGATTTCTCTCAATATAGTTCCGAACATCCTTGTACTGAAAAGTTAAATTTTCTAGACCTCCGGCATCAACTTCTAACATCCTCGCACTTTTACAAGGTCTAATTCCAGCCTTATCATTAGATTTCAATTTCCGTTTCACTTCCGACGGAATTTTCCGGTGAGCCCTCATGAATCTAGACATTGCGGGATTTAGATCGTGATTGTGAATATCAATTAATTTTGAAACTTCCCACATTCCATTAAAGCGTAAAATTGCACTCACCTGTGCATGACAGTCAATTCTCTTGGTACGCTTGAGCTCGTGTCCATTCCGACCTCTATCACAACATATTGTGGTATACTTTCTAACATCAGAAATTTTTTCCTTTAGATCCACATTTGTGAACTACACTAAAACCCTTTTTTTTGCGTAGTCAAGATAACTTTGAAATAAATCATGGAGGCTAGGATAAAAAGAACCAATTCTTATTTTTTCAGCAGAATCTGTAGTTTCATCAAGTAGTTGTTCACCACCGACTTCATCTTCTCCGGTGGTGGTATGAACATCAAAATTTTCTTAGCTTCCGGAAGCATCCATAGCTAGAGGCATTGCTGCATGCTCACCCCAAATAATTAAATCCTCTCTACTTTCGCCATTAGATGTTGAACTCATATTTATAAAAAAAAAATATGAATAATTTCGGCTAATTTTTTTTATAACGATAAAAATTTTAAGAAAATTGAAAGGAAAGGAACCCAAATATTTGCAGTGTAAACAAATTGAAAGGAATAAGAATGAAACCCAAAGAAATCTTGGGCAAAAAATTAAAGTAAGAAGAACTAAAAGAGGAGTAAAATTTTGGCAAAGGATGGAGAAAAGCTCTGCTGTGTAATGGAAGTAATGAGTGAAGTTGTTGACTTTGATAATGTTATAAGAACCCAAACTTTAATTACCACATTTTGCATTATTTTTCCCGAATTAAATAGGCTGACAGGCCAGGGACAATATTGTCCTTTTGACCCAATATTTTCTTTTTTTTTTTTAAACTGAAATTGCACTTCAGGGGCAATTTTGTCCAGTTGACCAAAAATTGACCAACTTAGCCAATTTTTAGTCAATTCAGCTTAGCCAAAGATCATTTTCCTTTATAGAGAACTGATAAAAACTTCCATAGTAATACAGATATTTTTCTTTCACCAAAAAGAAACAGATATCTTTTCTGGCTGGGAGTTGGGTTCCCTTCCTAATCTAGAATGAACCTTTTCATACAATAGGGGGAAGAGATATGCATCGGAACCTTTTCCGACTACCCCAAATTAATGGCAAAAGACAAGTTTAAAACCAATAATACAGATCTCGACTATCCAATGGAGAACCCGGGCATCCTTTCTAGAAACCGAGATTATCCTATACAACCCTCAGAAGTAGCATTTCCAGCACATAAGACCCCATGATAAGAAAGAATGTACACACGTAATACATACATACATTGAGCAGCAGCTAATTGACAACAATTTCTCTCCTCTTTCTACATTCATACAAGTACTAAAACATTTTCTATGGACTAGAATACGGTCAATACACCGAAGGTAAAAGGTTATTCCCGATGGTGGGGCCCTCTTCAAAACGGCCACCAGAGCTTAGCCCGGCTATTGTTGCTGGTTGACAAATACACACAAACCACAACTACAGCAGTTACAACCTACTGACTCAAATATGCAAGTTATCATACAATCAAATTACATGAAACATAGACCATCTACCCAGATGGGTGAGAATACAACGACTAATAGCAAAGAGAGTTAGAAACATCCACTATCCACCATCTCAAAATATAGGTGAAAATACAAAGACTAACGGCAAACAGAGTTGAAACATCCACCATCTCACAATATCATCATTAACTATTGGCTGCTCTAATAATTGTTCTACGTAGTACTTACGCAGGTCAAGAATATCTTTCATGAAAAATAAATTAATATCCATGTCAGTTTGGTGTGCCAGCTGAAACGAAAAACCCAGTTGCAGAAAGATATCATACGACTTCATTGGACATGCGCTAATCATGTGAAACTTAGACACCTGATAGACCAGCCAAAAGCAAATTCTCCAGTAAGGTGCTATTCAGGAAGGGACCATATTTGATCTAAGGATGGATCATGTTGAACTGGAATCTAGACAGCTGCTGTGGAATTGTCGATATCACAGGCCCATATCTCTGTCCAAAAAATAAACAACATGGTAAGATTCCTCCATATGCATCTCTATACGCACCCATCCACAGTTAGAGACCAATTATAGACCGGGAAGATGACAAAACCAATCTCACCACCTCTTTTGAAGGATCATATGAAATTTACAAAGCATATGAAAAGGCGAAGCGGGGGAATATATTGAAGGAGCAAAAAGGAAGAACTGCAGTGAAGGCTCACACACTCAAAAATATAGTTTTAAGTAATTCCGCAAGTATCTAATCAATAACTCTCCATTCCCGTGGCAAAAACAGTACCTGAACATTGTCATAGAGTTCAAACAATGGGACAGCCAGAAGCTTCAAGTTCTTTGGAACTGCAAAGTACTCTCTCTCAGAAAGGTGAACAAGGAAAAGCTTCTTGCACTCCTGCATTGCCAGACACAAAATGGGGAAAACCTACATTCAGACAAATGAAAAGTTGTGGAAGTAGAGCAAAGAAACTTTAAGTATACAAGCATACCTTTGGTTTTGTAATGTGTGGAGGGCAGTAAGGGTACATAATGGTTTCAAAATTAGGTCTCCACCAAATAGCTACAGACTCACCAATCTGAAAGGAAATATTGCACAACAAATCAGTCCAGGGAAAGAAGACACAGAAATGACAGATCCTAGCCACATCAAACAAAGTAGAAAGGTTACAAGCCCGTAAGATAGTATTTATCATGCAATATTTCATATCAACCGATTTTAGATGTCAAGACCAGAAATATAGTAAGTGGATTTATCATTAAGCTTGAACTCATTTCTCTTGGAAAATCATTTAAATTCAACCATCTTCTCATCATGCAACGAGTAGGAGACTTGGAAAAACATCATTGCCTTGTTGCTCAGCAATGGCTAATACAACAAGCAAACAAACGTCACTGCATAGTGAGCAAAATGACTACCTGCCAATCTGGCTGCAATCCAGGTGAATTAGCTGCAAGCTTGCTAGAAAGTTTTCTTTTCAAACCCTCGATTTCTGCACATCATGGCAAGTGAATTATAAGATAAATATTTATAAACACTATAGAGAACTGAATTTGGATTGCTGGATAACCATTTCTAAAGATAATCTAACAACTTTTCCTTGTTTGACTTCTTTTACATTCAGATTAGTTACGTTTATTTTGAAAGATTCGAATTAGATTGAAATCATTTCAGATGCAAAAGAATCCTACTTCAAATTCTGAACAAAATTAGTCATGTTCTTCTCAAAAACCATGCCAAGAGAGCAATACCATTCTCTCCTGGCTTCAAACGCCCCCCAGGAAGCTTGCAGAAAGTGTTCCCGATTTGCAGAAGAAGAATATGGGGATGATTATGCTCTTGTACCTGTCAATTAAAAAGCCAACAAACAATATTCAACCAAAATTTACGTATCAAATTCATTAATAAACATCGTGAATATAAATCATTATTGTCAGAAAAGGTTGAAGGTAATAGACCAAACAAATGATTCCGCTAGATAAGCATCCTGGAGTAATCAACATTAACACAAGAAAAAATTTGTCCCCAGGTTTCTCATTGATCATACAATAACAGCTTCACATTCAAAGACTTTGTTATTAACTTGCAAGCTGAAATAATGAGCCAGGGTAATCAAGCTGCCAGGCATATTTAACAAACAAACTAGCACTACTAGAGATGTGACAGGGCTTTAAACTCAGTCAAGAAGGATAAGTAACAATGGCTAAATTCTACATGGATGGAACACTATAATGATCAGAAAGAAAGTCTTTCCATATCAGTAAGTGAGACGAGATGGACTCAATTTGGAGTTCTCAAGACTGTCATTCCCAGTAGAACAAATTTCGTAGATTTTTCCAAAAGTTTGTGTTTTTTTTGTAAAGGCGAATTTTACAAACCTAGAAGATGACACTATGTTAAACTACCTAGAAAGACCCCTATTATGAAACATGAGTAATAAAAAGATGGATATATTTATTCCACCAAGAAACCAAAGATCTAGTCAACTGCAAGGTAGTTCCGAGTACATCAAGGACAAGAAAACTTAAAAGAGAAAGCCTAATTTGCTTACAATCTTATCTACGCAAATATCAGTAAATTAATGATTCACTTCAAGCCACACAAAAAAAAGGGTAAATAAAAGAAATGATCTTTCTCTTCAGTCCTCGATTTAAAAAGGGAGGTAAAAGGCAGAATAATAAATAAATAAAAATTGCTGAAAAAATCCAAAAATAAATCTGATAAAATGTAAACTAATAGAAAAGGATTACCAATAAAATTGCTTCAACGCTTGTCCTCATACCTTCCTTCATATAACTGCCAAAAAAAAAGGAAAAAGTCAACAGAAATTCGTAAATCTCCGTGATCTAGGGTTTAACAATGGGGTTTTTCTCATTTCTTCAATCTTAACTAACATTAAAATTAAAAATTAAAAAGTTGACATAAAACAATTTAAATTAAAAAATAAAGGAAACATTACTTGACTTTCATACGAGCAAGACGATCGGCGACGGAAGTGTCTTTCTCCATCTTTGGTTCCTTAGTTCCGAAGGTGTAGCTCGACAGCGGGTATGTGTTTACTACTGCCGACGTCACCATTTTTCTGCTGGCTCTTTCTCCGGCGGCGGCGCCTATAAATCTCTGAAATTTTCTCTGCAATTTTTTTTAAAAAAAAACCTCTCTAGAAGTTTGGGGACTTATGTCGAGAAGAAGGACCTCCTTTTGGTTTCTCGATTTTGCTTTTGTTTTTTTGTTTTCTTTTTCCTTTTCTTAATTTCTAGTCGAAATCCATAAGGACGAAATCGTGCTATTTTTTTACTCCGGCTCCTATGCGGAACAGGAAAAGTTCCGCACCGTTCGGAATAATTTGGACAGTTAGATGATAGTTTTGAACGGTCCAAATTTGGAGAGAGAAAAAAATTTATTTTTTATTTTTTAATTTCAGCCGCAACTTTTCCCCTTCCATCCATTTTTACTGTTAAATTTGGATAGAATAAGACCACGTACGTGACTCTCACATAACTAAACTCAGGGATTTATAAAAAAGGGGTTCTAGTCCTAAAAATAAAAGGAAAAAATAAAAATTGATATGCGTGTGGAAGACTATTTTTATCACATTAGCGCCTTTTTTAAAGGTCAAAATATTTTTTTTAAAATGCCCGAATTCGGTCATATAGTCTTATTCTTTTCTAATTTAACAACGAAATTGGATGGAATGAACAAAATTAATACTTTTGAAAAATTTAGAGTCAAGAATTTGTATTTTTTAATTCAGAATTAAAAATTAAAATCGATAAAAATTCAAAAGACGTGAACACCTTTTACCCTTTTTTTTTCTTTTTGGTGAGGAAAGTCTATTGCAAATGACATAGGATGTATTTGGGAAGAAAAAAAAAGACATAGGATATACCCCCTACTATTTTGGTTAATGAAATAAACCCTAAAAAAATATTATTTTGAAAGGATTTTTAAACAAAACTAAAATGTTAACGGAAATTATTTTTGCATAGTACTCGGGACGAATCCAGACATTGTTTGTTGGGGGAGAGAAAAGTTGCAACAGTATAGCGAACTACATATAAAAACTGGGGAAAAAAAAATTTGGGGGCAAACTTGATCAAATATCCCAAACTACATATAAAATTGACTATATCTAGTACTCCCACCATTCCCATTTAATTGTCGTTTAGGAAATATATATGTATCCAAATTAATTGTCATTTAAATGTCTTTTATTAGATGTCAACAATTTATTCCAATTATACCATCAACATATCTTTTATTGGAAAAGTGAAAGAGAGGGAGAAATGGTTAATAGTGGAATTGTGGTGGAAAGATTATATTTGTTTGAATTCCTTAATTTTTTTCAAAATGTCCTAAACGTCCTATATTGAGGAATGGAGGGAGTAGTATTTTTAAAATTTTCAAGGCGACTGCCACCCCCACCCCTAGAATCGTCCCTGATAATAGTACATTATTAAGGCCCAGCTACGGTGCTGAACGCCTATAATTTCAGCACCTGCTGAACACTAGTTTAGCCACTGGTTGGCGCGGATCCAAAGGTAAGACAAGAGGCGTTGGTCATCAGTTGTTCCTTAAGCGCGTCACACTGAATCCAGATCTATTAAACAAAACCTCGTTCTCATAGTCATTCCATAAGCGTGATTTTTGTAGAAAATTCCCCCTAAATTGAAACCCTAAATCGCGATAATCTCATTCTGCCATAATTGTAAACAATATCTCCACCACGATTTCATCTATTGATTGTAAATCGAAGAATTCTCTCTTAACTGAAACCAAAAGTTGATTTCAAGAATTTTTTTTCAGAAATTAATCACCAAAACCATTATCAAAACAGCTATGTCGAGTGTTGTGAATACTGCCATTGATGAAAAAAACAGATTATTCAAGTTTCAACTGTGTTTAAACAAGTTGTAGATTTCAACAAAAGAATGTCCGAAAATAAAAATTTGTTCAGAAGCAGACTTGAGAGACTAAGAGTGACTGGGTTTTGGGGATTTACGGAAATCAAATTATCAAATGTTTCTAGGGAAGCCTGTTGATTTTTTGCATAAAATTACAGTGATTGATTTTGCAGGAATTGATCATTCACAAACGTGATTTGAGGGTTTGATTTTTGTTCGAAATTATTTTTATATTTCCTTAATTTCATCTCAGATTGAGATATCCCTTTATTTTCTCCATCACAATCGTGATTTTTGGCCGGAATTATCATTATATTTCGTTTATTTCATCTCAGATTGAGATTTTTTTCAGATTCCTTAATTTTGACTATGGAAATAACTATTAACTCTAGTTGATATATTAATTTGGAAATCTGTCTTTTACATACTTAATTGTTTGCAACAAAATTTAGTTCTATATTATATTAGATATTGATGTTGCAGTTGAGGAAGGTGAACCCATAAAAGAGGTAAAAAACAGAAGGGAATAGCCGTAAGTCATGTTCGTAATAGCTATAACATATATACACAATAGAAATAATATATGTACACAATAGCTATTATCTAAAATCGAAAACTAATTACAATTGTTAAAACTATAATTCAAAAATACCTATTAAAACTATAAACTGAAAAGAATGCCACTGTTAAAATTTTGTTACATTAGAGAAAAAGCAATCAACTATGAAACGTCTTCGAATAATATTGGACTTCGCCCTCTGAGTCTATTCGAATGGGGTATCTTACAATAGAGAAATCCAGTTTCTTATAAAAAACATCATCCACAGAATGGTAACATTTATGACATTTATTAACATCTAAATAACTCCTAAAACGGTTGTTATGTTCAGCTCACAAAGCCGGATCCTCCTGTCTCACCAAAAAAACCTTCAAAATCTGTTCAAAAAATGAAATATCAGATATAATATCCCAAAACTCTTATAAATAGCTATTAGATAAAAACTTAATAGTTATATTACACATACATAATAGTAGTAAACAATCTGACAGATATCCATAACCAACAAAATATACAGTTCACCAACAAATAACTATATACTTAACATGGAACACAGATATGATATACTTCATCACTATGTTCTACCTAAAATTAAAAGAACAAACACAAAATCAAAAACATATTAAAAATGTATAAACAATGTAATATAATTAAAAGGATAACATTTATTATACCGCGATAAAATTAACATCATCATTAGAGTTTGGAATTGAATAAAAACCACTGTGATTTGCCAACGAAATAATTATGTAATTAGAAACAAAAATCGATTGAGTAACAAGCAACTCCGTGAAGAAAATTGGTAGTTTCAAACAATTGATAATGGAATTATCCATTGAAGCAATCAGGGAAAAAAACACAGAGAAGAAAAAAGATGAACAATAGAAAGAAAACGATGAGGAATATGAATTAAGTTTTTTTCGCTATATTAACACAAGATTATCATGATTGTTAGTAGGGGTGTCCATTCGGTATTCAGAACAAAAATTCGAAATTCAGTTTGGATTTATAACGTTTTATGAAAACCGAACCGAACCAAAATTTGATGGATAACGAATAACGAATACCAAAATTATTTCGGTCCGGTTCGGTTTGTACCGAAATTTCGTTTTTCTTGTGGAGATCAACTTAATAAAATTAGACAAAAGATAAAATTATAATACACAATTATAATAAAAACAATATACTAAAATTTAAGAATAAAAATACACTCTACGACAATAACATAACTCATTAAGTCCCCAATAATGTTGACATATCTTTAACTGCTCTCAGAATGTCACTGAAACATATGGATTGAAAACGACTATAAGTAATATTAATAATACTTATAAGTATAATATAATTTTTTGGATAATAATAAAAAATGGTTTATTTGGTATTTTGGTAATTCGGTTTTAAAAAATTGAAACCCGAATACCAAACCGAATTATTTTGACTTTTTCAAAACCAAAATACCGAATAAACCGAACCATATAGTAAAATTCGATTTGGTTCGGTTCGATATTTCGATTTAACTGAATAGTGAACACTCCCTAATTGTTAGGATAAAACAGAGAGTTTCCCAAATTAATAAAATCTCCCGTGATTGTAGGACATAAACGCGTGAAGAAATAATGATAAGATCGCGAACAAATCGCGATCTCACCCAACCGGCGCTGAAAATGCGCGCAACAACAGGAAACTCAAAAATATAATCCACTGTGACGCGCAACCTGGACAGCAGAAACAATATATACCGCTAGATGAAGAAGGAGACGATCCAAGGGGTGAGCCGGCGTGCTGTCTGTGCTGAAAACAGCTCTGCATCAGCACTGTAGCCGCTGGCACATTATTAGTACTCGTGGTTAACATATAAGAATCACTGTGTAAGAATAATCCTTGACATTATTTTTGTCAGAGGAAGCAGATTCCTTATAGACATTGGTAATTTGGGATATCATATGAGCTTCAAATGGGCACCTGAATCTGTAATGACATTTGACTGCTGCATTTTAGTAGTAACTTAACTAGTTACCAAGCTAAACTTAAAGTACTGAATGCTGTTTTATTTTAGTTATTGTTCGATTAAAAGGACAACGGATTCTCATACTCTAACTAAAAAAAATGTCACATTAATAAAACATTTAGAACAAGGAATATTAAATGATTTTAAGTGGAAGAATTTGAACTCTGTGAATGAAAAAAACGTAAGAGCTCATATCAGACCACGGATATCGGAAGGTTCTCATACCCTACAAAAAAAAGTGTCACCGATCATTGATCAACTTCTTCTTCTACCACTGAAAACCTGCAATACGCCGTTTGAACCGCCGGCGACGAGCGTACACCGATCTTCTCCAACTTGTCTCCAGCAAACACTACTGACAAACCCACAGCCGCATCCTTCCGGACCCACAACCGGTTCAAATTCTCGAACCCAAACCGGTTCACCCCACCTCTGATCGTAAACAACAATTTGATTATCTTCTGAACCGCAGCTCAGTAACCCGCCATTTTTCCAAACCGATAACCCAACGAATCTTCTACTGTTGACGTGTCCCTTAAATGTCCGAATAAGACTCTGATCCTCTGTGTTCCACGTTTTCAGACAACCATCAATGGCGGAAGTTACAATCGTGTGGTGGTCCAGAAATTTAATGTAGGTCACGGCCTTTTGGTGCCCTCTCGAGAATAAATAGTGGGTCCAACATTTTCCTCACATCGTAGCCGTAAGTTTTACTATCAGCACATCCAACGGCCACCATAGCTCCACTAAAAGGATTAAACTCTACGCAGCAGACTGGACTCTTAGTCAGCGTAGGCTGCACCTTAGCCAAACAATGCCCCCCATCACATCGTGGGTCCCAGATTTGCATGGTGCCGTCGTCCGACCCGGATGCTCCAATAACGGGATCCCATGACGAATAATCCATGCTCCAAACCCGTCGGCCGCCATGCTCGTCTCGCTCAAATACGGGGACTCTTCTCTCGATATCATATTCCATTACCACCCCATCATAGTCTCCTGATCCAATAATACCCCCGAGAAACCCGGGTTTCCAACGGAGGCTACTGAGCTTTGCAGGGGTACATATGTAAAACTGACATGCATTAGCATGGTTTAGCAGAACGGCGGCGCCGTCACGGTCGTTTTCTGGCGGCAGCAAGGAGTTAACGCTGTAGATTCTGATTTTTCTTGCTATGCCGCCGGTGGCCAAAGATTATCGGATTGGTCGAATTCGATAGCTCCGAGAGTGTCGGAGACGGATTCATTAATAATGGATCCAGAAGAAACTACGGTGGAGAGATTAAAATCCCAATCGGACCTGGGTTTATTATCGTCCGTCGGATTAAGTTGTGGGTTTTGAAGGAGAGAGGGTGATGAGAAGTTTTTCATTTCCCATTCATACGAAATGATTGGTGATCTTTAATTGGAAGAGAGGGGAAGAAGATAATGTTTATTTTGAGGTCTAATCAGAATCACTTTTTGGGTTTCAACAGTGGATAAAATAGGCTGCCTTACTTGTCTTTTTCCTTTTCTTTTTTAGAAACTTTTATTCCTCACTTTATGTTAAATAGAAATTCCATTCTTTTTCTAGAATAAAAGTTTATTCATTGAAATTTTAAAAAAAAAGGGACTTCTTATTTCGTTAAAAATCTTCTGCTATCTCATTCTGTATCACATTATTAATAAATTGTTAAATATTTATTTTTATTTTAAAATTTAACTTAAATAAAAAAGTGAAATTTAGGAAGAAAAAAATGAGGCATACTATAATTATCTACGAATGAAACTGAGAATAAGATAAAGAATTAGGACTGAAAATCTTAGACCCCTCAAACCTACTCAAACTCTTTCAGTATTTTCAGATTTTCCTTTAATTGTAATTGTCTCGACTATTTTGTGATTAATGGAAAAAAAAATTTATTCAGCAAAAAAAAAACAAAGGATGGGAGTTGTTGACAAAGGTTGGAGAGGTAAATATATTAGTTATTGGTTGACGTAGATGCAAATCCTATTTGAGATATGTGTATTATTAAGTCTTGAATAAGATAGTGTCTCCTCCTTGACCTTTGACTAATTGGTACTTTATATATATATATATATGTGTGTGTGTGTGTGATTTACATGATCAACAATAATTAAGGAGTCAAGCTATTAATCCTCTTGCAAGGAGAAATCAATAAAATTTACATATGTCTAAATAAAATGTTACATTTTCTCTCGGCAAATAAAATATATTAATACTAATAAGATAAGTAGATAACCAAACACAAAATGATCTTCTATATTGTCTGTTGCAGTTTTTGAGTTGCAACACCTTCCTCAAAATTTCACAATTTATAAAATTATTGGAGAATCAACGGTCTTGAAATTTTAAAGAGTGCCCAAATCCACTTTTTTTTTTATTAGTTATTATTAATGGCTAAATCCAGTTTAAAATTTGGAGATACCTTTAAAGTAGAGGTAAATTATACTACTATCTGAAAAGATAACCTATATGTTTGTCGAGAGATATACCATTCATAAGAAGAACACTGCCCTTAGGTATTTGTTTTAATTCTTCTTCTTTTTTCTTTTTTTTTGACGCCACGATTGGCGATTGCTCCATATTGGGGAGATAGAACACCTTAGATAAGGTAGAATAAAGCTTACCGCAATGCCGGCGAAGGGTATCGAACCCGGGACTTCTCGGTCACGGGCCGGCCAATGCCCACTGGGCTATTAATATATTCTTCTTTGGTATATGAATATATTCATGATTTTTTCACGATCGATTCTTGTACTCATGATCATCATAAAAAAAAGGACTCACAAAATGGAAATGAAGCAATTTAATTTGTGAAAACACTCATTGACAAATGTATATTCTTGTCTATTTTACTTGAATTCGAATACGGGTGTCGTGTCGGGAACGAATATGTATTTAGGTGTCGATTATTTAAATATCTAAAATAAAATATTTAATCGGTATTGATTAAATACGTAAATAATTTATACTCATATTCACATAATATCGTGTCGACAATACGAGTACAATAGACATAAATGAATAATATAGATTCTTGTATATTGAACTTAAAATGTTGCTAAAGAAGAAGGTCGTACTTATTAAAGTTCGTAATATACGAGTGGAGGAGGAATAAACGAAATTGTTGGTCGCTTTTGTGCCTCATTTTAAAATGTTTAATGTTGTGGATACAGGCTGTTCCCAGCCACCATGTTACGTGTTCAAGTCTATCCTTTTGTATACCCTTCATATTTCACGGACTTTTCTCTCGAGTGGTCGGGCTATATAGGTTGATGAATACCATACTGATTTAATAGATGAAATGTTTTAGACCGAATATGTATTGTAATTTTATAATATTTGTTGTATAAAATAGATATTAATACTTTATGATAGATTTTAATTAGGAAAAAATATTTATTAGTACATATTATGTAACACATGTTTAAAAATTTGAAACACCTGTAAAAAAATATTTATTTATTTTAAATTTAACACTATATCCGCGGCGCAACTTGGGCTGCAAAATGCTTTCAATTTTTTTGGGTGATGAAAATAGACTTAATCATTAAATTGAACACCATTACACAAAATACAAGTTCCTTGACCTGAACAAGGCTGCAAAAAATGCTTTCATGCATCGCCATTCGTAGTATTTTTAGAGCTCCTAAAGATATTGTAAAAACTTTTCTTGTAAAAAATTTCAAAATCATCTCCCGGTTTCAATTTATCCTTTCTAAATCATGAATCGATTAGTGAATTATCCCATCAATCAATTTACTTGTTTGTCAAATATTATATCCAGTAATTACATGTTGGGAGTAAAAATATTTTGGGAAGGACAAAATTTAATTTTTCGGGGACGAAATATTTCTTTACATTATATTTTAAAAGTTTTTTCAAAAATATTGAAAAAATGTTTGCACTATTTTTTTTTCTGAATTCGTCACTGCTAATAAATGTGTAAAGTGGAGTAAATCTTACTCTGATAAGTGCTTACCAGAAGATCCTTTAGTAAAATTTAAGGGAAATTTTTATCCACTAACCATATTATTTTTATGATGGAAGTTATTTATCCAAGAACGAGAAAGTTTAGCTCCTCCTATGTATTTAAAAATATATATAAGAGGATCCTTCAATAAAATTCAAGAAAAGAAATTTTACTAACGCTCCATGTTATTTTTTTGATGAAAGCGAGTGTCATCGTAGTAAGACTTCATTTTCAATTAATACTAATTTGAATTTAGTTTGTTTTAAAACTAAAAGTGAGGTCCAAATTGTTTTTGGATCGAATCTGAAAATGAAACATAAATAATTAAATTATTTAGAATCTAATTTCAGTTTGAAACTAAAACTGAAATCTCAATTTTAGACCTAATCCAAACAAACTCATCATATCAGTAGTTAAACAAAAGATGATAAAAGGACCACATGAACTCAAATGCCACTAGTACTTTAGAACTTGGCATGATGATTGGACCGGTTTGGGACCACTCAGAAAGCTTATCTCGGAGCCTCTCAATAAGGACGAGGATGAAGTAACGATTAAGTACATCTTTAGAAATCTTGGCAAATGGAATCTCAGTAAACTCTCATTTGTATTGCCAAGGGAAGTGATTGAATGCATTAGAGCGGTGCCTAAACCGGATAGATTTGACCTACCAAATAGGAGGAAGTGGAAATTGTCAGCTGATGGGGATTTTAATGATAAGGACACTCACTACCTGATCCACCGGGACACTAGAGATGATAAAATTGAAAGTCAGGATTGGTAGTGGATTTGGAAGGCAAACTGTAATCAAAGAACAAAATTATTCCTTTGGCAATGCCTTCATAATCGGCTACCTACGAGAGAGAGCACCTGAACAGGAAGAATATCTCAGTCGATATGTATTGCCCACAGTGTCAGCTTTTCTCGAAAACTATTGAACATTTATTGAGAGGTTGTGGGAAAGCACATCAACTATGGCATAATCTCAATTTGTACCATAACATCCACGGTATCTGCAATATCAATTTCAATGTATGGTTCAAGAAATGTGCAGAGTGCACAATAACTTCTCCCTACAACAATATTCTTTGGGGATGCTTGTTCATTTATGGATGCTGGGTTTTATGGATTTACAAGAATCATAAAATCTTCTCTCTATGGATGCTGGTTTGATGCTAGCTCGAAATCCACTGAATTCTATACTTTGGGAGCAAGTGCCAAAAGTGTTAAGAGAACAAGACAAGTTGTGGTTTCTTGGACGAGGCCTCAAAATGAATGGTTAAAGCTTAATGTTGACGGATCCTCTCTAGGTAACTCCGGCAAGGGAGGTTGTGGGGGGACTGATAAAGAACATCAACGGGGACTGGTTAACAGGGTTCTACAACAATATTGGCACATGCACAAACAATGTAGCTGAGCTTTGGGCTCTTAAAGACGGACTCAACTTGGCTATTAGTATCAGTGCACAAAAACTAGATATATATGGATGCTAAAGTGGTGATTCAACTTATTCAGCATGCGGATATTTATTCTCACCATTTATCTTCTCTTATTTCCGATTGCAGAGTATTACTCAGGCGGCTACCGAAGACTATGATCTCACACATTTACAGAGAGGCCAACACTTGTGCTGATGCTTCGTCAAAGCTGGAGGACTCTCTGCATCCTCTGACCTTGTTATTTTACACTCTTTACCCCTATTTTATTAGCCAATTAGTGGCGAGGATGCCCGTGGGGCTTCTTTTGCTAGGACTATTTATGACACCTCTATCCGTACCCAACATTTTGTTAGCCTTATAATGGCAGGGTATGGACTAGAGGTATTAATAGATAGGCGTAATTGTAATATATTATCTCTTTTACCAAAAAAAAAGAAAAAAGAAATGGAAACAATGGCAACCCATTCCTACTCATCAGTCGTCCCCTATACGGAGTCCGGATCCTATGCAGAATAGCTTTTTTTAGGACATACGGGACGTTTCAGGACAGATGTTCTGTGGTTAAAAAACACGACGAGTATTCTAAGGTTCAGAACAAGTGTTCGTTTTAAATTAATCTTAACCGTCAAAATATTAATTTAATGAATGAGAAAAGTTCTGCAGGTATGGAATTATACCGTTCTGCAATGGAACCACCTTCCCCTATACGACCCCCATTTTCAATATGATCTTCCCTTTTCTAAAAAAAATAATGGGGCCATTCTTTCCTTTATACTTGTCTTCTACTACTTGCCAAATGTGGTTAACTTTTGTTCGTCTCGCTGGCTTCTTACAAGTCCCATATACTTTATACCTTTCAATAAAATCTTCCGTATTTGCCTTTTTACCAAACAATGTACCTACTAACATGACCTAGTACTAAGAATTTATTTACTTTACTGTACAATTTCATATATATTTACTTTTTTGTTATTTGATATGAACCTACAATATTATACACGTAAACCTTTTTTTGGGAGGATGTTCCGTTACAACCGCTTTCATTGCACTATCTCTAGCCTTGTGAAAAAATGTAAATCACATATTTATTTTACTGGAATAATTTTTTTTTGACGTGTTTGTACATTAACACAAAGGGCAAAATCTTAATCCATTGAACGAGATTTGAACCCTCACATCGCTACTATTGTTAAAAAGACGTATCTCTGATTAATCCACTACTAAATTGTTACGAAGGATAATATTATACTTATATCAGACTTGGATAAATACTGCAATTGTTATTTGCTTAATAAACTAAAATAGGATGTTTCACTTAAGTAAATACTTGGGATACACATTACACAATGTCAAACCCAAACTATATTTTTTAATATTTTATTAGAAATGGTGGAAAATAAAGTTCGAACTTAAGACATTTACGTCTTTGAGACTTCAACTTTAACCAATAAATCAATGTCTCATCAGCATCAAACCCGAACTAATGATTCTAATGAAAAGGGGTGCAATGTGCACTAGTTTGGGGTTAATAATTAGAACCATCATTTAAGATAATTTTAATTTTAATTTTCATGAGAATGAGAATGATATTTGTAACTCATTAGATTACTATACTTGGCAACTCATTAGATTACCATTCTGCATTGGTTTCCTAATTTTCAACCCATCCCGCCCTGCCTTGACCCAAATCCGCTACAACCCACTCAGCCCATGGGTCACAACGGCCTACTTTCAAAGACTTTCAGACATTAGATGATTAGAAGTTTGGGATCAATAAGGTTCCTAACATGTCTACAGCAGAAATACCAAGTAATTTCACTAAACTAAATAACAAGAAACCGCTATTCCAAGAGTCAGTCGTCTTTAATACTGGATATAAACGATCTCAACTCTCTTGCTTTCCTTGCATGCTCAGGCGAGATTTCATTTTCCGACTCAGCCAAATCAATTACATCGATGCACTGCACATTACCCTCTTTACACTTTGAAACAACCGCGATCATTTCTTGGTGGCGAAGGACTCATTAAATCAATCACTTCAGAATCGCAAAAGCTTGATACTGTTGAGCTGCAACCGGAACTAGTGGCCTTCTCAGTCTTGCTTTCCAACTTTGCCTCGCGGTTTTGTTCTTGGTTTGTGATATCAGCTAGAGCATCTTTCTTCTTCAATATGGGTCCTTTGAGTGATAAGATGTCAAATCTTTTAGGCGTACTTTCTTGTTCAATATCAACTAGCAATTGCTGAAGCTTATGCTCAATTTCCTCCATTGATTTACCATTCTGCATTGGTTTCTTTGGTCTCGGTCTACATTGTTTTGTTCTCTTTCCTTGAGCTTTTCGTTCTTGAAACTCCAGTATCTTTTCAGGACAAGCACTGGGACGAGGAGAGGGAAAAAAAAAAGATTTAAGTCATCAAAAATGGAAAAAGGGGAAGATGGATCCACCATTGGTCTTTGTATTATCTGTGCTTGTAGAATTGATAGTTTTTTTTGTAATTGATTGAATTATGCGAAACTGATAAAATTGCTTACAAAATCAAGTACCTTTCTACAAGATCAGCTGGTACAATGGAAGCTTGTAGTCCATGCATTCCTTCCCATGAAACCTCAAAGCAATCTCTTCCTTGAAGTTTTCTTGGCTTCACAATACTAGAGACTGGACACCTTACCGGCATCTGTATTTGGTAAATCCATACATAGTAGGACTATTAAAAGTTGCAATAAAATTTTCCAACTACTGAACACATTGCAAAACCATTCCTTTTTGGAACACTCAAAACCATGAACTTTAGCCCAAAGCAGACACACGGGACAGAATACAACCAGATGCACATTTATTTGCAGTAAGCAAACCATAATGTACGTTCATCTTAATGTTATAATAGGAATATGTTCAGTGGTAAAACTACAGGGTTACTACTATTTTAAGTGTAATCACATCAACCGAAGCTTAACAACCAGGCTTGCTCAGTCACCAGCATACTCTGGAAATAATATGTTGGGAATCTAAAAGGTACTGTTTATCATTGTTCATCAGCAAGACCTAAAAGATTGGTGCTGCCAAATTGATCGGAGAAAGGTCAGTTCAAGAAGGTTGACAGATAAAAATTGCTTGACCAACCAAACTCAGATAAAAAAGAGAATCTCTTTCTCAACGGTAAATAAGCTCCACGAGCCCAAGCATTAGGAAGCATTAAGGAAACTAACTGCAGCTTCACTTAGCACGGAAAGCAAAAGGTTTCACAAATATTCAACTTTTCCATGATGGATGATGTATTAAACATGTAAATGATTCAAAAACACAAAAACAAAAAAGTACCTCGTCAAATGAGATCCTCACTCCAAGTTTAGATGATGTGGAACGTAAATTAGAATACCTCCGTAATTCCCTTTCAGCAATCTTAGGAAGAAAGTATTCATCTGAGCAACAAAGCACAATATTTCTTTCAGAGATGGAAAAGTGGATGCTGGATTCATGGCAAAGAACGAGAGAAAATATGTTCACAATGGCATCAGTATCCAAAAAAAGGAAAAAAACATATACAGAAGAAGTTGCTCCCATCATCGGACTTTGCCAATGGGCTTTAGAAACTACATTCTGTAATACCTCCCGGAGGCATTTTGCTAGAAACTACATTCTGCAATTAAAACCTTGGCATTTAAAATAGCAAGAGATGCATATCTAGATTTCACAAGAAAAAGAGAACCTGTCTTCTCAGGGCACCAATCGAAAACCTGACTACATATCTGCTGAAGTCGGTCTCGGTTAAATGGATAAACAGCAAGAACCCTGCAAGAAAGAAAAGAAAAAGATGCCTTTCTTCAAAACTTGTTAAATGGAAGATGATCGCGAACGTGTTATCATGCCAGGTCAAGAGTTCAGAGGTCAAAAGACTTGCAAGAGACTGTAATTTAACAGAAGTGTGAATTTTATACATACTTATTCACAGAATCGGAGTCTGGCAGGTGACATTTTGGTTTCAAAAATGCATTGATTACTTGCAAGAAATGATCCTCACTTTTCATGTTGCACTCCTTCCCTGTCAAAGTTAATTTATTATAAAGTGAGAGAAAAATGAATAAATTAATTATCAATCCACTGATATTTTGAGAAGAAGAAGCTTCTCGACATTTTGGTAGAAAGATTTGGAAAAACATGCATAATCTTTTTGCTAAAAAAACTTGAAGCTCATAGCGGAAAGGAAGGGAAGGGAAATAAGAATTATATATTGCATATGTGCAACTTAACCTGAGTATGAAGTTTCCATCATATTAGGAGTTTCTAGTATTATTATTAATCATTTCCCATTAATATAAAGCATAAAGCAAGATAAATAGGCAAATAATTGCAGCTTCTTAATGCAAATTCTCTACCAATAAGAAAAGTAAGAAACTCGAACAACTTCAAGCCGATTATTTGACTCACCATTAACATCCCTACTGTGATTTTCATTGGAAGCCTGTGCCTTCTCTTTTGATCCTTTTGGCTTCTTGGCAAATGACAATCCCTCTGATGCAATCCGGTGAAGAATGGCAGTGTCACCAACTGCTTTAACAATCTTGCAAGCCGACTCCTGTATTTTAAAGATGGGCAAGCATCAATTTTTCAGTTAACGTGCAGATAAACAACCGTCTCTCCCAATTGAGAGGAAAAAAAGATATTTTCTTTCGGTACTGTTATCCATATTAAGATCTTCAAACTTACCGGACCAACTCCACGAACTCCTTCAGAGTAGTCACAGCCAAGAAGAACAGCTAAAGCAATCTGTGTAATCGCATAATATAATACATTATTGTTTCAACATCTCAAGAAGGTATGATGGAGCCCAAACAAACTTATTAACATGAAACAGTATGCTATTGCAAAAGAAATAAGAAATCTTTTATCCACTAGTTATACTGTCTTTCAAGAACAGGAACTTCCTAGAACACAATTCCTATCAAAACGTTTTCTCTTAAAACAGAAATCTGAATGAAAATATTCTTTGAGCAACTGAAAAGAAAAAAATGTAAGCGTTAGTTTTACTCCAGTCAAAATCTATTAAAATGTCGCTTGGTGAAACTGTAGTTAATGCATCTCCAGCAGTCCATTTTAAAAGTGTATACTGTAATTATGTGACAAGAGCAAAAGAAATACCAAGGAATTCCTTCCAAAGCCAAGATTTCTCTCAACATCAGCCATTTCATAACAAACAACGTATCCACCATCACCTAACATGCACATATTTAATAGCTTTAGTGTAGGAGAAACAAAAAGGATTGTTCTTCTTTTTTTTTTTTTTTTTGGAGTGGGGGATTAGCAGCACTCACTAAGACAAATTTCTCTGTACACTGTCCTAGCACCAAAGAGGAAAGCATCGGAATCTGAAGTGAAACATGCATCCTGGTCAACAAAGCCATGTGAGAAATAGCAGAAATTGGACTATCATAAAATAATAAGAATGAAGACAATTGTACCAGTTAAATGAGTGTGGACAATAGTAAATTTTCTATGATTGGAAATCAGACAGAAACAGATGGTGCCAAAATACGGTTAATTTTTTTTTTATTATTATTTTAAAAATAACACCACTTACGCATAATGATTCTGAGTTCAGCAATGCACACTGAGCTTCAGCCTCTTCAATCCTGGATATTGTGGCAGGTGATCAGTAGAAACTAGGCATTGTTACTGTCAAGCAAAGGCAAAGTAAAATTTGTTCTAAGGAATCGCTTTCCTAACCTAAAATTAGGCAACACTATACACCGTGAATGATAAATGAACTTTTAACAAGACTTATAAAGTTTACCCATCCAAGCAAGGAATACCGAGTGCCTTGCCAAGGATTTTAGCCTCCTTTATCATACATGAAAACTCTGATCCCATGTTTCTTCGTACTGATGCTGCTTCCTTTGAATTTCTTTCCTCTCGAGGGACCTTCACCAAAATAGCAATAATTCAGCATGATTAATACAAAAATGTTGCTCCAATAGAAAAGGGTGACCAATGATGAAATACGAGATGCATAATCAACGAAGGGTCCTACCTCACCTCCAGGATTTAGTCGCCTCCTATATGTAGATAGTTTTATAGAAGGAATTGACCCATCTGACAGAGAAAAAAAAGTTTATATCAAACTTTCATCCATTATAACCAAGAACAGGTTCAAAAACTATGTATGTCATAGATTGGATGGTGTAAAAATTAGTTCACGGGCCTCCATATTCTCTCAAAACCAATTGGCAAGGAGATGTGTTAACCCATGAGCTTATAAGTTATTCGGATCTTCCTTAGGCACTTGATGTGGAACTTTATATTTCAACAGATGGAAAGGTGTTTTCTTCACCGACTAATTTACCATATCAACCTATCCTGTTTTTCACCATGAAAGGGAAAGTCGAAATGCAAAATTGAAACTTGTGTCCATAGAGTAGTATATTTACTGAAAATATGCACCAATACCCAACCCCAGAGAGAGAGAGAGAGAGAAAACAAACTAATGCAACTAAGACATGAAGACAACTTTGATTCAGTAAAAATACGAGTATACCAGCCTCCCCATGATGAATATCCTAACACCTATTCACCTCAGCACACAAAAAGAGGTGGTACAAACGAAGAAGATAATGCTATCTGAATTATAAATGAGCCATTTTTTCCATATCAGGTATATAATGTAGGGTTCTAAGAAAGCTAACTTTTCTTTCAACTAAACCTTTTTACCAAGAGAAATATTTAATTGAAATGAAGTAAGTGAAGTTCTGAACTTGTGGTTCCTAGCAGAAACTTCCCATAGCAATCTTGTCCATTGGGTGAAGTTCATAAAGTGTCGCAGAATTGGTGGCACATTAGATACTTAATGATACTATAAAGTAAACTGTTTTTTTTTTAAGTTGTTCACCATAGCCATGGTGCAGTACTCATATATCAAGAAGGTACTATATTTTCAGTTTCCAAATATGATTTAGACACAAATTTTCTTTCTTTTTTTCTTTTTGGTAACCGGTGTCCGGACATCAACCCGACTAATGCAGTGGATATGTGCAACGCAAACTTGATAATTCCCTGGGTGAGTTCAGTTTCCAAATATGATTTAGACACAAATTTTCTTTCTTTTTTCTATTTTGGTAACCGGTGTCCGGGTATCAACCCAACCAATGCAGTGGATATGTGCAGCGTAAACTTGACAATGCCCTGCGTGACTCGAACTCGTGACCATACCATTGGCTCCATGGCCAAGCCTTGGGATCAAAGGTAAGGCCAGCTGAACTAATAATCCCACTTGTCATTTAGACACAAATTTGACAAACATTCAAAACCAAAACAGTAAAAACTGAAATTTAGGAATACAAAAAGAATCAATTTTTACACAATGATAAAGAACGAAAATGAAAGAAATTAATGGAATTACCAGTAACAAAGATGAGACTACAATTCAAAGCAATGAGGGCTCTGAGGCGATGAAAAAGGCATTTAAGATAGACCTTATCCTTCATTGCACAATGGGTTCTATTAACATTTTGAAGTTGAACCATCCAGCATGATAGATCTATACATACCCTTTTGTTCCTAAGAATCAAAATTACAACAAAAATGATAATAAAAATCAAAATCATTAACAAGAATCAAAGATTTCTAATGCTACTCAGTGCAAGAACTTACTGGAGATGGTAAAGAGGGAGAGTTTTCTTGCAAGATTCTAAGATATCCCATAGATTCTTCACTCCCATTTCTAATTTTTTCTTTCAATCATGAGCTACTTTGCTCGAAAGAACAACAAGAGGAGTGCTTCTTCTCCAATTCAAAATCAAAATTTTGCTCTGTTCTGAATCAGCCGGTGGTTTTGAGTTTTTGGGGTTTTTTTTCAGTTTTTTCTATTTCTCTTTTTATAAATAAATGGTTCACTAACTAATGATGTTTTTTTTTTCATTTCATAAAAAAAAAAATTTGATGATTTTTTTAACACTGCCTATTATATTAAATGTTGGAAATAAAATATAGAGAAAATAAGCATAATTAAATTGTGAATAAAATTAAATATGATTATCTTTGACATTTTATCATATTTCACCATAAAATCTGATTAAACTTTAAAAAAGAGATGAAGATGCATAAGATGTGATAACAAATGTTTTAACAATTGAGTTATTGCATTCACTAAATTATGACCAAAGAGAAAAACTCTCTATATATACACATAAATAATTTTTAATTTTCTTTTTTTATTAGTAAATTTTTTATGTTAGCTATTTTTATACATCAAAATTGTTTTTGTCAAATTAGTATAAAATTGGTGGTTTAGTGCCACTTTTAATCACTTATTCTGCGCATATCCCAATATTGATGATTTAAATTGACAAAAATATCCTTAGGACTGGCAAACATGTACAGAATATGTGTTCAAAAGTAGTTGGAAATCATTATGTTTACACTAATTTGACAAAAAAACAGTATTTCGAAAATAGTTTATGTATAAAAAAGATAAAATAAAATAAAACTTTACTGACAAAAAATGTTTATATATATGGAGATTTTCTCTATGACCAAATTCTTGTTCTAACTATTTTAGGGCAAAGTTAAACTAAATTATGCAATTTCAGGTAAGAGCAACCACGGAGGTAAAGTAAATCTTATAAAATATAAGAACTTTGGCTTCTAACTGTGAATTTTTGAACTTACGTGTATAACATGTCTACTTGATTTCATGTGTTATATATCTACTACATGTTGTATGTTGTACATTTTATGTTGAGGGTTACTTTGTTGTAGTTGAAAGTTAGAGGACTTAAATAATTAAACTAGAAACCGGACTGTTTTATCACCTTTTGACTATTGTCTTTTGGGTGGTTTTGCTGGATTATTTGAAGGGGAGTTAGAAAAAGAGGTTTAAAAGGGGGTTAGAAGAGAAAAGAAAAAACAGAGAGATGAGAGCAAAAATCATAATTGTGGTAGTAATCGAATTCCGATTGAAGTAGCGTTTCGAAACTAACTGATAAGGCTACGTGTGAGAAGTGACGGAGGTAGATTTTGAGTTTCCAGCGAATGGGATTTTACTGTTGAAGTTGTTTCGTTTTTCTAATTTTCGTTATTTTGCTTTGCTTGCTATAACTCCAAGGAAGGATTTTCACCATTGTCTTTTCTGTCCAAAAACTCATGAAATATGTTGTTTTAGCTTTTGGAAAACTTGTGTTTAAAGGATTTAAATCATGTTTTATTGCATAGGATAAAATGTCAAATTATTCATACTAGTATGTTAAACATTGAATATAATTGCGTATGTTGTTATTGCATTTTGTCATGTTCATACTTTGCTGGTTTTACTGCTTTGGGAGTCGTTTATATATGTGATATTTGGAGTCATCATTGATCTTGAACTCTTGTCTAGAATTGATCTCATCGCATGATTCATTACTCTGTGTATGTGTGTGTTGTCATTGAACCTGGGTGTTCACGATTGTCTGCTCTGTCTCTGAGCCCGTTCCTAACCGGGAGAACTGTTTGTGGAGTCCACAGTGGTGGGCAATGGCACAATACGAATGAATCCTTAAACTCTAAGCCCTTCGTTCAGGGAGAAACTGAACCAATATTTTGCATTATGATGTTTTTCCCTTCTTCGGTATAAGTTGGGGACCGTTGTAGTAATTACTTTAGGGTTGTGATTCGACAATTGAGCTCGGTCGTGTGATTTGTGAGTCATAGCATGAATCGTATTCGAATAGTCTAATGTTGTGTATGTCCGTACATTGAGATGAGCAACACATGGTGCTTGTGTCACACTTGCGATGTATAGATGTTAGATTTCGACGAGTACAGTTTATAGCTTAGTTGTTCTTGTTTTGTAATTGTTAATATATGTGCATTTGCATAAAAAATTGAGTATTTTGGGATTGGAATTCGAAAGTGTCACGACCCAAATCCGATCGATGACATGGCAGTAAGTCAAATCAATGACGAACCGAACCCACTAACAGTTTATGAAAGGAAATGCATAAAATAATCGTACAAGTGTTTAAAAGTCTTACAAAATAAAACAAGAGTATTGAAAAGTAAATACTATATAAGTTCACCAAAGCTAATGACTTCCTATTACAGTTCATTAGGAATCACTCTTCATATGTCCCATCCCAGGTATCATCATAAGAAGGCTCAGCCTCTGTATCATCTACAAAACAAACAACGAGAAAGGATTGAACTACGAGACTCAGTAAGAATCCCACCCCCTTGAGATGAAGTAACAGATAAGACTCAAAATACGTTTCCCATTTCCCAAAATACATGTTTTAGACTCAAACCAAACACATGTAAGACTAAAACGATAACAAATAAGACACCAATTAAGTCGATAACTACGTTCTTCACATCCAAGTGTTAACACAACTGTATGCACTACAAGTACCACGCATTACTCATAAAGAACACACGATTACACTCTATGCTTAGACATTAGGAACATAGTTATTGCTATGACTCAACTTCCCACAATACGAGCTCCATCGTCTATTCACTCTTGATTGAACAATGACTGTAACGCCCCTAGTCTTTATTCCAAACTAGAACGGCCCAAGAAGTTCAACACATTGGTTTGGTGTATAACCCCAAACAACGAGTCCAGAGTTTAAGGATCCATCATACGTTGTGATATCATCCATCACCATGGACTCCACAACACCATTACAGTCCCAATGATATTCTCATCGGGTTAAGGCCCCAGAATTTCCACACTTGAAAACCCTCGTTCACCACAAACACATATCATACAGCAGACAGATCCTGTTAACCAATCAATTTTAGACCAGAGCTCACAATGGGGTGATGACTCGGCCGACTCAACCAAACAATGACAACAATCCAAAGCATATAAAAACTCCAAGCAGAATAACTTCAATCCATTGGAACATATTATCTTGTTCCTGTCCCTTGGGGTTCTTACAACTCCAAAATCCTATTAATGTAGTGTGGATGAATCATGATATAGTTGAATGTTACGACTTCAATGGGTGGTTGATTTAAATACAAACGTAGGAAGACTAGTCCGGATGAACGAAAGTCTAAGCTTACACCCTTTCAGATGAAGGCATTCAACGCAAGTGAATAAGAAACACCATGAACAGTAAGGACAATTCGTTAAAACTTCATGAGAACAATTTCTATTCATAAAATACATGTATAAGGAGATATTAAATTTGAATTTCTCCATAAGCTGGATAACTCATAGTCACATGTTGACTTTATTCTTATTTAAATCACTATAGCATTATTGTTATTTAAATCAATTAGTAACCAAAGTGAAAAAATTAGTTAAAGAAGCTAATGCAATTAAACATACATGAAACAATTTATAAACAACATAATTCAAAGAACATATACAATGCAACACGTCGATAATTTCATCCAATTTTATATAAAAATATGTAAAAACAGTTTATAATTGATAAACAAATTTAAAGGTACTGAAAATATGTAATTTAGAGTTCGAAAAGCAAGGGGTAGGATCCTTACTAGATAGAATAGCAATTTAGCAAGTAAAAGAAACGCAGAAATTTTTTTACAGCAAAATCAGCACCCTTCCGGAGGCGATAACTTTCTGTACAGACCTTGAAATTGAAATTCGTCAGCGCTCACGCGTCTCTTTCGATTCTCTTCAAAATGAACTATTTGAACTCCTAAATCAGACACTTTTGACCTCTCCAAATGCTCTCTCAAAGTTCTGCCCAGAATTTTCGCCAACCCAAAAAACACTGAACTTCAAACTTACATTACTCATTGCACATAACTCCAAACGCCGGTCCGTCAATCCCCAGACATAACTTTTACAACCCTTTTTCTAACCCAACAAGTCAAAAGTCAAATCTCCCACATACTAGCTATTCTGCCAGATTTTTATTCCCACTCATATTCCTCTCTTTTATTCACTCCAACACTTGTAACCCCCATCCCATGGTCTCCCACTAAAGAGCTGCCATAAAACCCATAAAAGCCAGCCACAACCCCTCTATATTCCCTGCAATCAAGTCCCTAAACTTTCTGTCTTCAACACTTATGTCCTCACACTCCCAATCACAAAAAGTAACACGTAACATAGCTTAAGTGCAACAAATAACACTTAAATCATATGATAAAATTACTTAAACATACTAATCATGCAAATTTAAATGCGAAGCATGCAAAACGTATAAGTAAAAAGTCCCGGGTATCACAGAAAGGTGCATAAATGCACTTTTCCTTTGTTATTTTGCACTAAAAATGGTCTGTTCTGAAGTCCGGTCGACCGAACTGTTTTTCCATCGTCCGGACAAACTATTGGGGCTTATGGACAAACTTTTTAAGGAATTTTTTAAATGTCTCTGTTTTGATCCGTTTTGACTCTTGTTTGATCCGATTTCAAAGCCAAGTCTTTTGTAAGTTATGTGAGGTGTATTCTAAGTGTTTTAAAGCTACGTGAAGTTATGTTTTCACTATTTTTTGAAGTCAGGAACGGTTTTGAGTCTTATTTGGCGTTTCATCCCAAGGTTGTTGATATTTACTGGGTTTCGCAACTTATATCTGTACTTTTCTTATTTGCAGATGAGCAGGTACCTGATGATGGGTAGGGCTGTTGGTGAACCGGTTAACTCGCAAATCGCTCGTTAATCGGTTCGTTAAAATCGGTTCGCTAACTCGCTAAAATCGGTAGAATATTATTAACCGGTTTAACGAGCGATTTCAAACGATTTACGAGCCATTTTACCGAATCGTAACCGGTTCGTTAACGAACCGAGCGAGTTAGCGAACCGATTTTAACGAACCGATTAACGAGCGATTTGCGAGTTAACCGGTTCGCCAACAGCCCTAGTTTTGTAATAGTATGATCCGATTAACGAACCGAATTACGATTTTATGCGAATTAAGATTTCCAATCCGATTAGCGAACCGGTTTTGCGCGATTTGATACGGTTCGATTAACGAACCAGTTTTGTACGATTTTATTTCGAACCGATTACGAATTGAACAACCGAATCGGTTGACTAACGAACCGATTAACGAGCGATTCAGTTTTCTTAACGATCCGAACCGATTTGGCCCAAAACCGGCTCGATTCGGTTCGTTAACAGCCCTAATGATGGGTATGATACTTGGGTGAAGGATTTGGAAGAGTGATCATAACCTGATGTAATAGATTAGAAACTATGTGTTTATGTTTTTATAAGTGGTATAAACACTTCATACGACCAACCTTTAACTTATGTTGGATTTATTTTAATTATGTTGTTTATGTTAGTTTATTAATTACCCGAGCACGGAGTGTAACACTAACACTAGAATAGCAATTTTACGATATTAGTTAAATGCTATGCATGCTTTAAAATAAAGGATTCAAATCTGCAAATTCCTGAGTTCAAATGGTATCTTTGCCACTATTTATTACAAAACCCAAGCTATTACTTGTGAATGAATAATAAAAAAAAAAAAATGAATGGCATGAAATTTCATTATCGACAACATTGTCTGGTATCATGAAGTAAAAAAAAAAGTGTATGGAGGCACCTAACAAGAGTCAGCATAATCTCTTCCTTTTACAATTCTCCCCAGTATCCATTCTGCCTGAAAAGATTATCAAAAAAGAAAAGGACTTTGATGAAGAAATCTAATACTCCCTCTGTTCGAAATTGAATGTCCAGACAGAGAGAGTATAATAAACAGGTGGTATTGTATGATAATACCTCAGGATGATTAATATTACGTCCGGGTGGTAATCGATATTCTTCCATTCTCCAATGTGTTTTCTTGGCATTATTTTCTGGTCCTGAAAAGTAGGTATAATGAATCTTGAAAGCCAAGACATCTCCATTAGAATTGTGTATGGACTGTTCTCGTCCGCTGCATTTCCAGAAACCATCCCCATTTTCAATCGGACGAATTTGCCTAATCTCCCCGTGAAAATATTCATCTTCATATATAAAAAAGAAGCATTCTTTTCCCCTTAAATATTCCTTGCCTCGTATATCTTCCACTGCTTGTTCAACAAAACAAATGTATATAATTATTATTTGAATAAATAAACCGAACATATACGTAAACACAAGAGATTATATATATTACACACCTAACATGTTAGGAGGCTGGCTGAAGAAGAAGGTCGTATGGATTTCTCGAATTATTTGAGCTGGAAGAGGTCTATAAGAGACTTTGTTGGAAAGGTAATTCTTCATCAATTCTTCATCAGTGGGTGCAAATCTATAGCCAACGGGTAATATTGGTGGTGCAAAACTAGTGACAGTGTCCATATGATCATGAAGAAAAATGGTTGTGTTATGATCAAATGGTACAAGCTGAGATTTATAGAAGCAAAGAGTGAACCCTAATAGGACTTTAAAGAAGGACGACTCTGGAAAAGGTGTCTTGGTAACAAAGTCTAACACTAGAAAGAAGTTCCTGAAGAGAGGGTCATTTTCGTTTTGACTTTTTCTTGGATCTGAATTCTTGTTCTTGTAATAACAAAATGGATAATGTATGCCATCGCTCAACTCGATCTTGACCTGAGACTAGGTTGGGGGAGTTTAGTGAGCTGGATAATGTGGGGGTCACATCTTCTAAATTCCGGTTTCAGAACATTCTCTTTCCGAAGTTTGAGATTGTTTTTTTTTATTATTATAGGAAATTCACTTGTTTAGTCCTCCTAAAACTTATGTTTTGCCGGCTTAGTCTTCAAGAATTTACGGGCACCAACAAGAGATCTAACCATCACTCTCACGGTGAAATCCGGTGGATTTTGCTCAAGAATTTACGGGCAACAATAAGAGATCTAACCATTACTCCCACGGTGAATTTACTGGCAACAGGAAGATATCTAACCATTACTCTCACGGTGGAATCCAGTGGATTTTGACATGTGTGAGATGGTGGTGAGGGAAGAGGGGATGGGGCTGGCTAGAGAATTGCAGGGTTGGGTAGAGGAAGATAATGGAAAAAAAAATTGGTTTAATATTTTTTAGAATGAGATAAAAAAAAATAAAGAGAATAAATTTTAAGTTAAAGTAATTTTATCTTTTTGAATTGAGCATGTGCCTCGCCATAGAAGTGATGGTTGAACCACTTGTGGTTGCCGGAAAATTTGTTAAGAATTCATTAAGCTGAAATTAAAACGTGGAGACTATATTGACGAAACATGAATTTCAAGAGACTAAACGGGCGAATATCCCTTCCTGTATTAGATGGAAAATTTGTAGATAGGTTTCTGGCAGAACTTTGCAACACTTACCCATACGGAATAAATGGGTAATTGACTTAACTTGATACGGAATAAATGTCCCTACTTCTACAATATAAAATAACTTTACAGTGCCCAAGCATCTAACATAAATTCAAACTTTGTTTGCTTATCAAAATTTTCCTGGAAAAAAATAATAAAAAAAAACCCTCACTCGACTCAGGGTCTAAATTACCGTGCATTTGTTAGACAAGTTTTTAATCTGGAACAAATTAAATCAAAAACAAAAAACTCATTCCGTGCTGAACAAGGTTCTGGAGAATGTAATTAATAATTAGACGCGAAAAGGAGAGGGAAAAAAAATTAGAAGCAGCTACCGAGTTAATTTTATTTGATCAAAGCATAGAGCACATTATGCTCCACTATCTCCATATTAAGAGAATCCATAAAAACAGAGAACTCAAAATCAATTACAAAAAAGATACAAAAAGGAAGCTCATCTGCGAGTATTGTAGTTTCTTAACTCAGCTGCAGTTCAAATCATTCATAATCTTTTTTCCCGAAATTCTTACACCAGAGCTGAGAAGGAATTGGCCGAACTGGCATTTGTGGCCGTTGCTGTAAGGAAAATTCTAATTAATACAAGAAAGTAATAATATTTATTGTGTCAAGATAAATCATTTGTGCCCGCAATGCATATTAGAACTACAAATGGAACAATAAGCATCTCCTAGTTTAGTGGAGGAACAAAGCCAGTGAAGAAATGAAATGAAACAGTGCCAGTGGATCTTAGTACTAACCTTGTTAAAAGTTCGAAGTATTAATAGGGGAAAATCATTGAATGATTTACTTCAAATTATCTTATACTATGAATTAAGTTGGCAACTTGGCATGCAGTTGATCCGAAAGATTTTAATGTCAATGTCAAGCAACATTCAATTGCTTTCAAGTTACCAAGTAAAATCTATGAGTTAGTCCCATCCAGTTGGGACTTGATATTTTGATTGAACAGGAATATCAATTTAGCAATCGATCATCTTGTTACTAATGGGTTTGTAATGCATTTTGCTGATTACATAATATAATATCTCTTATTTACTTCCATCTCCACAACTCAAATTCTAAAGAGTCCAAATTTTCCTCCTAATGTTAACAAATAACATATACAGATAAAGAAGAAAGAATATTAGCTTGATTGAACGAGTCACCCTCAAAAACAGATCCACAAAAGAGTGAGAAGAGAGCAGAAGGAAGTGGATGAGGTTAGAGAGTTCAAATGCAAGTATGCAACAATGGTCATAGAAAAGAGTGCTGCTGGAATCAAGCCAAGACTATATCAAGGCCAAGGACAAAAGGAGAAAGTATAGGAAGTATGATCAAAATCTCAAAGCGATCATTCTATGCAAGTAAAAACGGGAATGCATAACTTCAAATAGAAACCCATTCCAATCTCACACACAAAAAAAAAAGAAGCTCCCCTGACCGATGCAAAAAAGAACATTTTGATAATTTCATCATGCCCGTATAGATACAAAACAACCAATCAGCACATTGTATAGATGTTTAAGGTCCTAAAGGAAGGAACAAGAGAAAGATGGAAGTTCAAATAAAATAGACAAAATGGGAAAATATCACAATCCAGTGAAGGTGCATACATCTTATTACAAAACAGTAAAACGAACATTAATTTGAAGCTTAACATATTCTGGATGCCCCTAACTCGTGAATAGTTGGGAAAAAAGAGGTCCTCCATAATATGCAGATTTGTTTGCTTGAACAAATTTATTCAAGCTCAAGAACGGATTCTAAAATTATCCACGAGCAATCTTAAAGGTATCTTCAGCCTATGATTTCTAAATCACATTTCTAAAAGTAGAGCATCATATGTGAGCACCCAACCAGTGGATGATCCTCATGCCAGGCTGCCACTGCAGATTATTGAAGGACAAATTTTTGCACTTTGACATAATTCAAAATCCCCTAATTCCATGCCCCACTAAGAACACCTAGTTACAATAGCAGTTCTTCCATCCCTCCAAGAAATTATAAAGAGGGAGGAGGAGGAAGAATGGTAAAATAGCCCTCTCGGTTACAAGTGCAGCATAACAAGAGACGAACCAACCCCACCCCGGCCACACACATTTAAAATTTGCTTCACAGGAATTGATTTTCTAGGCTTGTAGTGACTTGTTTTCTAAATTCGCCCTCCCCCACCCCGCCCCGCCCCTTTTTTTTCCTTCCCAAACTCCCTTATATATCTTTGCCCCATAATCTATCAAATACAGGAACCTTCCGAAGAATCACAGAAATAATACTTCTGCCAATAAACACCACCCCACCCCCTCCAAATCCCCCAGATAGTCAATCACATTTTCCGCTCTTGAGATCATTACCCTCGAAATCAACCAAACAACATGACCACAAACACAAAGGGGTAAATATGAACCAAAACCGAACCACCAATAACACTACAAACGAGTTCACCAAATTTCTAACTTTACCATTAAATTCATAACACCCAAACAATTAAGTACATAACATAACAGTTGAACAAACTCCGAAATCCTCCTAACCTAACAAAGATCGCATCTTTTCTCCAAAACAATCATATAATATCAAATCGTTCACATTAAAATCGACCAAAACGAAAAATAAAAATAAAAATCGCAAGAATATATGCAAATGCCAGAAAGGGATAAATCGGAAATACCTCGAGCTTGGCGGATAGCATGGCGATGGGGATGCAAACAAGGAAGATGCCAGTCATGGCTATGGCAGTGTTGCGCTTCCAGTGCTTGGGCCTGCAGTAAGGCCCACCAGGCATGCTCCACACTTTACCCCTGAAATCACCTCCTCCGCCGCCATGTCCATGGGCCCCATCTACGTGGTGGTGGTCTCCTCCTCCGGCCATGGTTCTCTTTCAGACTAGCTCAGAAATTGCCCAACGAAACGGAGTAGAAATGTTAGAGCTGTTAAAGCTGGGATTCGGGTTGATCCGTTTTTGCCGGATAAAATCTGGGCCGAGGTGACTGCAGGAGTTTATTTGGATTGGGCTGCTTTTGAGGATTTTTTAAAGAAGTTTTTATAAGTGGATTGTTTTTTTTTTACACCAATAATATCATTACGGACCTTGCTAGGCTATTAGAATTATTGGCTAAAGGATTGACTAAAATAGTTTTTTGGACCTTTTTGCCCTTATAGTTGGGTGAATCCCTTATACCAGCAGGGGTAAGATAGTCATTTAACACCCTCAATTTGGGGGTTTAGGGTTTCTATCCCCAAAATTCTAGGAGTAAATCATTTTCCTATCATTATACATGGAGTTTATGTATAATAATATTATTGGTGTATATTAAACTGTTTATTAGAACATATACTAGAATATCTAAGTTATAAAATAGATAATAAATTTGGGGTTCGATAAGTACATCAGTCACATAATACTTTGTGTAGTATATCTAATTACAGGAAAAGAAAGAATTCGTATATCATAAATCTTAAACTCGAAAAGATAAATCATAGACGTTAATAGTACTATAATCATAAATGTTCTAAGAAGTGTTACACAAGTATTGAGAAAAATTCAGTGTCATTAACATGTCTGACTTAAACTCATAAGTGAATTAATCAAACGTAAGTTTTAGTAAAATAGCAATGTAAGGTTCATATATTGTTATAGGGAGTGTGATCTAGCTTTTTGTGCACACTAGTGTGTAACATCTTTGAAAACCTCTTATCCACTTAATATACGCCATGATTTACATTCCTCACTAGGCTTTAGGGAAGGAACGATAGGGGACGCTCATGACGAGTTGATTTTGTTGATAGACGAGTTAAATTTTATATTTTCATTAGGTTTAAATTTCTTTCAAAATATAAACCATCGTACACGCTATTAGAGCTTGCCCAATACAACTTAGTTTCTTGTGTAATAATTTGTAAAATATTGTACAAGACATAGTTCACGCAATCCACATTTTTGTACATTGTTTGCAATTTCTCGTAAAAAAATAGAAGTAAAGTAAAAAGTCACCATACCATCCAAACAACAATGTGGTTATTAGAAACAAGGTTGTTAAAATCGCGAGTTGGATCGTAAAATCGATCCTAAGGGTATAAATCGAGTTAAATCGTACTAAAAATCGCTGGAGAATTGAATCGTAGAGGATCGTCGATTTAGATCGTAGAATCGCACGATCCGGTGCTATTCAATCTTGCCTCTTTCTTTTCTTTTCTTTTTTTAAATCTTGTCTCTTTTCAACTGGGTCGTAACGGGTTATCTCAAATAAAAAAACATCTACTTGTATTCAAGCCAACATCTCAACTCTCTCAAGCCTTAGACTCCCAGCTTTCATCACTCATCATCGATGAGAGTAGAGGTAGAGATTACATGGAGGGATAATAATAACGCCTTGAACGGTTTGCTAGATTAGAACATTAGAAAGATAGACTTGTTGATATGAAATATGTTGAGTAAAAGACCTTATGAAGTGTTGGTTTGCTTCCGAAGTTTATCACTCGTTAGTTTGTGATTTAATTTCAATTTGTTAGTTCTATTGATATTCTTTTTTTTTTTTCTCGTTGAAGTATTGTAATATTTTCTTTGTTCAATTACATATAAAATGATGTCTTATTGACATAAATTTATCATGAAATATTATTTTAATAGTTTTGTCGGATCTTCCGATTAGTACTACAATCCTCATGTTTACGATTTTTTAGACCCCTTCCGTTCCGAGTCAAATTTACGATCTTGACAACCTTGGTTAGAAAGCAATTTCGGGGCAACGTGTCTGTGTTCGACACTTGGGAACAATAGTTCTCACACATGCATTTATTCTTGCAAGGCAACAAAGTGTTCTTTAGATCTCGATTAGATTAGTCCGCAATTTCTAGAGTCACGTGTCTGTGTTCGATACTCGGGAATAATAATTTTCACATGTTCGTGTTTATTCCAACAAGTCAACAAAGCACTCTTTAGATCTCAATTAGATTAGTCCACAATCTTTAGGGCCACGTGTATGTGTTCGATATTCGGGAACAATAATTCTCACATGTTTGCATTCATTCATGCAAGCCAACAAAGTGCTCTTTGGGTATAATTAAATTATTTTGACAACAAATATCTAGAACTCGCATAAAATGTGACCGTTAGAGAGCAATCCTCAGGGCCACGTGTCCGTGTACAATACTCGGAAGCAATAATTCTCTCATGCCTGCATTTATTCCTGCAAGTCACCAAAGTGCTATTTAGATTTCAATTAAATTAGTTCGACAATAAATATTTAAACGCATGCATAAAATGTGGATGTTAGATAGCAATCATCTGCGTGTTCGATACTCAGAAACAATAATTCTCACATATAAGCATTCATTCATGCAAGTTATCTTCAGACCACGTGATTGTGTTCGATACTCAGAAACAATAATTCTCCCATGTAATAATTCTCCCATGTTTACATTAATTTCTTCAAGTCAACAAATGCTCTTTATATCAAAATTAAATTAGTTCGACGATAAATATCTAGAAATCCGCTTAAAACATAAAAATAAAAAAATAATTAGTACAATTTTTTTTTGAAACCTAACTGGGCATACAATCCCTAAAAGAGGAGAGAGTAACACCTCATAAAAGGAGGAAGATATAACTTTAGAAAGGAAGATAATTTAAAGCATATTCTATACGCGGGAGGGTATCGACGACTTTAAGGTCGTGGGACAGGCTGTCGTCTCACTGGTTTAAGGACCTCGTGATAATTAGTACAACTTAAAGAACAAATGTTGCTCGACCCAGCATATCAGGACAAGTGGCACAGAGAAAAATGAAAACTTAGAATATCGATTTTCACAGTTATTTCTTTCTACTTCTGAAGATTGGAGGATAAAGATTTATGTAAGAAAAGGAGATCAGAACCCACGGCGAACAGATATATGCTCAGGTATATTCAATCTCGTCTCTTCTCTTTGCTGCTAAACATGCATATCAAGATTCTTGTTTTATTTGATTTGCCGTTGAAATTTATTATTAGATCGAATAGGATCTGGGGTTCAGAACCCAAAAATCTTCTTGTCAAAACATGATTGATAATCAAGGGAGGGAGGAGAAAAAAAACTGAATCTTGTTATCTTTACTGTTCTGTTTCTTTCTAATTGAGATGAGTTACGGAGTTGGGGGAGGGGGAGGGGATTTTTTATTTTATGTTTTTGATTGGATTTTCATTTTGGAATTCAGATTTTGATATAACATTGGTTTTACTCAATTGGGATCTTGGTGATTTGCAAAAACTTTACATGTGAATGAATATTCTTGAACAGAATTTGATTCAGGTTGTCTAGTTTTAATTCAATTGTTGTAAAAGATTTACAGATAGACCTGCTTGTAGTGGTAACCGGAGCCCAATGTTTCTGGAATGACAAAAGGTCGTACCCTTGTGCACAAGGCTCCGGCATCAACTCAATGTTTCAAGAATGATAAAAAAAAAATATTGATTTTCGTTTTTGTCATGTTATGTTGTTAGCAATTTTGCATCTTGACATATCTACGTACTTTCAGCACCAGCGTTATGTATTAAGTCTCAGAAAGTATTCTTGATCTTTTCACTGTGTGCTACTCTGGTTTCAAAATCATTGGCTGCAATGGTTTCTTGAATCTGATGTAGTTTAAAACTTATAGTTTTGCTTGCTTTTTCATTGCTGTGAAATGAATAACTGCATATATTTGCCTGAAATTAGTGAAATCGAGCTTCTTTTAATCAGATATGAACCATAATTTAGCAGTTTCATTAGCTTAAATTCTTGAGGATTAGGGATGGGAAAATTTGAGATCGGAGAAATGAAATTTTAACTTGAATTTCAAAGTGCTTACATCTTGTATTGCTGTATCATGTACTAGTTCTGTGCAAAATATCTTTGGAAGATTGTGAGATGGAAGGTGGAGAATTTGATACGCCAAGATGGGGGGACCTGGACATAGACATACTGGTGAAGATATTCCAGTCTTTTGACATTTTCGAGTTGATCTCTGGGATTGCTCATGTTTGTAGCACGTGGCGCTTGGCTTGTTGTGACCCTATATTGTGGAAAACGCTTGATCTATCAATGCTCAAGTCCAACTTCATAAAGATCCCATTAGAGCCATACGTATACGTGGATGGTCGGTCTGATAAAACTTTAACCCGAGTCTTGAACATTTCTTTGAACCTCAGCCGGGGAAGCATATTAACGTTAATTTTGCATTACAATCTTTATATCAGCGATGATCAATTAACATACACTGCAGCAAGGTACATTCAGAATTTCGTTTCTTTTGTATAGATTAAAGTTCTTACTTGTGTTTCTGGGATTGCCATTATAGTCCTCTTTCTTTTTCTAAAAGTCAAAATGTCGTCTTTGGGATGGATGCCAATATGTCTTTAATATCATTGGGATGTATGAGTTCATTGGAAGTTTAGTCACCCTGGTTTGAGCAGTAGTCGGATTGACTAATGTTTCTTGAGAGTCGAATGTCTCAAGAGATTTCATATAGTGACTAGTGAGATATGGGGAAGGTAAAAACGTATTGCAATGTTGATTGGTTTGGGGACAAGTGAACAAAAATAGGCATTTGGAGGAGGAAGAGTGAGAGAGACAGATAATCGAAGAGGGAATAACGGTTTCCTCAAAAGACAGAGGGGGGATAGGTCAGAAGAATATGAGTGAAAGGTGGAAGCACATTGTTGTTATCAAATAGGTGTTTGTTAGACTACTCATCATTAAGTATACTACATTTGGGAAAACAGAGATATTTGTAAACGCCTAAGGTTTAATTAAAAATGCATCTTATTCACCGACAGTTACTTATCTTGTGCCGAATCACCATATTTAGTGCCAATATAGCCATGGTTTGGATTAGCTTTGTTCTTGTCCACTAATTCTTATGAATCAAACAAGTCAAAAGTGTCGTCATTCATTCCACAATATATATATATATATATATATATATGTGTGTGTGTGTGTGTGTGTGTGTGTGTGTGTGTCTTGCACAATAAATATTTAAGTTATGCAAGATAGCTTACAAGCATCTTCGGATCTCTGAGCCTTCAGTTCTATTAAAATATTCGCATTTGGAGGGTGCACTTCCAATAACAATATCTGCATATGTTGCAGGTGTCCGCAGCTTAAACGCCTTGTTATGCCTGCTTGGAACAGAATAAAGAAGACAGGAATATGCAAGGCTATTCGTGAATGGAAAGATCTCGAGTCATTAACAATGCCATGCATAGTAAATCCCCCATACCTTATGGAGGAAATCGCCAAGAATTGCAAGAAACTTTCTGAACTTAAAATTATGAACCATTGTGATACTGCCATAGCATCAACGCTCTCTGTATACCTTCCAAATCTGAAAGTTCTGAGTCTTCGATGCTCAACAATATGGAAAGAGGCTCTGATCATTATACTGGATTGCTTGCCAGAGTTGGAAGTGCTCAACATATCTCACTGTCTACTTCTTGACGTCCCTCCACCTCCCGCACCAAAGAAATTTCTTCATCAACTGGACGAGTCAATTCTTCAGAAAGCCTCTAGGCTAAAGAAATTCATTACGTGCATGAGCGCTTCTTGCATTATGTGTCAACGCATGAGGAAAGATGAAGGGCTAATAAGGTGGTACAAGTACGAGGAGGAGCTGTGGAAAGAGGATGAGGTGAGATCTCTAGCTGTTTGATCAAAGTATCGCGGATAATTTGTAGGTTAAATTAGCATTGTCTCGTCGTACTCGTTGTTGTAACCAATGTAGTGGAAACATAATAAAGACTAAGGCCGATATCTGTTCGGTCACAGTCAGCAAAAATTGTATCATCCTGATAAGCTGTTTGAGAACTAGTTTTTCAGTGGATGGAAGATGTACTTCTTGTTGTTTTGTACTGATATTCATCTCTCCAGCAACTCATGTTTTCATTGTGTATTTGTCCCCATTTTTTAGTTTTTTTAAAAAATATATAGTTTTAGGTAACAAGGATAACTGTTGAAAATATCTGAAATTCTTGTTCACCCCTTAGATCTGCCCGAGCCTGGCTATTAGCATGTCCGGGGTGCGCGGCAGTACAATGCCTCCAAAAATTCAGCCCCCAAAAAAAAAAGAAAAAAAAATGTGAAAATCCAAGTTGATTATGGTTTGGAGGACCTGAATTAGAACCAAATCTTAATTGTCACCGACATCAGTTGTGGCGGAGTGGATATCCAAGTTGATTATGGTTTGGAGGACCTGAATTAGAACCAAATCTTAATTGTCACCGACATCAGTTGTGGCGGAGTGGATGAGGGTTCCTCCCTTAAGAATAACCAGAATTCGAATTGCAACTAAAGCATTTGTATGGAGTTATTGATGTTGGGAGGGTCGCCCCTTCAAAGGATCCACCAACCGGGTTAAAAATTAGACATTTGGTTTGACATTAAAAATTTAAAACAGTGGTAAACTGGCCACTGGTATTACCACCTCCGCCACGAAATAATATACTCCATTTTGAGAAAATTTATTATTTCTTCGTTTTTAATAGATATTTTTTAGGTATTTTATTAAATTATGGAAAATGATCTTTGGCTAAACCCAATTGATTAAAAATATATTAAATTATGTCAAAATTGGTCAATAGGACAATAATGCTCCTGAAGTGCTTTTTCAATTCGAAAAAAATAAAATAAAAATTGTCTCATCAGTCAGTATTGCTTTTTGACCATATGTAGCCCACATCCCCATGTTAAGTAAATGTAGTCCAACAAATAAAGACAAAAGTGTGCATCATTGTCAGTCTAAGTTGGAAAAATATTATGAATGTGAAGGAATGTTGTCCGTTGGATTAATATGTCATTAAAGGTCCAAATATTTCTCTAGAGTATTTCCGGATCGATGACGTGACATATAGAATTGTAGTAAATTTGCAACCCTAAGTCTCTATATAAACTGTATTTGCAGCCCTAAAGTACATAAAATATATTACTATTAAGGCTCAAAAGTTATTAAAGTTTATAAAAGAAGCCCAAGTAGTATCTTTTGAATTTATAAGTTGACCCATAAGTTTCCATTTAATGTTTTTAAATTTACAAATTGACCCAAAAAAGTCCGAAATTAATTTTACGAAATTTATAATTGAACCACTGAAGGAATTAATTGTAATAGATACGAGTAATCTAATTATTATAACAATGAGTCATACAATAATAGTTCTCGTTATATAGAATTATAATGAAACTTACATGTTTATTTTAACAATTTACAGTACTAACAAGTTATCGATTTATATAGAACTATAACCGACCTTACATGTTTACTTTAACAATTCATAGTATTAATAAGTGATCGCCTTATATATATATAACTATAACGAACCTTACATGTTTACTTTAACGAATTCATATTACTAATAAGTGATCGCCTTATATAAAACTATAACGAACCTTACATGTTTATTTTAACAATTCATAGTACTAATAAGTGATCGCCTTATATATAAAAAAAACTATAACGAACCTTACGTGTTTACTTTAACGAATTTATAGTACTAATAAGTGATCATCTTATATAGAACTTTAACAATTTCATAGTATTAACAAGTGACCGCCTTATATAAAATTATAACGAACCTTACATGCTAATTGTTGTTTGTTAATTTAATTAACTGCCGTTAAGGTTGTAACTAACAGTTGCTATATATTATATTAATCGCTGTTATTTTTCCAGCAAACCTGAAAAATCCCTAACAACAAACGATACCCAACTTCTATTTTCTGAGTTTGTTTCCAAAATAGAGAACACATAATCAAGAGGACTATGGTTGATCCAAAAATTGGAATGACCCACCCATATGTGCACCCAGTTTCTTTCATCAAACCTCCCATACCTTCCTTCCCCGTCAGCCTCCCTATCAGGGCGAATCAAGGCCCCCTCATATTCGTATATGGACATATTAATCATATTAATCTTTAAGACTGGAATCTTATATACCCATTTAATATTCTATTTCACTAATATTAAATCGATATTTTTTAATTAAAATAATTATATTCGTTAAAATAATTTCCCAGTTAGATTTTGAAGTAAGTGTGGTTAAGGATAGTGGTCGGAGTAGATTTTGAAGATGATAAAAACATAAATCAAACTAGTAAACCATTCGTCAATTCATATCAAATTGGAAAAAAAAATCCAACAAAATTGGTCTTCTTTGGATTCCGTAGTCTCAATGTGATAGTGGTTAAACTTCTGATTTTGTGAAATATTCAAATAAATATCAAGATTCAACAGTAACTAAAGTGAAAGCCGGCCACCACCTCCACCAACTTTTTTTTTCTTTTACAAATCCACAAAATTTATGCTCTAGAAAGCCAAAAAATGCCAATCTTATTATCATATCTACTCCAGTGACTTTACCAGATTAATATTACTCCTGGATTGCGTTCACCTTCCGCGGATTAGCATCACCTTCCTTCCTAGCCTCTCAATTCCGTCGCCGACAATAAGTTTTTTCTCACATTTTTTAGAATATTTGAGTTGAGTTTGAGAGAGTAGTTGGCTTATTCATTGATAAGTTTAGTGTTGGGAAGAGTGGTATTTTAGTAGGAGTAGGTAGAGAATGGAGCAGTTGAATTACAAAGGAAAAGCAGCTTTGGTGATGATGTGAGTGCAGGGTATAAGGTATTAGGTAGACTAGAGGAATATGGGTATATTAGACATTTAAAAATATAAATAAAATAAATATATTCATATATGGACATAAGGGTATATTAGACATTTAAACTCTCAAATTTGAATTTTTAATCAATCAATTGGCTAAGTCTTAGCCGCCAAGCACTTCCCTTAAATTATTTAGTCCGATTAATTTGGTTGGAATCTTAATAATATTTTGGCACATCTCATAAAAATTTATGTAAAATATAGATTAAGAAATTGAAAGACAATAAAATTTTCTTTTTTTTTAATATAAAAAACATTCCAAATAATAGGGTAAGTCATTGGGTCCGCCCCCACACTTCTCTCACATAAATTGGGTCCTACCTAATTTATGTGAGAGGAGTGTGAGACCGTACCCATTGAATCCGTCTCATGCCGAATTTTTCCCAAATAATAATCCTTATGTGAGATTCAAAAGAACACATAATTAATATTTTCACTTAGAGATTTTTAGTAATCAATGCAGTTAGTAAAATAAACGTCTAGCTTAAACGTTTATTCTAGTTCAAATTTATTCACCTCTACAAAAAAAACGAGTCCCAATAAAGAATTAAAAAATGGAAAAAAAATTGTGTTTTTGTTTTGTTGATGATGTCGTGTTTCATATTGACGTTTTAATTTATTATTTCCATCTAAGAACACTTACAATGTTTCACATATTTATATATCTCAAATTATTTAGTACATTTTAAAATTTTATACATACTGTATATACTATTATTTTTAAAATTTTACTCTAATTTATTATTCAATTAATTCTTAATAATAACTTTATAATCATTATTTAAAATTACTTATTTTTTTTATATGTGTAAAAAGTGTTAAAGTTGCATACAATATGAGGCAGAATAATAGTATAAAGTGAGTAAATAAATAAAAAATATTTTTGGTATAAATCACGTGGTTAAATTTATTCACACTAAAAAATAGATATATTTTTTTTTAATTTGGACATTTTAAGACCACATTATCCATATATATATATATATATATATATATATATATATATATATATATATATATATATATATATATATATCAGTGAGGTACAGAAAGATGCTGTTCTTTCTCCCCTATCGGTCTTGTTTCTTTCACCCACCCACAATACCCAGTTCAACAATTTTCTACTTTCTCTCTCTAAAAAAAAGATTTCATTCACAAAGATGGCTCTGCAACTATGGGAAACCTTAAAAGAATCAATCACAGCATACACAGGTCTATCTCCGGCGACTTTTTTCACAGTTGTAGCTTTGGGCCTTGCCGTTTATTATATGGTCTCAAGCATGTTTGGGTCTGGCCCTGACCATTGTGGTGGTCATCACTCAAGGCCTAGAGAATTTGAGGAACAGATGGAGCCTCTTCCACCTCCAGTTCAGCTTGGAGAAGTCACCGATGAAGTTTTGAAAGAGTATGATGGTTCTGATCCTAAAAAGCCTTTGCTTATGGCTATTAAGGGTCAGATTTATGATGTTTCACAGAGCAGGTATTTTTTTTTGGATTTCTTGTATGATTTTTGGGTTTTGGTTTTTGTAATTTTGGGGGTTTGACTAGTTGTTGGATACTTTAATTGTTTAATTTTGTGTCTTTCTGATTGTAAAAGTTGCTACTCCTCCATTCCTTAATATAATTCATTTAAGACACATAGCGAAAATTAAAAGAAGAAAAAAAAAGGTGTTTTTAATCAAAATATGAATATTACTCTCATGAATAAAATTAGTGGTACTATTTAAATTAATAATACTGATATTTGGATTGACGAAGTACATTGTTTTTTTACTTGAATAAAATTTGTGGTACTATTTAAAATAATAATATTGATACATGTACTGTATTGATTGTCTTGAATATAAGTTTTAAAACTTAGTAGCCTACCAAGATAAAATTACTCAAATTTTCTTTAAGAGTAGTTTTATCTTGGTAGGCTACTAAGTTTATAAGTTACATACAAACCAACGAGTGCAGTACACGTAGGAAAAAGAATTGATATAAGTTCAATTATCTTTTGTACGTGTACTGTATTGATTGACTTGAATGTAAATTTTAAAATTTAGTAGCCTACCAAGATAAAACTACTCTATCTTAAATAATGGATGTATAATATTTTTTCGTGTGTTCCTTTTGCTTTAAAGCTTCTGTTCTTTGTGATTTTTATGTTACCGTCACTTTTTAGATAGAATGACCTTACACACCAATCGTAAATTGTTTGAGGATTTTAATGTCCAAAAAACATAATTTGGGACCTTATGTCTGTGTTATAAATTGTTTAGGGACAATAATGACCAATTTGCCTGATTTTTATGTTAATTTACTTTTTGGTTCAGAAAATTTTCTTTTTTTGCCCCCTTTTAGGAAAAAAAGATCACTTCTTTCTTTAACTTGTCGGTGAAAGGAACTAAAAGGAGAAGGCGTATGAATACCTGTTTTACCATCTTGAGTAATTAAGTAAATTATCTTGATATTTTTCTTACATGGAATTATGAACTATAGTGTCTGTTAGTATTATTGAATATGAAGTGAAATTACTGCACTTAAGTTCAATGGGTTGCAATAATAATTTATGTCAGATCAGATATAAGGCAACTATTCCTGTGGGATTGAATGTGTTGGATTTTTTTATTTTTTTTTAATTATAATAAACCCGTCTCCGATTTTCTTGTGGCCTGAAAACCAATTTTTTTTCTTATTACATACATAATTGTTTTTGTATTGTTTGATACTCTTTGGTCTGGAGTTCATCTTTGTCCTGTAGAAAGTGGCATACAACTTTTTCAGCTATTATGGATGATTTAAGGGAAATAATCAGTTGCTTTTGGTCAAGTATTGGTCATAGCGTCATTGATGGACCAGAAACTTCAAGTTAGGGGGGAGGGGGTATACAATGCTCGTTGGCAAAGCATAGTCTGTCTCAAGATTGAAGCCATGAATCCATTTAATTTATAGTACCCTGTATGTTCTTATGCATAATATGTCTGTTGGAGTGTGCATTAGACAGAACTTCTAGATATGACGCCTTTTTGGATAGGTGATGAGATTCGGTGATCGCTCCAAGGTTCAGAGTGTATTTTCCAATTTTGATTGTGGGATCGCATGTACCTGGAACTGGAAGTTATGTGCACCGCACAGTGGAGTTGCATTAGTTGCAGTTAGGTGGCAGCTGAAGTTAGTTACAAGTCTTCATAAATTTTGTTAATCGTCAAGCGAAATTCGGGTTCCTATTGAATTTACAGGCTGTGGGGGTATCATGAGCTTGAGAAATACTTCTTATATGAAAAGGCAATGAAGAAAGATAGTTACCGCTATTATAGGCTTGTGTTCAGCAGGGCCTTCTCATTATAGATCATTTTATCCTTCAGATTTGCAGTTTAATATAACAGTAAACATACTTGATCTTGTAACCCCAAAAGCTTTGTGTTCCTTACATTTGTGTCTCGTTTCTATACCTGCCTCTTTGCTTCTCCCGTCTTTCTTCTGTTTTAAGGTGATTTTTCAGTTTAGGTGTTTGAAATTGGAAGGTTATCTATTCCCGTTCCAGATATTGTTTGTTTTCTCCGAGTCTGCCTAGAGCGGATATTTGGTATAAGTATTGTTGTCTGGTAGAGATTTTTGTTATGTGTTCCATCATATTACTGAATTAGTGTTTTTCTTGTTGGCAGGATCTTTTATGGACCTGGGGGACCTTATAATCTTTTTGCAGGAAAGGATGCTAGCAGAGCCCTTGCAAAGATGTCTTTCGAAGAAAAAGACCTTACAGGTGACATATCTGGGCTCGGTGTCTTCGAGATCGAGGCCTTACAAGATTGGGAGTACAAGTTCATGAGCAAATATGTGAAGGTTGGAACTGTAAAGTCGGACGTGCCTGTGACTGTGACGGAGGGAGCAACCGATGGGGAAACTGCAGAAACTTCAGGTGAAGCTAAGAATGAGGAACAAAAACCCGTTGAAACTTCCAATCGCGATGTTGCTGCTCCTGCTGAAAATGGTCCTTCAGAAGATGCTGCCGAGAAGAAGAGTGAACACAAATCTGAGGTTGATGCTGACAAGAAAGAGTAAATCTGTTGTGTCAAAAGCACTAAAACTGGGGAACTAAGGGATTCTTGAGTTTTCTTGGTAAGGATGTATTTTTTTTTACTAAATGCTGTCTTCTTCGTTCACGAACGTTTGATCTGTCTACTAGGGAACTCCATCAATAGTATAATCCGGATGTTTAGAGATTGTTATAAGTATTTAGTAATAATAATGGTTATAACTGGCCATCCTGAGTTCTTATTTCAACAGACATTTGTTGATGAGTTTTTGGCCTTGCAAATTTCTGGAATTTGGTCACCTATAGCAGAGCCTCTGTTGGCTTCTTGGCCCGTTCATTCTCATGGCTACTTGAAGGTGAATGTGGATGGTGCTTGGGGAGGCTATTCAACCACAACCAAGTCTAATGTGCCGTTTTGTTTTGTGATGACTCATTCGCGTAGTTAGTGCTGACGATTTTGCCATCTTAAATTTTAAAGAAAATAAAAGCTGTTTTGTGATAACTCATTCGGGGGTTGTTAGTGTTGACGATTTTGGCATCTTAAACTTTAAAAGAAAATAAAAAATTATTGATATAACCGTTCGAGTCGATAAACAAATCTAACGGCTTTATAAACTATTATTATGCTGTTTCAAGATAATTTAGACAATTTAATGAATTACATATTGTATAAGATATAAAAGTATTTATAAAATATTTCAAAAGATAAATAGTCGAGGGCTGACTTTTGTTAAATATATTGTTTGACTTAAACTAGTTATGACTTATAACAATGTATGTGTTCTTAATTAGAGGGCTGACTTTTTTTTTTGTTCTTTTTTTTTATTTTTACGGAGGGCGTCCCACGGCCGTTTCCACTGGGCCAGATGATCCCCACAGGGGCTGACTTTTGTTAAATATATTGTTTGACTAAAATTAGTTATGACTTGTAACAATGTGTTCTTAATTAGTAAGGCCGGTCTTCCTTAAATAAGCGTCAATTTCAACGATACGTTTAATTTAGAACGGAAGGAGTTTTGCTGATAAAAAATGAAAGTTTAGTTTATGGGGGATCGAACTTCATAAGTCATTTTATTATGTATTTATTTTTTTTCTACTGTTTGTAGTGTGCACCCGGTCCAGGGTGTGGACTTTTATTTGTTATCATGGTGTTCTAGAAACCATTGTATAACTTTTATTTTTCTTGTATTTCGTTTTTATCTTTTGATTGTAATGACTTCGATTATTTTATGATTAATGGATAATTTCTTTATTTAGCAAAAAAAAATATAGAACTTCATAAGTCATAACCTGAGGTGACTGCTGCAAGAGAAAAGTTCAAAGGCAAACAATTGTTCACATTTGGATCTTAAAATAAAATATTACTCCTCACTCTATCCCATCTTGAAAAATTCAATAAATTACCTTTATTTTGTAAATAAAAATTGAGAGTCTAAAAAATAAATCTATTATATTATGAGATACTGCTTTTTATACTCAAACAAGAAACAAACATGCCAGCAAATATATGTTGTGTACCATTGAATCTAAGAATGATATATAAGACTAGTAAAGAATTCTAGAATGGATTTTTTGTATTTGGGGTTGACTTTTTTCATGCTTATTAAACCTTAGCAAAACGTGTCATCCATTCTCAGACTTCTTGTTTAGACCACAAAAAAAGAATTGAAAGTCAGCTCTTAATATGGTTCTTGTTAAATTTCGTGTACGATTGGATTAAGTGGTATAAAATTATCTGTCCCAAAATTCTATTATTTTCTTTGTTTCACTACTAAAAATATGGCATATATCAGGTCGTTCATAAAAATAACTAAACCCTGCGTTGTAACGTCTTTCACAATTTCTTTCATCTCTACCTCTTATTCTCAAATGGGATATGTAGGGCATTTCAGTGGTGGGGACGAGAAAGGGGGCGTAGTGCTTAGGACAGACGATTTTTTCCCGGATTAAATCTTAATCTGATATTCTTAATATCAATCGTAAACTAATCTTAAATTCAAATCAAATTTTCAATCGAGTCTCAAACTCATAGTAGACTCTATCCAATTACACCTACATTTGACTTAGCTACTCTACGCGTGTAAGTTCCCCGATCAGGCTTCCAGGCGGCATTCTTCCTATATAATTACTTACATTTCTCATCTACGTAAGAAACCCCAAGAAAAACTTCATTGTTGAAATTTGATTTCTTCGATCAATTTTCCATAATGAAAATTCGAAATTATTTGTTGGTATTTATTTTCTTGATCCTGTTAATTCTGACTGTCCATACACCGAGTTGCCTATCCGAAGAAGATCATCCTGGAAATGAAAAAGATTTAAAAGAGAAAAGGATAAGATCCAACTTCCTCCAAACATTTCTTCGACATTTTGGAGTCATCCCTGCTGAGTATGCACAACCCACCAACAAAAACAACAAGAGAACTGAGCTGCACGCTGTATCGCGCCGCCTTGTCCCTGGCGGACCCAACCGTCTTCACAATTGATTGGGTTCAATTCAATCTCACTTTGCGGTTCGAATTATCTGTAACACTCTGTGTATACTGACGGATCATCCGTGCGGAGAAGGAAAGAATTATGTTAGTGCCCTACGTCAAATTAATCGTTATCTGTGTATATTTTTATTTTTGTGCCCAACTACACACAATTTATCATGTATATATATAATTAGAAGAAGGAAAATTCTGATATGGATCATATCCATGTGGACCTTGTGGTACAAAACTGGTCACGTCACCACAGAATAAGGAGAGAGACAACTTTGTGATAATATGATCAGTTTTGGACTGCAAGGTTCAATGAATATGATTCATATCAGAATTATTCTTAGAAGAAATGTTCACATGACAAATTCTAAATGCTTAGGCACAAGAATGAGAATATATACGGGTACAGATGATTTTCACGCGTGTCCTACTATATATGCCTGGTGTATAGATATATGGTAGACTATTTAGAGTTGTGTATACAAACAATTTCTATACTACATATTTTCCTTGCATTTGATGATGATATAGTCAATTGGGGAGAATGCCTTGTAATTTCTATACTATCAAGGTTCTTGATTAGTTATTCAGCAAAATGGTTCTTGATTAGTTGTTTTCTATAGCATCCCTTTTGAAGCCAAGATTTTTCCCATTTTCCCCTCCTCCTTAAATACAAGTGTGTAGTTGTTATTAGTCTGGTTAAGGTGACATGACAGAAATTCCTACAAACATACTAAAATTGACACTCCTGAATATCGAACTCGAAAGACCAAGTTTCGCATAAATGACTTATCTCACTTGGGAAAACATTCACTTAATATTGAAGCCAAGGTTTCTCCTCTTTATGAATGTAAAAATTTAAAGGTTACAAAAAACTCTTATTACTCTTATCAGTCTAAATATTAATCCTCTAAATATGAAGTCATGTGGGAAGATTTGGAGAAGACAAGTTAGCAGAAACAATGAAAAGAAAAGTCTCTGTAACTAATGGACAATCCCATTCGAAATTAGTACAGAGTTGTTGTAATAAATATATTTTTAGGTTACTTTGTCCTTAATGCAGACCTCATGTGTATACAAGTAATTAAGTGTGTACTTGTATTGAATCTGATTTAAGTTTGAGATTTTTTTTTTTGTTAAATAAAGATTTACCCATTAATCATAAAATAGTCAAAGCCATTACAATCAAAAGATAAAACGCAATTACAAGAAAAATAAAAGTTATACAATGGTATAAACACTATAATAACAGATAAAAGTCCACACTCCTGACCGGGTAAACAACACAAAAAACGATAAAAAAATAAATACATGGTAAAACTCTTCGCAACAGCTTCTCCGAGATCCTGGAACAGCAGTAGCAAGCTCAGTTTCATCACCTTTCTTAGAAAACAACAATCTACGAGAGCATGGGCGTATCAACCGTCTCATAGATTGTCTCGGAAAGATGATGAAAAATGAGAAAGGGCCCAGAGCAACTCCGGGTTTAGAGATAAACTTCAGATCTTGAAGGATCTGAAGTAGGTCTTGCATCTGTGTCTTGAATCTTGAATAATACTGCTTTGAAAAAATTTAATCAAGATTTACATCAAAAGAAGGGGGTGAACACACAAAAAGTGGAAGGAGGATGGCTAGATCCAATCAAGAATGGTTGGATCTAGTCATGGAAACCAAGAAATGAAGAAACTTCAAGAGAGAGAGAGAGAGAGAAGAGGCAGTTCAACTTTTTGGAAGTTTGATATTCGAGCTGCCATAAACTCTCTACTCTCTAGTCCAGTTCAAAATCTAATGAAATAGTAGATTAAGGATTATGCGCAGAATATGTATTTACTTCTTGTAGCATATTTCATTCGTTGGATCACTTGATTTTATAAACACATGTCTTTCATAGATTGAATTGCTTTTGAGTTATTCAAAGAACAGCTTCTACTTAAAATCTCAACCGTCGAATGAGGTGGTTTAACGACTGAAATATATGTGCACAATCGAAAAAAATCATATTCCATGCTGAATATTAGTATTGATTATGAACTGGTACTACAATACTACTAACTCTTGCAGCCATTATTTCCCCCCCTCTCGACGTTTCTCTTCGATTGAGTAATGTATATTCATATAATTGGTAGGACTGTCAATAGATTTGAAGCCATAACAGTCCATTTTCCCTATTGTGAGCCGAATTTGGACCGTTGTTTGTTTTTTGCTGGAATTACTTCGACCGAGCTAAGTCCATTGGACCAGAGTTGTCGGCTTTAGCTATTAGTGACAAAGTTTTGCTAATGTAAAACATACACGTTGATTTCGCTTATTTTTTCACTAATAATTTATATTCTATGTAATCTCTTTAAGAAAAAAACTCTATCTAATTCTATATGGAGTACCTTCCTGCATATGCAGGGACGATTACAGGGGCACCCCCGAGATTTTTAAAAATACTAATATTTATCGAAATTTTATGTGTATTTTTGGAAATTTTTATCAATTTACTTCCCACAAGAATTTTTTTTTGCCTTTTTTTATTGCTCCCCCCCAAAATCAAATTCCCGGCTTCGTCCCTGTGCATATGTACAAGGGATTAATTTCAAATTAGTACCCTTAACTTAAGTAGTCTTGACAATTGTGTGCATAATCATACATCCAAAAGCTGGTATCTAGTGATTAGGCCTGTAAACGGTTACAAACGGATACGGAATTGTCTATTCCGGATCCATATCCATTTTTAATTTTTTCTACCATATCCGTATCCATATCCTAGCGGATCCAAAATATGTATTACCAGATCCGCTGATTTGGATCCGAATACGGATATGGTAAAACCCGTTTAAAAAAGTCCAATTATACTAAAGTTCATAACTTCTGTTTTTTTTTTTGTTGAGGCATTTTCCTTAAATTGAAGTCTCACTTGTCCATTTTCTCTGTATATTCTAATTGAACATCTATCTATATGATTTTTTAGGTGAGTAGTCCCTGAAGTACTATTACCAATAAACTCTTTTTTACACCAATTGCATTTAGCCATTTTATTCTCATTAGGAGACGTAAATCTAGTCATGTCATTCCATACCTTTGAAGTTAATTTCTTTTCTTTCTTTGTATTGTTCATCTCAATCTCAGGCTCAACTTGTTGATCTTTTATTGTATCAATATCCAAATCGAGCTCGAACACCTCACTAGGAGTATTTGCCATCCTATAGGAGAAAGACAATGAATCAACAATTATGTTTCAGAATCTATAGTTTCTCAAATAAAAGAAAATTAGAGGTTATGAATAAATAAAATGAAAGAATCCTAAAGCCTTCTCACCATACTGCAATTCGAACACCAAATACAAAAACATATCTTTGTAAACGAGAACCAACGGAAGAAAAATACTTTACACGCAACTGAATATACCTGCGGCGGTGACGGTGACGGGAAGGAGCAGCGGCGAGGAGTAGGCGCCGGAGAAGGTAGAAGAGAGAGAGAGAAGAAGAGGGAAGAAAGGAAAAAAATGAAACGGCGCCGGAGAAGGTAGAAGAGGTAACGGGGGGAGAGAGAGAAAGAGGCTGTGATGTTAGGGTTTGTTATCACTTAAACCTTAAGAATGTATATATACATGACTAAAATTGCAATATAAATAATTATCACATAAATCCTATAAAATTCTTATATTACAAAAAAGTCCTAAATCCTATAAATCATGTAAAATATATTGTTTTAGGGAATATATATATTGTTTACCTGAAACGGATTCGGGTTTAACGGATACGATTTTTTATATTTCATATTCGTAACCGTTTTATTACTCTTATACGGACTCGGATTCGGATGCGGGTATATGGATCTAAAGTTCTTACCATATCCTAAAAATAAAATCGGATTCGAGTCGGATACGGATAAAAATCCGACCCGTTTGCAGACCTACCAGTGATGGTGTAATAAGATCCTTTTACAGTTTTGTGAAAGACGAAAAAGAAAAAAAGGTTAGTCTGGATATTAACACCTTTATTGAAGGCAGCTACCGACTAAAATAATCAAATACTCCAAGCAGAGGAGAGCCCACTTAGGGCATTGAAGGGTGCAATTATTCATCCATTTTTTAAGGTCAAAATTGGTACTAAGAGAAGACAAGATGTTGGTGGAGCACAAGTAGTTACAATTTCGATCTTTTAACTTTTTAGAACAAAAGTCGAAGTTATTTAAGTAGCAATTTTGTCTAATTGCTAAGTTTATCATGTTTAGATCTCGAAACCATTCAAAAGTTACCAAAAGAGAATCCCATGAGGCATGAGCCCATAAATCCCTTCTCTGTTCGATTTGAATTCTTTGTAACATTCTCTATAAGTAATAAATTCTAAAGATGAAATAACTGTCATTGAGAATTAATTAAAAATAGAGTAAATGACTATTTGTGATACTAAACTATTTACGTATTTCTATTTATGATACTAAACTATTTTTTTAACTAATCATATCACTCATCTATGTATCAAATAATATACAACCACTCTTTTTTGGGTGTTTTCCGTTCAAAATTGCCATGTGACTTTCATTTGCATATTATTGAGGGGGAAAATTGGAACGTCGCAATAACCTAGTGATTCGTGGGTTAAAGATTTGACCCGATTTTGACATGTGCCTCAATTTTTAACTCTTTCACTCAAATTTAACTCATGGACTAAAATCGGGTCAAATCTTTAACTCACGGATCACTGAGTTATTGCGAAGTTCCAATTTTGTCCTTCAATAATTTGCACATGAAAGTCACGTGCCAACTTTTACTAGAAAACACTAAAAAATGATGTTGGTATATTATTTGACACCCGCACATAAATGAGTGATATAATTAGTTAAAAAATAATTTAGTACCATAAATAGAAATACGTAAATAGTTTAGTGCCACAAATAGCCATTTACTCATTAAAAATAGAGCGAATGACTATAATTGGACATTAACAATTTATGATTTTCTCTTTTTTGACATAAACTTTGTTTTTGTACATTTATAAACCTAAACAATTTACGAGACGTCCGATATAGAAAAAAATGATAAATTCCGGTAAAAAATAGTGACGTGCCTCCATGGTGCCGGTGATGGTTGGAGTAAAATTGTCATTTCAAATCATTCCAACCAACCCACGTTATACGACCAGACCCGATTGACCCGACCCGACCCGACATCTCCATTCAACCAACCATCTCCATCTTCTCCAACAGTACCACCATAAAATCAACCAAAAACTCTCACGCAGATCGAGAAAATGCTGAAACAAACCTTAAAAATTTGGATTCTTCAGAGCAACGCTGCAATCGTTGCCATACTTAAAAGTTAATTTGTTTAGGACAAAGACGGTAATGAATCCCATTTTTCTTTTACCAAATCTCATTTTGATCCGTTTTGGCTGGCATTTCAAACCAAAAGATTGCAAGATTTGTTGTCTTCCAAGAAATAGCTAGTTTGGTAGCCATTTCGTCTGTTTTTTTTTTAATGCTTGTTGAAGGTTTCAAGAAATGGCTAGCCTGGTAACTGGAGTTCTATTAAAGCTTCTTCAGCACATGAATACAAATGTACAGATTGCATGGTTCAATTTTAAGAAAAATAAAATTAACAAATTGTCAAAGATTTTCACCATTCACAGTCTCCCAAAACAGATTCTTGAATTACAAAATTAATTCAAGAAACAACATAAATCCAATGCTTCCACCAACACCACCCCCAGACCACCTCGACAACCCACACCACCTGAAACTCCACCTCCTCATACGGATCCTTTTGCAAATCTGGGCTCTGCTTGGAATGTATTAGGTTTCTGCCTTTGAACTACGGATTAAGTTGATTTGATTTGGATTATGGAAGAGGATGGTGGTGGGATGATGGTTTTTAGCCGGAGGGATGAGAAGTGGAAAGGAGGAGGATGGTATTGGGATTAGGGTGTTCAGCCGGGGGAGGATAAAGGGAAAACGGGTCGGGTTGAGTTTACAAAATGGGTTTAAATGCAAGGTTTGATTTTTTATTATTTAAAAGGGTATATTGGTCATTTTAAATATTCAGGTCAAATATAAGAAGAATATCGCCGGAATTTACTACTTTTTCTATATTGGGCGTCCTGTAAATTGTTTACGTTTATCAATGTACAAAAAGAAAGTTGAAATCTAAAAAGAGAAAGGACAATTGGTGCATATAGTCCTGAAACAATTTAACCTTGGCAGACTTGGTCCCTGATGAATGTTTGCAGCTTTTTACATCCCTAACTATTTTACGGGCCTGTGGTTTGGTCCTTCCGCCTATTTTTTGAAAATTTGACTGTTAGTCAACTAAGTGGCGTTAAATCACAAGGGCAAATTTGGAAATTTGTATTTTTTTTATTTCTTCTTCAAAACCCCCACTCATCCCTACAAGACCTCAGTCTTCTTCAAAAAGCTCCAATTTTTTTTCAATCCCAGCCCAAGTAGGTGAAATATTCTCTTTATAATGTCAAGAAACTCATTTCTAAGGAGTAATAGAAGCATGGTTGGTGAAGATGAAGTCAATTCGTACAACATTGGTTTGAATCAACCCTCTAGATGGAGCTTGGAGCATGAACTTCCTACCCACTGTTTTTGCCCAGGTCCAATCGAAACTGTGATTCGTGTTGCAAGGACGGAGTTCAATCCAATGAGACGTTTCATGACATGTGAAAATAAACAGGTATGGTACATTATTTGCGAATTTTGAACTGTAATTTGATTTTTTTTTTTTTTTTTTTTTTTTTTTTTTTTTTTTTAAATTTTGGTTCGTTTTTCCAGAGACCGAAATGCAAGTTCTTTCAGTGGGTTGATGCTCCAACAGTTGAAAGTAGCCGATTTGTTGAGAAAGAGCTTGTCCGGAGATTGAATAAGCTTGAAGATGAATTGGCTGCAAAGGACAAGAAAATGAATGCATTATGGTGTGGCCTCTTGTTTCTGATATTCATGGCTATTATGATCTTTGTATTACATAGGTTTTAGGGGAATGTTAGTTTTAATTTTTGGTTGTTGGTTTTAAGGCTACTTAGGATGAACTGGTTGTTGTAATATTTGTGTTTGTTGTTTTAGCGTTTGCAATGCTAATGAAATGGCAGATTTGGTTATGTTGAGTGAAAAACTAGAGATGGTAATGCATAGATCCTGTGCAAAACAATCAAAAGTAACTGCAAAAAGATTACTAATATAATGCAAAAGGTTCCCCCAACAGCCTACTATACTATAATGGAGTTGTTCATCCAATTTACAAAAAAATAGGCCATCCCAAAAACATACTCTAGGTATAGGTCAACCGTATTTGAATTCAGCATTCCATCTAATGAATGCCTTTTTGCTTCAGAACTTTTATCACGAATTCGTCGCCCTCCACTTCTCGTCATCTTCACACAATTTTCCCTAAATTTCACTTGCAGATTTGAGTGGTTTAGGTTGGAACATTGGGTTTCAGAAAACCCTAAAAATCGTCGCGTTTTGGAAAGAAGAGAGAAGGCAGAGATTTTTTGTATCAAGATAATTAGACGGGTCGGGTAAATGGGTATGGGTTGTTTTTAAATTTCCCTTTTTGCCCCTAGCACATATTCCAAAATTTCTTAACTGACGTTAAAATTTTCAAAAAATAGGCGGAAGGACCAAACCACAGGCCCGTAAAATAGTTAGGGATGTAAAAAGCTGCAAACATTCATCAGGGACCAAGTCTGCCAAGGTTAAATTGTTTCAGGACTATATGCACCAATTGTCCAAAGAGAAAAGTATAAATTGTTAAAAATCATCTTAAGTCATTCACTCTTAAAAATATTACAAGAAGTGCTATGAAAAATGTTACAGAGCATCAAAGTGGCCTCTGCCCCACTCCTAACAAGATTAATTATAATATGGATCATTTGATTCAGATTCAACTACATCAAGATAAATAATTTTTTTATTAATATGAATAAATTTGAAATACGTGTTCCAATTAACGATGGATATCAAAATTTTCCCTATAACAAAATCCATCCATAAAAAAAGAAAAGAAAAAAGAAAGAAGTCAGCAAATGATACCATTATTATATACACGTTTGGCTTGATGGAATTACTAGCAAATACAGAAAGCTTGGTGAAAACACATGGTTGTGGATACATTTGTCCGAATCTTCCCCATTTGTACGCTCTTTCATCTAAATCTTCACTTCACTTGTCTCTCTTTTCTAGAGAGAGAAACAAAAAAGATAGTAGTACTAGTAGTAGCATAAGAATAGTACAAGAAAGAACCCACATTGAACATATCACCTTCTTCCTCAAAGAATACATAGATTCTTTCCCTTTTCAGTAATTAAATCCGAAGAACAAGGAAAAAAATACCAAAAGATTTCTTCTTTTTTTCTTTTTTGTTAAAGTTGTTTTTTTGGGTCAACGGGTCACCGGAGAAGTTGAGAGAGTCGTGTGAAAATGGGGGATGAAATTTCGTCCTTTGATTGGCTTCCGGCTGGCTGGAAAGTTGAGTCTAGAGTTCGCAGGAATGGCAAGAAAGACAGGGTAATTTGATAGATTTCAGAAATTGAAGTTTTTTTTTGTGAGATATCTTTTGTTATTTGTTTGATGTTAATTGATGATGATACATGGATTTGTTACTGTAAAGTTTTGTTCTTTGTATATATAGTAAGTTCTGGACATCGCAATAAGGCAAATGGGACATTCAAATCTGGACGGAGCGAGTATTAAGTTGTGCCATTGTATAGCATTAAATTAAAGGAATAGGGAAATGGAAGATACTCTTTAGTAGATTGATTGTTGCATATGTGTTTTTCTAAACCAGAAAACACTATGTTTATTCTTTAATAGATTACACTTTGAGATTATTGAACCATACTCATTCAATGGAAAATGTCAAGGAGATCGTTATTTCTTGAGAAAATCCGAAAAGTCGCCATGGAAATGTAGTTTCTGTATGCTAATAATAGTGGTATCTTTTCTATGCATTTGTTGGTAGTAGAATTTCCCTAGTTCCCTTGTTGTAGAAAGACAATAGGTATGAGCAATGTCGAACTGTTCAATTGAGGAGGCGGGTTGAGCTCAAAGCCTCCTATGAAATTAGGTATAACCTTTTAGGGTTAACGCCAAGTCCCAAGTATCCAAAACTGAGCAAGCAACTCTTGAGATTGCCTTTGCTTATTTTTTGTTTTTTATTTCCTGCTTTGTGTGAGGGGATGTATTCATGCGAACGACCACACAGAAATCTTATATTGATTCATGTGGCCAGCCCCTATTACTTGAGATTAAGGCGTTGTTGTAGTTGTATTTCCTGCTTTGTGTCACTGAGTACAAGCATTACATCTTTTGTAGTGTTATACGGATCCCTCAAATGAGCACAAATTCTATTCAAAGCCAGAAGTTCTTCGTTATCTCAAGAGTGCCGGAACAAAAGTTGAAGAGCCAACCAAGAAAGGTTCCAAGAATCGCTCTGGGATAAAAGTTAGTCAGACAGTCATTCTAAACTTTCATTGTATATTTCAATTGGAGACAAAAACCTTGTATATTACTCTACCAATCAAAATATTTTGATATTTTCTCAATTTAGCTTGTAGTAAAGGACGCTGTTGCAGAAGGATTACCAGCTGGGTGGATAAAGGAAATAAGAGTCACAAAGAAGGGTCACAAGACCAGGAGAGACTCGGTATTCTATCCCTAGCTATTTACTTTTTCCTTTCCTCATATTCACTATAAATCTTTGGCCGTTTTTGCTTGTCCGAGTATTTTCATGCATCTGCTACTTTTGACGCTGTTAAACAGTTTCTATTTCTTTATTTTTTTTTCCTTGTATAATTTCTGCAGTACTACACTGAACCTGTAACTGGAAATCTCTTCCGCTCTATGAAGGAAGTTTCTCGCTACCTTGATACCCGAAAGATTGCAAAAGATTTATCAGAGCCTCAGGAACACGAAGCCACCAAGGTGGTATTGAAACATCAATATTTTGTCTATTAGTTTCGTCCCTCAGTTTTCTCATTTATTTTACACTTGAATTTTCCAAATCTACTTCGTATTGACAGTTCATTTAGGCACTCACTTTACAGGGAAATGGTCAGTTCCTGAAGAATACAAATAAAGTAGATAAAACTAGTAAAGAAACATGCACATCAAGTTGTATGAAATTGTTAAAACTTCCATTATAGTCTGAATAGGTTCTCTCTGGTTTTCCCCACTTTGGATCCGCCCAAGAAGAAATTTTGTTCATTTACTTTAACCATTTTTAAATAGCAAGTAGGTTTCTTGACCATTCTAAGATTTTCTTTCTTCTGAATTGTTTCAATTTCTGTAGTGTTGCTAGATCTTACAACTCAGACTGCGTCTGTGGGACATCTTTTTTCCATTCTAGAGTAGGATGATATTTGAGTCCTAGAAGTTACGACAAGGCTCACTGTAGTTGTTTCCTGATTTACAGTGAAATAACTTTCATATTTGTTACTAGTTGCGGATTTTATTCGTTATCTTATGCTCTTTATCCCCTTATATGATCCCTATTGGCACATTTCTCATCAGCCATTATTACTTAACTTTTTCGAAGTTTGTGATAAAAACTTGTTTTTTTATGTAACTAAATCTTGAAATTGTTTGATCATGCCCACAGCATAATTAGTATCTATTCCATGTGTTTGAGGTGGCTTCTGACTCATCAAGGCTTAAAAATGTTGTTGCATTTCTGCTTTTGATTTCTTAGTCATCCGTTAAAACTGGAAAGGAGACATCAGCCAACAACAAAGAGCAGAAGCTGGATACTGATAATACAAACCACAAAGCAGGTGACTTCCTTACATGAGTTGTCTTTGTGTGAGCATTCTGGAGCTGTGATATTGATATGGATTAGTATAGATTGGTGTAAAAGAACCAAAAACTGAAAGTACAGAAGAGGAACAAGAGAATGAGAAAAAATGAGTATGCCTTTTCTTTTCCCGGTGAAATATGTAGATGTCTTGCTGTATTTCCTGACTAGTTGTGCCGTATTTTCTCTACTTGCAGCAGCTGAAGAAGCTCCTGCAACAGACCATGTTAACGAGTCAAATGCCAATGACTTAGAGCAGAAAGAAATCAAGGAAACATCTCCTGTAGTTGAGGACCTTGAGGAAAAGGTACAACCAGGAAAATCACTGGAGATGCATGAAACAGAGAGCAATGGGAAAAGGAAATTGAAGAAGAAGAGAGGATCTGAATTGCCTAGTAGAGCTTCAAAACGTCTTGCAGGCGTTCAAATTGAGCTTCCAATGGAGCAAAAAATGCATAAGCAAGTTCATCAAGCCGCAGCAACAGATACGGCTGAGGAAGAAGCCAAACGTGCCGACAACTGTCGGGACTCAAAAGATTCAGGTGAGCATGTCAAAAAGGCGAGAACCGAGGACGACGCTGACAAGAAACAAGAGAACCTCCATGTTTCATCCCCAGGAGATGTTGCCTCCCATGAAGAGCAAGCCAAGCAGGGGGTTGTTGAGTCCAAGGTAGACGAGAAGCAAGAAACACCAATGGACTTGTCATTAAACGATTTGTGGAAGGATCCGTGTATTGAATTTGCAATCAAGACCCTCACCGGGGCAATACCAATAGTAGACGAGAACAAGGTCACTAAGGAACCTGCGATTTCAGTGGACTTGCCTCTTGGAGATATATGGTCAGACCCATGCATTGAATTTGCAGTGAAAACCCTAACCAGTGACGTACCAATTGGAAATAACATTGGCGTCGAGAACGTATTCCAGCAGCCACATTACTCACCAAACTTTGGGGCAGAAAAAGGCTTATTCCTACCGAACTTTTGGCCAAATGAAAAAGGCACAGCCTGTGTTTCAAAGGACTTTCAAAAGCAACTTTAACAGGTTGGCTCCTACTGTATCATCAATACTAGTGATGGCTCTTGGCTCTTAAGTGTCTGTTGAACCTGAATGTAAGGCCTTGGTGCATGTGTTTTAGTATCCTTTGTCCTGATTAGGTTATTGGTTGCAAATCATTGTGTTGTTGTTTGCTGTAAAGTAGCTTAGAAATAGTTTACTTTGGGGGTTTTTGAAGAAAATTAAACTGAGAGATGAAGAAGAAGAAGAGGCTTGTTCATCGAGGGTGGAACTGGATGTGATTCGCCACAAGCTTTTATTCAAGACTAGACCTAAGGCACTTATTTCCAGTAAGTTCTGTTTCTAATTCCCAGTAATCTATGGATTTATAAACCATGTTAGAAGGGAATAAGAAGAAGGGGAAATTGACTGTACCATTACACATTCAAAGGTCAAGAACTTGAAAGTCTGTTTGGACTAAATCAGCAGTTTCTATTACAAGAATTTTGTATTTCTGCTTGTAAGTTGTAACAATTGTAATTTGTTAAAACAAACTTTTACTCCCTCCGTTTAATAATACAAGTCCTTTTAGTAGCTTTATATGAAGATGACTGCAATATGCCCTAATGATGTAGCAATTGGTAGGGTTTCAGCTTTATATCCATCTGGTACCAAATCCACATCCTAAAATTTCTTACAGATGGTACAAAATGGAGTCCAAATAAATTGAACATAACAAAATAATATCAGGATGAGTTTGCTAAACCAGCGCGACTTCTCAACATTTCGGTTCTCTTACTTCTCTCCATCGCATCTACCAGCCAGTCCACACTTTCTTTAATCCCCGTCCTGCATTTAGATACATAATTTTTCTTTGTCATTATTGATCAATTCACGCCTTCAAGGAACTGAGAAACAGAAACTGAAAGGTACAAAACCCATTTATTTACCCATCAAATGCTGAAACAGCTTGAAATGTGTAAACTCTCTCGTCCAACTTCTTGAGATCTAAATACCGAGCAACATCTTCAGCAGTCACCGATTGTGGAAGGTCCTGAACCAGTAATTAAGTTCTTAATTTACCATTAGTCACTTTCACAGACATAAGAGATAATAGTCTACAAAAGTATTTGCCAATGATTCTACTTGCAGAAAAATAAATGTGAAATTCATCGTTGTTCTCTAGCTTCTTTCTGTAGCTTGCATAAACAAAATATAGAAGTTCTGTAACTAGAATCAAACCACTTTGATAACCAGAATAAAAGGCGTTCCCTGAACACTAAAATGCATGAAGTAAGAAAAAAGAAGGTATACCTGCTTGTTGGCTAATATAAGAAGCGGAGCTCCTTGCATATCCTCATGTCGAAGAACTTTTTCTGTATACCACATTCAACAAAAGGAGACAAATATGAGAAAAGAAACAAAGCCCCTTACTAGTATGACTTCGGCATAGAAACACTGGGGACTAACTTACCAAGTGCTAATTTTGAATCTTCAAAACGAGATGGGCAGGCAGAGTCAACCACAAATATTACAGCATGTGCCTCTTCGTAGTATTTTTCCCAAATTGAACGAAGACCAAGCTGATGTAACACGATATGATTACACACTTGGTGATAAAACTTTCCAAGAGATATAAACAAATAAAGAAAAGCATGAGAATGGAATGACTTTCAAAGAACAACATTCCAATAGCAAATTTAGCTGCTTCTATAATGCATAAGAAGAACTATCAATGCTATCAGAAATTGAGTAATTCATTTGGAAGAAATTTTAGAAGAATAACTTGATAAAAAATGTCGATAATGATATCAAACAACAAAATAAACTCAACTAACTCTTAGAAATGGATATTTCTTACCTGACCTCCGAGGTCCCAAAATACAAGTTTGGAGTTTAACACTTCAACTCGACCAATATTGAGTCCTACTGTTGGAACAATATGATCAGGAGGAAGGCCTTCCAAGTTTGAATATTGTGACTTCAACTTTTCCAGTAATGTCTTAACATTTATCAATGAAAATGTCTCAGAAAAACGATTCAACAAAAAAGTGATTATTAATTTATACATGTGTAAACAGTGGTTATAACAGATGGAAATATATATATATATATATATATATATATATATATATATATATATATATGGGAAGAACAAAGATAACAGACATGGAGAAAGGCTCTCAGCAATACTGTAAAAAGTCAATCTGTTAGAAACTTCCCCTATAATTCAAATATATAACATCTCGACGATGCTTTGCAACAACAAGGATGGAAACCTTTTTGAACTCCAATCACATACTAACATAGGGGTGAAAATCCTCTGTCCCCATTTGTGTGTGTCCCCGTGTCCCCAACCAATCATAATTTACTATATAAATATTTGTTTCAATTATATATACACATGGTGAATTGTGATTGGTTGGGGACACGGGGACACACACATATGGGGACAGAGGATTCTTTGCCCTAACATAGATAGAAACATTATGATTATTCTCAATTTAGTGCAGCACAACTACAGAAACAAAAACCAGTGCAAGTGTTTTAGTTACAAGTGCAATCCTACTGACTGAAGACGAACAACCAAGCACTTGAACTTGAGATCAACAAGTAGTACCGACACTTCAGACTGATCCAATTCTACATTTTGCACTTGAGTTGACCGTACAAGATAAGCATAGACCATGTGCCACAGTACACATACTCTAGCTTAGATATCTTTCAAGGCGAGGTTGACTTGAAACTTCAGAAAAGATAACCCAACTACAATTTATTTATTAGTCATGCTGATAAAGTATTTCATAGACACACCAGGTCTTCCAAATTGGTAATTCACACTTAGGAATGGGGCGAAATATAACCTTCACTTGTATATTAGAATTTACCCCCCAAAAACGGTGACCACTAGGAGATCTTGAATTAGTTCATGATTTTTCCATTGGTAGTGCAAAATAATAATTTTGTTCCAAATGACTAGGAAGTAGGAACTGAAGATAGAATTCAGATATTCTAAGAAAGCTTCATGCCTGTGCCTTTTCAATTTAAATAAGTAAAACATTTGCATGATCTGAAAAAGATGAGAGTATTAACTGTTTTCCCAGCCTTGTCGATTCCAAGAATAAGTACATGAAACTCCGTTTTGCTGAACATGTACTTATAAAGCCCGTAAAATAACGAAAACATCTCTTTCTCTCTTTTAAAAGTTGTCTCTACTACACATTCTCCGCACTGTTCAATATGTTAAGGAGTACTTCATTTCCTAGCCATCAAAATAATGCCCTGAAACAGAGAAGGAACATATTAACGTTTACACGACTGGCCTTCTCAAAAGGAGAACAAAAAAAAGGACAAATCTTGCATTCCATTTCTATTAAAAGAATGCAGTGACGAACCAATCACAATCTTCTGTTCTCTTTCTGTTAAATACTTGGTAATTCTTTTCCTTCGTCACAAAGAAAATATCTCATATGGACACAGAAAAATGCTTAAAATATTGGACGATTATCAAGTCTAATCTTCAATTTAGTCTTAAGAAGGGCATTATCCTAGATCATCCAGAATTTTCCAAAATCCGGTTGAACAGGGACCATAGTTTCAGAAGTAAGGCAAAATTTGTTTAATTTAGCTGCACAATCTTCATATTGAGGGTGCTTGGTAAGTGATTCTCAAGATTGTAGGACAAATCAAAATCAAAATCAATAAAATTTCACAATAAGCACATCATTTCAGCAGACTACCAACTATACTACCCCGGAATTCACATTCGTGATTAACGAGAAAGAAATGCAGAAATATCCAGTTTAGATACATGATATGAGAATTGAAACTTATTTGAACACCTTAATTCCAAATTAAACAATAAAAGAAACTGAATTCCATTATTCATAAACAGCTAAAACATGATTAAAGATGCCTGGCCCATAACAAATAATTCAGGGAGAAAAAACAAAATAAATACATAAACACAAGATCTCAAATCAATTATCGAAAAGGGAAAAAAACCAATTTCTTTACATTAATAAATAGATACTAAAATTGATCCCAAAAAAAAATCACTGTAAAAGAAATGGGAAGATAAAAAAAGCACAGATCAAAACTGAAGTAAGAATTAAAAAAAAAAAAAAAAAAAAGTGGTAATTGATGATTAACCAGAAAAAAAAATAGTAAAATGAATAAACTTACAGTATGATTTGGAATATAAGAAGAATCGTAGAAAGAATTGGAGAGGTATTTGGGAGTTTTCTCGCAAGAGCTCTCTCCGGATCTGCTGCCCCCCTCCAAATCGTTTCTTCTTCTTCTTCTTCTTCTTTTTCCCATTTCTAATTTTATTTTTCGGGTTTTTCTAGTGCAAGTTCCATATTACCCGCCCGGTTAATGTCTCAACGGAGTTGGTCCAAGTAGAAGGTGTTTGATATTTTTCGGAATAAATATTTTTATCAAGAGCTCTTCTCCGAAAGTGAATCTTATCGGAGAGGTAGATCAGATTAGTCGTGAAATGTTTAACGGATACGGATATCGAATTGAATCTTATGAGAGACGAAGAGTCTAAAAAGACTTTAATTATAGAACAAAGGGGTAGAACACATTAAAAAATTTGAAGGTTATTTTTTTTAAAACGATTGAAGCTAGTTAGGCACAAAAATAAGTTTAAACAAAAAAAACATAAAGATACATTAAGTGTTTATAAAATAAAATGGTCGAATCATGTTAATGAATTATTATTTTAGAACAATTATAATTAAATTAACGGTGTTTATAAAAATTCTTATTAGTATATTAACCGAAACGAAACAAGTAATGTCAGTTGGTTCTCGACTACGATGCAGAACGTGTATTCTGTGTGCGAGGAACACTTTTCAGCCGTCGGATTTAACTGTTGAGATTTCACAACACCTGGCAAAATCTGCTAATTTTTTCTAATAATTATTGAGAAAAAAATTTATCCGACAACTGATAGATGTTCTGCACGTACAAATTGTTAACATTGTTGAAGCCCGGCTGTGTCGGTCGGCAAAAAATCATCTGGCCCCGTTCTGTGTCTCCTTCCCTAATAGATATTTTTTATGTGTATATTTTTTCCCTGTGTGTTCCACTATTTCTTATATGTTATAAATTTTTAATTAAAAATTTAATATATGACAATTTCTGATTGGTGGGACAGGTAAGAGCACACCGAATTGGGACAGAGGATTCTAGGCGTGTCGGTCGGGTTGGACTCTGGAAGGGCAAAAAATCCTCTGTCCCCATTTGTGTGTGTCCCCGTGTCCCCAACCATCACAATTCACCATGTGTATATATAATTGAAACAAATATTTATATAGTAAATTATGATTGGTTGGGGACACGGGGACACACACAAATGGGGACAGAGGCCTCTGGAAGTGCATGGAGATTGGAGATGTGTTTACGCTAATTACGAGTTAATGCAAAAGGGTAGTTTAGGGAGAAAAAAAGAAGAAACAGAACAACTCCACGGATTAATAAAAGAGGCGAAAGTGCGAAACTTGAAAAGTTATTTTCAACGATTCCATTTTATTGCCATTCGAAGGTAATGAAGAATTTCCTCTCTACTAATTTCATTTTCTTTTGCCCCAATTTGCAACGCCTATGAAATCTTTTCGTTTGAATTTCCTGAATTTTTCTGGATCTTTATGTGATATTAATTTCTGCCTTCGTGTGGAATTCATTGACATTTTTTTTTAATATAAAGAAAAATAGCTAAAATCCATATCCATTTTATACTGTTTTGCGCTATCTATGATTTTTTTATTTTTTTTTAATTATTTTGCCTCTCAATTCGCTTGTTTACCTGGTAGATTAGGGATTTTTTTTCTCAAATTTATGCCCTCTATTTATTTATTTATAGAAAGAAAATATGCTAGGGCTTCATTACCCCAAAAAAAATATGAAAAATATGAAAATAATTGCTTTGTTGTGAAAACTTATTTAATATGGAGAAAAGCTTGCTACTTTGGTGAAATTATTTTCACCGGAATCCGAACTCTTAAGTTATCATTCATTTCGTTTAAAATTGCAGGAGTCTAGATAATTTGGAAAAGATATATTACAATCATTTTTATTCTTTTGAAATATATAGCTTGCATGCTTAGGTTAGTCTAACAATCTGATTTTCTTGTTCCAGTTCAAGCTGGTTGTTTTTGTTGCTGAAAGTTTGGGTGATTCTACATCAGAGAGTTGCGATGAGGTAATGCACCTTCCTCGTGTTCATTTTTTGTGCTTCCGTATTAATGCTATTTATGAAACATCACTTAACGAGAAAATTGTACTTTTCTTTTGTTCTTTCAATTTTTACATTTAGGCGATAGTTTGAACTTTCTTTTAAGCTAATAGGAAGCTTAGTTTGATTTTACTCGGTTTAACTATTAAGTCATTTATAGATACAAATCGAAGCCCTCTTGTTTACTCAAGCAACACAGGCTACTTCTTGGAATCTTGATACTAACTGAAAGAATTATGTGTTTTGGTGGTATAACATTTAATATTTAGATTCTAACCTAATGTGAGGAAGAGATGGATTTTGTATGTTTTACTCTCTCTCTCTCATTTATTCTAAGGAAATTCATTTCACGACTCCATCTATCTATGAATATCTAATGCATTATGCAATTGTGAACGCTATTCGTTTGGGTCGACATAATCATGATACTAGTTCATTTTAATGAATAGTCCAAAGGCAAGGGTCAAATGGGATGAAGCCAACCTTGGGGAAATTGAAGCAAATAAGCCCGTGAGACAGAAAATCACTGAACCAAAGACACCATTTCACCATATGATTGATGATGATGGTGAGTTTCTCTTATGATTATTGCTTTAATTGTACATGTTACCTTTCTTTGTGATTTATCCCTGTAACGTCTTTTTTGCTGGTCTGAGAGCTTTACGAATTCATGCAGCATTTTGTTTCTTGTAATAAAATAACGTGTGTACTCCATGACATTTCTTTCAATTTGTTGTTTATTTTCTGGGCGACACAGTATTTGTGGTGAGCTACATTACTTTATTATATAAGAAAACACCCCCCTGCATATGATCTTGTAGACGGCACGGGGCGCAAAAGTTCACTGATGCAAATTCGATTAGGAATGTTGTTTGATTGCATTGATGTCACCAAAGTATACTCATGAATATGAAGGAAGCTATATATGCGCGTATTTTCTTTCTCTGTGCATTTTTATTCTCCAGACAACTTTGTAGGAAGAATTCTTGTCCTATTCATTTAGTTTTTTGAGTTTCAGATACCATTTTAACTTTACAAGGTTTGAAGTTAGTCTCTCTTCATAGAGTGAAGACTTTAGGTAGATTCGTTATCGATATAGGCTTGGTTCAAACTCCTGTATTATGTATTCGTGGTAGTTATATTGTTTAATAGTTAAGTAAGTTATTTCTTTTCATTCTAGTTATTCTTGTTTTGTCTTTTTATGTTAGGATCGTTATCTCCAATACGGGGTAGCTTTGACGACAGCACTGATGATTCAGCACATGCAGAAGCAATACGTACTGCTTTGCATGATGTGGCTTCTTCTAGTAAGAGTTCCTCAAGGCGCTCTGGCTGGACATCATCTGAGGATGAATTGGATGCCATGGATCTAGATGGTGAAGGTAACACCTGCCAATCCTATCTCTTTCTATTTTGTTGACCTTTTGACTTTGTATTTGTTTGGTTAATTAGAAGTGGAGAGTGGAGAAATGAGAATCATCCAAAAGGATTTGCATCTGAGCAACAACATTTAGCCCATTGGATGGCCTTAGGCTGTAATGTAGCATATTAAGTTTTATTATGTATCAGAGGAGTAGTTTTATCTGGGTCACCTCGTAACTTGTCATCATCTTACATGTTAATTACTCTCCATTGAGTGTAATACATGTGGGAAAAAAGTCTTACTCATGGGAAAGAGATTTGGCATGAGTTGGTTCTTTCGCCCACATGTATTGCACTCACTAAGAAAGCACTGGCTATACATGCTCATTGTAGAGGACAGAACTAATATGGTGAATCAGGGAGCAGATGCTATTCAGAACAAATTGGCACGTCTTATTTTCCCCTCCGTGTTGATTTAGTATTGCTATAAATGCATCAGATTCTGACCCGGGGAGGAGCAGAAGCTTTAAGGAGCACAGGCGAGCTCATTATGACGAGTTCCGCAAAGTCAAGGAACTGCGACGAAAAGGCTCCTTTATGGAAGATGAACCTGAGGATGATGGTGATGGTTTGAGAAAGGGTGGGAGGAGCGATTCATCATCGTCCTTGACAGCGGGCGTGAAAGACGTAGAGATAGATGGGGACAGTAAAGATGTCTCTAAAAAATCCCCGAATCCTTCTAATGAATCTTAGAAGCTGATGTAAACAATAAAACACGAACCAGGTGATTCCTGTGTCTTTTATTTGGGATTTTGTCTCCATACTTCTTTTGTAGGAGGGAGAATCCATGTTTTGTAAGTTGTATAGAGGCATTTTTGTGCTGTTATCTTTTGCGATTGAAACTGTCCAGTACTCTTGAATTTGAGCAATGATGGAATCTGAATTTTGCATTATGGACGAACAATTTAAGAAAGCAAATTCCGTTTTTTGCACCAGATTTTCATATCAAGCAAAGCCTCTAATTCTGCAGTTATACGATGATCTTTCCCCTGTTTTGATTTGGCGAACCTTGGCTTGGCTCTATGCCATTTTTTCTTCTAATTCTCATAAGTGGTTTCTAATTTCTGGTTATTTCTTACTCTTAGAATTGAATGCGAATGCTGGTTTTAATTTCTGGTTATTTTGTATCTGCCAGATGATTCTGGTTATTAGGGGTATACGGTGCTAGTGATCACTATACCGCATCATCTGTTTTATTCCTTGCAACATTTTTAATTAATATATTTTCACACCTTAATTATATATATTTTCACCAGAGTTTATTGAAATAATTCATATGAGGGAAGAGGTAACAGTTATAATTCCTATGTTAAAGAAAGAAGTTCCTTCCAGCTGAACATTCAATATTGAATTGATAGAGTACTTATTTTAGAAATTAGAAAAATGAACGTCGTCTACCTTTTAATAAACTCAAGTAGAAATATGAATATATAATGCTTGAATTGGGTTTGGCCTGGTTTGATACTCAAACTAGCTTTGAATTGAGTTTGAGAAAATGAAATTTGAAGTATTAAATCATCTAGAAATTGATTTGGATTTAAGACTGGTTTGAGACCAAGACCAAAATCTCAAACTTAAACTCAAACACAAACCCAATCTAATAAGGTATTCATGAAATTTCAAATTGTTATTTTTTCACTAGATAAAAGAGGGAATAAGTATCCCAAAAGACATCTTTGTTATATTAAAAAAAACAATTCAGCCATCAAATTTCACATCTAACGGCGACTATTTATTGCAACTTGCTAGACTTTTTTCTTTTTCTTTTTTTAATATAACACGAGGATCGTTGCACGGATCGAAAGATCCGATAAAACTATTAAAATAATATTTAATGATAAATGTATGTCAATAATACATCATTTTATAAAAAAAATAACAATACTTCAATGGGAAAAAATAAGAACATCAATAGAACTAACAAACTGAAATTAAATCACATACTAACAAAGTGATAAACTTCGGAAGCAAACCAACAATTTATAAGATCTTTTACTCCAACAAATTTCATAACAACAAGTCTATCTTTCTAATGTTCTAATCTATCAAACCACTCAAGGCGTTATTATTATCCTCCTTTAAAAAAAAAAAAAAAGGCAAAATTGAATCGTAACGGATCGTACGATCCTACAATCTTACGATCTGGATCGTACGATCTTTTACAATTCAACTCTCCAGCGATTTTAAGTGCGATTTAACTCGATTTATAACTTTTGAATAGTAAAATCGTACGATTTTAGGATCCAACTCGCAATTTTAACAACCTTAAGCACCCGGTTGAAGGCGGAGATTTCCAACCTAAAAAATGCAACTCTCAACTCCAAATCTAATGCCCAACAATTTCCTCGTTTCATCAGATTTTCCACAATTAGTCCTCATTCAATCCCATCACAGAAAACAACAGTAAAAACCCCAGTTCAAGTTTAGTTCTCTCTGTAGAAAAACAAAACCATGCTTTCTTTGTCAACATTTCTTTCATCAAGCAATCTAATTCTCCAAGCCACACTTTGTCTTTCCTTAACCATTTTTCTTTCTTTCTTCAATATCCCAGCTTTATTCCTCTATGGCCTCCACACTTATGTCCACCCAGATGATGTTTCTCCCAACAATTCTTCAAGGGCTGCTGGTGGTGTTAAAGCAGCCATTCGAAGACCAGGTAGTAATACAGTTGAATCTGAACTTAAACCCAGAAAGAAATCCAAAAATGAAAAGTTTGAATTTGATGAGAATAAAGCTCAGATCTTTAGATTAAAGCTCAATGATGGCCACCTTCAATCAAGAATTTATTTTAAGCAATTTAGTGGGGTTTTTAATTCAACTGTTGTAGCTGTATTGTCTTTGTTGCTTCAGAAGTTTTTAAGGGTGGATAAAGATTCTGGGATTCTGAAAAATGGGTTTGTCATTCCTGTTTTATTGGGATTTGCTGGTTTGTTTAGAGTGTTTGTTTTGATTGCTAAGCTTTCATTTGAGCGGTCTGCATCGAAGAATTCGGAGAAGCTATTGAGTGTTTTAGTAGGGGTTGTTGGGTTCTTTTGGGGTTTAGCAATTGTTTATGAGATGGTACCTAAATGGGTTTTTATTGATTTTGATTTTGGATCATTGGATGGATTAGTTAAGCTGTTTATTGCTATTTTTATGGGCTGCATTGTGGGTTTCTTTTATGCTCCTGCTATGAAGAATGCTCGCGCTTTCTGGCTTGGGACTGATCAGATTCGTTGTAATTTGTCAATAATTTCTTGTGGATGGTTTGCAAGAATGCTTCTTTATGCCAACTATTTTGTAACTGTGTTCACTTCCACACTTTGGTTTAGCCCTTTTACTGAACTCCTTTTGAACAAGCAGAGTAATGGAACAAAAGACTTGCATTATTTAATTGGTAGAAACAAGAATGCTTTCGGGTTGGCTGGTAAAGTTGGTATGACACAATCAGATTTTCATAAGTTTAGAGTTTGGTGTTTGTTGAGTTCAGGACTTCTGCAAATATTGTCTTTGCGGTCAAATGTGCAAATGTTCTTGAATGAAGCAGTATTCTGCTGGTACCAGAGATTGCACGCGAGCAAGGTTCCTGACTTGGCTTATAGCAGGGCAAAAGTATTCCTGCATAACCATTATGTATGTCTTGTAGGTCTTCAGTTCTTTGCACCTGCAGCTATGGTTCTTATCTTCCTTGGATTATCCCAAGTTGATGATAAAATGTTCGCAGATTTTGAAAGGTTATCTAGTATATTCACTTCTTCTGCTCTGGTTAAAGAAGTGGCCTTGTTTCTGGCTTGGTGGGTAATTTTTGTTTGGGCCATATTTACATCACTGGCCCTTGCTCTTTATAGACGCGGCGTTTTGTATGTCTCTTGATGACTTAGGTGATCATGCTCGACTCTTACTATGTGGACATACTGTTGGATTGTTCTATGGTGTTACATTGCAATCTTGGCTCTCCCGCTCTGCGCGAATGAGTTGTATTTTCTTGCAGTAGGCAGTTTTCTACAGGTTTTATTCATATCCTTTTTTGTGCCATTTGTTTGGATTTTAAAAGAGTACACTGGTGTCAATCCAACAAAGCAAAGTATTTTTTAAGAGACCCCCCCCACCACACACACACACACACACACAATTCATAAGGTCTTACTGGCTTGGCAGTTTTCTGTGCTCTATAGTCAAGTAGGAATCACATTTTATTGGACAACTATGCAACCAAATACAGCCTCCACTTCTAAGGCTGTTGGTAGTGTAGATTGTGTGTAGTACTCAACTTCTTATCTCCATAATCTTGATGCTCTGACGTTTAAACCTACTAAGCATTTTACTAGTCCTCAAGACTCGGATTTCTTTAATTGGCCCTAGTTTCATCGCAGCTATCGAATCTTAAATTGGATAGCGCTTTAATTATTCCTACATATATGGAGTATTTCCTAATTGCAACTTCAAGTTGAATTTATTAAATGGCAGTTTGCATTGATCACATACTCTAACTCAATGCAGGAACTTGATAGGTTGTTGGCAAGGGTGATTTTTTTTTTGGGCCTAAAAGAAAGGGTAGATTCTGGATGATATTAATTTTTTACTCCCTAAGAACTAGGACTTATGTTTGTACCTACTTTTTGAATCTACGCATTTATTACTACTTAATCATTTCTTTAATTAGCCAAACTATGACGGAATCTCAAGTAGTGTAGTATGTTAGGCCCTCCATAAATATCTGGTGTGCTTATCGCTAACAACTTTAACTTGCATTCCTTCACTGGAATTTCTTTTCATTGCTTTTTAGCTCAAGATGGTTAATATGGTTAGGGAGGAGATACATTAACTATCTAAGGTTCAGTTGTCTGTAATTCATTGTAACTTGTAAGTAAAACTTTGTTGTCCAGTCTTGTGATGTTACACTGTCTAGTAGGAAAAAAATATGTACTACCTCTTTCTTTTTTCCTTCTCCTTTCCATTTATTTTTTTCTTATTTGGGTGGTGCTGATAATGTTCAGACTTCTTCAGAGCCTCTAATATCTTTTGCATTTCATGAATCATGACATGCATCGAAGTGCTGTAATATGTATTGAAAACCTTGGTCAGAGTCGGCTTTTGCTCTCTTTTCCATGTTTTATATAGATTTTCATGAGATATGAAAAATCTATGTCAATATTGGAGAAGCATCTCTAGCACAATGTCTGTTTTCTGGCTCAAGGTGCTAAAATACATCCCCCTAAGAACAACTCTCTGCTCAGTCTATCCTTAGACCAGATGAGCTTTGATTACTTCATTCCTACATAAGGTAAGCGCACTTATTTCCATGAAACAGTGCATTACTAAAAGATTTGAAATTGTGTAATAGTGAAAATTAGAAGATTCTTGCCGGGGAATAATGCTCGAGATTTTGATATAGCTGTTAAGAATCTCTAATGAGGCTATGATTTCATATCCATCAGGTATTTATGCCACGCCACTCTCCTTTTATGCTGAAGAATAGTTCTCAAATACCTATAATCTCTGTGTTTGGCTAAAAATGGAATATTTGCTTTTTGTGGCTTATGCTTATATTTCTCTTAGTTTGCATCTCCCCCAGACAACTTTTTTTGGATCATCATCCAATAATTCTTGAATGAACTTCTTTAATGTGCAAGTTCAGTTAGCGTGTCGCTTCGTCTTTAAAGTTTAAACCTTTTGCATAACTTGGGTATCTTATTGTTTTCCCATTATGGGGTTGTTTCGTTCCTGGGCTGTTTCTCCCTCAAGAATTACCAGGAACGAACTAATTGACTCCGTTGTTGCATAATATGGAAAATGTGACTTCAGATATTCTAGTGTACTATATCTATTATACCAATGAAATTGCCCTAAATGTAGCAATATCATTGGAATAGGGAAATTATGTAGTCTTCGACTAATCACATTGATCCATATGTTATAACGTCATTATTGGGTGTACTAGAAAATTTGAAATTTGGAAAATGATCCAGACATGGTGAATTACTGTGTTTTCCTCGGTCTTTTTTTTTTAAATTATTTATTTATTTTAATAAATTTAGTGGATAGTTTCTGCAGCACGTGTTAAACCAGAGGACCATTTTTAGCTTTTTCCTTTCGAATGGCTGGTTCCATCATTGGCGGATCCAGCATGGTGGCAGCGGGATCAAATGAACCCGCTGAAAAAGAAAAAAAAAATAGTATATATGATATATTTTGCTCTATTTAGATTATAAATGTATAAGTGACCTCACACACATTGCCTTGTGCTCCCACTGTTCTCTCTTCCTGGATCCGCCACTGGGTTCCATAGCTGCTGTAAAAGTGTTTCTTTATTTCAAAGCATATCCTCCGTCTATAAATGAGTTACCTGATTAGTTTGATAATCCCTCAAGCCTAAGAGAGGAGAGGGGATATATTGTGACCCGAGACAGTACAGTGTGAGAGTAGGAACCTTTTAGTTTGGATGTTTCTTCTCAGAGTTGGCTTCTGTGAAACCATGTGAGCATGGGATAACTCTGAAAGTTGTTACTGATATATAAGGTGGGTTTAAGTACCCATTATCATTTCGGGATATCTCTTTTGGCATAGCGAGTTCGGTTGCCAAATAGATGATCGTGAGTGCTGTCAGACCCATATGTCGCATTTGATACGAAGAAGACGGACTGAAGTGGAGATGGACAAGTTGTTATCTGGTTGCCCTTTTTGCAGTTTCCTTCATCTCCTTGTGGATAGGCCATGAAGAGATTGTTTACATTCATTATTGATATTCACATTTGTGATCATAAAGTTTCCATTTCTTTGGGACCAATTTGGATTGGATCATCTTTGGGACCATAATTCATGTCTGGATGAGAATGATTTCCTTCATCAAATTGAAATACATAAAGAATCATGGGGTACTGTTTGTTGTTTGTCATTTGTTGGCAAAAAGGATATAGTGTAGAACAGCTTCTGTCTGCACGTGCAGAACACGTGGTGAATAGGTTCGTAACATTTACACTTTTACGTATATTAAAAAATTTATAAAAACAATTTTATTCTAAACCCAAAGACTAACATATTATTTTTTTACTTTTATTGATATTGCAAGTCTAGTACTTATTTTAAAAAAATGTAACATGATATATGTTTTTTTTTTTTTTTGAGAAACATGAAATATGCTTTTGTTTTTAACATAAACCTTTTCTTTCTTTTACTGGTAATACTGGCCATAGATTATATGGGACACAATTCACTACTTTCTTAATTTTATTCTAAATAAAAAAATCCACGCGTGGAGGCTGTCATGTCCCAATTCTCAGACTTCACTAAGACACAACACAGCCAAATATCCAATACTAAAATAATGAAGAACAATCAATCCAGACAGCCAAAACTTGATAATTATATTAAGCAAGAGTCCGGTCTCCACCAATACAATAATATAAGCTAATAATAAGTTCAGATCACTGTCTCCAGATCTAATCTATTGAACTGGACCTTAAAGAAGTTTAAACTGATAAGGAGAAAGAAAGCAAACTGAGAACACTGCAAGCTCAAATCCAGTGGTGCAAGCAAATCTTCAGCTCCTGGAAATCAAGGATGATTTCATATTAGAACTAGAAATGGGGGAAATAGAAGAGAGTTCAAGATTGAACTGAGGGGGAGAAGAACTTACAAGAAAAGGGAGTAGGCCGCAGCCAATTTGGGAATCAATTTCTGGACCCTTTTCTTCACTACTTCATTATCATTTTATACTTAGGGTTGAGTTTCCAAGATGGATCTTGGCCCTCCAGCTCAGCAGCCTCTGACAGTCCCTAGGAATCAACAGTGCTCCTTTGATGATTTCATCTCAGCAAATAGAATGGCAGCAGCAGCAAAGGCTTATTCCAGCTTTCCTCTTGTGGCCTCTATTTGGGCTGATTATAGGATAGGGTAAAACGATGACGTTTTCGTCTTAGGTACAAAAGTAAATGGAACGGTGTAGTTTTGGTGATCTGAGGTCTAATTACATCTTAATAACCCTAGCCCCCAATTCTTCCTTTCCTAACTACTTTAACTAACCTTCCCACCAAATTTGCAGACATGACAGAGGCTGGATAGATTTCGCAATAAAATTTTACATTTTCTTTATTAAGCTGTAAATGAGTTTCGCCTAGAAATTCAAAGACCTTACCTCGCGCCGAAGAAATCTTTTCCCCGTTCGGTGTCTCATATTTTGGCCTATTAATTAAAAAATATTATAACGAACAAAAATAGTGAAATTTATAGGAAAAACAAATACGTGATAATCATATATTCCTGTAACATAGAAATTGACACATAATGGAATATAATATATTTTTTACCAGTTTCTGAAGGAAAGAAAATAAATGAGCTGTGGCCAGCCCCATCAGCTGCCACGTACTTAAAAACTTCTCGAAAAGACCAATTGCCCACTACCTTCTCCTTCCTTTATTTTCTTTTCTTTTCACTATTCCCACTTTCTTCTCACAACCTTCTCCTTTCTTCTCCCTCCTCCAGTCGGAACCTTCTAGAATCACCATTATTCCATCGGACCTCCTCTCCTTCCTCTCTCAAACACGCCGGACCGATCGACTGACATCAGATCTGTTCCAGTAGCTTTTGCTGAATCAGGCTCAATACTTGACGTTAGCTTAATTAATGTTTGTTTATTCTTCGTATTCATTTCAATTGGTTTGTTCGATTATAGGCTAATTCTCTTTGAATTTGATTACTTTAGTTATACTTAATGGAATTTTTTTTATACGTAGACTATGCAAAAAGAATCGATGCCTCCGTATCAGGTGGAGCGGAACGGTGGAGAATCGACGGCCGGCGGAGATGCATCTAGATCTCTTCCGACGCCTTTTTTGACCAAAACATACCAGCTCGTGGAAGATAAAACCATCGATGGCATCATCTCCTGGAACGAAGACGGATCCACCTTCATCGTATGGAATCCGGCTGAATTCGCCAGAGATTTGCTACCGAAGTATTTCAAACATAACAATTTCTCTAGCTTCGTTCGCCAGCTCAACACCTATGTAAGTTTATTTCTGTTATCAATTCGTTTGAGAAATCATCACTTATTTTTCCCCCCTAAATAATCCTTTGGCCTTTCAATTATTTAGGGCTTTCGGAAAGTTGTACCTGATCGGTGGGAATTCTCAAACGAAGGTTTTCGAAGAGACGAAAAACAACTTCTCCGCGATATACATCGCCGAAAAGTGGCGACAACACCTACTTCAACTCCGACGCTACCGGTTTGGGTGGCGCCTGCTCCGCCACCATTAACGCCGCCGCTGTCGCTGTCGCGGACGGTTTCACCTGCGGACTCAGGTGAAGAGCAAGTCCTCTCTTCGACATCTTCTCCTGTGGCGGCTGTTCGAGAAGCTTCACCGCCGTGCGGAAGCAACGCCGAATTGGCTGGAGAAAACGAGCAGTTAAGAAAAGAGAATTTGCAGCTCAACAAAGAGCTAAGCCAAATGAAGAATCTCTGTAACAATATATACAGTTTGATGTCGAATTTTCCTGGTAATAATAGCAACAGAAGCAGCAATAATAGTAACGATCAGTCGGCCGAGAGTAGTCGTGCGGCGATGACGGAGCTTGATTTGTTGCCGGCAAGATGTCCTGCTGTGGAGACAGCCACCGTACACGGTGGAGGGGATCGAATGGAGCTAGACGAAGTTAGAACAAGATTGTACGGGTTTGCGATTGGTTCGAAACGCGCCAGAGGAAATGAAGTGACGGCGGAGGATTGCCAGGAGTTACAGCTTCAGCAGCCCGGGACGGTAGTGAAATCAGAACCGTTGGATCATATATAACGGCTGTATCTGTAAGGAGACGCCGTAGCCTGTAGTACGTATGAGAAGGGAAATTCGAGGATGCGTAACTAACGTTCTGTAGACGATCAAATGTACTGTATAATATTCAATGCAAAAGAAAACAAATGTAATATTAGTGGTGGGCACGTGGTAACAGATCCGACTACTCCATAGTCTTTAGGTGGACTTGTGGACCAAATTCGGGAAGCTTCTTCAGTTTTTCCTTTATTTGTTTTTTTGGGCAAGTTGGAAGCCTCTTTTTTTTAAGTAGAAGTAGGAAGCTTCTTAAGTTGTTATTTGTTTTTTGTTTAGTTTAATTTATTATTATGCTCGCTTTTCCGGAGTTGCTTAGGAAAATAAAATATTTAAATGCGACTTTTTCTTTATCTATTATCTTTTTTCTTTATTATCTAATGATGTGAATAATTTTAAACTCTAAAATTTATTAAACCAAGTCAATAACTTGATTATCCCTATTTAAAGGAAAATTTTGATATGGGTCAGAGTTCAGTGTGGGATAATCTGATCAGATTTGGCCAGCATTAATGCGAGAATGAGGAGAGAGGGAAATGCGGTGATGTTGTCGAATCATGCGCAGTATGGTCAGGTGGGACCCGGTCCATATCAGAAGTGTCCCTATTTAAAAGGCTTGGTTGGATGGCATTTTCATTTAGACAAACTGATGTATTTTGCGTTTAATAGATAGGTCCCCTCTTCAAATAAAAAAAAACGTGTGAAGCTTAGATTACACTTTCCTAGAAGAAAAGAAAAGTTCACTTTGGGTGTGCTTAGATTGGGTCTGGTTTAGGTTTAGTCTGGTTTGAGACTCAAATTCAGACCCAAATCAGTTTTGGATTGAGTCTGGAAATGAAATCTGAAGTGTTAAATTATCCTCAGATTAAATCTCAGATTCAATCCAAAACTGGTTTGAGTCTGAGTTTGAGTTTCAAACCAGATCAAATCTAAGCACACCCTTTTACTCCAGGTTGTGTATATGGAGACTTTTCCTTGCTATTTCAGAAATAAAAAAATAAATCTTGTAAATAATTTATTTCAACAAACTTCAAAACTGCATTAAGTTTATTGATGTAACTTTTCTCATAAAGGAACCAACCAATAGAATCAGATGTAACTTTTCGCATAAAGGAACAATTCAATCCAAATGAATTCCAATTCATCCCATGGTATTTGTGTGAAAGTGTATGTGTTTCTCACATGCACATGTTTCCCATAATGAAGTCCGCTTCTTTTATTCATCACTTTTTTTTTTCATAGAACACCGGTGTTCAAATTCGACAGTGTAATTTGTAATTAATCTGGATCAGGTGCTATAAAAGTCTAAGAAGTGGGTGATTCTCTCAACATTAATAACTACATACAAATATCATCATGAGAGTTGGAATCTTTGTCATTTTTAAGGGAGGAGGAGCCCTCATCCACTCCACCGCAACTGACATTGATAATTCCAATTCAAATAAAGCGTCCTTTAAGTCCCGAATTTGACATTAAGGCATAGTCCTACTAAAATCCCTTCCCTGGTGTTCCATTGAATTGAGTTCAGTTTGAGATTTTAAATTTTACTTTCATATTATCTTGGCAAAATCATAAATTTCGTCCTAGAACATTTTACGACTTGCATAATGGGTCATTCCGTGTGTTTTTTGGCTAGTTAACAGTTAGTCAACATAAATCCCAAATATAATCAAGGGCATTTTTGGTACTTCAAATACCCATTCCCCCCTACCCATCTGACCCGACCCAAAAAATCTGTCCCGACCCATCTTCATCTCTCTAAAAGTCGACCACCGTCTTCACCACAATTCCATCACCACCACCGCACCACCATTCACCTCTCCATCCATCTCCCACGCAACCTTCCATTTCTGGCCAACCCAAATCCTTATTCCACTGAAATTCATCCCTCCATCACCACCAAAATTCATCCCTCCATCAAGAAAGAAATATTTTTTTATCAAAAAAAAAAAGAAGATAAATCTCACATAAATCATTGAAAGAAAATTCTCATTAGTTTTTCTAAAATTGTTACTCTAATTGCATCCAAAAGTATGTATTTTTTTTCAATAAAAACGATAAATCCGAGAGGAGAGCAACTTTTTCTTGTTCTTTTTAATTAAGAAAAATAAAACCTCTTTGATACATTTGATTTCACTTTTGTGTTTGCTTCACCTTTGAGATGGGTCTCATGAATTGAGCTGATTGGCTCCCCTGGGACGTGTTTTTTTGGATTATGTATCCTTTGATTTTATTTCATGTTGGAGCAATTTGTGGATTTGGAGGTGTAATCTTTGGTGGGTTTTTCAATTTGTGAAATTATTTTTGATTAAGAGAGAGATGAAGATGGGTCGGACCAGATTTTTTGGGTCGGGTCAGATGGGTAAGAGAGGATGGGTATTTGAAGTACCAAAAATGCCCTTGATTATATTTGAGATTTATGTTGACTAGCCAAAAAACACACGGAATGACCCAACATGCAAGTCGTAAAATGTTCATGTACCCAACAAGAAAAAAAAATAGAAAAAGGATCCAACGTGCAAGTCGTAAAATGTTCTAGGACGAAATTTACGATTTTGCCTATTATCTTTGACCCAAATCATCTCAAATGCGCAAAATTTTGCCAGTAAACTAACCTTACCATAAAATCTTCCTCTAATGGATTTAATGCCCACAAACATTTGCAGAAAATATCTTTGTTTAACAAGTCCTGACATCATTCAGCCAAGACCGCGGCAATTAGCCCAATGCAACAATAATTATTTCAAGTAACTCAATTTTAGAACTGTACTTATGAGAAATGTCACACCGTTCTCTCACATCAATTGAGTGGATTTCACATTTGCAGGTAGGCCCTGCACAATTCATGTGAGGGGACGTGGGCCAGTCTCCACAATGACAGTACTAGTATTGAATTTTCTTACACTTCACAGAAGTTGGAAAAGAAAACTGCCAAGATCTTTAAATCCAGTTTAGTTTTACCATTGTACAACGGATAATTCTGATATGGACCAGGGGCATAGGTAGGGCCGCAGTCCCACTTGCTAAATGACCCAGCCACGTCGCTCCCCTCCAATTTTTTTTCGATTCTGATTAAAATACAAAAAAATATTGTTACGATATGGACTACGGTTAAAAGTAAAAAAAATTGTACAAATTTGTCACATCACTATAAAATGAGGAGAGAGACAATTTTTTTACTTTTAAGCGTGTCCATATCGAAACAATCTTTTTGTATTTTACTTATAGTTGAAGAAAAAAAATTTTTTTTTGGAGAAGCGACGTGGCGATTGATGGCAAAGTGGGACCGAGGCCCTACCTATGCACTGCAGTCATATCAGATTTTCTCATGTACAACTTCATAATCATCTAGTATTCAAGTTATAATCTAGAAATTACACAATTTCATGCTTCCTTCATACAAATAGGCCTTTTTTTTTTCTTTTTTTTTTTATGAATAATATCTCAACTTCCATTAATATCCAAATAGTTGGCATCAGAACTTGACAAAACTCCCAAGGAACTTGCACCATGATCCAAACCTAATCTATTACAAGAATATTCAATGGCAAGAGGGATAGATTGGGAGGGGAGATATTCTATATAATTATTACATTAGCCCATTTAGCCAGGTTGTGTGCAAAAGTGTTACAATTCTTTGGTACAAATGCTAATTTCCATTCCCCATGTTTCCTTAGATATTCTCTATCTTTCAATGTTCAGACTCTGCTCCGCCAACTTTCTTTACTCTGGTTTCCCAGAAAAGCTTGGATAGCAAATAGAGCATCCCCCCAATAATCAGTTTACTGCATTGAACATCTTCACCTATTGCAAAGCAAAAGTTGGTTGTTTCAGTTTCAGCCGCAAATGGTGAGTGTTCCATGAATCTGTTGATCCAAGCCCCTAGAGTTTTCCCCTAATCATTTGTCAAAATGCAAGTAAAAAAAGATGGGGAATTAGTTTCTCAGTTCGCATCAAAGTTAATTTTACAAAATCCCTTAGGGGTAAACACCAATTAAATTTACATATTCTAACAGATAATTTTTTTCTTTGAACAGCAGCATTCAAATATGTTCCAACTTTGATCTCAATCATTTTGGTAATGTTCATCCAGTATGGGATTGTTTTGTCATGCATGGCAAGATTTCTCATCATCACACCATTTTCATCATCACAGCTACAAAATTAATGAATTCTTCCTATTTTTTCCTGAGAAACAAGAAAACCATTGTTTAAGTTAAGCAGATGATCAGAAATCTATTCATATATGGAACAATTCATAAATGGTTCAATTTTAAAATGTCATGAAGATTGGAACCAGATAAATTTTGAGATAGGACATTTAAAAAAAAATGCTCAATTGATTTAATATCAGAATTGCAAAATAAATAAAGATTTTCCCTTTTAAAGATGGGTTGCAGTCTCTTGCTTGTCGGCTTAATGTTATTCATGCATTTCCATAGAAATTGTTTGTGCCTGCCATGAAGCCACTTTTCCACAATTTGTTCAAAACTTGGTTATGTGAGTTAGCTAAACCAAATTTGTTCCTATTACAGAAAAGATATGCAAATTTAACATAATAGGAGCCCAAACCAGCATATCAGTTGCCTCTTGAGGAGGTATTTTAATTTTAAGAATTTCAGTAGAAATATTGTTCATAAAAATATTGTGGATCAAGTAAGTGTTCCAAGCATGAAGATCTCTATTTATAAGGTCAGCAACTCTAAAAGGCCCATTAGGGTCAAAACTATCAAGAGGGGGTTTAAAAGAAGGAAGGCCCGGAATCCATGGATCATTCCATATATCAATATCTGTACCATTCCCCCGTTCAAAGCAAAACCCTTCTTTCAGAAAATATATTCCTTCACACAAACCCTTCCAAATCCAAGATGTACCAGCAGGTGAAGCATCCAAGTTAAGTAACGATTTACCCCTCAAGTATTTAGATTTGATCAAATTTATCCAACGTTTAGAAACATTGTTATGAATCTGCCAGTTAAGTTTGTCAATGAGAGCCTTATTAAAATCTATAAATTTCGGAAAGCCCAAATCACCAATCTCTTTTGGTTTGCAAATCGAATCACAAGCTTTAAGATAAAGATGGCGGTCACTACCCTCTTTGAAACCCCAAAAGAAATCCCTAATGAGTCCATCTAATTAAGTACAAATAGAAGTAGGCAACAAAAAAAGATTGCATGCTATGAAAATGGATGGACTGAGTAACAGATTTAATAATATTGAGAAAGGTTGTGCATCTTTCAGCCACCTAATATAGAACGCAATTTTTCAATAATATCATAAAAAGCTTCATTTTTAGATCTGATTTTGCAAAAAGGGAAGTCCAAATACTTAAAAGTAATAGGAATCGGATAGCCCAAGTGGTAAGGCTACCCGACCACGGGACGGAGGTCCCATGGTCGATTCCTGTATCTCCCCTTGTGGGGTAATAATTTCTCCTCCTTGTGAGGCCAAGCTCCCTCCCCATGCATATGGCATGCTACAATCTCTCTATCATGAGTACTCTTCGCTCTTCCCCTTCGGGGGTAATCGCCTTCGGGCATCAAAAAAAAAAAATACTTAAAAGTACGATTACATACTGATATACCCAAAATAGGCCTTTTTTTGTTCACTATAGAAAGTTGTATGATGACATGGGAAACTTGCATTCTATAACATTATGAAATAACTTGCTAATGTAAAAGACCAAGAGAAATTTAAGCATTAATGGGTAATCTTTTTTTGCATTCAAACTAGTAATAATTAAGCTTATAGCTTCACACAAATCCATACACACTTTTACACTAAAGAAAACCTTTAAAACAGTTGAAGAAAAAACTTGTGATATTTCACTCTTCTCTGATTCGCTTCAAGAACTTGAGCACATGAAGCATGTTAGGGCGACTAGCAGGATTTTCAGCCAGACAAAGTGCAGCAATTTTCAGTGTCTGAAGCATCATCTGCTTTGAATCCGCATCAAGAACTGTTGGATCGAGTACATCGACAGCCTGACCCTTCTTAATCTTCATACAAACCCAACCCACCAAGTTCCCTCCTTCAATGTCTTTAAAATCAGGTCCAGTTGGTTCTTTTCCGGTAAGCAATTCAAGTAGTATGACACCAAAGCTATAAACATCGCCCCTCGTAGTTGCTTTCCAGCTCTGACCATACTCTGGAGGGATGTATCCAAATGTACCAGCAATATCAGTACTTACATGAGTCTCATAAGCACTGATTAATCGCGCTAATCCAAAGTCTGCAACTTTTGCTTCAAAATCTTCATCCAGTAGAATGTTGCTGGCCTTAATGTCTCTGTGGATTATGTGAGGAGTGAAGCCATGATGAAGAAATGCAAGCCCACGTGCAGCACCAATAGCAATCTTGAAGCGTTTGATCCAGTCCAATACCTCGAGAGCTCCAGCCCGGTTCCTCAGCCAAAAATCCAAGCTACCATTGATCATGTACTCGTAGACCAGGAGTTTCTCCTCACCATAAGAGCAGTACCCGAGCAACAGAACAAGATTGCGATGCTTCACTTTTCCTAGAGTCTCCATTTCTGCTAGAAATTCCCGCTGACCCTGTGTTTTATCTTGATTTAACTTCTTAACAGCAACAATCTTTCCATCAGGCAATGTGGCTCTGTAAACGGTCCCAAACCCTCCATCACCAATAATGTTGGTCTTGCAAAAGTTGTTGGTGGCTTCAAGAACATCAGCTAAGGTCAATTTGAGAAGAGGCTGCTCAAAAATGGCTATATTGATGCTGAGAGGTTCTTTTGATTGGCTGCTACTCAAGTAATATAGATTATGATCGATGGAACTATTAAAATTACTGTCATCGACGAATTTTGAATCACCTTCTTTACCGCTCCTGTTAATCCACAGCCGTAGTATGATGGCTAAAGTGATAGTAATCAAAGTAGTTCCAAGCAAAACAGACATCAATCCCCAAATATTCAATAACGGCGATCTCCTCTCAGCGCTCTTCAGCGTGCATTTAAGGCCCAGAACTTCCCCACACAAATCCTTGTTTCCATCAAGTATAACCTTTGATTTGTTTTGACAAATTCCAGGAACAGATCCTGAAAGTGTGTTCTTTGCAAAACTCACAGATAACAAATTGGATATACCGCATATTCTATCAGGAATAGGACCAGAAAGTCCATTTTCTGAGAGATCCAAATATTCAAGTTGCACAAGATTGCCAAGCTCAGAGGGGATTTCTCCACTGAATCTGTTGCCATGAAGATCCAAGATTGTCAAGTACGACATATTCCCAAGTGATCGTGGTAGGTCACCGTTGAGGTCATTGTTACTTAAATTCATCATTTCAATTCTCCACACCAAAGAATTTGAGAAAAGACTGTCAAGATTACCTGAAAATCTGTTCTGCTGAGCGTAAAAACCGACAACATTCACCATCATTGAAAGAGATCTCGGAAGCTCACCATTAAGGCCATTAGAGCTCAAGTCTAAGTGAGTAAGCCCATTCAAGTTTCCAAAACTGGCAGGAATCAAACCCGATAACTTATTACTCGTCAAATTCAACTTAACTAGGTAACTCAATTGACCAATGCTCTCAGGAATTGACCCTGACAGCTGATTATTCCCAAGATAAAAGCCTTGCAATGTAAGTGAATTACCAAATTCAGCAGGAATATTACCTGAGAGTGAGTTTCCAGATAAATCCAAGGTGGTGAGGTTTGGCAAACCAGCAAGTGATCTTGGAATCACCCCAGAAAGCAAGTTATTGCTCAGCAAAAGATCCACCAAAACTACACAGCTTCCCAATTCATCAGGTATCGCGCCAGACAATCGATTATTCGAAAGATCATAAACTCCATGGTGCTGGACAAAGCTGGAATCAGGAATGCTAACTTGGCGAAAATACTCCGACTTTTTCGAAGGAATGGCCCCAGAAAGACCATTGAAAGAAAGAACCAAGCATTGTAGCTCAGGCAAATCAACAAGTCCCTCTGGAATTGATCCATTAAGCAAGTTATTTCCAAGGTCCAATGTTGTAAGAGCAATGCAGTTCCCAAGCTCATCAGGAATAGTACCTCCAAGTTCATTGGAATTTAAATTTAACACAGAAAGAGATGTTAAATTCCCTATCCCCACTGGAATCGAACCGTTTAACCAATTGTTGGTCAGAACAAGCCTCTGCAATGAAAGGGCATTGCCTATTTCTTCTGGAATATTACCCTCTAAGAGATTATTTGCAGCAGAAAACTCCATTAAGTTCATAGAACTCCATAGCTTCATAGGAATAGAACCTGAAAACTTATTCGAATCAAGATCAAGAACCATAAGAGGAAGGTCTGAGAAATACTCTGGTATTGGCCCAACAATCTGATTATCAACCAAGACCAGCTGTGTTAAATTAGTACACTTTACAAAAGTGTCCTCAATAGTTCCAGTTAGAAAGTTACTGTCCAAATCAATCTCTGAAAGAGCCACAGCATTACAAAGTTCTTTAGGAATTGGACCACTAAGCAAGTTATTGCTGAGACTAAGGTGATTAAGCCCTGAACAATTCCCAATCTCGGCCGGGATTCGCCCCGAAAACCGGTTACTCGAAAGCAAAAGTGCATTAATCTTAGTCCATTTGCCAAGCCAAGAAGGCAATGGACCTGAAAACTGATTCTTTTCTGCTGCAAATGACATCAATGTCAACTCAGCAAGCTCTTCAGGTAAAGGCCCAGAAAGTGAATTGAAAGAAAGCATTAAAGTCTTTAAATTTTTACAGTTTCCCAGCTCAGCTGGTACTGAACCATTGAGATCAGAGTAAACCAAGTTCAATATAGTCAAATTCTGAAGCTCCCCAATTGATTTTGGAATTGAACACTTTAAAGGGTTGTAAGAAAGATCAAGCTTAGTCAAAGATTTCATCTTGGACACTGTTTCAGGCAATGGACCTTTCAAAGAACAAGAAGGTGAAAAGAAATTCTCAAGATTGAAAAGTTGACCAATTTCTGGCGGTAACTGACCAGAAAAGTTGTTAATTCCAGTGTAAAGATCAGTTAAATTAGTTAACTTTCCAATCTCTGAGGGAATATGTCCAGAAAGAGAGTTATTTGAGACATCTAAAGAATTCAAAGACTCAAGTCCAAGAAAAAGAGATGGAAAAAGGGGACCTGAAAGAAGGTTATTTCCAAGTGCTAATATTTGGAGATTAGCCAAATTACCTAAATGGGCTGGAATATTTCCGGTAAATGCATTTCCAGAAAGGTCCAAAGTAACAAGGCCGGCAAGATTTCCGATCACCGGAGGAATGTTTCCCGTGAAAGAGTTGGAACCCAGATGGAGAGTTTGAAGCTGAGTTAACTCACTGAGTTGAAAAGGTAACTCCCCTGAAAACTGATTGAATCCCAAGTCCAAGACTTTGAGATTATGAAGCCCATTAATTTGTTTAGGGATTTCTCCATAAAGAAGGTTTGATGATAAGTCAAGAACAATGAGATTTGTAAGTGAGAAAAGTGAAATAGGAAGTGTTCCTTTGAGGGATTGAGAAGTAAGAAGAAGGGAAATTACTAAACCATTTTTACTGCAATAAACTCCATTCCAAGAACAATGTGGGGTTGTAGATGTCCATGAAGAGATTATTATTTCCTGATTTTCAAGAGATTTCTTGAAAGAAAATAGACTTTCCCTTTCCAAGATTTGATCTTTTTTAAAATCTAATGAAATAGCTTGGGAAACAAAGAACAAAATTCCAAATGTAACCAAAACACAATACAGAAACTTGAATGATATTGCCATAATAACCAATTACTTATTAGGCCTCAAGAGAAAGAAAATGAAAGAGATAATAATAATATTAATATGAAGTTCTTGGTGATGAATGCCATTTTTGAAGAGTTAATTGATATGAGAGAATTGGGAAAGGGTTTTTTATTATTGAGAATTGGATAGCAAATGTGTTGGGAATTTGAAGGGAGACGATCAAATTTCCACTAATTTTTTGGTTTTTTGTTTTGGGGACTCTATTTTGTCCGGTTTTCTAACTTTAATTTTCTTGTGTGATGATGTGTCAACTGTCATGCGGATGAGATGGAGATGGTGTGTAGATGTGTGTGATATGTTCCTTAACCCAGTGAAACAAGGGTCTGCTCACGATCAAAAAGTTGTGGCATGTGGGTTCAATACTCTCCCATGGAGCAAGCTTTAATTGTCTCCCTTTTTAGAACTATTTTCTTTTCTTGTGAGGTGTTTCTCTTCTCCCCCTTATGGAGCAACTATCCATCCGAATTTTAAAAAAAAAAATTGAATTTGAATTTCATATTTTCGTTTCAGACAAAAAAATAATCCGAAATTAAATTAAAATCTAAATAATTTAATTCTTCAAATCTTATTTTTAGACTCAATTAAAAATTTATTTTCGGTTTAAATTTAAGTCTCAAATTATACAAAACACAAATCAAAACGGCGATGTTCAAGACACAGTGGTTAGATGAGTCTCAGATCTTCACAGATCTAGACTTTTTTTCTATGTTTTTAGGAGGATTTGTTCAACCCGGACTAGATCTGGGCCCTTTATCAACTTTTTACATCTTCCCGAGGCAATTTGTAGGACAGTTGATACGTCCATTGTCCTATAAATTGTCGACCCTAAGGAAGATGTTGAAAGTGATATTCTCCTGTCCCTATGAATCAAGGATTGTGATTAAGATGCTTTGAATGAGAAGATTATGTATTTGTTTAGTTGGCTAGTTTTTCTAATTGTTTTTCCTAACAATCCAAATTTTTTTGGGTGTGTCTTTTGTCTGTTATCGTGCTTTTTTAAATCATTATATAACTTTTACTTTCTATATTTTCAGATTTTCCTTCAATTGTAATTTCGATTTGTGATTAATGAAAAATAAATTTATTCAGGAAAAAAAAATCTAAACGGCGATGTAGTTTTGTTGGAAAAGTAGGGGCCCATGAGACGAAACTGAGTGGTAGTCTGGTCATTTCACATATTTATTTGGCTTTGTTCCCGTGAAGCGCCTGTGTAAGGGTGTGCTGATAGCGTCGCGGCTCCTATGCGGACCCTGAAAATTCCGTACGGTGCGGGCCACGATTCCAGCCGTTGAATTTTATACTTTTTGATCCAATGATTGTATCAAAATAGGAGTATTTTATGGATAAACTTTGCGTGTTACTTTTTATTCCCGAGGAGAGAGAAAAGTTGCGGCTGAACAAAAAACACATAAAAACACATGTTCTTCGTTAGAGAACACATGTTCTTGGTTTTCTTGGTTAGAGAACATGTGTTTTTTGTTCAGCCGCAACTTTTCTCTCTCCTCCTCGGTAACCCAATTGATGTGACGGTTGCGTGTTACTTTTTGTTCCCGAGGAGGAGAGAGGTTCTCTAACCAAAAATATGTGTTCTCTAAAGAAGAACATGTGTTTTTGTTCAGCCGCAACTTTTCTCTCTCCTCCTCGGTAACCCAATAATTTATTTGTAAAATTACATATGTACCCTTTCATTATATAACATTTTTTATTTTTATTTTTTATTGTCAGCCGCAACTTTTCTCTCTAAATCTGGACCGTTCAAAATTTCATCCGACGGCTAGGATGGTTCCGCAGGTGCGGAACTTTGGGCGTTCCGCACAGGAGCCGGACTGGTGCTGATAGTCCCAAATCGGAGCGGTCTCTACAAAGGAAACAACAAAGACTTCTGGAGCTTTTTATCCTTTTTTCATCGTGGCCCATTGTGATTGGTCTAATGAATACAAAAAATTCAAATATACATTAAATATTTTTTTTGTCTGATAAAAGAATTAATCGGTTTATTTTTTTTAGATTGAACATATTTTGTGATTTTTTAACATTTATTACTTAAAATATATGTTACAGCTTTTTTTTAGAATATTTGTAAATCAAGAGAAACTTAATATTATATAAATTGTAATACCTGTTTAAAATTTTATAATACTTTGAAAAGATATTTAAATATATACTAAATATTTTGTTTTCTGCATGGCGCGTGGATAGCCTTTTGGGTGGACAAATGGTTCTACTATCTTTAACACGCTTTTGCTTTTGAGAAAGGTAAAAGGCACATTGAAAATTTTCTTAATTAGCCTCGATGATGAGATTGCAAAGAGGTTTTGTTTGAATTTCATAAATAATAATAATACTCCCTCCATATCTAAATACTCTTAACATTTGGACTTTTCAATTTTATCTAAAATACTTCTAACATTTAGAATATCAATAGATAATAAAGATTTTTTTCCAATATTACCCTTATACATCACTCCAAATTCCGTTGAAGTCAAATTGTGTACTCCAGTAAGTGATGAATAAAATTTGTATGTTTCCAATAAGTGTGATAACTAAGAGGAAATTATAAAATTGATAATTACTCTTTGATAGGATAAATAAAGGGTAGAATAGACATTTTGTTTCAATTTTGATTGACTTCAATAATTTCTTAATCTTAGTGAAAAGTTCAAATGTTAGGAGTATTTAGATATGGAGGGAGTAATAAAATAGATTGTTTGTTAGAAACGATTAAAGTGATTTTTATTTTTGGTGATTCAAATAGAAATATAGTCTAAATAATTTTTCTGTTTCAATTTAGATGTTCTAATTGTATTTTCTGCAGGTTAAGGTTTGGATGAATTTCATAGATGTCAAAATACTCTTATTTAAGAATGGTTAGTTGGTAAATTAAATTTAAGTTTAATATTAGTGATTGGTGGTTTAGATGATGAATTGGATAACTATTACTCTATTAGTTATTGAAAAATAAAAATACTTAATGATTGGTTGGAGATAGGAGATAAAATTGGGAAGGGAATAAATCTTTTATATAGAATTAGAATTTTTTTGATATGCACCAGGTTTATATGGATTTTGTGGTTAAGAATAAATCACGTTATCACAAAATTGTCTATATCTTATTATGTAGTGATGTGGGCAATTCTGAATTACATGGTTCAGTGGATCTGGTACATATTAAAACTATCCAAAGAATTAGGACATTTATTTATAAAAAAATAAAAAAAATAAAGGAAATAGTAATCTAAATTAAAACAGATGAATTATTTATATATAAAAAAAAAAAAGGTATTCCTTTTCGAATTTTATTAACCTTTTGTTATCTAAGCTTTTCTTTGACCATTTTTGTCCTCACAAATACGTTTTACCTTTTTTATCCCTAAAATGGGTTTTCAACTAGTTTGGTCCCTCACGAAACGAGCACATTTCTGTACTTCACCCTCAAAGATTTCGTTGCTTCCCGAAAGGCGACTTTGAAGTATCTTTAGGACAAAAACAGTGAAGATAAAATTTTGTGGACCACAATGGTCAAAGGTTAAAAATAACATTTTTGAGGGACCGAACAGTAAAATAACTTTAGACACTGAAGTCGTAGAAAATATTGACACCGCGATTACAGTGCTCAACGGAGTTTGTTCGGTACAGTTAGAATAACGACATTGTTAGGGAGCTAAAATTTAATCAATTAATTGACTAAATTAGTGACAAAATAGTAAATAGTTGGACGAATCCATATATCAATAGGGGTGAATAGTATTTAATTTAATTTTTTAGCCAATTATAACTGATTTTACTTAGCCATTAAGCTTTTTTCTTAGAATAAATTACAGTCATCATTTGACAATTTATGTACAAAATATTCATAATTAAATTTACATGTAGAATAAATTTGACAATTTAAAATACATGTTTTAAGAATAGAGAACGCCTTAAAAACACTTATTCTGAGCCGTCAAATAATTAATTTAACAATTATCATTTGTTACTCACGTACAAAACAAATATTTATTCTGCACAATAGCCATGAGCCATGAGCGGACTAACCAATACTTACTCTGCACCATACCATGAGCCATGAGCGGACTAATATGGTTGAAGAAAAAAATTCAGGGATGAAATTGATTTCCTTAAAGAAAAAATAGACGATTTAGTTTGAAACTAATCCACTGTTTTTGGCAAGTTATTTTAATATAATTGGTCATACTAGCAATTCTTGAGGCGTGTTCATATCACGTTTTAGATATTTTGAGAGCAATTAATGTTGTAAAATTATAATATTTTCTGTTAGAATGTTACAGTGTCTATTTCATCTTAACCGGGCTAGTCATGTTAAATGCCTTGATGCTGGTCACCAAATTCATTGTTTTTGGCAAGGTTTCTTCTCCTAGACTATGAATCTTCTAACACAACTGCTAGTTATTGTCTAATACATTAATGTGATTGATCAACATATAGTAACATTATTATTATAAAGTTAATTTATGGATTTAAACTAATCATATTACTCTACATATAATAATTTTATTTATGTATTATATAATGTACTAAAATATCTAGAGTCATAAACGCATAATTTGTTTTCTCCAAAAGCAGCAGCTCTGTGAGTATACTGGGTGCAAATTTAATAGGATTTCTATTTGAAAATATTATCGCGAGTTTCATATTAAGGAAAATATTTTGTGAGATAAGAAGTAGGAAAATAGTAAAAATAATTTTCATTTGAGTCCTTTAATTTCCATCTCAGCTTTTGGAAAAGCATAAGAGTACAATATGATATAAAATGTAAAGATGTCCAGACGCGAGTAAAAGTATGTTACCTTTTTCCTCCTTTGGCTCTAGTACTACACCTAAGACCTATATCAATCAAAGTATCAGATTAATGTTTTCTTGCACTCGAAACCAGTATTTTTAAGTTGTGGGCGAAAAATTGTAACAATATGACGAACTACAAACAAAAATGTTGAGAAAATAAATTTAATCAAATATTCTGAACTACATATAAAATTTACATATTAATAGAATTTTTAAAAATTTCGAAAGGCCCTTGTCTTCGTCCCTACTTGCACTATCTAAAATGATATTTTTATTGTTCAAGAAAAAAAAAGTAAAGTACCGAAGTGAATAGAAGGCTTCATAAAGGAGGCCCTCAAGAAGTAGTTATCAAACACAACTAACATGTTTCATATTCCAACAATGATATTCTAATCATATTTTATTTACATTTACGATATTTACTGTATTTTTAATTATAGTCTTATTTAAAAATATTTATTTTTTCTTTTATAGTAGCTGCTACTCGGGCTAAAAAAAAATTGTCCTCGTTCCTGTCACTTTCCCTGTCTCCAGCCAATCACAATTCACCATGTGTATATATAATTAAAAAAAATATTTATATAGTAAATTATGATTGGTTGTGAACATGGATGGAGACAGAAATGAGGATACAGAAATTTTCACCCCTACTAGAGATAGCACCTTGCTCAGGAGATGAATGTTGTATTTTTTTTTCCTTATAATTAATTAGAGTAATTTGTTCCATGAAGCATTTTGGATGTCGCATTTCAATAATCATTCCCTAACCTTATAAGATCGAGCATTAATTAACAGTCAACCCACAAACATCTTGTGATGTACTCTCCAAAATGTGAACCATTGTTTCTTTTTCTTGTTTGTGAAAAATTACAAGTAAAATTAAGATTTTTTACTTTCACGATCACGAGTGTCAATGTTCCCAGTGATGACAAGAGAAGTTGGCAAGTTGGTTGGTGCTAACTTCGAAGAGTAGTAAATTAACGTCTCACTTATTGCTAGAAATTTTCTGTCTCCGTTCTATTTTATATATTCTATTTTTATTAATAAAAAATTGACATATGTTATTGAATTAAAAAAATAATGAAACTCGTAAAAAACAAAAGGAATATATAACAAATATCTATTCGTAAGATAAGAATCGGACATAGTATAAGGACATATGACTTTTTTGCCCTCTGTTACTATAATTGGACACATCTACTTAACAGTAAAAAAATGGGATCATTATCAATGGTGGATAATAATAATAATAATAATGGGATAAAAGAGGTAATTGGTCCTAGCACGCTACCTTAACCAAAAAAGAGAAAAAGTTGAAGCAAAATCACAGTAAATAAATCTGCAGTTGCTTGTACTGTAGAAGCAACCCATTCTGATGTGACTGCATGACCGGACCATGCAATAGCCTAACCAATCAACTATTTTGAGTTCAATTATCTCTCTCGTGCGCAAAGGCGTCCACAGGGCCCACTCTCCAGTCAAATTTGGAGAATGCAAATCAGGTGATCCAGCGGCTCACCACAAGAAATCACCCCCACATTAGAGGATTGAAACTTTCACATTACGACTGTAAAAATTCGATCATTCGTCATTATACACAATTTACCACTCCGGAACCAATTGGGTTACCCTTGCAAGCGATCAATTATCTTTCTCAACTTGATGGAAAGGATAACGACAGTTAGTGCAAGTTGCGGGAATGGGCGATCGTTCTCAACATTTTAAAAATTGATAGTTTGATACATATCATATTTATTAGACTTTATAATTTAGAACCGACCACATCACAACATAATGAGAATAAATATAATTTTGTGATGAGATAGTCAGTTACGAATCACGAGTTTCATATAAACATGGTAAATATCATAATTTTCCTTTAAAAAAGACCATATTTTGGGTGTATTTAGATTGAGTTTTGTTTGATTTGTAATTCAAACCAATGTCCAAACTGTATATAGATTGAATTTGTAATTAAAACTTGAAATACTAAATAATTTAAAATATGTTTGTAGTTTGATAGGAGACCAGAATCTCATTATGAGACCCAATTCAAATAGACTTTGTAGTGTGAATTTTTTTCACTCCCCCCAAAAGTTTGAATTTGCTCCCATTAAAATATATTTTACCCCTCAAAGTACATATTCTGGCTCTAGTGCGGAACTTATCATGTACGTTGGATTAAAATTTTGAAGGTTAAGATTGATTTAAAATGAACACTTGTTCTATTTTTACTACGCAGAACACCTACTTTGAGAATCAAAACACCTGTTCTGAAGAATTTCGTATAAATAAAAAAAAGTGGTTCCGTATAGTGTTCGAACTGGATGAACTGATCTTCTTTCTGTGGGAACTGATACTGTAACTGCACAAAGTCTGCAAGTAAAGAGATGGGAACAGTGAGAGATGGGTAGAGATTCTCTATTGATTTCTTGTGACTTTTTAAGAGATTTTTAAAGCGTCACTCCAAATGATAATCATTTTAGGGTTCTTCTGGCTTTAAGGCTTCACCTACCCATAGAGTACTAATAGTACTTCAGAATTGAGTGTCGTATTGGTACAGTAGTAGCCTAGTAGGAATCTAATTATAGGGTGGTCAAGTGTACTATTTCCCTTTATCATCACTCCAAACCCTTCTTTTTCTTTTGAAATAAAATACTAGTAAACCCAAAATAATACCCAATTTCAATTGAAAATCAAATACAATCAAAGGATCAACCTAGGGCTGTTAACGAGCCGAACCGAGCCGGTTTTGGGTCAAATCGGTTCTGATCATTAAGAAAATCGAATCGATCGTTAATCGGTTCAAAATAAAATCGTACAAAACCGGTTCTTTAATCGAACCGTATCAAATCGCGCAAAACCGGTTCGCTAATCGGATCGAAAATCGTAATTCACATTAAATCGTAATTCGGTTCGTTAATCGGATCATACTATTACAAAACTAGGGCTGTTGGCGAACCGGTTAACTCGCAAATCGCTCGTTAATCGGTTCACTAACTCGCTAAAATCGGTTAACTCGTAAATCGCTCGTTAATCGGTTCGTTAAAATCGGCTCGCTAACTCGCTAAAATCGGTAGAATATTATTAACCGATTTAACGAGCGATTTAAAACGATTTACGAGCCATTTTACCGAATCGTAACCGGTTCGTTAACGAGCCGAGCGAGTTAGCGAGCCGATTTTAACGAACCGATTAACGAGCGATTTGCGATTTAATCGGCTCGCTAACAGCCCTAGATCAACCCCCTAAACCTCTCTATTGATGTCCTACTCCAGTGGGGCAGGCGTCTACCCACAACCTTGAGGTCGTGGGTTTTGATACCATCTGCATGCGTGCGACAAACTTTAATTTCCCTTTCTAAGGTTATTTCCCCTCGTCTGAGGCAGTTCTCTTTCCTCTATATGGGACAACCGTCAAATCGGGGGCTTCAAAAAAAAAAACCTCTATTAATATATTTTTGCATTTTTGATAGGAATCGAACCTGGCCCTATACAAGTGTTGTCACAACCAAGACTGTCGATAGAGTCGGACTGACCGAAACCGGCTCATTCAATCTTATGTTACATGAGTTTAGACCTAATTTTGATGCTCGAATCAATTCGGGCTGAGCACAGTTCATTATAAACCCAACCCTAATATACTTAAAGAGGGATTTCATGTTGATAGGGCAGTATTTTACGCGTCAAATGTTTAACTTGTATTTGGATTGTGTTATGGACCTATGGTCATTCATAATCCCTCTGTTCGTTTAGTAGCCATTCTACGATGTGTACCTTTTTTTCTTCTTCTTTTTCACTCTTAATTTGATATTTTCTATTCCGATAGTAATAAAATTTTATTTTTGAAACAGAAAAAAAAGAAAAGAAAAAAGAACGAAACAGTGAAGTGGTGAGAAGTATAATTCAAACTTTCTTCAACCTTTGTGCCCATGGAACAAAGAACATAAAGTTCCATTTCCCTCTCCCTCTCTCTCTCTCTCTCTCTTCTTTCTCTTGAAACTTCCTCATTTTTTTGCTTTCATGGCTTGGTTGGATCTAGTCATATTTCTTTCACTTTTGTGTGTGTTCACCCCCTTTTTTGCCATAAATCTTGATAATTTTTTTTCAAAACAGTATTATTCAAGATTTAAGACTCAGATGCAAGATCTACTTCAGATCCTTTCTGATCTGGAGTTTATCTCTAAACCCGGAGTTGTTCTGAATCCTTTATCAGTTTTCTTCATCTTTGCGAGATAATTTATGAGACGGTTGATACACCCATGATCTCGTAGATTGTTGATTTCTAAGAAAGGTGATGAAACTGAGCTTGCTACTGCTGTTTCAGGATCTCGGAGAAGCTGCTGCGAGGTGTGGACTTTTATCTGTTATCATGGTGTTTACACACCATTGTATAACTTTTATTTTTATTGTATTTGCGTTTTATCTATTGATTGTAATAGTTTTGATTATTTTATGATTAATGGGTAAATCTTTATTTAGCAAAAAAAAAAAACATAAAGTTCCATCTCTCGGTCTCTGGTCAAATTCATTTTGACTGGCAAATATGTTTATCGATTTTTTATCTTTTTGAAATTTAGTGGATGCAATTTTATTACCATCTTTTATATTGTATTTATTACATCTAATGTAGTCTCCGGTATCCACTCCATGTTGATTAATGTTGATGAATGATAGAATTTCGGGGCAATGATTAGACTGACACTCAAATAGTAGAAAGCACAGAACTTGACACTGGAAAAAGCCGGAGAAACGTTTTTGTCCAAAACGGAAGTACAACTTCCGTTTTGGTAGAAAACGGAAGTTTGAATTCCGATTTGGACACGTGGCCTCGCTCGCGCGTGGGGGACATGGCAGCCTAGTGAAACGGAACTTCCGTTTTCACAAGAAACCCTAGCTAGCAAACCCGTGAACTTGAAACCCTTGACAGACCCGTGAACTTGAAAACGGAATTCCCACTTCCGTTTTCGGGTGATAGACCCAGGCAAGTCTTTTCTAGCTTTTGCTTTTTTGACCATGCATGATTGTGGTGAATTATTGGCCCTGTATTAGCATATTCGATATTTTTGTTTACACTTTTCCAGAGACTTGTCCAATTAAAAAAATCATGAATTTCAGCTATAAATAACCTCCCACAACTCTCAAAACTTTCCTACGCTCTCCTCGACAAAACTTGCTTACACTCTCCTCTGTTATATTTAATAATTTCTTCCACTCTTTAAACAAATTTGTTGAAAATGACAAGCTTTCCAGTATTTTTTCGGAAGGAAATGGGTAACAAATTTAGGGATGTTGATTTTTCCAGAGAGTGGCCTGGAGATTATGAACAGGCCTTGGTAGAAATTCTTTACGATTTTGATTGCAAAGGTCTAAACATCGAAAATAGTTGGTCCAATTTGTATAATGAAATTGTTTACGCCATGAACTCCGTAAATCGACGGTTTTTTTCACAACGGAGATGATCGATGAGGGGATTGCTAGACTACGGAGGCGTTTTTGGGATTTTTCTGGACTTTGGCAACAACAGTGGTGCACGTACGACGGTTCCTCCAACACTGTTGATGTGAGCGGTTTTGAACCTCAGTGGACGGAATATGTTGCAGTAAGCTACCTGTTTTTTAAGAAAAATATGAAAATATATTTGTTAATAACTTACAATCATGTTTCTTCCATTTGTAATAGGCTCATCCTAGAGCCATTCGATACCGGAGGGAGGGCGAAATTTGGTATGAACTTCTCTGTCATATATTTGGGTTTGAAGGTCCAGAAAACGTTGACGCAACCGGTCATTTTTCATCACCGCATGATGAGGTTACCCTAGAGGCTCTCGCAGACTACCCCATGCCGGAAGCATCGGCCAGCAACTATTCAGTTTGGGAAAGAAGTGTGCCCAAATTTCGAAAGAAATAGGGTTTCTGAAACAGTGTAGTTTATTTATTTGCCTTGTAATTTTTTTATTTTAAACTTAAATAAAAATAAAGGTAATTAGTGGTGAATATTTGCTTGTTAATAAGTTGGTATAATGCGGGACGGGTAAAATCCCGGTTTCACCCGAGTCCACCGACAAAAAGTGGGCAAATAATCGGCAACCAGGCAAAAAAATCATTGACCTTCGAAAACGGAAGTCCAACTTCCGTTTTGGAGTGGAAACGGAATTGCAACTTCCGATTTATAATGAAAACGGAAGTGGGACTTCCGTTTTCGAAGGGCAGTGTGTTTTTGCCTGGTTTTTGCCAAGAGAGCAACATCTCCCCAATCTCTATATATCCCTACAATACTTCAAACCCATTTCTCACCACAACCATAAAAAATTCCTCTTTATTTCTCCTCTCTATTTCTGCTAACCTCAAGTTCCTATATATCTTCTACAATAAGAATGGCTCTAGAATGCCCAATGAAATTGTATCTCCATTTCAACCACAATGTAGTTTATGAGAATGGGGGTTTCCCCCGATTCCAAGACCCAAGCGAAAAGACCATGGAAGTGATTAACAAACTTTCGTACAGACAATTGTGCCACCGGATATGTCGACGCAAAGGAATTGATTTTTCAGCTGTCAGTGTTAGTCTTATAATTATCCGTCCGTTCTTCATGATTTCGTACAACATGGTCGTGTACGATGTTGTTCATATGAACGACGATGAAGATCTTGATAATTTGTGGGGAATACAAACAGATTTCAAACTACAAGGTATTCATGTTGGTGCTTTGATACAACCGCAAGACCGACATTCAGATAGTTTTGTAATCCCTACAACTGGATTTACCCCAAATCCACAGTATGTGCCGGAAACATATTTTCCGGAGTCAAATCCCACACCGTCCAAAGACCCCACTTCAACTTCCGAACCTCTTATTGATATACCGGTAATGGATTCATTAGGTCCAGTCTCTGACATTGACGGTGTACCAGAAACCGAAGACGACTGCGGAGACGATAGTGCTGGAGATCACGAAGACGACGGGGTCGAGGAAGGCGTAGAAGAAGGAATTGTAGAAGAAAACCCCGAAATCCAACAACAAACCGCCGAAGAGCCCGAACCAACTACCTCAAACGCTGTTCCGGCTGTCCCTGAATTTCCTCTGTCATCATGCGGTAACTATCATAACTTTTCATGTTGGAATGATATGGGTTCCATGGAGCCTATTCCTGAACTAACATACAGGGGAAAGAAACTTAAGTTATGGAATGCGGATTTTCCGGAATTGTGCTTGGACATGAAGTTCAAAGACAAAAGGGAGGCAATGTTGGCGATTAACATTTGGCATGACAAGGTAGCGTTGAGGAGTGGAAAAGAGAAAGGAGCAACAAAGCAGTGGTTCAGTGGGGTTTTACGAAACTCAACAGAAAACAGCCGATGCAGTTGGTACGTTCGCGTTAACCATAGCAGGGTTGATGGAACGTGGAAGGTAACCAAGCTAAATGCTGACCACTACTGCTTGATGGATGAAAACAAAAAACGCAACATGTCGTCCAGCTACATAGGGGTAAAAATTCTATACCTTGTACAGGCTGACCCTGAAGTTTCTGTTAAATTGATTAGGGCCACATGTAAAAGTACTATGAGTTTGGCGTGCACCTATCGGAAAGCTTGGTATGCACGCAGATTTGCTATAGAAACTCTTTTTGGTACCTGGAAATCAACTTTCCAGGTACTGCCGCAGTACATGCGGGCAATAAGCGATTCTAATTCGGGCGCTACTATCAAATTTCTTAACCATCACCAAGTGCATGCTAACGGCCCCAGGGTGTTCAAGTCATTGTTCTGGACCTTTAAACCTTTAGTTGACGGGTACAATTGGTGCCGTCCTATTATTTCTATTGACGGAACACATCTTAGGGGCAATTATAAAGGTGTGCTTTTGGCTGCCAGCACACTAGATGCAAACAACCAAATTTTACCCCTTGCTTTTGCTGTGGTCGAATCTGAGACATCGTCCACTTGGTCGTGGTTCCTTAACCACTTAAGGGTGTATGTAGTGAAAGACTTACAAGTTTGCGTCATTAGCGATCGTCATCCCGGAATACTAAGTGCCGTGGCTAGCGTTCCGGGATGGCAACCACCAATGGCGGTGCACCGGTACTGCCTAAGGCATTACAGGTCAAATTTCCACACTCATACAAAAAACAAAGAATTGAAATATCTTATGTGGATTGCTGCTACCCAAAGGAAAAAAAGTAAGTGCGATTTTTTCCTTGACTGTATCAGAGAAAGGAATGTTGACGCATTTAATTGGTTGTTGCAAAATCCCAAAGAGTTGTGGACTCTTGCATACGATGGGGGAAAGCGCTTCGCGGGTGCATGACTACCAACATGTCTGAGTCGTTAAACGGGGTTTTGAAACAGTGTAGAGCGCTGCCTTTAAAAGCTCTTGTCGAGATTATTTTTTTCAAACTTGTACATTATTTTGACCGCTATAGGGAAGACGCAAACGGTTGCAAAACACCTTTCCCAAAGAGAATTTGGGATCAGTATTTCGCCTACGAGAAAAAAGCTGCTACTTTGAGTGTTCATCGACACCACAGAGACGAAGGTATCTATAGCGTCATGTCCCCACATCTAGCACCTGGCAAAGGTGGCAAGACTTACACTGTCAACTTAGTAGCTCATACGTGTAACTGTGACAAATGGTCTACGTATTCTACTCCATGCTCGCATGTCATTGCTGTATCCAAATCGATCATGGAGGATGCTTCTAAGTACATCCACCCAGTATATTCTCTCAAGTTTTATATAAATACGTACAAGTCAATCTTATACCCTGTATTAGATCCAATTCATTGGAGACCCCCTCCTTTTGATATGACGTATCACCCTCCTAACATGAAAGGTACGCAGGTGGGTCGTACTCAAAGGCGGAGATTTCAAATGCCAATGGACACGGAGAACAGGGGAACTCAAAGAGCGAAAAAGTGCGGCCACTGCAAACAAACCGGTCACAACCGGAATACTTGCCCCATGTTAGCTAGCCTTAACAAGGAAACACAAGACCAGCATTTGTAATTAAATTTATATACTTTGTAATTTTGTAGAATAATTTATTTATCAATTCTTTAAATTTCAATAACTTGTAATAATTTTATTTAAATTTTCATTGCATATCAAATAATTGCAACCATTACATAGAGTTGTTATATGAGACGGCGTAATAAATTGGCAAAATCATCATTCACAGCCCTATAATCAAGGATATCGTCCGGTGCGGGATGAATTTGTACATGGTCACCGATTTGTAACCTTGAAAACACTACAAAATCCTCCCACCCGAAAAAATAATAATCATGACCCCGTTCGTCTCTAATCACCGGGAGTGTAAACGTGTTCCCGTGATGGTTGCGCATGTGTAGTACTTCCGGGATTCCAAGTCGCATTCTAACACACCATTGCATGTACTGTCTACATATCCACTGTGCACGGAAACCATCATTAAATCGAATACATGAACGTTGAGCGAATTAAATACAAAAAAATTGTAAACTAAAAAAGCGTACTGGGTTTAGAAAAAAGTTGAATGGATTCTTTGAATGTCAATTGAAAAATCAGTCGAAAAAAAAGCCCAGTAGGGTGGAGAGTGGATAGGTTTCACATTCCAGGGGATAAACCCCTGGCATTTGAGGTCAAAAAAGCAAAAGTAGATTGGACACTGCGAGGGTCTGTCACATCACAAACGGAAGTGTGACTTCGTTTTCAAGTTCACTAGTGCTGTCTAAGCCTAGGGTTTCTTGTGAAAAGCGGAAGTTCCACTTCCGTTTTCACTAGTCGCCATGTCCCCCCACGCGCGGCGAGGCCACGTGTCCAAATCGAATTCAAACTTCGTTTTCTCCCAAAAGCGGAAGTTGTACTTCCGTTTTGGACAAAAACGTTTCTCCGGCTTTTTCCAGTGTCAAGTTTTGTGCTTTCTACCATTTCAGTGTCAGTCTAATCATTGCCCCTAGAATTTCATGTTCCTTGAATTTTTTACAATAAATTCATATAAAGTAAATTGTTTGCGAGTAAAAAAAATAAGTCCATGTGAAAAAATTCATAGAGTTTTGACAGAAAACTTCCAGATGCATAAGAATTAGCCCTGAACCAAGAAATCTCAATCAAAACCAGATATACAGAACATTTTACTGATGTATTTAGGTGCAAATATATTTCGGCAAAATTAAAAAAATTTCATCCCTAAAAACTCTCAATCTTATGTGTATTCAATTAGGATTTTAATAGATTGTAACTACGTGATTTCAGCAGGATTTATAATTACATCCCTAAAAGAATTTACTAGATTGTAATTACAGCAGGATTTATAATTACAAGATTTTACTTATAATTTTAATAGATTGTAATTATAAGATTCTCTTATGATTCATTTGGGATATTTTTGTATTCTCCGAAAAATCAAAAGATTTGCTCTAGGATTCATATGAAATAAAAATTATATAGTCCAACCAAAATACATAGTTCAACAAAAAATAAGAAAAAGTTTAATCAAAATATAACAAATTAAACCAAATACATAGTTCAACCAAAAAACATAGTTGAACAAAAATACCAAAAATTAAATTCATAGTTCAACAATTTAAAGTAAACAATTTTCAACCAAAAACCAAGGTGATCCAAATAACCATTCATCCCAATTTGAAGGATATTCAAGATGAGCGCTCCTCGGGTAACATCTTCAAGAACATGTTTTGTTTTACTTTAGTATTAAGCAATGCAATCGCCAAGAAATCGAGCATTGTAATCCAAGTTTGGTACATACTTCATAGCATCCCAAATATCATTCTCTCTCTTTCTCTTTTCTCCATTAGAACATAGATTTTTTCAAAACTTGGTGGATATGGTTTCAAGAACTTTGGCTTGATTGATGGAACCAATTGAGTAAGAACTACAGATGCTCCTGAAAAAAATTCTCATCTACAGATGCTCAAACATATTCTCTGGGGCAACAAAAAAAAAACATAATCTGCGCTACACTGATGCTCTCTGCTACAGCTCTTTCGACACCAAAACATGCTTAAACATGTAGTTTCCCCCGGTCTCGCGCCTTCCATTTTCTCTTCATCTGCTGATGCGGACGGTGAACGTGGTTGTGGAGATTCTTCTTGGATTGGAGATTCTCTAAATTCAAAATTAGGGCAAGGTCCATCGTTGCATGTGCACAACGGCATGGTAACTGAAGGAAATTGACTGCAAGTAACTGGACAAAAATAATCCCAAGAGACATCAGCTACACGATTCTTCTTAATATCATGTGAGCAAGATGGTGTCGACCTTTCTTGATCTCGAGGGTGAAGCATGCAGGGTGTACACAAGCTGAGAGATAAATGTAATTTACTCTCCTTGGGGAGGAGAACCAGGCAATTTCGTAAATGCGACGATTCCATGTCTGTAGAGAGGGGATGTAATGGAACCAGGGGGACCCAACGATTCGGAAGGGATGTTGCTTGTTGATCAAAGATAAAGTGCACACCTAACACAGAGTCCATGTCCACATCCTGAAGCATATATCAAAAGGCAAAAGTTAAATATCGGGGATTATTATTCATCTCCAGATAACATATCAAAATATGTTGAAATGGAGACGCAATACTGCATCAACAAACGTAATGTATATGTACACTACATCATTTTATGCATGCACATCAGGGGATAGCATAAACAGCTAATATGTTGTTCATACATAAGATTGGAGAAATTTTCTTATACAGTCATTCTTTTGCTAGACTAGACACAGCGCAACTACATTTTCGTCAGTATTTTCTTTTGAAGCTATATTCTATGACTTGAATAAGAGAGGTCCAAGGAGCAATGAGGGCTCCTTTGATGGAAGAATCAACATCTGCTGGTGCGTAGATGGTAAGGAGGCTCCGCCCAATTCATGTGAGGGGGCTGTGGGGCTAGTCCCAGAAGTACGGTTCTAGGGATTGAATTTTCCCTCTGTGTGTTATGTTTAGAGATCAAGCAAATTCTGGTAGGAAATATAGGAATTAGTAGAGCATCACAGCAGCCTCAAAACTATACTCTGGGACTTTGTGACCTATAAAAAATAGTATACAAAATCGCACAGCTCTACGAGGCTAAATTAGATTTGAACTCACTTTTATAATGGCAAGTTTTCACAACAAAAGTGAGAAAAAAAAGACCAAAATTTGATAGTGTTATTACCTTGATAGGTATAGTGCCCACCTCAGTGTTTTCATCCTTCCTGGAAGCTCCTTAGATCAAGCAATTTAACCTCCATGGAAACAATGTATAGATCGGCCCTTTGCCTTTGCCTAGAGAAGACTGTCCCCTTGGATGGCGAAAATAATCAAATGGATGGAGTTCAAGGTTTTATACATCAAGAAAATGGAAAAACTTCTTGTCCTCCCTATCATTCCAGGAACTAAAAAAGGTTAAGACTCCGCACAACTGTTAGCAAGGAACCATGAAATAAGCCTTTTTCAAAGTTCCAACCTCAAATAGTTTGGTGTTCTGACGGGGTCATCTGATAGCATGCAAGTTAACAAAAGTAAGAAGGGCAAAAAAAAATAAATAGAATACGATATCCTGTGATTAATCAGTCCAGCGAGTGATGACTCAATAAATTTAATTTACAACTTCAAAATGTGAAACATGAAAGTTCTGCCAGTGAGCAGAGGACTAGATACAAAAATAAACAACCAGAATTTCCTCCGGGAGGATTCGCCACACAACAGATAAGAGGGCCAACCATAATTGTTATTTGTCAGGATTACAGCTGCGCGGAAACACAACCAACTCTCTAACACTATAACTATAACTACTGGCTTAAACATTCTGGCACCAGATAAAGAAGATTTAACAAGTTTCAAACAAGGGAAGTTGTTAATTCGTCCGAAAGAGTAACCTAATCAGCTATTCTATGGGCTGTGCTCAGTTGTTAGCAGTCTTAATAAGAGTCTAAATGAGCCTTTACCTTTAAGTCAATTAGGGAGGCAAAAGTGAGATGCTGCAAACCAAGAAAGATTCCCAAGTTATAATCTTTGTTGCAAGTGTCTAACCAAAATCCTTACTCGAGCTTCGATGTTGAAAACAATCCACTTTTTCAATCAGTCAAACAAGAATCCTCCTCATTGTGGTCTGAGAAATCAGCCCCATCAGAATCTAAATCAGAATCTAACTCCCCATCTTCCCTGCCATTTTCTTGATGTACAAAACCTTGAACTCCATACATTCGATTATCTTCTTCGCCATCCCTCCTATACGTAACCAAAGCTTTATCCACTTTAGCCTTTCTTGGACTCAGCAATATCAACTCAGCCAACTTTCTACTTGCCAAATACAAATCATTAGGTTCAATCAATTCTCTTTTCCTATAAGCCTCTCGAAGAAAAACCGTATGCAACTTCCCTTGATTCCCTCTAGTCGATATATAAAATATCCCCTGATGCTGAAGCAGAAATTCCTTGAGCTTCTTTGGCAAATTCATTGTCAACCTAAAATGCGCAATTCTTTCCAAAGTTATCTTCTTTTCCACAGTCAATGACAACAACTCATGAATCATAGCAACAGCTCGCTTCTCCATCCTCTTCTGCGCCTCCAACGACCTCAAATCATAACCTGAAACATCCTCATAAGGAGACCAATAAGGCAACCTCTGCCACTTCCAAACTGCAATCTTATAATACTTCCCAATCTTAAAACCAGGAGGAAAATTCACAATAAAAGAAATCCTAATATCCTCAGCATTAACACCATTCTCTCTATATTCATTCTCCCTAACACTCTCTATAGCACATCTACCCAAATCACCCTCTCTCTCCACAACCTCAATATATTTATTTCTAGTTTCGTCAGCATCAAAAAGTCTAAAAAATTGAGGGTACTTCAAAATTACAGAATATTCAAAATCATCAGGCAACCCGAATTCTTTCCGCGCAATACGTACATGTTCTAAACGGATCCTGCCCGTATTCGATAGCATCAAAAGCTTCCGAAGCCGAGTCACGGCTTCAGGAACAACTTGACCCAAAAGGGCAATCTTTTCTTGCTCAATTTGTAAATAGGCATTTCTAGAAAGCCTATAATAAAGAATTCTCTGAACTGGGTGTTCAAAGATTTCGAAAACATGTGGGAATTTCAAGATAAAGCGTCCAGCTTCGAATTGCTTGAGGCCAAGACGACGGCAGAGAGTATCTAAACGAGATATAGAAAGAATTGAACTGGGTTGTGATAGAATTAGGTCTTCAAATTTGAGAACTTTTCGCATTTTCTTTTCTACTTCCATGTAATTATCGAAGTCATGGTCTCGAATTCTTTGCTGTTTTTTGGGGATGGAGGTTGATTGAGACATGGGTCGATGAAATAGTGTGTGGAAGATTGATTGATTCTTCAAATTTTTTGTTTTTGATTTCAAGAACTTGGTTGAATATGCAATGAATAAATGCATTTTTTTGTTTGAGATACTAGGCAGTTTGGATTGTGAAGAAATAGACGCGATTTTTGGGATTTTAATTAGAGGTTTAAAGAGAAGGGTTTATAGGGCAAAGGATAATGTTCTCATTCATATACCCAATCAATCACATAGCGAATTGTGAGAACCCAATTTTCTGCTTACGTGTTTTATGTGATTTTTATTTGTCATGATGTATATTTAATTTGATTATGTGTTATGTGCACTTTATTTTCACAATAAGTTTCATGTGTTACATGTACAATTAGAAAGTTTGAGGACTTGAGTGTTTGATAGAAATAATTACATTCTTTAGGGACCTAAGTGCAAATAGGATTTTTGGATGTGTAACGGGTGTCATTATTCTAGGAAGGGGAGAAGTGGAGTATTTTTTTTTGATAAATAAATTATATTTCCATTAATCACAAATAACCGAGGTCATTACAATCAAAGGAAAATCTAAAAAATCACGATAACAGACAAAAGACACACCAAAAAAAAAGGGGAGAAGTGGAGTATTGAAGTGTGTTTATTAAAGGAAAATGGAAGCAAGGGTCGGGGGTTACTGGTGGAATAATATATATATATTCACGAAAGAAAACAAAAGAATGAAAAGGTAACAAGAATTAGAAAAGGGTCTAGGGGATCAGGAGAGAAAGAAACGTGGGTTTGCCTCTTGGGATTCGGGTACAATTTTTAGAAATCAAAAAGGGCAGCAGCATCTCAGGCCGCAAGGCAGTGAGATTATTCTGTGAGTTGAGTGATTTTTGGGCAGACTTTGAAAGATCACTGAGGGATCATTATTCGTCCGTTTTTTACCCACAATATACCGAATCGAAGATAATTTTATTATCTTCGAGTGAGTGCAAACGGAACGTCATTCCGAATCTCGAGCAGAAAGTTATAGCTCCGAGAGTAAGACTGGGCAGTGCAGATTTAGGATTTTCTGTTACCGCGTTGAGGTAAGGAATTGAAACCCTTCTTGTTTTTTAATATAACCAAATGTTAATAAGTATTTGTTGATTGAACTAGTGATTTGATTGGAATTTCGAAACATCTACTTTTATATAGAAAAAGAGGAATCAAGTATGGTATTTTTGACGATTTGATATATGCATAACAAGATTAAATTTCTGCTATTGGTTTGAAGGTAAAATGGAATTAATTATATGTTTTTCCAGTTCTAGAGCATGCATAATGCCCAAATTATATAAAGTATAATCTTTCTATTATTTTAAAAAAAGTAAAGTATGTTTTTATGGCTCAATTAAGTAATCATCGCCCGCGACCGAAGCCGAATGTTCGAAGTATACCCCCGGTTGAAGGACTCGATGAGTCAAATTCCCCGCGACCGAAGCGAATGTTCGAAGTATACCCCGGTTGAAGGATTCGATGAGTCAAATTCGATGTGTTACTTGAAAGAGCCAAAGAAAATAAATACTATTTTGAAAAGTATAATGTTAAAGAAATTGTGGTCGGTTAAAGGACTCCTGGGAGTCAATGTTTTTCCCTAATCGACTAAAGTACCCTTTTACGGTAAAGGACTATTTCAAGTCAAGAATTTTCCTAATGAATATATATGTTTTTCAAACTGCTTGATTCCGGGAGGAGTTTAATTTCTTATTGAGTTGGAAGCTCACTCATTTCCATGTTGTTTTTCAGGTGAAGTTAGCAATAGTGAGAATGATGAGATTGAGAGAAGTGCCTTTGATGATGATGTTATATGCTTTATGGATTCGAATTTTGTTATGAAAGGTTATTCTTAATGTTCATTAGAAGTTAGTTTCCGCTGTAATGTATAAGATTATTTCTTGTAAAGATTATTTTCCTTTGAAGTTATAGATGATGAAGTTTTAAGTCCATATAATTGTTTTTAACAAGCTTGAGGTTAATAAGTAAGAGACCTTGTGTCAGTAGTATGGGCTATTGACACGGTCGGTCTCGCCTCTCGGATATAGGGCGTGACACGAATTCTAATTGGGTGTATATAGGGATAGAGATATACATGGGGGCAGACGATTTTCACCCTGTTTATAGTGTGGTTATTTTACCTATTCTTGTGCAGAGGTTTTAAGCCTCTGAACTCTGATTGTAGGATTGTCCCGAACCCCACTCATATATCTCGAAATATGTGAGGGTGAGTTCAATATTTAATCTCAAATTTTATGTGGGTTGATCGTGAGATTGACCATGTTCAGCCCGAAAAAAACTCGAACCCGAATAAAAATAATATATATATATATATATATATATATAATATTTTAAAAAGAAGAAGACCTATAAATTGGCATTGAAGAATCTAGGAATTTAGTGAAGAAGAAGTGATGCATTGTAATAGTGAACTAGATGTTTATTTGGAGGAAAAACTTTAACCAACAAAGTGTGGTAGTATTGATGAAGACTTTATTATATTGGATTATTGGAAAGCAAATGCTCTTAAATTCTCTATTTTGTCTATGATGACAAGAGATGTATTAGCAATTTTTGTAAGTTCGGTAGAATCTGAGAATGCTTTTAGCACCAGAGGTTTTGTCTTGAATCAATTTCGCAACTCACTACTTCCCTATACATTTGAATTACTAGTTTTTGGTCTAAGATTTGATTAGGAGTTCACCAAAATGGAGTGATTATGAGTAAGAGTTTGATTATGCTTTTGTAGGTTATTCTTTACTTAGTTTTCTATTTTACTTGTCTAAATAATTTTTTTTCCATTACGGTTTCTTACTTTATTTACATATATATTTTTTCTTTTGTAGATTTGAATCACAATAAAAAGTGAAATATTGTAGAAGAATTCGATGGGATTGCCGAAATTGGATTTGGCAACAACAATGGAATTAAATCACTCTTTTGCAATTTGCAATTTCATCATTTGTTAGAATCTTAAGTGTATGAGTTCTCTTTTTTTTATTTTTTTTTTTATATATATATATATATAAGACTCATTTTATTAGCATAACAAACAATTCTGTAACTTTTGCTTTTCTTGTTTTTTCTATATAAGGCTTTTATAATTATGGGATTCCCGTTTATTTTGTTTTAGTATATATAAGGATTTTTGTCTATGTTGTACATAGATTCTTTAACCTCTTACCTTGCTATGTATTTATCTTTTGTTATTTTGTTATTAGTTTATTTTGTTTCAAGAATTAAGTATCATTGTATTATGTATATTTGTATTCTTGTCATAATTTAGTTTTAATGCTCATTGTATTATACTATTCTTGCTACAAGATTTTTATTTTTTTTATAATATAAATTTAGCTAGTGAGCTCAGCTCGAGCTCACATTAAAATATGAGACTCACATAGCTCGATTGACACCCCTATCTGATTGGGAGAGTATGGATACGAGGACAGGGAATAGATGTTAATTGTGCACAAAGTTATGTGCAAGCATTAAACATGCATAGGGTATACTCCTTTATAGGTTAAAATTTTCATATTTTTTTAACAAATTGATGCCTTTTACTATTCAAAAGGGTAATAAGGTAAAAAAAAGAGTACATTTTAGTCGATTTCTAGATAATCATTTTGAGGAGTCTAGCAATGTCCATTAGTTATTTACCTCTTTTAGACCAATAAATTTGGCCGTCGGGCTAAAAATTGACACCCAATTGTCAATTGAAAAACATAAGTGACTCAATTGACAATTAAATCCAACTTGTGTCCCTTTTTAAAATTAATCCAGGGTAAAAAAAGAGAAGACTAAGATCCAGACAGAAATTGTGCATAAATCTTTCACATACTCCAACACAATTCATACTTTGGACCGTAAATCTCTTGCACAAAATTCGATTTTTCAATCCAAAAATAAATTATTAAACAAAAAACAAATGCATTAAAGACCCACAAAACCTCCAAAACATAAAGGTATGTGATCTATTATTATTGTATACAAAGAGCCAAAAAAAACATGTAATCCTAGTTGAGAGAATAAATCCAAAGTTCACAACAAATGCACAAAAGACAAGACAAGACAATCAAATTATTTCCTCATTCCATAATATAAGTAGTTGGTAATATAAAAATATTGCCGACTATTATAAAATAGAAGAAGTAATATAAAGAAGACAAGAAAAGATTCATCTGAGAGCAATTATTGAAGACTTTTTTTTATATATATATTTTGGACTCTAATTTAATGAACAATAAATTGTTCATGGTGAAAGGGAAGAAGACAAAATAATGCATCTGGCATAAATGAAGAAGAAGGTTAGATTTCAAAGAGAGCATTAAATTTGGGTTGACAAAGTTATGTTCAAGTATTAAACATGCATAAGGTAGACTCCTTTATAGGCTAGAATTTTCATATTTTTTTAACAAATTAATGTCTTTTACTATTCAAAAGGGTAATAAGGTAAAAAAAAGTCCATTTTAGCCAATTTCTAATCAATCATCTTGAGGAGTCTAGCAAGTCCATTAGTTATTTGCCTCTTTTAGACCAATAAATTTGGCCTTGCCTCTTTTAGACCAATAAATTTGGCCTTCAGGCTAAAAATCGACACCCAATTGTCAATTGAAAAACATAAGTGACTCAATTGACAATTAAATCCAACTTGTATCTCTTTTTTAAAATTAACCCAAAGTAAGAAGAAGAAAAAAAGACTCAGATTTAGACAGAAATTGTGCATAAATCTTTAACATCCAAGCACAATTCTTACTTTGGACCGTAAATTTATAATATATAAAAGTTAGGTTAGGTTGGGGCAATAGGTTGTGGTGATGACATTTGGCATTCTATAGATTCATTATCCAATGAAAAACTTATATGTGGCAATATAAGCATTGATTTCTCTCTAAATGCAATGTCTCATTAGCTAATAATATAAGTTGAAACTTTAGATAGTTATGTATCTCAATATTTAGTCATAGTATTAGTAGTTTAGCTATTGCCATGAGCTATATATATATATATATATATATATATATATATATATATATATATATATATATATATATATATATATATATATATATATTCTAAAAGATCAATTAAATAACTTTAGTTAATGTTATTAATATTAAAGAATTGGAATGGACTATGGTTATGTAGTATATATTTAATGTATCTCATTGTGAAACTCTTAGACTTCATAATCTTTTTAACTCATTACTTTTTATCACCTTTTAAGATCCTATAATGTTATAAATATCTTTAACTATTTAATATTATTCTAAACTCTTAGACTTCATAACATTTTTAACTCATTGATTGTTATCACATTTTAAGATTCTATGATGTTATAAATATCTTTAACTATTTAATATTATTCTAAACTCTTAGACATCATAACCTTTTTAACTCGTTAATTTTTATCACCTTTTAAGATCCTATGATGTTATAAATATCTTTAACTATTTAATTTTATTCTAAACTCTTAAGCTTCATCTTCTCTTATTCGTATTAGCAGCTACTTTAGGGCAAATATTTTTATTCAGTACTAACGATTTCATAACTATATTTGTAGCTCCAGAATGTTTTAGTTTATATTCCTACCTATTATCTGGATATACCAAGAAAAGATGTACGGTCTAATGAGGCCACTATGAAATATTTAGAAAACAATAGAATCTAAAATTTCAAATAAATAAATTCTACTCACCTTAGGTATCTCTTAACATTATTATATTATATTATATATAGCTACAACAACAAATACATTGGTGATGGAATTCAAAGGTTTGTAAAAGATTAGCATAAATTGGGTGTTTTAAAAATGAGGCACCAACTCAAAAGTCAATACAAACTTGAGAAACATTTGTTTTAATAAGAGATACCTAAGAGTTATTCTAACTTAAAGTCATTAACTTTTTAATAAGAGGAACCGAAAAGTTAACAGTTTCACAATTAAATCTATATAACCTCTATCTGACACATCGATGAGGCATTTGTAAATTGTTGGCATAATCAAAAGGTGAAGTTAAATTGACACCAACAACGAATTGTGTTGGTTTGCTCAATGAGAGGTTGAGAGCAACCAATCCAATTAAATTAAGGGTTATTATTACTATACATATTCGTTGCTGTAATAGTTGCTAATTTTATTTTACTTGTTTGTTCAAGCACTAATACGGTTGCAAAGAGGGAGAAAAAGGAGATGAGACGAAGGTTTTAGAACGTTTGTGTTTTCTCTTTTTCCTTAATGTAAGATTTTTTTTAATGTAAAATATTATCAATGCAAATTTAATAATCCGGAAAAAGTACTCAATAATTGGATTTATTTTTATTATTATTGTATGCTCCATAATTTATGTATTTTTTTTTCTTTTTCTTTTTGGTTAGGATTTTTATTAGTATATTTTTATATCATTCAATACAATTCATAATCTTACAAAAATAGAACTATTATGTATGTATGAAAAATTTTAGGAGAATCAAAGAATGTATATTGAATCTCTCTAAGATATAACTTTAAGTATTTTAATTTTTTTTAATATATTAAAATAATCCGTGCAACGCACGAGTCTATAACCTAGTCTCTTGCATAAAATTCGATTTTTCAATCCAAAAATAAAGTCTCAAACAAAAAAACACATGCATTAAAGACCCACAAATCTTCCAAAACATAAAGGTATGTGATGTATTATTATAGTATTAATTAGACACACAAAAAAAAACATGTAATACCAGCTGAGAGAATAAATCCAAATCCAAAGTTCACAACAAATGTGCAAAAGACAAGAAATGATAATCTAACTACTTCCTCATTCTATAATATAAGTAGTCAGTAATATGAAAATATTACTAACTATTATGAAATAGACGAAGTAGTAGTAATGAAAAACACCAACAATTTTGAGTTTAATTCACAAGCTGTTAGAGTCAAGGACGAACCGTACCATCCCCCATCCTCCTTTACGGTTCGTTCCTGATTCAAACCATTCATTGTGTGAAAACTCAACCTTTAGTACTATCCAAAATAAATAAGAACAAAACCTAAAAAAAAAAATCAGCTGCACTTCGTTATCGCGACGCCATATGATCAGTTGCACTGGAGGGAAGATCTGATACCTTGTAGCGTGCGAGAAATGAGAGTGTTGACGGTGTTAACTGACTCCACTACTAGCTTTCCAGTGGGCGAGTTATTCACTAATATTTGGAATCCAACCGTCAGTAAAGATCCTTCGCTGCTACTGCTGGTGCGTGCACCACCTTCTTTCGTTGTGGCTCCAGTGGAGCTGCTACCAGGCCTGCTGGCGCTGGAATTATGATAATAATCTGGAACTATAGCAAAGCCTGAGGGTAGCAAAACCGCACAAGAAGAATCTCCCCCGCTCAAAACAACACTCATTGAAGATACATCAATTGCCGAGTGAACTATCATTGATCCCGATACATCTGTGCACGTATCTTGCACGATCAGCATTCCATTTTGACTCGCGTTTGAAGTTACATCCTGAATTAGTGATAAACTTGTTAGTGAAACAAAAAAAGAGAAATCAAGAATTGTTTACTAATCTTAGAATTGTTTACTACTCACAGCACGAAGAAGTGATATGCTGTTGCCGGGATCCTGGCCTTTAGGTATATTGATCATTTGTTGTACCTGACCACCTTGAGATAAAACGTCCCACTGGGATCTTGTTTGTTCATTCCGGAGGAAGTCAAAAAGGCGCTGACGTGAAACAGGCAACCAAACAGTAGTTGCGGCGCTCAAGATAACACCTGGAGGCTCACCAGGGTTACCTATGCTCTTCCGCATCATCAACCTTGTGCCTTCAGCATTTCCAGTTTGGACAATTTCCCACTTGTGCAACGTTGCACAAACCCCAGCACAGAAGTCACGAGTCATGCGTTGTGCAAGCCTTGCAATGCTCTTCATACCATTTGTGCCAATTACTGTCCACACATGGAAACTATATCAGATGGTATAGCTAGCAATGCTTCACTAATATGACTAGCAGAAGATCAGTCACCATATGGTTATATATAAACATTATTAAGGGGGAGAAAGAAGGCGACCTGCGTGATCTCCACAAGGGACGGTAGAAGACATGAGAATTGCCAAGCACTCGCATTGCCTTTGAAGTGAGGCAATCCACTTTTGAGCACCAAAGCCCATGCCTGACCGGATCAAGGGCCGGAAGAATTGATGGACATTACTCTCATCATATTCCACGTGTTCAATCCAAGTGACCTGAAATTCACCTACAAAAGTTATTCCCTATGCTAATGCAAAGACAGTGTTACAAGTTTCAAAAATGATTGAAAGTATGGAAAATGAGTGTTATATGTGACCGTGCAACATAAGGACATAGATATCATATTGCCAAGACGTGCATAATAGTGTTACAAGTTCCAAGAATGATAGAAAATATAGAAAATGAGTTTTATATGTGACCGTGCAACATACGGACATAGATATCTTATTGCCAAGACGTGCATAATAATGCAACATATTGACACTATGCAACATAGAGGTGATGCCTTATTATTGCATAGACAATGTTACAAGTTCCAAGAATGATAGAAAGTATAGAAAATGAGTGTTATATGTGACCGTGCAACATACGGAAAGCTATCCTCAAAATAGGAGTTTGGTTGAACTGTCCTTTACTGAGGATACTTCTAAAGCTATCCTCAAAATTATTCCCTCTAGGGAACATGATTCTCTTGTTTGGTTGCCCTCTAGGGCAATTTACTGTCAAATCTGCCTACAGATCAGTAAATCAAGAGAGATTTAATGTGGCTTCTCACATTTATAGGGACAACTGGAAGAGGTTGTGGCACTCTGACTTGCATAACATGGACAAACAACTACTTTGGAAGATTTTGTGCATATCAGGAATGGATTTGGAGAGTTACTTAGTGTTTTGATCAACAGATTTAAGGCTAGATCTCCATTTGAGGCTGAAGCCCAAAGCTGCGATATTGGCTATGGACAAATTGAAGTCTATGCATTGCCAATGTGCTATCATTGAATGTGATTGTTTGAATGTTCTTAGGGGTTTTAAAGGTCATTCAAATGATATTCATTGGACTGGCAGTGATTTAATCAAGCTGGGCAAAGCTCTTTTGGTTGAGTTTAAGCAATGGAAGGTCCAGTTTGTAAATAGGGAAGCTAATTGTCATGCTCATAACTTAGCTTGTTGGGCTAAGTCTAATCTTGTTATTGGACGTATTGATCCTACACTTACACCTCCTACTGTTCTTTATGATAGGGGAGGAACTTCTTGTACTCTTAATCCACTTTTGGATTCATCTAATGATTAATCTTTTACTTAGCAAAAAAAAAAAAAAATACGGACATAGAGATCATATTGCCAAGACGTGCATAATAATGCAACATACTGACACTATATGCAGCATAGGAGCTGATGCCTTAATTTTGCATAGACAGTTTTACAAGTTCCAAGAATGATAAAAAAAAAGTATAGAAAATGAGTGTTATATGTGACCGTGTGCAACATATGAGCATAGATATCATATTGCCAAGACGTGCATAATAATGCAACATATTGACACTGTGCAGCATAGGAGGTGATGCATTATTATTGCATAACTAAACAACATTTGATTATATTCATCTGAATATCCAAATAGACATTATGGTAAAGCTTGTCTAATATGGTCTCAAAACCGTCAAGAACTAAGACGGAAAAAAAAAGAAAGATTAATCAAGATGACCACTAATAAAGGGAACAGATTATAAGTTTATGTGCAAGTCATTTCTCAGTTACTTCTAATGCCTGTTGTTGTGTGTGTGTGTGTGTGTGTTTGTGAAAGAAATAGAGAAGATTGACATTTGACATACATAGAAATATATAAAACACATAGCAAAGATGATTACCGTGGAGAAACCATTTGGCATATCTTGCACAATACAACCAGAAGGGCGCCTTCTGCAATCCATAAATGCTTGTTGTACACATGAGCCTTCTCGAACAGTATCCGCAGACACATCAACTACGGCCCAAACACCTTCTGCGTGCTGCTTGCAGAACCTCAGAAACTTCATCTGACGGACTGGGACCAATGGTGATACAATTTGGAACTCAGCTTGCATCTACGGATGTAGAGTGCGCGTTTAGTTTTAGATATCAAGGCAACAAAAAAACAAATGTAGATAAAATGGAAATAGCAAGAATATCATACCAGTTGCAAAGCACCATTATTGGTTCCACCCAAGCCGCTGGAAATGAGATTAACAGTAGACGCATTTCCAATTAGACTTGGGAACATATCAGACCACCGATTCTGTAAATAAATACAAATATGAACACCAATTAGAGAGTTGAACGAATAATTCAGACCTTATTAACGAGTAATTGAAGAGCTTACCGAGTCCATTAATGTGTCCATAAGAGCTAAACTGTTGATGACAACAGTTGTAGTTGCTCTAGTTGCTTCTGTGACGAAATTATTAGGCTTCATACCGATACAAGGAGGAAATTTCCTGGTGTATTCCTCGAGATTCAATGAATCTCCACATCCATCCAAGTTTCTAAACCAAAGAGGAATATCAACTTGGGCCAGCTTTACCAGTTCCTCCATTGCAGCCAATGCAAGCTGAAGAAACATGGACACATCAAGAGCGGGCATGCCAAGCGATCCTCTGGTGGAACAAAACGGGGACAAAGGACTGAGAATTCCACTGCCAAGACCAAGTCCATGTCCAATAGGCAGTGCACTACTGCCAACAGAACTTAAGCTGCCAAAAGGCCCAAAACTATTTCTTCCAATAGCAAGTTGCAAATCCGGATTGTTGGCCGCAATAGAATTGGCCAAGGGTGACAATGGCATACCGAGAAGTTTATTTGCCATGAGAGAAATTCGATAATACTCATCCTTGAGACGAGCATTCTCAATCCTAAGATGCTGTTCCTCTATGGATGGATTTCGATGAACTACTGGACCACCACAGGTGTTGCAAGCTGAATTCCTCATAGCCTCTTGTATAGCAATATTCTCCATCCGAAGCTTATCATTTTCGTGCCTCAGCATCGAATTCTCATGGCGTTCAATTTGAGTCTTAAGTAAATAAACTAAATTCAGTTCCCAAAATTTATGCATAAAACATAAGAAATGTAAAATCAATGTGAAGATCAAATGAGTATTTACCTTATTTTGAGTCCTCCTATTCTGAAACCAAAATTTGATTTGCTTGTTTTCCAAGCCTAGCCTTCTTCCAAGTTCCAATCTTCCCTTCTCATCAGGATGTGGATTCTCCTTAAAAAAACTAGTGGTGAAAAGAAAAAAAAACCCATCAAACAAATTCAGAAAGCAAAAAACACAAGCAACCAAATTTATTAATTTTAAAAAAAAGAAAAAAAAGGACAAAAGGATTTTACTTTTCCAGCTCTTGAATTTGATAAGGTGTGTGTCTATGATAGCTCTTTCTTCTGGATGATTCGCCACCACCACCTGAAGGGTTACTATCCTGATCATTCCCTGAAGCACCGCCACCGCCACCACCGCCACCGCCACCGCCACCGCCACCGCCACCGCCACCGCCTACGCCTCCGCCTCCTTCAATGTTTTCACTTCCAACCCTGCTCTCATTCTCTTCTTCCATAACCAACCCAGTCATACCCATCTCCTGTCCTCCCATTTTCGGCTTCTGCCAAAAAAAAATTTAGAATAAAATAAACACAAAATAAAAATTACATCCTAGAAAGACAAAAAGATATGATATTTACAATAATGGAGTTGAAAATGGACCGGGAAATGAGTGGAGTAATCAAATGTAGTGGGTCAGTCATAGACATAGCAGCGGTGGGGATGCTGTTACATAAACTATCAGCCACCATTCTAACATTGCCGCCACCACCGCCGCCATAACTACCACCACCACCACCCACGAAACACCCAAAACTCATTACGACGACCAGAACCCATCTTTCTTTAGCTTAAAAAAAGGTACTTTTTCTCTTCCAAATTCAATGAATATGGTTTCATAGATATTGCACCATGTTTGGACCACGCTTCCGGAATAACAAAATTAATGAACTTAACTCTCAAAATCCACCAACCATAACCCACAAAAATTTAAGGTTTGCCAAACATGATTTTTTTGGTAGTATAAAGACAATACAAGAACCTTATTCACACTACTCTCACACGACTATGATGACGTCATCATTCTCTGGTTTTTCTGAGAAGAAAAGAAATTCCGGTTTTGAAAAAAAAAAAGTTTTGACTTTGTGAGGAAGAAGCATCACGACTCCCGTGAGGAACGCTTTTTGGTTCCGAAAGGTGCAAAACATGTCTAAACCATCAGATAAATAGATCTGACGGTTACTATTATTTGGTTCCTAACACGGTTGGAAATCAAATCATATCTGTCGTCAGATATTTAATCTGACGGCTCTAGATGTTCTGTACCGTACGAGTCTTATTGTATTCTGCACCTGAGTCGGATTAAAGAAAAAAATGTGAAAAGTCCGAGGAAAAGCTAAAAAATAAAATTAAAATGTTGACTTTTTGGAGAACTTGAATTGAATACAACCAAAAAAATCAACATAAAAGACTATGTTGACTCTCCCTCCTTGTTTTTTTTCTTGCTTTCTCTATTTGACTTTGAAAGAATAAATCTGTTATTTTATTTTTTATTTTTTGCAATCTAGATTTTTTATCCAATTAACTTGGTGAGATCTATATACAAAAACCTCTACGGCTCTACCCGATAAAGTAATATAAATTCATGGCGACTCAAACTCTTCATTTTATTCTGAGCATTTTTTAAACTCTTAACAGAAAAAAAAATGAGATAAAAGGATAAAACATCTACACCATGTCTTATAAAAAATTCTCTTTTTTTTTTTTGCAATTCAGATTTTTTATCCGACTAAATCGGTGAGATCTATACAAAGACAAATATTCGATAAAGTAATATGAATTTATGACGACTCAAACTCCCCATTTTATTTATAGCAAAAAAATTAAACTGAAAATATGAGACAAACGCCAAGACGACTGTACTACGCCCTCGTATAAAAAAAATATTATGTTTTCTTTATGAGAGTAAAACATCATCAGAAAGAATTCAAAAAAATAAAAACCTGGTATGTAAATGAAATAAAAAAAAAGCTTTTTAAATATATATATTTTCTTCTTTCAATGCTGGCTCACTTACTATAGTCGACTCGACGTGTGTAAGAAAGAGAAGAGATATTAAAAAAACATACAAAAAAGAAAGAAAAAAAGTTTCAGATATTTTTATTCTATTCTACACCTGATTCGAATTAAAGAAGAAAAAACAAAAGTCTGGAAAAAATAAAAATAAAAATAAAAATGATGACTTTTTGGGTACTTTAAATTGAATACAACTAAAAAAATCAGCATAAAAGACTAGTTAACTCTCCCTCCTTGTTTTTTTCTTGCTTTCTCTATTTGCCTTTGAAAGAATAAATCTGTTATTTATTTACTTTTGCAATCTAGATTTTTTATCCGATTAAATCGGTGAAATCTATACAAAGACCTCCACGGTTCTACCCGATAAAGTAATATAAATTTATGGCGATTCAAATTCTTCATTTTATTCTGGAAATTTTTTAAACTCTTAATAGAAAAAAAAATGAGATAAAAAGGAAAAACATCTGCACCACGTCTTATAAATATATATATATATATATATATATATATTTTACAATTCAGATTTTTTATCCAACTAAATCAGTGAGATCTATACAAAGACTACTACCCGATAAAATAATATGAATTTATGGCGACTCAAACACTCCATTTTATTTATAGCAAAAAAATTAAACTGAAAATTGAGACAAACGCCAAGACGAATGTACTACACCCTCTTATTATTATTATTTTTTTTAAGAGAGTACTACACCCTCTTATAAAAAAAAATGTCTTCCTTAAGAGATTAAAACATCATCAGAAAGAATTCAAAAATCAAATAAACCTGGTACGAAAATGAAATAAAAAAATGCTTTTTAAATATATTTTTTTTCATTTGATGCTGGTTCGTTTGTTATAGTCAACATGTGTATGAAAGAGAAGAGATATAAAAAAAACATACAAAAAAGAAAGAAAAAAAATTTCAGAGATTTTTATTCTATTCTACACCTGATTCGGATTAAAGAAGAAAAATCAAAACTCAGGAAAAGATAAAATAAAATTAAAATTAAAATGTTGACTTTTTAGGTACCTTGAACTGAATACAACCAAAAAAATCAGCATAAAAGACTAGTTGACTCTCCCTCCTTATTTTTTTTTCTTACTTTCTCTATTTGTCTTTGAAAGAATAAATCTGTTATTTATTTATTTTTGCAATCTAGATTTTTTATCCGATTAAATCGGTGAAATGTATACAAAAACTTCCACGACTCTACCCGATAAAGTAATATAAATTTATGGCGATTCAAATTCTTAATTTTATTCTGGAAATTTTTTAAACTCTTAACAGGAAAAAAAAATGAGATAAAAAGGAAAAATATCTGCACTACGTCTTATAAATAAATAAATAAATATATATATATATATATATATATATATATATATATATATATATATATATATTTTGCAATTCAGATTTTTTATCCAACTAAATCAGTGAGATCTATACAAAGACTACTACCCGATAAAGTAATATGAATTTATGGCGACTCAAACTCTCCATTTTATTTATAGCAAAAAATTTAAACTGAAAATTGAGACAAACGCCAAGACGAATGTACTACGCCCTCTTATTATTATTATTTTTTTAAAGAGAGTACTACACCCTCTTATAAAAAAAATGTTTTCTTTATGAGATTAAAACATCATCAGAAAGAATTCAAAATCAAATCAACCTGGTACGGAATTGAAATAAAAAAATGCTTTTTAAATATATATTTTTTCATTTGATGCTGGTTCGTTTGTTATAGTCGGTGTGTATGAAAGAGAAGAGATATAAAAAAAACATACAAAAAAGAAAGAAAAAAATTTCAGAGATTTTTATTCTATTCTACACCTGATTCGGATTAAAGAAGAAAAATCAAAACTCTGGAAAAGATAAAATAAAATTAAAATTAAAATGTTGACTTTTTGGGTACCTTGAACTGAATACAACCAAAAAAATCAGCATAAAAGACTAGTTGACTCTCCCTCCTTATTTTTTTTCTTACTTTCTCTATTTGTCTTTGAAAGAATAAATTTGTTATTTATTTATTTTTACAATCTAGATTTTTTATCCGATTAAATCAATACAAAAACTTCCACGACTCTACCCGATAAAGTAAAATAAATTTATGGCGATTAAAATTCTTCATTTTATTCTGGAAAATTATTAAACTCTTAACAGAAAAAAAAAAATGAGATAAAAAGGAAAAACATATGCACCATGTCTTATAATATATATATTTTTTTTTTGCAATTCAGATTTTTTATCTAACTAAATCGGTGAGATCTGTACAAAGACTACTACCTGATAAAGTAATATGAATTTATGGCGACTCAAACTCTTCATTTTATTTATAGCAAAAAATTTAAACTGAAAATTGAGACAAACGCCAAGACGAATGTACTACGCCCTCTTATTATTATTTTATTTTTTTTATGAGAGTACTACGCCCTCTTATAAAAAAAAATGTTTTCTTTATGAGATTAAAACATCATAAAAAAGAATTCAAAACCAAATAAACCTGGTACGGAAATGAAATAAAAAAATGTTTTTTAAATATATTTTTTTTTCATTTGATGCTGGTTCGCTTGCTATATTCGGCGTGTGTAAGAAAGAGAAGAGATATAAAAAAAATACAAAAAAGAAAAAAAAATTAGAGATTTTTATTCTATTCTTCACCTGATTCGGATTAAAGAAGAAAAGTCAGGAAAAGATAAAATAAAAAATAAAATTAAGATGTTGACTTTTTGGGTACCTTGAATTGAATACAACAAAAAAAAAAAAATCAGCATAAAAGACTAGTTGACTCTCCCTCCTTATTTTTTTTCTTGCTTTCTCTATTTGTCTTTGAAAGATTAAATATGTTATTTATTTATTTTTGCAATTTAGATTTTTTATCTGATTAAATCGGTGAGATCTATACAAAGACCTCTACGACTCTACCCGATAAAATAATATAAATTTATGGCGATTCAAACACTTCGTTTTATTCTGGGCATTTTTTAAACTCTTAACAGAAGAAAAATAAGATAAAAGGGAAAAACATCTGCACCATGTCTTATAAAAAAAACTTTTTTTTTGTTTTGTAATTTAGATTTTTTATTCGACTAAATCGGTGAGATCTATACAAAGACTACTACCCGATAAAGTAATATAAATTTATGGCGACTCAAACTCTCCATTTTATTTATAGCAAAAAATTTAAACTGAAAAATAAGACAAACACCAAGACGACTGTACTACGCCCTCTTATATAAAACAATATTTTCTTTATGAGATTAAAACATCATCAGGAAGAATTTAGAACAATCAAAACCTAGTACGAAAATGAAATTTAAAAAAAAAGCTTTTTAAATATAGTTTTTTTTATTCGATGCTGGCTCATTTGATATAGTTAGCGTGTGTAAGAAAGAGAAGAGATATAAAAAAACATACAAAAAGGAAAGAAAAAAAGTTTTAAAAATTTTTTTATTCTATTCTGCACCTGAGTCGAATTATAGAAGAAAAGTAAAAAATCAGGAAAGATAAAATAAAAAATTAAAATTAAAATGTTGACTTTTTTGGTACCTTGAATTGAATACAACTAAAAAAAAATAGCATAAAAGACTATTGGACTCTTCTTCCTTGTTTTTTTTCTTGCTTTCTCTATTTGTCTTTGAAAGAATAAATCTGTTATTTATTTATTTTTGTAATCTAGATTTTTTTTTATCCAATTAAATTAGTGAGATATATACAAAGACCTCTACCTATCTACCCAATAAAGTAATATGAATTTATGGCGATTCGAACTCTTCATCGTACTCTGGGCATGTTTTAAATTCTTAACATAAAAAAAATGAGATAAAGGGCAAAACATATGTACCATGTCTTATAAATATTTTTTCTTTTGCAATTCAGATTTTTTATCCGACTAAATCGGTGAGATCTATACAAAGACCTCTACCCGATAAAGTAATATGAATTTAAAACGACTCGAACTCTCCATTTTATTATGAGCACAAAAATTTAAACTGAAAAATGAGACAAACGCCAAGACGATTGTACTACGCCCTCTTATAAAAAAAATTATGTTTTCTTTATGAGATTACGATATCATCATAAAGAATTCAGAACAATCAGAACCTAGTATGGAAATGAAATCAAAAAATAATTTTTTTCATTCGATGTTGGCTCGCTTACTATAGTCAAGTAGTCAAGTGTAAGAAAAAGAAAAGATATAACAACAAAAAAGAAAGAAAGAAAAAAGTCTCAGAGATTTTTATTACCTCGGCTTGCTGATGATGTATGGAATCTGTATAGAAAGATTGATTATTTGATTTAATTAATGAAATTTTGTCTGAACGAGAACTATAAATAATAAAATAAATGTGGAAAGCAGTTTAATAGCTTGACTTACAGTGACACTAAAGGCAATTACTTCTTGTAATTAAATCGTTTTGTAAGTCTTGATTTGTTGAAGAAATCGAAGACCCCTAAAAATGAAAAAAAAACCAATCCAGAAAGTTTGATTTTGTATTGAAAGAGAGAATTTATATAATAGTAGTTTTTTTTTGTATTTTCTATATTAATGCTCTCTCTATCTCTCAATGTCACAAGTTAATTCAAAACTTTGGACAGGTTTAATAGACTGAGGAAAAGAGTCGAGAATTTTATAGAAAAGATATTGGGACTGACCTCACAGTCTCTCACATGAATTGGCGGGACATATCTGCATATGTGGGATTCGCTCAATTCATGTGAGGGAGTTGTGTGGTCAGTCCTACAAGGACGGTTTTAAGATTGAGTTACCCAGGCTGGTGGCCGGATCACTAAATAAACTGTTATTGGACCGTTTATCGACTCGTAATGTTATAAGTATTTAAAAATAATTATTGTATAATTACTAATAATATAATATATTAATTAGATATGTAACTTCATTAAAAAAGATAATAATCAATAATAATTGACTAATTTAACAAATTTACGCTCACCATATATCAAAATACCTTACAAATTACAAATGAGTTTGACCAAATAAGAAATTCAAGCATAGAAATTGACATCTTTACCCACGTAATTTCAACCAAAACATTCATTTGGTTTAAACCACACCATGTCAACTACTCAGCTGAACTAAAAATAATTAAAAATAATTTTTTTTTTTACTAATTTAGAGAACCAATCAGTTTTTTTGAAACACGTACTGGGCCACAAATCCTATCGGATGGTCAAATGTGTTTTACAAAATAAAGCAATTTTTAGACTATTTAATTTGAAGTCTATCATTAACTGTTTTAAGAAACAGGTCACTAAATTATCGATCTAATCGGTCAGGTCGGACGGAGTTTTAAAACCATGATTTATAGCACAATTTGAAATAAATCTAAATTAGTCTAACTTAAAGTTTGATGCACGGTGTGCTCTAATAAAGGTTTATTCGGATTGTTTTCTTTTTTCAGAATTTTCGTTTTTTAAGTTCGTAAAATTAAAGTATTTGTGAGAAGATATGTGAGGTTTTAAATAAATACAAAATTGTACTCTCTTCATTTTAAATTGAGGGTATACTTTTTATGGCAGATCGGTGTTTGGATTTCGGGATCAATGTTTGGATCTCGAACGACAAATCTTGTACGAATTGAATATAATAAATTTAACCGTGATCTTTTCCTAGAACACGACTTTTTCCTAAACAACATTAAGAATCTAAAGTGAGACCACTTATCGTCCACATTTAAAACATATCTGGAAAAAGATATATTCATTTGTTTAATAAGAAAATAAATATTCCTTTTAAAAAATAACATTCCACTGTAAAATAAACTAAAATTCATTTGGACTCTCCAATATATATATATATATTTGAACATTTAATTTTCTATTTTTTTACTTCTGAATATTCCATTTAAGATATTGTAATTTGCAAAGAAATAAATCCCCTTTAGAAAATAGACCAAGGGAAAAAAAAGTTGATAATGCCAGGTCTGGTAGACAAAGTTAATACCTAACCAAAAAAAAATAGAGGTAAATTACAAATCACATTCTCGCTCCTATAATGCAAAAAATTGTCTAAATTTGTGTATATTCTTATTTTTATATTTAACCCCTTATAATTCACTACGTATATATATAATTAAAAGAAATAAGCACATAATAAATTTTGAATGGTAGATACATGTATGAGAAAATATATGTGTACATACGATTTCAACCCTTTCTTAAAAAGAATACGGGAAAGTGGGTCCGGGTTTTGGGTCTTATATGACAATGTTCGATAAGTCCGCTCCACGTAAGATTTTCTGACATTATTTTGGTTTGACTTAACTGCTGCCTACCCCACCCGTCCCAGATAGGCATCGCAATTTCCTTTTTCGTTCTTTTTTTTTTCCCATTTTTCCTATAATTTGCATCAAAGTTCATTTGAGAATTTGTTTATTCTTAAATTGTGGTCCAATTAAATTTTGAAAGTACCTTAATTGTATTGACGTTGTAACACGCCCAATTAGATATTGTTCCTATTTTGTATTACTTAAATTTGTAATTTATAAATCAATTGATTGTTGTTAAATATTTCATAATGAATTTTTTTTTATGGGAAGAACGTGAAGTAATTCATGATGTCAATTACAACTGTAAAATAATTAATTAATTATATTATTTTCCTTTATTACATTTTTTTGAAATGGTAACATCTTGCATTCATTTTCTGAATGTAATAGAATATTGGATCAAAATTATTCTCTCAGTTTTGCAAATTAATCTGATATCACCAATGATGTAAACGATGCAATTCAATGGCAATATTTTCCCACTTAAGTTCCTTTGCAGTGTGGAACTTACAGTTGTCATCTTTAGACATTGTATAGAAAATATCGTGTCAAAATTTTTAAAAATTACTGATGTCGATATATAGTTATTATAACGTGTATTTGGATGACAATTTTATCCAAAACGTAGTAAAATTTTCTTTTTATAATCGTACACTTTTATTCACAAACAATTCGTTTTACAAAACTCAAAATTAAAATATTAAAAAAACTTATATATATTGACGTATTTGAAGCGAACTTGTTATTTGCCATTTTAGATGTAATTTTTCTAAAGTTTTTAAGCACGGGATAATTAATTCGGCATGAGCCATGAGCATGGAGCTTTAAAATTTACATTGTTCTTTTTAAGGAAAAATGAAAATCATTCAATAGACAAGTTTGTCAAAACATAGAGATTATATGGGAGGGCCACCGTCAATCTATAACATACGATACGGCAATGTTAAACCTAATTTAGCTAGGACATATGTCGCATATTGGTTAGCAATATTGCTAGAGCAACTTCCTTCTTGCTAGAGCAAATTAGTGTTAATTAATAATTATTTCTCTTAATCAATCTATTATTTATTTTTCTCTTTCGTTTCTATCCTATATTTTTATTCCCAAGAACCACCACCTGCAAGCCGTCTCTATTTACCTTTAGGAGGATATCCGTGCTTTTTGTAGTATTTCTTCTTAGTGTGACATTGTCTGCCACAAAATGTGTAGAAATGCGCATTTTCTAGTTAAAATTCCTTAGCTCTGAACATTTGAAGGTCGCAACTTGCAGCGCAAATGATGGAGTTTGAACATGAGCAATCGAGTTAAGGCTTGCAAGCTTACTGGAGAGATGGTTCGAGGCATAATTATTTTTGCCTCTCATGTTGCAGCACCACGGAAAATGCATGTTCAATATGAGGGAGTGGATCCATCAAGAGGATTTGAGAGAGGTCGAATAATCAACATTTCCTTCCAAGGCGAGTTTAGCTTTGTATAATAGCCATTAACGTCATAATTCCCTTGTTTAGTGGAGTGAAACTCCTTAAGTAAATCATAGATATGGATATTATCACTTTTGAAATAATGAGTATGGAGATCATCTTATACCTCATTGCATGTACTCATCCATGGTTGGATCCATTGCATTAATGTGCTAAGAAAGAACCATATTATTGCAATGGTTCTATGGCTCGAGATCTTTGTCATCCTTTTTAGGTACGATAAGATTTTCAGCCACAAATCTCAACTTATTCTTTGAGAGAATATCCATTTTCATGGAACGAGCACATGCGTGATAATTAAAGGTTGTTAAAAGTGGATTAACAAGCACCAGAGATGGGTTTTCATTAATGTTCAAATAGAACAGACTTGAGGATGTAGTTTTATAATGATTTGTCGTTGTGATAAGCAAAGAGAGAAAGAACTTGAGAGGAAAGAACGATGAAGAGAAAAATGAAAATAACAAACCATAATTGGCTTGCTCTGATACCATGTAAGATTTAGGATTTGAGAATATTTTGAACAATGAGGAACATAATTCTCATACTGCATTTGTAAAGTATACACAACTATATTTTTATATACATACAAACATGGCCTAATAAGGTAAGAAATCTTAATCATGTCTAGCGGTATAACATTAGGGCACAAAATCAGGACTTTGATTCCTTATTGTTTGCATGATCAATCACTACTGATTTGCTTATTGATTTTGATTTTTTTCTTCTTCTAATACTCTAACAGTCTACATATGGAGGATGCTTCAGATAGGGTGGCAACGACGACAACAACAATGACGGTATGACAATGGTGGCGGTTGAGCCTGAAAATTTAGAAGGGAAAAGGTAGAAGATGAAAGGTATTAGATTTTTTTGAGAAGAAGATGAAAGGGGGGAAAAAAGTACAACATGAGGGATATTTTGTCAAATACCACATTTTTTATTTCAAAGATTTAAAAATACAAGATATGATATAACAGAACCCTTAAATTGGGTATGTGATTGCCCAAAAAACAAGTTTAGGTACTTTATTATCATTTGGGTAAGACTATAGAAGTGCTTTTATATTTAACCATTCATTAAAAAAGAATATGGGTAATAAATTTATTTAAGAACTAAAATTATCATTTACCTAGTTTAATTAGTACTTTCGTTTGTATTTAGTTGTCACTTTGAAAAAGTGCATTCACATTAAAGAAATGATTAGATTGTCTATATTAAATTATTGATAGACAATATTGCATTCATCTTCGTAACTTCAATTTAACTATTATGCATTTACTCATACTGTAGTTATATGGGTAATCTTGGGGGGAGAACTGTTCGACACTCTCATGACTTTCTAAAGTAACAAGTAATTAGAAATTAAAAAAAAACACAAGGTTATTAATCTGTGTGTTGCTCATATTATTTAAGTTAGTATAAAATTACTTTAAAAGTCATCTTATCACCTGGTTCGTCTTGCATGTTTGTTAAATTCATAAACCACATTGTTCAGCCTAGATTATGACATGACGCATACAACAAAACAAATATTTACAATATACAAGAAAGATTAAATATTTATCAAGTCTATATAAACAGTAACTTGATGATCAAATGATGAATGTGTGTGTAATGAAGACCTTACATAACATGAAGGTAGAGTGCATCAAAGAATGCCCTTAAAAAACACAAAAAAAAAAAAATGAAAAGAGAATTAGGTTCTTACAAAGAAAGAAAGATAGAATTAGGAGTTCATAGAATATCCCAGGAAATATTAAAGGTCATGGAAATTGGGGGGGGGGTTGTAATAGGTAGAAATGGTATTTGAGGAGTCAAATTCTTGAAAGTTATGCAATCTACTGCCTACTGGTTCATACTCACTACTTTTTATTTATTTTCGCGTGTTGCTTAAGTTTTTATTTTTGGAAAAACCTGATTTATATTCTATATTTTTTATTATTCTAAAAGTATGTGCTGTTGTTATGAGTTATGTGATTAAGTATTTTGCTTAAGCCTATTATATCATTGAAGTTATTATTATTAATTGTTGAAGAAAGGAAGAGTGTCACTCTTTTAAAATTAAATTTTATCCCCATAGCTATTTAAAATTTCATATTATTATTATTATTTTTTTTGAACAGATATTATTTTATTAGTTAAAGGGGCACAACATCCTTGTGAGGTATTTAATAATTTTATTTACACATGTAAGCTTCTTATTTATTGGGCGTTGAACCTACAAAGTGCCACATATCACTTTTTTAGCCTTATGCCACAATTTTGTTATATTTATATAGATCTTTAGGCGACATTTAATGCAAACGGAAAGAGTAGAAAACATACATGTGTATGAAGAGTTAGGAGCGTCAATGGGTTCGGGCATGTTGAACCCGCTCAACCCTGAAAAAATGTGAGTAAGAGCGCAGGCGAGTTAAGCATGAACCGAGCGTGAGCTGAATATTCAAGCATGATTCTTACATAAGTCGTGCATGAATATGATCCTGCTAAACTCGCTTAAATCTTACCCCAAATAAGAATAATATAATTATAAATATTTTATACACATAAAATTTATTTATATAACAATACTATTACCAATTTTTTTTAATAAAAAAGACTCGCAAAACTGCAAAATCCCTCATTTAATTTCTTTTGATAAAATATATTCGGCTCGTGATGCTCACGAGCTTAATCTAAACTCACAAAGAAATGTTAATTGAGCTTAAGTTTAAAGTTTGTGAGTTTATTCAGACTGAACTTTTCTAATTTTTAAATGAGTTGTGTGTAAGTATGTTAACTTTAGCTCACATAATTGGATTGACACCGTAGGAAGAGTCAAATGTATATGTCTTTAAGGGAGAGTTATGTAATAATGAGAAATCTCAAGGACGCGGTTGCATGTTCTTTCCCATCACGGTATGTAGGGGTGTTCACTATTTGATTAAACCGAAATACCGAATTGAACCGAACCGACTTTTATTATATGGTTCGGTTTATTCGCTATTTTGGTTTATTCTGTTCGGTTTTGAAAAAGTTAAAATAATTTCTGTTCGGTATTCGGTTTTCAATTTTTAAAAACCGAATTACCGAAATACCGAATAGATCAATTTTTTTTTTTTAAAAAATATTTTTATTATACTTATAAGTATTATTAATATTACTTAGAATTGTCTTCAATCCATATGTTTCATTGACATTCTGGGAGCATACACTTTGTGCATTTATTTCCAAGTGTTAAGTCTGTCTCATATTCATCCCCGTCCATACCCTGAATTATTGAGGACTTAATGAGTTATTTTATTGTTGTAGAGTTGTATTTTTATTCTTAATTCTTAATTTTTTAGTTTATTGTTTTTATTTTAATTGTGTATTATAATTTTATCTTTTGTCTAATTTTTATTAAGTTGAGAAAAAAAATTCGGTACAAACCGAACCGAACCATACCGAAATAATTTCGGTATTCGATATCCGGTTTCCATAAAATTTTGGTTTGGTTCGGTTTCAATAAAACGTCATAAAACCGAACCGAATTCCGAAATTTCGTACGATACCGAACCGAATTACCAAACGCACACCCCTAACGGTATGAGTGTGTTTTTTATTATATAAATAAAATAAGATAAGATAATAAGAAATAATTACTTTTTGTTTATGTCAAATTAGTTCAAATTATAATTCATTTTATATTCTGAATAATTATAAATGCATTGTTTTTTTTTGTCGGGGTTAGTTTTTTGGGACATAATCCGGTGTCGGCCTCGTGACCTCTCGATCGTGGGTAAAGGTGAATTCCACTGAGTTGTGGCCTCTTTTGACTTATAAATGCATTGTTATCTAACTAACGAGTCTATACTATTGAAGTGGTAAACATTTTCAGTATAATAACGATCCATAGACTCATACGAAATAGTTTATAATCTTTTTAAAGTATTATTTTGTGGGGGTGAAAATCGGTTGTCTCCGTATATATCCATATTTTTGTACCCAACCAATCAGAATTCGCTATGTAGATATTTCTTCTAATTATATTCCCTGATTTAAGTTGGGGGCGGGGATGGGGTTGAGGATGAATTTGGTCCCGCTAGAGGGAGCGGGGCCGGAGGCGGGTGAAATAATATCCCGCCCCCATCCTGGCCCGGTCCGCCTCGTATAACCCGTCTAAAATACTAAATAGAAAGAGCATAAATACCTAAAAAATAAAATAGACATCTAATTTGGAGAAGATCGCGTGAATCAAATTCTTTCCGGGGCATCTATATCATTTTTTTCAATGTTCTATTTGAGGATTTTTGTTAAAAATTCACTATTTTTTTCTAGTCGAAGTTGAGCCTCCACTAGGATGAAAGTGAGAATTTGGGGGAAAAATTCCGTTTTTCCCCAGTTAGGGGTGGGCCTCCACCTGAGACTGGGGATGGGATGTCCATCTATCCCAGTGATGGAGATATGTTAGGGATGGGGATACGATGAAAGAAAAGGGTTAGAATTGGAGATCATGCTATCCGCCTCACTCGACCTTGCCATCCCTAAACAATGAACACTTCTGATATGGACTGGGTCCACTGGACCATGCGGTGCAGATTTGGCCACATCATCTGTATTTTCTTCTCTCTCCTCATTCTGCATTGATGTGGCCAAATCTGTATCACATGCTCCACATAGACCCGGTCCATATTAAAATTTTCCCTAAAAAATACTCTTTGTTGCAAGAACTAATAATCCACAAAACAATTATTGCTTCAATAAAAAAAAATAATAGTATTAAACAAGAATAATGCCTATAAAAAGATATTTTTCTGACAATTATTAAGTAATTGGCACGGAATTGGAGATATTGCAATTAATGAGAAAGTTTCTTTAGTTATGAATTTATAATTAATAATAATATGGTTGGCTAAGCAGTGATCCAATGATCAAGGCTCAAACCTCACGACCACGATGATATTTAGATTTAAGGGTAGTGATTATTAGATACAAAATTTGAAATTAAATTTGAATCAAGAAGATATGATATCACATTAAATTTTAATAATCATTTTTATTTTATACACTTTGATTTTTATTTGATCCAAATTTTTTGATCCAACAATCATTATTGTAAATTTAAATCTCATTTCTTGATTCTTTAAGTCTCACATGGTTGATAATTTAAAAAATCTAGATTAAATATTTGTAATTCATTTTAAAATAATGAAATATAATTATAGTTTGGATAACCTGGAGCAGAAAAATGTAATTAACTCAATTAACATTGTCAAATGAACTTGAAGTTCACAGACTAGTCCGGATCCGTTTTATATGGAATGAATTTGGACTTCAAATTTTAAGACTGTTTAAAAGCGAGTATTTTGGGTTCGAATTCGTTTGGATGCAAACTTTATGGACCAGACATGAATTAGTCCGCGGATTGTTCCGCAAAAATAATATTTATATTTTGGCAAATTAGTGAAATTGGTCCCTAAACATAATACGATCGATGAAAATGGTCCATTTTTTTTCTTTGTATTTTAAACCTTAAAAATATTGCATTTTGTGATAATGTTCTTTCCGTCATACTATGTGAAGGAAATAAAGACTTTTGTATTTTTTTTTTAAAACTTATTTGAGCCCTGGCTATTTTGTAAAATCACCTAGAAAAAGGTAAATTGGTCACTAAATATAACACGATTGGTGAAATTGATCCCTGTAAAAGCAGGTATTTTGGGTCCGAATCCATTTGGATGCAAAATTTATGGACCGGACCTGGATTAGTCCGTGGACTGGTCTGCAAAAATAATATTTATATTTTTCTAAATTAGTGAATCTGGTCCCTAAATATTGTACGAATTGTGAAAATGGTCCCTGGTCTTTTTTCTTTGTATTTTAAACCTTAAGCATATTGCGTTTTGTGATAAAGGGCTTTCCGTCATACTCTATGACGGAAATAAAGACTTTTATTTATTTTTTTTTAAAAAAACTGATTTGAACTGTGGCTATTTTTGTAAAATCTCCCAGAAAAAATAAAATTTGTGAAATTGGTCCCTAAACATAACTTTCACCAATCGTGTTATGTTTAGGGGACCAATTTGCCCCCAAAAAAACAAAGCACCCATTCCTAATTTAATTTTTCATATTGGAATTTCTTGATGGCAGTTCATATTGCAGAATCCTAATTTAATTTTTCAAATTTTGCAATTTCTATTTGGTTTGAGTTTTTTTTGGGAATAATTGTGTTAGGATGTCTTATGGAGATGATTATTATATTTGCATATTTTAGGTTTGATATATGTTGTATTCTCATGGATTGAATTGTATATGTCTTTCAATTTTTACTTGCAATTTTGATTTGTCTTTCAATCTGTTAAGAAAAAAAAGTAAGAATATGATGGTGTAGAAACTAGATGAATACGAAGAAAGAATATGATGGAAGGACCGTTTCCACCAAACGCAATGTGTTTAATGTTTAAAATACAAAGAAAAAAGAACATGCACCATTATCAACAATCGTGTTGTGTTTAGGGACAATTTCACCAATTTGCCTAAGATTTTTTTCCTCAAAATACTCTTTTAATTTGATATTTTTGAATTAGTTATTTGTTGACTGGCGGCTGACTATCACATAGTATGACGGAAAGACTGTTTCCACCAAACGCAATATTTTTAAGGTTTAAAATACAAAGAAAAAATAGAAGGAACCATTATCACCAATCGTATTATGTTTAGGGATCAAATTCACCAACTTGCCTTATATGTTTTTAAAAAAAATATCTTCAATCCAATCTAAAACTAACGAGTCTCATGATTTTGTTTGTTTTTTTTTTTTTATCTGTTATAGGTTATATAATGTATGTATATATAATTATATAATGTATATGCAATCTTTTTTTGAAACTTTTTTTTGTTGCAATCATAACGTTAGATTTATATACTTGTAAATCCATATTAAAAAAATAAAGAAATAATATCATTAATTGATATCAAGAGCTACATTAGGGAGGTAGAATTCTGATGGATCCCCTACCTTTCGAAGTGAGTCATCAAGCCTTAGGAGAAGTCTAGCTAGCCAAAGAGGCAGAACATTACATGAGTTGCGGACATAAAAAAAACTAGAGAATATGTGCTAAGAGGTACAATGTTATATGACTGCGTAAATAGGCTTTACTAAAAAAACAAAAGAAAAATCGAGGTCACGTGCAAACCAGAAGCGTTCTACAATTGTCAGAGTTTTTTTAGTTTAAACTTTCATAACATATAAAAATAGGAGGGGAGATCAGTTGAAAATCGTGTAGAATAGTTGGTTAGGAACACGCCAGATACGAACAGAACGTCTGCTCTCAATCCTCATTCGAAACCATATGCACCATATCTATTTCACTATTGTTTTTAAAATTAGAGTATTGTTTGAATATGAATCTTCTATATTTAGTTTGGATGAATGGATAGTCTTTATTTGTCTGATAAAAAATATTATGAAAAAAGTTCATGAACCGCGGATCGGTCCATAGTCCGCGGACTGGGTATGAACCTAACATTTGAAAGTTCGCAAAAAAATGGATTATGTCCTGTCTAGATCATTAAAAGTGAGTCCGCGCGAATTTACAACCCTGGATCAGACTGAACCGATCCGTTTGACAATAGTAAACCAAATAAATAAAGAGCAAATGGTTGGCTGTTTTATGAGAAATTATATAAACATCGAGGACGTACTAAAAATTATGCAAACCCTAAAAAGTCAGGAATTACAAAGGGCGTATATAAAGAAGGCCCAACAACCTCACGGTGGAAAATCTAGGGTTTTTCTGAGAGTTTGAATAGCACCGGCCGCCATGGTTCTCAAGTAAGTTCTCTCCTCATCTTCCTTTTTCTTCGAATTTGCTTATTGATTTTGTTTTTCATGCTCTTTTTCTGTAGTAATTATTTGCTGTGATTGGCTAGATATGATTTTATTGATTATGATTTTGATTTTTCTTCAATTTATGGCTGCTAATATTCGTTTTAGGACATTTTTATTAGTTTGACAAGCATAAATAAAATGGATCTGTACACCAAACAACAATAACATAACCCAGTAAGTCCCGGATAATTAGGGGTATGGGCGTGGGATGAGTAGAAGAGAGACCTATAATTGGCTAAATTCCATTAACGTTTGAGTTTTTCGCTGGTTTTTAATAGCTTTCAATTAAATTAATTAATGTTGCCATTTCAGGACCGAGCTATGCCGTTTCAGTGGCCAGAAGATTTACCCTGGCAGGGGTATTAGATTTATTCGTTCTGATTCCCAGGTAAAATTATGAGGTTTTCATGCTATTGTGCTTGTTGAGCTTGTTCTATGAGATGTATGTAGGATTTAAGTTACTTTAAAATTAGTCTGTGTTTTTTGAATTTTTTGGTTTATCAAGCCCAAGTTAGGTGTGATACTTCTAAGGGATGTGGAATTTTTAGGTACCGACTCAAAAGAAATTATTATTGTATCTTTTGTTGAAGCCTAAGTTAAATGTGGTACTTCTATTGTGAAAATAGGTTTTCCTTTTCGCCAACTCCAAATGTAAAAGGTACTTCCACAACCGACTGAAGCCCTCAAAGCTGACATGGACCGCCATGTATAGGAAGCAACACAAGAAGGTTTGTTGCTCTCTTCATAAATATACTTTTGCTAAGTTACATTTATATTTATGAAGGGGTTAACCTGACTCCTTCCTGCAAATTCCCTTGCTTGAGGATGTATATCTCTGCTAATGGTTTGTTTACACACGTATAGGACATTGCCCAAGAAGCTGTCAAGAAGAGGCGTCGTGCAACCAAGAAACCATACTCAAGGTCTATTGTTGGTGCTACTTTGGAGGTCATACAGAAGAGAAGAACTGAAAAACCTGAAGTTCGTGATGCTGCCAGAGAGGCTGCTCTTCGGTATAGTTTTGTTGATCTCTAGACCTCAGACCTTTGATATGACTTACAATGCGATGTTAACTTGTGGCTTTTTTATTGCAGTGAAATCAAAGAAAGAATTAAGAAAACTAAGGATGAGAAAAAAGCTAAGAAGGCAGAGGTGTCAGCTAAATCTCAAAAGGCGGGCAAGGGCAATATGCCCAAGGGTGCAGGAGGCAAGGGCCCCAAGCTGGGAGGTGGCGGCGGCAAGCGTTGAAGACCGACCGTCTCTGTTATATTTTTCTGCACCTTAACAGTTATGTACGTTCCGGGAACATTCAAAGATTTTGTAATGTAATGGTTGATATTACTCAAGTTGAATCTCTTGTTGATTGGCGTAATCAGGGTTTACCTTTTCATATCATTTGTCTTCTGTAGTTGTAATTTCTTGGCGTTGATGAGGATTTTACATGAACTCATTGCTTTGTTATATCAGGATTCACTTTACTAACCTAGTCTTAGTAGCTGTAGTGTTGTCTCCGTCCTTTTTTGTGTGCCTAAATCTATCTCTAGATCACACATCTCCTCATAAAGATCTTTTTTGACACTCATTAGCTCTCTAGAGTACTGTCATGTTGTTGGTTGGTACATGTTAATTGTGAATAATTCTTTGGGATTTCTCGATCAGTTGAGCTTTCGGCCTGCCTGGAAGTTTGTCTAGATTCTATAATCTGATAGGAGTTGGTTGGTGTTCTGTTTCTGAATATGCTTCCTTTGTTGTATTGATTTTTAATTTAGAGGCTGTTTCAGTAATTTGCTTGTAGCTATCTGCTTATGTTTTTATTTACATTTGGTGATGAGTGTGGTTCATGCTTGGCATGATTCGTCCTTTGTTCTGCTGACCTCCAATTTAGGTGGAGACCGGATAGAGCTTTTGTTTGAAACTCGTCTTCTGTGAAAGGTGAATTTGATTTGGGGCTATGTAGGAAACTCTTTTTGAATTTCAGATAGAAATTTCGTCTAAAATGTGAGATTTGAGATATTATTGAAATGTTTTGTGAATTTAGAATTACTCTTCTAAAGTTGTTATCACTTAATTATCTATTTTGTTAGTTTATTTAATTACTTGTCAAAATTTTCCTGAAAGTCGCTGATGTAGATTGGCATCTACACCGCAGAACAATTCAAGTCTTTAAAAGCCAGTAGGGTGTCAATCGAGTTATTTGAGCTGAATTTGGAATATTTTACGTTCAACTCACATAAAAATTGAAAAGCTTAGCTAACGCTCGGTTCTCGCTCAACTCACATTAATATGAGGTCGAGCTATGCTCACGACTCGTGAGCTAAATTTATATTAGAAAAAAAAATTATGTAGAAAGAATAGTAAAATACAATGAGTCATAAACTAAATTCTAACGAGAATAAAAATATACATAATACAATGATACTTAATTCCTATAGCAATATAAACTAATAAAAAGATAACCAAAGATATACACATAGCAAGCCAAATGTTAAAAAATCTATACAACATAGACAAAAAGAAACTAGGTGTTTTGTCACCAGTTTTTATAGGTCTTTTTTTTTCATTTAGAAATTCAGTATTATATATCTATCAAAGATTTAGAAATCCAACGTGGAATCTTCTACACTTTTTAGTGTTTTAATTGTTTTACAAAAACTGGATTGATTTAGAAGATTTTAGACCGATTAAATTAAGGGTAATATACACTAAATAGGCCCAAACTATTTCGAGATTTCATTGGTTGAACCAAAACAATCATTTTTGCATGACCATGAAAAATTTACGGGCAACAGAAATTGAAATCATATAAGTTTTCCGGCCAAATTTTAAAATTTTTCGACCTGAAAATGCAAAAAGACATAATTATCCCCTATACTAGACCTGGCCCGTTGTCCTTAAACAAACCGACCGATCCGTTCTTGCAAGCTCCATCTTCTCCGGCGATATAAAACATTTTTCGGTCAATAAAAATGTTATTTTTTCACAAAAATCTCAACAACAACAATCCATTTCCAATTGATGAATTTTGACAAAAAAATTCAAGAAACCCATTTCCATTTTAATTATTTAGAGACACCCATTTCAAAATTTGCAAAAAAAAAAAAAACGACCACCATTTTCATCCCCTTCCGTAGCTCTACACCACTGCAAATCCATCACCTAGAAGAAACATTGAAGTTAGAAAGACATTGGACTGTTCAAAACGAGCGGCGCCGCCGCCAAGTAGACCACAGGCCGCTGCTGTTATGCATTTTCGTTTTTCTTTTTTATGTAATTTTTAAATTTCTCATGAGAGAACAAGAAAGAGGTTTGACGCCACGATGGGCGATTGCCCATATTGGGGAGAGAGAACACCCTAGATAAGGGAGAATAAAACTTACCGCACGTAGGTAAAGGGTATCGCACCCGAGATCTCTCGGTCACGGGCCGGCCAATGCCCCACTGGGCAATTGGCCTCTTCGATGAACAAGAAAGAGGTTGAAGCTCCTTGTTGCTTCCATTAAGAATGTTTTTAAGGTTAGTCCAATATTGAATTTGTGTATAAAATCTTTAGATCTACCACTTCATATGCTGTTAAAAAAGAGATATGTAAAGTATATAGTGTTTTTATTTGTGCATATAATGAATGACCATTAACCAAATGTAAAAGAGTGAAAATTGAACATGAACTTTCCCTTTTGAATTCATCTTTGCTTATATTGTTATGGATGTTTCATTTCAGAAGTTATATATTACGTAAATCAATTAGTAGTTAATGTACTTTTTTCAACATCTTTTTTTTTTTTTAATTGTCCATTCCCATTTAATTGTCATTTAAGATTCTTTTATTAGTTGTGATCAACAATTTATTCCAATTATACCCGACATTTCTTTTATTTGCCGCCTCTGCCATTCTTATCTTTTCTTATGCTATAGAAGTGAGAGAAAGGGGTAATATTGAAACTTTTGGTGAAAATGACAAGTTCTTTAATTTTTTAAAATTGTCTAAAGAGTCTTATATTTAGGAATGGAGGGAGTGCAAAATAATTGAAAATATTACATTGATTTGTTAGCCAAGTTATTTTGTTTATGTTAATTAAATATTTATCATTATTGATAAAATATTTTTATTATCCATTTGCAGATTGTGATCATTTATCAATATATCCTGAAAACACTACATTTGAGAATTACTCAATACAATTCACATTACCTCATAATTTTGAATCTTCTCATTTACTTTTTCTAAATAAAAATTAAATTAAACGAGTTTTTTTTTCTAAATACAAATGTACAACCATTGAATTAATAATTTGAAATTCAATATTTTCGTGCATAGTACGGGGTCATTAAATTAGTAATATATATAATTACATTATTCTCATTCATGTTCGAGCTTTAATCGAGTTGAGCGGGGTCAAACTCACGTTCAACTCACATAAGATTTTTGTGCCGGTCCAAACCTACTGACGCTCCTAAAGTCAGGTTTACCAATCCAGCAAAAGAAAAGAGGTCCAAGTCGGTTAAAACTTAAAACAATTTATTTAAAACAAAATGAGAAATTGTCTACGTTAAACGACACTTGAACTTCTTTTAATTAATTAATGAGGATTCAGATGAAATTACTTTCCCACCATTAATGTCTGTTTACTAGCTTATTAACAGTTTTTTAATAAACATAGCTTATAACAAGTTAAAACCTCGAAAAGTCAGAAATTTCCCGGGACCATCACCTCACCTCAGCCCAATCATCGTCCTCCACGTCAACACAATAATATACTGTCTCCACTTGTCCTCAATCCAGGTGTACGTTTCAGGTATATTCATGAAGCGTCACCACGCAATATTATTCCTACTCGATCATCTTAGGTTACTTTTAGAAAGGGTAAAATCAGACCTCCACTTTTTTTTTTGGGTGAATAAAAATCAGACCTCCACTCATACCAAGATTTTTTAGTGTCTGATCAGATTGTGTATGATAGCAATCCGGTTCTTATGAGGAATAGTCTTTTTTTCGCACCTACGGAACAATTGGAGCCGTTGGATGAGATTTTGAACGTGTCAGATCTGAAGAGAGAAAAATTGCGGCTGACTTAAAAAAAAACTTTTCTCTCTCCAAATCTGTACCGTTAAAAAATATCATCCGACGTCTAGGATGATGTCTCGCAAGTGCGGGACATTTGGCCGTCCCGCATAGGAGCCGTGAGCGTATAATAGAATCCGATCTCCTTCTTTTTTTTTTTTTTTCTTTTTTCTCTCTCTACTATTTACTCTCTTATTCTTCTCGAATTTTCTTTATTTTTTTCACCTTTGATAAATAGATCTAAAGTCGGATCTTAGTTGAATATAGTCATCATTCCTTCACTTTTTTTGTGTTTTCACCCCTTCTTTTAGCCGTAAATTGTGATAAAAATTTTCTCAAGACATTCTTTTTCAAGATTTAAGACTCGAATGCAAGATTTACTTCAGAGAGTTTATTTCCATCCTCCTTGTAGGATTCTCTCAACCCGGACTTGTTGTGGGCCCTTTTTCAATTTTCTACATCTTTCCGAGACAATCTACAATATTGTTGATTTCTAAGAAGAATGTTGAAACTGAGCTTCTCTTACTACCGTTATTCAAGGAGTACGAAGAAGATGCTCCGAAATTTTTTATTATGTATTTATTTTTTCTATTATTATTAATGTTTTTTACCCAGTTTCGGGATGTGAGCTTTTATCTATTATTATAGTTGTCTAAACCATTGTATAACTTTTATTTTCTTGTATTTTCCGATTATCTTTTGATTGTAATGACCTCGCCTATTTTATGATTAATGGATAATTTATTCAAAAAAAAAAAAATCCGATTAAATTATGTATTAATGTGAGATTTTGATCTTCGTTTCAAGTTAATTTACATTTAAATTAAAATTTTGATTATTTAGTGTTTTAAAATTTATTTACAAACTATTCTAAAAGAGTTTGAATTTCATTTAATTTTTAAACCCAATCCATATCCAATTCAAATACACCTTACTCTCCTTTTCTATTCAGGTGTTCTGTTTTATATGCAGAATCTAATATAGGTATTAATAAATTTGACAAATTGAATTTTTTAAAAATAGGTGTTATTAAATTTTACTTAATAGCTGTTCTGTTTGTTTCTGAAAAAGATATTCAATCGTTTTTATACTTGAAACATCTTTTTCTACCAGCCGAGTGACGATCAAGAATCAACAACTCCCACGTTCTTCATCACCCCCTTAAAATTAAAAACTCAATTTAACACTCCATCAATTAATTCAATTCAATTCCTCCTCTATCTGTATTAAAAACCCACTAGAAGAATTTGATTTATAGAGATTTTTGATCAAGTTTTAGAGAGAAAAAATTGAGCTATGCCGGGGGGAGAAGATGTTGAGAAGAACAGAGAAGGAACTGGGAATAATCAGCATGCTATTTATGATCAAGAAAGAGGAGATAAACAGTGGACATCTTGGTTAATTCCTCTGTTTATAGTTGCTGATATTGCTATGCTTGTTGTGGCTATGTATATCAACAACTGTCCCAAACATATTAGGGATTTTGGGTCTTTTGGTGATGGGAATGGTCGAAAGTGTGTGGGGAGGTTTCTTGGGAGATTTTCTTTTCAGCCTTTGTCTGAAAATCCTCTTTTTGGTCCTTCTTCTTCAACGTAAGATTTCTGGGGTTTTCTTGAAATATCTTGTTGTTGGTGTTTTAAGGTTACTAGGTTAGGCTTTTTCTGCCATAAATGTTGAAGTTTTTAATGTCTGGTAAAAATAATAAAGCTTAAAAGGTGTTGGGAAGTAATCAATGTATTGCTTTCTTTAAAAGATTGAAACTTTTTTTGTTAATCTTTTTGGTTAATTATGTCCAAGGCTGGATTTTTTTTTTGTTAATTTTTTTCTCTCTGTTCTAGTAGTTCTGGAGTGAAAAGTGCAATTTCAGTTTCAAATTTTTGATAAAGTAGGAATGTTTTCTCTAGCTTAATTAGAACCTATATTTTAGAAATGCTTTGCCTTCAAGTAATTTGTATGGGGCTTTCTACTTTAGTTGGGACAATCTACTTTAGATGTCTAAGCAAATTTTGATAATATTGGTCCTTTGGCAGTGGTGGATCCAGTATCTGAGAGCAGTGGGAGTAGTGGGGCACTCGCCGATTCACGCTATTTGTGTGAGGTCACCTATAAATCTATATCTAAATGGAGCTAGAATATTCCCTATTTAATACACATTTTTTTTAGAGGGGGCACGTGACCCCGGTGACGGGTACTGCATCTGCCACTGGTTGATGGTTTAGAAACAATTGGTTTGCTATAATTGCATATTCTTCTTGAAAACTGATTCAGTCTGATTCTATTTTTGATTGATGCTATATTCTGGTTAGAAATGTTTGCTTAGTCGATTGTACCTTCAGCTGTATTTTAAGTTACAGTCGGCCTTAGTGATTGCTGGGAAACTTGATTCTATAACCAAATTTCTGATATGACTAATAGAGTTGCGTTTAATAATGCAGAAGGATTAACAAAAAGAACCTTGCTTTAAGTATCTATATAATGTTCCAAAATGAACTCGATTATCTGTTGTGACATACTGCCTTTTCTTGTTACTGAAGCTTAGAGAAATTGGGTGCCCTTCAGTGGGACAAAATCGTGCATCGACGTCAAGCATGGAGGCTTATTTCTTGTGTCTGGTTGCATGCTGGTATCATTCATTTGGTTGCCAATATGTTGAGCCTTGCAGTTATCGGTATTCGTCTTGAGCAGCAGTGTGGCTTTGGTATGTTATGCTTCGATATGTTTTTGTGTAATCTACCCTTCTCGTGCCTGAATCTTAAGATGCAGCTTGTAGAGATGATGATCTTGTTTATTTGTGCATATGAGTTCTATTACTTCCAAACGTCAAAGTCTATTTCATGCTAGCAAGTTTTTTTTGCTCTTCGTCATGTTTTTATCTTCTTTTAATTAATATATTTGAATTTAAAATTTTCTTTTAAACTGGCAGTAAGGATCGGAATCATCTATCTACTGTCTGGATTTGGAGGGAGCATTCTTTCCTCTTTATTTATACAAAAGAGCATTTCTGTCGGTGCTTCTGGTGCTCTATTTGGTCTTCTTGGAGCAATGCTTTCTGAGCTAATCACCAACTGGACCATTTACACGAATAAGGTATGCTCCGATTCAGTCTGCCTTTGTCGGATAGCCGTCTAATTACTATTGAAGGTTTGTTTAATTATATGATCTGCCCACCTCTTGTATCATGCTAATTCACTCATTTTGTTTCTATTTGCGATATCTTAGGTTGCAGCTCTAGTGACTATTTTGGTGATCGTTCTAATTAATCTAGCAGTCGGGATTCTACCTCACGTGGATAATTTCGCTCACATTGGTGGATTCCTAACAGGGTTCCTCCTAGGCTTTGTCTTGCTACCTCGTGCCCAGCTTGGTTGGATAGACCGTCGGCATCGACCAGCTGATATTCGTGTCCGATCCAAATACAAGGTCTATCAGTATATCTTGTGGTTGGTTTCTCTCATCTTACTGATTGCAGGGTGAGTATGCTTCTTCTAATAACTCGACACATTTATTCTTCTAATTGTAGTTATCCTTTACCAATGTTGTACAACGTATGACTGAGGTTATTCCTGGGGATGCAAAATGTTGAATTTTTCTGCTTATGGTTTTATATAAGATAACACATTCTTTTAGGGAAACAGGTTCCTTAAATATGTCTTGTTATGACACTCTTTTTTTTGGTGGGGTGGATTGGATTGGGGTGGGGTGGGGTGCGAGGCGTTTCTGATTTTCATTTTCTTACCTTATTGCTCTAATAAGCCAGTTAATTGTTAAGAGAATAGCCTAGATATCACGAGGACGAACTTAATCTAATGATTTGATGTTGATAGGTATCTGTTGTTCCCTTGTATGGGATATCCTTGGTCGTCTGAAATTTTAGTTTCGTGACTAATTGCAGGTTTACGGTAGGACTGGTTATGCTGCTCCGAGGGGAGAATGGCTATCGACGTTGCCATTGGTGTCGGTACCTGAGCTGCGTTCCCACCTCTAGATGGAAGTGCGACGGAGAGACATAATTCCACACTTATCCTAGTCTGGCCTTTTCAACAGGATGATTTTATATGTAAATTGTAGGCTCTAGTATGCATACGTACAAGGGATTTTAGTTGCACTTACTTACATGTTGATTTCTTTCTGGACATTCAATAGCTCGAATGATTCTGTTGGTAACTTCTTTAAGATAAATGTTTTGTTATTTTGACTGTATATTTTCTTTTGTCGAAAGATTCGTCTAAACTAGCTGGTTCTTTTTAAGTTCAGCTGCATAATTCTGCACTAGTGTCAATCGTGTTTTCTTCTGGGTTTTGTCAAGGAAGACTAGTGTACTTAACGCAGTATTCTTGATTTTGGACTATATGTTTCGAGTTATACATTTGTATCTTTTTCTTGGAAAACAATATTACAAACAATACACACAGGTCGATTTCATCACATATGTTCTAACAGCTTAATCAAACATAAAGATTAGGTGCTAGGGTCTTGCCTCATAGGCCATTCTATAACCAATGGTACCACCATGGACATGCGTCTCTAGTGTAGCGTTGCCTCTGAAGTTAGCATGTGGAGTGGAACCCTTTTCTGAACTGGTTTCGACATCCCAAAGACGGGGAATATGGTTACTGCCTGTGAACTTTTCAGTCTGCATTCTCTGCCTGGGGGCACTCTGTGACCTAACTTTGGCCAGGTATGATTCTGTATTAGCCATGTAGTTGGGGTAAGCCAGGCAGTCACCAAACAAGCTTCTGGAACACTCGCTCCTTGTGGGCGTAAAGGGAGCTCTTCTGTTGCTACTACCAGGTCTAGATGTAGCAGAATGTACGCGTGGACTGTACTCGGCAGCCCATGCAAGCAGTGGATCTTCTTGAGGAGGATAGTTTAGAGACCTTAAAGACGCGACTTCCTCGGAAGATATGCTAGGATTTGGTTTCTGACATTTTGCTGATAGTCCTGATATTGGATCAAACACTGTTGCTCCTTGCCAATTATCTTTCCAAGCTGAAAAATACTGCGAAGCCCGGAAAGTTTTATCATTTTGGCCGTGGCTACAACGAGCCTTCCAAGTGTCTATTTCAAGTATCTTATCGCTCTTCGCATCATCATGCGTATTTCTGAAGGTGTCAGTGTGGTTGTTCCTTGTAGACTCTTCCATCCAATGATCAAGCCATTTGGGGCCGAAATGCAACTTTTCGGTGTTGATATTATCACTGATTCTTGATTTTGAACCACCCCTCTGCATTTTATGAGAAATCAGAAGCAGCGCATGATATACACTAAAATGCAACACATTACTAAGATGACATTCGGGAATAGCCAACTAAATGTGTCCTTTCTAATATTACAGCCACACCCAAGAAAAGAAATAAGTATAAAAAAGGATGAACAAATAAATGTATAGGAGGTGAGTTTAGCTAATTTGTGTACTTACAGCACGAGAGAACTTTGACGCTGAACTAGGAACTCTGCCAGCACAAGCTCGAGCCTGTATTCGAGCCATTGCCTGCATTCGGTAGAGCATGTCTGCACTTTGCTTTCTAACCATGTGGCCTCTCGCCAGGGCTTGAAGCTTCACCAATCCCTTAAGTGCCCTTAGCGCTCTCCTAGCCTGCATTAACCCCAGTCAGCAATGGATAGATAACATATGAAGATTCAACATATTTGAGACTGAATTTTAGCCTATGGAATGCCAAGATGCCAGTAGCCATGCTACTGCATAGTGGTATCATCCTTCAAGAAAAGATTCCAGCTTCTTAAAAAATATCGTAATTGTATCAACATTTATAAATCAGCCTGCCGGACATCAGTGAGCAATGTGCAGCAGCGTAATATCTCTCATCACCATCAGTCACGGGTAACACCTCTCAATAAGTATTAATCCAATCAAATCGTCACGTAGGTATGGATAAACAATTTCCTTTTGACAAGAGTAGCAGTTTATTTCCTTTTTAACCGCGCCTTAATGAATACTTGGATAGGAGTCGATCATACTTTTGTAATCTCAATGCTAAAGGCAACCAGTCACAGTAATTTTCGCTTAGAATAGGAAGATAACAAACTGTATTAGCATTACTGATAATGATGATTAACAATCAACTTGCTCTCCCATACACATGGTTTTCGCGTCGGCCAAGCTGTTGATAAAGGTGTATGTGAATATTTTGTGCATAGTTGGACTGACTAATCACCAGCAAATTCACTTTTTCTTGCCTGTTTGCTATAAACATAATACTTAATAGAAAAGGATTGCCACATAAAGCAAGAAAGTTAAGGGTAAAGGGGGAAAAAAGGTACATTAGGCCTTCATCCAAACAAAGGTACTTTGGAGTTGTGTAGTTCATAAAATAAGGTGCATTTAGTTTCAAAACTAGCTATAAAACCCACTTGTTAATACATCCACTACAGTCTGTCTGGTCCAAAATAAGTCCAAATATGACATGGTTCACCCACTACTACAACCTAGGAAATTAATATAGCAACTATTACTACCAGTACAACCATTGAAAGATTTTAAATAAACAGGCACTTCAATAGAGAATATGATATTTGCACTACATATTTAACTTCTTGCACTCCCTTTTCCATTTTTTTTCAAGGACGGATTCAGAAATTTTTACGTTTTTCAAAATGTCGTGGGAGGAAAATTTTCCATAGAAGATGTGAAGTATTTTAAAAATGTTCTCCGTCTCGTTAGATCAGTCACTGCTTGTTATAAATGAAAAACCTTAAATGCCCCAATTTAATAAATACAAGTCAAACTTAACACTTAAAAAAACTACAAAAAGGTTAGTTAAGGGAATTAACGTATTTTCATGTATAAAATAAGGGGGAAATGAGTGCAAAAAATTACTCTATTTGTTTTATTAATATAAGTCGTTTAAAATATATAACAAAAATTAATGAAGCAAAAAGAAATGTATTTTGTTGGTCAAAATATCAATGCTACTCTTTTAAATAGGATTTGTATACCACTAATTATATTTAAAAGAGTGATTAAAATTTTGACTAACAAAATTACTTGTTTTTTGTTTTCTTAATTTTCGTTATATGTAATAAATGACTTATATTATGAAATAAATGTATTGGATATGAACTGCAAACATCATTTCCTAAAAAAAAAAAAAAACTCATTTCCTTGGAATTAGATCTTTAATTCAGGCACCTAACTAAACAGGTGAAATTACTTGTTTTTAACAACATTGCCGAAAGGTTACCCAAACACGACCAAATTTAAGGTTAGTTACTTAATAACTACCCCACTTGATCAGCCCTGGGGACATTTTTGCAACAAAAAATAAAAATAAAAATTAAAAATAAGACAAACCAGATAAGCACGAAACATCGACTGAATCTTAATAGCCGCCAATTCCCGCCGCCGGTCCCTACTACTACAACCTCCAGCTCCAGCATAAGTAGACGACGAGATGGTTCTAGTCCCGGTCCCACCAGCACTAGTTAGCCTGACGACTTCGGCAGCCGCCTCAGCTGCGGCTAGAGCAGCCTCGGCTACTGCTGCGGTAGCCGCCGCAATAGCTATGGCGTGTTTATTAGCGTCCAAAGATTCAACAGGGCCATCTGGTTTGTTTCTCTCATTGTTGTTGTCCGAAGATTTAGTTTGAGTGGCGGCCCACGTGGAATTGGAGGCGGAGGCGGGTTTCTTGTTCGAAGAGGGCAGAAGTGAACGAAACCATCTGGTAGCTTTACCCATGTATCATTATTGGCAAAAGCATTTGTTGGAGAAGGCGAACTGAGGAGGCCCAGCTGGGGAGAGGAAGAAAGGAGAGAGAGTTAACACTGGAGGAGGAGTGGTGGTTGGAACTTAGACAGGAAAGGAAATTGATGGACAACGGGTAAAATCGTCTGTCCCACTTATAATTAATTAATTAGAATTCGCTATATAAATATTTTTTTCTTAATTATATATACATATGGTAAATTGTGATTCGTTGAGTAAATGAATGAGAACATACACTAGACATGTGTTTTTTTTTTGTCATGGACAAGCCTTACATTTTTTAGATGCTAAATTTATTGTAACATGGTTATTTCGTTACAAAAGCTTGCTAAAATGTTAAAATACGTGTTATCTCGATATAAACATATATTATTAAACATGTAACATGTATTTTACGTAACAAATATCTAAAAATCGAGTAATTTTATCTTGGTTAGTGAATAAGTTTAAAATTTATATACAAATACATAAGTGCAACACACTTAGGATAAAAAGTCAATTGTTTTTCCTGTAAATTGACACTTTTAATTTACGTGTATTGCATTTATTGATATACATATAAGTTTTAAATTTATCCACTATCCAAAATAAAACTACGCATAAAAATTAAAATAGACGTCTTCCGAAAAAATCATAAATCGTTAATTTTTTATTATCAAAGAAACTAAAATTACTAAAATTAATCCTTTATGTATTGAAAAGAATTCTTTACATATCCATACTCTTAGAAATGGAATGAATCACAAGGTCCATAGCACAGTAGGGCTATGGCCTGCCCACAACCTCACGGTCGTGAACTCGATACCCTTCTCATACATGGGGCATGCTTTAAATTTTACTATCTATGATTCTCTCCTACTCTTGTGATGCACTTCTATCTCCCTTTCATGGGACAATCGCCCAGCCGAATTTCCAAAAAAAAAAATGGTATGGGGACCCTTTAGAACTTTGGAGTTTTAAAGCCGACGACTTTTGATAGATAAGACACATTGGTGCTCCCACCCATTCTCTTCCCTTCTTTCGTCCCACCAGTCCGGTTCCTATGCAGAATAAGTTTTTTTCTCCACATACAAAACGTTTTTTACATGAAAAATAGGTAATTTTTGCAAAAAAATAGATGTTCGAATGTTTTTATTTAAAAATAATTTAAATTTGAGTTTAATATGAATGATTGGTAGTTTTAATAGTTAATTGGATAATTAGTTAAAGATAAGAATAAATTTAATAAACAAATGTTTTATATAAAATTATAACAAATATTTTGAAACATATTAAATTAGAAAGAAATTATGACAATTATTTTGAAATGAAGAGAGTACTTTCTATCAATTTGTATCTTAGTGCAATTTAGAATTTTATGTGGATGGCGGACTATTTGTACAAAATGGAATAATTTTAGGTTCTCTTATAAAAAGAAAAAAATGAATGATTTTTTAACTCAAGTGTTTTCTTTCATAATATATATATTTGTTTACTTTATTTTATATAGTTAAGTAGAGTTTAGAGTTTTTTTTTTTAAATGCATGTTTACAATATCCTTCTCAATATAACAGATTAAACAATTAGATAGAAAATCATATTCTATTATATTTTTCAATTTACTCTCGACAATTTTCATAGCAGAAAATGAGCGCTCTCCGGATGCAGTAGATACTGGTAAAGTAAGCACAAGCCGAATCAACCTGTCAACAAGAGGATAAATTGCTCACTTTCTTGTTGCTGCCAAATACTGATATAATTAGGATATGGTTGAGAAATGTAGAATGCTTTCCTACATGATTAAGAAAAGTACAATTTTCACCATTGTTTACCTTCTTCCAATTTCTGAATCCATTCATTGTGAAAGTATTTTGTCCAAGGCGATTAGACGGTTTGGTGAAAAGGAAGAATGCAAGGCAATAAGCACCATTATTGAATGTAGAAAATTCCAATTAATCAGGAAATAATTTGTGCCAAGATGGGAGAAATCTACTACCTTTGTCATCCATATATTTACGTTCTCCAGGATCAGGAACTATAGATAATGTTTTATATTCTTGTGATTCCAATCTCGGAGCTTTTGACATAGGTTGATCATTACCAATATTGAAAGCTAACTGAGGAGATTCAATGGTGCTACAAGATTCTTTTGATTGATTGATTTGTTTCCGTTCCATCTTGAAGAGGTCTCTTATTGAAGAATGAGTGGAGAGTTCTAGTTGCCATGATTTTATGATAGTTAAATAAGCAACCTGAAAATAAAATAAAATCGAACAATATCAATCAAAACATAAAATATCACCGTTCACAATTTCACCCGCCAGACTTAAACATGATCAAAGTATTATTTCTTATCTCATTCCATAATTTAATGCCCTAAATAATCAATTAAAAACTATGATTAAAAATCAAAATAAAATTTAATTATTCATAAAAAAACAAAATCTAAAGCTATTGATTAAAATTTAAAAATAAGAACAAACCTTGAGAATGCGATGTAAGGCGGCGAGGTGATGATGATTTGATGATCACGGATCAGGGGACTGTGAGGGGCGCTCAGCGCTGGGGCGGGCCGCGGGGAATATGAAACTGTGGAGCCTTCACCGTGGAGTTGGAAAATTCTGATATAGACATGGTCTACCACTTGGTAATGGACCACTTGCTCCAGAATTAACCACATCACTTCTTTTAATTAAAAAAAATAAAAAATTCTCATAAGGCCCCACCTGTTTTTATTATTTTAATTAAAACTGTGATGTGGCTGAATGTGTACCAAGTGATCCATGACCAAGTGGTAGGCCAGGTCCATATCAGAATTGTTCCCGTGGAGTTACAGTAGAATTAGAATATGAAAGGTAATCTTAGTTTTTTTTTGTTTTTTTTTTTTTGAGAAAGGTCTTCTTTGTTTGCTTTACTTTTCTTTTTGTTTTATTTGGAAAATTCTATTTTTTTTCCTTTTAACAAAAAAAAATATATAACTAACAATAGCTTATATAATTTTTCTTTTACAAATTTTGGGCACCCTTTTCATAAACAAAAAAAATTTAGGGGGAAAATTTGATTAAATATTATGAATTACATATAATATTTACTATATCCAGTGAAAGTTTTAAAATTTTTTTGTGGCGGTCTGTCTTCGTCCCTGGGAGGCAGGGCCAGAAAAAATTAATGAAGAAATACAACTTTAAACCCCAATTATCTTGATATGTCTATCAAGATACGACTCCGAGGATGTTATGCTATGGGCCTTCGTAGTGTCTAAAAATGAAATCAATAAAGCCCAATTTCGTTGATAGATCCATCAGAAACTATCATAAAGAAAAGGAAAATTCTGATATGGACCGGGTCCATGTGGATCATGTGGTCCAGATTTGGCAACATCCCTGCAGAATGAGGAGAGAGAAGGAAATGCAGTGATATGACCAAATCTGGACCGCATGGTCCAGTGGACCCGGTCCATATCAGAAGTGTTCTAAAGAAAAGGGGAAAAAATGTAGGGTGAGTTGCGTCATATTATTATTCCAACCCTTACTGTTCTTTTTCCTTTTTATTTTCGAAGCAAGTACAAATAAACAAACAAATTGTGGACTCAGACTCAGGAATCAAAATATATTATATAAAGAGAAGCATCATTATTCTTATATAAATATTTATTTATTTCTTATATATTTCATGTCACTACAATAATAAACTCTCTTATTAGTAAGTCTGACCTACTACAATGTTATCACTGTTATATGGTCATGCCTGATTTAAAGATCGTATGACACTATAAATAGAAAATAAAATTAAAAAAGGACTTCAATTTCTTTATTATTCTTGAGAGTCTACGTCTGACATTACTTCCACTTCCAGCTGATTAGTGATCAGTTCCCTGCAAAATATATAAACAATTAATTCAATTAATAAAAATCAATTTTTTTTTAATATAACGTACTATATTAAAACACTAGTCGTGAATAATAAAATAGATAAGATACCGGAGTTGCAGGTTAGGGGAGGGAGGTTGCATTTGGATGGAAGGCGAGAAGCAATTTGAATGGTGTTACACATGCAGCCATGGTCAATTGCTTTGAGAGCAGCACAGCATTCTTGGCTAGGGACGTCGTTAGCCGCTCCCGGTAAAACATAGGGGGCACAAGTGTTCATGTTGCCGAGGTTTGCTGAGCATGTCTGGTCAGTCTGAGATTTGATCACTTGGACAAGTAACACCAGGACCAATATTATCTTGAAATTGATAGAAGCAATGGACTTGATCATGGCTGCCATTATTAATTGATTAGCTTGAAAACTTGAAAAATCAAAGTATTAAATGAGTATTTTTCTTTTTGGCTAATATAATAATAATTGAGATGCTTTGGTTGAATAATTCTTGATGAGTATTTTTCTTTTTTGCTAATATATATACAGGGACTAAGAAGACTTTCTTTCGTTTTCATGAATGACCTAATTCAGAGTTTGGTTGTCAATGCTTTTGGCTTGTGGGGGTGGTTTGTTAATGAAACACCAAAGACATTTTTTTTGCATATTCTTGATGCTCTAGAATAAAATTTGTTGGCCCAAATAAAAAAAAACCGGTACCCAATGCACAAGACTATCGCATCAGTAGAGTATAGGAGAGGTCCCCGATGTACGCAATCTTATCTTTATTTATCATAAAGAGGCTGTTTTCGGGGTTAAAACTCGTAACCTATCGGATAGCAAGTAAACACTCGACCATCGCGCCAAACACGACCTTCATTTGTAGACCCAAATCAAGGGGGAAAAAATCATATATTCCCTATTCTTTTTCCCATTCGAATAGACGATTATCACGTGTTCATTTTTTTCTTACATGCTCCACTATTTATTTTAGGTTATAAATTTTTTAATTAAAAAATTAACACACGTCAATTTGTTACTAGTGGAATAGAGAATGAGACACCGAATGGACAGAAGATTCTTATCGCAAATCAAGCAATATTACGTGGAAAGATGATTTTATATAAACAATACATCAAAGCACAATATTTAAACTTTTCATAATTTTTGGAAGAAAACAATTTAATATTTTTGAAAATCGAAACTTTTAACAACAATTTCAAAATTGAAAATTGAAATTGAAAATTAAAAATGAAAATTGCAAGTTTCAAAATATTTAGGGATTGGGCCACCGAGTATATGATAGAACGACATTTTGATTCAATATGTATGCAGGGGTTCATTGATCATGTAACCAACTTTCCTCGGAAAATTTAAGTTCAACATCACTATAGATAGAATTAGTTCCAGCTCTGGTTTCAATCTAAGAATGGGACTCATGGCTCAAGTACAAGGATCTCCTTTAAATTTCCCCCCCTTAGATTTCATATAAGTAAACTTTCTTAAAGAAGGGCATGAATTTTAATATGATATTTTTGTTTATTGGGTTTGTATGCAAAATGGGTTTGTGTTTGACGAGCTCTATATACTGAATAAAGGGAAATCAGCCTGTTTAGTCCCCCTAAGAATTTTCGGTTAGCCTGTATAGTCCCTCAATGTTTAATTTCAGCCTAGTTAGTCCCTTAGGAATTTTCGTTCGACTGAAAGTCCCCCAGAATTTTTGTTTACTCAAAAGTCCCCAAGAATTTTTCGTTCAGCTTGTAAAGTCCCTTACCTAGTCCCAGATTTTTTGTATTTTGTAAATTTTATAGATTGAAACTGACTATTATTCCCCCCGCTCATTAAGCACAGGGATGACATGAATATGAGGTTGCCCTGATTCCGCCGCAGAATAGGCGGTGGAACCTCTATATGCAACCTGTAAATAGATAAGGGACTTTACAGGCTGATAAAAAATTCCTGGGGGACTTTACAGGCTGAAATTAAACATTGAGGACTTTACAGGCTAAACAAAAATTACTGGGGGACTTTACCGGCTGAAATTAAACATTGGGGACTTTACAGGCGAACTAAAAATTCATGGGGGACTAAACATGCTGATTTCCCCTGAATAAAAGAAGATTTATAATGTGTAAATAAATCAAAATGGTTTTCGGTCTTATCTTCTCTGATGCCTTTTAACTTTGATTTGATGGCATGATTCCGTAGCAAACGTGACGGTATATGAGGACTACTGTTTTAGCGGTATTCTGTGAGCAGTGACTTTTTTCATTCATTATCAAAATGTTAGGTTAGTATACCATCCATCTATTTTAGTGGTATTCCGGATGAAAATCAATGGCTATGGGTTCTTACCAGCTGTTCCAAATCCAAAAAAAAACAGAAATCTCTAGAGAACGTGCATGCACATCTTCTTGAACTCTTATCTCAAGTAAAGATGTATACACATTTGGAGTTTTTTGAATCAAATTTAATGCATTTGGTAATAAAAAAAAATCCTAATAGTTAGGACCACAAATATAAATGTAAAATCCGTAAATGATAGTAACTCCTGTCCGTCTTCATTTTTTTTTACTTTGTTTTAGAGTAGAGGATTCTTTATATCTGTATCCAGCTTTACATTGCCATATATAACTAGGCTGCTCACGGAACTAGAGAACGGAGAGGATCCTTTGTTCAGTTCGAAAAGGCACCCAACAATGCACGGAATTTGCTAAACAACAATCATAAATACTCCTTCAGTTTCATAATAGTCTTTCTAAACAGTTTAACATATAGGTTAAAAAAGCGCAAAAAAATTATAATATTTTCTTTCACTATCTCACGAATAAATGTTTGTACATGTTTACTTTTTTCTTTCACTATTTTTTTTAGATTATAATATTTAATTAAAAAATTAACAATGTCAATTTCTTATTAGTGAGCACAATGAATGGAACATCAAACGGTAACAGAAGGCAAAAAATCGTCTGTCCCCGTTCTGTGTTTCCACGAATAGATATTTGCCACGTGTATATTTTTCCCCGGTGGGTTCCACTATTTCTTTTAGGTTATATTTTTGGGAAGAGATGAGAAGTATAAAAACGATTATATTATGATATAGAAGGAATACCATTTCACCGGAAAAATAAAAAGAAAAAAACAGTCATAAATACCTACTTGAGATGTTCGCAATAAGCCAAGCATCTGTCTAAAATTCAATGGAAAAGCCACTTTCTTTTTCCTTCTTGAAGAATCATGAGATGTAAATACGCAAATTGGGCAAATTGATATTGAAAAAGTTCAACCACATGATCATGTACTTGAGGTACATTTACGTGCTAGTACTATTTATCATATCAATTTTTTTTTATTTTATGAAAATTTATCATATCACAATTATTATTGAGGTTCATATCTTCTGACTTATAACGAGTTAGCTTGAAACAATAATTGAAAGTAAATTTTTGCGTTTGGAGAACTATTTGACTTTATTAGCGTATTATTATTGATAATTGGCATCTATCAGTGCTATGATTATGAAAAAGTTGTGCATGTTAAATGCTATTCCATTTGCATGTTTGTGCTTTTTTTTCCTAACAAAAATTTCACCAAAAGTTCCATATAGAAAAACCACTAATCCTCCACTAGACATAAAAAACAATCATGTTTAGTGTACACAAATAGCACTGCAAGTCAAACGCTCGATCATCTTCGACCTTTTTTCGGAGCTGAATTTACTTAAAGAATCGGTATAAAACACTAATTCCAGTGTTCATAAAGCTTAGACATTAATAAAAATTTATAGAAGAAGATGGATAGCATAAAATTGAAGAAGAAGACAAATTAAATATGTTAAAAACAAGTCTGCTAGGAAGTTTCAGCTGTCCAATATAACTTCACTGCAAAAAGAAGCTTCTCCCTCTGCATAGGTCCATCTTCATGATCCACAATTTGACTATCCCAGTTCAACCCATCTGCAATCCTCTTCACTTTCACTAGCAAATCTACATCGTCCCGGATTATTAAGCTTCCTTCTGGCCTCAAAATCCTGTCCATTTCCAGCAGAATGTCCTCCATCTCACATCTGTACCACAATGAATTAGACAAAAAAGACGTCAACAACTTCGAATTCATTGAAAAAAGAAAAGCGGATATTCAATTATGACCTGTTCTTGTAGAGAGTAAATATTGAATCAGCATGAATTAGATCATATGTTCTAGGATAAGTTGACATTGCTTCACACCTGGAAAACAAAATCAATGGTAGTTAGAAACATGATTAAAAAATAAACTCGAATTTGTGTAACGAAAAAGCATGAGGTCCTTAATTACCAGCTCTGATAAGTTCCAATCAATCCTCGTTCGTAAATGACACCAAGTGTGTTAACTTTGGCCTCAACTGGAACCAAATTCATAACCCAGACAGGATCATTCACCAAACTAGCAGCGAATCCGCCTAAGAACGCGTTCATGTCAAGAAGATTCCGGTACCTTCCAGCTTGGCCTAGCTGATTATTTACTGTCTTATAGTATGACATTCTCCTTTTCCATAGGTTCGAGTTTTCTTGAAAATCTTCTGGGTTGACTCCATTTATAGTTCCCTTTCTGATTCTAGGTGGAATTGCATTCAATCTTTTAGGCCATTTTTCCACTTCTCCACCAGCAGTCTCTTCATTGTTAGAAACTTCAGGCAATGGTGTTAAACAAGTTTCTATTTTGGTATACCTGAATTTTTTTTTAAAATTTTTTAGATTAATTAAGACCAACCTTATAAAAATTTCAATCCGAATATAGTTATTTAATTAAGGAAGACGAACCAGGCCTTATCGGGATCTTGAACAGAGCTGCAGAAAGGAGGATTTTTTTGAACCTTTCTAAATTTCTTGCACTTGATATGATTAGCTGGTTTCTGCCAAATTGCAATATCATCCTTCTCAATCAACTTCTTCCAGCAAAGACTTTTAGCTACATTTTCAATATTAGTTTGTTCTTCATTCAAATCATCCCTCGTTCTTTCCCAACCTTTCCAGTATTTTCTCCAGCGGATTGGTGGTCCAGATAGGATCCAGTACCCACCTGGCCTTAGAACCCTATCAACTTCAGTCAAGAAAACACCGTCTGCCCACAAGAAAGTTATCAACCATAAGAAGATATGTGCATATGGGCGGACCTAACAACTTTGTACAGAGGCAAGTTGTATAAAAACATATGATTATATAAAAAAACAATATTTGTTTAGGGGATCAAACTTAATACTTCCTCCATTTCATAATGTATGTTGTTTATGACAAGTAACGAAAATTAAGGAAGCAAAAAACAAGGTACTATGTTAGTCAAAATATCAATATCCGCAAGGATAGCCCAGTTGGTTTGGGGGGTGGCAGTTTGTGTAGGAGGGCGCAAGTTCGAATCTTGGCAGCCGCAATGTGGAAGTTTCAATTTTGACTAACAAACTGCTTATTTTTTTATACTTCTTTAATTTTCGTTATATGTGCTAAACGACTTATATTATGGAATCAAGTAGTATTATGAGGGACCAAATTTATGCAAAGAGACAAAGGGTCTTTAAGGGAAATACCATATTCACCCCAGGGAATGAGGCAACGGGAACAGTGAGCCATGTCAAAAGCTCTGGATGGATAAGGAAGCCTCTTGGAGGCAAGAACTCCAATTAAAGCAGGAACTCCTCTCTCCAATGCAAATTGGACTTGTGCTTCATGGGTATCCCTTGGTGCAAATGACATTGCAAGAATATTTCTCGACAATAGATAAGCTCCCCAACTCGCAACCTACGTAACATATTGTAAATTTTAATAGCACATTAAATTTCATATTTGACCACAAAATTTAAAACTCAAACTTTATCTCATCTCGCCATAAAAATTGGAAATGCCATGTGTTCTTGGCATGGACAAATCATAACATGACTTTGGAGTTACTTGAGCCAAAAAGGGTATTTGATTCCTTATGTTGAGAGGAGGTATGGTCATAAGATCCAAAAGCTGACAGTCCATGTTTTTAACTCTGTTCTCATATCTGGATGATTTCTGACCATCCCACCACTTATAAATCTACATAAAATCCTTTTTGTCCTAGTTCTGACTACAAGTCCAAGAACAAATCAGGTGATTTCCATTTTAACTTTTCCCTTTATTTACCCAAAAATAATCTATAATTGCATGATTAATTAGTACAACTAATGACCTAGGATCCCAGATTATATTGCATGATCATTCATTTAATTAAAAAATCAATTCAAGATTAGCATGCAGAGCCGCCAGAAAAGTCCTAAAAGACAAAGAAGCAAGCAGTCCGGCTCCTGTGCGGAACAGCCAAAATTCCGCACGTGCGGAACAATCTCAGCCGTCGGATAGAATTTTGAACGGTACAGATCTGGAGAGAGAAAAGTTACGGCTGACTTAAAAAATAATAATAAAAAAAATTCCTCTTTCCAGATTTAGACAGTTAAAAAATCTCATCCGATTGTTGGGAGCGTGTCCCGCACCGTACGGAACAAAAAGCTGTTCCGCATAGGAGCCGTGACCAGAAGCAACACGTTCTTTGGGATATTGTCCTGTCAAAGAAGAAACCAGAGAAAGGGCCCACCAGCGAAATCCCGCCAAGAAATACCAAACTACTGGTTATCTACATTTTTTTATAATCACGTAATCTTTTGTATATGGTTAGTTTATATAAGGAGATATTAGTTTTCTTGTAGGATTGTAGTATATTAAAATTATACCTATCGCATCAATAATAAATTGTTAATAAATCTTAAAAAAATAATGAAAATCTAAATTAAGATGTGAAGCTAAATTATTATCTACAAAACAAAAAAGAGAGATAGAAGATCAAGAAAAGCTTTACCCCACAACCAGTATCAATAGCAGTTCTAATAGACCCATCTTTGAGATTAATCAACTTGCCAATATCATCAATATAAGCATCAGCACCATTGGGAAACATGGTCCCACCACCAGGAAATCTGAACCGATCACCTTCATAACGAATCCAGTTCTGAACAGCTTTTTCGACCGTCAATTCCTTGTGCGGCACATTAGCGTACCACACCAGATCCCTACTCAATGGCCACTTGAACGGATTTTTGTAACCGTGCGGCGCGGGTACACGACACTTAAGCAATTTTCCCTTCTCCGGACAATGCCTTTCTCTGTATATCAATCTGTCTCTGGGGAATTTTAACGAACGCTTGGGGTCCTCACATGGTGTGTACTCACTGTACTTTACATCGCACGGTGGATAAGTCTTGCCGGAGCCGGAGTCTCCGGCGTAAATGTCGCCGGCGTTGTGGTTGCTCTGGAAGTCTAGATTTTTTTTGTCAACGGCGGCGAGTTTAGTGGTTGTAGTGGTGTTTTGGTGGGAGAGAACGCATGGGAGGATGATTTGAGAGGAGGTGGCGGCGGAGGCGGCGTGTTGCCAGAAGCCGAAGAAATAGGAAATGGAGCAGAGGAAAGTAATGAATGCGAGAGTGAAAAGATTGGTTATTTTCCAAGGATTGTTGTTGTTGGGGTTGGGTTTAGAAGTTGGGGTGTAGTATTGTGGGCTTTGGCCTGCCATGGAAGTAGCAGAGAGGTGAAGCCTTCTTCTTCTTCTCCGGCGGCTTCTGCTACTACCTTTTTGGTAATTATAGGAAGATTTTAGTTTAGTTTAGTTTATTAGTGTAGTTCTTTATAGTAAGTATAACGTTGGGAAGAGTGTGGGGAGTGTGTTAGAGATCTGAGAAAGAGTTGAAGAAAAACAATAAGTTGAGCATGCTGGGGGAGGTGCACATGAATAATACGGGTGGAAATCCTTTATCCTATGATAGGAACGGGGACAGAGAATTTTTTGCCGAATAATACTTACTTCATTCCTAAATAAAAATTTATAAATTTTTTAAGACAGATAGCAAAGAATATATATATATATATATAATATTTTTTAAATAAAATATTATTATTATTATTTTAATAAAATTAGTGATATATAAATTTTATTTCAGATAATAATAATAATATTTTAATTCTTTAATTTTTATTATTTATTCTAAAAGTCTTATGTTTAGTAATAGAGGTAGTTTAATATTAATTATAATATTTTGGGAGGGGTGTTTTGAGAGAGTGGAGTGAGTGGGGGAGGTGAGGAAAGCAGAAAAAAGAAAAGAGAGAGATGGATGTATGTATGTATGGATAGATATGACAGAGAAGCAACAAAAACGGAGGATTCCTTTCCCCTCCGTAAGGACCTTCTTTGTAGTATCCCAATGTTACTCCATCTAATTTTATACTCCTGCGGCTTGGAAAATACTACAGTATGTACTATACTTCATTTATTTTGATTTCACTTTTTTTACGTATTTTTATGATAGTAAAATATATTTTTGTGATCAAAGTGTTCATATGCACTGCCCATAATCGTGACGCCGAGGGTTCGATACCCGCCTCTTACTTGAGGCTTAATAAATTTCACCCTTCTTGGGTTCCTCCTCCTGTGTGACCACCTCCATCCGTGAGGTTAAAAAAATAATAATAAATAAAATAAAATTTGTGATTATGAAAGGCTCTGAGACCTGGACTGATAGAGTTAGTGTATGATACAATTTCTCAGTTTGAATGTATAATGTAATTTTTTTAATTTCAATCTTTATTACTCCCCCCTTTATTCCAAATTTAACATTCACGTATGACTTTAAAAAAAAATAATTTAATTATAAATAAGTTACATTATTTTTTAATATACGAGAATCATATGTTAGTTGAGTTTATAGGTGGACACATGATTCATCGTTAAAGGGGCTAGCTTTTTCCCCATTAAGTTAGTAGGGTTTGACTCTTAGCCTCTTGATGACTTCTTTCTTTTAAGTTAGGATAATTTTGTTATGGATCAGGGCCACTGATAGGGCCCTGATCCACTTGGCTGTAAAACTGCCACGTCGCCTCCCTTCTCCAAAAAAAATAATAATAATAATTTTCTCTCAGTCACAGTTAAAATACAAAAAAATTTGTTCTGATATGGACACAGTTAAAAGTAAAAAAATTGTACAAATTTGTCACATCGCTATAAAATGAGGAGAGAGACAATTTTTTACTTTTAACTGTGTCCATATTAGAACAATCTTTTTTGTATTTTAACTGTGACTGAGAGAATTTATTTTTTTTGAAGAGGGGGGCAACGTGGCAGTTTTTATAGCCAAGTGGACCAGGGCCCTACCAGTGGCCCTGGTCCATATCAATTTTCCTTTAAGTTATCAATATTCGAATTCTAACTAACCTACTGAATAAAATATACTCAATTGATTCCTCAATATAAGTTATTTAGGACACTTTGAAAAAAAATTAAGGAACTCAAATAAATAATAATCTTTCCACCACAATTCCAATAATATCCATTACTTCCTCTTCTTTCACTTTTCAAATAAAAGATATTTGACAGATACCCCCTTTTTTCTCTCTGCGATTTTTTCCCTCCTCCCTGCTACTCTTCTGTCTGCCTTTTCTACTTGCTTTTCTTTGGATTTTATACCTCTACTTTATACCACAAATCATATAAAACTTTTTTCAAAGTATTTTTCTTCAAGATTCAAGACACAAAAGTTGGATATGTCTCAGATCTTCACAGATCTAGACTTTTTTTCTACGTTTATAGGAGGATTCTTTCAATCCGGACTTGATCTAGGCCCTTTATCATCTTTCTACATCTTCCCGAGGCAATTTGTAGGACAGTTGATATGCTCATGATCCTATAAATTGACGATCCTTACGGAAGATGTTGAAAGTGATATTCTCATGTCTCCGTGGTTTAAGGATTGTGGAGAAGATGGTGCGAAGAAGAATATGTATTTGTTTAACTTGCTAGTTTTTATCTTAATATTTCCTAACCACCCAAGTTATCGGGTGTGGTTTTTGTCTGTTATCATGGTTTTTTAAATCATTGTATAACTTTTATTTTCTTGTATTTTCATATGTTTCTTTGATTGTAATGACTTCGGCTATTTTGTGATTAATGGAAAATTTCTTATTTAGCAAAAAAAATAAATAAAAGATATTTGAAGGTATAATTGAAATAAATTATTGACACCTACTAAAAGACATGTAAATGACAATTAATTTGAATACAAATATATCTCTTAAAAGATAATCAAATGAGAATGGAGGGAGTATTATTGAAATGCCGTATCACACTAGCCTTGTTTTACATTAAAACTCCTAAAAAATAATAAATTAAAATTCCAGTAATTTTTATTTTAAAAAATGTTAATTTACTTCTAACTTTTGGGGTAAATATTATATTACATCACAATTTTTTTTCAAGTAACAAAAACTATATAATATATACTTAAACAAAAATTTGAAAAAAGAAAAAAGAAAAAGAGAGAGGGGTCAAGGTTTTTTTCTTTCTTTTTTTAATGAGGAGAGGATCGAATTCTGGTCTATGACTTCACAGGACGTGACCAAAGTTATATAAGTTGTATATATCTAAGCAAAGTTTTTCAAAAGGATGAGGGTGGGGGGGTGGGAGGGCTAAGGCAGCAAAGCAACACCTAGGTCCGCCCCTTGTTTATGTTTTTTATTATCAGGTAATATATATATATATATATATATATATATATATATATATATATATATATATATGATGAAAAATGGAGAACTATGACGATAGAGTATGTAACAAGGTGTTCGCGATTGATATATTATGAATCATCCATCTCAAATTCACATTGCTACTTAAATACAAAAAATATCACTGCCATATACAAAAGATCGCATAGTTTTGGCAAATACACCTACTACAATCAAGAAAGAAATTACAAGTTCAAAATATTAGGATACAAAGAAAAGTCTACCATGTATACATATGTTTTGATCCCATAAACTAGTTGCTCCGGTTGTAGAATTTATTGTTCAAAAATATTCTTCTATTTCTTTCTTGTTTGTGTTTTTTAATTATAGAAAGTTAAGGAAGAAAATGCAGCCGCCTTGAACTCATCTTCTCAAGTAGAGCCTTTCACCGATGATTATTTTGGATTTTTTATTTTATTTTTTTGAATAGATTATTTGGAGATTATCATTGTGAGATGTAGGGGAAGAAGGTAGTACCCTTCTGGCAATGGTTCTCATGTGTTTGGGAGAAAACAATACAAAAAGGTCTTTTTAATGTTGCAATCTCCCTTAAAGAGGACAATATTTTCTATGATCTGTCTCCCTTAAAAGATCGTTTTTAAGGCTCTCTATTTACTAATTAGTTTTTCTTCATTCTAATGTTATGATGTATTTAGATTGGGGTGAATTCTATTTTGGTCCCTATAAATGGCTCGTAATGTCAAGTTCGTCCTTAAACTTTCATAAATGTCAACATCGTCCCTAGAAATGACTTACGGTGTCAATTTCGTACCTGTAAATGGCTTGCAGTGTCAAGTTCGTCTCTGAAATTACATAAATGTCAACCATGTCCCTAGAAATGACTCACGGTATCAAGTTCGTCCCTTAAATTTTAGAAATGTCAACCTCCATACCAAGTGATGTTGCGATCTTTAGAATTATATATATATATATATATATATATATATATATATATATATATATATATATATATATATATTATCAGCTTTGATTATGATTTTATTATAATTAGTTTTGAATTTCGTTTATGGAATTTAAAATTTTCACTTAATCTTTGTTAATATAGAGTTAGTCAACGACGAAGGGTCTTTTTTGGAACAAGAGGGCCATTTCTAGGGACGGGGTTGGCATTTTTGAAATTTCAGGGACAAACTTGACACTAAGAACCATTTATAGGGACGAGGTTGATATTTATAAAAGTTCAGGGACAAACTTGATACTGCAAGCTCATTTACAAGGACCTAAATAAAATTCACCCATTTAGATTGAGTCTGATTTGGGATTGATTTGTGTTTAAAACTCAAATTGAAACACAAACAATTTATGGATTAAGTTTGAAAATAAAACCTCAAACATTAATCCAGTAAAAAATTTCATTTGAATTTAAGATTAGTTTGAGATTGAAACTAAAAATCTCAGATTGAGATCCCAATTCAATCGTACCTCCTTTATTTAAAGATACATTCAATCTTATAGTAGTATTTCTATTTTGTGTAAAATATTTTCAAAATATAAGGATAAAATTATCCAATTGAGAATGGAAAATCGTGCAGCCAGACGTTAACGCTACGAAGATTCATAAATTGCAAGTGCACTTAAGTAGTAGCGTAGCATCGGTTGTAGAATTAAAATTAATTAATCCTTAATCCAGCGGCTCTTGCTTCCAGAAAAGAATTATCTTCCTTTTTTCTTTTAGGCCCTTCGTCACTTACCTTGCTGAATCAGATTTCATGCGTGAAATGTGAGACTAGACCATAAAGAGTACATAAATGGGGCAATTGCTCCATCTCCAAGTAAATATTTTTTGCTTTTTCGTCTTAGAGAATCACAATGGTTTATGGTAGCATAAAAGTGGAGGCGGTTTGAAATAATTTTTAATGTCATATCTAACTGTTCAATTAAGTTACTTTTCAAACGCATAACATCTAAACATGTAGATAAGTATCATGCCTTCTCCAATTATATGAGACATGCCAAACCATTACAAAACCTAGATCAAAGTGTTTATAGAAAGAAATATTAATTTTGCAATTAATGTTATATCGGAATATGTCATTGATTATTGTTATATACGGTTTTTTTATGAGTTACAATCCAATTTAATCTTTAATTAACAAGAATACTTATTTATAATAAAATCGACACTGCACAACGCTCAATAAATTCCCATCCACTTTAAAAAAAAATAAAATTCTACCTCAAGCACTAAAAGATTAATCACAAGGTCCATATCCCAGTGGGACTATAGCTCACGGCCGTGGGTTCGATACCCTCCCCATACATGGGGCATGCTTTAATCTCCCTTTCTAGGGTTATCTCCTCCTCTTGTGAGGCAGTTTTCTCTCCCCTTCATGCAAAGACTGCCACCCGCTCAAAAAGACACTAAATGATTCTATTCATTTTAAAAAAAAGCACAAGAAGATTCTTTTGGGATAATTGGGCCATGTCGGTAAAGGTTTGGACTTGATAAAGGTAAGGAAATTGAGCCCATGATCATAACAAGTTGCTATATATATAGTGGGGCCGCCCATTAGAAGGGTGAAAATCTTCTGTCTCTGTTATATATAGTGCTCAGCCCTCAACCAATCGAAATTTACTATATAAATATTTGCTTTAATTATATATAAACACGATGAATCGTGATTTGGCTGTGACATCTTGACACACACAAACGTGACAGAGCGATTTTTTGCCCATTAGAAGGACCTGGAAACGTTATTACAAAATAAACATATTCCTTCGCCCGTAAATTACTGCAGAGAGATAAAGGAAGGGAATTCCAAGAGTCAGAGAAGCCGCAGCCACCACCACCGAGCTACAGCAGGAAATCAATGGCGGACGAAGACTATGATATGGACGGAGGGTCAGCTAATTCTCTGAAACATTTTTTTTCTTTTATTTATTTCTCAGATATAGAGTATCCGGTTAATTTTATTTATTTATTTATCAAAATTTTGCCTACTTTCGGTTTAAGTTCCTTTGTTTCTTGTGGATGCTATGAAGGGCGTTTCATATCTTCTACTCAAATTTTGATACATGTATTCAATAATTTAACCGATTTTAGGTATTTAGGGTTTATGAGCTAGGGTTTTTATTTTATTTTTTTGGTATTTTTTCTTTTCTCGGATAAATTTGATTGAAATTAGAGATGAAATCAGTTCCTCCTTTATCTTGTAGTGACAGTGAGACTTACCTCTTTAATTAATTTTTTTCTTAAAATTTATCCTTGGAATGATTTTAATTTACACGACTTTTATTTAGAAAAGGAAAGGAAAACCTTAAAGGAGCATAATGGTGTTCAAAGATCTTTTCTTTTCCGAATAATTTAAGCACAATTGTTTGATTGAGGATGTTTTAATCTGACTGACTAACCATCCCAAAAGATGGCATTTTTTTTTAACTTTTTGGTTATGTTGAAGTTTGTGGTTGTCTTTTGAGGAACTCTATTGTTGGGGATCAAGGTAGTATTTCACATGTTTGTGAGTTCTTGTGGGAATGTGAGTTCTTATGAACTTATTTTCTCTGTGGATCAAGGAGGTTTGCTTAGTATTTTAAATGGAACGATTCCCACCCTATTTACTTCCTGTTTCTCATCTATTGCTTAAGAATCAGGTTTGGTTCCTGATTTTTATCGATGGCACTAGGGGAGGGGGTCGGGGGACAATCTTTGCTGGCAGTGAGGAGTAAATCATACCATCTGACGAGATTTTCTCTAGCATTGAAACGTTGGCCCTATGGGAGGCAGTGTTAACAAAATGCAGTCTTACTGCATATTTGGATGATATCTAACTTCCTATGTTTAGAAATTTTGGTGATCCATAATGACTTGACTAGTGCATTCTAAACTGTATTTTCAGCTTTTTATGGTCATTTAGAACTATTTAATTCCCATATTTTATGATGAAGAAGGGCCTCTGCTTATTGTGGATAGGGGTCTTTATGTTCCAATGTTAAGTGTTAAAGATAAAATTTTATGTTCCATTTTTAGTTCACTGATAGTATGTTTATTTGCTTGGATATTAAGATGAACTAGCCATTTAAGTGTTACAGATAAAATTATGTTACATTTTTAGTTCACTAATGGTATGTTTATTTGCTCAGATATGAAGATGAACCAGTGGAGCCAGAACCTGATGTAAGATATTTTCTCTTTCTTGTTCTTTTTTCATCTTACTTTACCGAATTGAGCGCAGCTATAATATTGCATCTCCAAAAATGACAGGAAGGGGCTGAGGTGGAGGAAGAGAACAACAATGAGGAGGGCGTTGATACTATTTTAGGTGACACTGAAGAAAAGCAGGAGGAAGAACCAAAGGAGCGCCCTCGAAAGACATCCAAATATATGACAAAATATGAACGTGCAAGGATCCTAGGTACTCGAGCTCTACAGATTAGGTCAGTGTTCCATTTTCGAAGTTTTTACATTTTTTGTTGGACTGATAATGTCAATAGAGGCAAAAACTTACAAAATTTACCTGTAATTGAGCAGCATGAATGCCCCTGTCATGGTAGAGCTGGAGGGGGAGACCGACCCGCTTGAGGTAAACTTTCTCACCAGAATTGCGAACGAGAGAAGCTAGCTAGAAGGCATTTAAAATAAAATAAAAATGAAGGAACGTATTTCTGTTTACAGAATACTTTGTGAACTTCGATTGGTGTAGAATATATTTTCTCGTATACTGCAATTTTTCATGAATGCATCAGGAAGATTTTGTTAGAAACTGCTATGAACTTGTGCTAGTAATGAAACTTTTGTCGTGTTGGAGGTACGACGAGACAGCAAACCATACCATAAGTGAGACAAAAAATGAAAAATATATATCAATTGTTATAGGACTTTAGCAATAGTTGATTTCAAGAATGTTCTTTGTTTATCCAGGGGGGTTAATATGAATGTATGTGGTATTATAGACTTGAATCATAGGTTGGTATCTTGCATCATTGGCAGCTTTTCTGTGGGACTTCTTTATAATATCTTCATATCGCCTATTGTGTTAGATTGCAATGAAGGAGTTGCGAGAGAGGAAGATACCTTTCACCATTCGCCGATACCTTCCTGATGGAAGGTATGATGCTGCATCTGTATTAAAACATGTATATCTTTTGTATTTATTTTTGGACTCGTTTTTCTTCTCTTTCTAACTTCCTTACACTTGTTTCATCTAGTTATGAGGACTGGGGAGTGGATGAATTGATTGTGGAGGATTCATGGAAGAGACAAGTTGGAGGCGATTGAGTGGTTCAGACACTCTCTTTCGTAGTTCTTGCCTTTTGGATCACCGAAGCTGCCTGTTGACTCTTGGGTTGTATTCTTGGTGGACCTGTAACTGAACCGTGAACTGGGCTCTTAAGATATTTTTTGTTGTTGATAAATATCTAATGATGTGCCCTATCTATCTGTGTGCTGATATTTTGCCAAGACTTCAAAATTGGTGTAGAAATATTAATATTGAATAATATCTCCGTTCTTAAATAATTCCGTTTCTAAATAATTGATACATATTATTTTTTTGTATGTTCCAAATTATTTGTTACTAAATTTTAAAATTTGATGAATATTTGTCATATTTTTTTCCAACTTTACCTTTAGTTAATTTAACTTGATACTTTAGTGTTTTTAACTATTTCACACTTAAACCATGCACATTAAATAATTTGGATATTGTTTTTCAATTATTTTCTTGGTATGTATGAAAGTGTAAAATGTATCAATTATTTTCTTGTTAGTATTTGGTGAGATCAGTGTTTTATTTGCATTTTTCTTGGATTTTTGTACTTGCAATTCCTTGAGCTGTGTTGATTTTGACAACGTAGGACAAAAATTGATTACTAGGGATGGTGGTGCATATGGGTAAACAGAGCCCCGTACTCGCCCACCGGCATCTATTCTGCAACAGTAAACGGCCAACCAAAATTCAACCATAACCTGAGGTATCCTAAATGACTGTTGGACTTAAAACTTTGTTCCTACATAACTTGATCAATTACTCACTATCTATTTTTCATGGTTCAGATCTTTGACAACACTCATGCGAATCTCAACAATCACTTATTCTGATTGTACATATAGATGGTTTTGAACTGGAAAAAAAACTTTTAGGTTAATATTCAAAATTGTACTATTAGTTTAGTTTTTTTGTTTTGCTAAATAAGAAATTTTCCATTAATCACAAAATAGCCGAAGCTATTACAATCAAAGGAAAATCTAAAAATATAAGAAAATAAAAGTTATACAATGATTTAGAAAATCATGATAACAGACAAAAAACACACTTAAAAAATTTGGATGGTTAGGAAATACTACTAATAAAACTAGCAAACTAAACAAATACATAATCTTCTTCGTAGCATCTTCATCGCAATCTTTGAACCACAGAGACAGAAGAATATCACTTTTAACATCTTTCGTAGGGATCGACAATTTATAGGACCATGAGCGTATCAACCGTCCTACAAATTGCCTCGGGAAGATGTAGAAAGTTGATAAAGGGCCCAGATGAATTCCGGGTTGAATGAATCCTCCTAGAAAGATAGAAAACAAGTATAGATATGTGAAGATCTTAGACAGATCTAACATCTGTGTCTTGAATCTTGAAAAAAAATACTTTGAAATTTTTTTTATATGATTCGTGGTACAAAATAAAGGTATAAAACCTAAACAAAAGGAACAAGATTCGACCATTGATTGGAATCAATGGCCAAATCTGGCAAAAAACAAAGGGAAAAAAAATAGCAGCAGAAAACGCAGAGGGTTAGAGAGAGAAAAAAGAGAGAGAGAGGGAGGGAGCGAGGGGGGAATTCCGTACTACTCCCTCCGTCCCAAATTATCTGTCCACATTTCCTTTTTAATTTGTCCCAAATTATTTGTCCACTTTCTAAATAAATGGTTCATTAATGGTGATTTTTCCAATACTACCCTTACATTAAATGTTGGAGAGAGAAGAATATGGAGAGAAGAGAATGTAGAATTAAATTGTGACTAAAATTAAATAGGGTCATGTTTGACATTTTACCATATTCCACTATAGAATTTGATGAAACCTTAATCTCCGTGCAAAATACAAAGTGGACAGATAATTTGGGACGGAGGGAGTATTAGTTTAGTTGGCATTCAAAATATTCAATTCAAGTAGACAAAGAGATGGTTTGAATCAAAATGAAAATGGCAGGATATTTGAGAAGATTGTGTAAACCTGAATTTGATTTCTCAATGTCATGGCGTCGAGTATTGCAGGCCGGCTCCTATACGAAACAGGGATTGTTCCGCACAGCCGTCGGATGAAATTTTGAATGGCTCAGATCTGGAGAGAGAAAAATTGAGGTTGGATTTAAAATATTAAAAAAAAAAATTCTCTCCAGGTCTAGACCGTTAAAAAATCTTATCCGACAGCTGGTAGTTTGTCCCGCACGTGCAGAACAAAAAACTGTCATGCATAGTAACCGGGAGCTGAGTATTGACTACATAATGATAATATCTTGTAAGCTTGGTAGACTTTGATATCCTACTTTTTTTTTTTTTTTTGAAAATACGATATCCTACTTCTTTGGTTTAGTACGAATTTTTTATTCATATCGTCTCTTTATAAATAGTTTAATTTTACAAGAGTAAAAGCATAAGGTATCTAATTCCTTCGAAATTAGACGATTTAATTTTTACACCGAAAAAAAACAACGCATTATCTATTCCATTCTAAATTGCGGTTGATTTTAAGCAAATTTACATCAGACTAGGTTTCACACTTCACAGTGTTTGTTGAGGTGTCTTTTCATGGTTTGTTCTAACATGAGAGGTGGGACAAAGTAAGGCCTAATTGCCCTCTTTTATGGATCCCTCTACTAGGGGTGAGCAAATTTGGTAAAAATCGATTTACCGACCGAATTCGATTTGAATTCGGTAAATCGAATTCGGTAATTTCGAATCAATTCGGTAATTCGGATCATACCGAATTGAAGTTTTCAATTCAATTCGAATTCTAGTATATGGTTTTAGTGAATTCGGTATTCACGAATTCGAATTCAAAAAAATATTTTAATAAATAATAGTATAATACTAAAATAAATACACTATAAATACTCTCCTAAATCCCTACTTCTAACAAAAAATGTCACCCACACTAGATTACTCCCATTTTTCTTCCTCTTCTTCCTCTTCTCCATTGACACCGCCCCAAAACTCCCTCCAGTAAGCCTCTGTTTTCTTTTCTTCTTTCTATGTATTCTCTAATTCGGTAAATTTACCGAATTCGAATTCGGTAAATCGGAATTCGGTTCGAAAAAGGTCGGTAGTACATGTGAAATTCGAATTCGAATTCGGTCAATTCGAATTCGAATTCGAATTCGGTAAATCGGAATTCGGTGCTCAGCCCTACCCTCTACAAAAATAATGTAGACAAAAAAAAGTAAAAAGGAAATGGACCATTGGATTTGGAACTTCTTCAGTATAATTGATTTTTTAATACAAATTAGATAATAAATGTATGTATAATTGATGATGAAATTCTACTACTATAATAATCTCTAAACTAAATTATTAGTTGACAAAATTTTCTCTAATATTTTCAAGTATCGAAGAGAAGCCAAATCGGAAATCATTGATATCCATGGATGGCTGGTTGTCTTGTTCCGACTTAATATGGCTTTTCAATAATTCAATCTCTAATATTTTTTTCTCATGGCATTTCACAGAAAAGTTGAGAGTACCCGCCTATGAACCACACCGGCTATGGAATAGAACGGTCAATATTTAATACATATTGAATAATTTTGATCATTTTAAATTGTTAGAACAAATTTTTTAACAGTTCAAAAGATAAACACATTAAAAAAAAGTACTCCCTCCATTCCTAAATATAAGACTCTTTAGACAATTTGAGAAAATTAAGGAAGTTGTCCATTCCACCTAAACTTTCAATACTACCCATCCTCCTCTCTTCTCTCTCACTTCTATATTATAAAGAAAGGGAAAATGTTGAGGGTATAATTGAAATGAATTGTTGACACCTAACAAAAGAACCTTAAACGACAATTAATTTGGACTCCTAGATTTCTCCTAAACGACAATTAATAAGGAATGGAGGGAGTATTCATCTATACTGAAAAAACGAGTTCAACTGTATAGACATGTGCCTATGAACTTGCTTTTCCTACCGTCCCCTTCCAAAGATATAAAACAATAATAATAAATAATAAATCATCAGCTTTCTCTTTCTATTTCTTTCCTAATAATAGTGGCAGTAGTTCTTTAGTTCAACCTCTACAGTCAAGACTTCCAGTGAAGAGGATAACGTCTGAAGAACCCACTTCGTTTTCTTCACTTCCCAGTTCCAAAGGTTATTCCTTTTCTCTAATTTTGTGCATTTTTCTTGAATTTCAGATTCCCACCTTGTCAGTGAATTCATCTTTTACAACTTTCTTCCAAATTGTGCAATTTTGTTTTCGTTTATGACAGCTCAAAATAGTTGTTCCTCTGGTTAATTAATTAAGGAAGTTTGTTTTTGTACGGTAAGAATTTTTAGATTGCTTTTGTGTGGCATCCCTAATTGTTGGTTGGATTAGAAGTTTGATTAGGTAGCATTACTTCTTTCTTGATTTCCCTCATGCTCTTTTTTTTTAATGATGAAGATATTCCATTCTTTTCCATTAATTTCTTCCATCTAATGTGAAAGATAAACCTTTTAATCTTTCTTTCTTTGTTTTCTTTTTTTTCTTTTTTTTTTTTAATTTTTTTTTATTTTATGTTAATAATTTGCCTTTCATATATGTCTGTGATTGCCCAACTCATGGGCCTTTAAAAGGCCTCTAATTGTCAGATTAAATGGTGATATGGTGCATGATTTTTTTTTATCGACTTGCCTCATGCTCTAATGAATTCGCTCCCTCTTCGAATTTCTTGAACTGTTAATCAAGATATTTCGTCTTATTCGCCATTGTTCGACTGTCGTAAGCCTTTGAAGTGAGGAGACCCTTTTCATTTCTGACCATCATTGATAATTGATATTTCTTCGTTCTTTTATCTTTTTATCTGCTCAGTTAAGAAACATATTCGCACTTTCATTGGCAAAATGCATCCATGATGTGTGAGAGGTGTCAATGCTAATGTATGTTGTACCTTGTAGCTTAACAACAATGCTTGAGTCTACGTTAATAAAAAAATCGCACGACAAAATATTTTTATGTCTAGAATTGTTTTTGGATTTTCTTTTGGTCATATAATAATTTAATGTGAATGAGTAAGACTTCACCAATGACACCGAGTTTCTTACTTTTGCATTTCATCAATTAGTCAGACACAACAGGGGTCACGTCTTAGTTATTAGTAGTCATCGAATGCTGGAGAACGGTATTTCCTATATTTTGTTTTTTCTGTGATAATTTATCTATCACGCTCTGGAGGCCTGTAGAATTTGGCATAAGCATGAATATTTATTCCTATGATGGTAATCTTCAAGTCTTATCATTTCGAACTATAACTCTCTTTATCTAACTGTTTTATGAAGGATAGCTTTTTGACAGTCAAGTGAGGTTCCTCCAATCAAGAGGGAGTCTGTAATGATGTCAGAAACTTTCATGATAGACAACAATGAAATGCACCATAATTTGAATGGTACAATCCCAGCTGAAATTGCTGAAAATTTGAAGGAATTTTTTCCTGAGCATGGGGATCTTAGTTGTGAAGAAGTGCTTCTACAACAGGTATTCTCATTTTCCATGGTTTCTTTTGGGCAAGAGGGAGAAGCTTTTCTTGGTCATTTTTGTTGTTTGTTCATGGTGTACATTCTTATACTAATTCGTCTGTCGATGTACTAGGAAAGTGCTTATTTGTATCTTCAATCATTTGGAAAGAACAAAGATAAGACTTCCAGTTCTGGTTCAAGCACTACCAGGAGTCAGTCTGTGGTGCAAGAAGGCGAATCTTCATGTAATGTAGATGTTGAATCACAAATGGCTCTCGATGAAGCTTTAGCTAAATCCTTACAGGAGTTGGGTGATGACTTTGAAGATTTTTATATAACTGAGCACTGTCGTACTATGACTGGTAAAAACCCGTTCTTTGCATATATGTTCCTGCTCTCAGAGCTATCATGTTTCTTGCATTTTTCATTAGGGTTGAGCTCTTCCGTTTCATATTCTATTAATGTCGTGCTGATTTCATAAATAGGCCATGCTCTGGCATGGAGGGTCTTTACCTGGACAGGCCATCTCCTTATGTTGCCTTGCATAGACATCCTAAATTATGTAACTTTATTTCCTAGAACAAATACGTCTGTAGATTTTTGGGCACTCCTTAAGTGAGATCATTCAAAGGTCTTGATTGTGATATCAATAATATTTTCCATGGAATTTGCAAAGTGAACTGCCTATACCTTGTCAATGAAAACACATGTTTAAGCGAGGCCCGGCATTCGACATAAATATATTCTCCAATAACTTCCCATTACTTACTATATTATTTGCGTTAAATTTGAACACTTCAAATAAATTTATGATTATTTGCTTCTTTATCGACATTGCAATGATAGTTTCATCCGTGTCATCCGCTGAGAGCAGAGAATCCACTCCTAGAGAAACCCCTGCCCGGGTATGAAATCAACTTTATTCTCTTTACCCTCTCTCTCTCTCTCTCTCTGTGGGGGTGCGCGCGTGTGCTTGCTTGCTGAGGTTTTATAGAAGGTAAAACTTTTTATGGTAAAACGCAGGCAACCAGTCAAACTGTAAGGCAAGACGACATTGATCCAGATAATATGACTTATGAGGTAGGATTTATGTCAAACTACTATGTGCATTTTGGTGTTTCTTTATTCTGGAAATAATATGCTTTCGAGTTCCTTCGATGGATAATCTGTGAAACTTTCTTCCATGCGTCCTTCCTTGTAATTATCCCAACCACTGCAGTTAAGTCATATCTTCACTACATTTATATGTTAATTTTGACCAAGTTCATCTGAAATATAAAACCGTCAGCCTGACAAAATGAAACAAGAAAAACGATAAAGATTTTGCTGTTCTTCACCACTCTTTGTGGATCACAAAAGAAGAGACTAAGCTTCCATGCACGATTTCTTGCTTTATTTTATTAAGGCTCTTGAGACCTTTCTATTAATATTAAACCTTAAGCTTCCGTAAGAATATTCAAACTCTAGACAATGCATCATCACCCTCTGCACTCTAAAGGCCAGCCGCCTCCAAATTTTCCTAGGAACATGTAGCTTCCTAGATAATACTGGATCAGGCTATTCTCAAGTGATTACAGTGGCCCAATATTCACATTCTGTGCATGTACTTGTTACTTGGTAATTGATTATATCATGTTTATTTGTGCTAGGAATTACAATCTTTAGGGGAAGCTGTTGGTCATGAGAACAGAGGACTCTCGGAAGATCTTATATCACGATTGCCCACTTTCAAATACAAAACAGGGTTGTTCTCTAAGAGACGGAAAAAGGAGGAGTATGTCCTGTCTGACATTAATGTTTTGCTTTTGGTTTTTTTGTTTTCATTTTATCTGCATTTTAGTCTATGTGGATAGGTTTGGAATATTCATTGTTTTAAGACTTGGTAACTTTTCATGGTTCATCTTGAAGCATACTAATCATTACTGTACGGCTTCTTGCGTGTCTGCTTACGATATACTGATGAAGAAAATGAATTAATTGCCTATAACTACTTTTAGTTATCTTTTCCAAAATTATTAATCGTATATGCTTTCTCGAGAGCATGCTGTTGTGTTCTTGTCATCGGTCCTTTAACGATTTCCTTCTTCTTTGCATGTTTGTGTTTTCATTTTGTTGGCAAGAGAAATAATTTGCTATCCCAGGAGCCTTACACTTTTCTTATCGGTCTTAAAAACTTTAGGATATAAGCCTAATGCATATTATTGTACGGAAGAAAAAAAAACAATTTCTTTGTGCGGTTAATAGCTTGTTACATATTTGTATTCTAGGTGTGTGATTTGCCGTGAGGAATATAAAAGTAGGACTCGACTTGCCACTTTGCCTTGCGCCCACCAGTATCATTCAGGTTGCATTACTCAGTGGCTGAAACTCAATAAGGTATGGTATTTACTCTGCCGATGATATTCTGTTTCATGATCATTCACCAGAACTGTTTGCTATTCCATTCGAGTAAACTTGTCTTGTGTTCTCGTCGCCTTCCTAAATGTTTCATTATGTTGGAGGTTTCCGACTCTTCTATTTACGTGATCTGCTCTCATTTTATTCGTAATCCTTTTCTTCTTGGTGCTCAATATCTCTTATTAACCCAAGAAAGTAATTTCCTTTTCAATGATCTTTGTTTTTATTAATTTTTCTCAACGCGACAAGGTACAAGTATATTTGACATAATAGTTCTTGCAAATTAAGTTTACACTTAATGTTTTCTGGAGTTATAGTTATCGGTTAGTGGAATATATATATATAAGTTGAATTTTTTCTTCTAAGTAATGACAAATATCTCTCTTTCTCTGTCAATTTCTATATCGCCCGCAGAATTGCCCTGTTTGCCAAGAGGAGGTCAGAGATAACTGATTTGCATCACATCCAACTTAAAAAAGAATGGCCTGTGGTTCTGGTGCTTATATATATATATATATATATATATATATATATATATATATATATATATATATATATATATATATATATATATATGTTTTCAACAGCTTTTACATTTTAGTGGTAAATTGAAGAATCCTCGTTCTGCTGGAACGAAATTTGATTTCTTGACAAATTCGTATATTTGTGTAAATAATTTCTGGTTTCAGCTTTCAGTTTTTTTCTGTGGTTATTACACTGTGGACTTGTATTTATCAAAGGTTCAATACCCTTAAGTTGTTCTCAATAACATATCATCTTTTATTTGAGATTTTTTTATCTTGCGGTTCATAAAAGTAAATTATTTGTCAGAGAAGAATTGAAGGTTCTCGCCTATGTTGGAGTTTGTGCAGAGAGTTATCCAACTTCATGGGTGTATTTGAATATATTTTTTGTGTTTGAGAATTTTTATCTTGGAATTAAATGAGTTGTTTGCGAGAGAAGATTTGCTGCACAAACTGAGCATTTGGTTTGTTTTTATGGCCGAGCTATAATGCAAGTTATTCACTTTTGGGTCCCACATATTCTTAAATTTCGAAGAAAAAAAAACATTCTCAAATAAAAAAACAAATTAAATGCATTGAGTGATTCTTAATTTTGTACACTTTCCGCCTTAAATTAATTGTTTTCATTTTTTTTTTTTTTTAAATGAGTTTTTTTTCCTAAATAAACTAATTATTTATATTGAGTTTTCCCATTTTAATCTTACTTCAAAGTTCGAATCTTCAATGAACGCTGCTAATTAATGAAAACTAATAATTTTTAGTACAAGCTAAGAAGTAGTTGATTCGGAAAACAAAATTAATCCAGAGTATTTTAAATTTTTATTCACGTTTTATTATATAATTCATCAAAACTCTGTTATCTGTTAAGAGGGCATTAATTTTCAATGAAGAGAGCAATAATGGTTGAAAATGGTCAAAGAACCATAATTATGATTTTTTTAATTAATACCATAATTATTAAGTTTTCATTGCGTGACCAATGTTGCATTGTCTAAGTGATGCATTGTCTAAATTTACATCTACTATACCAGAAGTATCTGGATCATAAAAAATATTAAGGGAAAGAGATTTTAATGGAATAGTTCCATTTCTATACATGTATTTCCCCTAGGAAGCTAGATTATGTGATGCTTCATTGAAGTTCCTAGAAATAGAAGTAGCTTTCCAGTGATTTAAAGACTTCGGCTTCAATTTACAATGGTCTGTTATCACTTTTTCTTGCCATTTTTCAACTTTATTATTGTCCTGTAGAGAGTGAATAACATTATCTGCAACTCCTTCAAGAATAATTTTGTCCCATTTCCAAGCTAATGTCAGATTGATTGCAAGTAAAGCTCCATTTGCCTCTGTTGTAAATATATCAGGTACAAGTACAGATATAGTGCATGCCTTAACAATCTTTCCATCTTCATTTTTAACCACATCAGCAGCAGTAAATTGTCCATCCAGAAAAGTAGCATCAAAATTAATTTTTTCCCAGTTAGGTGGAGGTCTACTCCATTCCATTGGGCAATATAGATTAATTTTCTTCATTCCTCTTCTACTAGCAGCACCAGAATAGGTTTCAGCCAGACTATTGATTTCATCACTAATGTTATCCCAGTTCTTTGACTTTTCCCCAAAGTGAATAACATTTCTAGTCTTCCAAATTTGTTCCATACATACTAAGGCAAAATTTGTAAAGAGCAGTTGTTCAATGTGATCTAAAGGGAATACCATATCAGGTTGTAAAATAATTTCTATCCATTTACAAATATTCCAATCTTTAAACATCTCCACCCTAATATTCCACCTAGATCTTCACCATATCATTTTGGCTAAAGTGCAATGTAAGAACAAATGCTCCAAGTTTTCAGTGTCACTATTACAAAGAGTACAAATGAGATTACATGTGGCAATGTAGTTACCAATTCTTTCCTTTGTAGGAAGAATATTTGATTGTAATCTCCAGAGTAGATGTTTATGTCTTGGGTGTAATCTTACTTGCCATATCCTTTTCCATAAACTCCTTGGTACTTGAGACTTGATTTTGTATCTCCATTGCTGGTTCATTCTATAAGCTGACCTTAAAGAAAATATCCCTAACTTGGAGGGAGTCCAAACAAGAACACTTGGTTCCATATGAGATGGAATTTGAATCTTCAAAATAGCATTAGCTTCTTCATCTGAAAATAGATTTTTGATATTTTCTTCCTTCCACGTAGCTGAATGTTGATCAATAAGTTCATATATCCACAAAGGTTCACCATTATTCAAGGTCTGTTGTGAAGGTTTGAAACTTTGTAAGCTTGGGATCCAAGGGTCAGTCCATATGTTAAGCCTGGGCTCATTACCAATCTTGTAACATGCTCCCTGTTTTAGAATATTTTTAGAACCCCAAATTGCCTGCCATACCCATGATCCATGACCTTTGTACACCTCAGCATCAAGAATGCTTTGTGATCCCAAATATTTAGTCTGAAGTTGTTTAACCCAAAGTTTGTTCTTATCAGCACACATTTGCCATACCAATTTTGTATTGAAAGCTTGATTTGTATCAAATGTCTTCCTAAAACACAGACCACCTCCCTCTTTTGGGATACATATTGCATCCCAAGCCTTAAGAAACAAATATCTTCCACCATCTTCATTTGAAAATCCCCACCAAAATCTAGGGGTGAGCACCGAATTCGAATTCGCCAATTCGGCAATTTGAATTCGGTTTTTTCATTTTTCCCTACCTCAAAAAACCGACCGAATTCGAAACCGAATTTGGCGAATTCGGAATTCGGTTTCGACCGAATTGGCCGAATTGGAGGGTATATTTTTTTAATATATTATTTATTTAATTATATAATATTTAATTGTATAATAATAATATTTAATTATTAAAAAAATCAATAATAATATTTAATTATATAATAATAATATTTAATTATTAAAAAAATTCAATAATAATATTTAATTATTAAAAAATTCAATTCGAATTCGGTCACACCAAATTCAAAAATAGTGAAACTGATTTCGTCCCAAATTCGACCAAACCAAATTGAATTCGAATTCGGTCGGAATTCGGTAAAAACCGAATTTGCTCACCCCTACCAAAATCTTCTGATTTTTCTGTCAATTTCTTCACATAAATTTAGGAAGAGAAATGAATTGCATAGAATAAGAAGGAATTGCTTGCAAGACTGATTTGGTAAGGACACCTCTTCCAGCTTGGGACAAACATCTAAGCTTCCAACCAGTAAGCTTACCAGAAATTTTGATTATGATATCTTCAAAAGCTTGTTTTTTAGAAACAGGTTTACACAAAAGGAGGCCAAGGTGTTTAGATTTATGTTCACAAGTTGACATATTCATTTTAGTACAGATAACATCCCTCAAAATGTCAAGAACATTATACTAAAATGAATTAAAGATTTACTAGTGCTAATGACTTGACCAGTCCACATACAAAATTTAGAAATGCAATCTTGAACCCTATCAGCTTCCTCTTCAGTAGCTTTACAATATATCACCAAGTCATCAACATACATCAATTGAGAAATAGGTACACTGGTTCTACATATTTTAACCCCACGTATATCACCCTTATGTTCAGCCAAAGAGATAATCCTAGACAGGATGTCAAAAAAGATAACAAACAAGGCAGGAGACATAGGATCACCCTGTCTAATCCCTCTAGAAGGAGTGATATTACCATAGATAGAACCATTGGTAAGGATAAAAAAAGAAGGAGAATAAATACAAGATACTATAAGTTTAACAAAATGGGAAGAAAAACCATGACAAATAAGGATTTGAGCCAATACATTCCATTCAACCCTATCATAAGCTTTTGCCATATCAATTTTCATAGCCATAAACCCAAGTTTCCTTTTTTTCTTCTTCAAGTAGTGCATAATTTTTTGGTTTAGGATAGAATTCTCTGTAATGAACATGTGGGGAACAAAAGCAGACTGAACAAGAGAGACAAGTTTTTCTAACATATGTTTAATCCTATTGGCAATGATTTTAGTAATGATTTTATAGCATACATTGCAAAGGGAAATAGGTCTGAATTCATCTACTTTTGAAGGGATATGTTTTTTTGGGGATCAAGGCAATGAAGGTATTATTGGCTTTGTTTTCTAATACCCCGGTGAGAAAAAAGTTTTGTATAGATGAAATTACCTCTGCTTTGACAATATGCTAGTAGGATTTGAAGAAGGTTGCTGACATACCATCAGGACCAGGGCTCCTGCAGGAAGCCATGCTGAAAACATTATTTTTAATCTCCTCCCCAGAGGGAATATCACATAACTCAATGTTATCAGAATCAGTCACTGAATGAACAATAAGATCATCAAAATTGTTAGGATAAAAATGTTTGGAATAGGAAAATAAATTAGTATAATATTGGTAAAAAAAATTACCAATTTTATACCAATTTGTTTCCCAAGATTTATCATCTTTCTGAATTTGGTCAATCCAATTATGTCTCCTCCTAATAATAGTATTTAAATGAAAAAATTTAGTATTAGCATCTCCATCTTCCATACCTTGAATTTTGAATTTATCTCTCCAGAGAATTTCTCTCTCTCGTAACAGCTCATGTAATTCCTTCTGCTTAGTAGATTCCAGATTAATGACATCAGTTGGTTTGATCAAGGGATTGGAGAAAGTAGATTTCAGCTTTAATTTTCTTAATGGAAGTCTGAATATGGCCAAAAGTGTTCTTATTCCATTTTCTGAGGGAAATTCTATTATTTTGGATTTTAAAGGATAAATGGAAATGTGATGGACCAGGGATAACATTATTCCAGACATCTTGAATAACCAAATTGGACATAGGATCTCTTACCCACATGGATTCAAATCTAAAAGGTCTGGGTCCCTGGGAATAATTTGGCTCAGTATCAAGCAATAAGGGGTTATGATCAGAGTTTATAGCAAGTAAATGAATGATTTTTTCTCTAGGAAAAAGAGTAAGCCAATTAGAATTAAATACTCATCTGTCTAATCTTTCTCTGATGTTTGCATAACCTCCCCTTTTGTTGTTCCAAGTAAAAGGAGATCCCTGGAAACCAACATCCAACATACCCAACCTATCTAGAAAACCACCCAAATCACCATTACTGCTATTTGCAAAAGGCATACCCCCTTTCTTTTCTTTTTGAGAACACACATAATTAAAATCACCTATTATAATCCATGGTCCCACAAAAACCTCGCTAACATCCTTCAAATTTTCCAGAAAATATACTTCTTGTTACCATTAGGAGGACCATAAACACATGTTAAATGCCAAACATGAGAAGGAGGATGAGAAGAGATGGAAACATTGATGAGATACCTGTCAGTTGCCACCACATCTACTGCTATTGTATCTTTCCAGGCTATAACCAATCCACCAGAAAAACCAGATGAGGGAACAACTGAAAAATTAAGGAAACCAAGTGATGTTAGGATTGAAGATTTTTTTTAACAGAAGGGCATTTGAGTTCACTGAGAAAAAAATAAGAAGGTTTATGAGAACGACAGAAGTCCCTTATAGTTGTGGATACCGAGTGACGGGACAATCCTCGGCAATTCCAAGAAATGATAATCATGATAACTGTGAGGCCCCTTTCGGCCCCGTCTTGTGTTGATAATTTTGTTTCTGAGCTTCAACAGTTTCAAAATCTGGTGTGAATTCCTCAAGAGAAACAGGTTTTGGTAAAGGTAATTTGAAGAAATTTGGATGAGGCCCTTTCCTTGCTTCTCTCTTGACTCGGATAACACTTCTTTGCACCATCACAACCTTTTCTTCCTCAAGAACATCATCTTCAACATCATCAGACTTTCTTCTCAAATCTTTGTCAGATATAATCAAGTCATGCACTGGAATTTGAGATTTTATATAAGAAGGGTTAATTGGTAAGTTAGTAATATGAAATTTGGATAACATTTGGGAAATATCTGGAATTAAGGGAAAAAGGAATTCCTTTTGGTAATTTCTGATAATTTGAAGATCCAATTTGGAATGATCCGATGTTGATTTGGGTTTTTTATTTGGCAACGGGTCAGAGAATAGAGGCCTTTTGGAAGACAATATAAGGTTATGGGTATTTTGCTGGACCATTTTGTCATTTTGTATTTGGGGGTTCAGTCTATTAGGATTTTGATTTTTGGACTCGGAGACATAGGCTTGACTCTTATTCGGATTGTTAACCAAGGTCCAAACATAAAGGCCCCACCTCATTAACACTAATATCTTGTAGAGAATTATTATGCAAATGATCCGTTAAATTACTTAACGGCCCGCTCCTGTCTCCATCTCCGTTAAAATTAAATCATTATTCCCAACAACATGATTAGTGTTATAATATAGAAAAGGAGAGGAGAAATTGGGAGAGGAGAAGAGAATTTTGTGTGTTAATATGTTGCTCAGTATATATAAAAATATAGAAACAAGTCAGGCCATGATTAAGCAAGATACCAGTAGGCAAGTATTGTGATGAACAGATCAATAGTATTGTGATGAACAGATCAATTGCAATTTTTTTTTTAAATAAATATATACTGAATAATACGATGAATAGATCAATTGCAATAAACAGATCAATAGTATTCATATGCTGCCATAAACAGGGAATCATGGTATTCAGATGCTGCCATTAACAGCAATATTAAGATCAATACACGGAGGATGCGTTCATAAGCATGCGTTTGACAAATTAAAATATCAAGAAAACAATACTGATCGGCGGCAGTAACGATGTTAGATCTATTGTATACTTCAATTGATTTGAAGCCACAATATCAAAGATGTTAAATCTATTGTATACTTCAATTGATTTGAAGCCACAATATCAAACAGATCTATAGAAAAATTATAATAACAAACCTATAATTTTCTTTCAAAACAAATTGGCAGAGCTTCGTGCTGATAACGTGTTATAATATAGAAAAGGAGAGGAGAAATTGGGAGAGGAGAAGAGAATTTTGTGTGTATTGTTATGAATCAAATGCCTCTATTTATAGAGGTAAAAACCCTTTGGTTCATGGGCCTCATCCTCTATGGGCTTTATGGGCCTGGTCATTCATCATACACAGGGTTTTTTCTTTTTCCTAGTAAGGTTTTAACGAGGCATATTTTCTTCATGTTATGCAAAAGTGAAGACATTGAAGTTCAACAAATACGCTCAAGTGATAATGTGGCAGATTTATTCACCAAGGTTTTACCAACATCTACATTCAGAAAGTTGATAATCAGATTGGAATGCGTCGTCTGAAAGACATCCAATTCCAATGATCAGGGGGAGTAGTCGTACTCTTTTTCCTTCGTTCAGATTTTTTCCCACTAGGTTTTCCTGACAAGGTTTTAACGAGGCGACAATTAAATACTCCAACATCAATTGTAGTCATTTTCTTAGTTTGATTTAATTTTTCCCACTGGGTTTTTTCCAATTAAGTTTTTGTGAGACAATTGTTGTATAGATTAGTCATTCAAGGGGGAGTGTTAGTAATACGATGAATGACTGCGCCCTATAAAGCCCCATAGAGGATGAGGCACATGAACCAAAGGGTTTTTACCTCTATAAATAGAGGCATTTGGTTCATAACAATACACACAAAATTCTCTTCTCCTCTCCCAATTTCTCCTCTCCTTTTCTATATTATAACAATTAGAATTTTGTCTTATAGCTGCCTTATTAGTCAAACATTCAGTATCCCCAATTTCGATTAACAAAATTCGAGGCTCTTTCTCCGGCATTGTGAGACAGACTCTACAGTCTCCTCACATGATTTAAGCGAGAACCTACATATACATGTAGGTCCACAAAATTTATGTAAGAAAATTGTGGGTCAATCCTAAAAAAACGATCATATGATTAAATTTTCATATCGGAGAGGAAGCAAGGATGGGGATGTAACCAGAGACATGGGATTGGGATTGGGATTGTGACAGGCTACTTGGATTGGTTTTCATTTTGAAACTTTTATCCACCTTTTTTCAAAGGAAAATTTTGATATGATCGAGTTCATGTGGACCATGTGATCCAAATTTGACCACATCCCTACAGAATGAGCAGAGAGAAATAAATGCAGTGATGTTGTCAAATCTGAACCGCATGGTCCAATGAACCCGGTCCATATCAGAGGTGTACTTTTTCAAAAGGTCAAAATCTCACTTTGTTTTTCTTTCTATTTCATGGGAGCAATAATTAATCGCAGATGCTCCAAACTAAATAAAAAAAAAAATCAAAAAGTAAAATTGATCCAAATAATAAAATATAACTAGGGTAACTACGAGTGATATCATCATTAAGATAATGAGCATATTGCAATTATAAAAATGAAGAAAAGAATGCCAAAGGTCAGAACCTTGCTTCGAGCCTTGAGATTCTGATCAGAAGAGAAACAGTAGACAAGAGAGCTTTGGGGAAGAAGAGAGCATTCTTCATTGGTATTTTTCTGATAATTACATATGTACAAGACTTGAGAGTATTTATAGACAAAGATAAGTAAAATATCTAACTGCTTCTATGCTATATTGACAGTGACTAGTATCTAATTCTATGAACTCTATGTGCAGGGAAGATCAATGACTTTTGGTAGCACAGTTCTCTGTTGTACTCTTGATGTGTGATTAGTGTTGGAGAATTGGTTTGTAATAAAAGAATTGTATTATAATTAAAGTGTCGTGAGGACATTGTTGATCCAATATATTTATATGTTATACCGCTCGATATTGAATGTTATTGAAAACCCCTCAGATAACACCATGTAAACTTCCTCATCCAAATCACCATGTAAAAGGGCATTATTAATGTCTAATTGGTGTAAATATCACCCCTTGACGGAAAACTGACAGAAAAATGGATGGATGTCCTTTGTTAACAGGTCAAACAAATATTTAGGATCTTAAAAGTTAAAATAAAAAGAAAAGTTTCTTAACGACAATGCAGAAATAAAAAAAGGATTAATTTAAGCTAATTTGCCTTGAGACAGTCATAGTGAGTCCTACTTTCGATAAATAGGACACAAACCTGGGCCAGGCAAGCGACATGACAATTTTGTTGTTGGAGGGTGAAGACGGAAGAGTAACACGTTCTTTTGCTTTTGTTGCTTCTTTTTTCTAACTAATGATACTCTTAAGGTTTTGTTGGATGATTATTTTTCTAATTAAAATATTAATATTACTGTCTTAAAAAGAATTAATGGTATACAAGTCATATTTAAAATAATATATTGATATTTTAATTATAAAAATATCTTAATTTTTACAACATGCAATGAAAGTTTTATATTTAAGAATGAAAAGAGTATATTATAACGCAATATTAAATTGTCTAATAACAGTCCGGTTCCTATGCGGAACACTTTGGTGGTGAAAGCAGCAGCAGCGGGAACGGGAGGGAGAGAGGCGGCAGTGGGGGGAGGTTTTTTTTTCCTTGGTTGGTCGCGTGAAGGGATAAGAAGAGTCTGATGGGGATTTAGTACTGGGATTTGAGGACGGAAGTTCGCTTCCGTCTTGAGCTAACGTGGCCAAGCGCGTCTGGGAACTGCCACGTCAGCCTAGGACGGAAGTGGGACTTCCGTCTTGGCCCCACACTTCAGTCCTGGACAAAAATATTTGCTCCAAAAATTTTACTGTCATGGTTAGCCCTTTCTACTAAATCATAGTTAGTCTAATGCAAAGCCCGTTATGAGGTCTATTGCTTTTTTATACTTATTAATTTTTAAACATTTTGGAGCGTTTAAGGAGATGTGCCATATATATGAACTATTTTCTTCATTTTCTAATACAAAACGTTCTAGCTATGTACGGCAAAGTGGTGCAATTGCACCACCAGATTTTTGTCCTTTTTATTGCCCCTCTAAAAATTTTATCAGTATTCGCCCCCAGATTTGCACCATCAGATTTCGATTTGCACCACTAAATTTCGACTCCTGCATCCGACTATGAGTATGAGTCATGTTCTTCACGCTAGAGGTCATGCTACGAAACAATCGCAAGCCGAAACCAAATTAGTTAATCGTATACCCAGAGCCAAAAAAAATAGTTAAAAAAGATTTATGATTTTCTTCCATTGGCAGCACGTGTTATGACTTGGAGCTTTGTGGCTTCGCCGCCGGTCTAGGAGACTAGGACCATATCTACAAAAGCATAAGCATATTCTTGTTATATGGTTGGTTCGTACCCTTCCTACTATTTTTTGCCCCCCAAATTCACACCCTTCTACTATGTTTCACCATGGTGGAAATTAAAGATTCCACTATAGAAAACCAGCCTGTTCAAGAGAGTGTCAATATATATTTGAGAATATGTAGCTTTGAAAGTGGGAATCATATTCGTGGAGATTATGTTCTTCGATTTGATTCACACTTGTGACAGTGACAATGACAAGTATGTCTGCAAACAGGTCAGATTTAGAACCGTATTCGACTCGAATTCAAAAAAAACGGTTAGGACTCGATAAGAATTATAATTATGAATTGTATTGTACTAAGTAGAATTATTTGCGCATTGTACTATAATTGGGGTGAAGTAACATATTACATATAAGATTGTTAGATTAAACAAGTATATTTTTAGTTAGCTAAAATAAAAAAGTAAAAAATGATGATGATTGGACTTTTTTAAACGGGTTTTACCGAATTCGAACAGACGGATTTTGTAACACATATTATGGATCCATTAGGATCTGGATCCAGATTCGGTAGGAAAAAGTTAATAACGGATTTGGATGCGGAATAGACCGTTCTGTATCCGTTTGCATTCGTTTGTATCCGTTTGCAGACGTAATGACAAGGTAACAAAGTTATTTTATTGTTATTTTTAATCGAGATTTAACTGAATTTAATGAAATTGACTCTTACGCATTAATTAAATTATACACTTCCATTAACTTAATTATAGTGTAATTAACCATAACTTTTTTTATAATTAGTTAGAGTAAATATGCGATTCATGTTCATAGGACACAATCTATGAGAATTTTGGTTTTCCTATATTTTTTTTTGATTTTTTTTTATATATAATCCATTAATTGACTTTTATATTTATTATTTTAAAATATTTTATTGTAGATAAAAGTCTAATGGAAGGGAGATACCAGAGTATTTTTCCTATTAATATTATAATTATTGGAGTATGAATGATTGTTCTATGTCTGAAATTATTTTGAGATTAATTACAATACCATTTAATTATCATTTTTTACCTAAGATTAATATAGGATTTTGAATACAACATAGAATGAACCTTGTTCGAATTAAAAAACTAAAAAAGTTAAAAAAAATACACGTATAATATAATGTATGATATATAACTAAAAGATTTTTTCTGATATGGATCAGATGATCTAAAATTAGCCACGTTATCACATAATTATCTTTCTCCTAATTCTTTAGTATTGTGGTCAGTTCTGCATTACATGATTCATATCAAAACTAGCCTAATTAAAATGGTACAAGAATGTCACCGACTAAATAATTAGAATGGTACAGGAAAACAGCATTTCACGCCCATATTTGTCTGTTCACTTTTTTCTCCTCTCACACACAATCAACCAAAAACCTATTTCTCGTAGATACCATTCCAACAAATCAAGCTAAGATTATAACATCTCAAATGGTTCTTCTTTTTCTTTTTCTTCTTCTGAATTCTTGATTTTCAGATTGTTTTATAATACCGATCCAAGGGCCACTAAGTTCCGATCGCGTATATGGGTTCTAGTTTTTCTAGCCTCCCGAATAAAGAATTACCAGAATCTCCGGGTCTTGGAGATTTACCAGAAAGTTGTGTGGCTTTGATTCTTACATATCTAGATCCTCAGGAGATTTGCAGATTGGCTTGTCTGAATAGAGCATTTCGTGAAGCTGCTTCTGCTGATATTGTATGGGAATCAAAGCTGCCTCATAATTATTATATTCTTGCCAAGAAGCTGCTCTTCAATGGCGAATATTGCTCAGATCAGATGATCACTTCATCTAAGAAGCAGATATTTGATAGGCTGTGTTGTCCCAACCAGTTTGACTGCAATACTAAGGTATAGTAGACGGGACTGAAACTTCATGTTGAATGGTGAAATTAAAACTTAAAATATTTCTTGAGAGAATACAAAAATTAAATTTTTAATGACATCTGTGAGAATTCTAATACTCCCTCCATTCCCTATTAATTTTCGTTTAGGAGATATCTAGGTATCCAAATTAATTGTCGTTTAAGGTTATTTTATTAGTTGTCAACAATTTATTCCAATTATACCCTCAACATTTTCCTTTCTTTATGACAAAGAAGTGAGAGAGAGAGAGAGGGTGGGGGATAATATTGGAAGTTTATGTGAAAATGACAACTTCTTTAATTTTCTCAAATTGTCTAAAGAGTCTTATATTTAGGAATGGAGGGAGTATTTATAAGAGAAATTACAGCAATTTTTTAAACTTTAGGAGGGAGCTGCTCCTCGCACCCTTATTTCCGTCTATACTTGTCTTGTTATTAACCACTTTTACACATACGAGCTTTTATTAAAAAATTCTATATGCGATAACTATTTAATATTGGAAAAGAAAAGAAAGGGAAAAATGAGATAGAAAGTTAGACAGAAACCAAATATAGAAAACCGGCCCACGTTTCAAAAGAGTAGGAAATACCAAAGCAAACCAGGGGAAATTAAGAAGATTGATCCACTCTCCTTCTCCCATTTCCTCTCGGATTTTTTCTTTAAATCTTATTATATCAGGCATGCAGGGTTATCGAACCCATAACTTATTATCATGAGTTGATTTGAAGTACTCGTCAACTATACTAGCCTTTCTTACTCTCTCCCATTATTTATAGGCCATAGGTAATGCTTTATGGCTCCGAATTAAACAATATTCACCTCATGTTAGTATAAAGGATTCAACGGTGTTTTTACACTTTTATCCCAATTTAATTAATTAATTGACTAAATACTTAACCACCTAGCATTACCCTTATTTATATATAATGTGTGTATACAAGGACGAAGGCAGAAATTTGGTGTTGGGAGGCCGAAATTGCAACAATATGTAGAACTACAGAGCTCGGTGATAAAAACGGCAAAACAATTCTTGGGGGAAATAAAAACGGCAAATTTTTTTTTTTGAGGGGCGAAACTAATAAAAATTTTCCAAAATACATATAAAATTTCGATAAATAGTAGTATTTTGTAAAATTTCGGAGGCCGCCCTGTGTGTATATGCGTTGTAGAAAAAGATGTTCAAAGTTTGAAGTTTGAAAATGTGCAGGAAGTTTGGATGGAAAAAAATGGACAAATTTGTTTTGCGATTTCTTGGAAGGGATTGAAAATAACAGGTATAAATGACCGCAGATATTGGAAACATATCTCAACCGATGAATCCAGGTCAGATACTTTTTTCTTTAAGATAATATTTCTTTTAGGCAATTCTTAAAGATAAATATACTTTGTCCAATTAATATATTCTGAAAACATATACTCATACGTACTATATTAAATGTCCACATTTAACTTGTATAAAAATTAAAAAAAAGTAATTTAACCATTAGTAAATTACAAAAATATTCTTAACTATAGGACATATATATAGTAAATCTTGTTTAAGCATTTATATTAAGTAAGTACAGACTCTTTTTTCTTATATTATAACACTTCATATATTATGTCTTATATTTCACGACTGATCTAATATTCTTCTACAAGTAGATTCCTCACGAAGAGAAATGCTTTCAATAAAACTTTTTCTATACACAGTTCAATTTCACCGCCTTACTTGAATGATACTAAACTCCTTCTACTAGACTCTTCACTCTTCTTTTAATTATGGTTAGACACTTTTAATTATGTCTCTGAAATAAATATTTATTGGAACTCTTGAAGAATTTTGTGCATTTGATTTTTTGTTTGAAATTTTTTATTTAAAAAATTATAAAATGAATTATTTGTGAAAGTAACGTTATTAAAGAAATATTATATGGAAGATTGTGAGGAAGGAAAACCTAAACTTCAATTAAAGAATATGGTTGTTGAAGGATTAAGATAACGAAATATCACAGACTTGGTGATCAAGGGGTCATCCTAGCTGTGGCTAATTAAAGCAACATTTTGGACATATTAGGGATTTTTTATTGACTAGTTCATAATCAACTGATGTTTATAGTTTATCCCACTTTAGACCTCTTCTTTTCAGCCTTTAGAAACACATCTCATAATTGATCCCTCCCTTATCAAAGACGGCAATAAATCTTCAGTACCTAACTGGTATCTTCATACTTGTTTCAACCATGCTTAATTCGTTACATGAATATGAATAATGATTGTTGAAGAAGTGAAATTGGATGGATATCCACGTGGAGAATTCTAAGTAGTTAAAGACAAAAATAAAAACATCATTTGGGAACAGACAATTGCATATGGTAAACTCATCATATTGTGGGTGATGACCATGATGATTTTTTAAAAAAAATAAATAAATAAGAAAAAAGATTATTTTCGGAGAGCAAAGTATCAAATGGAGATATTCGAATCAGAAGTGCTACGCTAACTACAATACCCTCTTTGACAAGATCCCGATAATCAATTGATTCAAATGTCCAAACTAATTTGATTACAAAACTTTCAACATTTGATTCTGCCAATACTTAAACACGATTTTCTCGTATTAACTTAAAAAATGTCCTACATGTACTGAACACGATTTTCTCGTATATGAAGTTTTCAGTCAATAGCATATCTTCAGCAAATATGGTGGCTGGAAGTAGAAGGGAGTTTAGATTTCGAGTTTCCGGAAGGAAATTACAGTCTGTTCTTCCGTCTTCAACTGGGCAAAACTTTGACAAGACATGGTAGACGTGGTGGAGTATGCAACAATGAGCAAATCCATGGGTGGAATTTGAAGCCTGTCCACTTCAACTTGTGTTTACCAGATGGCCAACATGTGACATCAAAATATTACTTGAATGAAGCAGATATGAGGAAGTGGAAGGAGTATTATGTGGGAGATTTTGTTGTTCATAATGGTCAAACTCCCACAAATTTGAAGTTTTCCATGACTCAGATTGATTGTACTCACTCCAAAGGTGGCCTTTGCTTGGATTCTGTTTTCATATTTCCCTAGTAAGCTTGGAAAATTTTGAGAGATTTTCTAGGCATGTCTATGTTTGGAAAAGTATGTCTCAGAAATCCAATAAAATTTCATACCTGAGATACAGAAACAAAATGGAAGGGGCAAAAGGGAATCCAAACCACCTGTACAAATGATATACTTGGACCACGTTTCCTATCATAAACCATTTAACGATCCACTATATGTTAGTCACGCCTTCCAGCTAAAATTCATAGTGTCATCAAGGTCGCTGTTGAGAAAACCATTTTCTGTGAAGTCATCAGCAATGTCCGACACCATTTCATCCGACATACGAAGACTCTGAGGTAATTCTGATGCTTTCTGGTTGAACCCATCATTCCCACCACCCGCAGAAGATTCGCTATTTGAAGCAGCTTTAAAACAGTTGCTCCTGCTTGGAGCTCGTCCGGCCACCTTACCGGGCCCATTTGCAGCACCTGCACTTGTGGCTGAAGAATTATTGTTATACCCACGAGCATCTCTTGATACACCACCACTTATGCTCTGACCGGAGATAGAAGGTTGAACTCCACCTGCGCCGCTGTTGTAACTGCTCATGTCATGCATTAGTTGTTGGATAATATGTTGTTGCAAAGTTTGGTTACTCTGGGACGACTGTTGATTGCTTTGCTGAAGCAAGGCATTACCATTCAATAAAGATGAGTTTTGCAAAGATCCAGGAATCGGACCACCGGACCCTGGAAATGTTGAAGTGGGAGTTTGGTTTACTGAATAATTGAATGGAGAAGATGCCTCCTGCTGCGGTGAACTGCGGTTGTAGTTCATCGAGTTTTGTCTCATCAGCAGATTTTGGTAGTTTGTCAGAGCAAGAGCTGCCTGACCTGACCCACTCAAAGCTCCTCTACCAGCCATCTGCTGATTGTTACCAATTTGATTCCCGAGTCCAGGATGTAAAGCCATTAGCTTATTAATTGCACTACGGTCAGTTGGCAGACCCTGCATGCCTCCCAGCTGGTCTGTTTCCTGCATCTTTGGTGACTGAGGTTTGGATGTACTAGCGTGTCTGGGAAAATTCTTCAAGCCGTCTGCGAAGTATATATTATATTACATTAGATAAAAGATAAAATCATGCGATCCAATTCTACTTTCGCAGAAACGTGTAAGGTAGATACAAATTTTAAAGAAAATAAACCAGGTCAAAGAGACGTGGAAAGAACACAGAAAAGCACAAGACCAACTAAGTTTAAGGGGAACAAAACAAGTATCTTACCAATAGGCCCAACTTTTTGCTCCTTGCAGAAATCCATCAAATCTTTCGTACTATTGACGACCTCAGATATCTATTAACAAGTTAATAGATGAATGTTACAAGGAAACAAGCATATAAGTTCATCTAATTTCCGTTGAAAACCCATGGCATACCTGTAAACACCGCACATATCTCTTGGAAAATCCCAAGTCATTGAGTGACTGCAACTCCAGGCTCCTGGCAAGCTGCCGCCCAGCCGTCACAACCCTGGAGTAGAATTCATAATCACGCTACATGAGGAACTGTAGTGGAAAACTTAATACTTAACACCGAAAAGATGAACAACAAAACATATAAGCACTTAGACCCAACTCTCTGGTTGGCCAAGTTTCATTAGGTAGCACTTACAATCAGATGTATCTACGATAAGAGGATGGATAATGATGCTTTATGACCAGGAAACCAGGAAGATATGATAATTATTGCCTGAAGGGAATTGACCAGAAGACAGAAAGGAGGTGGAGATATGGAAAGACTGAAGAATTAGCAGGTGTAGCTAAATTATTGGTATGTGTGCGCGTGAGGGGGGAGGCAGGGCAAAAGAACTCTTTTTTTTTTTTTAGATAAAAATTATTATGTGTTTCGAAGCATACTAAAACTGTTACCGACGAGATCATATTCCTTCGAATGTCAATCGAGCTACTGTTTCTGTTTGATCTTCTCCTATTTATATTTATTAAACAAAGAAACATCAGCTACAAATGAGCTCATTCAACTTTTGATCTTGACCATTCGGTTAGCTAGAACTCCCATCCTAGGAATCCAGCTCTTGTAAGACTCCTTACTGACCTTCAATCTAGCACAAAAATGACTACACCCAGCACCTAAGATATTCTGTAAGCGCATTAGTAAATTTGCACTCACGTGTTACTGTTTGTCTGCAAATCTTGCTGGGAAATACCATCTGCTCCGCTTTCAGAAAGTGTGCTTTGACATTTTTGTGCAACCTGCAGCAACTGATTCACCTGCAAAAGGACCATGATTGATAGCATTAAAACCACATACATTATTCCACTGGAGAAAATCATGGGAAAAAATGCTGAGATCTTGAACAGCAGCAATTTTAATCTGTCAAGGAATTTTTTTGTGCCAAGATGTAACATAAGCAAAGTCTGTAATAGCTACATAACATAATTATGCCCCAAGTAGTTCATTGCCTTTTTGTAATAATAAAAAATACTATAATAAACGAAAAAAACAAAGTGGAAAATGAGGAAAAAGAAAAGATAATTGCTGCTGTCTCCAATCGGTCAAGCATTACAAGATATCTAAAATCACACCAAGGTCCAGATATTGAATCAACAGAACAAAAGCCTTAATATTTATGAACTACACAAATCAATTGCAATAAAGAGCTTGACAGATCAATGATTCATTCAACTCAAATTACTTACTTGCGGTGCTACCAATCTTCGAGGAAGCAATTCCTCATGGCGCCGGGCACAGAATTCCCAAGACAATATCTGTGTGTGTGAGAGAGAGATGCACAATATTTCAGTCAAAAGATATCGCTACATCAAGAAATGATGAAACTAGCCAATCAACCCCCTTAAGTTACCTTTAAATCAGGCGCAAAGATAATACGAAGATGACCTTCACGAATCACCCGAAGTTGCTCATATATGCTTTCTTGAACTGCTTTTGCATACTCGAGCATCATTATCCCTGACGGGAATCTACGCTCACGCGGCAAAATCCAAAAATAAAAGCTCATCGATCACCCCACTTCCAAACTTAATTTCATTAAGTCTAGGAAGTACTTCAAAAGTAGCCTCTGTAAAACGAAAAGGTCCAGCAAGGTGGTAAGACTCATGATAAAGTATTAGTTATAACTGTCATAATTGGTGTTAAATTTTTAATCTGAAACCGAAGGAATGCTGCATATTGATGTTTCCAGATTCACGCATCTATTTTGACTTAGAGATGTTCACAATGACTGTACATTTTCCAAAGTTAAATATGATTTTAACTTAAAGATGGAACAAAAATGGTCACCCTCTACTCCGGTGAAATAACTATATCACCGGCAACATCATCATTCCAAACATGAAAAGGGCGTGGAAGCACCCTAGCAGGCACAACACATTATTTTTTGTTGCACCTCAGAGCCCATTATAATTTGGATAAAAGCCTGATACAGGAAAGAGAAAGGAAAACAAATACTGCATCCATTTTACCATGATCTAGTTTCAATAGAAAGATGCTTTATTTTCCTGAAGATTTTTACCCTGGCCAAGATAGCTAAAAAGTTGAGTTACAAAATAAGTAAACACAAAGTATGAGAAGTCAACTTGAGAAGACAAAACCATATTGATAAATGGCGCTACTCAAGAATATTGTAGAAAGATAGACGTACCAAGAAGATTAATCAAATCAAACCCAAACTTACTTTCATGCTTCACTAATACCAGGGTAGTACTAAATTTGAATTGCGTGTAATTGAACTTATCTAATAACCTTTTTTTCAGGAACGAAGTTATCTAATATCTGGGAAACAAGTGCTTTGTAAATAAGTAATTTAACATACATGAAATAACTAGTAATCATCCTAATAAAAAGGCGGCCACACACTTTTCTCACTCTCATCTGGGAAATGCGATCTGATACAATAGAACTGAGTAAACTATAAGTACTTCAACCTTTCATCAAGATTCAATATGCTCCCCCTACAGACTAAAAGGCAACTTGCATGGAGTTTGAAACAGCCTATTTCATCGTTGAATAGGTTGATGAAACGCATAACAAATGATAGAAAGAGAAACTTTGAACTTTGACTACTTGTGTTACAGATGAAGAACAATAAGAAAATTTAAATCCTCAATATGAGATCTTATACATTTAACAAATTCTGCAGATGTCTAAAGTATTAATTAGCAAATTAACAAGTAAACATGGTAATCTAACCGGTAACTAAATAAAGTCAGTATGAACCCAACACTACATAGTTGCATGAAAAAGCTCCACATTTGAGGAAACTTACCGAATCCTCTTCCAGATTTTGAACCACAAATTTCACATTGCCATGCATCCTGTTTCAGGAGAATGAAAATGAAGAACTAAGAAAAGATTTAGAGATATTACCAACAGTCATGTATCTAGCATCTTCTTTGTTTGACATGTTCTTTTACTTTTATTGTCAACCAGAAAAGAGATAAAAGGAAAATTTGCTACATGAATACAAAATCATCTGCATGCCACATCTATAATCAGTTGATGTTCTTGAAATGCAGATACTGAAAACATAAAAGAAAAGAAAAGAAGAAAGTACCATAGAAGCTTGGGGAAATACCCCTAGAGAGTGATGTCCAACATTATCATAGAGTGACAAGCACCACCTCTTCTTAGAGCGAGGGGCGTAATATTCTGCAACGAACTTTCTCCAGTAGGCAATGCTATTATCCTACAACAGAACACGCAAAATATTCACAGTATAGGCCAACACTTAAGCCTATATATTTAAAACGCACATATACACGTGAACAAAGCCGTAATCCCAAATACTTGGGGTTGGCTGCATGAACTAATTACATGTGGTCGTTAATTGGGGTGGACACATGCATATACGAATGCTACACAAATTTCATTATCAGGTAGAATGGAGACATGGATGGCTGTGCAGGGAAAAAAAAGGTTCACTTACTGTGGGTCTTTGCCGCTGATGGTACAAGTACTGCATCAACCTCCGAGAGCATACACCACCATCATAAGGCCGTTTTATGGCAGACGCAGGCTGCACGCCTGATTGTTGTAGCTGTTGTCTCAACTGAAGCTGCTGCTGCTGCTGCTGCTGCTGCTGTTGCTGTTGCTGTTGCTGTTGCTGTTGCTGTTGCTGTTGCTGTTGCTGCAGCAGGTGAGCTCTCTGCATCGGGGGCATCGACTGTAGCAACTGTTGCTGCTGTTGCCTCAGTCTCTGCTGCTGAAGCAAAGCTTGCAACTGAAGATTAGAATTTTGTAAATGCACGGAATCCTGTCTCTGCATAAACTGTTGTAGGACCTGCTGTTGAAGGATGTCTTCTTGCTTAACATCTAACCGAGGTTTTTTTTGCAACTGGGACAAATAACCAGGATCCTGAATGAACGAACCTGAGATCCTTGTACCATTTGGAAGTTGAACTTGCCCAACACGTGGTGTCGGCAAAGATGTGGCACTTGAAGCCCCCTGATGCTGCTGACTTTGCTGTGTTTGCTGGGAATTTGGATCTTGATTGGAGCTTGGCTGCACTACAGAGGATCCATCCATGATGGAAGAGCCTGATATGCTTATGTTATTGGATGAAAATGACATGGGTGATGCAGGCAACCTCAAGTAAGATTCTGTATTAGTGCTTGCACTTCTCTGGAAACGTGGACCTCCTGAAAGACCTGAATTTGCATCAGTCACCAATGAGCTTGCACCAACACTTGGACCCGAGCTTGCCACACTATTCAAAACTGCATTACTAACATCCCCAGAAACGGGACCGAAACTACTACATGTATTTCCAGGCATAGAATTTGATGAATTTCCAAAAGATGAACTCAAGTATGAATTACCTACTACTTGAGACTGACCATCTCCGGGGAAAAAGATGCCAGAACTTGAAGCAGAATGTGTCATTCCACCAGCCACCCTGTTAGGTGCCATGCTAGGCACCGCTGCTTGGTGGCTGGAATCAAAATTAACAGTACGGAGACACGCAAAAATCAAATTATCACATATATAAACCCACTCAAACCCTTCAACATTTATCTGGAATCCTCTTCCCCAGCAGCACGTAGGTAAAAAAACCTTGGCCTTTTTTCTTTCAAAACTTTGACATCAACTGAAAACAGTATATATAATCTAGTTCTCCTGCACCAAGGGGACGACTTGGAAATTTATACTCGGGTTCTGTCACACAATAGGAAAGTCAAACCAGAGAATTATCAATATTTAAGTAGTCTGGCAACAAGAATCTATCTTTTTATATAATAATAAAAATAAAAAAATTAAGAATTTCAACTTGAAAACAACTAAAAATCCTAATTGAGCAGAATGAAACCCTAATCCTACAGAATGCAAACTGAACTGAAGAAACTTTAAAGCAAAAAAAAAAATCAATTAAACACTCAAAAAGGATAATTCACCATTAACTTATATAATTAAATTTAAAACATCATATAACAAAAATTAAAAAAAATAACGGCTCAATCAAAACTAAAAGCGATCAGCTCAAAATTACTCGAGCTAACTACGAACATAATACAAAATTAACATAATAAAATCGATTATCTCTAGCCTTAACATTAATTCCTAACTTCAAGAAAAGATCGGAAACATCTAGAAAAACAAATGCACCAAAAATTCATCAATAAAAATCAAAACTTTTCCAGCAAGACATGAACTTTTTCAAATTAAAGGCAATATTTCAAAGAAATTACAAATTGAAATTAATTTATGAAGCTCTGAAAAAGGTTAAGGGAAGTTCAAACCTTGAGAGAAAAAAAGAAAACCCAGATAAAGAATATGAAGAGAGAGAAATTTTTGTACTTTAAATGATGATTGAATTAATCGGAGGAAGAGTTATAACCCGACGGAGGTTTTGGATCGGGTTTATATACCTAGTGGGAATTTGCAGAGGGAAAGTGACCGGCTGTACCGGTTTGGGAGCCCAAGGAACCGGATGTACCGGTTTGGGGAAACCCACGTGTAGATTCATTGTTGGATACATGAAGCCGGTGGTGGATCCGGCTGTAGCGAAGCGAGGTCGTGGTGTTGAAATGTGACGTGGCGGAATCGTAGTGGTTGACTTTTTAAAAATGTATTTTTTTGTACCGGAGAATTCATAAACTCAAGGGTTATTCAAAACGAATACATGTGCAGAATATGAGAGTCGGGAGTCGTCATATGATTCATCTATCTACTCAATTTGAAGTGAATTTTTTTTAAATAGTTGTTAAATTTTAAAAAATAACTATTTTTTATCTATTAGATATTACTGCCTTCATTCTCATTTAATTATGGTTTAAGAGATCTATATAGGTATTCAACTTAAGTGTTGTTTAAAGACTTTTTATTAGTTACCAATAATTTATTCCAATTATACACTCGATATTTCTTTTATTTACGCCTTCTACCATCCCTATTTTTTTTTTTTATCTTATGCTATAAAAGTTAGAAAAAAAGATAATATTAGAATTTTCGGTGAAAATGACAAATTTTTTAATTTTCTAATGTCTAAAGAGTCTTAAGTATTTAGGGGCAAAAAATCCTTCGTCGCATTTATGTGTGTCATCGATTCTGCACTCAATCACAATTCACCATGTGTATATATAATTGAAAACAAATATTTATATAAGTAAATTTCGATTAGTTGGGGACACGTGACATACTATAAATGTAGACGATGATTTTCACCCTTATTTAGGAATGGAGGGAGTATTATCTAACAATGTAACAGTTGTTCGGACGGCTGTGATTGGCGGATTTTAATATCCTTTTGTGTTCTATTTTATTGTAGGTTAAAAGCTCTTTGTTCAAAATGTACCTTTTTTTTTCCTTTTTTGTCCCTCATTTCTCGGCTGATTTGGTGATTTTGTTGGATTCTATAGCCGGATTTACATGTTCACCCCAAGAACCAAAATTCTTGCTTAGATTCCCTCAAACATTTTTTGTACATAAATATTATCTACTTGTATTAACAGGAATGTCGTACATAAAGATGGTGTATTTGGATTAATAAAAATATTATACATAGATGTTACAAATAATCAATTGTGTTGATAAAGTGGTGTATTTACATGTTTTTTCCTTTTTATTTTCCTCCGATGAAGTGTTGAATTTCTAATCTTTCATTGCACTCTATTTAGAGGGATTTATAATAACGTTAATAATTCATAGTTCAATTAACATTGATATGGGCCGAATGGAGCGACAAATAAATCTTTTATCATATTTTAATTTAAAACAAAACTCCTATTTTTCTAAAGAAGACATAATATGTTGAAGAAGGTGCTATAAAAAAACTTTCAATATAAGGTTCGAAATCAAAATGGTGATTGAGGTAGAGTGGACCGATGATCTTGTAGTCATTTGACCTGCTATTCCCTATTATATAATCAATCTCATATTTTTTTCAAAAACATGTAGACCGAATCAATCCATCATGAGCAAATTAAGCATATAGAGATCGATTATCACATTATCAGTGAAAAACGAAAATTTAATTAAAAGTCAGTCTGATGAAAGAAAAAAAAATCATACAGATATACGATCAGCGGGGAAGACAAAACTTAGACTTGCAAAGCACCCAAACACCTACCTACCTTTTTACAGAACCTACCTACCTTCGTTGGTGAGTTCAATTCCTTTTAAATATATATATATATATATATATATATATATATATATATATATATATATATATATATATATATATATATAATTTTTATTTTTATTTTTTTATTTTTTTTGAAAATTTTAAATATTTCGTTCTAAGATTATTCTCTTATAATTACAAACAAGGAACTGAGGAATGGCAAGGAAAAAGTACTACAGACTTGTGTATGACTAGACTGAATGGTATAGGGGAATGGATGGTAAATCCTATCCCAATAATGTATAATAGGGCAGCTCATAATCTTGCTAAATGGGGGAATGTAAATAATAGAGAAGGTCCTATAGCTCTGTTAAATCTACCACTTGATATATGGTGTGATGAACAAATTTGTGGCGTTTTGCTTGACATTCTCCCTGATGGGGATGGAAATATATATAAAGACCAAGTTGTTTGCATCCCAAAAAAAAATACAAACAATCTTTTACAATATTCAAATAATTAATCAAACAAAAAATTCAATAAGTAACACTAGATATGGAAGATCTGTATGACTGCTAGAAAGCAGGTGGGAAAAACACATATATAATATATAAAGTTAGGCCAAGTTAAGGTAGAAGATTCATGATGTGTGACATGTGGCATTTTGTAGGATGTGGACCAATTAGAAACTTCCATGTGGTAACTTTATCATTAATTTACTATTTAAAATTACTTCACCATGAGTTATAATCTTCAACTCTAATTTTAAGTTGTTATGGAGATTTCTATAGCTAATGGCTATAACTACATATATTTATAAAGTTCATTAGTTATATTAATGAATGAAGTAGAAGAGTTTTGTAACTTTTGTTATAGTAATTATATTTATTTATTGTTGCTTCGTTTTAAATGAAAAAGTTTAATGAGTTTTTTCAAATAAAAAAGTTAATTATTTTTTTAAATTAAGAAGTTCAATAGTTTTCAATTGTTAGGAATTCTAAAAGTCTTCCATCATAAATTCGATTTCATATTCTAAGAAAACGACATTTATATAGGAATTCTAAAAGGCTTACAACAAAAAATATGACTAAAATAATGCTAACATGTAACTGAAATCTATAATATATAAAGTTAGGGCAAGTTGAAGTAGAAGCTTGAGGGAGTGACATTGGCATATTGTGAGATGTGGCCCAATAAAAAAAATCAATTTGGCAACTTCATCATTAATTTCCCCCTCCAAATTAGTGTGCCATGAGTTATAATTTTTAGTTACAATCATAAATTATTATGTAGATAAATACTTGAACTCATAATTTATGTTATAACTTACCACAACAATAAATAACTACAATTAGTATGATGTAAGTTACATAAACTCTTCTACTACATTCATATTTATGGAACAAAATAATGAATCTATTATAAATGACTAATGCTTTAAAATAAACATGTATCTCTTGAGTTCTATATAAATATGAATATGAAACTACAATCATTAACTTTAGAAAAATACTATTGATAAAAGAAATAGCTACAATAAATAGCTATAGGCAAAGGCAAATAGAATTTCAAAAGACACAAAAAAATGTAGTTGAATGGTTGCAATACATTGAATGTATCAACAAGAATTGAGAAAGTCATGGCAATGGAGGGGTTTATTAATATTTAAAAGATGTTATAATTATTGGTAACTGAAAAAAGAAAAAGAAAAGGGTAACTGAAAAGGCAATGGAAGGGACAATTGATATTTATATTTATATGTATTTAATTATGAAATTATACATATTCCACACATATATTTTATTATGAAATTATACATATTCCACATATATATTTTATTATGAAATTATACATATTCCACACATATATGATTAGTTTTAAAAAAAACTTACTCATGATTACTATTTATATAAATTAATGTATCGTGGAAATTAATAAGAGATATTATAATTATTTTATGAATTTACTAATGCATAGAGCTAAAAACATGAGTAATAAATTATATATACAAGAAATTTTATGAAATAATATATATATATATATATGGGGAAAAATAATTTCAAAAGACTTGAATGATTAATCAATTTTGATATTTTTAAGAAAGTGATTTCTGACTTTGTCGGGAAGCCAAAAAGTTTAAGAGTTTCTATATTTTATTTATTGTCATTATTATTGTTATTATTTTTCCGTTTAAAAAGTTCAAGAATTTTTACTTCTTATATATAGATAAATTGCATGATCAAACATGTCATGATCTTCTTGGTTTCCATAGGTAAGAAATTCTTTTTTTTTAATAATGCAATTCATATCTTCAATTGAAATATTAATTTTTGTGTTTATAAATAAACATCTAATAATTTTGTTTCAGATATAATTTCTTCTTCAAGTATCAAGATAAAAGGAACATGTGTCTCAGTTTCCATAATGAATTTTTGTTGATTGGGGACAGGGAGTTTGCCAGCCTAACAAACATTGGTAAGAAGCAATCTTGAGACTTGGTTCAATTATTTTCTTGCTCTTTTTTTTTTTTTCTTTTTTTCTAAGTAATTTTTTTTTGTTGTGTAATTATTTTCTTACTTTTATTTGCTTGAGAATGAGGATGTAGAACATGTAATACACTATGGAGGGTGAAAATTTATTTTATTTCTGCAGGGTATAGTGGCTCTTGAAGGTTCCCAAAATAAGGTTCTTGAAAGGGAGTAACTAGAGAAAGAGCGCAAGGGGCTGACGGGTAAGGAGGAGAGCACCAAGTAACTCTTTAGTGATAGAAGAGAAAAAAATTGATGTAGGTTAGGGTTTTTGGAGGATTTTTGGTATTTTGTTATGTTTATTTTATTTGAATACATATTTTACATCATATATAGAAACTTATCAAATTTTTCTACAAATTCATGATTACAAGGAATTCTCAAAGCTTATGGCAATGCAAAAAATAATGTAATGTCAAAACTCTTCATCTTCAATGGTACCGAAGGAAACACTTGAAAAGTAATAGTAATAAAGATTAGAAATTTGTTTGTAATTGCACAATGAGTGGGACAAATTTTATAAAATATGAATGTCAAAAAGTATGACTATTATTTATTCTAGGAAAAAAATAATATTTATGATGGCTTTGTTCTTACTTCTTAGACATAAAGAATGAATAAGCATATTAATAAAAAAATGTTTAGTTATTATATATTGTCTAAATTTATTTTGAGACATTATAAATTATTGAATATTACAATATACACATAAAAAATACATCAATCAAGCTTGAAAGTATCCGCGCAACATGCAAATTAGCAACCTAGTACTATAAATAAAGTCGTCGTGAAATCGCGGTTTGCCTTGCCCTGATGGGGTGGAAAGCAAGCGTGAGTGAAGCATTGATTTGCTATGGTTATGTCTGGATCAACATTTATTGCGAAATTATTTTACTATAATATATGCGAACACAAAGAAAGATGGTAGGGCAAGAGTTCTGGGTAAGTGATTGCAAACTCTCTTCACTATGTACTTCTCAAAATATATTTACAGTAAAGTTGAGAATTTGAGTTATCATATAAATGATTTATATTGTATTTGTCAGGTTTATTCGGCTCAAATTTTATCGGATAAGATTGGTCAAACAGGCTTATACTAGTGGTGCAAAATATGGAGAAAAATAAATATTAGTGGCTAACTAAACGGGCCAGGACCTAGTTTCAATCCAAGCAATGAAATTTTAAACGGCCCACATAAGGTCAAAGAAATGTTCATAATAATCTTCAAATAATATTGGGCTCCAATTACAGAGACATGACGAAGCCCACAAAGGAGATCCAAAGGGAATAATACCGTTACGTTTCTTCCGTTCTTCATGGTGATGATGAGAACAGCGGAGAAATCAAGATGACTTCCATCTCCTTCTCCTTCTCCGTCTCTCTAAATCAGTAATTACCGTTAAAATTCCCAACAAATTATTTTCAGTTGCCCAATTGCGTTGCGAAGCGAAAAGAGAAAGGTTTTTTTCTTTTTTATTTTGGCCTCCGCCAGCAGTTATGCTTATAGCAAAAGAGACAGAGTCTTTCAGTTCTGAAGTTTCTCTCTAAATTCGGAGTTGTTCTGGGCATTTTCTCATTTTTTTTTCATCTTTTCGAGACAATCTATAAGACGGTTGATACGCACATGGTCTCGTAGATTGTTGATTTATAAGAAAGGTGTTGAAACTGAGCTTGTTATTGTTGTTCCAGGATCTCGGAGAAGCTGCTGCGAAGAATTTTATCATGTATTTATTTTTTGTACTGTTTTTTTATTGTTTAACTAGTCCGGGGTGTGAAATTTTATCAATTATCATAGTGTTTACAACATTGTATAACTTTTATTTTTCTTGTATTTTAGTTTTATCTTTTAATTATAATGACACTATTTTATGATTAATAGGTAAATTCTTATTTAGCAACAAAAAAAAAGAGATTCAATGTGTGAAACTCCGGTCCCATATGGGAAAGATGTCCTATATTGGATAAGAATAAAAAGATATGATTGGTATATAAGGTTGGGCATAAGAATTAACTATTATATCTCGGGGTATTTCTTTTGGCATAGCGAGTTAGGTTGTCAAGTAAGTTGTAACGAGTGCTGTCAAGCCCATTTGTCGCATTTCGGGCGAATAATTCTGATATGGACTCAGCCTACCACTGCAGTCAATATTCAGTACATATCACGCTTTTTTGATTAAAATAATAAAAACATGTGGGGCCTTATGAGAATTTTTTTTTTAATCAAAAGAGGTAATGTGGTTAATTCTGTACCAAGTGGTCCATGATCAAATGGTAAGTCATGTCTATATGAGAATTTTCCGTTTCGGGCACAGGGCGTGACACAATGTCTTATTCATTGTTTTTGTTTACATTTGGTTTTTGTCATGTCGAACACGGTTAACATATGATTCATTGATATGAATTCTGTAAACCTCCTGTTGTTGTCTTTCATTAGCCTGTTGGACAACTTATCTTCCTTTTGATGTTAAAAGATTATTACAATCACTTTTGCATTTGCCATGTTAACAACCCTTTTTCATATGAATATGTTTTAAAATTGAAGGATTAGGCCAGGGATTAGAAGTTTTGTGTCAAATGCAATAGTGTTTCTTGGCATTGAAGGCTATGTTATTGTTATTGATAATACCATTTATGTGCATTATTAAGTGACTGTGATAAGGAACTACCCTTGATAAATTTGGTGACTACTTAATATTTCGGTGATTTATTTGACAAGTTAACTAACATAGTTTTGAAGCATATATCAAAATCAAAGGAAATTGTCGTGCCTCGTGTCTGCGGACCCGCAACGCAACTCATGAATCTGATAATACTTACGATCACCTACTTGGCAATCGAACTCGCTATATCAAAATAAATATCCTGAGGTGATAGTGGATACTTAGACTCATACTTATATACTAGTCAAACATTTCATTCTTATCCAGGACTTTGGGGTTTACAAAAACTCTTTAGAAGAGGAGAGAAAATTCCATTTGGAAACCAACATTTGATTTGATTTGGGAAGGATTGTTTGTTACCAATCTTGATTGAGAAATTAGCTGAAAGGGTGGAAAAAAGATGGGGACAAAATGCAGTGTTGTGAAGTGGATCCAGCTTCTAAATGGGACCATGGAAAGTGACAATTAGAAGACTTTGAACCTATAACCCAATTCCTATTATCCTTACCTAATGCCCAGTTTCTGTTGCTGCTGCAAAAGCTAGCTCTTCCTAAGAGAAGTTATGGATATAATTTAAGTCGTTAGTAATATTTATTTTCTATATTATCAACGACTTTATATTATATAATGAAGGGAATACTTTTTATTTATTTCAAATTATTTTTCAAATGGTGTACTAAATCAGTGTTTTTATAAAGAACGGCTAGACGATACAAATGCATAATGTCTTTTATTACTCCAAACAAAGTACTTATGTTCATGTTTCATATAGTACTCCTTGTCGTTTCATAATATATTATTTTAGCATAGATTAAAGAAAAAAAAACAAAGAAATATTGTTGCCTGGTCCAAGAAAAAGGTCATACTAGTATAATGCAAGGATAGTGATATTGCCAAGGCAATTATTCTCCTGCCAAGAAAATTTTAATTTAAATGACATATATATCCACCTTAATCAATTAATTCTTTTCTATCATTTAAATATATTCTCTTTCCAATCTTTCTTTCTATCAAATAAATATATTATATTTGTAATCTTTCTCTCTTTTCCTTAATTATCTCTTAGAAACAATAATTTTTCTTTAATTTTTTCTCCCTATCTTCCTAAACAGTCCGTCGTCTCCATTACCCCTCCCCCCAACACCACTGCCCACCCTCTCATATCTCCACCATTGAATTCCCCTTGTAACCTTCATATGCTTATTTCTTCTTTCCACTTTCAAATAGTATATGAATTTCTTCCGCCTAGTGTAAAATATCAAATACAGGAATTGGTATAAAAATTGGGGGAATTATTCTGTAAAAAAAGCTAATAAAATTTGTAAAATATAGTAAAACATCTTGCTTTTGAACTAAAAAAAACAAAAGAAGAACTTCATTTACCTACAGTCAAGAATCTCTTATTTTTATATGTTTATATGTTTATTGTTACAGTTAAGAGTTCCATTATTTTGTATTATCATGTGAATTTGTGATGAAAATGGGTTTTAATAAGTCATAAGATGGCGTCAAAAAGTCATAAGCTTTAAATTTCGAAGGATCTAGAATTGATTTAACAAAAAGAGAAAAAAAATTTTGGATGAACAATAAATATTTTCAGTTAGAGATGACAAGTATTAAAAATACTTCTATATTTCTTATGAATTTTTAAAGGAATGGGAAGACAAAAGAGGGGCGACAATTCAGTGGTGGGATAGTGAGAAGAGTAATAAGTTAGAGAAAGATTGGAAAGAGAATATATTTAATTGATTAAGGAGGATATATATGCCATTTGAGTTAAAATTGCCTTGGCAATATCGCTTTTTTGTAATAGATAGATTTTCTTTGTCAATAATAAAAAAATGGTGTAACGGGTTCATCATTACATTACTGGAGATGCGAGCATTATTACCTTTCTAATACTTTAATTAATTAGAGAATGATTACATTACATGATTAATTAACTTTTGCATTTCCTAAACATTAGTACATATTGTTAACTGACATTTTTTTTATGATTGAAAATTGAAATACTGTAATCTGAAAAGGTCCAGAAGGGAAAAAGAAAAAGAAATAAATTGGCAAAAGTGTTCAAACTTCAAAGTCTGGTATGCTGGAATAAAATTTCAGGTATATATTACGAAATAAATGTCTGCTTTTAAGTTTCTTACCGGGTCAGTTCATGTATTCAATACCTTAAAACTACTATCTATATCCACTCCAACTCAACCAATTATTTGCTTTGACCCACGTGATCATACCTTTATTCATTTATCAATATCACGTAATATTTTTCTTTATTGAAAAGAAAAGATCAAAGGTTTCTTAGCCCAGTGGTGCAATGGTCTGCCTACGACCGTGAAGTTGTGGGTTCGATACCCTCCCTGCGCGGCGCATGAGGCATGCTTTAATTTGACTCCCTTTCTAGGGTTACTCTCTCCTCCTCTGGTGAGGTAATTCTATCTCCCCGTTCATGGGGCATTGCCGAACGGGCGTCAAACAAAAGAAAAAAGAAAAGAAAGGGAAATATAAAAAACCAACGTAACATTTGCATCTTCCATCCTCCTCATATTTTGAAGAAAATGGCCAATAGTGTTTTCTGAAGAAGACCAATAGTTGTATTTAATTTAATAAAAAATAATAATTTACGTTGTCAGGTTTAATTTATCCTAATCTCCTAAACTACACTACGCCAAGCTGGAGAAAAGTGGAAAATCACAATTGATTATCTTGGAGAGGGGATTAAAAACAATAAAAATAATAGTTGTATTTTTTTAATTATTATATGAAATAAATAGATTAATAAGTGGGGAGGAAGATTGAACTCATTGTCTATACGTGAGAAGACCTCAACTTTAACCAGTAGACCAATATTTAATTGTTATTTAGTAAGAGTATTATTTACCCAATTACAAAGGGAAATAAATCCTATACTAAGCAAGATTGATCTTCAAACCTGCTAGACTAGTTGAGAGATCTTAAATCTTGCAGCTCCGACCAGGCCTTAATGATGGCCAAATTAAGAACTACAATTTGTCATGAGAAAATTAACTTTTAGGATGACAAATTCAAACTCAAATCACATTTGGACAGAGACTCATTATGAAAACGTGTTGAATAAGAGATCTAAAAAAAATTCATAAATTCACTTGACATAACCCACAAGTAATGAGTTAAAATTTTAACCCAATTCAAATTTAAGATTAATTTCAGACCCAAACTTAAAATCCCAAACTAGACCTTATCCTTAGTCTCCCCATTTTCATATGCCTGGATGCTGCTACTTTTACTATTATATACTTTTAGATAAGACTAATAATAAATTAGAGTACGTCATGTTTTGATCATGTCTCTAGATATAAATATATATTAAGGTCTCTACATGTCAAATTGAAATTCTATGTCCTGAAACCCGAACTCTGGAAACTGGTTAGAAATGTTATATGCTTTAAAAAATTTTCACGCTTTTAATCTATATTTAAAGAGTAATAAGAGTCATACACTCTTTCGTTCAGCAGTTACGCTGCAGGCCAATTGTAAAATTAAACTCATATTAGTCATCACGTTTGTAGTGGACACTGGTATACCCAAACGGGTAACAAAAAAAAAGGTTCTCTATCTTATATCCCATCTACAAGTTCGCACGACAAATAAATAAATAACCGGTCAACATCTAGATTTTTATTGTCTGCTTTTTTTATTTTTTATTTTGTCGATCTTAATTAGCCGTTGAATATTCGTTTTTACATTGAATTTTAGGCTCATTGTTAAGTATTTTCTATTTGAACTTCCAACCAATGACCAAATACGCAAGAATTTTACGGATGCCTGGTTTCTAAGTATGGTTTAAGTAGTAAGTACGAAATCTTTCGTGACACTTCTCACGACACTCCTTGTAAATTCTTAATTATAACTATGTTCACATTTAGAGTTTATCGATTTATATTTACGGTTTAGATTGTAAAAATGACAAAAAATATCACTGACGGTGCATACCTATGTTGTTGAAGGTGATATTAAAAATTTACTTAAGTCTAATTCTAACCCTCCTCCAAAAAAGTCAAGTGGAGAAGAATTGCTCAAGATATATAAATTAAAAATATGCAACTAGTCAATATGTGATTTATAAATTCAGAGGCGTGTCATCCATGAGGCAACTTAGGTTATTGCATCAGCCCTTACAAAATAAAGGCCCCAATTTTATTTTATTTTACTAAAACTTCACTTCAAAAAAATAAAAAAATAGAGGGCCCATATAATTATATCTCACCCATTATTGCCCATTAAACATATATGATTATGTATATTATTTATTGAAAATAATTTATTAGAACGTTATAAAACTTTAATAAGTAATTTTGCAGTCGAAAAATAAACAAAAAACAAAGAAATTCGTCAAACATTTCAAAAATATTTTTTCATTATAAGCCTCCGATAAATTTTTGTCTCATACCCCGTGTTCCATTCATACAGCCTTGTCTATAATAGACGAGGAATTTGACAGTATATATATTGGTAAAGGAATCTTTATTACGTTCTTTCTCAATATCTTTGGTGTGGAATAATGTATATATATCGCCTCTTATATTACCAAAAAAAAAAAAAAAATTGCTTATTTTGCAATATTTTCTAACGTCCATATCAAATTCTACCGTTCAAAATAGGATGTATACTAAAAATTAAAACATTTAATTTCAAATGAAAAATACAACTTTTACATTGAGATTTCCTAATTGAGGTTTTTTCTTCTCTAGCTAGTAAATAATTTCCTTGTTGAACGTAGAGTGTGGTTTGTGGTAAGCAAGGCTAAGGACCATATTGGGAAATCTTCATTTTCCAAAAATCATCTTTTGCTAGAAATAGAAATAACATCATCACTCTTTCTTGTCATGTTACAATTAAATCCACCTAAAATTATGAAAATAATTCGAAGTTTAGGAAAAAGAACAAAAAGTCCAATAAAGCAAGGCCAGTCAGTGTATCTTTTACATTCCTATTGTGGGATGTACATTTTTGTACATGAAATTTTTTAGTAGTGTGTGATGTGTTAGGTAGTAATTCACCTATAATTAAATCACTATCTTTATTATCATATGAAATGTTATTTAACGTTGAACTATCTCTTACTCATCTAAGGCTTCTTGAGTCTAAAATTTTATCCGTTATTTTATATAATTTTATTTATGTTCTGTGTTATCTTTGATTCTTGATTTTTTTTTATAGCGAATGAGTTTGAAAATTGCTTGATTGTAATGATTTTGTCATTTTATTATCAATGAACTGTCTAATTATTTAGCAAAAAAATAAATCAAGATTGTTTTTTTTATTATATATTTGTCAGTGATTTATTATGTTCTCCTAAACTAGGAGTCAGGCACTCGACCACCAAATTATTACCGAGTAAGAAATTAAAAAAGATAGTAAGTAAAATATGAAATTATACATTTTTAAGGGGAATGAAATTCTACCTTTTTCAAATTATACATTTTTAATCCCCTTTGTAAATGACCTAAAAAAGATTCCTTTACCATTAGAAAATTAAACAATGGCACAAGAAGTATTATAAGAGTCAAATTGAAAAAAAAATAACAATAACTACTGCCTTACTAATCTTTCTAATCTATCAAGAGTTCAAGACAATAATTTGTTTTGTAGGATAGCTGTCTACAAATGTTGTAGTGGTCATTTTGCCTTTATTCACATAGTGAAGAGTTCGATTCCTACTAAAGAAATAGAATTAGATCGCTTCTGTGATAATGATATATAAACCGTTTATAATAGATTTTTACTAACCACATTCAGTAATTTTAATCCTCCAATAATCTTAAAAATAATAAGGTAAGAGCCTTAGAATTGAGACTCAATCATTATAAGATAATAACTTAGTTGAGAGAAACATACATTTATTTGATACCTTGGTGATATCTCATTATAAGTCAAAACTTAAATATTGAACTTTGAACTACGAAATTACTTTAAATAGAAAGAAAGAAAGAATCGGGAATAGAAAGAAAAAAAAGTGTGTTTGATGCTAAGAATTAAAAAATCAAATCCCACGGGTTGATTGTCCAAACTTTCGTCCCACGGAATTTCCACAAAATAACTAATGGAGGTTTTTTTTATGAAATCCGGCTGGGCGGTTGTCCCATAAAGAGGAGAAAGAACTTTCTCACAGAAAAAAGGAGATAGTCCTAGAAATGGAGACTTTTTAAATTTGCCCCATGTATGGGAGGGTGTCGAACTCGGGACCTTTCGATCACGAGTCAAGCTTTGCCCCACTGGATTGCGACCTCTTTGACCTAATGGAGGGTTGAGAAGCTTTATTTTGAAGCAAGAGCAACTAATAGTCATTCTAAAAGTTACATCAAAATTAACAAGTTTAATATATGCGTGAATTAAAATGTTTATTTATACTAATTCTCTTTTTTATGAGTTGATTTTTTTAGCACACATACACTGTATTGACTAATTTAAAATAATTTTTAAAATGATAGATAAATTTGTCTTAATCAAGATAAAACTAGTTTAAAAGGTCAGTAGACTGTTATGGCTAGTACAACCTTCATTTTTCTTATTCAAAGTGTCGGTACGCTGTCCCTAACTAAATGCCTAATCATACCAAAAAAAAAATAAAAAATGCCTAACCATATAGCCGTCTTTAATTTCTTAACCATTAAAATAGTCTATCTAAATATGTCATCAATATAATATATGTATTTTTGAATAATGTTACCAATAAATTAAACCATACATTAAAAAATTGTCAAGAACTCTTGAAAGTGTGGAAGGCTTCTCGTTTGCACGTGATCTCAGGTTTGTTTTTATTTTTTTCGAGTATGTTTACACGGTCATAAAATATTGTACCTCTTGAAATCTATTATCTAGTTTTTTTCTATATCCACAGGGTTATGTAATGTTCTACCTCTTTGTTTAACTATATTTTTTCTAAAACTTATTGCCTCATTTCAAAGGGTGGGGGATTCAGTGGAATTCTATCTCCCTCATGTAACCCAGAATATCAATTAATGATATTATTTCTTTTTTTTAAAAAAAACAAGAAAAAAATTGTCAACAAACAAAAGCATAGTTTTCTAGTGATAGTTAATGACTGGCCTTTCATATTTCTTCTTTGGTTTGGTTCTAGTGTTGAATAGATATTTTGTCCAAAATAAATTAATATAACAATTAAATTTTATTTTAAAAGAATGAATAATTATTTTTATAGACAAAATTTAAGTATCAAATAAACTTATTCAATTATAAATACGTATTTTACACATGCAGAATAAATGTCGGTTTCGTATATAATCCTTAACCCTTCTTTTATTTCCTGCCCTAAATTCCAGTCCGACTCTTATGCAGAATAGAGAAAAATTCGCACCGTACGGAACAATTTGGGCCGTCAAATGATAATTTTAACGGCTCAGTTTTGGAGAGAGAAAATTGCGACTGGACTTAAAAAATAAAAAATAATTTTTTTTTCTCTCTCCAAATCTGAACCGTTCAAATCTATCATCCGACGGTGCAGATTGTTTCGCACGGTGCGGAACTTTTCTTGTTCCGCATAGGAACCAGAGTGCCTAAATTGCAAGTAGTCGGTTGTAGGCAAAATGATGAATTTTGTCCCTAAACAATTTCGAGATTGATATAAGGTCCCTAAACAATATTTTTTTATTATTTTACCCTGAAACAATTTACATTTGGTATGTAAGGTCTTTCCGTTCAAAATGTAACAGTCAAATGTAAATTGAAAAAAAAAATTGAGTCAAAGAAAAAAAATTTAGGGACATTTTTGGTACATTACTATAAAAATACAACACCCATGCACCCCCACATCTCTTATTCTTCTTCTTCTTCATCATCCTAACCTCCCACCGCCACCGAAACCCACCCCCACCATACCTCTATTATTCTTCATAAAAGTACCCCACACCACCCACCCCATTTCTCTTATTCTTCTTCTTCATCATTCCACCCCACATCCCACACCCCTGAAACCCACCCCATCCTACCTCTCTTATTCTTCATAAAAATACCCAACCCATCTCTATCCCACACCACCGAAACCCGCCACACCTCTCCTATTCTTCTTCATAAAAATTACCCCACCCCAACCTAACTCACATCCATTCCCACCTTCCTCCCACTCCATCCCCTTTTATACTATGCTCCACTTTTATTTATTTATTTTAGAAATGAAGAAAGAGATGGTACCGATGCGGTGGTGCAGGTGGGGTGGGGGTGGAGGGCTGGGATATGGGGTAAGGTATTTTTGTAGTAATGTACCAAAAATGCCCTTTAATTTATTGCTTTGACCCGATCAAAATTTTAAATTAATAGTTAACTAACGAATTTTTGGACGGAAGGACCTTACATACCAAATGTAAATTGTTTCAGGATAAAAAAATTAAAAAACAATGTTTAAGAATCTTATATCAATTTCGAAATTGTTTAGGGACTAAATTCACCAATTTGCCAGTCTCAATCGGGTAGTGTCTACACAGGATATCCCCCCCCAACTGTCCGAAGCTAATACCACGTGGTGATACTGATCTAGGGATTAAAGTTTGCCACGTCGAGAGGCACGTATATGTTGTGGTAATCCTGCGCTCCAAAAGTGTCGGTGCGGTTTGGCATCGCTTTTAAGAGAGAGAAAAGTAAAAGACACAACAAACGGGTTCAGGTCGTCTCATATAACTCGAAAAAGTGTGAAATTGAACTCAAGTGAGGTGAGCGTGAACTCAATATTCAAGCTAGAATTTTATGTGAGTCGAGCGTGAGTTTGACATCGCTTAACTCGGTTAAACTCGCATTCAAATGAAAATGATATAATTATAAATATTATAGATATAATATTAATTTTTTAATTTAAAAAAAAAGACATATAAAAACTGACTGCAAAATCAATTGATTCTTTTTGTCTACCTTGTAGGTAGATTTTTTAACATTTGACTCTACTATGTGTTTCTCTTGGTTTATCTTTTTATTAGTTTATCTTGTTACGTGAATTAATTATTATTGCTTTATATATATTTGTATTCTTCTTAGAATTTAATCTAATATTTTATTGTATTCTACTATTATTTCTATAAAAAAAATTTCTAATATAAATTTAGCTTATGATACTCGTAGACTTATCTCGAACTCATATTAAAATGTGAGTTGAACTTTCTAATTTTTATTTTATTGTTCACATAACTCGATTATTATGGTGTGTCGGGTTTTGGATATTGGGTGGTTAGATGAACGACACGTGTACATCCAAGGTTGTGACGCAAGCAACTCTGTTCTGTACGGTTACTGAGACCAACTCCAGCGTAAGCATTTTTGTAGTTCTGTTCTGTGGGTTAAAAAAGAAGTGATTATTGCAATTTCACACCCCTAGGTTAGGTGATAGTCACCATTTAATCTCTTATTTTTATATTCTTTCAAAAAAAAAAAAAACACTTTAAGAATCTCCACAAAAGTTAGTTCAATAATCATGAAAGTACAAATTAGTTTGTTTCTCATTTATCACTTACATTTATATGACTATGTTTGTCAGTATAAGTGTAAATACAATTGCAAATTATTTGTGTGTTACAATTGCGGATTTCCCTATAAACAAAAGCTTCATCTTATCTCAATGAGAAAAATAAGATACAAAATCGCCTCAATTTGTTGTGAATAATAATTATTTGTAATCGGTGTGATTTGTTGTTGTGTTGAAGAAAGACGTAATGATTTATTGTCTTTAAACTGAGAAAAAACATAAACAAAGGGAGTAATACAAAGTTAACCGCATTAAATTGGAATAGTAACTTTTTATTTTATGGAAATTGGAATAGTAACTACTACATGGTAAGTGGATAAACTAATACGTAGGAGTAGGGTCCAGCAAATGAAAACAAAAGAAAAAGAGTCACTCGTGAACCCTTATTAAAAAAGAAAAAGAAAAAAATTTATCTAGAAGACTAGTACAAGGGTGAAGACAGCCCCGATATTTTTAAAAATATTACTATTTGTCGAAATTTTATATGTATTTTAGAAAATTTTATCAGTTTTGCCCCCTAAGAAATTTTTTTTGCCTTTTTTATTACCCCCAATAATTTTTTTATCGTTTTTATCACTCAAACTCTGTAGTTTTACATATTGTTGCAGTTTCACCCCTCCCCCACACTAAATTCCTGACTTCGTCCCTGGACTAGAAGCATCAAATTACAGTTATTTCATTTTTTTTTCACTTTCGGACAAAATTTGAGTTTTTGACGTTTTTATAAGTTTGTTAATTGTAAGAGCATGCGTGAGACTAAAATTTTGTTAGAAGTGTTATATGTACAATAAAATCTTCTTATAGAAATATCTTTTGAACTAGGAAACATATTATTGTAGAAAAGTTATTCCTAAATAAAGTTTACATAAGAATGCAATATTTAAAATTATAATTTATACATTAATATAAAACATAAATACATTTATCTTGGAGAAATCTAGAAGATACAAATACATGTATCTATGAAAGCGCAAATAATTTTTCTACATGTATAAAAACTAAGTATAACTTGCTATTAATTTTCTTTAAGTAAAAATAATACTATCTAAACTTGAAGTAAATTAATAATGGCACTCAAGGTTGAAAGGTATGAATGAATTATTACGTAGCACAAATTAATGAATGTGATAACAAAACAAAAAAACTCATTGTTTCAAATAACCTTGAATAGGTATTTTAAATCATATCTAACTTAAAGTAAATTTATATAATGTCATTTATTATTATATATAGTTTCTCAAGTCAGAATCTAAAGAAAATGCATAACTCTTATTGTAATGAAATGAAATGAAATGTTCCAAGTCGAGTTCTTTTAAAAATCCCTCACACATTAAAAAAAAAAAAAAAAAAAGAGTTATATGTAGATGGTTCAAGAAGTTATATAAGAGGAGATCTGGGTTCTCGAAGAATTGTAAATTGACCTACAACCAGTAAAGTAACGATGACGTGGAATTTGACTAAACGATTAAGATCCCGCACCCGCTTTTCCCCCTTACCTAATTAAGACATCAGCCCTATTTACCACTAGTAAACTACCCGGATTAGCTTCATAATTACCTCTACTTACTACTGTCAAAATGGGTATACCCGTCCCGCCTCGCCCCGTTCTTAAATGGGGATGGGCGGGTATGCCCGCTTTTTTCACTGGCCATCAAAAAGGATGCCCGTACCCACCCGCCGAATGCCCGTAGACAAATGGGCATGTCCGCGACCCTTATTATTAATTTTTTTTAAAAAGAATAGATTTAATCCGAAAAATTCAACAAAATGTAATTCTTTTTCATTCACTTGCAGTTTAAAGTTCACAATATCCAAAATAGTTATATATAAAAAAAAAAAGTAAAAAAAAATTGTCTTCAAATTCAAGCTTTGGCGGCTTCCAATTTGCTTACCAGTTACCTTCTTCGTCAAAACTCTTATTTATTATTTTTTAAATCAATTATATATAATTATGATATTCTCTGTGTCCACATGTTTATATCTTTTTAATTTTTTCTTGCGTATAATATATTTCCAGTTCTCCTTCTCTCTCCCTTCTCCCTTCTTCTCCAAAGGCTCCCAGAAAAATATAGAGAATAATAATAATCTCAAATTTAGCATTTCAGTTTTCCATATTCTTTTTTCTTTCCATACTATATCGTTTAAACTATAGTTTAAAAAAGACGGTAGTATCGGAGCTTCAAGTTTGTTCCATTTTTTCCCCATTTTTTGGCAACTGATTCTTTTTTCTCAATTTTATTTTTTCTTTTAGCTACAATCTCTAGCTTTACTCCATTCTCACCATATTGAAGTCAAATCTTTGTCCAGCATTTTTTTTTTAATTCAATTTTCTTTTCCTCCTGCCCGATCTCTTAAAACGGGTTTTGGGTTCAATTGATTTTCGACAATATCCCTTTGTGGGGTTTTGTTCTGTGATGCCATTTTGATCTTTTTTATTTTTTTTGCAATTCAGCCGTCTATTGTTTGGGATTGTTGTTCAGTAGTTCGGGGAAATCTAAGATGATGCGTATGAGAAATACTAAAACAACTGGTATGGGCTTAGAGCTTCCATCACCGACAAATAATGCGGCCGCCGCTACCGTCGGTGGCCGCAACGGAGGAGGAGGAAGGGGCGTTGATGGGAATTGGGAGATGAGACCCGGTGGAATGCTGGTACAAAAGCGAACTGACTCGGATCAGAATCGCCCTCCTCCACCCACTATCCGGGTTCGGGTCAAGTATGGTTCTATTTACCATGAAATTAACATCAGCTCCCAAGCTACCTTTGGTAATTTTCTTTGTTTCCTTGTCAGTTCATCATTTTATTTCAGTATGATTATTAATTTTTTGTTGGTTTTTTATTTATTTTTAAAGGAGAGTTGAAGAAAATGTTATCGGGTCCAACCGGGTTACACCATCAAGATCAGAAATTGTTATTCAAGGATAAAGAGAGGGATTCAAATGCCTTTCTTGATACTTCTGGGGTGAAAGATAAGTCCAAGATTGTTCTAACGGAGGACCCAATTAGCCAAGAAAAAAGGTTTCTTGAGATGAGGAAAAATGCTAAATTGGAGAAAGCTGCAAAATCCATATCGGAGATCAGCTTAGAGGTTGATAGACTAGCTGGACAGGTAAATTTGTTTTTCTCATTTCCTAGGTAAATGTAAATCCCATTATCTAATACTCCCTCCGTTCCCTATTAATTGTTGTTTAGGAGAAATCTAGGTATCCAAATTAATTGTCGTTTAAGGTTATTTTGTTAGTTGTCAACAATTTATTTCAATTATACCTTTAACATTTTCCTTTCTTTATGACAAAGAAGTGAGAGAGAGGGAGGGGGATAATATTGGAAGTTTAGGTAAAAATTACAACTTTCTTAATTTTCTTAAATTGTCTAAAGAATTGTCTTATATTTAGGAATGGAGGGAGTAAAAGTTAAAAGTTATGTGCTTTTGACTTGTTACAAGACATGACATTGATTTCAGTATATATATGAAACATTTTTTAGACATATGTTATAGACAAGTTTTAAATTACATATACACATATGTTCTAAGGCTACAATAGGTGTCTGACAAACTACAACAGGTATCTCGAAAAAATCTTGACCCCTTGAATTTTTTTATCCAACGGTTCAGAACAGTCAAAATTGTTCGTTATATACTGAAACGTGTTATGCGTTACTCTTGGTTTTATTGGTTAGATTTACATTGAATGTGGTTAAAACTAAGGTTTGTGGTAATTTGGTAAAAAATTATTGATTAAGTTAGGTTTCGGCGCTTGAAACTGTAATTTCAAGAGGTGGGAAGGTGGTGGAAAAAGATATACTGAATCTGATTGAATTATTAATGAATCAACTGCTCAAGTTAGATGGAATTATTGCTGATGGAGATGTCAAGTTGCAGAGGAAAATGCAGGTACTATTACTCACTCAAGTTTGTTTATTTTCCCACTATTACTACAATAATCTGTGAATCTTACTTATTGTCCATCTTAATAAGTTCGAATAAAAGAGGAGAGTTGCAATACGAGGATGGTGGTCGACTCTAATTATCGAGGACTAATAATTTGTGACTGGTCTAATAACATGGGGACATTCTCCCATGTTCAATAGTTTTCTTATGAGCTGTTTTATACTTTTATGCTGTAATTGCCGAATTGGTAATGATATATAGATTCTGTTAACCAGTAGTCAGTTTTGTTGCATTGCATTGTACTGATTTGGGACTTTCAATTGTGGGAATTTTCCTGCAGGTAAAAAGAGTTCAAAAGTATGTAGAGACTCTAGATATGTTAAAGATGAAGAACTCGAATCCAACCAGCCATGGCAATGTGGCTACTAGCGTCGGAGACCCGAACTCCAAGCAGCAGTCTCAACGACGACCTATTAGCAGGTTTGCAAATGAGCAATTGTCCTCGCCCCCGTCCCCGGGAGAGCAACAGCAAGGCAGGGATTCTGCGCAATCATCGAGGCATTCGTCCTCGGGTTCTGTAGTAATCACTACCCAATGGGAAACCTTTGATTCCGCCCCGGCTCCCGTGCAGCATGCCCAGCCTTCTTCATCCTCTGTGGCTTCAGCTCAACCCAGATTCACCTGGGATTTGCTTTAAATCGAAGCCGGTGATGATACATTCTAGTACTATGTGGATGCAGTGGACCTGTTATTACCTTAATTGTTTGTCTCAAGTTTGTTTGGTATCTTATTCCCTCCCATTCTTTTGTGTATTTAGAGTTTTCGTTAGCATTCCCCTTACTAATGAACCCCATTTACTTGCATAAAATAATTGGGATTCCTATTATAGCAACATTATATTAAGATCACTCCTTTTATTTTTGTTGGTGGTGTATCCTCTTTTTAAGGTCATTCTCACTTGTAATGTTTGTGCCATTATTTTATAGCCTTTGTGAATTCCCATATATATATAAAATAGTTTCTCTACTCCCTTCCTTCCATATTATAAGTCGTTTAGAACATGTAGAAAATTAATAAAGCAAAATTAAGATACTTTATTAGTCAATATATCAATATTATTCTCTTATATAGAATTGGTATACTACTAATTATATTTAAAAGAATAATATTGATATTTTTACCAAAAAACGATCAATGATTGAGGCATATACATTGCTTCCCTTTGTGGAAACATTCTGACAATAAGAACATGAATTAGGAGTATACTTTATAATTGGAATAACTACATGATTGAAGTGGGTGGTGCAATGGTAATGGATTAGTTCAATTCAATCCATTATCATTTCCCTTTTCTCAGATCTCACGTTCTTTCACCAGTTTTCCTAGTTCTCATCCAACTGAACCAGTTGTTGGGACTACCTTTGGTAGGCAGGAACAACCAAGAAAGCCAAAAAAAGAAAAGGGAAACAGAAAAAGAGTTCAATTATTAATTAGGCTTGGATTAGTCAAAATTTGAGTTTTAAAGTTTCGTACAGTTTTATAAAAGTTAAATTATTAGTGAAAGAAAATATAGAGTCAAATATGAAATGCTATTTAAATGTGCTCGGATAATGGTACCTTGCTCGGCCAGTAATTGAAAAGTTTGAAATAAATTATGGGAAAATTAAATCATAGGACCGTCCTTATAGGACTGACCCACATAAATTCAGCGAGATCTACCTACATATGTAAATTCCGCTCAATTAATGTGAAAGATTGTGTGACCAGTCCTACAAAGACAGTCAATCATTATGAAGTGAAGGTAGATTTTTTGTTGAGCTATTGCCGAGTAGTGGCAATAGAAGTAGCAGAAAACTGCAGTTTATATTCATTGGCATTTATTTCTTGAAAGCATTTAATGGTATTTCTGCGGTTGTAATAAAAATATTTCAGGTGATTGAGATAAAAAAAAATCAGTCCGGCTCCTATGCGGAACACGTGCTGAACAATCTCAGACGTCGGATTGTATTTTTAACGGTCCAGATCTGGAGAGAAAAAAGTTGCGGCTGGACTTAAAATATTAAAAAAAATAAAATTTCTCTCTCCAAATCTGAATCGTTAAAAAATATCACCGACGACTGGTAGCTTGTCCCACACATGCGGAACAAAAAGCTGTCCCGCATAGGAGCCGGGAGCAAAAAAATGGAAATGACCTAGTGGCCTTTTCTCCTCCCTATGAAGTTAAATGACAATAATGTAATGATAATTTTCATAGGTCTTAAAGATACTTGAATGAAACGTGTTAAGTATGGACAATTCTGATATGGACCCGGTCCACTGGACCATGCGGTCTAGATTTGGCCACATCACTGCATTTCCTTCTCTCTCCTCATTCTGCATTGATGTGGCCAAATCCCTGACTACATTAGTCTACACGTGATCCCTGATCCCATATCGAAATTTTTCCGTTAAGTATTCATAAATCCACTTTTTATCAACGCCAAACTAACGTATTTTTGTTTGTCAAATCGTTGGTCAGACATCAGTGATTAGTAATTCAAATCACTTATTACTCAAGAACTGTTCAGAAACAGTTGTTGAGCGATTCTGAACTACTAATTTTGACCACCGAATGAAACGATTTGATGACTTAAATTACTCAGTACAGTGCTAACAAAAAAACACTGTCAATCCAAATTAAGCTGAGTTAAGACATATGACGTGTAAAGTGACGCAGCGAAAACCGAAAGATGGCAGTTTTTTAGTATTATTTATCCAAATTTTTTTTTTTTGCTAAATAAACTTGTTTCCATTAATCACAAATAGCCGAGGCCATTACAATCAAAGGAAAATCTGCAAATACAGAAAGTAACAGTTATACAATGATTAAAAAAATCACGATAACAGACAAAAGACACACCCTAAAGAAAAACTTGGATGGTCGGGAAAAACAACTAATAAAAGCTTAAAGAAACTAAACAAATACATAATCTTCTTCTTCAAAGATCTTCATTGCAATCCTCGAAACACAGTGGACGGAGAATATCACTTTCAACATCTTCCTTAGGGTCGACAATTTATAGGGGACCACTAGGGCGTATCAACCGTCCTATAAATTGTCTCTGGGAAGATGTAAAAAAAGATGATAAAGGGCCCTGAGATCAGTCCAGGGTTGAACACATCCTCCTAGAAAAATAGAAAAAAAATCTAGATCTGCGAAGATCTGAGACTCATCTAACCGCTGCGTCTTGAATCTTGAAGAAAAAAACTCTGAAAAAGGTTTCATATGATTCGTAGTACAAAATAGAGTAAGATTAACGGAACAAAATGACCAAGATTTGACCATTGGCCGGAGCCAATGGCCAAATCTGGCCGGCAGTAGGGGCAGCAAAAAACGCAGGAGGAGCAGGGGGAAGAGAGAGAAGAGAGAAAAAAGGGAAAAAGGGGGGTCGATCATTCAATTATTTATTTATCCAAATTGAATACTACTTCTACAGACTAAAGCCTGAGTTCACTAGTAACGGAAAGGAAAATGCCAAGTGAGAAATGTGTGCTATGCGTTATAGGCAAATTTGCACCTCTTTTAAATCCCTTGGTAGTAAACTCCTCTGCTAAGTAATAGTAAACTCCTCTTTACTTTCCGTCACTAATAACAAAATGGCTGACCAATAGCTGTCGTCATTGTGGGTAAAAATGGCTCCATGGAAATTGTTCTTCCAAAATTGAAAGCTGTAAGCATTTGACCACTAAACCAAAAGACAACCTGGTGCTCCTCTTGTCAAGGCCTCTAGCAAATCACAGGAATAAATAAATAAATAAAAAGGTGACACAGGACCATGTGAATGGAACACGAGGCCTGAGGCAACATTTTATCGGAAACTTATATTGGAAAAATATTTTGAAAAGTTTAAAGCTTTTTTTATTTTTCTTGATTTTTCAGCTGCAAAATTACTTACTGAAATTTTATATGGAAAAGAATATGATTTTTTAATGTAATTTAGTACCTCAAATGAAATATTAATTTTTACATTAAAAATTTCTTTCAACACTTTTAATTCTGAAAATAAATCAAATCCATCAATATCGGAATGTTCATTAAATTTTAAAGAATTTGCAAGGTTAAGACAAGAGTTTTTTAATTCATCATCCTTTACAACTTTTAACTTTGTTTGTTCAATAGTTTCCACATCATTTTCTAATTCATTTTCATCTAAAGTTTGTTCCTCAAATGAACCTAATGTTCTATATTTTATTTATTGCTAATAAAAAACTTATTAAGTGCTCCAGATTGAGATTGGATTAACCTTTCAACTCGTCTTTTTTTTTTTCATTGATTTTTTATATCCAATTTCATATTTTCTATTAGACATAATTATAATTTCCACTAAAAAATTCAATCAAATAAAAAGGAAAATGCAAAAAATAATAAATCAATAACAAATACAAGTAATACAGAAATATAGTAACCAATAATGAAATTAAAACTATAAATTCAAATAAAAAAGATTAAAGAGATAGAAACTAGAAAGATGGAACCTGCAATTTATATAGCCAAAATATTAAAGAATGGGATGAGATTGGGAATTGCGAGGGATTTGACAAGTGATGAAGTTGTAGTGGTTTTTCCTTAGTATGACAGACAGGCCGCACATATAAGAATTCAGAGAGATATATCGTTTCTTCTTTTATTTGTTTACCAGAATGACTTCATGATTTTGTTTATACTGGGCGTATAATAACGAGAATAAAAGACTCCAAATTGTTAGGGATAAAAATAATGGAAGATAGAAAGCTGCTGAGTTTTTATACTCTTAAAGTGAGTCTCAATAGGCTTAGACTAGGCCTATTTTAGAGAGCAATTGGTGGGATGTAATTCTATGGGGCCTCTATTTTTTTAAAGTGAAGTTTTAGTAAAAATAAAATATAATTGAGGGCCTTTATTTTTGTGGGGCCCTGAGGCAATGACCTAAATTGTCTCATGGCTGACACAGGCTCTGAGTTGACATCCTAGACAAATAATACAAATCGTTTCAGTTTTTCTAATACACTCTTTCGTAAATCATTCGTATGATTATATATGATACAATATAATTGATTCAAGTTTCTAAAATTATTCTAGTCCAATTGTGGTAATACATATTTAATACTACCTCCATTCCTAAATATATGACTTTCAGGAAACGTTACGAAAATTAAGGAAGCACAAATTAAGACGTTTTTGTAATCAAAATATCAATATTACTCTCTCAAATAGAATTAGTGGCATATAAGTATTATTTAAGAGACTAATATTCATATTTTAATTACGAAAATATCATAATTTTTGTTTCATTAATTTTCGCAATATGTAAATAAAGTCTTATATTTAAGAATGAAGAAAATAATATCATTGCTGTATCAGATGATGTACTATAAGATTCAGACTAAAATAACAAGCAGAAAGAACTAGACTTAGGTTGGGCAACTATTGAATTTGAACCTGATGAACCAAGAACGGTATAGTGGATCCGATCTGCCCTCCATTGTGATAGGTTTTTATGGGCTCAGCCCATTTTTAATGTTTTTTTTTATTATCCCGAACTAGCCCATTTTTGTGAATTTTCACTATTCACTTGGGTTGTTACTGTTGCACAATATCTAATCAACTGTTTGGATTGAAGGAAACTAGAGGAAAGGAAAAAAGAAAAGAAAAGGGACGGATTTAATTTTTTGGTGTTTGATTAAAATGGAAGGGAGAGTGAAGGAATAACCCTAGTTATTAAATAACAGTCTCATTTCCATCTAAAAATTAGACAAAAATTGAGGGAAAGAAAACTAACTTAAAAGATTTTTTTTTTTGGGTTGATTAATTATTGGTATTTTAAAATACTTATATTCACAAAAAATAAGAAAAAATTAGGAAAAATAATAGTTTCATCTCCTTTCCTCATACTATCTATCTAAAAACCTAATCGACATAAACCTTTCCTCCTCCAGACATGTAAGGTGTTATTTGTAAGAGGTTATATCATTAGTAAGTTGAGAAGATGAATTACGAGGTATATCTGGAAGAGTAACTGACTAGACTTGATGATGTTGTTGTCCTTTCTACATTATTTCACTCTTTTCCGCAGGGACGAAATCAGAAATTTGGCGGTGAAAACTGCAATAACAGTGTGCCGAATTACATATAAAAACTGCAAAAATAAATATTGGGGGTGAATTTAATAAAATATTCCGAACAACATATAAACTGTATTATATCTAGTATTATTATTAAATTTTTTGAGGGGGAGACTACCACCCTACCTCCTGACTTCGTCCCAGCCTGCCTCTCCGTACCCTCAATCCAAACGTTCTGTAACATAAAACTATAATTTAGGGTCTAAATTTTTGTCTCATATTCTTTTTTTTAAAAAAAAATTCGTAGACAAAAATACTCGAATTAAAAACAGCATGCTCCAAGTGCTTGGTTAAAATAAGTGGGCTGGAGTCCAATAGGCCCAAATAATTAATCATGATGAAAATGATCAACACATTTTTTTCTTTTTTCTTATTTGGGTAAGTTGACCAACACGTAGTTACGAGATAGGGCAACCAAATGTAATGGGCATACCCGGGAAAAATTCGCTATGAAACGGTACTTGTGGAGTACATGTGAGACATGAAGGCCTGGGACCCACTCTACAAGTAGGTCCTGTCTAAAATTATGTGAGAAGAACCGTCCCATGCTAGACTTTCCCGCATACCTGGGAAGAGAAAATGGAAAGGTATTGTACCTTTTTTTATGGAAGAAAAAAAGAGAAAAATACTGTAGTGGGCTTAGGTGAATTCCTTTCCGAAATTAATAAGCGTTGTCCATTTTATAAGAGACATACTGACCTATTTGATCATTTTCCCTCTTTAAAAACTAATATAAAAGTTAATTAATTTGGAAGTGCTCGTTATTAGTGGCAGTTTATGGGTAGACGTGTATTATTTAGTTGATCCTACCAAGAGTGTCACTATAGACTGACACTTTCCAATTGGATAGACCGCCAGCAGTTGGCTCATTAAGCTCTTTAGTGCCACCAATTTTGGCAGCCCAAAATTACAAAAAATTAATGTATTGCTACTTTAAGCTACTCAAGTGATATGCATAAATTGAGCATGAGCTAAAAAAACGAACTGAGCAAAATTTGAATGAATCAAGTCCAAGTTAATTCATCCCCTCAGTTGTACCTTGCACATTTTGGTGAAATAAAAAGAAAAAGAAAAAGAAAAATATTATCCTATAACATAAACTAGATAGTCTTGAAGAGAAAATCCCAACTGAACTAGATAGTCTTGAAGAGAAAATTGCTAAAGTTAATGCAAAAAAAAGACGAAAACAAAATTGACTAATCAAAATATATAATCTGTACCCGTGTATGTTTTTATTTATGTGTCTAACCACTCAGAATTCGCCATATAAAGATTTCTTTTACTTATATATACACATGCTGAATTGTTAGTGATTGGATACAATAATAGAAACAAACACGGGTACATACGATTATTTGCCATAATCTTTACTCTAGAGCCCCATCACCGAGATAAGCTAAACTGGCAGCACGGCTTTATTTAATCTTAGAGTGGGATTAAATAGTCTTTTGGTTAAAATATACAATTTGAGTTTCACAAAAATAAATTATTTGTAAAAATAATTATTGAATTTTAAACTTGAAACTTCGTGTCATTTTCATCCAACCTTTAATGTATGCAATGGTGACGAGGACATTTTCGTTTAGTTACTACTATTAGTACCAGTTGGCTTCTGAGTTTGATCTATCCATCAACATCCAAGTTTTCCACCTTTGGTAATTATTGAATTTTCTATGCTTTTTAAGATTCTTTAATGAGTTCACGAATAAGCATCAATCTACCGAGTGCAGAATGTCTAAAATTTACGCATCAAACTTTTATTAAATGGGCTGTCAACACCGATGTCTCTTTTTATTGAACAGAGAGAGAAAATTTTGAATCATCTTCTAAGATCAACGGCCGGCGTGAATTACTTGAATTTATTAATTATAATAAATATTAAAAAACTTTAGAAAGTGAAAAAACAAAATATTTACAAGAAAATTTTAGGGAAAAAAAATTCTTATAGAAAAATTCACTGTTTCAAAAAATGCAGCTGGTTGCTACTCGTACTTTCCTAGATAAGCATGTAGCTGATGCATGTAGGATTTTAGATAGTTTCATCTTTCATATTAATTGATTCGATGATAAATTTGAACTCTTATTTTTTTTTTTTTACAAATATGCTCAGTTATTTACAGTTATTACTGAATCTAGGAATTTTTTTTATAACTATTAAAGAAATTACCGTACATCTTTTTTTCTAATCATTGATTAAGTGAATCAGTTATTAATGATTAAGTGAAGCGTCCAACGAGTTGAACAACAAAATAAAAGACAATTCCAATTGTGAGATGCACCTAAAACTTTTCGTTTTGTTTAATGCTGAAAAAAAGAGATGAGAAGATAAAGTTTGGGGAAGTGCATGATAACGGAAAATGGTGTTCTTACGGATCCCAACAGCATCTCCTTTTATCAGCATTATTTTATATAAACCACTACGTACGTCCGGATAGCGCCAAGGGATATTAGGGTTAGTGCTCTCCCCCAATCCCCATCATACATCCGTAAAGCCTACGCCATTGTCTTTTCCCTTCTTGGGCCGCTTTGTGGGATTAACCTCACGTCCCTTTCACATGAGTTTAGACATGACCTACTTACAAGATAGTGTCCCACCCCAACTTATATAAGAGTACTCGTGAGGTCAGTCCCATAAGAACAGCTCTACCATAGAATTTTCCCCCTTCTTGCCTCTCATCAAATTGTTGGGTAATAACCTCTTACTAGGGTAAGTAAATGGTAGTGACTCGTTAATATTACATTAGGAATTAGAATTAGAATTTTTTTATTGGAATTAGTTATTCATTTCCACTATGAATAATTGGTGCTATATTCTTCAATAGCTTTAGGTTCTCTCCTAAGTAAAAGACAGAATATGCTGGATTAGTTTCGATTAGTTTGGATTAGTTTCACTATTGAAAGTTTGAATGGACTATTTTGAATGACTGATTAATAAATTATTCTTGAATATAAATATTAAATTTAATTCATTAAACTTACTTGTTAAAAATGATATACTAAAATACTTATGGGCATATATTAGGAAAATGATAACTTTTAACTATTCTTCTTTAATAAAACTAACATGCCTCTCTTTTGGGAAGAAAAGGAAAGAAAAATGAACTTATTTTTAAACGTGGAAGATAATAGAAAAATTGATATTCAATTATAAAATAATTTTATTATAACCTATCAATCTTATTTTAACGTTTTAATAATGAATTTCAGATCACAATATTCATAACTTCTTTTTTTTTTTTCGGGGGGCGGGGAAGGGGGGAATACGGGAATCGACCCTGGGCCGAAGCCCAGGGTCACGCCTACCTTTTCCACTGGGGCAGGTCATTCCCATACAATATTCATAACTTAAGAACGAAATAAGTTCATAACATATATTTTTTTATTTTTCCAATTCTTACCATTCCCCCAATGGAAGGGAGTATGATAGTAGAATTCATTGACAAGTGAGATATTTTCTCTAGTACAAGGACATGATGAATCATTTGATGGGTTAACATTGAGGAATTCAAGAGTTGGGCACGCAATTTGAAGAATCCTCTTGTCTGAGGTAAGGGAGCCACTGCCACCCTTTGTTGCCTTTATTCCCGTAATATTAATCTCATCTTTTTTTACCTTTTTTTTCTCCCTTTCTCTCGGTGTATATTCTCTGACTCCCTAAGTGCTTCTTGGACTTTGTATATTTGTGCTTATTTTGTTGCTGCTCCTCTAGTGGCTATTTGACAATGACCACATCCCATTTCTCTTTTTCAATTTGTATTTTCCTTTCTTTTCCAAAAAAATAAAAAATAAAAAATTGAGTACTAATTCTAAGGGTTATTACCTTTTCCGTTTTATATTAGTGAGAGATTTAAATTGCGAGAAATGTCTTAATTGAACCCACTTAAGATTACATATATACCAACAAGTTAGAAGGAATCGGCATTTGCACTTGATAAAAATCGAACTCCCACACTCAAAGTAAATGCAAAATTAACATAACACTACACAATGAGCTTGTCAGTTGAGTTGTGTCCCATAAGCCATTTTCCTTTCTTTTCTGTGTAGTACACAAACATTTATACTATTATATTCTTAAACAATTTAATTTATTAATATTAAGTCTCAATTACTGATTTATATCTAATTTCTCCATTTTATACAATAGGTAAAGATAATTTTAAAATATACCTAAAAGTTAGAAAATAATAAATAGCTTGAAGAGATAAATAGTTTAAAAAACATTTCTATTACAAAACGGAGGGGTTGTATTTTATTATTCTTTTTTTCTTTTACCTACCAGACCACTATCTTGAAACTTGAGATCCTCCAATATCTTTTTTTTAGTATAAAGGATGGAATATGTGTAGGACCGATGGCTACGAAGAATATTGGAATTTCCTTAAATACTATTCTCTCTGTTTCATATTAAAATAAAAGTTTTGTTAAATAATTTATTATAAATTAAAGAATGAGAAGTAAAAGAATTTTAATTATCATATACTTGAATTTAAATTACCAACCTGTATTTTTTCTTTATTCTATAGTATTTGTAAGGATAATTTTAAAACGTACCCATAAAAATAAAAAATAACATATATTTTGAAGGTAAGAAATCGTTTGTCTTTATACATGTTCCTATATCAGTTCTCAACTATACACAATTCTCCACTTATATATAAAATTGAAAAAATTGTCACATGACAAACACTGAATAATAAGATCATATATGGAGACATGTTTAAAGATAGTACGATTTTCCCCAATTTAAGAAGGGGTGAATAATTAGGAAACTTCTACCCTTAACACGGAGGGAATAAAATAGAAAATCAGTTCAAATTAGTTGATGGTCTGAAATTTGAAAACCAAGAAAATTGGTCTATGGATGCACCACGGCTACAGTGTTCCGCGCACCACGAAAATTGGTCTATGTATGCACTGAGAAATGATCTCAATCGTCAAATTCATGATCCGACAGTTACGAAATGTTTTACACGGTGCAAAATAAATTGGTGTTCTAAAACGTAGCCGGGTTACTATGAATGAATAATACTGGGGGGGGTTTTAAGAGAGTTTGAATTGATTTTTTTTTTTAAAGTTGGAACTTGGAAGTAAATAATAATTTTTTTTAAAAAAATGTTAAAATATTGTGATAAAAAATACAAAAAAATGAGAATCAATAATAAAAAACTAAAAGAATACTTTTGCATGCATGCATGCCGATCTAGTAATTGAGGGCCAATTCAAACACGGAATTAAAGGATATATCCTACATTCTTTTTTTTTTTTTTTTACAGCGATATATCCTACATTCCTACTAGTAAGAATCGATTGTAGTCATTATTTATCTAGTTTTCTGTTCTATTAATAATAAATTAATGTGTATTAATTTTTTTTAATTTAAATAACTATAATTTAAAATAAACAGTGAAACTTTCAAGAAAATAATTAATACATAATATTTTTTATTAATGAGATATGAAATATGAAACGTGACACAAAATGATTAGTGAGCATTTTTTTTACGGATATATCCCAAGAGTCAACTTAAAAAGGAAGCAAAATCTTGGAGGATTATTTTATTATTATTATTATTATCTTCTCCATTTTTTTTAAGAAAAAAAGTATTGCAAGTGAAGTTATCACTTTGCAAAAAGCAAGAAATGGTGCCTCGTCATTCATCCAAAAGCCCAAATTGTTGAATTCTTTCTTGAGCGCTCGAAGGAGATTGCCCTCGAAGGAAGAGCGGAGAAATCACTGAGATAGGGAAGATTGAAGCATGCCCCTGCCTGGGGAGGAAAGATAAGTCTCATAAGGAGGAAAAATTATTTGCCCCAACACGGGACCTTCGCCCCGTGTTCGGGTAGCTTTACCACTTGGGCTACCCGATTCCCATCAAATTGTTGAATTCAAGAACGGCTTATCATATATCTAAGCAGTTGTTGATATATATTACTCCCCACGTTTCCAAATATAAAAGCTTTTGTCATATTTTTTTTCTTATAAAAATGTTAGCATTTTTATTTATTTTTTTAAAATTACGCTTGTATATAATTACAATTCTTTTGTTTTGTACACACAATATATTCTACCCTCCGTTCCAAATTATTTTTTTACTTTATTTTATACGAGAATTAAGGTTTCACCAAATTCTATAATGAATATGGTAAAATGTCAAACATTACCTTATTTAATATTACTCTCAATTTAATTCTACATTCTTTTATCTTCCTATTATTCTCTCTCAAATATTTAATGTAAGGGGTAGGATTGAAAAATTATTATTAATGAAATATTTATTTAGAAAATTGACAATTAATTTGAGACAAATTAAAAAATGTGGACAGATAATTTGAGACTGAGGAGGAAGTATCTCCTTACTTTTTTTCGTTTTTAATCTTATCAAAAAGGTGAGAAGAGTTTACGTCTATTGAGCTTGATCACTAAGCTTTATGGTTTAACCAATGTTGTCTCTTTGGGGGAGGCCATTATCTATCTGCTCCCTCTGCGGCTAACTTTAGCAGCAAATGTCAAATTTAGCTTTATTAAAAGCACATCTTATAATAATAAAGCATATAATTTGATCGGTTCTGAGACTGAGATTCTACATTTCAATTTCATATTAGTCTCAAAATTAAACCAAATAAAATTTCATATTTTTTTTTGAATAGTAACAAAATTTCATATAATTTAAGGTTTGATTTTCATTTTCAAACTCAATTCAAAGAGTATTTAGGTTTAAATTTAAATTCCAAACCTAAAACAGACTTACTGTATACCCAATGTCTGAAGTCTAAAGCGATGTTAATCTACCCTTTTGGTACCTTATTCGACGTGTCAAAATCATAATGGTGTCTATACTTATGATGGAATTGATGACTATACTTATGTTCCAGAAACTCCACGTTTAAGATAAGGATCAAATTAATTTCAGAGTATGAAAGGAAAATAGTGTTCTAATCAAACAAGTATTTACATTTTTTTAAAAATTATTAGGGAAGGGAAACACTACAACATATTCGCTATTTAACTACTAAAAGTTTCATTGGTAAATAGTCATATTTTATAGCTAGTTATTATCTGCTACGAAATTTTTTTCATGTCCCACTATGTGAATAAAAATGTATTGCTAAACGTTCTTGATAACAAAATACTAATTTCGTGACTAATATTATACTTTTAGCAAGAAAATATATCGTAGTCATTTGACACACAACTTCGTTGATAAAAAGATATTTCATCGGCAAAAGACACCCAAAACGACTTATTACGTAAGTAATTAACATCGAAACTATTTCGTTGCTAATAAATCTCTAAAGTAATTCGTAGCTAAAAGTATGTTTTTAGCAACGAAATAAATTTCGTCATGAAAAAATGCATACCCCAAACTTGATCCATTAACTTTGAGTTGTGTGCATGTTGTCTTAACCGTTTTGACATATGCCAATTAGGCAAACGAAATGGGAACCCGACCTAACCCACTAAGCACACACAATATAAGAAATTTAAATTTAAACGTAATTGCATACCCAAAAATTGATTGCTGGACCTTGCGATGTGTGCATGTTGTGTTAACTTTTGTTCCATATGTCATTAATTTATATATATATATATATATATATATATATATATATATATATATATATATATATTATAAAAAAAAATACCATATTTATTTCATGAACTTATATTACCTAACACGTTTACTTCATGAAGTTATAGATCTAAAAGATTGAAAATAAAGAGCATTTCGAGTTGACATTTTTAATTTCAATTTCAATTTTAATTTCTTATGCTTAACATAATAATTAACAAAAATAGAAACAATATATAAAAACTTGAAATAATAAAAAATTAATTTTGTATTATAATGACAACTGAAACTTTTAATTCATATGTATAGTAATTTCCCCCAAAAAAGTTCATATAAGAGTAATTATTTTTAAATTTCATATTCTCAAATTAATAAAAATGAGAAGTTCGTAAAAAAACTCATAATTTGCTAAATAATGCAAAATAATAGATATATTTGAATAGATCATGTAAAACAAACATAAGAAATTGTTAGATTGTTTATTCATTTTAGAGTTGGTTACTTAAGGGATTTTGATTTGAAACAATCGTGATAGGATTTTGATTTGAAACAACAGGTCCCGAGTTCAACAAAACCCAATTGATCATATAATATTACTTTTTTAAAAGAAAAGATTAAATTTGCAAATAACTATATTGATATTTTTTAACTAAAGGATCAAATTTTTACACTAAAATGAAAATTAATAAATAATTTAGGCATAAAATAAAAATACCTGTCTAAATAGATTGCTTTATCAACGGAATCATTCATTACTAGAAGAAGATGACTTTTTTCAAACTATGTAGCTGCAAAATGTCATGTTTTGTTCCTACATTAGTTATTTTAGCGATAAATTTATTTGTGACTAAAGGTTAAATTAGAAAACTAAGAAGTAAACTTGCAGCCAGATGTAACAAAAAATTCTCAAAATGATTAAGCACCAAAAATCATGCCTAAATAAAATAGGTCTACATTCGTCACTAAAACTAACTTCGAAGGCTACAAAACAAAAGTTGTGGTGAAATGTTACACGAGATTTAATTAGCTAATTACACACGAAAGAAGAGATGTCGTTGCTAAATAGATCATTTTAGTAACGAAAATTGATTGTCCCTAAAAATCAATCTCATTAGCTACGAAATATGTTTTATAGTAAAAATATAAAATATTAGCTATACGTTGAGAGAAACTGCTAACAATGTTTCGTAGTTAAAAATAGTATAATTAGCTACGAAATATATTGTCACCTAAAGTTTTAAGACTTTACCTACGAAAAATATAGATTTGCGACTAATTTATTACTAAAGCTACCAAACACATTTCGTAGCTAAAAATATTGTAGTGGATAACACAGTTTCTTGTAGTGGGTTTCGATCATGTAATATATTGTTAGAATGTCATACCAAATTGTCAACTACTTTGATGTGTGTTGACAAGTCTTTACATATTCTCTTCTTTTGCGGTATCTATCAAAACAAATGTGATAGTCGATTAAAATATGTTGTTGAAAATATATATTAATTTATTTATAATTAGGCCCAAGAAAAAGTTATTTGAATTCTTAATATTTTTATTTTTTAAAAAACTTGATTTGTTTTATTTTATTTTTTATTTTTTAAAATTTCTTATAACTAGGAGTACATTTCCTTGTTTCATTCTTTTTTCTTTAAGTCCGGTTGGGCGATTGTCCCATGAAGGAGAGATAGAAATACCTCAGAAGAGGAGGAGAGAACCCTAGAAAGGAAAATTTAAAGTATGCCTAATATATGGGAAGGATATCAAACCCACGATCTTACGATCGTGGGCAGACCATAACCCCACTGAACTACGGACATTGTGATTCCCTTGTTTCGTTCCTTGTTTCATTCATTGCCACTTCTTTAGTCGAAAGGACAGATACGAAATCCACTTCTTTTGTTTGATAATGATGGTCACCAAACTTTTGCAGAGGAGAAGCAGAAATCCGTTGCTTATTTGTTTTTTTTTCCTCAAATGCCTTTTTTTTTCCGACGTCCACAAGAAGGTAGTACATACAAATGTACAACATGGACACTATTGGGGCACCATAAGCAAATATACATGTGCATATGTTTTAATCTAGACACCAATATTTCTTATACCAGTAGATGAATGTACAATATTTCTTTTGTCCGTACTCAATACACTTAAAATTCGCAGACTTCAAGTGTTTTTTACAGTGATATAAATATATGTAGATATTTAATTTGGGACCAGTTTTAATAATAAAAAAGAGAGAAAATAGTTGAGCTATATCATTCAAATTTCAAATCCATTCTTGCTTAAGTCAGCAGAAAACAAAGTTTTGACTATAAACCTTAATTTAATCGGGTTTTTTATATCATTTAATTTCGCCAGCATGAATGTATATGACCCATATGCCCATATATTCCATGTTAGTATTTCGTTTTCGAGTGAGCTTAATTAGTCGAGATTCTCTTCAACTTCTTGATTCAGTTTTAAGTTTAAGAATCTTGGAGTAGAAAAATAGTTAATTATGTGGATGTCAACTCTTAATCGAATTATAATAAATTTAAAAACAACTTAAGTTACCTGTTGTTATTTAGCAAAGGTTACAAAACTGAAAAGCCAAAGGCCATCACTTCAAAGGGCGGGTCATGTATGATGAAGTTTGTGACAATTACAATGTAAAATGTAATTAATTAATTAATCTACAACATTGAAGATCGTTAATAAAGCTAATTAATTAATTGAAATATTAAAAGTCTGCTTCTACTTCTACGACCATTTGCTGAATTTTCATTTCTTTTTTTTCCCCCCAAAGTAAACATTGGCTGCCACACTATTTATGTTGTGAGAGTGAGCGGTGATGTTTTGCTGATTGATATTTTATTTTTCTGAATAGATTTTTTTTCTCCATTCAAAAAAATAAAATATTAGCGAAACATCATCGCTCACTCTCATAGCAGCATGTCATTTCACCTTGAATCATATGAAACAGTAATAACTTTTGTGACACTTTTTAAGTGTTTATTTTTTAAAATTTTGGTTAATCTTGTGTATTGGTAATTAGAATTCAAAAAATCCTAGTCAAGAATACATGAAATTTCATTTATAAAATAAAATATAGAAATACAAAAAGCTAAAAGAAAAAGTACGAGCTTTTCTTGTACAAAAAAAAAAAAATATACCTGCATACATCTTGTCATATATAAGCGTGTGCATCATATTTTGCTTTAAGGAAGCATGCATTAGTTCTAACTAAAAATGTAGCCCCGCCCCAACTCATTTGAGAGAGCTGCGAATCCCAAAAGCAGCTCTACTATAGAATTTTCCAAAAAAATTGACTAGGAATAGAATCTTCTTTCCTAAAGAGGTTGCTGCGATATCATTATTATTTGCAATAATAGTATAGAATTTATCTTATCCACCGGCAGCTACGTCTTTTGAAGTCCGATTGGGTGATTGCCCCATATAGGGAATAGAGAACTGGCTCAGACGAGAAGAAGATAGCCCTAGAAAGGGAGATTAAAGTTTGCCGCACGCAGACGGAGGATATCGAACCCACGACCTCAAGATCGTGGGCAGGCGCCTGCCCCACTAGGGTAGAACACCTTTGGTGGCAGCTACGTCTTATCCCTAGCTAATAAAGCAACGGTTAGAAAACTAGACGAATAAATAACATAAAAATAAGTGTAGTGTTTATTTTTTTAGAGTTTACAATTTGTATTTTAAAATATACAAATAAATAAATTTAAATAAAAATCTTATAGAAAGAATTACCTAAAATGTTACAATGATCTCAACTTTTCCACCGCCGTAGTCTTCTCAGCCATATATGATATGCACGGACTTGAAAAGAGAAGCAGAAGAAAGCTTGAAGCTGAAAGAAGTAGAGGTAGGGGCTCTTAAGGATCTGTTTGACATCTGTCTCTCAATTATCTTTTGAAATTGCAAGTTGATAGTTAATTCTTATTTTTCTTTTCCTTGCAGGGGAGGCTCAAACGTTTTGGGGGCCCTGTATCAAATTTTAAATTAAGGCCCTATATAACCTAAAAAAAAAATTTGGGACTTTGGATTTTTGACTATATATATATATATATATATATATAAACAAAAAAAAATTTGGGCCCCCGGATTTTTGGCTATATATATATACTTAGCAAAAAATTAGGGGCCCCAAGTTTTTTTTTGAATATATATATATATATATACATTGAGGTCCCCAAATTTTTGGAGGCCTCTCATGATCCCATCACTTTGAAGCTCTCATAGCATGCCACTGGATACTTGTATCGTTTACAATCTATGACTAATTTGATCCATTTCGTGTCAATTTTTTTGTAAAGAAAAATTTTCCAACGAATTTTTTTTTCATACATAAACCTCTTATTTAAGGAAAACCAAGCTCCTTTTAGCTTAAATTTATGTTGGTAAAAGCTATGTTACTCGGACCCTTCTTTATACATGCATGATGTACTTTACTCGACAAGTAAATAAATACTCGTAGCCGAGTCTGATTTAAGGTAAAAGTTGATAGTTGATGGGTGCAGCTCTATGATGGAGAGTGGTGAAGAAGAATCAGATGCAAGCTCGTCATATATTCCACATCAAGATTCCATTATTGTTCTTCTTTTGGGTGGTAGAACAAGAATTTAATTTATAATCATATTCTTGCAGGAATGTATCGTACAACCGCTGACTATCTTCTAAGGAATCTAACTACTTATACACTATGTGGGGAAGGCTGTAAGAAAGTCAACCTGTTCAAGGAGGAAGTTAAAAATATTTAGAATTTGATAAAATATTTCGAATTACATATAAAATTTATTATATCTATTAGTTTTTTTAGAAATCTCGGGGGGACTGCCACCCCGCCTTTTATCTTCCCTGAACCTGCTCAAATATCTGCAGTTATTTGAGCTGCTCCATGGATTTTTAATAATAATAATAAAAAAAAAACTAATTCCTTTGTATTGGTTTCTAGTTTGATGAATTTTTTTTTCAATTTTTTGTGAGATAGATTGATTCTGGTGAGAGAGAAAATTAGGATTTAAAGTTGACATGTTGGTAAGAAATAGTAAAAAATAATCTAAAAAAATCAATCATTTTTTAAGTCTCAAAATTTTATATGCGAATATGAGGATAATATGTGTCTACACCGATCCGGCTATTATGCATAACGTCAAAACTTCTACAACTTTTACACGTACATAATATTTTTTACCGTCTAATAAAAAAATTGATGGTTTAGATTTTTTTCGAATGAACACTTGTTATGATTTTTCAAACATTTATTACACTAAGACATGTATTATATTCCTTAGGAAAATATTCATCAAAAGAGAACACATGTTGCATAGAGATATAACAAATGTTAAAAGAAATATAATACTTGTTTATAGAGATGTAACACATGTTACAGTGTGTTTCGTACATGCGAAATTTTAGGGCGTTCCGCGTTGTAGTCGTTGCGGTGTCTACACACCCATATGATTTAGGATTATATATGTCCTCTATTCTATTCCATTATTTATCTAATTAATAGAAAATTGTCACAAGTTTTACTTTTACTTTTAGAGTTTTCTCGCTTTCTTTAAATTTTAAATAAAAAACTAATACATAACAATTTGTTAATAATAAAATAAGAAACAAAATAAAATGAGATAGACGATATTTTGTCACATTTCATATTGATCCAGACCTTTATCCGATTCTGGTCAAGTGCTTATCTCTTAAAAATGCATAAAATCATGTGAAGATAGTCACAAGAATTTACAAAAACATCTATGCAGTTTGACCAGCCATCCCTGTGGATCCTCATTCCTCAATCTTAAGGTATTGGGATTTGACTCGCAAAGGATAGCCCACAAAGAGACCAGTGGTTCAGAAAAAGCAGCAGCCACCAATTTTCAGACATCCTTTCGCATATTAACACGTCCACTCGTGTTCAATTTGATAAGTTGTTTGTTTTCATTCCTTTTATTCTACTCTCTTTATTATATAATATAAATAGTTTAACACATATAATAAAAATTAAATAAAATATAATTTATTTTTTTAGTCAAAATATTAATATTACTCTACAAAATAGAATTTTTATACCACTAATTCTATTCAAGAGAGTAATATTACTAACTCCATTCCTAAATATAAGACTTTCATTACATATTTAAAAAATTAAGAATTTTTTTAATCAAAATATCAATATTACTCTCTTAAATAAAATTAGTGCTATACAAGTCATATATAACAGAGTAATATTGATATTTTAATTATAAAAATTATTTTAATTTTTTGTTTCCTTAATTTTTACAACATGTAAAAATTTTATATTTAGAAATAGAGGGAGTAATATTTTAACTAATAAAATATCTTCTTTTTTTCACCTCCATAATTTTCGTTACACGTTATAAATGACTCAAGAAATTAAGATAGTACTATTTCCCAGATTTTCTTACACATTCAACACAAAATCAGTCAAACTTTGAATTGTCACAAATTTGTCATTACATTCAAATATAATTAAGAAAATTACTCATTGCTAGTCACTCTCTCTACTTTATACATCCAATAAAGAAATTTGAAATCTTCAAATGTCACCTAGTTTTATTTTCCAAAAAAAAAAAAAAAATGTCACCTAATTTAATTAACATAATGAATAACCTTGCTTGTTTTGTGATTTGTCTTCCTTAATCTCCTCAACACAACCACCAGTAAGCTGTTTAGATCTCTCAGCTTCATATTCCCAATCCGTAAATGTCAAAACAATAAGCATAGTGACCATACAAGATGCTTGAGCAGCCAACAATCCTAACCAAAGTCCCTGAAAATCAAAGCCAAGACAGAACCCCAAAACCACTGCTACCGGCATTCCGACAAGATAAAAGCATCCCAAATTAATATTAGCACCAACTTTTGGTCTCGCGGTTCCTCTCAATATCCCACATCCGGTTGTTTGAGGACAATTACCCAACTCACAAAGCCCTATTATGGGCAGCACTAGTGATGTAAATGCTATAATATCTTTATCTTGAGTAAACATACTAGCCCAAACATTCCTTACCATTACTGCAAAAATCAGTGCTAAAAATCCAAGAAAAAAACTACTAGAAAGTCCCACAATGGCTGCTAGCTTTGCCTCTCTTGGCTGCTTTGCACCTAATTTGTTCCCGACTCGAGTCGACACACTGAAGCTTAGTGAAGAAGGGAAAATGTAAATTAAAGAAGTGGTTTGAATTAAAATGCCCATTGAAGCAACTGTGGCTTTCGGATTTAATAATAGTCCACATAGTAAAATCATTATTTCGTACCACCACCATTCCAGGCATACCGAAATGCAGCTAGGAATCGCTAAATTTAATAAATTTTTCCACCCTCTGAAACATTCGAAACTTAATCCTCCCCATGTTTTCTTGTACACTCCGGAAATTAAAATATAAATTATCAAAGAAGCTACAAGATTGAAGTTAGTAAAGACAGCGCTAAGCGCGACGCCTTTTATTCCTAAGTTGAATTTAACAACAAGAAGATAATTTATGGGTACATGAAGAAGAATAGAAAGAGCAGCACAAAATGTAAGAGGTAATGTTATGGACTGACTTCTAAGGTAAATTCTTAGTGGGTGAAGAAAAGATTGAGCGAACAGATCAGGCAGAGAATAAATTAAATACAATTGGGCTTGGGTCGCGATATCTTGATCTTGACCAAAGCAAAGCAAAATAGATTTGATGTTGATCCAAAGAAAAGAAATCGGGAGAGAAATTAAAAGAAGTAAAAGTACGGTTCTTTGTAAGGACCGGCCAATAAGTGTATAGTTTTTGGCACCGAAAGCTTGACCACAAATGGGTTCCATTCCAATAGATAAACCGAAAAGAATGGAGTAACCGGAGATATTAGCGAAAGCAATGGCGAGCGAGCCACCGGCTAAGGCGAGGTCGCCTAGTCGGCCGAGAAATAGCATTGAGATAATGGAACGAGAGTAGAGTAAAAGGCCAGTTAGTATCGTGGGTAAGGCTATTTTAGATATGGATATGGCTTCTTCAAGTACTAGTAGTGAGATATGGGTTTTCTTCTTGTTTTGTTGCAAATATGATGTTGGGGTTTTGGGGATCAGTGGATCGTACATGTTTTCATTATGGTTGTCTGAATCGGATTTCAGTTGGCACATTCTTATGAATTCTTAGGGGTATAACCGACTTTGCAAGTCTGGGGGGCTTGAGAATGAAAGAGAGAGAGAGATATTGAGATTTTGGCTTTGGGGGTTTTTCAATAAAAGAGTTAGGGAGCCTCGTATTTATAGTACTACTTCCGAGGGGTGGTCCAAAGAGGAAAAGAAAAATGACATAATCGAAAAGATTATTATTATTTCTTTTTCTTTAAATGTTATTAAACATTTGGCTTCCTTTTTTTGTTAAAAGTAAAGAGCAAAAGTTTTTTATTTTGTTCTACCCGTTTGGGGTCATCCGGTATCCACCAACAACGTGGTGACTACATTCGAACTCAGCATCACGGTTGGCCCGGCTCTCCCTCATACTGCTCTTAAACGGCGCTCTCAGCCGCGGGAAATTCCGCAAGAGTCGAATTCCACCAGCGGGAATCGAACCCTCGCCAACAGCGTCAGGTTAAGCAGCTCCAACCAGCTGCACCAGAGTTCGGGGTTAAAGAGCAAAAGTTAAAAAGAAACGAGTGAGCTACATATATAATTATCAAAACAATGATGATTATAATAAGCGTGTTCTTTTTAGAGCACTTAAAGAGAGCTATTAATCATCTTTTTAATCACCGGGGAGTGGAATACATTTTGTGGTTAGATGTTTATTTTTTATTTTATTTTTTTAAAATATTTGTATGAGCGAAAGGAACTAGGTGATGTTGTTGCCGCTAGTGGACATTTCGGTTTAGATCAAATAGCCATTAATTTTTTTAGTAGATGTATACTCGATAAAAATGACTTGTATATATAAATAATGTGATTAATTCAAATTTCTTAGATTCAATAATTTTTTTACATCTTAAATAATTTTACCAGTGTACTATGGATAATATATATGTAATTCTCTAAAAGTCTATATTATAGTTGCAACAACTCAATCATGATAAAAACTAAAATGGATGTTAGTTAAGATGATACAGTAATTTAATGATCAAGTATATGTTGGTTGTGGCAAAAATCCTCTGTGCACACATGTTCCAGTGTTTGTCCTTAATTATTAACAATTTATCATATGTATATAAAATTTGAAGTAATTACTGAATTACAAATTTTGAATGATTAAGACATGTATGTGGATAGACGATTTCTCTATTTGTTGTCCAATTATATTAAAATAAACACAATCGACTTTGGCTATGAACCACCTTGACAAAGGGTTCTATTTTAGATTTTAGTTTTGTTTCATGGGCGTCTTTTGGGAGGAAGAAGAAAAAGAAAGAATTTGACTTGGGAGCAGTCTACTATTGAAGCCGGCTTGGGCAAACCGTGTCAACGACGTAGTATTAGTGATAGTACAATGTGTGTGAAGATTAGGGAGACAACTGCAATCTGAACATGTTTGTCTCACACGACACACTCAAAACTGTGAAACCCCATCCCACATTGGATAACTTTGAAAGTTATTATTGGTATATAAGGTGGGCCTAAGTACCCACTATTATCTCGGGATATCCCTTTTGGCATAGCGAGTTCGGTTGCCAAGTAGATGATTGTGGGTACTGCCAGGCCCATATATCGTGTTTCGGGCCCACGGGCTCGTGGCGTGACAGAGTGGTATCAGAGCTGGTGACCAGGCGGACGTGTGGGAGCTAAGTGCCACACCGTAAGGGGTGGGGGCCATCTCTAGAATCCTGCACACCTAGTTGGTCATGGGCTAAGTATGTTTGGGGCGCCTAGCGAGGACGCTAGGGCCTTAAGGAGGGGTGAATGTGAAACCCCATCCCACATGGGATAATTTTGAAAGTTGTGACTGGTATATAAGGTGGGTCTAAGTACCCACTATCATCTCAGGATATCCCTTTTGGTATAGCGAGTTCGGTTGCCAAGTAGATGATTGTGGATACTGCCAGGCCCATATATCGCGTTTCGGACCCGCGGGCTCGGGGCGTGACAAAAACAACTTAAGATCATGCAATTGTAGATGAAGTTACACATGTTTTTAAATGGATTAGTGATAAATTTTGTTAATAAATTTATAATATTTTTTTATTTTTATACATGTAATATGGCTGTTTTCAATGAGAATTTATTCGAGTTGACAATAGCTGAGGTCCTTAATTTAGATATCGGAAATTTGATTCTTGTATTAAGGCGTATTATTTATTATTTTTATGTAATATGCTTAGTATCTCGACTTATATACTCCTCCATTTTATATTATAAGTAGTTGGTACCTGATATTATGGAATGAGTTTTAGCTATTTATATCCAATTCTAAAAGGTCTTTTATGATAGAGTTTGTTCGGAGATATTGGACCCTAATAATTGTAAAGGTAAACCTGCTATGTATAACGAGACTGTATTTGAGATGTTAGAAAGAGCTAAAGAAGGACGCCCTTTAAGTGAGGACAGAGTATACCAGTTGCAATTGGAGATTGAGAATCTAACTATTTACTTCGATATGGAATCAATACACAGAACTACACCAACTCTAATAAAGATGTTGATCGGGGGTTAACATTAAACTATTTTAGGTTTATTATTTCTACCACTTATCTTTGTTTTATTTTTTTTTTACATACCTCAACTATTTTGCGCGGTAGTTTGTTTGTTCAATAACTGGCACTATTCTTGACATTTATCAATGTAATTTCCACCAATAATATAGTTTTGTAATAAAAAGAAAAAAGAAGAGGAAGAAATGGTTATAAAAGTACAGTGATTATGTCTCAATGAGAGTCAAATGTGTCAGGGACGGATCCAGGATTATATTTTAGGGTGGTCCCTCAATAATTTAAAAGATAGAACAAAACAATTATCGGCAAATGTATACCAATATTACATAACCAAACGGTAGTTTAAATTACAACTCAAAAGTAAATGTCTGATTCTAATTCAGGGCAAATGCATCCTCCTCTTGGTCATTGCTCGAAAACGTTTGATGATATCCATGTCATCGATTGTGCTAAACACTTCTTTCTCCACATAAGTAACTAAGTAATCATTGAGCTATGGATTCGCCATTTTGTTTCTCTTCTCATTCTTCACATAATTCAATCCTGAAAACACTCATTCAACAGTTGTTGTCGCCACTGGTAATGTCAAAGCTAGCTTTACAAGTCGGTACACAAATCTAAAGGTCTTGTACTTTTTTGTCCGGACAAGAGTCTTAGAAAGATCCGAGATCCCCTTCAACTTGGAAAAATTATCATCCATCTTGACACTCTGAATATAATGCTCAAGTTGGCCAGACAACTCCTTATCAGTAACATCCTCAAAGTCATTTGGATACAATCTTGCCAAGCTCACAAGCGATTTAGTGTCAAAAGCTTCAAATGAAGAGCAAGGACTCAAACATGTGATACATTGCAACAATTTAGAATTTTCAGGAGTAAACCGGTCATTCAATTCTTTCAATGGGAGCAGAATGGAGCCTTGGAAAAGAGGGTTTTAGTTATTGTTTGATGAAGAATGAGAGATAACAGAGAGAGAAACAGGGGCTTGCATTTTTGGCCAATGTTTATTAAAAAAAAAAAAAAGTAAAATTTTTGCACAGGACCACCGTGTAAATCCGCCATTGGAATGTGGTACTCTCTTCATTCTCATTTAATTGTCGTTTAGAAAATTTATATGTATTCAAATTAATTGTCGTTTAACTCTTTGATTAGTTGTCAACAATTTATTCCAATTATACCCTCAACATTTCTTTTATTAGTCGTCTCTATCATCGGTATTTTTTTCTTTCTTTTCTTATGCTATAGAAGTGAGAGAGGGGTAATATTGAAACTTTCTATGAAAATGACAAGTTGCTTAATTTTCTAAAATTGTCTAAAGATTCTTATATTTAGGAATGAAGGGAGTATTTTTTATTTTATTTTATTTTTTATCGTTTTCGGTTGGTTTGAAGATTATCCAGAATCAAAAGACAATACAACTTTATGGACGGTTCTAGATAGATCCAAATCGGTAATGATCCATGGTTCTCATGGGCCCAATGCTCCAGCAAGCACTGACAATGCGCTTAGTCGCTAACATTTTTTGCGGCACCGTCTTATCAGACAATTAATTTTTCGGTCCAAATTTGATGATAGAGAAAACTTTATCGTAGATTCTGAAATTAGCAAATTTTTCACATCTAACTTAATTATATTCAAGACTTCTACAGTAAAAGACTGAAGTCTAATTTTTGCCTTTTCTCGTGTTTTTTGTCATCCAACTTTGGTCGCTGTCTTCTCGGCAAATTCACATTTAGGAGTGACAATATTAATTTCATTCAAATTCATTATTTCCCCCCCAGTTATTGACTAATATCTTTTGCCGGATTTTTACAGACTAGAAAGTAGTCATGGTTGATTTTTATTATGTTAGCTCTCTTTTCTAAACCTTTACCAATTCACAAATATTCCGTAATTTAAATCTTACATGATGAAGAGACATTTGATTTAAGCGAGAGCCTGACTCTGGACTCTCATCTTTTAAAGAAGCCAACCCAAAATGGGAACCGAAAACTTCTCAATATGGTAATATGGTGAAAAATAAAACTTACTATTTAAAAATTAAATTTATCACATGACAATTTTTATTGATGGAAAAGAAAACAGACACAGAATGAGGACAGACGATTCTTACCGTATATTTATATTATGAGAATCCCACATTATGCATAAGAGAATGATCACGCCTATAGTGCTGAACACGTTTATTTAAGTACATAAGGAATGCATTTTTGATAGATGTTACATACTTAGACATATGTTAAATCTAATGCAATATTTATTCTCTCGTTGCAGACACATATCCTAATGTTGCAACAGGTGTTCTCTCGATATAAACGTCTGACCTTAGTCATGTAACATGTTTTACATAATATGTATCTGAAAATCACAGTATGTGTCTAAAAAATATGTTGGACCGCTAATTTTTTTGATCAAACTGCCTAGATCAGCCATAATTTTTCTTTATGTTTTGAAAAAAAAAAAGTTATTATACACTATAGTCGTAGTCGAAAGAGAGTGAGCGAGTGGGTTGGTCATTTCTCTTTTCTATTTTTGTTCTCAGGTGTCACTAGTTCCTTTCGTACAGCTAGAATTAGCCCATTTTGGACCAGACATTATTAGCAGTAAATGAAAACAATTGTTTTGTTGGTCTCATACCACAAACGTGTTGAATTTTCTACTTTAGAAATTAAATTCCATGAAAAAATGGCTACTTGTTAAGTTTGCATTTCAAGGCCTCCGTCCAGAATATTGACTCTAGAATTTCAGTTCACATTTCATTATCATAATTACTCAAAATAGAATTTATTTCCTTATTTGGTTCTTTTACAAAACTAACAAGAAAATAAGGAAGGTTCCCATGATCTTTTAATTAGTGGAGCAAAGAGTGGAAGCTTCCTCTCAATCACTTGCCTATGGCCATTTTTTAAAAAAAAGCTCAACTGGTATTCGTAATTGTTATACACTTTCATGATTTTTTTAAAATTTAACTGTTATTCGTGTTCGTTATACACTTCATGATTAATTCGGTGTGTTCTATTTTCAAATCCCTATACATCAAGCACACAAATACCTCTCACCAAATATATTTATCTACATAATATCGAAACTCAAAATCTTACTTAAATGTCGCCCAATGCCGGCTCAATCATTTTGGTGATCATGCACCGAACTTTAAATTAAGGATCTATATAACCTAAAAAATGACTTTCATGAAAAACAAGAAAAAAAATATTTCATTACAATTGTATCATAGTTTTCCGTCGGAGTTGATTCTACTGTAATTGAGCACCTCGCACTCTTTATTAACCGCTCCTGAATTGTCACCAAACTTCTTACACTCAGGTCAAGTCAGGTTTATGAGACGAGGTCATTTAAGTACATGAATAGGGAAAAATAACAGAAGAATCTAGAAAGAAGTAGAAGACTGACCAACGGAGGGGCGGTGGCACTCATGAGAAAGACTGTGTTCAACTAGTAAGAGTAGTTAGTTTATGCATAAGACTATACCACTAAAAGGTCCAAATTAAACCGTCAAAGACTAAGTCAAGTAAAGAAGTTGCCACAAATGCCAAATTGAGAATTATGGTTAATAGAGAGGTAGACTCATTCAAAGTTAGTAGTGCGATTTTAGGTCACAAAAATAACCAAAAAATTGGTCAATGAAAAAAATGTTGACCTTTGCAAGTGTTTTTTTCTTTTAAAGGTATTTGAGTATTTGATTCGATTAATCCAGATGGAATTTAATAAGTATTGTTACTTTTTAGCAAAAGGAAATTCAATAAATTGGGAGATCATTATAATTTTTTGTCTGATTTAAATATATAATAGTGAGTTAAAAGAAAATGGCACCGCAAAGAAAGACCAATTTGGCAATGAAATGATAAAAGCTTTCTTAGAGCAATGCCATAGCTAGACAACAAAATAACCGACAATAGAAAGATAATGATTAAATATATCATAGGATTAACATAGGAATTTGCAGTGGCGGAGACAGGATTTGAATTTAGGGGGGCCGAACTAAAATTTGCTTACGGCGTAAAATGATATATTTGAGGTAGAATTATATATTTTATTAGAAAATTTTAATTTAAACGACACTTATATTCGAAAAGAAAAATAAACTAATTTTAAAAAAAAAAATGACAAAAAAATTATAAAATGAAGAAAAACCTGACTATTTTTGCATAGACTATTGTCACGAATTATACTTCAAAATACGTACACCAACCTTATTCCTTTGGTCCCAGGAGTAAGAAAATCAAGAATTAGAATACGGTAACGAATACATATACAAAGTCTTAGGTCAGCGGAACACAGACGGCGGTCCCTGCCCGGAAGAAAAATCTGATTCTTCATGAACTCATCAAATGAGTTTTCTACCCCGATTTTTGAAGATTTGATTGAAGTTTTTGAAGTCATTAATATCATCACAGTTACAAACTGTTTGGTGCAAAAATTGGATGAATTTAATGACCCGAAAAAGATTTAGGTCTTAGGGTTTAATTAAATTAGAGAATTTATCATCAATATCATCATCAAAAATCAATCTGAAACGCAGAAATCACTCAAAAAATTGGGCCTTCACTCAAGTATATAAAAAAATTAAAAATTCTTGGGGGGCCCCCTGTAAGCTCCGCCACTGGGAATTTGGTGTTGAGGGCGAAACTGCAACAGTATGTCGAACTACATATAAAAACGGTAAAAAAAATCTTGGGGGCGAAACTAATAAAATTTTCCGAACTACATATAAAATTTATTATACCTGGTAGTATTTATGTATAGAAAATTAAATATATAAAAAATAATGTATTTTGTTAGTTAAAACATCAATATTACTCTTTTAAATAAAAATAGTGGTATACGAATCATATTTAAGAGAGTAATATTGATATTTTAATTAAAAAATTAACTTACTTTTTATTTTTTTTAATTTTCGGTATATGTTTAAACGACTTATATTATGAGGTAGTAAGTAATTAAAATCGATGCTTTTGCTGATTAAATAGGAGGAGAAACAAAGTGTGAAAGGGGCGATAAGCTTAATGGAAAGATTCGTGATTTTTATCAAAAGAAAAGAAAATACTGGATTGGACAATTTTTAACAAAGTCTATGACGAGGAGATTAGTCTTTTCTTGTAGCAATCCAAGGATACAATCGCAGGCCAAATCACTTTGCATGGTCATCAAATCTCAGATCAACAAAGTCGCCAATGACTTGCATTTTAATCAAACAATCTAAATATTTATCCAGGGAAGAAGTTAGAACTTCAATGTTAAGGGGCCGAAAGATAAATTTTGGGAGCGAAATTACAATTTTTTATTTTTTACAAATTTTCAAATTTTATAAGAGTTTTTTTTTTTTAGGGAGCGAGCGCTAACCCCAGCCCCTAGATTCATCAATGTATTCACCCATTTTATGTGTCACGGTTGTACTCTGAATTTAAGAGCACGTATTATAAATCTATCAGCATTCACGATTAATTACTTGACAAATTATTATTACTTTGCTAAAATATACAATGTAATAAGAGATATATATCTAAACTCATGCTCTTATACTGTTCGGACTTCTGACTTATGTGTAATAGAAATTGATGATCTCCTTCTAAGTATATACCTTTTGACTTTGTATACCTTTTAAAATAGATGTAAGACTAAGAGGAATGAGAAGAAGAAGCCATATTTTCTTTGGATTTGATCTTATTGGATTGTTGTCTGCGTAAATGCCAATGATCCCATCTGGTTCGTCAACAGCAAATCGCACGCTTCATGCTGAGATTGTCTTCTAAGTCTGTCGTATAATTCGGTCGAGTGGACTTGGAATTCATCAGGCCCGCCTCTCTACATGTTCAAAGTGACATGCAGAATCGAACTCTTCAAAATATTTTTAAATCACTTAATATCTGAATTTGGATATAAGTGTCAGATGCATGTATATATCTAAGCAGGGGCGAAGACAGGGGGCGGCACCGCCCTAAATTTTTAAAAATACTACTATTAATCGAAATTTTATGTTTATTTTGGAAAATTTTATCGCCCCCCCCCCCAAGAATTTTTTTTTGCCTTTTTTATTGCCCCCCCAAGAATTTTATCAGTTTCGCACCCCCAACACCAAATTCCTGACTTCGTCCCTGTATCTAAGTGTAAGGTGTTTATACCTCTAAAAGTAAGAACACGATGACACTTTTTGAAATTCGGACACGAATACGTGGATACAGAAATAATTCAGGGCATACAAGAAAATTAACAAATTAACTATCTCTTTTATAGCCAGTGTTAGAATGATGACCATTTTTAAATAAAAAATCAATATTATAATTGTTCGCACTGTTAAAACTTGGGTTTATGATTATATTTTGACACATTTTATAATTTATATTTTAAAAAAGTTAAGGGTCTAATTTTGATAATACTACCTCGATATTGTTCGTGGAATTCATCACAATGACCGCAGCCAATCATGATATACTGATCCCACTAATTGAGATAATAACCTAGCTTTCTAGTTAATAGCTCGTCGATTAAAAGATCAGAGATAATAAATAAAAAATAAAAAATAAAAATTCAGTAACAAAAAATTTAATTATAGTTCAGAAGATTATAGATGTATTCTCGACAGCTTGAAAAAAGTAATTACTTATTGCTAAAATAAAACCTAAAAGCACCAAAAGTGTATTTAAATTGATATTTTGTTTGAAATTTCTATTCTAGATTCTTTGAAAGCTAGTTGTTTGTAACAGATACTGCACAATCGACATGATAAACAATACTCTCTCTATTTCATATAAGAAGTCATTCTAGGTAGTAGGTAATTTAACATAAAATAAAAAATATATTTATTTTTATACACTTAAATAATTTAGAATATTTTCAAACATCAATCATTCTCATCTCTCTCTATACTAAAAGTAATGTTAGAATGAGCGACTATTTTGACACCATTTTTTACTTTGTTGACACCCTAGCTCCTCATTTGTAAGCAGTGGCAGAACCACATGTTGTTCAGTAGAGTCACGCGACCCCACTGAAAAATGAAAATTTGGTATTAACTATTTATACAATGACCCCTTTATAAAAAGTGTAAAAGTGACCCTACTAATTTTTTTAAATGCCCCCTAAGAATTTAAAAATCCATATACATCTAATAAAACTCTATTCATTTTTAATTAGTTGTTCCAAATGTCAATTTTTTCTAAAAACAAAATATCATCTCCCACGGTCCCGACTTGGTCATTGTTTGCAAGAAACCATGAACGGAAACATGAAGTTGAACAAAAACATGGCCGCACCGCATGCCCAATTCTCCGCGTAAGACCCTCCATCGCGTGCGCACGTCACGCAAAACACCGCTTCACCGAATGCAAATCATATGCAGTGCCCTTTCCAGCCAGATTTCTTCAGTTTTCAGAGGTAATCGAGTTTTTTACATAATTCTTTTAAAATTTCATCCATAATTCAAAAGTCAGAATCCAAATTTCATCCATGATTCAAAAGTTTGTCATTGTTCTTAGAAACGTTAGAAGAATTCTAGAGAAAATGGTTTTGAGAGAACCAGAGGATGCGAGATGTCAACAAAGTAATTATAAAAAAAAGTGTCTCAATAGATCTCTCATTTTAGAAAAACATCATTAAAATTTAAAAAAGAACATATATTTTGAAAAGATGTAGAAAGACTAAAAAGACCTTTATTATGAAAGAGAGATTACTTAGCCAAAGAAAAAGACATGATAAACAAATTAGAATCTCCCTAACAAAAGAATAGAATGTTGGAGAAAATTGATCTACTCAAAAAATTGAAGTGTAATTAAAGTGTCGTGAGGACATTTTTTAACCAATATTATTATATGTTACACCGTTCGTTTTGAATGTTATTGAGATTATCACGAAGTGGGTTGCGCAAGCTTCGCGATGATATATAACATGTGAGAAAACCAATTAATGATGTGAATGATAAATTGGTATAAAGTGGGGTGGTTGACATGTGGTAAATGGGTTTTAAACCAACTTCCCACATGGGAAACCTATGGAAATAAAAATCACTTTAAAAGGGAAAGTGATTCATATGGGTTTAAAATGTTTTGTTAATATTATGCCCCATGTTAGAACCTCGTACGCCCCGGCGCAGGAGGTGCAAATCAAAGTT